>JAVJAQ010003786.1:205000-1621231 GCA_032362365.1 Zygogramma bicolorata | reverse complement strand
ATTCAAGTCATCTCGTTTCAAGGTCATTCAAGGTCATAGCGTTTTCAAGGTCATTCAAGGTCATCTCGTTTCCAAGGTCATATGAAGGTCAAACGGACTGTCAAAGTCACCTTGTTGACTTCACCGTCAAGGTCACGGCAAGGTCAGTGGAGGGGGGAGGTTTCTAAATCGGCATAAACTAACTACTTTCATTATCTTTCTTTCAAAATTTCAGTCAAACAATGGTCAAAACTGACAGACAGTACTCTGCATCTATTTTTCCGTTCAGAGAAACTTTGTCGTGCGTTGTCGAACGGAGATATCGACATTATACTGTACATGGCGTAACAAAAACGCTTCAAATCCATTTTACACAGGCATCGACTACGGCGTCCGTAAGAAAAATGAAAGAAAAGACATGTAGTCCAGAAAATGAAGCTAAAAAATTGGTAAAACCTCGCAATTTTTTCGTCCAGCTCCTTCATTTTAGGTGATCGAAAAATTTTTTTTGTAGGGCTTTTCAAGAGCTATAATACGAATACAAGAGCTATATAATGTGAATTAAATTACTTGAGATCCCTTTATTTTATAATGGCTTGAAAAGGCCATTTAAAAAAAGCTTGAAAGCGCTTGAATAAGGTGATGTTCGATCGTGAATGTAAGTGTTAAACGGCTATATCTTGCCGAATATTCACTGTACAAAAAATCTCTACACAGAAAAATTTTTGTCATTAAAAAAGCTACAATTTAGTACTCCATCGTTTTTTTCGTATCTTTAGTATTTTGGGAGATATTCTTAAGAAAAGGGTTAAAAACACGAAATTGAAAAAAATAATTTTCTCTTTAAACTCCAAATTTTCTAAAATTAGGCATTTCAAATCGGTCAAACTTCGTGAGTGTATTAAGAGAATCACAGGAGGGTGGCGATCAATTTAAGTTAGGGGGTACTTAGGAAGTTGTTTTCACAAATTTTTTTTCGTAGGAAAAAGCAGGTACCGATCTTATTTTGATCATAAGTCGGTCAATTTTCATGCTAGGGAGACATTTTTCATGTTCGAAAGCTCTGATTAGATACTTTCAAGAAGATTCTATGAGCTTTCTTCGAAAAAAAATTTTTCTCGTTATTTCGCTTCAAATCTTCCAATTTATACATTTGACGAAAAAAGCTCAGCAATAATTTGCTGTATCTCAGTTCGTATTTGTCGTAGAAAAATTATAAAAAAAGCATTGTTTTTGTTTTTTCGAAAGCTACAATTTGGCTCTACACTTTTTTTGATAAAATGCATATTTTAAGAGTTATTCGCTTGAAACCATTTAAAAAAGTCGATTTTTTCGTCAAAAAACTATTACTTTCAACTTCGAATAACTCAAAAAATATTGCTTTTACGAAAAAATCTATATAACATTTTTTTCTTAGAATAACTTTTTCGTCGATTCCTGCAGTTAAAATGTAATAAAAAATTTCCACCCCCCGAGATGGAGTGGCAACCACCCCCGAGATGGGGTGGCAACCACCCCCAAGGCTCTAGCGCACAGCGGCATGATATAGAAAATGATCCTTGAGCTATTCCCTTCCTTCCGTAAAAAATTCAGGTAAATCCATGGTGGACGAGAAAATGGCGAGTCAAAATGCTTCATTTCCCTAACTAATGACTTGGAAACGCAATCACTAGTAGCATCTACCCGTAGCATCCATCCCTTGAAATGATAATTCCATATGGACTATGTATCCCTATAAACAATGGTGAAGGTATCAGACGCCGGACGTCAGATGTCAAAAATTTTGATTTCAGATATCCTGCTCAATCCATATATTTTTTATTAGAGTTTATATTCCTTCTCTCTACACAACAGTTCCCTAATTGGGTATATTTTGTATTCGCTGTATGAGGCTAAGTGAAAGTGAGTTTGATAAATTAGAGGTTTTCCTTCCTTGTTATGGTCAAAAACCAAATTCTGTGTTCAATAAGCTGAAGTCAACAGCTAATATAACACAGAGTTACATGTTTAAATCAAACTAGGTACTTTTTCTTCATTCATGGAACACAAGAACATCATTCACCTTATAATGTACCGAAGGAACGCAAAAAATATTCCATTCGATCCATCAGACTTGTTGAAGCAGTAATTACGTCATTAATAGTTATTTCTCAAATGATGTGAAGGAATAATTCAAATTAGATACGCCGCATCGGCCTAAAAATAGCGTCTACGGTAGCTAATTGCTCCCAATACCAGGTAATAATGAAATTTTTTGGATGAAAATATAAAGATAGTGATTAAAATCATGAAAATCACCGCCTCATCTTGGATGAATAGAGGTGTCGTTACGCAAATTTTGTCACAATTTAAGAGAATAATTGAAATATGTTTTTGTATGAACACCAATTTTCCTAAAACATCCGTGGAAGGACACTGATGAGAATGATGATAAAAACATCGTTTCAACGAAGGAAATAAAAATAAAGTGGTAAATCGTTAACAATCAGCTTTGGACAGCTTGAATTCGAATGAATGCATGATATTCATTCCTTCCGATGATAGTAATATGTAATTTTCCAGAGAAGCACAAAATACAAGGGTAACAGGGCATCATTTGATAGTTTTTCATTCGAAATAACATCCCACTGATCGAGTGTTTCAATTAAACCTCATGATATATTCGACATCAGCATTATCATGGAATTTTTCAAGTTCTGTTTGTTTCCAGAACCACATATATAATACAACCGATGAATGGAGGAACTATTTTCTAGCATTTTCTTCTCCGCAAAAAACCTAGAATAATACTTATATAATGTATATGGTATGAGCTGGAAATACACTACTCATAGTAGACACCATAATATCCTCGATACAAATCAGTAAAACATTTCGTGAATGGTAATGGTTCGGACTTCTATTGTCTTTATTATCAACTCTATTGAAACCTGTTGCTAAGAACGAATGGACAAAAATACAAATCAAGTAGAAAAATCAAATTCAAATTGAAAGGTTGAGATGGATTTCCTGGTCAACAATGAATTTTTTTTGACTCATATTTCATATTCGATATCTCGATTTTTTGTAACAACAGTATTTTCTTTCGTCAATCAATCCCTAATTTCATTATTGACCAAAACTTTGAATTCGGTTTGATTTTTTCACTTGATTTGTATTTTTATCCTTTCGTTCTCAGAAACAGCTTTCAATAGAGTTAATAATATAGACAATGGAAGTCCGAACCATTCATTCAGCAAGGAGCATTGCCAACCACATTCAAAACATTTCGTGTCATAGTCAAATGAATAATTCAAGATTGAATTATGTCAGAACGTCTACTTCATGAAAAGAACGGTTCATTTTTGCTCTGACTCTGAATTCAAGAATTTCCCAACAACGATCTGTACCGCACCAGATACTTTTTTTCTGGAATACTGCAATCGATGGGCGTGGAACAACATATTTTGATCTGAAGTCTTCGAATTGCATGTAGAATTAACGAGTCTCCACCATAATGAGACGTAAACTTTCACCAAGAAGTTTTCGTTCCTGGGAATATAATTATACTGGTTCTAATTATGCCCACAAAAAACAACAATTACATATTACCGATGCTTCGCACAATAGACTGAGATCCGTTAATATTTTTTAATTGTTAATTTCCCATGGTTAATGATGACACTCAGGCATTGGACATATGGTTATAATTACGAACTCATGTCACTAGTAGCTAATGCGCTTATGATTATACGTTAAAAACCGAACAAAATACTTCTTCCTGTTCTTAGATTGTCATTCTTTAATAATTTTATAATGATGCCAGCGTATGTGTGATCTGCGATTCATTATTCTCTCGGTATAATGGTTTTCGAGTGGGGGTTTGATAGAATAGCAATTGATGGAAGGAAGAACATTGCAATGTATAGAGGAAAAATAATTTCTGAAACTAGCACTCAGACTATTAGGGAATTGTACATATGTGCATGACAATAATAAGTTTCTTCATATTTTCAGCGTTGTCATATTCGATACAGGGTGCATGTAACCACCTCAAGTCTTCTAGTATATGGGGAATCAGTGATAAAAACGTGCCAAACATTTATAAAAATATCAGGGCCTCCATTACTTACGTGAGAAACTTATGAATACTTCTCTCAGCAGTACCAGAAGAATCGCTAAGAGTTCCTTAATGAAATTCACAAGAGGAAATTATTTGAAAACATGTACTGATTTTGCGGGATTAACTTATCAATATGCCTTGAGTTGTTCCAACAACAAGACCTTTCAAGTTGGTGCAAAAAAAGTGATGATACTGTTTGAAAGTCATTATTTTGTGTTGGATGAATGTTTTTTCCTAGCTTTTTGGGTTTTTAACCTATCACAATCTGAATATATATATATATATATATATATATATATATATATATATATATATATATATATATATATATATATATATATATATATATATATATGTTCGGATAGGTTTCCGCGGTCAGTTGTGTGTTGTTGTTGAGTTCGGGTTGAACCGCGTCTGAAGTTTTGTTCTCGACGTTTCGGCTCCGATTTTGGAGCCATTTTCAAGAGGTGAATATGACTTCACGCTGAGGTCTCAATCTGCCTACTCCTCAGGTGTTGTCACAGGGGGCAAGGGTTTGTGACTTGACGCCGGGGCCTCAATCTGCCTACTCCCCAGGTCTCGTCACGAGTTCTTTCTAAGGTCTCAATCTGCCTACTCCTTAGATCGAACTGAGGTATCGAGGGATGTTGGGTAGGATTTATAGCAGCGGGTGCTACTAAAGGACCGTCGGATGTCTTGGTGGGGACTGGGCATCTGGAAATAGATCCAATGAAATGGAAAAGCTCAAATCCGCACTTACCCAAAACGATTTTTCCAATTCCCAAATCCACAAGTCTATTAAACTTCAGCAAACCCGAGCTCTTCACCATAGACCCCCGAAGGACGAACCTGAACGTCAAAAAGCTCTCCTTCATGGAGTTACTGATAAAATTAGTCGAATTCTGACAAGACATGATATCAAAACCATTTTCACAGCTAACAACCAAATATCCACCTACCTTCGAACGCCCAAAGACACAATCCCTAATGACACCCAAGGAATAAATGGAATACCATGCTCAAACTGTCCCAGAACATACATCGGCCAGACCAACCGACGAGTGTCCTGTAGAGCATATGAACACGAACTAGCAGTCCGTAATTCTATCACACACACAGCATTATTTCAACATAATTCGGGAACAGGCCACAAAATAGATTTCAAAAATACCAAAACCATTGCCACAGCCAAAACCCTCCAAACCAGAGTTACCCGTGAAGCCATTGAAATCGAAAAACATCCCAATTGTCCTAATGAACGCGACGATTCCCAAAGACCCCCCAAAACGTGGAAACTACTTTTGGTCCGACACACTTCCATTTACTCCGACTTGAGTTCCAATCTGTTTGAAGCTCCCATCGACCGTCCGTTCCCTGATCCTGCCTTGATTATAAATGAACCCATAAAACCCACCAACCTTCAGTCCTCGATTTCCAGTGATGAAACCCAGTTAGTAAAACGACTCAGACCTAGACGCAAGGTCACTCAGTCTTGAAAATGGCTCCGAAATGGGAGCCGAAACGTAGAGAATATATATATATATATATATATACATATATATATATATATATATATATATATATATATATATATATACATATATATACATATATATATATTTATATATATATATATATATATATATATATATATATATATATGTATGTATATATATATATATATATATATATATATATATATATATATATATGTATGTATATATATATATATATATATATATATATATATATACATGGTATATGGTAATCTTGACTGACTAGTTGAGAACAAAAACACAACTATATTGAGTTGCAGTCAATTGGCTGTGACCAGGAGAGAAGCCAAGTTTTCGGATTTTTTTTTTCAGTTTTCAAAGACAACTGAAGAAAACATGCTTTTATACTATATTACTCACAACCAAAAGAAAGTTCACTCACTAATACTAGAAAATAGCAAAATAACCTCTAAGGGAACATTTGAACAAATATTTTTCCTATTATTGAAAGTATTTGATATTATTCATTTGGAGTTAGGAACAACACACTTTGAAATTTGGTTTGATTTTTTGAAGCCATTGATAAAAATCGCTAAAGGCACGTCAGTGGGAACACACGAGAAGTAAGTAACTGAAATGGCCGTTTTAAAACGAAACAACTCAGACAGGCGCACTGTAAACATTGACAGCTCTATCGTGTTACCAACTTGAGGTTGGTGCGGGAAATTTGAAATTTCATGGTTGGAGATGACGAAAACTGCGGCGCTCAAATAGGTAAGTATACCGGTTGTCTCAGAAATTTCTTAAGATGCGATATCTCGGTTATTGGAAGTGATAGAGAATAATAAAAAAAGTGGCATCATGTCGAACATCCGTAACACACCCCTATTTTTTCAAATGGAACCCCCAAATTAGTTTCGCAGAAATAGAATCATACCATCATTGTTCATATGGCGACTCTCAACTAGCTAATTGTTTTTTTTTTTTAACTTGATTGAAATGGTTTTCCGAAGACAAGGGGTCTTCTATGTTTTCCTGCATAAATGTTATCACAGCATGCAAATCCAAAAAATATTTTTTTTTATTTAACTCCGTACCGACATTGAAGGAAGAACAAAGCTTGACTTCCCACTATTACTCGATCATTGTAAAATACAATTGGGGTCCATTTTTTCCAGGATAATAGGCATGACATGAGAAATGGGGCAAGGGGTACATTCTGAATGATAACTACGTGAATAATATTTCTGGAAACATTTATTTTATGCAAACGAAAATGCAATGATAAATAAAGTGTCTAAAAATGAGCAGGTTAGTTATGAATATCGAAAATAAGTTTGTCACCAGATGAACAATGATGCAATGATTCTATTTCTGTGAAAATGATTAGGGGGTTCCATTTGACAAAATAGGGGTGGGGTTGACGGAGTATTTTGAGTTAGTTATGTGAAAGTCCAATCGATTTTCGACATGCTGCCACTTTTTCATTATGGTATCTCTTCCAGTAACCAAGATATCGCTTGTTGCGAAAATTCTGGGACACCAGGTATATCTTGCTGAGATTTTCAACTTAATTTTTTTTCAAACTATTATCATTTCGATTTGTGGAACATTGAAATTAAAATAGTACTTTACAACAATGAGAAATGGAAAGAGAAAAAAAAAATAAAAAAAAGTCTCTGTCGAGATCAGGATTTGAACCCGGGCGTTTCTAATAACTGGCCTCGCCATTGACCATGCGGCCATGAGAGCTCATTGGATTTAGTCGAAAATAAAAACATGTGTTGCATTTGCCAAATGAAAAATATAATCCTTTCGATTGTATTTTTTTCTTGTCTAAGACATCTGTGGAGGAGTCGCTGGTAATTCTTCTATATCACTGCTATAAGCTCGGCTATAAGACATTTTCATTCGATTATCGAAAATTGACTAAATTCTTCAAAAATTCAATACCTACTGATCTTGACTTGACAAACTTCAGAATGCAAAGCTTGCACATCATGCTTGGTTGAAAAATAGTGGGTTTTTATTGGTTGAAAATCTGTATCGTAATGAAAATCTGTATCGTAATGGATTCCATTATAAAACGGGTTGTGGGCATATAAGTGTATTATTAGAGTACGGGTGTAGATAATAGTATATTATGCAACGATCGTGTAATGATGGTTATTAATACATGAGCATCAACCGGGATACGAAACGAGCCGAAGGTGACTTTCGTATGGTTTATGCGAGTGTATTAATAACCATTACACGACAGTTGCATACGCTATTTTATCTACACCCAATAAATAATCAAGAACTATAAATATTATATTATGAGGTATTTATATTGAACACAATAATAGTAAGTAATCCATCATATTTCTATGAAAAAATGTACAAAATTATAATAAATAGTATAACCACGGAAAATACAAGGATGAGAAATGAAGAGAAGAAAAAAAATGAGAATCCGTTTAGTTTTATCGAAAATGAAAACATATATGTTGCATTTGTCAAATGAAAAATATAATCCTTATTGTATTTTTTTCTTTTCTAAGACATCTGTGGAGGAGTCGCTGGTAATTCTTCTATATCACTGGTATATAACATTTTCATACGATTATCAAAAATTGACCAAATTCTTCAAAAATTCAATACCTACTGATTTTGACATGGCAAACGTCAAAATACAGAGCTTGCACATCATGCTTGATTGAAAAATAATGGTTTTCTATTGGTTGAAAATCTGTATCGTAATGGATTTCATTATAAAACGAGTTATGAGCATTTTCAACAAAAGATGTCCCTATGAATTTTCTGTAGGATAGATAGTTTGGCAGATAAAGCGCAATCACCATTTGTACCCTGTTTTCAAGATGGCGGTCGCGGGACTAGGGTTGCAATCCCAGAAGCTAACCCTAACACCTTCCTCTTTCCCACACAACAAAAAAATAAAGTTGCGTCCTTTGAGAAACACACGTTTAGGCCTTAAATATGTAACATTTCAATGGCCTTCTCGAAATCTATACACTATGATAACTATGGCGTTTCCTTCTCCAGCTGGAAGCATTCTTAATATTTTCATCACATCGCAAAGATTTCATTTCAAATTATATACTCCTAAATTCACAAGGTTGCTTGAGTACTCGTTTGCAATAAGATACACAGTCACCAGCTACCTCCGGTGTTACATTATGTGCTGTATTTTCGATAGCTGTAATGATTTGACATGTAGGTGTAGTTTTCGAAGGTACCAACATTCAAACCTTCTCCTAATACAAGTATTTCATTCATACAAAAGTATGATGAATTCGATATAAAAGCCACGTTACACAATTTGGGACTTTTCAAAGTAAAATAAGGCCAATCAGCGAATTTATAGTAATCACTAATATGTTTGAATCGAATTTGGCTATGAAAATCTCTCGGCCGAGGATTATGAAGATGAAGCAATAAATCTACAATTAGAAAAAGATGTTGAAGGGTACGGGAATAGTAATGAAAGAGGATCCAACAGAAAAAACTAAACTATAATCCGCTCACAAACCAGTTGAACCTCTCGACTGACTAAGCTAAAGAATGATCCAACACTCTTTACTAAAAACTGCCGCGTCTTCGCATCGAGGACGTCTGGCGTCGTTATCTAGATACGCCGATCGATCCAGGAAAAGTTTCGTTTATAAAAGTATGTGAGTTTGCCTTTTTATGAAGCTCAGCATCATTGGTCAAGAGAAAGGTTTTTCGATACAGATTTCAACACTGCAACTCAAACCCTCTAGGAAGGGTGGGACCAACCCTTACTATTTCAAATGTAAGAAGGGGTCATGTGATACCACTTTTGAAAGGACATTTAATTCTCTTTGAAATTACATCTCATTTGTGACATTTAGTCAAATAGTTTCCGAGATAATTATATAAATGTTTAATGCTTTTTCTCATCTAATTAATTATTTGAGCACAAAAATGTTATACAAAAGGTACGCAATTATTTACACAAATGTTCAAAATAACATAGGGAAACGAATTGAACAAGAATACCGGCTGATAACACAAAATGTTAAAGGCAGTTCGTGGAAAATTTGAATCACACCTTTATCATTGCATGGAAGTCGGAGGTGGTCATTTTGAGAGATTCTGGGAGAATAATTAAGAGCATTTTGTATTACATTTCTTTTATTACATAGGTAGTATTCTGATGGTCGAATAATTTGATTAGAAAAACCTTTTACACAATTAGATACTTATCTCAGAAACTATCAAACCGAATTTCACAAATGAGATGCCATTTGAAGGAGAATTGAATGCCCTTTTGAAAAAGGTATCACTCGACCCCTTGGTCTTTTTGAAATAGTAGAGGTTGGTCGCACCCTTTTCTATAGGGTTAAAGTTGCAGAGTTGAATATCGTATTAAAAAACTTCCTCTTGATCAATGTAATTTTTTAAAATGAACGTGGAATCAGATATTTCGTTAGACTCCGCTAACAGTTTCATCCAAGCTGTAATTCTCATGCCGTTTAATACAAAAAGATGTTTATAATTACTCTTACTCGTATAATCCTTACCTAGACATGTCCGTAGTTCCCACTGCTACGACCCAGTGGGCGAACGCGCTGGTAACATTAACCAATGAATACTTTCCGCACTGCGGGGTAAGTGATCACTGGCTCTGGGAATCGTGAGTCCTGAGTAAACGAATCGAATCGAGAATAACGGCCTTCTGCCAAAATCTCTGAAGAACCCCTATATATCAGAACCACTAATCTGACGGAACAGTTCGGGTGGAGCCTGCGGAGTTCGTAGAGTAAATCCTCTCCTTTTCGGAAGATATTGGTTTCGGCTGGGGGTGAAAACTCAATAAAGAATATCGTCTTTCTTCGGTCGAAGAGAACTATATCAGGCTTATTGGCTTTTTTTATCTGCTTGAGGGTGGGGAATGAAAAGTTTCGAACAATTTGGCACCTTCCATTCTCCAGAACGGACTCGATATTGTTCTAAAATTGTTCTAAAATTGTTCGTTTTCGTTAACCAGCTGACGAACGTCAACCCTCAGAAGTCGAAACTTGTGCGAGCAATGGATCAACGAGGCCTTACCTTTTAACGTGCGATTACCCAGCACGGTGGCCCGGCGAGGATTCGAACCCCGGCCTTCCGCTTGATAGGCAGATATGCTAACCACTACACTACCTAGACCATGGATCATAAGGCAGTACCGATGTCCTGTCTATTTCATACGAGTGCCGAAGAAAATAGTATATTCAATACAATGACATGTCGAATGTATGTTGGAGAGGCATCCCAATGTGGAGTGGAAGAAATCGGGGCATTGGAGTTTTACAGAGTCCCCTCGTATCGGGCGAATTGACCCCAGGTGGACGGGGGTGGTGATGAGGGTGGGATTAAAAAATTTTTTTTTCAACTGAGCAACCGTATAGAAATGCGGTTGTTTGAAATGTAATACCCTAACAATCAAAAAAATTACAGTGAAAGTTAGTCAAATCAGATGACAATCGAAATTTGAACTGCTATTAAATCAAATAATGTATATCAGTGCAGTCCGATTTCGAGTAAATTCACCCCTACTTCCCCTCCCCCTCAAACAACATTGAGATTACGATAATTCCATACGCTACACATCATTCATGGAAATCCTTTTCAATGATTACCTACCGGCTGCATGAACGTTTAGACGGACTGTGCATACTCATTATTGATTGAACCCCCCCACGACCTCTATGACAATGTGGGCAACCAGACAGGAGGGTGATGTTTGAACAAATTTGCATCTTTAAAAAATATCGAATCCTTCGAACGTCCATACAGTCGGTGAGTATAATGAATTTTCAAGAATTATGTCTAGCGTATGGCATTTAAAATGCCACCCGTTTCAACGAACTTTTACTGTGTTTTTTTAAATTATTAGTAAAAATGAAAAAAGGGGTTTTCGGCGACTTCGAAGGGTGTTTCTCCGGAACTGCTCACCAGGATCGGATGGCAATTTGTTTCCAACATTCGGTGTTTTAAATGAGTATTTATGTTACATACAGATCACAAAAAAGTTACACAAAAGGGAAGCCCTGTAATGTTCAGACCGCGTAAATCAAGGAATGGAAGATACGAATTAACATATATTAACATATTTTCGAAAAAAAAGGAGAATCTCCCTTGGCACAAAGTTCCAAAGATCAGCTGTTCGACTGAAAGGATATCCCTGTGCATCAGAGGTTCGACAGGTCTCCAAGCTCACAACGAATGGGTGGGAATTCTGCACTCGTCGGGTCATCCGTGAGTCATCCAAGGGTAGGACGATTAATGACAATTCAGAAGAGCACCAGCCGTGAAAATATCTATAGAAGAGAGACAAGCCTCCGACCATTCTAAGATGCTTCAACGAAGTGAGCGAGTGAGTCTGTGAGCGAAGAATCACCAACAAGATGGATTGATTTTATCGCCAATTTTTAACCGATTGCCTCACTTTTATTTTTCATTCGCTAAAGGCAAAACGGCCAACGTATTATGTTTCAATCAGGTTATTTATAACCTTCGAATCAGCCGCATTTTTATCCGGTTGCTTAGTTGAAAAATAAAATTTTTGCACCACCCCATATCACCGCCCCCGTCCACTTGGGGTCAATTCGGACGATACGAGGGTACTCTGTACCATTCCAAGGCCCAGATCACCACTCGCTGATTTCCTCTCAGACATACATTTGACGTGCCACCCAACCTAACATAATACCATTCAATATGCTGATGAACTACTTTTTATAAGAGTTACCCTGAACTCGAATATCCAAAGCAACTGACCGAAAACTGACATAATTACTTTTACCCTGAAAGAGCTAAAGGATAACCAGACCATAAAGACCATATCAAAGATCTCTCTACTAAGCTGTCCAGCACTCTTTACCTGCATCGTAGAATTGATGAATTTGCTCCCGTTCATGGTTTGAGAACAGCTTATATGGGGTTATTTCAATCAAAGCTGTCATACGGATTGGTTTTCTGGGGACTTTCGACTGATTGGGAAAGGATATTCATTCTTCAAAAAACGGCTATTAGAATCCTGGGTGGGGCAAAACGGACTGATAGCTGTAGACCTTTATTTAAAAAATTTAATATATTAACCTTTGCGGCTATATACATATTTCAATGCCTCGTCTATGTCAAAACACAAAATAACACCCCTAAAGTTAATCGAAATCATGAATATTTGACCAGAAATGGCCACAATCTACTTATACCACAACATCGACTGGCAATTACTCATAAAAGCTTTCTTACCATGGCGATGAGGCTCTTCAACCATGTACCACCATACACCATATGTGAATAATTTACACATAAATCATTTCAAAAAAGTTTAAAAGGACTGCTTGTTGATCTCTGCCCTTATGACGTTGGTGAACTTCTCAACTGCAAGTTTTGATACTTTGCCTTTTTAATGTGTCTAATTTGTATTTGTACTTACTTGTTTTATTTTTACTTACCTTGACGATGCTGAATCTATTGTACTGATAATGAGCAAATAAATAGATTGATTGATTGATTGACTAACTCAACTAACCCAAGCCATCCTAGCACACTCATTGTGGACCTATCGACAAGAAGGATGAATTTTGCAACAGTTGCATTATTCGGGTATGTTCGGAGACTGTAGGTGTAGCGAAATGTGGGTGCAACGACATGCTCCCAATAAATCAACTATAGTTTATTCAATAAACTCTTGATTTGTAACTGTATTCACGAAATGCCTACTGCTTTTTTTCAAACAGATTCCTGAATTTGTTAATATGAACTCCTTTTCTATCGCTATCGAGATAATATATAAGTTTGAACATTACAGGGGTAATCTTTCAGTTCGTCTGTGAAGATATGAAAAAATATGGATACATTATTTATTTATGATTCCATTCCTAACTTTTCCAGTGAGAAGCTGGAATTTTCTCTCTGAAACATGAATGGAAGAAAATATTATCTGAGCTACAATTATCGTTCGATGGGTTATTACTACCAGAAATCCAAACAATATAACTGAGAAACCGAGTCTCAAAGCCAGGTAGCTGAAATAATAATTGATGTGCGATGCCAGTGGCAGTTCATTTGAATTTTTTCGGGTAGAATTGTAAAGGAAAGCTTCATCATCTTAGCGGCCATTCATTATAACGAGAAGAAGTATTCGGGAAAAAATGAGTATTGAATCATGCAATCGATTTGTTCATTAATTATCGAAGAAGATACAATGGAATGGAACTTGATCCCGGTAATTATTCACAAGTGAGCTCAGGGCTCAATGATTCGTTTCAGCCTGTACTCTCTGTTCCATCCCATCCCAATCATCAAAACGCCAGATAAATCAAATATCATTTATTCATATAAAGGACAGGAGCAAATATATTTCGGAAAAAATGGACGCGCTCGCAGTGCGAGTTCATGGCCTGATGTTTTTCTAAACATTATTTTTCGCAAGTTTCTTATAACAAAATTATCCTCGCCCTGATTCTCAATGAAATCATTGCAAGAATAATTTATGGTTTCACCTGAATTTGGGCATTATATGACAATATTAATCTTGGCTTTCTATGAGATAGAACCAAGTTTATTTTGATATACAGAAACTATTTCGTACATCCAGAATATAAATAGCGGCTGACAAGATGTCATTCCAATGTTCAAAATAACAGCATTTATTCAAGGTCTCTAGATGTGGCAACTCCAACAATTATAATTCCATATCCTCCATTTCAAGTTGTTACGAGAGAAAGTGATGTTTTGAGTGTAAATTGACGGACGAACTGTAAGTCAACTAACACAAATTACTTCTCCAAATGACATGCTATTTTTTTGTCAAAAGTGCGAAATGAGAAATATCAAAACAAGCTTAGAAATGGGGATGTACACTGCCCATACTGAATGAATAATCACGTACCGGCGGTAGTAAAGGAAAAACATCATCATGGTGATTATTGGAATTTGATAAAACAACATCACAAAATAATTCATTGAACTTACATTAGGGGTTGCGGTTCTCATAGGACGCAATTTAATTTTTTCGATGAGTGAGCGGGTTGAGGTTAGCTCAAATCCATGTTTGTGAGGTTGCTTCCCTTCTCCCATTTTGAAAAAATGCTGCAAATGGTTCTCGCGCTTTATCTGTCAAACTATCCATCCTACAGAAAATTCATATGGATTTTGTTGGAAATTGAATTTTCTAAAACTTTAGTTCTATCACTTTCCATCTGAAATCAGGAGAAAAATCTGAAAAACTTTTGAAGAAATTATCTTTTCGGCGTAATCTTTTTTTTTCTCCGATAATTTTTCAAGAAGAAGACACAAGAACATTTTTATAGGGGGGGTTTCAACGAATAATTTTCACAACTGATTTTTGTGATTTCGTTCATTGATTAGAGGTTTACAGCGCTCCTAAATAGACTATTTTCTCAAATACTCCTTAAAATACATATGCGTGCAAATGGTTTTCGCGCTTCATCAATTTATTCTGCAGAAAATTTATGGCAATATTTTTTGCAATCCCCTTACTCTTCATCGGGAAATCGGAAATTGCTATTTCATTATTGATTGGTTATCGACCCTCTTCCACACCAAAAAACGTTTGCAATATTTTATTTTTTTTTAAATAATTTCGAGTCCGATTAGAAATTCACGAGATTTTTATATATGCAGATGAAAAACGCCCAAGTAACCGTTTAGGGATGAAAAAGGCATTATCCGTTTCACTATCACTATAATAATGGTAACATGCAATAGGTACAGTAACCTCCGGAACAGTTCGTGATGATTGTCCATTATCCACATCGTTCCTTGTGATTGCTCGGTCAAGCAAGGCGTAACAACTTTCGCCTTTACACTTCTCAGTTGAATTGAAATAGTCAAAATGCTCATGACAAAATTAAAAATCTTGCCCACAGAACTCAAAACCGTACCTGCTAAACCCAATACTTTTCACAATTAAATACGTGGTGGCGAAGAGAGTTGATAACTAATTAATAATAACATAGCGATGTTGAAAAAATTATATGGATAATAGGAAGGTTATATAAAACTAAGCCTAATTATTCATTTTTATATGTATCCCAAGGAGTATCTGAGAATACGACCAATTTCGGAGCACTGTGAAACTATAATAAATGAACGAAATTATACATTGTTTTAGTGGAAATTATTCGCTAAAACCTCTTCAATGAAAACGTTCTGATGTCATTTTATTGTAAAATAACTAGAGGAGAAATTATTCAGACGAAAAAAAATGGTTACAAAATATTTAAATATTTTCGTTTATATAACTTTGTTACTTTCGATTTTACGATAAAGAGTAGAGGAATTGTAGTTGTAGAGAATTAAATTTTTATATTGTTTATTGTAAAATGACTAGAGAAAAAATTATTGCGTCTGTTATTTTCATTTACGATGGAAAGTACCGAAGATAGAGTTGTAGAGAATTCAATTTTCAACCACAGAGAATTTCCTGTAGATTGAATACTTTGACAGATAAAGCGCGAAAACAATTTGCGCCTTTCTTTCAAGATGGCGGCCGCGGGACAAGGGTTGCAATCCTACAAACTTGGATTCAATTTAGCCCTAACCACCCTCACATGACAAAAATATAAAATTGTGTCTTCTGAGACACGCACGCTTGGGCCTTAAAAATGTAACATTTCAATGGCCTGAAGCGCCTTCATTTCTGACCATTTTCACCTCCATTTTTCACTTGCGAACGTTACATTGTATCTTATGTAGAAATAGTTGGAAATTTCGTGAAATTTTTTATTGGTGACAGAGTTTCTTCGACATCTATCTGAAAATCTGCACAAGAGAATGAAAGCAGAGAAAATTACATATTTTCTCATAAATTTGATGAGATGTGATATGGGAGGATTTCGAATCTCGTGACATACTTTTTATATCAGAAAACAGTCACTTATGATTATTTACTGTCATTACACCTCACTAGGGAGGGTCAATCAGCCTATTCTGAGCAATAAGTCTAAAACTTTCTTTCTTCATTTTCAAGTCACTCATTGAACCATTATACGTTATGTAGCACCACTGAACTGATAACTCAACAGGATGTATGCTCATTAAGAATGAACAAATTTTCAATGCATACTTTCGAGTTCTACTCTATTCAGATGAACAAATGTATCCGTCTAAGTTTAATCAACGACGAGGTTTTTAACGTGCGTCAGATACGTTGGTTTTTTATCTACTTTGTTCGGGCTATTAACACAATATATTAAACCGTGAAGGTTGTACCACGCTTGAAAATTAAAAACTACCAATTGTTCAGCTACCTCACTTAATCATAGGTGGAGAATGAGAGGTGTTCAGGGATCACGGTATTGAAATTCAATAAAATATGAGGGGGGATCAGGAGTGAAATATTCTGAAAATATCAACAGCTGGGGATAAAAAAAAAATGAGGCCTCCCATAATACATCTCACAGCAATAAAACAACAATATACCTTGCTCGGTGATAAATCAAGAACAGATTTCCATAGACCTTGTGCACAATTTCTCATTAGACCCTTGATATAGATATGACTTGGACCTTTGTACTCCAGTCTATGACGGTGAAAAAAGTGTAAACTGTGTATTTATCCCATACAGCACCGATTCGTATGAAAATTTGGATATAAGTTATACTCACCCTCTTTTCCAAAATCTACCCCGTGCCGAGGGTTGCTTTCTCCCTGGGGGTGGATGCCACCCCTTCTTGGGGGTGAACATTCTTTTATTGGAAATAAGTGCGGAAATCAATAGATTGTCTAATTCTAAGCACTTTTTGTTCAATGTAGTTTTTTCTGAAAAGCAATACTTTTCGACTCATTCACGAGTGAAATTGTCGGTTTTCAGTCAAAAAAAACACATTTTCAGATACTTTTTCGCGAATAACTGGAAAATAAGGCATCTAATCGAAAAACCTGCGGAGATCAAAATTATAGCTTTTGAAAAAACAAAGGCGATTGTTTATCTGTGATGAATGCAAACCCACTACAAACTGAATAATTGCTTGTTGAAAGTTGATTGGTATTTTCAAACGCCAAAATGGCAAGTTTCTACATATAATAGCCAAAAACCAATGCATTTTTCGGAAAAAACTAATTGGACCTTTTCTGAAGTCCTTTAAAAATCCTTCATTTTCGTTACTAATAAAAGTTTCTAGCATCAAAACTGACCGAGGTATGAAGGAAATAATGTTGAATCCTATTTTCTCCTTGAAAAAAATTGTGAATAACTCATCCCCCCTTTCCCCCCCCTTTGAAAAAAATCGTTGTAACTCCATAATTCACTTCATTCATGTTCTTATAATGAGTTCTAAGTTTTTCATCAATTGAAAGTACGTAGTTTTGGAAAAAAAAGAGATTGAAGAGAAAAAATCATATACGTAATTCAGCGAAAAATCACAATTTCTTCGAAATAACTCGAAAAGTATTGATCACATGCAAAATTTTCTTGAGTACAAAATTGAAGGCTTTTTTTCTCTGAAAATTTCGCTGTTTCATTTTTTTCTGCAGGATGAAAATAGAGTAAGATATGGCCAGTTAAATATTGTGAGGGTTCGCGCAAAGTACCTTTTTTGAGCCCTTTCAGCATGAACCTTTTCAAAACTATAATCTGAAACAAAAAATAATGTAAATGAGCTCATAGCTCTTGAAAAAAGCTACAAAATTCTTTTTTGGTGGATTTGATTGCTTGAAGACTAAGCGAGTTATGGGAAAAAAGAAAAAAAAACAATTTTTGTAGAACATAGAGTATGTACATTAGTATATTGAAGAATACACGTAGTAACTATATTTTAGGCCCAGTGGAACTATATGTATATATACATTAAATATGTATATATACATATAGTAAATATATATAGTTCCACTAGGCAACGATTTTTTCCAAAGGGAGGGGAAAGCAAGGATGAGTTATTCACAATTTTTTTTTCAAGGGAAAAATAGGATTCAACATTATTTCCTTCATACCTCGGTCAGTTTTGATGCTAGAAACTTTTATAAATAACAAAAATAAAGGAGTTCTGAAGGACTTCAGAAAAGGTCCAATAATCTTACCATTTTGACGTTTGAAAATACCAATCAACCTCCAACAAGCATTATTCAGTTTGTAGTGGGTTTGCATACATCACAAATAAACCATCGCCTTTGTTTTTTCAAAAGCTATAATTTTGCTCTCCGCAGGTTTTTCGATTAGATGCATTATTTTCCAGTTATTCGCGAAAAAGGATCTGAAAATGTGTTTTTTTCTCGGTTTTTTTTGACTGAAAACCGACAATTTCACTCGCGAATAAGTCGAAGAGTATTGCTTTTCAGAAAAAACTTCATAGAACAAAAAGTGCTTAGAATCAGTCAATCTATTGATTTCCGCACTTATTTCCAATAAAAAAAATTTCATCCCCAAGAAGGGGTGTCATCCACCCCCAGGGAGAAAGCAACCCTCGGCACAGGGTAGATTCTCAAAAAGAGTGTATGTAGATCCTGAATACAAATTTTCATGCGAATCGGTGCTGTATGGAATAAATACACGGAAAAATGTTCATGGACTGGACTATTGGTATGAGAGTGAAAACTATTATCGAAGCTCAATTATTACAGTCGTCATTTGGTTAATTTCTTTATCGATTTTATATGAAAGTGATTGACTTTGTATTTATCAATTCATTTACTAATGCTCTGAAGGATTAGCCATGATCTTTTTCTTTTATTTCTCTACCAAGTCAAACAAAATGAAAAGTAACTGAATATCATGCATCGTTTATTTTGGTTTATTGAGTTTGTTTGAACCACAGAACTGATAATTGATAGAACTCAAAGATTTTTGCGGTTTAACCTAAAATTTCACTTAGTAGCGCCGCTTAGCGGGAGTAAAATCGGACATCGCTGTCATCATTCAGCTAGCTCAACTATAGTGTAGCCGCTGAAAAGATAGAATGATCACGTGAACGGCACGCACTCTTTGAATGTTCCTCTCCCCAATGTTACAATTCCGATTTACACCACTCAACAAAAACGTCGCCGCGTCGTCCTCCCATCAACTCTTGGGATGCTTTTTTATAAGTGTTCATTATTACACCTTTTTCCTCTACAGTTGAATGTCCTTTTTTATCTTTTTCTTGGAGGTGAAAGCGTGTTTCCATCCATATTATTTAATTAACGTAACACACGTAAATACAAAGCACAAATGAGTACAGTACAGTGTAAACAGTTCTTCATTTATTTCAGTTTAGAAGGCGTGGCTATGCAGGCATTCACTGTTCACGCGTCCTTGAGTTCTATTTTTTGAACAGCCCGACTATAATCATTGGGCTTTCAAATCAAGTTGCCAGCGCCATGGTGGCTATTTTGGAAGTAAAGTTGTCTATTCAAGGTCACTAATGGTCTGTTTACTTTTTTTGATTTTTTCCTATAAAGGTCTGAGTTTTAATGGATAAAGATGGGGAAGTCTCGTTTATTGAGTGATAAGGAAAGATGAAATTATATTTCGTTGATTCATTTCATCAGATAAGTTGCATTCCAGAGGACATTCATCCCATAGGAGAAGAAAACTTTGGAATTTGAGGCATAATTCGATTTCGAAACGAAAGCTCAGGAGAGTAAAGTGTAAGTATACCTTAGCGTTTTCGAATAGTCTTCACGCCACCAAACACCAGTGAATTTATTCAAGTCTTGACAACGTCTTGAAGAGCGGAATCTACGACTTATAGTATATCCCTCGTTAATTCTATATTTCTTTAGCTATTTTTCCAATAGCCGGAACATTTTTTATTCCGGAAATAACATCAACGTTTGATATTCAAATGAAACGTCAGGCATTTCATTAAATTTTTGAAATATACGTCATTTTCTAAATCCAGTGATATCCCACGCAGGATATTAGAATAATGGATTGGAACATGGTTCTGTCCGGTGTTTTGTAATATTACCCGACTTCCGAAGATTGAAGTGATTCCTCCTATTCCGACATTATCCTGCGGGATATCACTCTGAATACCACCGGCGATGAGTAAGTGTAATTTGGGACATTTCCTATAAATGAGCTGCATATTCATAAGGAGCCATAAGCACTATTCTTTTTTTGAAATAAATTCAATCTTGTAGGAGGATATTTAGGACGATACAATTATTAACATCTTACGGCATCTACATACTAGAATGCCTAGTATTTGTCAAAAAATATCCGGAAAAGTTCAGAGAACATGCTATAAATCACAGTCACTTGACTAGAGAAAAAAAATTTACTTCAAGTTTCCCATACACAACATGCCCCTCACCGAAAAAATTGTCATTACTCCGCCATTGAATATTATAATAAACTACCTTCAAATTTATAGACAATTGAAAAATGCATCGGAGTTGTAAAATGCGGCTTTTCATTATATTTGTGAAATCGAACCATACTCACTAAATCAATTCATGAATCACCGCTCTTCAATTCTTTAATTAGCTTTCAGTATTTGATTTCGCTAACCCGCAAATAATTCATCTATTTATGCAATTACAACTTTTGTAATAAATAAATTCTTATAAATCTATTCACCATTCCATTTGCGATGCCTTGATTGTTGTTTATTCACCACTAAACCCCCTCTTACCCGACCTGTTTAATGTGAAAACGCATATTTATATGCTATGTTCTCACCTGTAATGTGTATCTCATAAAAATACATGATATTATTATCATTACTATCGTTTCTGTTATAAAGTTGTGGCCTTTTTAACCTATTTCTGTGATCGATCAGCAACAATTCAGTATTGACAGTATATCGAAACGTGAAACTTAATTCATCGTTTCATTATAATTTCCCCGACACTCCGCGAGAACTTAGATGACGTCCGAAGGGAATAAGTTGGGTGATCTTGTTGGGGAGTAGCTGTTTAAGATGGACTTTTTCTTCCTTTCTTTTGAATGATTCAATCGTCTTTGAATGATATACACGTACCTATTAACAGTGAGTGTTTGTATTTTTTTATTTCACTTCTTTCATAGGAGTTGTAATTTCTATTTTTTGATACGGAGAATGAAGAAGCCAAAAAATTATTCATTAAACTTAATTCTCTTCAGAAAAATACCTAAGTTCCTAATGATCCTGCAGGCCACCTGACGAAACCATGTGTTTCAATCCATTATTCAAATATCAACTATGGGGTTCAGAAAATTATGTTGGTTTCAGAAATGTAATGAAATGAAGGGTGATTCATTCAAAAATCAAACGTTGAAAAAATTGTACTAGAAAAAATCTCTCATCACGTCAAAAAGTGCTTTTTCATGGGCATATTCAATTTTCCAAATTTCGTAAAAATAGCTAAAGAAATAAAGAACATAAGGGTGGAGCCATTTTTACTGGGATCTACGAACTACTGGGATATTGTTTTTGGTGGATAATAATCAAAATACTCATTATTCATAAGCATCAGAGCCTGTGCAGCTTCATCATTGAATATTTGCGCAACATTAAGCGTCTTGTACAGCGAAACAATGGTTGCGGTTTTATGTATAGTGAAAATATTGCAGGAAGCTGTATGAGTACTTTTTTATGAATTTCCAAGTATCGTCCAGATTTGCTTGAGTATGGTTGACAATGTTCCCTGCTGAGTGGTATTGGTTCAGAGTTCCATTGTCTATATTATTAACTCCATTGAAACCTGTTGCTGAGAAAAAAAACGTATCAAGGAATACAAATCAAATAAAGCAATCTAATACAAAAAGAAAGTTTGGATTGGATTTTTGGTTGAAAAATAAAATAAAAGGTTCGATTTGTCAAAGAAAATAATGTTGTGACAAAAAATTGAGATATTGGAATGAAATAGCAGAGTCAGAAAATTTAAAAAAAGACATATCGAACAAATGTTGAAACCAAGTTTAAAATTGAGTGTACTCAAGACTTTTCGATCGCTGGAACATTTGTTCATCTACTTGATAGTTCCTTATTTATATTTTTTTACTTTGCTGTTTCATATTATGTATTTCAAATGTCTTTTTCACATTATTTTCTTTTTCAATCAAACCTCTGAATCTATGTTATGACCAAAAATCCAATTCGAACTTTTTGTTTGGATTCGATTGCCTCATTTGATTTATATTCCTTATAGGTTTTTTTCCTTTTGTCTCAGCAACAGGTATTTTTTTTTCGTGTTGGGATAATTTTGCTCGGTTAGAAAGGGATTGAAAATGAACTTCAATCAGATAAATATTCGAAATGTTCCTTGTCATCACTATAAATAAAAGACACACTTTGTACATTTGAAAAGTACAAATCTAGGAGAGAATCATTAAAAAACTAAGAACCAGATCAAACGTGGTCCCATAACTGATGCAGGCAATAAAACACCGATTGGATAGCGTTTCTAGTCTCCTCATGGTTCATCAACAGTTCGTTTTCCCATCTTTTTCATGATTTTTCCCTAGTCAAACATTTTTACGAGTACGCCCTGAAGGCAGTGCTCTGTGAGGCAAGGGACGGATGATATTCTCAAGTGCCGTAGTGTCCGGGGTGATACCCTCCTCGATACCCCTCATTTTTTGGTATTGCATCTGCTCTGTCAAGTATAGAAGAACCCTAGTACTACCCAGTAATATGTTGGTGTATCCGATGTACAGACTTCACCACTTGGGATTGATATATGAGAAACCGACATTAGACTTTGCCCATCCCGAAGAACAGAACAAGACAGAAGTTCTTTGACATTTGTTCAAATTATCGGCAATGAAGGAAAAAAATAAATTATAAATAAATAATATATAATTATACTTCCAAACAAAGCACGTTACATTTCCTTCTTATTTGGTATCTTTTACTCGATATCAGAGACCACAATTTCAGATTCCTTGCAGGCGAAGTGATTCGAAAAAAAAAATAATAAGAACGAACTTGAAAAGAAACCGATTTTCATTAAACTCCATTTAGTTCATGCACTGCCACTGGGAAGAAAAGGTGTTGATTTTAATTATTTATCACACGAAACACGTTCTATCATCAAAACAAGGAAAAAAGGGTCAGTCTTTGTATTCCGTGGTTTCAATCTCCTTAAATTGCCCATGGAATGATTACCTCAGCCGTAATCAAAAATTTCAATTAAAAATACAGGTTTTTTATTTCAATCATTATATGGACTCGCACCGCATTCATTTCAAAATGTTTATTGGAAATGAGAGACGATTCTTTGCGGGATGACACGATTGCAGTGCACATGGAACGCAGGGGAGAGCAAAGAAGCTATGAAAAATTATTATTGAAATATGAATTTTTCGAATGAAATTTGTCGAAACACCTGATGCTATTTGTATCTCGTGTACAGAAGTGTTCTATACGTACAACGCCCCTTGTGAGAGTTCTAAACTTTTTTTGAGTTTTTCATCTATTGCACCAGGTATAAGACAAACTCACTGTTCACGACTCGATTCATTTGTTTTTTGGTTCGGAATTTCATATTCGAAATGATAGTAGTTTATCGAGACTGATATTTTCATCAATAAAACAATTGCTCATCACTTCCGGTTTGACCATATGTCGAATATTTCTATAGAACCCTGTACATTTTCTGAGACCCCGATAAGACATGAGATTCTCTTTTCAACGATGTAACACAAGGAGACTTTTTTCAAAATAGCGGCGTGGGAGGCATCTTCCTTGAACTTAATAGGGTGGCACTATGTAGTCATTGATGGAACTGAATTCGAACAAATTGTTAAGAAACGACGAAAGACGAAATTAATTGGAGTGTTGATAATGATTTGGAAAGTTTTTAATCGTTTCACATAAATTGTTGTTTTTTTTCTGAAATGTTATTCTTTAGGTTTCAAGAAAGTTAATAGAAAGCAATATGTTTTAAACTTCAACATTGAATAATACATGCAACTTCTCTATAAAAAATGCGTTCCATATGACTGTTCAATGAAATACCATGGAATATCATGGCTCCAAAACTCAAGTTTTGTCTATTGGAAAAAAAAATGTAACGCAGTGGGCATAATGATGAAAACTGGGAGAGCTTTTGATACGGTGCTTGCAAATAACTATATTATACAAAGGATGGACAATTCATTACAAGTTACATTAAGACAACTTCGTTGGTACGATACCTGTCTTCAAAGGACCATTGTATATTCATATTCATTAGATATTTGTTTTTTCTGATAAAGATCTTCTATAAAGAGAAACCTCATTTCGATATGTTTGGTTCGGTTAGAGTTTTCAAAAATGTTGATCATGATATTGCATCTAAATTGACAATTTTCAAAACAGCAATTTGATCTTCGTCGAAATGAGATGCAACTCCTTTCGAGTTTACAATTCCTTGAACTGCTGCTGCTGATATGTATTCTGCGTCCATTGATTGGATTTCCTGCATGGAAACCTACGAATTCACTAACACTTCTCCTAGTGTTGCGATCATCCCCCCAATCAGCATCACACATTTCTTGTAGACCAGTATTTTCTTTTCGATAATGCAATCTCAATTTTTTTTCGTATGTTTGAGATATTTCAATATACGTTTGGCAGATTTTCGAGTTTGGAATGGGGCACTATATGTAATATCTAGTCTTGTGACAAGCGAGGGGTACATTAAACTGCACACCAACTTCCCGTAAGGAACATCTTCCAAGATGTTATCAACAGTAACGTGGAAGTTTCCATAGGGGTAGCCACCCCATGGCTGTCCTTCATGCTAAATTCTTCGAGTAATTGTCCATCATTTTTGACTGGATGATATGGAGACCATTTTCATCTCGTGTTATTTCCATTCCCAAAAATAACATAACATATCGCATAATTTCTATTTTGATTTCAGTGTGCAAACTGCTCGGCAACAGTTCCACTGCTCGGCAACAGTTCCACATCTTCATCATATATACTTGGAAACTTATAGCTACCAATCGCGCTGTTTTGTCTTGTGGCAACTCAGCTGGTGTGAATATTTCTTATTTTTTATGGGAATTCAATTCTGGATTTATTGCTTCCCTTCATTCTTTGTATTTGATTGCCTCCACACATGATTTTGGTTCTTGTAAAGAAAGTGGAAAGCAAACAATATGCAGTGTATAATTCATAGTCACTAAGTAGATTTGGTTTGTTTATACATCTTCCTGATCTGTTTCTAACGTCATGGTTATCAACTTTTTTTTTCGCAGGATTCATCTGAACTATTTTCTGCCGCCCCTTTTTCTATATTTTCAGTTATACTTTCATCGAATTCTTCTGAACTAGACTTCGTTGAGAAAGATGTGATACCCTCGGTATGTTTTTCTGGTAAATTAATTATTCCACTTTCATCATTAACCTTGAACTCAGTAACTTTCTCATCAAATCGTACATCACGTGACTTTATTATTCGTTCTTCACTTGGTAACCACAATATATGGTCATCACCACAGTTGGCAATCATAACTGCCTAAACGAAGAGATTGGAACCTTTGATGTTAAAGTTGAAACTATTCCTAGAGATCAATTACTCTAACACCAAATTGCACGTTTCGCTAACAAGGTTAGCATTTTCAGGAAAAAAAAATTGAAAATGAACTTCTTAGAAAGGAACCAATTACAATAAAAATCGAAACACATTTTGAAAAAGCTAGGCTTCAAATGTCAATTTCATATGAAAATATATAAGTATTTAATTCTGTCACCAACAATGATAATTTCAGGTTAGGGTCATTTTTCGATGATATCTCGAAACTTGACAGTTGATATATTATTTTCTGCCAAACGAAAACTTGACTTGTCGTTAACTGCTTTGGCAGATGCAACTTCGATGTCTTTCTTTGTGTAAAGTATCTGGATTACACAGAAATATCTTCAGAAGAGCAGTTGCTTCTTTCCGCCCATGAACCTGGTCAAAAGAAAATCTCCAACACGAATGTCTTCATATTTCATTTTATTCATTTATTCATTTATTCATTTATTCATTTATTCATTTATTCATTTATTCATTTATTCATTTATTCATTTATTCATTTATTCATTTATTCATTTATTCATTTATTCATTTATTTCATTTATTCATTCGGGACACAAACAGGACAAACCCAGAACATGTATCCACTAAAAAGTTTACAAGTATTCAAAAAAGTACATATTTGCTAAAACATATCACCAAGTGAAAAAGCATAGAATAACATTGAGTTGTTTTTGGATGTACTAAACATGAAATTTATTCAAACATAAGAACACGTTGTATACCGCCGTGAAGAAGTAACTCGCCAGATATTCAACGGGATTCCAGTTCATTGAAATATATTTTCAGTGAACGTTGAAATTTAAAATAACTATTTGCGAAAATATCTATATTTGTAGATTGTGCTACTTTATTGTAGGATTTGAGTATTCTATGAAGAGGGGAATTCAAATAATAATTCGTGTTTGCTTGATTGGTATAAAACAAAGAGAAATGCCTGGTAATATAAACAGGAACTGAAATTTGTATCAGGTGAAGAATTTCTATCGAGTCAATTTCTTGGTTGATAACTTTGTACAAAAATTTAACATCCGAAATCATTCTTCGTTCTTCCAAAGATATAAAGTTCATTTCTTTAAGAATAAGACTTCTTTCGGTAATTCGTGGAAAACATTTCCTATTGATATATCTGATAAATTTGTTTTGAATACTTTAAAGTTTATGAATATATATGTTGTAGTGTGGATTCCAGATCACCGAGCCATAATTCAAGACACTATTCACGTAAGACATGTACAGAGTCCTAAGAGTTCGTGGATTCCTCAAATCACTGCAGGATCTGAACAAAAAACCCAGCATCCTGTTTGCTTTTTTAGAGACTGCAAATATATGTTGATCAAACAATAATTTGGAATCAAGTATGATTCCAAGGTCTTTGACACTCTGGACATTTTTTAATTTGTGATTTGAAATGTTGTAAGAAGTCGAAATTAGGTTTGTGTTTCTGCTGAAAGTTATGTGATAACATTTGGTTAGGTTCAAAAATAAACTATTCTGGTTGCAGTATTCGTATAACCTGTCCAGATCTTCTTGGATTAAACTCTTATCCTGACTGGAAGTAATGGGAAGAAATATCTTCAGATCATCTGCATACATAAGAAATCGAGCAGACTGAAAGCATTTTTTAATATCGTTGATGTATATGTTAAACAGCAGAGGTCCTAGATGAGAGCCCTGAGGAACCCCTGACGTGACAAAAATTTCAGTTGATTTGCAGTTATCAATAGTGATAATTTGACTCCTTCCATCAACATAAGACCCCATCCATTTCAGAAATTCTCCATGCACACCGAGATCAGAAAGCTTGGACAATAGTATTGAGTGATCAATCTTGTCGAAAGCCTTACTGAAGTCCGTATACACAGAGTCAATCTGAGTTCTTTGATTCAGATATTTCAGGATGAATTCCACATATAAAAAAAGATTCGAATTCACGGATCGATTTCGAATAAAGCCATGTTGCTGTACATTCAATATATTTTTGACGTCATAAAATAGGAAATCGAAAATTATGCTCTCAAATATTTTTGCAACAATGCATAATTTAGAAATTGGTCTGTAGTTCTCGATAACCTGCCTATCCCCTGATTTGAAAATGGGTAAGATATTAGCTTTTTTCCAAATACTTGGAAAGTGTCCTTCTTGCAAAGATTTGTTAAATAGAATATAAAGTGGATCCACGAGAAAAGAAGAGCATTTTTTAAGAAAACAGGTTGGTATTTCGTCTGGTCCGGGACCTTTGCTGGGTAAGTTGTTGAGCTTCTCGGCAATATCATTCCGGCTGATATTATATTTCGAAATATTTAAAAGTGTATCGTTTGGAGCCCTGAGAGTTTTAGTTTTTTTAGGAACGAATACGGATGAGAAATATCTGGAAAATGCATCACAAATTTCCTGTTTACCAGACACTATTTTATTATTAAATTTGCTGCTATTAGGAACATCTACAGATTGCCTTTTATTTTTTATAAATTGCCAAAGGTCCTTTGGATTATGTAAGATATTTTCCTCAACTGTTGTTATATAGCTTTTATAATCTTCATTAATGAGGTATTTTGAACGTCCTCTTAATAGTTTGAAAGTCAAATAATCGAGATTACATTTATATTTTTTCCAACGTTTATGAAACTTATTTTTTTCTTTAATTACTTTGATTGTAGAGATCGAAAACCACCTGGGGTATTTTTTGCAATATTTGGGATATTTAGGAACAAAGTCAGAAAAAATTTTGTGAATGAGTGTGTAGAACCTGGCAACAGCAGCCTCGGTGATCATATTAGAAAATTCATCATCCCAGTTAATTTGAGAAAGGATATATTTGATTGCATGATAATCAGCTCTATTGAAGTCATATTTATGAAAATTGCCATTATTCTTACGACTATGAAGTGCAATGTCAAAATTGAGCTCTAGTGTTGTGTGATAGGGATCTTCTGGAAGTAGAGGAAATTGGGACTTTCTCAGTTCACTTATTTTACAATTATTATTGAAAATCAAATCAAGCGTGTTACCTGATATATTGTGGTAGCTATTATATTGACAAAGTCCTGCTAATGATATGGTATCAATCAATAAACTGGAACGTTGATCACAATAGTTTTCCGGTTTGCAGAATTTGTTCACTTGATCTGGAACCCATCTTATATCTGGCAAGTTAAAGTCACCGCATAAAACATACATTTCATTAGGATTATTCATGACTATATCATTCAGTTTGGAGCAAAATAAGTTGAGTGATGTAACTTCGCCTGGTGGAATGTACACACAACCAATATGACATTTCGGGGCATTGTTTTTGGGAACAAGAGTAATCCATAGATCCTCTGCTTCTGAATTCCAGAAAGATTGGGAATAGCTTTCTATTTGATCATCAACTGCAATCAAGACACCTCCCCCTCGTGTTTCGGAACTAGCAGAGCTTTCACGATCGCGACGATATACGTTGAAACAGTTTGGAAATAATTCGGAATCATACACCGATTGGCTTAGCCACGTTTCTGTCAAGCATATTATGTTGTGTTCACAGTTAAGCACACTTTTGTAAAGTTCAGAAGTTTTTGTGTTGAGGCCTCGTACGTTCTGATACAATAATGTGTACACCATGACCAAAAGTAACATTATTCATATGATTTATTTAAAGTATTGTTGACCTATTGAATTTTGCCGATATCATTTTCGGAAATGAGTTTAATCACTTTGGATCTGTCATTCTGCCTCACAAATACAGTTCCATTGCGAACCCATACATACTTATAGTTCTTGGCTCTGGCACATTCCTTTACGTTTTTCAATGGTAGTTTAGTTTTCTGGGTGAGATGCTCATTGATATATAATTCTCGAGAAATATTATCGATGTTCAAGCCCTTGGTTGACGCCGTTGCTCAAATGATGTTTCGATTTTGTGACCAAATAACTCAACGGGATATAGTCATCTTTATCGCTCTCTCAATTTCTTTCTGAATGGATGTCGACATCATCGATACTATCTCCGCTTTCTACCCATTCCTCGAAATAAACTGAACTTGCAGAACCTGAAACTATCCCCTTTCCTCTCGGTGACTTCTGGATATTCGCAAGCTTTTCTTCCTTTTTCAGTTCTCTAACTTCCGCTTCCCTTTCTTTTTGTTTCACCTTTTTTTTTATGGTACTCTTCCCATACTTCTGAACTGATGGCAAATGAATTTTTTTCTTTGTTACGTTTTTTGTTCGAACTAATTTCTGCTGACCAGAGCGAAAGACTCACACTGCCCAGTAGCTGCTCCTTATTGACTGGGTGCTGTACCTTAGCCAATAAAAGGATCCACTTCTCAAATGGTGGTAAGAACGGTACTTGGTCCCATTCTACACTCCGTAGGTAGCCTTCTTGACGTTTTATACACCAGTGTTACACTAGGAACCGAGTGAACTTTCAGCTGTAGCTACAAGTATTCCTCTTGCTACACCTTCTAGAGCTGCTTCATCTGATCCTGACTGTAGTTCCCTTGGCGCCATCTGTAACAATTGATGTTTCATTCATCGACACTCTATGTTACAATAATTGATACCCCTGTCAGAGACTGGAACCAGAAATTTGATCGAGGCCATATTTCTAGGAGAGCTTACGTATGTCTTCTTGTGCTTCTTGGCATTCACCTCTCAATATTCACCAATGTACCAATCATTGACACCCAATGTAACATATGCATTCCTTGAACCAGTCATTTTCCAGAAGAAGTGGTAATAGGTGATTTATTCTTTGAATATTGTAGACAAAATTTACTTAACAGTCTACTGAATACTAACAAATAGTTGAAATTCCATAAACATGCACATGAAAATGAAAAAAATAAAATTGAATGGATCTACCTCACGTATGAAAAAAATAAGAAAGCACCCAATTTCCTTCCAAATTCACCCAATTGCAAAATGTTCCAATCCTACAGATATCTATAATCTATGGAAATTGCTGCATTTCACTTTTATGGCCTTATTTCTGAAAAAAACGAAAAATGACAATTACTGGAACGCTGAATAACTGGTGCGTTCACCTTAGGTCCACTGTCACATACATTTGTTGCGAAGATTGCGATACTCTCATCTGCTGGTGCATTGGCTTGTTGCCCTCCAATCCGATTATAATCTTGGATATTATTCCTTCTGATTGGGTTTACATGACCCCTGCTTGTTCCTCGGAAACTTCTCTAGGCACCCTTCGAGCTACCACTCACATTATTTTGGATACCTTCATTTCTTTCGGGGCATTGTGCTTTGAAATAGAATTCATTTCCACATATGTAACATCCCTTGTTGACTGTTTCTGCTCTGAAACTTACATCCTTTCTTCCTCTGATATTCGTTTACTGCTGACCACGAGTTAATTGTAATTTGATCATCGAGCAACCTTGCTTTGACATAATCCATTTAGGCATCAGACAGTATCGAATTTTGGTGGCAATGGTAACAATAAGTGACAAAATCTATCACTTTCATCGATCGTAGATCCAAGGTCTCTCAAATCCCTTATAATAGTATCAAATGTAAGGGAGTGATTTTCCAACTTTTCGTTTGTTTCAGACTCAAGACTAAAAGTTTTCTCCACAGCGACAGTTTGGTAAACAAACTTGTTCTATCGAATACATCCTTCAGAGCTGCTACCTGTTCTCTTGCTATTTTACAATCTTTGATCAAATCAAGGTGTACATATGAGACTCCTTGGACAATAATCGATTGGGCCTTCAAATTTATATTTGCTTCTTCCTCGTCCGAATCAGTTGGATCAAGTGGACTATTCAGGATTGCATCCTCACACTGTTCCATTTTCAGGATGGTTATGATTGTTGAAGTTATTTGACTCGAGAACTGGTACAATGACATTCGCCGATATATTCCAGATTACCGAAATCTCAACCGATATTTCTCCGAGCGTCCAATAATGTCTAATCTTTAAATGAGGACTGAGCCATAACCTGATGAAAACTGAGCTTGATTGGGAAAACGTTTCCATACGGTCCTTGCAAATAACTATATTATACAAAGGATAAAAATTCATTTCATGTTACATTAAGACAAGTTCGTTTTTACGCGATACCTGTCTTTTTGCATAGGACCATTGAATGGCAGAATTGTAACAAACAGAATGTTGCTATCTTAATGTAGATACTGATTATGTCTTAGCAATGGAAAATATGTGTACTGTAATATAACACTTCGATCAAACTCTTGAAATTGACGTCAAAAATAATTTTTTTTTTATTTTAGGTAATTCAACAGAACATAAGTTCCAATTACAGAATTACGCATTGTGACAAGTAAATGCGTGTGGTATAATTAATATATTACAATACAAGTCTATATGTGGGAAATAAGTATTATACAGTTCTTGAATTGACATCACAGGTGAATTTCTTGAATAGTTGGTATTTCGGAAGCTTGTATAAAATAACTGAGGTGAACGAGTGGCATATGGTTTTATACTGAAGTTGAGACTGCTTATTAGGTATGCACTGTCTACTTGATTATTAACTATTTTGAAGAGGAATCGTACGAAAGAGACCATTCTCCGGGCGGACAATTTTGGTATGTTATAATGCTTGAGATTCGTTTCGTAGTTCTGATAGTGCAGTTGTCTATTGAATTTAAAATTCAAAAAGTTTACAAATTTCTTTTGTACCCTCTCAATTCGGTCGATATATTTATGATAATGTGGGTTCCAGATAATACTGGCGAATTCTAGGTGGCTGCGAACTAGTGAGTTGTATAAAATGATCAGAGACCTATGATCAGTGAAGGATTTTGTGATTCGCATAATGAATCCCAAATTACGCAAGGATTTTTTTACAATGGATTCAATGTGATTTTCAAATGTTAGTTTAGAGTCCAACAGGATACCTAAGTCTGTTATCAAGTCAACTTTTTTCAAGTTGATATTGTTGATAGCATATGGAAAGTCTATGGAATTATGAATTCTGGAAAAAGTTATTCGGTTAAATTTTAGAGCATTCAGTGAGAGTTTGTTAGTTTCACAGTAAATTTGCAATCTGATAAGGTCTGTCTGCAGATTCAAGCAGTCTGTATTATTTTCGATAGTTTTGAAAACTTCTAGGTCATCTGCGTACAAGCAAAACTCAGTATAGAAAACATTCGCTGATGTCATTTATGAAAAGAGAAAACAACAGGGGTCCAAGATGCGAACCCTGTGGTACTCCAGATGTAACTTTGGTGTATTCTGAAAACCAACTATTCAAGGTTACAGTTTGCGTTCTATCCCTTATATAACTTTCTATCAATATTAGTAAGTTGCCATGTATACCAATATTTTCTAGTTTAATAATAAGTGACTGATGATGAACTTCGTCAAAAGCTTTTGAAAAATCGGTATACACAGCATCAACTTGTATCCTCGAACTCATGTGATCAAAAATTTTCTGAGTGAAGAAAGCTAGATTTGTGTTAACCGAACGGCCTTGGAAAAAACCATGCTGATTTTCATTTATGAGATGCTTGGTTGCGTAAAACAAGTCAGACGTTATAATGGCCTCAAATATCTTTCCCGGAGTTGAAAGCAACGATATTGGCCGATAATTCATAACATCATTTCGGTTTCCACTTTTGAAGATGGGTATAACATTGGCATGTTTACACTTATCGGGATATACTCCTTCAGAGAGAGATTTGTTGAGAATTATGAGTAGAGGAATCGCTATTGAATCACAAGTATTTTTTAGAAAAATTGGTGGTATTCCATCAGGTCCAGCACCCTTGTTTATATCAAGTTTTTCGATTTGTTCAGTGATCTGATCTAGTGCTATATTCTTCATAGTAATGGAAATGGGTGGGTCCGATCTACTAACACGAGGAGGGATGTCTGCTGGTTCGAAAACAGACGAGAAATATTGTGAGAAAGCTCCACAAACCTCACTGTCATTGGAAAAAGTGCTATCTTGATATTCAACAAATCTTGGAACTGTTTTGGATTTATTTCGGTTCGATACAAAGGACCAAAAAGCTTTCATATTATGTGTCATATCATTTTCGATTTTGTGAGAATAATCTGCGTAGTTTTGTTTTATTGACCGTTCTATTTCCCTCCTTATAATGCAGAACTCCACATAGTCAGCCTGATTATGATATTTTTTCCATTTTTTGTGCATCTTGTATTTTTGTTTTATCAGCGACTTTGTGAAGTTGTTATACCATATCGGAAAATCTTGTTTGCGTAGCTTGTTCGGTACCTAAGCAGAAATAAGATAATTAATTTTATTATAAAATACATCAACTGCTTCATTGCAGTGAAGTTGTCCCAGTAAAAGTTTCCAATCTGTAACATTCAGTTCGGCATTTATTTCTTTGTAGTTAGCTTTGAAAAAGTTTCTATTATTAAATGAGTTCTAAATGAGAATTTAGAAGAAAAATAAATTATTTTGGTAAAAATCAAACGAATTTCTTTTTTTTGTCACTTCAACAAGTTATACAGAAATAGTGCGGGAAAATTGGCCAATACGCCGTCACTTTAAATAGAAGTAGCCACTTGTGTTATATGATTAGAAATATAATTTCATGTTCTACCGAATGGTCCCGCAAAATACAGAGGGTTTCATTTCAAATTTTTTTTTCGGGTCGACTTCGGGTCAAAGCGGAAGTGGCTGGAATTTGTTTCTTTCCTGGAAATATCGACTTCCAACAATTATACTTTTGTTACAAATGTCAAATTTCAAACCCTACAAACTACTGAATGGTGCCATGTAATGATTTTGTTGTCACTTGGTATATGAGCTGTATTATAAGCAAATGAGATATACGTATATAGTTTAGTGCCAATTTATTCTATAGTCAAACTTTGATATTCTTGACGAAGGAAATGCATTTTCTGAAAGCTCGAATAATGAAAAAAGTGTTCATATTACCAAAGATGCTCGAAGATGACGATCTTTCTTATACATTCAGTTCCCGTTTTTGACCTGCTGGAATACTTTTCAGAAGCTAATTGTGTGACATCGATTTGAATAATTGAGTTCATGTTCATCTTCTATTTGTCCACCAAGTCCATTATTAAAACTATTATGTAAAATAGGAACTTGGGTATTTTTGTGGGGAGATCGAAGTTTGGGATATAATTTGGGATATAATTTCTTGGCTTTCTCCTCCGAATCAAATTACAACTTCTACGTAATCGTGCAAAAAATGTACCAAAAACTACCAGCAGCCTTTACGAGAGAAACTAAATGACGGTATTTCGGCTTTCGATCAACAGATGGCGATACAAGGATGGGCTCTGTTAGAAACGCTCGAAGTTTATTGAGTACCGTGTTCTATTGAAAAAAAATCATACGGGGTTTTTCGTATCAACCCAAGTTTCTTGCATCTCAATTGAAAGAAAAAATGCTAATAGTGTGCCAATTTGAACTTCGTATTACTAATAATTATAAATGGTGGACACTGCATATGAATTCGTTTTCTGGATTAAATTTTTTTTTCTACGCAGACGTCCCATGGCGAGCCCACTATAATTTCACCGACAATAACCTTCATTTCGGAATGAAAATGTCTTCATGCTCACGGAACAATAGTTTCTTTCTACAAGACATAACCACAAGTAATCATCGTTATTCTCGAAACAGAGCTACTTTTTCTATATAATTTAAATTCCAATCTCGGTCTGGTTCTATACACCTGGGTCCACGGCGAAGTCGATTTGAATTTGAATTAATTCGAGTCGAAAGACTCGTCTCGAAGTGAACTACGAAGGCTCCCAGTTATTATAACGAACCGCTTCTGTCTTACGCAAGGAATTATGATATTGATGATATCAGGATTGACGTGTACGTGTCAGAGAAAGCCCAAAACTTGCACGATTCGAATAACGAGATCCGTGTAGAATAATGCGTGCGGGACAAACTTATTGAGCTCGTTATCTTTTATAACATCATCAATGAATCTGTACATTTGTCGAATATCATCAAATCGAACATACCTCGATTGTGAAAAGTATGACATACTTTGAAATCCTGGCCATAATCATCCAGATATTTGGAAAAATGAATTTGAAAACGAGATACGTTTCTCCTTTATAGTGAGCTATGGGCAGATATCGGTCAAAAAACAACTACTCGCCTGCCATGTATCTGTTCTGGATATTGTTACGAATGTCCAAGCGCCGGCCCTGACGAGATCGTAAACGCAGATGAGGGGTCGCGTCGTAACGAACGTCATTTTCCAGGAAGTGTTGATTGCCGTGGAGAATTCTATAGACATCATCGAGGCCCTTCGCGAAGATTCTTCATAGGCGTACGCAGGTATTTAAGCAGAGGGGACATCGCGGCGGGGACAGTTTTTATTCAGAGCTAAGTGGCGAGAGTTATTGAGAGCTAAGTGCAGCAGAGTTTCTATTAGAGAGAGTTTATCAGAGTGTTTAGTACAGAGCGTTGGAGAGTCAGCGGAGCGATTTAACCAAACCGAGTTCACTTGAACTGGATATAGATCTGATTCATCTAATTCAACTGGAGTTCAATTGTACGAGATAAAATACAGGAGAAACTGTGACAGAAGGTTTATTTTTGTGCGCTCATGCTATTAACATGATCTCGAAAATTTCGGTACATCGATGGGTCTGAGGAAAGAAATGGCGACTAATCGTGAAATATGTCCAATAAAATGTTTTAATGCCCAAAAAGGCTGTTGTGACAATAATTACTTTCCTCCTTGAAGCGCAGATCGGGCTTGCGCGCTTGCAATTTTCATCCAAATCGCGTGAAATTGATAAAATCCCTGTTTGTGAGAAGAGATAAGGTCTCATCGCACTCATTGTATTTTGCTTGGTCACGTTTTGGGTACGTCTAGATCAGATCCCACAGATGATCCTTCACATGAAAAATAGTCCTACTTAGCAAGTCACCTCAAGCGAAGGACTGAGATCTACAAACTTTCAAATTTCAGAATGCTGTAGGACTTGTCGACTTGTGTTGAACACCGACTATCATCTCAAAGGCAACAATTGGAAACTTAAAAGCGAACATTTTTACACAACTACTCGTTACCAGTAGCTTCTGAACTCCCCTTCAAATGGAATGCACTTTCCAGTCAAGTGGTTACAACTAAGTCATTTTATGCTGTTCATAGATCAATCTTTGGACTTTTCTTTCACTTCTAGAAAGTTCTCACCATGCTAAGCTACAGAAGCGTTTATACACTACATTTTTTAAACGTCTTGTGTATGAACGCCTCGTATTGGAAGAACTTTAAAAGTGAAAGTTTTGTCTATGAACACATTCATTGATAGATATTATCAAATCGTGAAGATATCTTGAGCATAATGATTTCTCCCAACTACAAAGGATATACATTTATACAAAAATTTGTGTTTTTGCAACACACAAAAATGTATTTTTTTTCAAATTTCGTCGTAATTTCATTATTATTCATCATTCAAAACAAAACTCTGAACTCTTGCATATTTTTCTGGAACCTTGAGGTTATGTTAAAAAGTGTCGTCTACAAACGTAGTATATTTTTGCATGACGTACAACTATTCAGAATAGTTTCCCCCTTCTATTAACCCTGCAGCACCCCATTCCCAGTGATGTGATCCGATCCAATCCTTTCGAATGAGTTATTTCGATCGGTTCAATAGATATATTGGAGTTCAAGATTCTTTCCTGTCTTACAAAAAAAAAACGTGGGTAACCTTGAGTGTATTTCATTATATCATAGTCATTCGCTAGAGTGAAAGCACAGCCTAAGCACCGATTATTTTAACGGACTGTTAATCAGGTCGTGAAGTACCTGCCCTAAGTGTTTTTTTTCAAACGTGACAAATCTTATAACATTTTCCATTCAAAAATGAATGAAACATTATTGTTATTTTTACTATTATTGTCAGTTCTATATTATATATTTATCAAACTTACCCGTTAATAGATGTTTGTGTCATGAACCAACCCAATAATGCTTTGGCAAGAGAATGCCATATCTGTGTTAGAATCCACTCCGATTTTTTTTCAGACTGTTCTAAGAAATCGAGTGTGTCTTGATCAGGTTCGAGCTGTATGAATTTTGATGCAAGCTTGGGTGGTAGCCTAGTCAAATCACACCGATACCACTGTAATAGAAAAGGAGAACACCACTATAATATCAAATAGGTACAATTTTAGAAACATAAAACGAAGGATAATTTGAAACAGGTTATTCATGGCACAGTACCGAATTTTCAAAAACAGGAACTGCGCTTTTCTTTTCTTGTCGCTGATGTGATCTATTTGAATTCTTCAGGGCCGACAATTCTGTTGAATTTCAGTAAATATATTTCAACATTATCGTAGCATTCTTAAAAATATAGATACGTGTCGACTTATCTAAGAGTGAGTAATTTTTTAATTTGATCATGGTTTATTGCAACTCAAATGGAGGTACCTATATTTTGTGAGAATTTTTTTTGGGATTGGTGTTCAATATTTGTCTCAATCAAAGATTAGTCAATGTGTGGCTAAGGTAGCAGTCCCACAGAGTCACCGGTAGCCACTCACCAAATTTACAGCATATGCAACCAACGCTGTACTGTCCCGCAGAAACCACCAGTTACCACCGTCGATCATCGGTTGGTAACCACCGGTTTATGATTCCAACATGTTCTAAATTTGGTGGCAACTAGTGGACCTGCGCATGCGATTCAGAATTTCAATCAGCTGAAAATTGTCATTTATGCATAGATTTTCAATCATCATCACTCTGTTTTCTGCTTGTGTTTTCTTTCTGTTTTTTTTTGAGTTGTGCAGAAATCAAATGGATATAGGGAAATTAAAACCTACTTCGCAGGTGGCAGAACTCATGTCAGAAATTAATTGATGGCAGTGGTTGAGTAATTCCATGAGTGTTTCCAAAGAAAATCAAAGAAGTGGTCACTCCATATAAGACAAACCTATATATCAACAATGCATGAAAAGGAGACTGATGTTACCTTGAATATTCTATCAATGTACCTGATGCTAATGTACTGTACGAACTGAGAACATGAGATTATCATCTGGGCAGAATTTGAGTTTGCTGACTGATATTGGACAATTTCTGACAGGTTGCCAAGCATATGTTACACATAAAAACATCGCCCAAAAAATAACACTCTACTATTTCAGAAGGCACAAGACGAGTCAAAATCTGAATAACCATCTCACTGAAAAAATATAAAGCAACTTTTCACATCACACACACTTCGAACTGATTCTAAAGTGAGAGTGATGATTAAATGAACATTTTTGATTCAGGACTGTACAGTATGCTCTACGTGACAATCTTTTTGATAATATTTACCAATACTCAATGGGTCAATATTATTCAATTAAAACATCAAAATCAGTCAGGTGAACATCAACTAATCTCTGTGAAAACAAAACGGCATACTTTTGAAAAGTAATGAATATTTTCTTTCTCTTACAAAATTTGAAGAAATTTAGTGATACTTCTGTCATAGATCAGTTCGCACCTTTCATCAAAATATATTTCAAGCTAGAAATGGAAGATCCACTGTGAATCTCAGCAGTAAAAAGTCTGCTGATATAAAAAATGTCAAAGAGATTATCAAATCAAACATATTTTCACACTTCCTAACACTATGCCTGTCAATCTCGCGATAATAGTAGTTCAAGTTGAGCTGGGCATACTGTTAAACTTTCGTGTTTATTATATTTTTTTTTCTAATACAATTATTCATTTCTTGACTATCTTGCATCATCTGAAACAGCATGTCTTCATTATTTCTGTAAATTGAAAGGTTATTGTGTAATGAAGCATGGGAACTGTGAAAAGTCGTCCATCAAAATAAGTATAACACTAAAAAACACAATCTTTTGTTTGTACATGAAGTACGGCGCGTTTATTTTGCACTATGTCTCATTTCAGCTATGAGTATTTTCTCTTCCTGACATACTGTAAAAAAATGGTTAAAGAATAAGTCAGTATTCAAAAACAATTGAAAAAATTACGTGAAGAAAAAAATATCATCTGAGAATTGTGCAGATATTAAGGGGAATGAATCTGGAGTGGAAATGTCTATTACCGTGAAACGTTACACTAAAAAGAAAATTTTTTCAACTGCAGGTCAATTTTGCAGGTTGAAGTAAAGATGAAAAGGAATTATCGTTCAAGCTATAGACTTGGACATACAGTGCCAGAAGACGTTCAGATTTTCAGCAATATTGACGAACGTGATTAGAAAAACATTCCATTTATATCGACCAACAAAGAAAGTCCATTATACGGTCAGCTGTTTATTCTGGCCAAATTTTTCACCAAGATGTGTTTGGGTGCACCACCCCGTATACGCCCCTGTATATTTTTGGTGTCGTATATTTTCTCCAGAAAGTAGCAACAGCACTCGACTTTAATAAGTGCAACTGGTTTACGGAATGCCACTTCGCAGAGGAGGCTATGCACACATGGAGTCGAGCTGTTGTGACAACACACGTAAGTGATGGATGGGCCTCAGGAGTCACCTTCCATCATGACGGTCCAATCAAGCAAATGCAAATTTTCAACGCCACGGCTTTTCCTAAGTATTCCTTTATTGGAACCGTTCGGTAGGGATGTGGTTTATGAATTCTCATTATTCACATACATATCACATTTAGATACAGTGTTTGTGTCAACTTTGACTACAGATTGAATTCGTAATCCTGGGCCGAAAATTTCGGACTGGAGTTTGTCGGGAGGGTATAAAATGTTTTTGTAACTGGTTGTACTTGTGCTGTAACACAGATGTGTTACTTTTTTGTTGGAACATCGGAGAGTTATAATTTCCAAAATATATTTTCAGCCAGATAGTAGTGAGTGAATGTTGCACACTTAAAATTAGTTACATATTATAATGTAGCGCATCTCTTTTTGTGACTCCACCAGTATTTACGTATTTCGAACAAATCGTGCTTGAACGTAGATGTGGGTGTATTTCAACTTGAAATGAACAAATGGCCCAGTCAAAGGAGAATGAAATATTTGTGGAGCTGGTTGCTTCTCTCGATGAGATTTTGTGATTTTCTATAACCTCACAGAATATAGAAAAATATCGACCAAGTTCAGTAAGATGTTTGAATATTCCATGCTTGCACAACTCCTGAACCTTTTTGAATGCAAAAAACTCACTCCACCCGAGCCAACATGGTTTTCGTGTAGGACGTCATTGGAAAACTGGTAAAGTTCACGACCTGCATGAATAGGTTGTTGCGCCGTCGACTTGGAAATAAATCCAACAGAATATCTTGTGATCTCAGTTGAGCCTTCGTCTGTATCATACATGAAAAGTAGCTCAATAACCTTCATCTCATTTCTTTCCTAGAGACCAGAACTCAGACAATAAAAACATAAATGGCATAAATAAAAAATCAAAATATTTCTCTTCTCTTTAGAATAAAGTTAAAATAACCAATACTACTGATGTCTTATAAGACTGGCTGGGTAACAACTCATTATATCTCAACCCATCCGAAATAATTTATAACAGATAGATAGATTCTTCATTTATTATGTTACGTGAAAATCGTACATTTATAGCAAGTCCAAATGTTTCAGGGACAAAAAAACTAGTCACAGGCAATTTCACAGGCATTGAGGGCGTTTTTTCCCCTCAACAAACGAGACGACTCACGAAGGCTTCCCAATCCCTGGAAACCATTACCATCCCATCGAACAAATCCATTAATTAATCTTTTACGAACCAGACATATATATATATATATATATATATATATATATATACTACCCGGACTCGGAAGACACCAGAGACGACGCACAAAAAACTATTCTGAATGTTGGACAATTACTAGATGTTTGCGAGTTGGTCAATTGAATAAAAAAACAACAAAACGAGTTTTGGTACTTTGGTGGGATGCTAAAATTGATACTTTCCCGATCAAAAATCGACTGGATCATTCGATGAACGGGAAACAGAGATTCCTTTGGCGCTTATTGCAAATTTCACCATCAAGGGTATTCATGCATTGATGGATATGTGTTCTTAGTGGGTAACAAGATCACCGCTTAGTGAAAAATCATTGTGATTACTATTGCTTTTTTTAAAAGCCATATTATTTTTAATGACATTTTACAAATGGAAATTTCGAGGGGTGAAATCGTCTCGACACGAGGTTAATGACGCCAAATATTAATTCCGACATAATCCTCTATTAAACTTCGATGGACTTGGTAATGCAGTTTTTCCGAGTTCATCTACAGTTGAAATAGCAAATGTCCTACCAAAAATTATAGCAATCAAGAACATCAATCATCCCCTCTCCGCATGAACCCCTGTCTTCTGGTGCACTATGTGGAAAAAGAGGGGAAATGCATAGAACAAACCTTGAATAATGTTATTTTTGAGCTTCATGAAGAAATCGATTATTTTGCGGAGACCAAATATTTGAACATTGTTTTGCCAGGTTGAGATCAAATTCTTCACGTCTTATGGTGATGTCTCTTTCTGAAACCTTCATAACATATTTTAAGTTGAGCAAATCGTCTATTTTTTGGGTATCATTCCGAAGATCCATCATAAAGCAACTTTTCGATAAGTTCCGAGCTTTTTTCACTTCTGGTAGAAAACTGTATCGTTATACCCGGTATAGTTGGAGTTGAAGTACCACCTTCATGAATGCCTCTGGAACATCGTAAATCACTCACTTAGCATCCAATAACAATATATACAAACCTATTATATCTTGTAAGAAATCCTAAGAGATGCATGCAAAAAGGAGGCCCTTGGCGCATGGAGAACGAAGTACATTGGCGTAGACTGGAGCAACTTTAATTATGAAATAAGCCAAGTTCTATTCACCCTCAAGAAGTTATAATTATCAGTTTTCACATATTCTCTACGTGCAACTAGCAGTCAATCAGAGGAGATTATTATCGAACTGAGCGTGGAAACACATTTCGATATTACTAGCACGTCGTTTGACTTCAATATCGATGATACATTAGTTTCAATCAAAAATGAAGAATGATAGGATTTCAGATTCCCCAGTAAGGTTCTAGTTTCAAATTATGTCCGATTCGATATCTTCGTGGATTTCATTCTCAGTAGGAACAGAGAAAATGTCATGAAAAAATCAAACCAATCAAAAATATGATCGAATTCACGAGTCTTCATATATCTCAAGGCAAAACTAAACGAATACATTGAACTCTCATTGATCATTTAAAAAACTGGACCAGTATTGAACACAATGAACATAGTTTCAATCAAATAATCCTCGCGTCGAAAAGTATACAAAACTGAAGGAATATAAGTGTCGAACTTCGCAATAACAATAATATATCAGTTTATTCAAGGCTCGTACCAGACTGACACTTTGTAATGTTCTGCAATGAGTTCTCAACTTATAATTTATTATTTAGAAACAATGAATAAACTGTTTCATTCAATCGGCCATCGGATTCAAATGTATCATCTTCTATTCTTCAGTCACATACAGAAATTGAAGTAACCTGAATTTCCAAAGAGATTCAGCAACCAACCAGTGTAGGTTTGTAGCGGGCATACAGGCCATATGGGACATTCGCGAATGAAGTATCTCTCGAAGATTGTCCATTTCATAAAACCCCCGTCAGAACCGTGAAATCAATCAATCAATCTTCCCGAAAGAGAATCATCACACAATTTGACAATGAATCCATTCGGGTTCATTACAATAGTTTATAAACCACCCATCTCTCAGTGGAATCTGAAGCAGCGCCAATGATGTGGCCAATTAACATTTTGTCGTTTTTGCTTTGGAGTATGAATATTAATGCAACTCACCAAAGGCGTGATTTTCTATGCATACACCATATAAATATTCATAAGGTGGTGTTCGTTTTGACGAACACCTCGAGTGATTATTCCTTGCTGACATCTGGGGGAAATATACCATTAATCAGAAGGGAGTAGAGCCATTCCATCGTGCTGAAAAATCGCTCGTAGTTTTCATTTGAATTCAAACCCAAGATAAGTAGTTGATATCGATTGGTTAATAATTTGGTTATGCAATGTTGCAATATTTTGATGCAAACGAATTCGTTTTAAGTTGTTTTCTAAGTATCCGTACAACACATCGCGAAGTTATAGACTTATCGACATGCAAAAACGATTTTCTTCTATTGGGAATTTGAACGTTCTGTCGTAGCGTGGAAGATAATTTCTGCTGAATAATTGTTTTCAGTCAGAAGAGGATTTGCGATACTACATTGGAAAAGCCACGTCACGTCATTATCACGTCAAATGTCGTATAATGGAATTCATCCAATCCAATATCAAATGATCTTAGATGAACAGAGAATGTCTCCCATTCAATTTATCACATAAAGTTTGGCCGATAAAAGTGTTCTTCCTTTATTTTTGAACGGGGCAAGTTATATCGCTCAAACAAAGTTCATCTGGGAAGGGCTCAATTTTAATACTTTTTGATGGAAAAAGAAGTAGTTTGACGTCACTTATCAGCGAGAAGACGTCATCATCTTTTTTTCTCGAAAGGAAAAGAATGTGTGTAATACCTTGTACGACAGGCCTTTTAATTCTCTATCAATGTTCATTTTTGGAAATTGGACTAGCCTTTCCTCAGTTATTGACACTTTTATTTCATTTCAAATGATCTTCGAACTGAGGGAAAATCATAATTTCAATGGAAATTCAATTTAAAACTCGCTTCAATTAATTTCAATATTCTAGAATTATCCTCCATGTTAATTTTGCCCAGCTTGAACGTAAATTAGAACTGGTTCGATATTTTCTACCAAAAGCCGAGACTCGAGCGGAGGGACACATACCATTGTCAAAGTATGCCAAAATATACGTTGAGTGTTAAGATAATTGATCTCAAGGAAAAGTTTCAACTTTTACACCAAAGGTTCCCAACTCATCGTTTATTGTCAAAGTAGATAAATTTGACTACAGTTATCTCAGGAACGGGTTCCCGATTTTCCAAAATAAACCAGTGTCGAACATATAATTGAATGCTCTATCAGCAGAAGTATATCAGCGACGAGTGTCCTCACTAACATATTTTTTCACTTCGAACAGGAATCAGATTTCCTGGATAGAAAAAAAATTCTTGATTCCTCCAAGTATTTCATAACTTCGTTAGCAATTGTTTTGTTGGGTTCTTAACCTACCACAATCTGAAAAAATCAATATTGGAATCCATACAGAGATTTCAATCTACCCTGATGAGTTGCTTCGATAATTCAAAAACAGTTCCTTCTGAGGGAACATTCAATTAATCAGCGTATTTGATTTCCGAAATGTCAACGATAGGTATTTTGACAGCAAATTTGGGATATAGAAAAGTTGCTGATTAATTGAACATGTTCCATTCAAAAGTAACTGTTTTTGAATTATCGGAGGAATTTATCGGGGAAGATTGAAAATATGCCCTTCTACACTCGTATTGATTCCAATATTGTTTCTTATTATTTCAGATTGTGGTAGGTTAATAACCCAAAAAAAAGAATAAAGAATCCCACCACAAAATAATGACATTCTAACAGTACATTTTTTTGATAATAATACCAATAAGCCGACTTCGTTCAACTGTGAAAGTTGGAGTGTCAACAAAAACTCAACAAAAAAAGGTGTACTAGTTGAATAAAAATTTCAAACCAAAAGAAGTAACAAAATGGAAAACAATTAACACAATATCAGGTCGAAACGAATTTGGTACATGCATAAAAATAACGCGATGATTAGATAAAGAAAAACGAAAAATTACATAGGTAATCGATATGAAAATTGGTGCAGGATAAACACCGACGAGGAAAATCATTAAAAAAAATATAGCTTGGCATTCAATGAAAAACGAATCAATTTCTCCTGAGAAACAACATTGACGATTGAAAATTGTATTTTGTTCTCCGCATCAACTTCACTAGTAGAATTAATTTTGATGAACTTCAGATACCTATCTGCTTTGAGGCCTATTGGGAGAATAAGTGAATTCGACAATATTTTCGGTGAAACTGGATGTGCAAAATTGTTATCAATTTATTTATAATATTAATTCGATTATCATTTCTAGAAATAGAACAGCTTCATCAGTACGGGGAGATTCAAGAAAATCTTAAAATCAAAATAATGGTCTTCAGATATAAATTCTCGAAAATGAGTTATTATTACTAACGTTATACAATATTCACTAGAAATCTTCTGCAAATTCATGAAAATCCATGTTGACATCCAGAAATCCCTCCTGAAATCCTTGAAGAAATTCTGATCTCCACTAGAAATCCTGATTTGGTGAACAAATTTTACGGAAGTGAAAAACCCCCCGCTTGCCCCCGATTTTGCTTTTTTTTATATATGTAGATTCACATGAAAGGGAAGCCCTATAATGTTCAAAGAACACCGCGTGAATCAAGGGACATGAGATACGAATTAACATTCACTTTGAATTTCTGAAGTTTGTAAGCTTCAGGAAAAACCTCTTTTGGTAAGGAGTTCCAAACCTCAGCTGTTCAATTGCAAAAAGATCCCTTAGCAAGAGAGTTTCGACAGGTTTCCAAATTCACAACAGAGGGTGGGAATTCTGTACTCGTCGAGTCATCCGTGTAGATATTGCCAAGGGTGGAATGATTGATAACAATTCGAAAAAGATCGACCGTGAAAGTATCTATAGAAGAGAGACAAGTCTCCGACTCTTCTCCGATGTTCCAATGAAGCCAGCGAGCCTGTGAGCGAAGATTCACCAACAAGACGAATTGCCTTTCTCTGAATAGAATCGAGAAGCCTCAATTAATGTTTTGGTGCCGAAATCCACACATTTTCAAATTCTCTGATATTTTCAGGTTTTTGAAGGTTTATTCAGGATGAGTACGAGAAATTATGCCATCAAACTTAAACTTTGTCTGACCTTGATATCTCGTCCTGCTCAAAAGTTAAGAGGAGGGGGTAAACTTTTTGCGGTCTCACTGTATATTTAGGTTTTTCTCACCAAGTCGTACATTGGCATATGATGAATGCCATAACATCATTTTCCAAGATGACGAAGTACTTCGCATTGAGGTATAGCAAGCCTTCACTTAGGTACCATTAGACAGACAGCACTTGAGAACAGAGACGCAGAGATGGGAGCAACGTATCTATAAACCTCAAATACCTAATATCTGACGAAACAGTAGCACAAATTGAAGAAATGTTGTTTCGAGATCGAGTATCCGCGGTTTTTCGTTTTTCACGAGGCACAATGTAAAAGCCCCTTGGATGTTCTAAAAGTGGATTGCGATGTCGTCCCGTACGATATCAATAGGAACTTTTTTTCATAAGATATCAACCTCTGAAATTGATGACAGTACTCAATGAACACCCTGTGTGGATGCTCATCACATTGCGACTTCACATCAAGAACGTAAAACAAATGACGTGATATGAATCACCAATTCTGTTGAAAGAAACAAAAACCGTCGCGTCGTGTCGTTTTCTTCCCTCACAGGAATAGAAACGGGAGTACAATAATGGAAACAGGGTTCCTGGCAATATCAGAGTTAGCTCACCTAGAGTTACTTGTACGGATGGGAATTTAAAATGTATCAACCATGCTTCGGATTCGAATCCAAAATTCGATACATCTGTTTTTACTTAGGAGGTATGAGGGTGACTGGATGGATCATATATTATAGGAGTCGGGAATGCCTCCAAGCGTATTCAACAACATTCTGATGGCGTTGAGATACTGATCAAAATTTACGAATTCTGAGAGGACTAGTTTTAACTCCAAAAAAAAACTGAAACTGGCATGGTTAATAGGAAGAAATACCTATTCAAATTTTCAAATATGAATCTGATTGAATTCAATTAGGAAGAAATGTTATTTTATGAACATAAATTTTTCGAATATAAAGTTCACGAAACGGTCCTCCGTTGCTAGCCTTAGCCTTATTGTCAATCAACTAATGATTCTTCTTAGAAGTTTGTTGTATTTTGACGAGGGTGTTTGATGAAACTCACCTTCAAGATTATATCTTGAGACAAAAAGACAAAGTTGCTGGCTTGACTGCAAAAGTTTATAAAATTTTTTAAAAACACGAGGAAATGAATTTTGTCATTTTCTTCTCCAAGTCTATGCAAGAAGAACTGATGGAATCGACTGATATTTGAAGAACACGCTCTGTTGATATGTGCTTATCATTCATAAACATTTAAATTCATTCACAAAAAGGGAAAGACAATATAACAGCTACTCCTCCCCTTCTGCCTATATGGCGGTCGAGGTAGCTGTTTGATTATTACTTTTTTGTGAATGTAATGTTTATGAATAGTTTGCTGAATATTTGATGTAAATTTTTTCATAGAAGTTCTGTACTCTTTTTGCATTGACTTGAGGAATTAAAAACACACTTTTATATATGTTACTAAATATACATAGTATCATGGAGATTGAAATTCAATGAGTGGCTGGTCTTCGAAATCTCTTTGAAAGCTCTTGAAAGCAAGCAGTGAAACTGAAAAATATACGCCATCTATGCTTATAAAAACAAATCAATCGATCTAGAAATAAATTATTCCAATAACTCTAGATCGGTTTGTTTTATCCTCAATCTATGGTTAGAAGTTCTACTTCTGGCCCATTTCTTCCTGTCACCGAAAAGAATGGAGCTCAAGCCGCGACAGCCATACACATCGAAAAAAATTTCGTCAGCACTCTCAAACAATATTTGGAAGTTTATAGGAATTTCAATATTGCGAATTGAATTGAATAGAGTTTTATTGGATGCCGTGATATTGTTCTCTTCTGTGGAGTTATTTTCGGTGTTCAAAAAAAAAGAAACATGCCCGTTGCTCGGAAGTATCACGGGATTTTTTCTGTTGCTGAATAGTTTTGTATGTTTAACGTTTTTTTTCAACGCGGCCACAGTTCAGGGACTAGAAGTTTGCTTTCTTCACTTGTATAGGTTTCCATTTTTTCAAATGTGGTAAGTTTAAGCATCCAGAAAACCACAAAGAATTAACTCCCGAACAATATTGCTTACGTGTCGCCTGCCGATAGGTCAAATCGCTTATCTTCTCAGGTAAGACGAAAGAACCTTTCTACTCTTCGTAGAGCTTCTACACCATCCTCCCACATTTTAAGGAATCAGTCTGTCTGACGAATCCACTAACAAATTGAAGGAATAATCAGTTCTACCAAAGTGGGAAAAATATATGAAATTCAACGACTCTCGTCTTCGATCTATTGAGAAAAACAATTTTGGTGAATAAGACAATCTAGATTTTTTTCATGTGGATTCTGCATACGAACGGCACAATAAGGTGAATGAGACAACATAGCAACTAGAATCATTCAAGTTTACGGAATGTTGAATCTAAAAAACTTCCCCATTCCCTAATAACGATCGAGAGTGCGGTACATGGGGTGTTTATTGGAAGCTCTGAAATCGTTTTCGGCAGGGGCGAGCGGCGGGGATTTTCATCAAATCTTTTCACGATTCACAAAATAAAAGAAAGCCGATGTATGTGTAGGGTAGTTGCCGGTTCCGTCTATGCATGGATTACACAAGGAACGTCATTACTGAACGAATCTGAAAATACTTCAAAAGAAAAGAATAATAAGGCCTATTCGGATCTCGAAGAGAAGGGGCGAATAATTTGGCGATAAAGAATTGATTCGGCTTTTTCATTTCCGAATCGATACAAAGGAAATTTCCATAAAAAAACTACTGAAATCATCGAACCTCTCTAAACATATGTGTAGGACGATTATGACATAATCAGAAAATGAAGAAGATTTGTTGAACCCTTACTGTCAAGCCTGGTTCCACAGGTGTAAGAGATTTCGATATATCATGAAAGGACGAGTTGTGTATCTCTCATCTTAAAGCTACGTGTCAATGAACAGTACATTGCACCGGATAATTCAGACAACTCGGTGTTGAAGTTATGATTTGTGAAGATTTACGCAGAATAGAAGAACAGATTATGGTATAAATCATCAAATCAATTTCAATAACTATATAGTTCACTGTTTGAATGTCACTATTTTGTGGTGGATGTATTCTCTGTCTTTTTTTGGTTCTTAAGCTACCACAATTCGAAAAAATAAGAATTAATATTGGAATCTATACAAGTGAAGGGCAAATTTTTAATTTACCCCGATAAGTTGCTGCAAAAATTCGAAAACAGTTCCTTCTGAACATAACACGTTGTATAGGTCAGCAACTTTTCGGTACTTCTCAAATTTGCCTATCAATAAAACACAACTTTTATTTAGTCATTAATAGATAGAATGTGATCCATTCAGGAGGAACTGTTTTTCAATTAACGCAGCAGCTTATCGGGGTAGATTAAAAATCTGCCCTTCTCGACTTAGTATAGACTCCAATATTGGATATTATTTCTTCAGATTGTGGTAGGTTGAGAACGAAAGAAAGCTACGAAAAAAAATTAGTTCAGTTTGACTAGAGTGAGTACGAGATTGAAAGAGTTTCATAGAGAGAAGAACGGTTCAATATTTCGAATTTTCTCCTGGAGCCTACCTTCAGATGTAAGTAGAGCTCCAACCTAGAAACACAAGATACCTACATAGAAGGAAATGAAGGGTCAAGTAAGGTGTGTGAAATCAACACTTAACAAACTCATCAATTTGATTTGAATCATCATTCTTCAAGGACCTACTAGATTATTATATACCAATTTGCCTAAAAACATATATTATAGGAACTCCAAGCCTATTTTTCATTTCCAGGGGGAAAAATTCAGAAAATGTATAAAGACATATCTAAAATAATAATAAAACGACATAAAACATAAATATATGAAAGTAATGAGTTGGCAGAGTATCAGAAAGAGCTTGAAATCGAAAGCTCTCGATCTGAAAATGAGTTGCTACATCGTTCATCATATTAATCATCGAAACAAATATACACAATTGAAGCGCCTCCAGAATCAAGTAGAAGGGGAAAATTGTTAATTTTCGAGTTTGGTTCACTATACTTCAAAACACAGAACGTAATGATTAAGATAAATGTATTTTGGCTTTTGCAAGGGATCACGGCCATTGTATATTATGCCGCAAGGGCAAGCACAACATTAAGTTGGGCAGAGATTTGCCACTTTCACATTCGATTTAAACCATATTTTGCCAGTGTGTAATACACTATTTTTAGTTTTTTAGTCGAGTATGAAAGTTCAATTCAGTGAATCACTTTCAATCAAATAAAAAAAATCTACAGTTTCCTTTACCATTTTCACTATCAATTTCGAAGGAAACTTCAATATTTTTGTTGTTGAATATGGATATTTGTCGAGTATCGGCCAATTCAATTCAACCTACCCTTAAAAAAAAATCTAGTTCTACACAGTTCTGGTCGTCAGAAAAAAACAATTCGGAAATCATTTGGTATTTTCCAAAAGTGATTGGCAAACACTTGCACAATATGATAAATTCCGAGTAGTAGCTATATTAAAACCTCTGGCTTAATGACGAAAACTGAATTGTTATACCTACATATCCAACATGTATTTCATTTGTTTTGACACAACAAAAAAGCAACTGTCCGCCCAGAAATCGCGAACAAAAGAGGTGACTTTCAAAGACACCGACTGAAATATATTTATCGAAATATGGTCCTTCTTCAGCACACCCACTTCAGTCGATACGTTCATCGGCCATTCCAGCGACCGTAACTCCAAGGAATTTTCGATCAATTTTCAATCTGAGGAAAGCTATACCGCAACCGCAGCCACCTCAACCAATTAAATTAGCGTACATCGTTATGCGTAGACGCACACAAAGAAAAAGTATCGCGGAACGCATCGAATGCAGCGCAAGACTCCAAATTCCCTTCCATCCCACTGTGTCGCTAAAAGGGAACGTACATAACTGGAGGTTACTGTACCTCTGGGACCACTCGTAAAATACATCTCGTGATAAACTGGCCTGGCCCACATGTCACACAGGCAAAATACTGAACGACCACCTTACTGTTTGTCAAGATACTTTGTCCTGACCTCTGAATTTTCTTTTTTCCGATTTGTTGAAGGTAGACATGTTAATGAACCATGTATATCAATTGGAGAGAAAAATATTGATTACCGAGGTCGTAGACCGAATTGAAAAATTGTCTTGAGAGATAAATGTTACTTTTGCCGAAGTTTATGTGCAATTTCATTCACAATTATATTGTGATTCTTGGTAAATTATATTCGCTTCCGTGGAAGTAAAAAATAATAGCATAGTTTTCATGAATGCTTTCGACATCATCAGAAAAAAATTTTTCTGCTCCGATAACCAGCTGACAAAAGTTGTGCGAGCAATAGATTAACGAGGCCTTACATTTCAACGTGTGATTACCCAGCACGGTGGCTTGGTGGGGATTTGATCCCCGGTCTTACGATTGAAAGGCGGACGTGCTAACCTTATGTTTTCAGGAATATAGCTACGGAGAAGCAGTATAACTTACTGAAGTATTTGTGACAGTTTCCACATTAAAAATGACCAAATTTATTTCCCGACGTCTTCTACAGAGTGAATCGAGGAGTGAATAGAACCAAAACCACACACACCTAAAAGAATAGTCTGGGCTGAGCCTACGGTGTTCGTAGAGTAAAGGCTGATACTTTGTCCGTTTTTCATTCTCTTTTCGGACGATATTAGTTTCTGCCGAGGCCGAAAACTCAATAACAAATATCGTCTTACTCCCGTGGTCGAAGAGGATTATATCAGGCTTACTGGCTTGTATCTGCCCGAGGATGGGGAATGAAAAGTTCCAAAACAATCGGCACCTTTCATTCTCCACAACGGCAGTACCGGTGTCCTGTCATCTGACTAATAGTGGTGCTCTCTTTGAGAGCACCACTATTTTTTGTCACATTTCACGAATAGGCTAACAGACAGGTAACGCATGGCATATGTATATTAGGAAGTGAACACTTCTATTCAAGGAAGCGAATCAAACATTTTTTCCAAAATTCATCACACTATCGTCAAGCAAGTTGCTGGAGAAACGAGAGACGGAATTTGCTTGGTTTTTGTTAGTTGCTTTTGTATGCCAATTTTTACCTCAAAGTTTTTCGAAAATCTCAATTGAAGGCGATCTTTTTTCAACTGTTACATGAAAATGCATATCGTTTCCGACATAATACATGCTGGATCAGAAACTTCAAACTGGCCATTCCGGCGCCAATTTTTCTTTGCTTTCTTCTTCAAAATTGCCATTCACTAGAACTAGAAGTGCGGCCCCGAATAATTTCCAATTGAAGTATAGAACAAAAAAACTATGGAAGCTTATAATAATTCCTCTTGAAGTTTCATCCTGTAATCCTGTGTGCTTTCACCACATGCTACGAAATCTTGACTTGCATCAGTATCAGACGATCTGTTTTTACCTTGTTTTGAATTAACGTTCAAATTTCAAGATGAATAACGCATACAAAATATTTTTATTTCATAGTAATAGAGAGAACTTATTTTCAAAATATATTTTCGAAGACATCTGCGCTCAGTGTAAAATAATTATTGCTTACACATGAAATTGCATTATCCTAGCAAGACCTAAGTAATGAATAGAAAGCTGGAGAATCTCCTGCCAATTTCTATTTTAAAATTGAATAACCTGTGTACTGGAATATTTTCAGAATGCTCATATGATTCCTTCAGATTTTTGTGGTACTATATTCCCTCGTATATTCCCCACACGAAAACTATACGATTCTCGAGATATTTCTATTTTTTCTTGAGGACACATAAAATCATCTCTCTGGGACATTTTCATCGATCGAACGTATTCGGAATATTTGAAATCGCTGTCTTTTCCTGAAGATTCATTCGCAAAATACAACAAGAAACGGTTTTTCTCAGATGGCGAACACTTTTCTACAAATCATATTCTTTGAACCCCTTCTGTTTGACTGCAAAATGAAAGCTTTGAAAATCTATCAGACGCTCCGCTTCATCAGCTTTATTCTCGTAACCGTTCATAAATTAGCTAGACCCTCTTTCTTACGTAGCGGCCGACATTGTGCTTTTTTATAAAAAGCAGTGGGAATTGAAAATCCCTATAGTGGTTCGGTGGCCGGATAGCACTTAGTTCCCCTCGTTATGAACCATGATTATATAAATAAATCAGTACTTTTCTGAAAACTCGATTATCGCCAATTTATGCATTTTTTTGTGAATTCTCCATGCGTGAGAAAAATAATCACAGTGAAGAGAACCTCAGGAAAAATTAATTATTTGTAGGAGACTTGATTGCCTTCATTTTGGGAAACACCACAGGTTTGACAGGAATATAACATCGCAATGGCAACCTAACCTTTTTCGGGTTTGGGGAGAGAGAGACAGAGAGTTCACTCTGAACTCTCTTATCAAGAGCCGAATTCTGACTAAACATGACATCAAGACAGTTTTCACAGCAAACAATCAAATATCCTCTCTCCTGCGCTCACCTAAAGATATAATACCGAACGAATCACAAGGAATATATGAAATTCCTTATCACGACTGTCCGAGAACATACATAGGACAGACGATCCGACTAGTATCAAACAGGTTCAACGAGCACAAACTAGCAGTATGTGATTCAGGCATGACCTCGACTCTGTTCAAACATCACCACGCAACCGGACCGAAATTGACTTTAACAACACGAAGGCCATTACCACAGCAAAAACACTCCACTCCAGAATACTACGGGAAGCAATAGAAATTGAAAAACGCCCTCAATGTCTCAACAAACGAGACGACTCGAGAAAGGGTTCCAATTCCTGGAAACCATTACTATCTTTTCAAACCAGACCTGCATGGGGTCCGACAGTTTCAACAGTGTCGGACTCTCATATAGTCATAAATACCACCCTTGTATCCACAATACCACAGTGTTCACTTTGTCAAGATGAGAGCTGGGGGTTAAGGAGACTCAGACCTTGGCACCAAGTCGGGAAGAAGTCTTGAGAATGGCTCGGAAGTGGGAGCCGAACGTCGACAGAAGAACGATTCCAGACGCGGTTCAACCGGAAGTTCCAGTAATGTGTGTGAGTGTTATGCTGGTGTGCCGAGAAATCGTGGTCTTGATTTTCTCCTGGGGCAAGGTTTCCTTCACATGGTATAACTGAAGTTTCACTCTCACTGAGTTGAGTTTTGTTTTGGCAATTCATGAGGAGCCTTATTGTTCATAATGTAAAAACTGCTAGAAACGCACAAACACTTCCTAATGAAATGATATCTTTAATACACACAATAACCGTCACTAATGAAGTTTTTTCAAGGATCACCACCCTTATGTATTTTATGCTTTACATTGGAGGATTAATAGCCCAAAGATATAAAAAAACATTGCTTTCATCAATATCCTTCAGGTAAGACGATTGAAGTTTTTGTAGAGAAGTTCAATTTACAAATTTAGGTCGATTATTGGTAAAATTAATATACAACAGCGTAATCCAAACATGAGGAATATATAATATATTCAAGCAAATCGAATCGAATATCACTCGACCATACGGTAATATATCCTAAATCTCCTTTTCCAGTGGTAAATCACTTTTTGTTGAATTCCCTCTGGAGGCAATTCCAAAGTTATATTCACTTTCGTTAGGACACGAAACGCACTAGTTTCTGGAGAATATGATAATAAAACCCCGACTTAGCCATTTTCCCCCAAAATATTTCTCGCAGATTCGGCCAAGGTAAGTTATTTCAAAAATAATATTATTATACATTTTGTTGGGAATTATATTTGAGGAAATGTTCAATGTGAACAAGGTAACTGAACTAATTGTTCAGCTTGACGGTGTGGAACAGTCATGCGCTATGGGCCCACAAAACTGGAGGTCAGCATTTTCTGCTGATATTGGCAGCACCCCTAAAAGTTAAATATAATGAAAACAGAATCATTTTTGCAACAATCTTGTTACCTACCTTCGTGACTTGGTTCAGTCATTAGGTTATTAACCCCCTGTTTTACAACGTTAGGCAATGAATTTCAATAAAATTCCTCGTAAAATACGAAAAATGTCAATTCTGTGAAGAATATTTCTGCAAAATATGTAATAGATTGAAGTACGTTGTCCCATACAAACTTTGACCCCGTTTTTAACCCCCTTGAGGTTTTTCTCTCGGCTGCCTACGTTATAGAAAGAACGTATAATCCAAGTTTCAGATCTCTACAATAAGCGGTTTAGGCTGTGCGTTGATTATCCCCTAAAATAACTTTCAACCACTTTACAAAGCCGTTAGGCGAATAATTTCAATAAAATACGAAACACGTTTTCCATATATTCTGTTAAAGAATTTTAATGCAAAATTTGAAGTAGAGTGGACCTAGAAATAACGTTGTCTCATACAAATTTTGACCACTTTTTTCATCCCCTTAGGGACGGAATTTCGGAGAACCTTTTTTATTGTGTGCCCACGTCATACAGAGAACACACCCTTCAAATTTCAGATCTCTACGATCAGTGGTTTAGGCTGTGCGTTGATTAACACTTAAAATGCATTTCTACCCATTTTCAAAACCGTTAGGCGATCAATTTCACTAAAATACGAAAAACGTCTTCCAACAATTCCTAAAAGGAATTTTCATTAGTTTTGAAACAAAGAAATTCAATCGATGTTCGGAGACAACTTTTTTCAGTTGTGTGAATTACTTCTGTCTCCTCATATTAAAGAAAAAAGCTGATCATTTTCTCGAGTACTTCGATTTTCAAGTAACTGGAATCTGTATTCAGAATGGTGCAGACATCTCCTTTATACACTAATCGCATATTGGTCTAAGAGCTGGCTACGTAGGGGTAGGGGTCACTCGGTAAAGTGGGAATTTGATCATGTATAGGTTCGGTATATACATACATAGCGAGAGGCGGGCGGGCAGAAGGCACCCTGGAAGACGATAGTGAGGGTAGGGGGTTAAACATGGAATTTTTTTTCGTTAAAAAATTGATAAGGTAAAGTGTTGAAAATTTGCAGGATGACCGAAGATAGTGTAAATAAGTAAAGAAAAAATTGGCAGAAAGCTAGGTGGAAAATAAAGAGTCGGCAGAAGGCACTAATGTTGCTAAAATGTTTGCAACAAATATGTCACTGAGTAAACTTCTGCCAATATTTACATTTATTTTGTAACTCAAAGTAACACTGGTTGCAAAACGGCAGAAGGCTAGTTGGAAGAATTAGGAAGATATGGCAAATCGTATGTGCGTCGGAGGCCCACTCGAATAATCACTTTAGCTGATATATTATATTTTATTTCATCAGGTACACTTCTGGCAATTAGCCCACGTATTTCACGATGATTCAGTACACTTTTTGTCAATTGCCAGAAGTCAATTACGAAGACTTACGTGAATTAATAATTTTATTAACGAAAAAATATGACGACTAATTTCATTTATATCAAAATTATATTTATCATCTTGAATATTTTTCTAAAATTACTATTAAATCATGTTTGAATTTTCAGTATACCGTTAAACCAAAAGTCAATTACGAGAACATTAATGGTTATAGTATAATAACATTGAAATAATTTTTATTTTCCCTTGTAATACAATGTTTATTTATAACACTAGTACTAATTTCACCAAAAATACATTATTCCGTTATATAACCTTCATTTTCCATGTTGTCATCATCAAAGTCAATATCCTCATCGCTGTCGTATATTATGTCATCATCTTCAGCTGAAAGTATAAATTAATAATTCAATAAAGTTTATTAATTATCGGAATCAAATTCAAAATTACCTTCCGAAACGTCACCATCAACGACAACGTCTTTGACTGATGGTGGTAATTGTGGTCCTTCAAACCATTTGAATCCGTATTGGGACCCATTTAATATCCACCCACAATTTTCAGCTTCCAATTCGTTCGGATCAAATAAAGTCGCGTTTGTCCATATATTTGCAATATAATTCGTTCTTTCCATGTGTTGGCGTAATTCGGTGTAGCAAGGTGGTAAGCAGGACGCATCGAAGTTTTTTAATTGTTTTTTTTTTTGGACAGGCTCGTTTACATTTTTTATTGTGTAATTTCGTTGGAACAATTCATATCGAAGCTGATTGACTTTTTCGTAAGAATTGATACCGTACAGAGGAGAAAAAGAAAGAAAACGATAGAGCAGATGTTCAGAAGGGATCGTATACCTGAAATGGTAGCTAACGCACTGACGACGAACTTCAGTGGAAAATTTCCAAATGTATGTGGAAAATACATTATATAGTTTTAACGGTATACTGAAAATTCAAACATGATTCAATAGTGATTTTAGAAAAATATTTCAAATGATAAATATAATTTTAATAGAAATGAAATTAGTCGTCATATTTTTTCGTTAATAAAATTATTAATTTACGTAAGTCTTCGTAATTGACTTCTGGCAATTGACAAAAAGTGTACTGAATTATCGTGAAATACGTGGGCTGATTGCCAGAAGTGTACCTGATGAATCAAAATATAATATATCAGCTAAAGTAATTATTCGAGTGGGCCACCGACGCACATACGATTTGCCATATCTCCCTAATTCTTCCAACTAGCCTTCTGCCGTTTTGCAACTAGTGTTACTTTGAGTTACAAAATAAATGTAAAAATTGGCAGAAGTTTACTCAGTGACATAATTGTTGCAAACATTTTTGCAACATTAGTGCCTTCTGCCGATTCTTTATTTTCCACCTAGCTTTCTGCCAATTTTTTCTTTACTTATTTACACTATCTTCGGTCATCCTGCAAATTTTCAACACTTTACCTTATCAATTTTTTTACGAAAAAAAATTCCATGTTCAACCCCCTACCCTCACTTTCGTCTTCCAGGGTGCCTTCTGCCCACCCGCCTCTCGCTATGTATGTATATACCGAACCTATACATGATCAAATTCCCACTTTACCGAGTGACCCCTACCCCTACGTAGCCAGCTCTCCGTCTATATCTTTCGCCCATCATTTGAACAATCACAAAACACCTGGGATAACGTGATACACTGTACCATCTACTTTGAATTTTTCATAAGAATACTTGACACGATAGCACTTACCTCATTACCAAAATTACCAGAACAATTCACGATTACTGAAAATCAAACCCAATTACAGTCGATTTGCCTCACGTGTGTGACACCAAAACCTTAATAATCATTAACAATTATTCAATAATGAATCAGTATTTGCTTTCTGAATATTTCATATCGCATAGTTCACTCCAAATGTCTCGTTGGTCGGTAAAACGGAAAATTGGAGACTCGATTGGAGACAATACCGCATGATATTCCTTCACAATATCCATGTATCATTTGGGAATAAATTATTCATGTACTGATGGGCACTGCGGCGTCATATTGTACGGCCAATTAAAGTGAAAATATTGCGTTCATAAAGGGACTTAGGTACATATTTAACGATAAAAGATTGCTGCTCGAGTTGCTGTTTCTCTCTCACCTCCGATAGCCTTGAGTGCTCAGCAGATCTACTTCAATTATCAAATTGGTATTAATGAAAATTGTTAGGAAACATTTCACCTCATGAAATATCACAAAATAGCGCGAGTTACATAAAAAGAAATTTTTTATAGTGCTATCATAATGGCTTTACTGAGAAATCAATTCTGAAAATAATATCAGTTATGAATGTTCTACTTCTCGCAAGGAAAATATTCATTTCGGAAAAAGGTATATATTCACCTCTTCATACATACCTTTCAACGTAGTGGAGAGTTCTGATTCATAGCTTGATGCCGATTTTGAACTTTCTCGAAGTACTACAGCGAGTTGCACATTACAAAGTAGAAGCCAATCTGTCAAGCAATATGAAAAACATCTCGAAAAACATACTCCACTCATTCAAGTGAACAAAATCTTGAGAAGTAAAGGATTTTAAAATATTTTTCGAGATCCTATCAATTTAATAGATTATTTATTAACCCTAAGTAATCAACAAATACGTTTTCAATGAATATTCAATTAAGTAATGGTCGGTTCATACACCACGCTTTTACTTTTACTTTATCTTTTACTTTTACCTCAAGAATGGAATTGGACCGTTCATACACCAGTGTTAAAGTAAACAGGACGCATGCGCAGTGATCAAAAACAAACGAAGAAGAAGAAGTAATCGTGGGTTACGTCATTGTTTTGATTTGCAATTTGCTATTTTGTTCATATCTGAATTCACAGAACACCCATTTTATATCATTTCTGTAAAATATTCAGAAGAAGAACAGGGCTACGTTTCCTTATAATGTTGGTGGCACTGCTTGCTGTGATGGCTTCACATGCACGCATGCGCAGTGCCTAAAATTATCCATTCTAGAGTAAAAGTTCTCACCCTTAAACTAAAAGTAAAAATAAAAGTGTGGTGTATGAACCGACCATGAGTATGTTCATTATATGTATATATATATATATAGTTTGACGACTTCTATGTTCTATGTTTGTTACCCTTAACTCGATTCTAGCGATTGCTCAGTTGAAGAACTGAAAAATAATAATTGTTGAATAGTAATGAAGAATAACCGAAGCGATTCAGAATGATCGTCACAATTGACTGGTAAACCGAGGGGGAAACATCTTCTTTCAATCTTGTACACATAAAAATTTTAAGTCATTTATGTCATCGTTTTAAGTCTTTAAGTCATGCGTTTATGTCTTCAAGTCATGCCTTTTAGTCTTTAAGTCATGCGTTTAAGTCTTTCAAAGATTTTAAATCTTGTACAGATTTTAGCTAGTTGTTTCCCCCTCGTGGTAAACTGATCAAACGAATAAACATTTTTCAATATTGTCGATCATTCATTCATTCTTCTGCCTTTCTGTGCCATCATTACCAAATTACCAACAGATATTCCATATTCGGAAATTCGTGACGAGACAACTTTACTTCCCAGTAAATTAGCATCTCAATTCAGAGATGTAAAGCTGCGTCATTTTTGGCACCATTCCATCATCAAAAAATTCCAATGAAATCTATATGAACCCTTCAGACTACTGAAATATCAAGCCCCATCAAATGTTATGAAGTAGGTCCTGGCAGTTTCGACTCTGATGGACCTTTTTCGAAGGAGGTCATACAGGTTCCGGATTCTTTGTTTTCCTTTGTACCCACGATCAAAACCATCAGACAAATCTTCTTCAGTCTCAGAGGTTTGATAAATTCTGATAACAGCTATTCCATGAATAGCGTTATCCAGTGTTTGTCGAATAAAAGATGGCTATTGGAAAACTTGATAAAAGACACACGAAAGATTGGAATACCGATTCCCACATGAAAGGTGCTCTGATCAAAATTTTGGCAGAGTGTGAAAGGAACTATGGTCATGAGTTACCTATATCTTCGAAAGATTTACTTCAAAAAAAGGCTCAAGAGGAAAGAAGACATGAGTAATTATGCAGCAATCAATACAATTCCCTATCTCTCTAATCTCTATGCACTTTCCGACCATAGCAAGACTACAAATAATGGCCACTACACGGATTACTGTAACTATCTTCATGCAGAGCGTGGCACGAGTTCAACGAATCTCACGTGTCACTGATTCCGTACTTAAGTATCTCTTATGAGTAAAAAGGCGTACCTAGGTATGTTCCGAGGTATGTTCTATTCTATGAACAGGTTTCCACCAAGACAGGTCGTGATTTTTTCCATTTCTCTTCAATTACTTATATATCAATAATTTGTTCAGTTTCACTTTTCTACTGTTATAGATACCTTTGTAAATGATTCATTATGTTTCGTCGTTTATACAGCGATGTAATCTGTGTAAAAAAAAATTATGTTAAGTACGATACTCAATTCAATTCAATTCAATGCTCAAAATCACTTCTTTCAAGTGTTTTTGAGAGAGATGAATTGAACATTTTTATACCTCACCAAGGGGTCAACAAATGTTTACAGCCATCATCTCGGCCATCATTTTATACTCATTTGAGAAATTGGGTATTTTTGTGAAAAGAATGAAGATCGAGGAACTAATTTTCTCTTCATGGTGCATATCCTTTTTCATTCTAATATATTCCGCATGGTGCTCCATGGAAAAATGTCCATGAGTTGTAATGTCAATGTTCCATAGCCAAAACTGTAACCCACTTACAATTGTTACAATGAAGGAATGCTGTTTTCCTTCGTAGAGAAATAAAACGGCGTTTGAATGTTTTTTGATAAATTTGTTAACTAAAACTTCGAATTCATAATATAACATACGTAACTGACAAAATGTTCACTCAATTTTGCATCTTTTTGATATTGCAGTTACGTATCTAGGCAAATATACCAATTTGCCCCAAAAACAGATATTATAAAAACTTCAAGCTTTTTTTCATTTCCAGGGTATTGAAAACCCAAAACATTCCGGAACAATAAAACCTCGAATAAAACAAGCAATTGTCAAAATAACTCGCAAAATAACCCAAAGCCAAGAAACCTAGACGCAATATCAGATACTCAATCGTACTCAATCGAGTACATTATTCCAAAAAGTATATACTTAGACCAAGGCATATTCAAACTACCGATTGGTTCAAATCGAGCCGACCTTGTGGCTACGGTACATGGATGACACCTTCGTCATCTGAAAACATGAAAGGGACGCTCTAAACCTTTTCCTAGACCACTTGAACGCTCAACATCCCAGCATCAAGTTAATTATGGAGACTAAACAGGACCAGCGGATAGCATTCCTAGATGTACCTACTGATCGAACGATGTGGTGCTAGACTAACCCACAAAGTAGACCAAAAACCTACGCAGACGGATAGGTACCTGCACGCACAATAGAACCACCATCCTAGCCAAAAGAGAGGAGTCATAATATCTACTCTAACGGAACGTGCTCAAAAAATATGTGAACAAGAGCATCTAGAGAAAGAACTGGAACATCTTTAAGTGACCTTGAGATCGAATGGATAAAGTGTACCCGAGATCAACAGGACCATGGAACTGAAGAGTTCCACGGTTCAGAACAGGGAGAACGCTCAGATAGTTGCACGTGCTTTTTTAACTACCACATATCACGAGGGTCACAGACAGAATTGGAAAACTCTTGGGGAAATACAACACTAAAACGTTTTTCTAACCCACCAAGAAGATACAACAAAGCCTCAGGGGCCCTATTCTTGGATCACTCGCAGTTCTGCGAATACGCTGTTGCTGCGACAGATCTGATTGGTCTCTGCCTAGCACCAAAGTATACGTTGAACGAACGTGCGGTTGAAGAATAGACCCCTAGGTCGGCTAAAGACAAAAGAGACCGAGAAAGAGACCCACTATCAGTAGCAGTGGTTTATCGCATACCGTGCACCTGTGAAAAGGTAGGTATCTCGGTAGGTATACATCGGTACCACCAAATGATCCATGGGAACAAGGGTAAAAGAGCATGAAAGAAACTGCAGACTAGGGCAAACTGACAGGTCGGCTGTGACGAAACACGCACTCAGTGTGGGAAATCACAGGGTTCTGTTTGAAAACGCGAAACTTATACCCCGAGTCATGCCCTCAACCAGGGATACCACAGCCGACTGGTACGGAAGGCAACTCGGGAGGCAATAGAGATCCACAAACAACAAAAGGATAATTTTAACAGAAAAGAAGAAGCTTGGAACCCCAACCGAATATGGAATCCCATTTGGAGAAGAATAAAAACATCTTGACGGCAGGTAGTAGGGCAATTAATACTTATTTATAAAAATTCTCCGAATCCAGATAAAGTATTTACCTACAACAATTAATATTGATGAATATTTTCCGAATCCAAAAAAGTAATTAGCACTCCAAACTACCTGAATCCATATAAATTAAATTTACGAACTCGTAATATCCAGTCATCGTAGAAACTCAAGATGTATAAGGCTCTGAAGAAGCTAGCCACAGCCCCAGCGAAATGTCAGGTGAAATCCCAAAAAATGACGGCCTTCAAACCCGAACAAGAGTAGTGATACCTCTCGATTGGTGATCTCTAAGTCGAGGTCTCGGTCGAGGTAATTTGAGGCACTGCTGCAATATTTTGGGTGTGAATCACCCTATAGATGTAAAATTCCCACATTGCAGATAGACAGTAGACAGTACACACAAGTTAACCTCACTTTGAGTGCCGAAATGTGATGTCATATCATGTTCAATAATAATAAGTATTCACCAATATATTCACATTGTTTTGTACGTATATAATTGAAATTCATCAAATACCATTATCTGTGGAATATGCAAGTGCTCATATTGAAACAATGAACTCACCTCCTGTTTATCGAAGTTGCTCAGAAAATCGTCGTGTTGTTGTTTTCGATACAAAGCCCTCGCAAGTGATCCCCTTAGCCTGTATGACTGTGAAGAGTTCAAGTTAATCTGATTTATATCACACCTTGAAACAATAGAGTTGTCACTAATACACTGTGCGTTTTCCATTTTCAACAAATAAAAACACAATCGGCATGCACTTCTCCCAACAGCGACTTTGTATCTACTATGTAACAATAATTATTGTACATGCCATTTCAGATTCAATTAAGATGTGAGGTTATGAGGTGCTTTCTTGTCGACTGCACTCCAGTGCTCAAGTAAATTGGATTGTTCAGGTCGATATGTTACTCAACTGGTATTAAGTATTATCTCTTGCAAAGAACATGCGATAGCTAGAAGATTTCAACCGAATGAAACACTTTCACCTCTTTTACGAAAAATAAACAATAACAAAGCTAAAGATACACACTCGCAGAGTTGGCGACACTGTCGGTAATCAGTAATCATATGTTTTGTCGCGCGAACATTTGAATGTGGGTCAATAATCTCGGCGGTGCGGCGGTGAACGCATAAACTCGACTAGAAGCTGTTCTACAGGGTGATTCTATAGTGTTTTGTGCATTGAGGGGTCATTAGATTTTAATGAATCTTGATTTTTGAGTGTTTTTTGTATCTAGCAGTGTTTTAGTTGTGTTTTGCGCTTCTAATAAGCCCTGAAAACGAAAACTGAGTTTGAACTCAACGTGGACTTCAAGAAGAATCAAAATACTGAGATTGGGAGCACCTTCTGGTGTGAAAGTTGAAACTTCTTTGTAGATAATAACTACCTTTACACCAAACTGATATTATTTGCACACGACGCGCGTTTCTCAACAAGGTAAAGTATCTTCAGAACAATACTGATGCTAGATCCAGACAGTAGAATTAGTTATTCATATACTTAATAATCTGAAGTAATGCAAAAACTACCTGCAGAGGGTTTTCTTGCTCCGATGTGGACTTCGTTTGTTAACAACTAACTATTTTAATTGATTTCTCCTCAAAATAAATAGCAGGATGATAGTAATAGGTCATTTGCATTCATACTATTTTTTCATTTCGCTATTTCCAGACTCGAAGCATTCCAGGTAGTTTTTGCACTACCTGAGATTCTGAAGTATAGAAATAAATAATCAGATGTAGTATCAGATTTCTTGTCTTGGAGATGCTAACCTTGTTTGCGAAACACGCGTCGAGTGCAAATGTTATCAGTTTGGTTTTGGGATAATTGATCTCAACAAAAGAGTTCCAAGAAGAATTTGAGAGAAAATGCATGCGAATTATATCAGATCCTTCTCCATTAACGAGAACGAGGTCTTGCCTTCATACATTTTTGGTACATTTCTCTATCTCGGAAAGAACTGTCTTTCCTGATTGTCTCATTGTTTGGATTCATTCACAAATGAGGAATAGTTGGATGACGATGAGCAACCAACGTGCTCTGAATGTAAAGAAAGATGGAAATGCTCGAAATTTGTATCAATTCATAAATTTTCCCGAATTCGGGAAGATCCATATGAAACGATTTTCTACTGAAGAAAAAAAGTTCAGAGGAAAATAATTGTCACCGTGAATTTTTCCGTAGAAGGTCTGGATATGGATAATTATGCAACAGCCAATGTAGCTCCTTGTAGCTATAATATATACGAACTTTTGAATTAGAACGGGACTGCACATAGTGGTCATTAGACAGCTTACTGCCAAAACCCTCATTCTGGAACAAGGCACAAGTACAACGAATTTCTCCAATTTCCTCAAAATCTCTCAAAAGAAGCGGGGCATATGTTTTATTCTATGAACAGGATAACCGTAAAACGGCGAGGTAACTTGATAATTTCAGCCGCCACTGTTGAAATCTCGTGGTTTCGGCAGGAATACTGGAATATAAACTGCGTATGTAGGCGAGAGTCTCAACACATGTTAGTTGGTTCATTTGATGATAAGCGGGAAATTTGTAGTGCTGGTTACTATTGATTGTGTAACGTTAAAATTAAAGTAAGTTTCATATATTTTTTTTATACCTGTATACTTCCTATTACACAAAGACCCATGTGAGTAATATAACACAGCCACATTTTTCTTCTCGAAAGAGACTAGTATTTCCTTGGACACCCTAACCTCAAAACATATATTTTGGGTTTTACTAGTCAGTGGTGTGGCATTTTATTTTTCAATATCATTTCAAGGGCTACTCGAAAATGGTGCGAGTTTATTCAGATGACATTAAGGAAACCGTAAAAACATGTCTTGACCGAATAGGAAAACAAGTGCAACAATTCCGGGACAACCAACCAGGCGAAACCTGGTTACAAAAATTTCTACTTCGCCACAAAAATCAACTCTCGAAAAGGCTGTCGCAATGCATTAAAGAGAGTAGGGCCGCAGTTTCTCCGGAAGTAATAAATATTTTGATCATTTAACAGAGAGCTTGAAGGATGTTCTGCCTGATGCAATCGTCAACTACGACGAGAACAATTTCACGAACGACCCTGGCCGTGTAAAAGTAGTTGTTCGCAGGAGTTCTAAAAGGGCTGAGAAGGTTATGGACACATCAAAGGCAGCAACTTCAGTGATGTGTGCATGTTCCGCTTCAGGGTTTATGCTTCCTGTCTACATTGTATACAAAGCTGATCACCTATGGAATACTTGGACTGAAAACGGACCTGCTAATGCCAGATATAATCGTTCGCGATCTGGATGGTTCGATGCCAATATTTTCGAAGACTGGTTCAACAAAATAATATTTCCATATTTTAAAACTCTACCACCAGGCCCAAAAGTTCTTATTGTCGATAACCTGGCTAGCCACCTGTCGTCTGCTGTTATTACATGTGTGGAAAATAACATTCGCTTTATTCTTTTGCCGCCTAATAGTACTCAACTCACACAGCCACCGGATGTCAGTGTTTTTCGACCAATAAAGGCAGCGTGGAGGAAGATTCTACAAGAGTGGAAAAAACATAACAAGGGAACCATCAGAAAAGAAAGTTTTCCCCGCCTTTTAAAGCAAGCACTAACCAAAGTTTCAACTACTCATGAACAAAATATCAAGTCAGGATTTGGAGCAACTGGTATATGGCCAGTACAAAATCCTAAATAGGTTGCCTAAAACAGACCAACAGAATTTGCAGCAAGCCACAGAAATTGTTGATTCACTAAAAACAGTGTTCGAAAAATCTAGTGAAGAAAAGATTACAGTTGACAGCGATATGGATTTAGACCCTGATACATTTTCTGGCGAAGAAATAGAAAACTATACGATTATTGCAGACAGTTCTACCGAAATGAGAGGTTTCAATCCAGGTGATTACATTCACGTCGAAATGAAAACTCAAACCGGGACAAATAAACAATATGCCGCTAAAATTATAAACTGCGAAGAAAACGACGCTTACATGTGTAGTTTCTTGAACATGAGCGACAAGATTAAAAGTGCTTATATTTTTCCAAGGGTTGAAGATATTGGCATAGTCGAAAAAAACGAAATAAAAAAACGGCTTCTAGAATACGAAGTTCTGAGAAGAGGACCAATTAATTTTAAAGACTTGATTTAGAATCGTTGTACCTAGTTGTTTTACTTCACTTTACCTAATGGTTTTCACTTATTTTGTTAAAAGTGATTGATTTTTCAATAACTTGTTGTTCATATACTATGTATTTTTCAACAACGTAAATAAAATAACTATTTTTTCCACAAATCCCATATTTTTTCATTAAGTTACTACCCGCGCGTTTTATTAAAACAATTTGCGTTTCAAGTAGCCTCAATTGTGAGTATACTTGTATTTTAGATGCGATTTTCAAACAAATATCAAGTAGCTCCACAAAGGGGCTACTTGAAAAAGTGTGTTTCAAAATTTTTTTCCCCAGTGTGGCGAGGGCTAGATTTTTTTTTAGTGCTACACCTAATAACCATTACCCCAAAGTAATCTGAAATAATTTTTGTTTCGATGAACGTAGCTTTGTTTCAACAACTGAAAAAGTGTATCAAGTAGCCCCGTTTTACGGTAAACAAAATATCCCTTTCAACATTGTTTTATATTTCATTCTATTTCATTTATTTTTCATTCCTTCATATTTTTTCTATGTGTTATATATATATTGATTGGTAGTCTTTGCTGACTAGTTACGTACAAACTAGTGAATATTGGGGAGTGCAGCACGTCAAAAGAAAATTGTGACAAAAACTACATAGGTCAAACCTCAAGACCACTGTCAAGCAGAATCACCTCACACAAGAGTGACTGTAAACATCATCCAGAAAGATGTGCATTAGCTGATCATGTCAACAAATTTGACCATAACATGGACTATAGATCAGTGAGGGTGTTAGCTAGGGAGTCGCACCTGACAAAGAGAACCTTCCTAGAAATGGCTTTCATTTATCAAGAACCTAATTGTATAAACGAAAAAACTGACATTAATCATTTGAGTGAGATTTACTCCTATTTGTTGGCTCTAGACAATGCTCCAGTGAAAATTAATGAACAATCTTTGGTATCATTATAAAATTCATAACTTTAACTTCCGTCACAGTTATCGCCCAACGTAATTCAACCAGCCATAAACAAAAATACTTTCAACAGAGTCCTAACGAACCTTAATAATTTTCTTACATACCAACAGTGGCACCAACACTCAGTTGGCACCATTGAATTTTTGACCTGACACATGACAATATGATATTGTCATCTGTCCATTCACTTTTGACGTTAACCTAAGTTTAAGTCCGACCACATGTTCGACGTGATTTTAATCATATATTTTTAACGAAGATTTTAATGTGTACGTTTTATAATCAAGTTTATTTTACTCATCTACATTCTCATTGCTCATCATCATTACCATGAATGTCATCATGCTGAATTGTACCATCAAGTCATACATCCTCACATAAGTGTAAGTAATCATTCACCCAACTAGTATAGAGTTCACATGTAATGTTCATTGTAGTTTCCCTGATGATGGAATAAAATATATTTCCGAAAGCTTGGACATACAAAAAAAAGGACATACTTAAAAGAGTTTTCTTTTGACGTGCTGCACTCCCCAATATTCACTAGTTTGTATATATATATATATATATATATATATATATATATATATATATATATATATATATCCTTTTTTTTTGTAAATGTTTCTGATGAGAAAGGTTTTTTCTGTTTGGGATGGACAAGGATTTTACCTCTGCTGTTTTATATCTAATATCACATTAGTATGTTCAATTTTAATATGTTTTAGTGTAATATATAACAATGAACACTGTTTTTCAGATGTCTTGAAAAAGAAAATAAAGATTTTCGAATGTTTGACAATTTAATAAAGAGTTTCAGTATATGAGGCCAAACTCAATTTATGACTGCAACCCCAAGGTTAATTTTCATTTCATGAGGATTTTATAAATATATATATATATATATATATATATATATATATATATATATATATATATATATAAAATTTCAATTATTTTACTTCTCAAATCTGTCAGCATGCTTGTCATATTTCATTCCCTGCTATTTCTATCCAGATGTTAGACAGTTATTGCAAACTTGCAGAATGTATATCGTATACGTTATACCTTAGCGCTATATATCGATGTACGTACGACGTTATAATTTATTACAAATTCTGTTTACTATTGCGCATGCGTACATGTCATTGTAAGGCATACCGTGGACTCCAGATGATGTGCAATTAACTCTCTATTCAGTGCAAAGTTCTATAAATTTTTGAATCTTCTCATATATTTCTAGAAATGTTATCTCGATAGTATTTGAACATTATCGATACCCCGCTTGGCAGTAATTCAGTCCAATCAACTGGTGGATGTGGGGCACGTCCCAGCGCTTCAGGTTTACTGACATTCGATATCTGAAGTCAAGCAGCGCCGAGCGAGGTTAGTATTTGGATGGGTGACCTCATGCAGAGAAAGACCGCGTCGAAAGCCCATACAACTGCAGCAAAATAGCATGTCATAGCAGGCAATATATCAATGAGCACAAGATATAATTGAGGATATGTCGTCCTTCGGAGGGAACATAAAGCCGGCGGTCTCGAGTCCATGGATGTTGTGTTCGTAAAAGATCCTACCTCTGCACAGTGGTCCCAAAATCCGAAAAACTGGCCAAAAGTCAAAAACGTTTTCAATTCGGGTGAAAGTCTGTACCCTGAAGTTTTCTGGGTCGCTGATTACGAAATTGAAGTCAAAATGTATGAAACCAAAATGGGATCCAATATGGCGGAAAACTCTTTCAAAAAGTATTCAATTCGAGTGAAAATCTGTACTTGGGGTATATCGGGGTCGCTGATTACGAATTCGAAATGAAAATTTGAAACAACAAAATGGCCGATCCAATATGGCGGAAAACTCCTTCAAAAAGTATTCAATTCGAGTAAAAGTATGTATGCGGGGTATATCGGGGTCGCTGATCACGAATTCGAAGTAAAAATATAGAAAAACAAAATGGCCGATCCAATATGGCGGAAATTTTCTCAAAAACATTTAATTGAGGTAAAAATATGTACTCGGGGTATACCGGGGACGTTGATTATGAATTCGAAGTCAAAATGTAGAAAAATAAAATGATCGATCCAATATAGCGAAACATTTCTTCAAAAACATTCAATTCGGGTTAAAGTCGACCGTGCATGATTATTTTTATATCGCAATTTAGTAAAGAGTTCATATTTATCTGGCCACTGGATCAGAGATTTCATGTACGACCAGAGTTATCCCTAATCTCAACAATCCATCATTATTCGTTTAAACTAATCGTGTGCTCAGGAAGCAAATTTTTATCATATTTATATAATAACTGCTCAAAATTAAAATTGTTGAAAGTGCACCTGCGTACATCAAGTTCATAATTATCCCTAAAAATTAATATTTTAGTTTCTTGGAGTAGAGATAAAAATAATAAAAATAATAAAAATTAAGCCACACCCTATCTCAAAATTCTCACTTGAATATCAAGTTAGGGTCGACTCGGCTAAAATTGGGGTCGTTCGTTTAGAATGAAATTGAGATAGTCCCAAATCACGTGATGAACGTGGCAGGCCGTTTTTTAGGTTAGAAAATCTTTATCGTTGTTAGACATAAAACAACCTACAAAAGATAACCCAAAATATATTATTTCTTTTTCGAATACTTTTTGCTGTCAATGAAAAACGATAAAATTGAGCGAAAACCAAGCGAAAGAGCTGTGACATGACAAAATCTGAAGCGTTTTCGGATAGGAAGTTGATCTGACTTATGTCATGAACACCCTTCAAAATGGTAGTAAAAAAACAGCATTCAAAGCGAACTCTGTCTCATGTATCTGTAGCAATTTATAGCAATGCTGAGGAATGTATCCAGTTCTATAACGACATGCTCGAGAGTAAGTATTACAATCTCGTACAAATGCAAATGAATGCAGATAGTTTTTCCACAATTAGTAATGCTGGAAGTCATATTTTCAAAATATGTCTATCTCTAAGTGGAGGTTGGTGGAGAAGATAAATTTTCACTCTAACATACTCAAAATTAATACATATCTTTTGAGTTCCTACATTTCCAGAATAAATGTGCCACTGTCCAAAATTCATTTACTTAATTTCGTTAAGATGAATATTTTTGGAATGTGCTCACCTTCCTGTCTTGATTTCATGTAAAACTCATTTCACTCTAATAATGAAACAAGTGAAAAATGCTCTGAAACTTTATCGAAATATCGATTAAAATTCACTTCGCAAACCTGGAATATACAACTTTAAAATGAAGCATTCTTAACTAATGTCAAACAATATTCTGTTTTCTGTTTCTTTCAATTCCGGGACTACTAGAATGTTTACTTCAATTTCATACCAAAGGGTCTCCTCGGTTAAGATGGTCGAAATGCCCTTAATCACGAATTTTCGATTTGACTCTCGAATGATGTAACCCAGGTCTGAAAAACATTCACCATATCATTTTTTTCCTCCACCCCATATCTTCCTCCCTCTGAGGGTGAAAAAATGGCATTTTTCATGTTTTATTTTTTTTCTCTCACTTCAGGACTCGAAAAATATTGAAAAAAATCAAGTATATAAAAGACAGTCAGTTCTTCGAAATAAACTTTTTTGGGCCCCCCATGAAGGCCTTCAATAAAAATTTTTAAATTTTAAATTGGAAAAAAATGGCAGAAAACCCAGGTGTCCCGGGTGATATTATTTCATCATTTCAATGGGGATGATATGTACTATAACAACTAGTATCGTTCATTTCGTTATCAGTGGTGGCACTTGAGAAAAAGGCATTTTTTGTGATTTTTTTTTGAAAAATTAGCTGTAACTTTTTTGTCATTAATTTTATTGAAAAATTTCAAGGGACAAAAAATGTTTAAAATGCAATTTTACATAGGGTACACTCAAATTCAATCGACTTATTCTGAAATGTTGAGCTATTATACAAGTTGAAAGATTTTCACTTGGAGATTTTTCACATTAAATATAGCCAATAACTGTTTTTTATCAATTTTCACAGAAATCTGATACACACACACGAAAGCGTACCTTTTATTGTCATTTCTTATTTTTTCGCCCCCCTTGTGAGAATGAAAATTTTGTATTTTTTACGATTTATTATTTTTTCTCATAATCTATAATCTTGAAAAAAATAATATCAATGGAAAATAGTATGATCTCCAAAATAAAATTTTCAGGCTATCTGGACCACTATTCAATTCACTTATTCTAAAATGTTGAGCTATTATACAAGTTGAAAGATTTTCACTCAGAGATTTTTCACATTAAATATAGCCTATAACTGTTCTTTATCAATTTTCACAGATACCCAATACACACACACACACCAAAGCGTACCGCGTGTTTGTTACTTTTTCTTTTCTTCTTCTCCCTCCTCTTTCCCCTTCTGAGAGTTGAAATTTAGTATTTTTTACGTTCATTTCACACACACATTCGACATAGTCGGTGGGTGAATGGTGAACGAATTGTTCAAGAGATGATTTCTTTTATTATTCTTCTCATAATCTATAATATTGAAAAAAATAATATGTATGGAAAATAGTATGGTGTTCAATATGAAATTCTCAGGACCCTCCGGGCCACCCATTGAGGCATTTGAAAAAAATTATTGAATTTTCATTCGAGAAAAATGGCATGGAATGTCCCGGGCGATAACCATTCCATTATTAGTTATGAAGGATTTTCGTAATCCTCTATATCTGCTCAAACGGAGCGAAATTGATAATATTGAAAAACTACCAATGGAAAATCGAATGATTACCAATCGAGGAAAGGTTATAAGCAAGAGAATTGACAAAACAATCATTTTTTGTGTTCAACCAAAAATTATTATGATGATATTATTGATTGTGTTTTTGTACAACATATCTAATTCAACCGCGTAACCGACGACATTTAGAATTTCCTTTCAACAAATCTTACGTGTCTATCAGTTTGCTATAAAAAAGGAATTGGTTACATTCAATGTGTGAAATGCCTTGGTGAACATCTTTTAAAAGTCGCTCAACTTTTCATAGTATAACATTTATTTTTTTGAATATTTTTGTTAAAATGAATGATAAAAAAGTAACCTATAATTTTTAATTGAGAATTCTTTAAAACTACCTCTTTGCCAATTATCACCACTGAAAACGACGAACGTTACTTATTGTGATAACGCATATCAGTCTTATCGAAATGTTGGAATGGTTATCGCCCGGGACATTCCATGCCATTTTTCTCGAATGAAAATTCAATAATTTTTTTCAAATGCCTCAATGGGTGGCCCGGAGGGTCCTGAGAATTTCATATTGAACACCATACTATTTTCCATACATATTATTTTTTTCAATATTATAGATTATGAGAAAAATAATAAAAGAAATCATCTCTTGAACAATTCGTTCACCCACCGACTATGTCGAATGTGTGTGTGAAATGATAAAACGTAAAAAATACTAAATTTTAACTCTCAGAAGGGGAAAGAGGGGGGAGAAAAAGAAAAGAAAAAGTAACAAACACGCGGTACGCTTTCGTGTGTGTGTGTATTGGGTATCTGTGAAAATTGATAAAGAACAGTTATAGGCTATATTTAATGTGAAAAATCTCTGAGTGAAAATCTTTCAACTTGTATAATAGCTCAACATTTTAGAATAAGTGAATTGAATAGTGGTCCAGATAGCCTGAAAATTTTATTTTGGAGATCATACTATTTTCCATTGATATTATTTTTTTCAAGATTATAGATTATGAGAAAAAATAATAAATCGTAAAAAATACAAAATTTTCATTCTCACAAGGGGGGCGAAAAAATAAGAAATGACAATAAAAGGTACGCTTTCGTGTGTGTGTATCAGATTTCTGTGAAAATTGATAAAAAACAGTTATTGGCTATATTTAATGTGAAAAATCTCCAAGTGAAAATCTTTCAACTTGTATAATAGCTCAACATTTCAGAATAAGTCAATTGAATTTGAGTGTACCCTATGTAAAATTGCATTTTAAACATTTTTTGTCCCTTGAAATTTTTCAATAAAATCAATGACAAAAAAGTTACAGCCAATTTTTCATAAAAAATTCACAAAAAATGCCTTTTTCTCAAGTGCCACCACTGATAACGAAATGAACGATACTAGTTGTTATAGTACATATCAGCCCCATTGAAATGATGAAATAATATCACCCGGGACACCTGGGTTTTCTGCCATTTTTTTCCAATTTAAAATTTTAAAATTTTTTTTGAAGGCCTTCATGGGGGGCCCGGGGGCCCAAAAAATTTTATTTCGAAGAACAGACTGTCTTTTATATACTTGAATTTTTTCAATATTTTTCGAGTCCTGGAGTGAGAGAAAAAAAATAAAACATGAAAAATGCCATTTTTTCACCCTCAGAGGGGGGAAGATAGGGGGAGGAGGAAAAAAATAATATGGTGAATGTTTTTCAGACCTGGGTAACATCATTCGAGGGTCAAATCGAAATTTCGTGATTAAGGGCATTTCGACCATCTTAACCGAGGAGACCCTTTACTCGCAATAGGAGCACTTCACTTTTGGCCAAAAATTTGCTTCGCGAGCCCACTGTGCTCTGGTTGGAATACCAGAGGGTTCGGCAAAATTTCTGGTTGGGGGAAGTGTGCTCACGGGCGTCGGTGATAAGCCTTGGAGGCGGAAATAGGCAGACGTTGAATGAAGAATTAAAAAAACTGGTGGATGAATTTATAGAAATATGTCATGACCTATAATGTCATCATTCGCTGACTATCTTTAAGAAGCAAGTAGGTTTTCAGTCAGCTTTCACACTTTTCAGGTTTGTTTCAAAATGTTTCCATGCAAGGAAAGAGTAGAACGACATTCTACTTCACTTGAAAGTCACTAGTGAATACAAATTTCACATATTAGTGCAGTTTTTCAAAGTGTTTAGGCTTCTAGTGGCTTGTGGCCCGAAGTCAATTCACTCGGTTCATGAAAATGAAGCTTCTAATGAAAAATATGTATAGTCGGTTTTAGAGAAAAATTGATGAATATTTGAAAAGAAAAAAATCATTTAATGGTATGTCGACAATTCTTCGTCAGGTTGGACCCGTGGCCACTGCATATCGAAATGTTCTCGAACTAATCACAATTATCAAATGAATTATTGATGTGGACTAGAATGGGGGCCAGTGTGACCATCTCTGAACTCTGAATCCTACCTCACTTGGATCAAAAACCTGATGTATCCTACCAACGTATGATGTGAAAAAATGCCTATGTATTGCCAACTTAAACAACTTCATTTATACATACACATTGATTTATTCATTTTATTCAGCATATATTTCGTTGGTATGAAAGCAATGCTGTCGCCATGTTCACCAATGCCTTGTTTAACATGCAAAATATGTTTATAATTCAGCTTCTAGTTGGACGTTGACAGTCCCTTTGCGCAATTTGTTCACATATCTTAAGCATCCATTAGCATTTCGCATTTTGTCGATAGCACCCCAAAAATTGTCAACTCCCAGAACAGCATCTGAATCACTACTACCACCAGAGATTCTAATGAATCACTAACTTCTCTGTCAATCTTCAATTGTCGGTACACATCATTAATTTTTGAATTTGTTTATCATCAGCAAGATTAGGAATCAAATCTATAATATTTGCTTTTCAATTATATTCTTCATATCACAATGTGTTGGGGAGACAGGAGCTGTTAATCTCTAACGGCAAGCAAGTGTTTAATTGATTTGAGTGTTCATCCAAAAAGGATTGCATACGCTCAAGGATCGTTTGTATCAATATTTTAGGGTGATGTGTTTTGTTAAACGAGTAATTTGCCTGCTAACGTTAACACCTAGGTACATCTCTTTGAGAGGCAAAAAATTCACGACAGATCTAGGATCTATATGAAGCCGATCTGTGTTTTTGATATAACTACTTTTCATGTAGCAACTTAATAGCGACATGAACATTTCAGAAACATTTTTATAAACGACGTGTAAAGTTGCATAATCTACTTGGAATATTATAATTTAATTTGTTAACAATTGACAGAAGATTATTTATTGAATAGAAATATAGTTTTAGAACATTGTCATTGAATTGTTTCTATAAAAATTGAGAGGGCATGTTTTTGTCAAGCAAATATTATCTTCGAAAATGATATTTCAGCGTATCCCATTGCTCAAGAATCCTATTCACACACACGAGTATAATGACATCCAATGAATGTCATAATATTTCATGTTTTTTTGCATTCGCCAACTCTTGAAATTATGATGATTCCCTTTGCCTTGCTACTGTGGCAAAATATCCGTAAACCTCTTAAACGACTCGATTCACGACCCTTGGTAACGTGTCTTTACTAGCCGATAATGCTGTAGAATGGCAGACACAGTTTATGAATGAGAAATGTGGATTGATATCGCTAATTTTTGCAACAATTACACCACGCTCAACAAACATGACTTTGGTGGTATCAGACCCAAAACTAACTGCATCTTTAAGGTTTATATTAACATTATGTAATGACTTCGAAAGGGCGTCAAACAAATTTTGTGCAGATTCCCCATCCGAATCTTCCATGGGTAACAATTTTGTTTTCACTGTTGAAGATTTTTCAGAGTAGTACCTTATAACAATGACAAGCATTTCAGCTGACGAAACATCTGTACTTTCGACAATATTCACAGAATTAACTGGCGCCCGACTACTAATATTCAGACATGATCCCAAATCTGCGTGCATTTCCCTCTCCAATTCAGGTTTCGTTCTTCCGAAAGGAAACAATTATGCCACCTCTGGATTACAAAAACATTTTGATTTTGAATCCGCGTCTTGAAATTACGTTTGGTGGTCCTACATATACTTTTCCATATGAGCACGGAATCCTATATACCCCAGCATTGGATAGGGTGTCTCTTGGATCTTTAGCAGACCTCAGGTGTTCCTGAATTTTCCTAGTGGGCTTGTTAATTGTTTTAATGTTGTGCTATTTCAAGATTTTTTCAATGCTATCTGTGGTTCCCCTCAGGTAGGGCGGAAAAGCAGTTCCTGTTGGTGGAGTTCCGTCCATTGTTTCAGGGTGTGGGTTCTTGGTAGTCTTTGGTCGTATTGCTCGTTCTATCTCCCTGTCTTGGTAACCATTAGTTCGTAGAGCGTTTCTCAAATGAAGCGGAGGACGAAATTCCACCAAGAGGAACTTTTCTGATCTACCTGAGGGGAACCACAGATCGCATTGGAAAAAAGTCTTGAAAAAGCACAACATCAAAACAATTTACAAGCCCACTAGAAAAATACAGGAACACCTGAGGTCTGCTAAAGATCAAAGAGACCATCTATCCAATGCTGGGGTATATTGGATTTCGTGCTCATGTGAAAAAGTATATATAGGAACCACCAAACGTAGTTTCAAGACGCGGATAAGTGAGTACAGTCGATAATCATAATATTCAATTTAGTAAAACCTCAATCTTCTCAACAACAACACATTATTCCTCTGGCTTATACCGTGAAGCAATTGATGAGATATATAAGCATAAGGATAACTTCAACAGGAAGGAAGAGGGACTGACCTTGAACAAAATTTGGCATCCCGTTCTAAAGACATTGACGACAAAGCCCAACAGGAGTAAAGAATCCGACGTATGACAGAACATAGTCCGACAACAAGATGTTAACGAACAAGTACCTCCAGATTTGTCATTAGTCATAGTAGACTCACAGGAAGGAGTTCAACTAAGACCACGCCGCTGAAGATGGCTGCCGTTGATGCAGCCGAAAGCTTCGGAACTCAAAATTCCAGGACAAGGCCCTCAAGTCCGAAAAACTTGCAATGTAATACAATTTTCACTTTTCGTTATCACACCCCTAAACTCCCATCATTATCAAAATCAGGGTCTTTTGTTCTACTTGAACATTTTTCGAAATATCGACCCAAATGATGTGAATATTTCAGAATGAATAAATATTGGGGGATTCGAAAGAGCTCACGAATGTGCCATTCCGTCACTGTGCTATTCAACCCACACCGGTAGGTACCCTGCTCGCGTTTCCAATTAAAAAACCTCATTTATACTCTGGAGGGAATTACAAGATACAATTTGAAAAGTCGGGAAATCTTAGAGAATTCTCGCCCTAACTTGGGGTGCTACTTCGGTTGAATATTCTTTGGAGTTTATCGCACCTAATAAAGTATCACGCGCACGAATAATTTTTATGCGATTTGAGGATTTGGCATGTCTAAACGTTCCTTGAATTTAATTCCTCCATTTTAATTGGATTTTTGTTTGTATATAAATTTCTGATTATAATTAAATTTAAATTGTTCGGTTCAATATCTGTTTTCCTCGAAGTGGAAAAAACCTATTTTGCTAATGTTCAATTCGATTTGTTCGGAAATGGGTAGTCAACGAGTGATCAGACTTTGTTTCCAAAAGGAAATGTAAGTTCATTTGGGAAATGAAATCGCTACTGAGCAAATGGAAAATTAACACGAGACGAGTTAATGTGGCGTGTATCGAATAATTTCCCTGCCTCCAACGTGAGAATAAAAAAGTTTTTTTTGTTTTCTCTCCACTGAAAATAGAATGAAAGAAGATTTTATTTTTCAACATATCTGTTTCTTAGGGCAAGTTGCCATATTTGTCACGATACGTAACTGCAATATTTCAAAGAAGCAAATTGACTGACATTTTAGTCAGTTACTTATCAAATTTGTCATAAATTTGAAGACGAAATCAAAAAAATATATTGAAAATTTTATATACTTCTCCTTAGTCAGCTTTCTTCTTAAAGCCTTTTTGGCAATTTGTTATACCCTTCAAGGTTTTGGTGACAAAAAACTCAATGGTTTAAAAAATTTCCAAAAATAGACCCCCTTTCAACTCAACACATTATGCACCCAAGACATGTGCCTTTTACTGAAACCCAATCAACCACTATTCTCAGTGTGACATATTGAGTACATATGAGAAAAATCTCGAATTTTTCAGCTTCTTCAGAGCATTATTAGTGAAGTGACAGTTAATTTCTACTTGGATTTAGTTGAAAAATGTTTGCTGTTGAATAGAAGTCATATCTATATTGCCTGCCCAAATAATGTACCTATTATGTCCGTGAAATATAACAAATATTACTAGCACCCTTTGGCTGGAGCTTTCTGATTGGTCTAAATTTTAATCTAGACCAATCAGAAAGCTATCTGATCGTCAAACGATCGGATTTCGGATCTGTCTGAATCCAGCCTAAGTGGGAGAAATGAGTATCCTTATCCTATTATTGATGTCTGGGCAAAGTTTGGTATTCTGCCTGCAGGGTGTGACGCATTGTTGCCAGAGCTGGTAGTCGGACTGTTTCTATCAGTATTTGCTTATTGGGAATTTTCTTTTATGAATTTAACGCAAAATTTGGCAATATTCTCTGTTATTTTGAAATAAAAAATCCGATAAAAAATCGAACGCTCTCCGAGTTCTTCAAGTTTTTTTTGTTTGTTCTGTGAACAGGAACTTGGAATTGTGCGTGTTTCTTTTCCGCTCTGATTCTCTCATTAGGACAAAGGACTTATTGGCTATTGATAATATCTTCGTTGACAATATGAAAAACAACGCATATGCTCTATAGAATATCAAATCAGAGAGTTTTTGCTCGAGCTTTTTAAATGCTTCGTTATGAAATTTGCAATTATTTAGTTCGGACTGGAAATATTATTAGCCAAAATTTCAAAATACGAAATTTCAAATATAATATTGAAACATAAGGAATTCATCGTAATATCATAAGGAAAATATTCATTTCAAATTGTAGGGTATTTTCAAAGAAGTTACAACATCCGATCTGCTCAACGCGTTTCACAAATAAAAGTGCTTCAATGTCAAATCACATTTCATAATAATAAATCTGACAACCCTGATACATTCAACCTCAATTATCGTACCCTTTTCCATAGCAGAATTTACCTGCTTCAGCAAAGATATTTCGAATTACATAATTATGTAGGCGTAAAAGATTTCAAGGATGATGAATAAGAATAATGACATTTACACAGTTAATGAATAAGAAATATTGAAAAGTTGTGATGGGTTCATTTGTTGAAGCATGAGTCCGTCACTTGTAACGGGCAGTCAGCGCTGTTCAACTCTATGACCAACCAGTAAAAATTCTTCAAGGGATATCCATTTCTTGTCCGTTTCTATATGTAATGTAATGGCGAGGAAAATTATCTACTACCTGAACGGAAGGCTGTCGACGGACAGGAAATTTTATATCGTTATTGTACCAGAGGATAACTATATGATATTAACGGTTATACACAGAAGCATAAACAGGAGAAAACACTATAAGTTCCAAGCAACGAATTCATAAAATAGACAAATAGACTTATCGATATTCGGAGAAAATAAAGTACAACAAATCAAGACTAAACACCCATCGGTAAATTCTATCAAAATTATAGTTGAAAATAAAATTCATATCGAGGGCGAAATTAGAAACATCGACTAAATTTATATATAATATAAATATAATATGTATTATATATATATATATATATATATATATATATATATATATATATATATATATATATATATATATATATATATATAAATAGTCAGTAGATTTTCTTTCAAAGAAAACTCTTAAAACTCTTTGTTATTTTGTCAAGCTTTCGAAAATTGTTATTTTCTTCTTCAGGACAACTACAATATGATACATTATGATTATAAACTAACAAATACGGATGTACAAGTACTTACTTAATGTGAGAAATGAAAATTTTGTGAGGGAATCATGAAAAGTCACTTTGAGTTACTGGTATCTGAAAATCTTTTACAATGGGAACGATATTCTTCTTTTTCGATGAATTGTCATGTTATCATACCGGGTGAATCAGTACTACTATACGATTGATCTCTAGATTTGTTTTGATCAAAAGTGAGAATATAACTGTAAATCACACTAAGGTTATCGAGGTCTATTCTTTTGTTCATACTATTGATGTTTTTGTTAATATAAATCATTTCATAACACTTACAATTCACAGCTGAGGAAGAAGGTAACAATAGTTTACCGTTCCTAGATATGCGAGTATGCAGAGATCCAGACAATGTTCTACGTACAAAAAGGTATAGGAAACCATGTGCCAGTAACAGGTTACTGAACTACCATTCTTACCATCCAACGAAGATGAAAATAAACTTAGTTCTGACTATGAAGAACAGAGTGATCAATTTGACACATCCAGACTTCAAAGACGAATGTATTGAAGAATCAAAAGGTATTCTTCTTGAAAATTCATATCCTTGTACACTTTTGAATAAATTACTTTTTAGTTCCCCATCCACAGTTATGAATACTTCTCCAAATATTTTAAATATTTCCTCAAATAATAATAATTCAAATAATAATTTAAATAATTCAAATAGTGGAGAGAGGCATCCCAATACTCTATTTTTTAGTCCACTACCATATTTTCAGTCTCTAACAACTAAGCTTCTTAACGTGTTCAAGAATGAAAATATTAAATTTGCTCAATGCATCGTTACCACTATTTATAGTCTGTTCTCCAGAATTAAAAATCCTTTGAGAACTTTAGAAAAGTCGAATGTGGTATATGAAATTCCTTGTCATACATGTGGCAGGACATATATTGGACAGACCTCTAGAAATCTATCTGGACGCTTAACGTCACACAAAAGTGATTGTAACACTAAGAAAGCCACCTGAGCACTTGCTGAACATGTCATCAGCACAAAACACACAATGAACTATGAGGAAGTTAAAGTTTTGTGTACTGAAAGCAATTTGCAGAAACGTTTGTTTAAAGAAATGTTCTTTATCAAAAGAAATACCATCAACATGAATAAAAAGACTGATCTCAACAACCTCAGTTACATTTACAATTACATTCTAAAATTGGAGCTGATTTCTCCAGTTCCCCCAAGTAACAGGTAGTGGTTGAGTTTGGGCGCAGTGCTGAGGCGGTCGAAAACTACTCACGTCAGTTGGGAGTGAGTGGCAGCACTGTACCCAGGGTCAAGTTTGTACTTCGGTTATGGGTTGGCCATGTTTTGTGGTGTGCCTTTTGGTAACCCTGCCTTCTCTCTGTCAAACTTCAAAAATGTAAAACTTCCAATGTCTTTCACATGTCAACTAAGTATCAAATTTCAAATATTTCCTCTTTTGGTAACCACCTCCGAGCACGTGCCGGTGAAACTATTAATTTTCCAAAAATTTGAATTAAAATAAGTTGTATACACATATATGTAATGTTGAATGTAATATGTGCCTCTTATTCAAATGAGGAAAAGTATCAGTTTTCTGTGCCTGAGTTTACGTCTGACTTCTTACTATAACCTCACGTTAGTAAGAACATTTTTTCTTAATGTTTTACAACTGTTTCATAATGATTGAAATTTTGTAGATGTCTTGATAAAGGGAATAAACATTCTCGAAAGCTCGACCAGATAACAAAGAGTACTCTTTAAACAATAGCCCGGTAATTTGACTGCATCCCCAACAACATTCCATATTTATATATATATATGCATGAAGATTCTTACGGACGAAGCATGATGAATTGTGTTTTCGGGTTTCATTCCGTGTTCTGTGGTTTTGATCCTCTGAAGGATAATTGTCACATATTTCGGCAAAGTCTCATTTGCCATCTTCTAGGTGATGATTGAGTTTCGACCTCCGAACTCGACTAATTAATTCGAGTTCTGCCTCTCAATATATAGGGGTTTTCAATGATGGCAAATGAGACTTTGCCGAAACGTTGTGACAATTATCCTTCAGAGGATCAAAACCACAGAACACGGAATGAAACCCGAAAACACAATTCATCATTCATATATATATATATATATATATATATATATATATATATATATATATATATATATATATATATATATATATATATATATATATATATATATATATATTATATATAAAAGGGGAGAGATATTGGGTAAAGCAGCAAACAAAAAGTGTACTCTTTCAACACTATATTTCCAATATTTCTTCGACAGTGACTACTGTCACCTTCAGGGAAGCTACAAGAATTACAAACTTAGTAAAGAAAAACACTTACTGTGTTAGCGAGGTTGGTTGCAATACAAAAGTTGGTGGTTAAACATTGGAATGTTTTCATTGATACATTCAATTACGAAGATTTATGCATTCAATAAACATTAGTAATTTATCTACAATGGTATGAGTTTCAAAGAAAACTTAGGATGTGGAACTACTACTGTTTCATCTTTATTTACCCCGTTTTTACCAGTTTATTTATAAGTTATTTTTCATTGTTTTAGGTGTGCATGAAATGGCTCATACAAAACTCGTGGAAGTTAGTCGGAATCGGTAAAATTGTGGAAATAATATATAAGGCGAAATTTGGCAAAAGAAAGTACACCAGGGGTAGAGTCGTGGAAGGCCAATAGTTGTTCGAGGATATTGAGCGCAGCTCAAAAAATAGTATATTTCATAAGGAGTCGAGAAAATTGTTTTTTCCGTGCGTGTGCAACAATTTCCGTTTGCGGCGCAGCCGAACACGAGCATTATTTCCCCCGTTGCTAAGGAAATGAACAATTGATTTTCGATTTCTAGAGAACTGTCATTTACATATTATTTTATTTTGAAATAGGCAACTAATAGCACTAGCACAATGAAAATTTTTCCGTGCGAGCACCCTGAAAAATCAAACTATCGGTGTGCCAAATAGGCATTTATTTAGCCTAGAAGTCATATCAATTCTAATTTTGAACATCAACAAACAGTTCGTTCACACTATCTTAAGATTCTTACTATTGAATTGAACTTGATTAATTTATACGTTAATATCCCGTTAAAGTAAGGTTCCTGTAATCTACCACGACTTGAAATCTTGTAGCAGAATATTCAGAATTCCAGAATATTTTCTGATTGACTCAGAAATGGACATTGATAGTGATTCTTCTTTCAACGAAATCAATAGGAATGTTCACTAATAAAAATCAATAGAGTTGAGATGACACGTTCTCAAGTACTGTTTGAATGTCATTATTCTGTGGTGGATGGATCCTTTCTTGGTTTTTTGGTTTCCTAACCTACCACAATCCGAGAAAACAGAAATTAATATACACTTGTATAGATTCAATATTCTTTTTTTTCAGAATGTGATAGCTTAAGAAAAAAGCTAAAAGAAAGATATTTCATGTTTGGCGACAATGATGTAAGAATTAAATGTGAGTTCCACACGACGACAACTCCTATTGGTGTTCATCTGTCATATGTTAACGGTATTTACACAGTTCTCTTATGTTCACGAATTCCAGGATAGTAGAATGGTAAGTGAAATGAGTTCAAATACGTGTTGTTTTGTTCTGGGCTGTGTGAAGACCTCAAAAAACACCCCACACAAAGTTTTTATTAGCGTTCCGAGTAGAACTAAACGTGAAAAGAAGTGGTTTGTTGCCGCTAGGAGAGACATCTTTGAACGAGAGGATTTATATAATATAGGAAAAGTGAATTATTTCACGAAATATCTTTACAAATAACAAACAACGTATATTGCCTTCCTATATCTTTTTACTTAAGGCGCAATATTAACAACTCATAGACGCTTCATGACAGTGCAATGAATGGAGGCAACAACTAACATCTCAACCTTTTTCACAAATAATTCACCAATTGAAAATAGAGTAACGTAATTATTGCCCTGCTTTTGTACCACTCGTCTGTGATTGACTAAAGTCAGCGTTGCTGAAACCAAATGAATGCAAGGACTTTCATTTGAGTGTTTATAAGAAAGGGTTTTTTCAGTTTTGTAATACTAGTTTAACAAATAACTATTTGACAGTTACATCTCTAGTTGCATAACTGCGTTCACTATAGCGCTCAAAGCTATAAATTACTTTTGGTGACAGTGCTGCTGTAAAAAGTCATCTCCCTCTCAACTGCTGAACAGGACAAGATATCAATGTCGGACAGAGTTCGAGTTCAATTTTAGTGATTTTTCTCGGAGTCGAGAGGGGCTGTCAATTTTTTTTCCGTAGAACGGGAGATTGTGCTACCTAGTTTGATAGGTCTTTCAGTTGTCTACCCAACACTTGATTATTTTTGAGTATTGTATTCTACTCATTTGATTTGAGTCATTATCAGTTCTATTTCATTTTGAGTTATTTTCAAAATAGAGGAAAAATCTTATTTTCAATATTATTATTTAAAATTATGAATTCGACTACTGATAATTCAGGAACAATAAGTTCAATTTTCAACAGTGAGCCAGGTTTGGATATAAACCTTAATGACCTATCAAACTAAGTTGAGAAAATAAAAGTTTTATTCTCTCGGCGATGAGTTTCAACATAAAAATATTCATTTCAGGTAGGTTGTGCGTTACTTTTTTTAACAGCGATGTTTCGAAATATGAGAACCACGTTGAGGACTTTAGTACACTAGGTTGCCACTAACCAGGCGAGATACGTAGCGATTCAACTGGCTACTGAAACAGTCGCCAGCATTATCGGTTAGTCACGCTAGTAAAGACACGTTCCAAAGGGCCGCGAATCAAGTCGTTAAAGAGGTTTACGGATATTTTGCCCACAGTAGCAAAAAAGTGAATTATCAGAATTTCAAGAGTTGGTGAATGCAGAAAAACATGCAATCTTACTATGTCATTCGTTAGTTGTCATTACACTCGTGTGTGTGAAAAGGATTCTTGAGCAATGGGATACGCTGAAATCTAATTTTCAAGGACAATAATTGCTTGACAAAAACATGTCCTCTCAATTTTTATATGAGCATCTTAATGACTATATTTCTATGCACTAGATCATTTTCTGCCAATCGTTAATAAGTTGAATATAATATTCCACGCAGATTATATAACTGAACACTCGGTTTGTAAGGATGTTTCTGATATGTTCTTGTCGCTACATGAAAAGTAGTAACATTAAAAACACATATCTCCTTCATATAGATCCTTGCTCTGTCGTTAATTTTTTACTCCGCAAAGAGATATACCTAGGTCTTAGGTGTTAACGTTAGCAAGGAAATTACTCGTCTAGCAAAAGATAGCACCCTGAAATGTTTGATACAAAAGTTCTTCGAGTGTATGCAATCTTTTTTGGTTGAACTTTCAAATCAATTAAAAATAAACTTGCCATTAGATACACTCTTTAGAGATTTACAGTTCTTGTCTCCCCAACACGTATACAAAATTCAATTCAATAACATATATTAAAGATCAAATTCCTAATCTTGCTGATGAAAAGCAAACCCAGCAAATTGATGATGAGTACCGACAATTAAAAATTGATAGAGAAGTTACTGATTTATTAACATCTGGTAGTCGTACTAATTCATATACTGTTGTGAGTTCTGAACATTTTTGGGGTGCTATCGACAAAATGCGAAATTCTAATGGATGCTTCAAATATGTGAATATTGCAAATTTCGCAAAGGGACTGCTATGTTTACCAATATCCAACGCTGCATGCGATAGAATATTTTCTCAAATCAGTGAAAACAAGAACACGAAACAGATTTATAAATAAACATGCAGCATCTATCTTGCATGTTAAACAAGGCATTGGTGACTGCACTGTTTTCATACTAACGAAAGATATGCTAAATAGAATGAATAAATCAACAAGTATAAAGAAGAAGGAACTGAAGATGCTACGATGCTACCTGCAATGTTTAATTTCATTTTAATATATGTATTTTTTCTTTTCTTTGTTAATGACAATGGTAAATAAAGTTTTTCGAGTTGGCAATGCCTTCAAACAACCCTAAAATTTCAAATGTAAAGTGGGGTCATGTGAAAATGTACATGTGGAAATGTACAAAACTTTACCTTTAGGATATCAATAATAACTTGATTATGGGTATGAAATCCTAAATAATCGCAATTTTATTATAGTGATAATGCATGCAGTACGATAATAGGTCATGAGAGAGCAGATACAAACTATAACCATCTAGATTATGATACTAAAATCGCATATATTAATGTGGTACAATAAAAATTGATTGCAATAGATGGTTATACGGATGAATGAGAAAGTATTTTTCATGTGGTGTGAGGCAGTGACAAATACATCCAAAATTTATAGTTCCAGTAATTCATCATCAATAGAAAAAAAAATGGTTCATTTCAATTTAATTTCTTCAGATTTCTTCAGAAAATTTCCATATTTGTGTTGAAAAATATTGAAAAATATATTTTCTGGGATGCTGGGTGGCTGCATGCCTCTATTAAAAGTTTCCTTCGATTTGAAAGTATTCCGTTTATTAGGCTGAAGTTTTTTCATACGCGAATGAATGAATTCATTATCAGAATATGTTCACATCGATACACAACCCAACAGCCAACTTGGTGCCTGCAATTTTATAGTTGTTTTCAGGTAGTTTTTGAGCGCAGAATCCAAAATAATAGTCATATTTGGTATATCAGATATACTTTGTGAGATACGTAATATTGGCGCTTTACCCTAATTTTGGGTATACTCTTAGTGTACCTGACATATACAGTGTGGTCCACTAAGTCTGCAACAAATGGGAAACTTTTTTATTATCGATTTCTCAGAAAATTTTATTCTTGACAAAAGTTGGTGCATGTTCCAAAACTATACCAAGTGTACCTGAAATGGCTTTATGACAATCACCATACAGGATAGGCCAAAAAATATGAATTTCGTTCATGAGTAAAGTACCCTTATTTCAGAAAAAATGGAAATATGTTGAGGAGAAAAGTTGCTTAGAATCAAAAGTTATGTTCAGATACGAAGTCATGGCCTGCTATTTGATTTTTTTTTTCTTTTGGAAAATTTTGAATTACCTCCGTATGATACATATTTTTACTATTTTGATTCAATATGTATTTGAAGTAGCTACAATTAAATCGGTTTGGAGTATTTCTTATCAAATTAAAGTGAATTTGTATAATTTACATGGATTTGTATTTTTTTTGGTGACCGTCAACTTCTTGTTTGTTGCAACGATATTTAACAGAACTCTAAAATAACACAAATATTTTTATGTAGTTAGTAAAGTATTTGCCTCGTTAAAAAAAGTATTTGTGTTATTTTAGAGTTCTGTTAAATATCGTTGCAACAAACAAGAAGTTGACGGTCACCTAAAAAAATACAAATCCATGTAAATTATACAAATTCACTTTAATTTGATAAGACATACTCCAAACCGATTTGATTGTAGCTACTTCAAATACATATTGAATCAAAATAGTAAAAATATGTAGCATACGGGGGTAATTCAAAATTTTCCAAAAGAAAAAAATTCGAATAGCAGGCCATGACTTCGTATCTGAACATAACTTTTAATTCTAAGCAACCTTTCTCCTCAACATATTTCTATATTTTCTGAAATAAGGGTACTTTACTCTTTGAACGAAATTTATATTTTTTGGCCTATCCTGTATGGTGATTGTCATAAAGCCATTTCAGGTACACTTGGTATAGTTTTGGAAAATGCACCATGCACCAACTTTTGTCAAGAATAAAATTTTCTGAGAAATCGATAATAAAAAAGTTTCTCATTTGTTGCAGACTTAGTGGACCACCTGTATAAATGTCTATATATTGCAATCTATATTCATTATATTTCCTGCTTGCAAGGAAATTGTATGTGAAATGGCTGATAAAAGTGATTATTTCAACACCTTGCCTATGGATATCCAGAAGAGATATTCAGAGAAACTGAAGGGAAGGAAGTGATGGATGTGATCCTCATTTATTGAAATTTGGGGATTGTAGTAATGCTGTGCAAAAACTTTCCTAAAGTTTCATGACAAGTTGTATGACATTATTAACTATTTTGTATATGAGAGTGCATGCACAGAAGACTTCAAAGGCTATAAAAGTTTGGATTCATATAATATGTTTATATGTGAATGGATTAGAAGGATTGGAGTGAAGCTTGTGAAGAGAATACTGAAAATGTACCTAAATAATAATTTTGAAAGAACAGATTTGGGGTATGTTATATAAGGCTCTACAAAATTATAAACCACAACCATCTTTTCATATGGCAATCTTGTATAAAAAAGGCATTTAGATGAGTTATGCTTTAATATTTCCAATATGTGAATGATTAAGTCTGCAAAGTTTGCCGGAGATGATCGATTTCACGATAACAATTCTGCAACTCGAAATCAATATCGGGACATAGGTGTTCACCAGAGTTTTGTACATGTTCCACTTCTTCAACTGGTTAATTTATATCATTCAGAGTTTGATTTTGCTCATCAATAATATTCAAGTTTTCAACAGGTGGATCATTCACACAAAGAATCATCATCAATTTCATCCATATCAACTGGAGTATTTGCGATCTCATTTTTATCACGCTGCTCCCTACGATACAATCTCTGAATACTTTGAACTGCATTGATAATTGTTTTGCAGCCAAGTAATTGATTTGGTACCCAGTCCATATTGTCAACATCTTTGAGTGCACTTGGCTTGCCTGAAAAGAAAAAAAAAAAATTATGTTGCTTATGTTTCCTAGATTCTTTGAAAATATCTCCTACAAAATGATTTGAACACACCGTTGCCCATTTCAACTTATAAGAAGTTAAATCTGCTCTTCTACTTGCCTGAATCCACAATTCACATCTCTTTTCAGCAAGAGGATTAATCTTTTTTTCTATTGTCGAAAATAGAAGGGAATCGATGGAAAGAAACATTATGCCTGCCGCTATTACTTCCACATTTCACAATCGCACAAAATTGAGCCTTTATTGAGAAAAAATATTTTAAAATATGACATAAACACACACTTAGCATAGGTAAATCAGGTTTGTTTGTCCAGCAGGCTGGATTGACAACTGTCATTTACTGTCATCTGTCAGATATGCCCGCGGTGTATTAATTTCCTTTTTGGTTAGTTTGCCGATCTGGCTAAATGCGCCTTAGAGGAACCAAAGGCCAATACCATAGACAGAGAGGGGGTATGCCGATGAAGACCGGGCGGTAGAGAAAGCTATTTAGGACAGATTTCTCGAAGTTTGTTCTTGAAACTGGACATATATAGAGCTGAAACGAATCGGGTAGAAAAATTTACGCGCTGCTGGGTATTTCATGTTAATCCCATAATTTGCATCTGTTGGAACAAGCTGTTTACTTCCAAACAGTATATATATATATATATATATATATATATATATATATATATATATATATATATATATATATATATATATATATATATATATATATATATATATATACATGTGTGTGTATATAATGTCACGAAAATGAAAAGGAAGTGTAGTGTTTGTTTGAAAATGGTTGAGTGAATTAAGTGCAATTATACTAGTTCATTAGTTTACTGGAAAAATGAGTCAAAAACATAATGAAAATCTTCCATTCGAATGGACGTGACTTTAAAAGCGGTTTTTGAAGAAAACCGCCCTTCTAAGTGAGGACAATCAAACAACGAGAAACATGGAACTTTTAGCTTGGCTGCGAGAGGTGATTTTAATTGTGTATTTGAAGTGTACCCTGGTGAAGTGAAAAAATGAGAGATAATGAAATTTTACTTAGTTTATTGGCAACAAAAGAAATAGACAAAAAAACATGATCACAGTGAATGAATAAAAAACTACTTGAAATAATTACCCATTAATAAAATGAATCAGGTTGAAACAATGCTGTTGGGATTTGATAGAAATGTAAGTACTCACATTATCATTCCAAGGCAAGAGAGATGTGCTTTCTACATTCTTGAAAAAATGGCGCCGACTACTTTAAAAATTAGTTTGGTTCGTCAAATTGGTCACTAAAGATTCGAAAAACAAAAAGCCCCATTCGGTAGGCAGTCTTCCAATTTATATAAAAAATAATCCTGTCGTCATGAACTATTCCGCTGACAATTGCTAAATTCGCAATTCTCAGCGTTCATTTATGATTATCGACGACCAGTGATGTAACTTTAAACCTGTTGTCCGAAACGACGTTGAACTTGGAAATTCGCCGGATATAAATACTACTATTAGAGCTGAATAATATAACATGCGTGAATGATTTATTTGGAATGAAATATTGAATTGAAAAATTATGGATTATATTAATAATGACTCGATTTCCAAATTCATTTTCAGGTTGATAATTTTGAAAATGTGAAGATAAATCTTTATATCAGAACTTTTATTTTCAATATATGATAGTATATATATATATATATATATATATATATATATATATATATATATATATATATATATATATATATATATGATGAGTTTTTTTTCGGGTTTCATTCCGTGTTATGTGGTTTTGATCCCCTGAAGGATAATTGTCACAACGTTTCGGCAAAGTCTCATTTGCCATCTTCTAGGTGATGATTGAGTTTCGTCCTCCGATATATATATATATATATATATATATATATATATATATATATATTTAATCTACATTCATATTGTTATGTACATGTCGACAAGATTTACTCTTAACGACAAAGTATATTTATTATTATTATTATCGCTTAAACACGCCTAGTCGGATCCGTACTCCCCACTGCTACGATCCAGTGGGCGAACGCGCTAGTATTATTAACCAATAACCACTCCCCTCACAGCGGAGTAGGTGGTCACTGGCTCCAAGAATCGTGAGTCCTGAGCAGATACAAGGAACCGAGAATAACGGCCTTCTGCATGCGGCCAACCAAGATCTCTGCCGCATTTCGGTAGGCCCATATGGACTTGAGCTCCGAGAGTAGCGTTGGTCTGGAACCACCGAGAACACCTATAATCACAACCACTAAGTAGACAGAATAGTGTGGAGCCTGCGAGGCTCGTAAAGTAAATCCTGATACTTTATCTGTTTTTCCTCCTCTTTTCGGACGTTATTCGTTTCGGTTGTGGTCGAAAACTCAATAACGAATATTGTCTTACTTCGGTGGTCAAAGGCTTATTGGCTTGTATTTGCCTGAGGGTGGGGAATGAAAAGTTCCAAAAAATTCGACACCTGTCATTTTCCACAACGGACTCAATTCTCTCTAGCCTAAGGCAGTACGATATACTATTTTGCTGCAGCTTTATGGGCTTTCGACACGGTATTTCCCTGCATGGTCACCCATCCAAGTACTAACCGAGCTCGGCGTTGCTTAACTTCAGATATCGAATGACTGTCAGTACATCTGAAGAACTGGGAAATGCCCAGATATTTACTATTATTTTTCACAAAGTTCAAAAATAATTTTGGAGTCAGAAAATGACAAATATTTTTGAATATTGAACCACATGAAATTTTGAAACTGAGTCCGACTAGGTGATTATCATTGCAAAACGTGGTAGATCGTCTAATTGAACAGTGGCATGCATTTGATTGCAGCAGTTACAGAAAAAATATCTGCCTTCGACTCAAGCTATTTTGAATGCATTGAATGACAAGTCTCTAAACCTACAGTTTTACTACTCATCTCAAATATTGATTATTGTCAATAATTCAAATTTGGAATTCCATGGTGAATCTTCCAAACTTTTTTTTTATAACAGATTTCATATTCTATGTATATGACAATTTCAAAAAACTTTATCAAATCAGAAGTATCGAATAATGATAAGTTCAATCATAATTCATCTTCAATTGAAATTTGCAAATTCATAAATGTCTTGAGATCTACATAGAGTAAGAATGGACTAGGTGAATTTTTATGTTGAACTGTGCAAACAAATCGAAGATAGATTGAATTTTAATGACTCAGTATTAATGTTAGTTACCGATTCGAATCCTAGAACAGTTATGTCCGATGGTGCTCCTAATTCAATAACAGAATCTAATGAAGAAATGTCATGAATGAAAAGGCAAACATTCTCAAATACCGATTCAATTATTCATAGGAGCTCAAGGATCATAAAATTCAAGCGTATATGAAATCTGAGCATGAAGTGTAGGGTTGGTGTCACATTACCGCAAAATTACTATTATCATAAATTGATTTCGATGAAAATATAAGTTATTTTTCAAAGTACCTTGTTAGGAATTGGTTTGCTGTTTCTATCCAAGTTGTTCATAGGCAAGAAACTATTCTGATATGGGTCTCTAACCAATCTCGTACTAGTATCTTTTCTCAAACAATACCTTCTGTACCAACATTCTGTATTTTTATAATTTTGGTACTAGGAATATATTATAAATGGGCTTTTACTCTGTATAGAATTCAATTATTGGCAGTTGCTGTCAAACAAATGAAACTGTTATTACCTTTGAGCTTTCTTCAATTGAGATGTCAAAATTCTCCTGTCATAAAATATATCTTGAAATTCACTGATAGACTTCTGTATCACGCCAAAATGCCTGTATTGAGGAGCGCAAAAAGTAAAAGACTCCTTCCTCCACTACCGGATAACTCTAGACCTAGGAGTATGCACTGCCTGGGAATGAGAAAAAATTTCAGCAGAGCAACGGTAAAAATTGAACCCGTTTCCAGTGTGTCGAATACTGAAATTGCTAGTATCAAAAAGTGTCTGCAATCATCTCCATCAGAAGCAAGGTTTTATAGCGATATATGCGAAGAAGAACTGAAAAAACTGGTGAAGGAGAGGGATAACCTTAACAGAAGTATTCAAGAACAATTAGAATATAACCGGAGAAAAGACAGCGAAGCTGCTAGAATCGTGAAAAAGCTTTGGGAAGAAGCAAATAAAAGAGTAGGTTCATTAAAACAAACTAAAATGAAGGGAAGAGCAGCTCTCAAGAAACTTTCACCCAGCGATGTGAAAAAAGTCTTCGAAGAAGCCAAAAAAATGTCTAATCATTTGAAATTGAAAAGGAAATTGCTCATTGCCAAAAAGCAAAGGTTGGATTCTAAAATTCATCTTGCCATCGAAACTATCAAATTTTGTAGAAGATTTGGAAATGGTAGGAGATAATGAGAATATTTATAAATGTATTTTCACGTCTTTGATACTGAAATAAAATTTGCAATTGTGTTTGAGGAACGTATATCATCACCCTTCTAATTCATCTTTTGGTAAAAGTTTGTTTATGCCTCAAGGACGATGATCTTTACAAAATCGAAGGCCTGGGGCCCAAGGCACTCGAAATCATTTCAATTTCACAAAAGTAGATCTTTATTAGGGCCACACTGTCAAACCTCGAACGAAAATGAGGAAAATTCTGAAACTACTAATGGAATTGCCTTAATGGCCGTCGCGGTTCATCGAGTGGGCCTCACGCCTGCGCCATAAATACACTGTCATGTAGATCGTGAATTGAGCATTGAACACAGTTCAAGATGAAATGAATGAAGGACATTCAAATATTTATCTATTTCACTCGAAGTTGGATACTTATTTCATTCAGTGAGACAACTTTTCGATTCAAGGCTAATAGTTCAGTCGGCAGGTAGTTTCAAATAGAAAAGGTCGAAAGTTACTGAAACCTCAAGATGTTTTTCAGGGATGTTTATTTAACATATTTTCAAGTTTTGGACCTCGAGGACCCTGTGCTAAAATAGGACGGGAGGGGGGGCTAGAAAAGTTTTGGTCGGGTTCTGGTTTTCCCTCAACATTTTTGCATTACATTCTACGGCAGAAACGTTGATCTACTTTTATGTAGATCGTTGAATTCCCTACAAATCTATTTTTTTAAACATGCTTGTGTGTCGATTTGTTACCGAGATATGGCACTTCAAAGAATTGGTCATTTTTTAAATCTCGCTAAAAAAATGCCACAAAATGCAGAATCCACCCTAGCTCTACTGTTATTCCATAATCATGATGCAATGTAGTTGTTATTATGATTAACACTTGAAATCACCACCTTTAAATAACCCCCACCCCTGTTTTCCCACCAGGTGTCAGGTCGTTTTTTCCAAGGACAAGAGAGTGTCGGACCGAGGGGAGACTGTGATCAGCTGCAGCAGTCAAAAGCTGGAAAACATTATAAATTTGAACTCTGCTTCTGTGGGACTGTGGAATGCAAACGATGAGCCAATATTCAACATAGAAGGCTGAAATTTGTCTATTCTTACTTCTTATTCTTATTCACTTTTCATTTCATTCTTCCAACAGGACTCCATTAATCATCAAATCCAAGAAAAAAGTATGTTATCAGAATCGAAAACAAATATGTTAGAAAAATAGTACTTATACCTGCATTACAATCAGCAACCAGAGTCATGTTCTCCTCATCTACCATGGTAACCATAGCACAGGAAAAGTTCTTGGAAAACGATCATAAGCGCATTAATTTTGATGTTGACATGACTGGCGGGTGTTAGAATCGAAGTGAAACAGGCCTATGAGGACGCCAACGTGATAATCGTCAACAACGTCATATCCAAGGCCAGGAAATTGGACAGCGTCATCATTACCGCTGAAGATGTGAACATACTTATTCTGTTGACAGCATTAGGTACATCCACAAAAATATCTTTCTTTAAAAAAGTGAAAGAGGCAGTAATCCCAGTGTCCTCTACTCGCCAAGTTTCTCCTTCTTTTCCTCCAATGACATACTTTTCTTCACGCAGTGAGTGGTTGTGATATCACTTCAGCACCGTTTGGAATGAGGAAGAACATTTGCAGTATTCACGTGGAGAATACCTCCCTCTCTGCAGCAGTAGCCCCGTTTCCCATGCCAAACGCTACTCCTCAGCAGATCAGCGATGCTGGATGAAAGTTTCTGGTGGCAGATTATGGAGACAACATTGACAATGACAACCTTAACGACCTAAGGTACCAATCATTCACACGATCAGTGACGAAGGCTAAATCACAACTAGCTCGCCTACCACCAACAAGAGATGCTGCCAAGTACCACTCCCTCCGTACTAACAAGCAAGTACAGACATGGTTGGGCAATGATCTTCTCCCATTAGTATGGGGCTGGAGCATAACCATACGAGGGGTACTACCAATCCCCACAACCAGAAATGCTGCGCCGGATGGCATCCTCCAGATTGTGTCCTGCAAGTGTAGCAACGGAGCTTGCAGCAGCAAGAAAGCAGGTGTCCGGTGCTCAGCAATTTGCAAACACTGCAAAGGCCATCCCTGCGAAAACGCCTCCGCAACTGATTTGAATGGGGAAGACTCACCAGACATATTGGACGCTCAGGAAGACGACGAGCTGTTATGAGCAGAACCAGCGGCTAAAAATCTCGACAGAAAATGTAATGAGTACGAATGACTACCCACTATGATGAGCTATAATATATTTATGCCTTGAGGATAACTTGATATTGTTGATTGAATCAATTTTTTCCACGAAAAGACTACATCTTTTTTCCTACTTGCCCTGGGATAATTATGTAGGGGGAAGTGAGGATATCGATCCGAAAAGTAACTGATATCAATGCCAAAATGATGTGAGTAGGTATGGTTGGCTTTAATCAAAGAAAGTTAGCTTTTGAGAATTGGGGTTGGGTGGGGAAAGGAGGAGTGGGGTGTCCAAAGTGGGTGACCCCAACCAAGACCCATAATAACATAAACATTTCATCCTTATTCGGGTATATCAGAATTTTGAAACATGACCTTTTTGTCGTCGCGCCATATCTCGGTAGCGAATTCACATACAAACGTGTTTCATTAGTCAAAATTGTAGAAAATTCAACGTTCTACAAAAAAGTATGGATATGTTTCTGCCGTAGGACGTAAGAGAGAAAGTAATCAAGGAAAAACCGGTGCATGATAGGCCGAAAATTTTGCAGATTTACAGATAATAATAATAATAGGCCTTCATTTCCCAAGATAACATTACCACAACAAGTTTTCTGAAATCTCATACTGGAAAAAGCCGAAGATTAGTTGGTTGTGTCATGGTCATGTTAATTAACCATCCCTGAACAAAATCCTAAAGTTTCATTAACTTCAGACCTTTCCCTACCTAAACTCACTTCTTTCAAGCAGAGAACTGAAATAAATTGAAGGACCTCAGATTAGAGTTCAACACCAACGAAGTGGAATTTTGAATTGACCATTGAAACTGTAGGAAAACACACCGAGTTATGTCCTTTCATGAACTTTCATATTTCATTTTATACTTCATTATAATGTTCATTTGTAAAATTTGCAAGCTGACCATGATGATGGTCATCGTGGATAGAAACATCAAAGGTGATACATGGCCGAATGAAGGACAGGAACATTCGCATAAAACAATGTGGTTGGAAGGTGGCCATTATTGAATGAAACTTCTTTTCAAAAAAATATGATTTCATTTGATAGAGTATGGGTAAGACATTCAAATATCCGTCGATTCTTCATTGTATTTTGGAAAATTAAAGCACCAAGGCAAAAAACAGAAATAGATATTTTTTTGAATATTCTGCAAACACCTCATGCCTTCTCGATTTCAGTGCATCAATTGATTGAAATCAGCAACTTTTTTGTTTTTTATTAGCCGACTTCGTAAGTTTGAAGGTGTCCTGCTAAAAAAAAAGAATATGTATAAAACATTTTCAACCCCAAATATACATCTTTTTTACCCTGTGGCATCAAAATTAACTGAATCATGACCTTGTGTTATTTGGTCAAAAAGAATCTACATGTAAGTAGTACTTACTTCTGAGGGTCTACTGAACGGTTATACAAGTATTGTTATATTGTTTATTTCATTGCCCATTGATGATTTCGAATGAACAATTTATGTATTGAGACCTTTATCGGAGGTCCAGAAGACTGGACTTAGGCAAATAATCCCTCCATATCTACTTATATGGTTTAAATCACACGTTGAGAGGTAAGACCACGTTATTCCTTTATCGTTCGCCTAAACAATCAATTGTGATCACCCTCACATTATTTCATCTTCAATCAAACAACTGAAAAGGTTCATTAAATAATCGTCGGGCCTGTTACAGAAACACGAATGCCACATTACTCTGGTCATGAAGACACTCTTAGTATATTTCATTGAAATATCATCATTCATATGCATGTGGGGATAACATGCATAAATGAGTGAGTATAGTTTGCGATCGGATTCTTACTACGAATTGTTTCGTGGAGTTGAAGTTTTCTGGAAATGATTTGAGAATGGAATTGAAGAGAGTGCCGAGTCGCTCAGGGGGACCAAGGTTGGGGGTGAGTACTCTCCTCGTCACATATGTGGGTGAAATAAGGAAGAGGGCGGCAAGTGTAAATGACATCATTATAACTGCAAAGTGCTCTCTCGCGTCGCCAGGGTAACGCGTCTACGTCGCTAATGGCATACATGACAAGGGGAACGATCGATTTTTTAAATTTACTCAAAGAATAAACAGCGTCGTCGTGCTCGTCATTGGAACAGACCCAGGTTGAGTTGGATCTTCGATCGTTTTCTTTTTAACGAGTAGAATATCATGTGGCCAGAGAAGTAGGAAAAACGCGTGAGACAATAATGGAATGCAAACTTTTGTTTTTCTTGTAATACGTTACAGAAAATTATCAAAACTTTTCGAATGGGAAGAAGGGCGGGAAATATTATCATTTCATTCAGTTGAAGATTTTTGGTCCAACAAGAAACTGTCGTTCATCTATAGATCGCTCAGATCCTTGCTGGAAATGTTTAACGGGGGCCAGGGATAGACTTTGAGTGGAACATAATTTTTTAGTGAATGTTGCTTGTCAGATTATTTACCAGATGTTGACAAACCTCTCTGTTGTTGTCTGTTATCTCAGTTGAAAGATGTCTTAATTCATATAAGACTATTGTTCTAAAATTGTTCGTTCCGTTAAACAGCTGACGAACGTCAACCCTCAAAAGTCGAAACTGGTGCGAGCAATGGATCAACGAGGCCTTACCTTTTAACGTGCGATTACCCAGCACGGTGGCCCGGCGAGGATTCGAACCCTGGCCTTCCGCTTGATAGGCAGATATGCTAACCACTATACTACCGTGACCACTAAACCACCTATGCAGGTGCATATTGAAAATTAGACCATTTTGATCTATTCTCCCAATGTAGATATAGGGAAACCCTTCCGATATTTTCAGAAAATTTAAATGATATGTGAAAAAAGAGATTGACATAAGATCAGAAAGTCAATGGAACGTAAATTCAATGGATCAGGAATACATATATAAATATATATATATGTTGATGATGAACCGCGTTCTTCAAAATGGTTTCACAGACCATCAAATTGACAGATCCATCCGCCGCCATCAAACTTCTCCTTCCATTCCCAGAGACCCAACAGACAACAACGTTCCCCACAAAGCTTTCCTTCCCTACATTGAAGGTGTTACTGACAAAATCAGCCAAATTCTCAAAAAACAGGACATAAAAACGATATTCACAGCCAACAATAAAATCTCCACATTCCTTCGCTTCCCCAAGTACAAAATTGTCAACGAATCACAAGGTATATATGAAATAACATGTTCTGATTGCAATAGAAAAATGTAGGCCAGACCAACAGACGTGTGACAAGTAGAGTATACGAACATCAACTTGCTGTCCGGAAATCAGACCCATCCTCAGCTCTGTCCAAACATCATCAAGAGACAGGACACAATATAGACTTCGAGAACACTAGGACCATCGCCACAGTAAAAACACTACAAGCTCGTATAATTCGCGAGGCCATCGAAATCGAGAAACGACCTTCCTGCTTGAACGAACGGGTCGGCGGTCACAGACTTCCAACTGCATGGAAACCCCTAATTTCCAGATGCCCAGTCCCCACCAAGACATCCGACGGTGCTTTAGCAGCACCTACTGCTATAAATACCACCCAACATCCCTCGATACCTCAGTTAGATCTAAGGAGTAGGCAGATTGAGACCTTAGAAAGAACTCGTAACGAGACCTGGGGAGTAGGCAGATTGAGGCCTCGGAGGCAAGTCACAAACCCTTGCCCCCTGTGATAACACCTGAGGAGTAGGCAGATTGAATGGGTTCACTTAACCGGGACACGTTTTTTGCTATACAATAGCTTCCTCAAGCTGGATGATTTTATCCTGTATAGAGAAATACGTGTCGTGCTTTCGTGAACCTATTGACGATGAGAATGGTACAGGAAACTGTGATTTTCATTAGGTATCCGACAGTTCAATTCAATGAATGAGAATAAATCTCTGTCATTTCAAATATCATTGAATATTCCTTGGTATTTGAGTTTCCCGAAAACTTGCTTCTCGCCAGTGAGGGATGAAATTTGAAGTGACTATCCAAAGCAAAATATACGCCGTTCGAATGGAGAGTCGGTTTGTTTCGACGATTATTTTGACGTTTTTCAAAATCAGTAGGCATTCAATTTCCATTGAATATAGCTTAATTTCGATAATTATATTATCAAAATTTCTGATATTAGCAATATGAAAGAATTGCCATCGATTCCTCTACACATATCGGAGAATGGAGAAAATAAAATACAGAATATTGTACGCCAAAAATTTACGAAGGTCTACGAAAAACTATATTTTTGTTAAATTTCAGTTAGGTAACTCGTGGCGGAGCCAGCTAAGGCGCTAGCTTCGTACGATGTACAAAATGGATATCCTTTCGGATATCCACGATGGATATCCATGAAGGATATCTTATGGACATCCATTTCGTACATTTATTGTATAAATAATTAATGTTTCTTACGCAGTGGCACCCTACGAATTGGCAACGTGATTGGGCCATTTACATGGACATTCCAGCAGAAAAGTTTATATATTTAAATTTTTATCCTTTTAAATAATATTTGAATATAGCGTCACCTCAGAAGACGTAAGGCGCGACGCGAAATGCAAAAGCGCTGTATTGTGAACTCACCCTGACTCGGTTTCTTGACGTGCAACCGTCTATGGCGTCTATCAAATGTCGTAATTTTGAGAGTCGTTGAGTGTTGGGTCGGTTTGAAAAAAATTATGTTGAACTGAGTTGAAGCGTTGTGGTGTGCATTGTGCAATAATTGTGTTTATAAAGAAACGAAAAATAGTGGTGTGTTAGTTAATAATTGTAAACTGTGATCATTAGCATTTACCGTGAACGTGAACTTTTGGAAGGAAGCAACCCAAGTAGCACATCATATTGGCTGAACCCCGAGTTCAGATTGGTCCAATATAGATACATCGTAAGTGAGAAATTGATGTTGAACTAATATTAATCAATATTGAGAAAACGCTATCTCATTATGAATATTGGCTCAATATTGAAAATAAATTTCAACTGCATTTTGTAAAGTTCAATATTGATAATATATGGGTTTGATAACTTATTACTAATATCAGAATTACCATATCAGGTGATAATGAATAATATCAGTTTAACAACATAGATATTTCAATGTTGTCTGTATATTTTGTATATACTCAATTTTCAACATCGAAATCTGATGTATATTCGACATGGTTTGGGAGCGTAGATTAAAATATTGTATTATCACATTAAGTGGCATATTGGCATGATACTGCAATAAAGATATGCGCATTCTGATATTGCTTGAATATTGTTTTAACAGTAAAATGGAAATATTCAAATAGTCATTTTAGAATCACAACCTGAAAAGGGGTATCGGGATTTTGAAAGTGATCACTTAATGAATTCAAACATATATCAATATCGGTAACGCAATATTCATCACGAATTATTCCTAACAAAATTTGGAAAAATTGAAATGTCGTCATGTGGTGGATTTCAATACCAGAAAATTACGTCCAGAACATTTGGCACAGCAAGTTTGATATTCCAAATCGCCATCACATAAGACTGATCCTTCAGTGTATTTTCGAATATATTTCATTGTTACTTGGGTTGCTAACATTTTAATGTTGTCTCGAACATAACTAACTTGAAGTCACCACATCTATACCACCCAACTCTTTCTTAATAACAAGTGTCTCCGTGCCGTAGAGTGTATAGTGGTTGACAATATTATTTCTAATCTGAAGGTCGTGAGTTCAATCCCCGCAGCAGCCAGAGTTTTTTCCAGATTAGTATTCGGTTAGTTGATGTGGATGAGTAAAATTTTCGAGTTGAATATTCGATAAAATAGATATGAATAATCCCGAATATTATAAAAGAGGAATATTGAGTGACAGCAATCGAATATTCCTCTTTCGTCGATATATCAATATCAATATTGTACCAATATAGTTGAAACGATATATCCTTACATTGCTTTCGAATGTTGATCTCATATCGCCGAATGTTCACTTTTTTTTGTGGCCAATATGATATCTACAATATAAGGTTAATATTCCCGTAATTGAACCAATATTGGTCTAATATGTTTGTGCTACTTGGGAAGTGTCGAGTACTATATTCATATGTTATTCAAATTAAGAACTATTTAAATTCATCAATAACTTTTCTGTTGAGAACTCTTGGCAAACTATTTTTCAAATTCAAACTATATCGAGTATTTTGTTTGAAAAGTCATTAAAAAAATAAATAAAAAAGTCTTATTAACGACATAAGTTTTTTAATCGTTCTCAAGCTAGGTTGGTTTCTCTGTAACGAATTGCACAAATAATTATTTAGAATTATGAACGATATCTTATGGACGTTCTTGATGGATATCTCATGGATGTCCATAAAGTATATCTTGTAGATATCCATGATGGATATCTTATGGGTATCCATGAAGGAAATCTTATGGATGTCCATAATGGATATCTCATGGGTGTCCATGAAGGATATTTTATGGACGTACAGGTTGGTGGCCTAAGAATGTCCATTGGACGTCCATTGAATAGTCGTTGGATAAAAACTGTACGTCCATCGGATGTCCAAAATAACCTCAATAGATATCCATTAGATATCCACTGGATGCCCATGTGTTGTGTGGGCAGTATGAGACGCTGGTTTGACACTAGTCTCGGCCATCCGCTTTTTTTTATTTTTTCTTTTTACTCTTTTCTTCATTCCTCTTCAAATTGATACAGTATCAATTTTCTTCTCCTGAAGATACTAACCTTGTAAAGCGAAACGCGCGTCGAGTGCAAATAATATCAGTTTGGTGTTAGGGTATTTGTCTCTACAAAAAGTTTCAACGTTCACACCAAAAGTTCCAATTCCATCGTTTAATCCTGAATAGTTTCATTAAATTCGGAAAGCATTATTTATGCTCTTATTCTCTGCCAAATTTATCTGCAATTTAATTTTTCATTCTTGCTAGTGGTGTCAGTAGGGCCACGAATGATTTAAATGCGAATAGTGGTACGCAACTCTCAATTAAAAATCATTTTGGAAATCCTCGTTTGGTCTCAAATCTAGTCTTATTTTTCCGTTCGAGTTACGGTTTTCACATAAAAAAACTTCAGTTCATTTTCATCCACACAAAAATCAAATTATGCATTTTTAACCAAACTGTGAAATGAAATGAAAAACAATTTTAGAACAATATATATATATATATATATATATATATATATATATATATATATATATATATATATATAACAAAACTCGGAAATTATATTTGGGGCAGCAGCAAAAGCGAAAGTGTACTCTTATAACAATATATTTCCAATATTTCGACAATCGATTGTGGTCATCATCAGGGAGCTACAAAATAATGTTAATGAATGAAAATATGACACAGAATTTTTTTCCTTACTTACATTGTTAGTGAGGATGGTCGCATGAGATGGTTAAAAAAGTCAGATGACACATAGTAAAATTGTTTTAAAACATTTATACGTATCAGTACAACACATAAATACGTTAAAAACTATTATCTTCCTTTTTAATGAAAAGGTGTAGTGACTAACACCATGTGGAAATGATGAAAAGGCATGAAATTTTGTGCTTATAAAGGCGCCAAAAGTCATTTGTCGAAAATGTCAAATGTCACTGAAAAATTACTGTTGAGACACAATTTGGCCTTAGCCGCTGATACCTCATTACCATATGTGATGGATGACTTGCTTGATACGGTCTCAAATGTTGTTCCTTTTCATATATCTTTCATGAAAAAATATGTTGATGATATCATCTTGGAATTGCCTAGGTCTGGAGTTGACGAGATAGTAGATATTTTTAACAGTTATGATCAGTTTATCCAATTCACCATTGAAAAGGAGGATGCAAATTGTAGTGTTCCATTTCTGGATACTAGATTGATGCGTACTTCCACCAATGTTATACTGGTTGACTGGTACCGAAAACCTATCAGCTCCGGTAGGTATTTAAACTATTGGTCATACCATAAAGAGTCGATGAAGGTAAACGTGGTCAAACAGATGAAAGATCGAATTCTTCGCATTTCGGACTAGGGTTTTCACCTGAAGAATCTCCATATTTCGAAACAATTATTCCTTAATAATTCTTATCCTTCTTCACTTTTGAATAAGATCTTATTTGGCACGTCGCCATTAACTTTTTCTCAAAATCAGAATAATAATTCAATTTTAGAACTTACATCTACTAATCAAAATCCCAATCAAACCCATAGTAATTTTTCATACATTAGTCTACCATACATTTCTGAGATCACACCTGGACTTGCCAGAATTTTTAGTAACATAGATAATATTGAAATAGCCAATAAAACGGTTCTCACAATTAATTCCTTCTTTTCTAATGTTAAAGACAAAGTTCCAAAATTATCCCAGTCAAATGTGGTTTACTGTATTCCTTGCAATGACTGTGACTCTGACTATATCGGACAGACTGGAAGACTGTTGAAAGATCGCATTTCTTCACATAGAAGCGACTGCAGACTCCATCCTGAAAGATGTGCTCTGAGTGAACACACTTCCAAGGAGGGACATTTAATGAATTACAGTTCCACAAAAATTTAATTAATTGAAAGGAATGTTTCGAGGAGAATGTTCTTAGAAATGGCATTCATTTCTCAATCTTCAAATTGTTTAAATAAAAGAACCGATCTCAACCATTTGAGTGAAATTTATTCATATTTATTATTGATTGATGGTAATTCGAGGGTTCTCGAAGGCAATTCAAGTGACGTTACTTAATCAAAATATTGAATTTATACTTTTTCACAAAACTGATTCAAAATTTTCAATTATTTTAATACTATATTACATTTTCCCATCTTCTCTTTTGCAGCACCTGTAATGGTAATGAGGTCTCAGCGGCTAAGGCCAAATTGTGTCTCAACAGTAATTTTTCAGTGACATTTGACATTTTCGACAAATGACTTTTGGCGCCTTTATAACCACAAAATTTCATGCCTTATCATCATTTCCAAATGGTGTTAGTCACTTAGTCACTACACCTTTTCATCAGAGAGGAAGATAATAGTTTTTAACGTGTTTATGTGTTGTACTGATACGTATCAATGTTTTAAAACAATTTTACTATGTGTCATCTGACTTTTTTGACCATCTCATGTCATATTTTCATTCATTGACATTATTTTGTAGCTCTCTGATGATGACAACAATCGATTGTCGAAATATTGGAAATATATTGTTATAAGAGTACACTTTCGCTTTTGCTGCTATCCCAAATATAATTCCCGAGTTTTGTTCTTAACTTGTCAGCAAAGACTTCCTCTCCTCTCTTCTATATATATATATATATATATATATATATATATATATATATATATATATAAAGAACTTCGAAACCACTAGGTGATTTCTGTTGGTGAGGTTGCAGTCAATCTTGAGGATGCCAGGGAGTGGAAAAACTCTTTGGTATTGCGTCAAGCTTTCGGAAATGTTTATTTCCTTCTTCAGGACTTATATCGTGAGTTTGAAAGAAGCTAGTTTTTTCATAACAGTCAAAGCTTATCGGTCATCATATGCAGATAAAAAACAGTGTAAAAACATTTAAAAATTGAGTAATATCTTTGAAAACTTAATTGTACCAAACGGCATGGTTGAATTATAATAATTCAATACCAAAGAGTTTTTTTCACTCCCTGGCATCCTCAAGATTGACTGCAACCTCACCTAGTGGTTTCGAAGTTCTTTTTTCAACTGGTCAGTCACGACACCAACCCAAGGTATATATATATATATATATATATATATATATATATATATATATATATATATATATATATATATATATATATATATATATATATATATATATATATATTTATATATGAAATATGCCCACATTTTTTCTCGAAATGGATCTGAAAATAACTTCCCAAAATATTATCACGTAATCAATAAGAATCACCCTGTACCATATACCCTATACTTGTGCATAGTTCGAGATCGAAGATTATTACTAGTTTCTTAAAAACCTTTTACATGATTCTATCCCACGAGTAATTGCACAACAATCATTATAGCACTTTTCTGGATTTGTACAACAAAAGAAGATAAAATTGAAAACAAAGTGAATTTGAATGAAAGTCAAAATGAATATTTACACGAAAACTTTCATATGAGAGCTACTCTTTTCGGTATTTAATCCGTATGCGAGATGTTTTTGTTTGACCTTTCGACTGCTACATTGATTTGAACTGCTTGTACTCTTGAATTACCAATGTCTCAAAATAAGAGTGATGCATATATGTACGCATTTGAGATAAAGCATTTATAGAATTAATAACCGAAAGACTAAATTAAAGTATTGAGCTCAAATTGAGAAAACTTTCAACACAAACCCTGAATATGTCTGGAGATTCCATATAATCTCACTTTATCACCAATTTGTCGCATCTGATTTATTTGTTAGTATCATTTTCTTTTATATAGTAAGATAATAGTTATGAATTAGAATTCATTTCATCAGAGAAATATGAAATAACTGATCTACCGTTGATTTGGATGGGAACTTCTTTGAAAAAAGAAGGCAGAATGTGACTATTTTATATCGTGACCAAGCAAAGCAGCACCTTGTTGAGTCTGAACTTGTGGAATTAGAACAAGGAGTACCACAGCGGTCTATACTCGGATCAATCCTTTTCATATTGAAAATAAATAAGATTAGATGTATCACTGCGAATGCAATGACTATGTATGCGGACGATACATCATTTTTGGATCACTGAAAAGTCAGATGAAAATCTAGAATTGAAATGTAATACTGTAATGAATGATGCAATCGAACGGTTTTGAGATAACTTCCTGACCCTCAATAATTGTAAAACAGCATTCATCAGGTTCATTGATTAGCAGAGAAAGTGCTTTCAACACGAAATTCATATTCGTGGTAACTCTTTAAAACGGAATGAAACAGTGAAGGTTTTAGGGATTTTTCCAGCTGAATCTTCACACTTCAAAAACCATTGTTAATATATTTCCAATAAGTTGAATACATGTGCATATATGTTAAAAAACTAACAAACTGTGTTGGAGGATCAACAGCCTGATTATCTGTGTTTATCAGCACGAATAGAAACACATCTGCGATATGGTGCCATTTTCTGGGGTTGGTCACCTTTTGCTCAAAAAGTATTATCAGCACAGAAAAAGTTCATGAGAACAATTGCCAATGTTCCTAGTTCTCACGACTAGGAACGTGTTCTCGTGAAGAGACGAAAAAATTGAATCTCTGTTCCGTATAGTAAGTATAGATTATGGCGATGATTGTTTTTTATCTGGAAATGATTTGTTATAGTTATCCCTCACTTTTAATTATAGTTTTATGCTTGTACTTTGACATATTTTAGTAGTTTTTTTATCTGACGATTTACATACAATTTATAATGTCGAGATGATGATAAATATATTATTATTATTAGAACGACGGGATTTTGCGTTTCTCGCTTATTTTTTGAACGAACAAGGCAACATACTTTCATTTTCTATTCGTACTATTTTTATGACGAGAATTGTAAATGAATAAATTGTAAGTGAATTGTAAGTGAATAGCCTAGGCAAATTAGAACGAAAAATGGGCTAACGCCAAACTAATTGCGATACAATTTCTGTGAGTGTTTTTCTAATGGAAATTTTCTGTAGAAAACGATGGTGAAAAGTCTACCACTTTTTGACGACGCGTTTATCCAATATAGCGCATTTTCCGAAATGGCCTACCATTATTTGTTACATATAAATATAATTGGCTATACACAGTTCCAACATTTTTGGGAGATTAGGCGCGGTGCATGGATTTTGGGGAAGCTATTACACTCGTAGCATGTTCTACAAAATACCAGAAACTTATTACATAGCCCCCAGATTAAAAGTTACTTGAGTCATAGCTTCCCCAAATTCCATGCATTGCACGCCCCAATGGGGATTATAGAGATACAGCATACAATTTGTGAGTAATACTTGAGGCTTTTGCGGGAAAAACGATAAAGGTACATTTCTTTCGAAATAAAATTATATGGTGCAATCGGCAGCTGATATCTGCTATTACGCCATCTATTTCAATTACGAAAAAAAGATGTAGCGTTGTCGTTTTCCTGCAAACGCCTCAATTGTCATAAGAAACATATACCTAAAGGTCATTCAATTAAAATACTTTTGAGTCCAAAATAATCGTTTATTCATTCTTTCATTTACAATAATAGTTTCATCTCAATCATCGTCCAAGTGAAAGTTCGAAGTCTCTTATATAATCTAATGTGCTATCTCCTGTTTTTTCTCCATACAAAGGTATGATGCCATTCAGAGCAGCATTCAAGATTTTTTCTGTGGATTTTTCAAAAGTTTGGGAACAGTACTTTTTTTGATGATATCTGATTTTCCTAATAGTTTTATGGAGTCATTTTCCCTAATCCAAATGGTTCCGAGGTGGTATCACCTGATAATATGGCATGAGCAAATAAGATGTGAAAGCACATGTCACTACCCAATGCATTTACAATTTTCCTAATATCATAGACAGTTGTGATCCTGGAAGATTGTTAGATTCTGGGCGAAAATATCACATAAATTCTCTTGAAAATGATGAAGAAATAGTATGGGAAGATCGGTGTCTTCTCCAACAATGGCTGTAGAATGAGTTTTTGCCGACTCTATAGCTTCCATAACGACCCAGACGTCTGCATCGCTATGAGATTGCTTTGTTTTACGTCCAGCTTCGTGTCGTTTTTCTGATAACTGAGCAATAAGAGTTTGTTCATTTTCTTCGTTACTCAAAAATAAGTCTTTCCTGATGGCAATGCGGAGGTTGGAGTAGTGAAATTCCGTTTGGGTCCTACAATACCTCGATTCCTTTTCAAATGAGCTTTCAATTTTCTGGAAAACGTATCTTCATATTCTGTCGAACTGAGTCCTCTGGACGACCTGGAGATGATGTGGTCGAAGCGGTATCAGTGAACAGCACTGGAATTAATTTTCCAGTATGAAAATCAACAGAACACTGTTTTTGGTAACATATGTCTTTTACATTTCTCTGCCCACTCATCACTACGTTCGTTGCATTCAAATGAAACTGATGATTTGAATTCAACTGGACGGGCGTCAAACCAAGCATTTATCTTCCTCTCCCTGAAGCGTACAGTAATCCCAATCCATAGAAAAAAATATTTCTCTCTATAATCAATTTGGGATTCGCATGATCGCAGAAAGTTGTGGAATATGATTCTTGCTCCTGGAAGGGAGTTTTCAAATGAACAAAACGCGCTCTGCATTTCTTGTGAACCTCCTGTCGAACACAAAGTGAGAGGCAGATATTTTTTCCTCCTTGCATAATTTCTTTATCCCAGTCACTTCTCTTTCAGTGAGTACAGATACATCGTAATTTTCTTGAGACAGCCCGTCACAAATAAAACACTTTTTCATCTCCATTTTCAGTACATCTCAGAACAGCTCGCTAGAACCTGTAACAAATTTTCAATGTTCAATATTCACAACTCGCGCGGCAGAGGTTCAAGCGCATGGAAAGTAAAGTTTTAAAAACTCGCATGTGGCTCGTTTCGTAAACTTCACTTTGCGTGCACTATAATCCTACTTACCACACTTATTATATTATATACTATCATCAAACAGAAACATTAGTTCGAGGTTCCACATCAATTTTGCTAATCTACAAAGGAACTGGAATCAAGGGTATGAAATTGGTTGTTGCCCATAATTTCCGAGATGTGGAATAAGTTTATACAAATGTTTGTACTGTACTAGATTTTTTTGAGAAAAACTTGTTGAGATATAAGAACGATTGATATATATATATATTTTGACTCATGTTCCCTTTTATTCATTCCTCCATTATATATGTCTATTGTGAGTGAGCCATTAAGTTACATTTGTCAGGATAGTGGGAGTAGAAAAAGTCCAGAATGCGACTCGGGGATAAGGCCAATTACTTGCACTCATCAATTACCGCACTCGGCTGCCGCCTCATTCTTACAATTTGTATGTTTCCAAAGTTATGTTTTGGTCTACTTCATGTAGTGTGGAGTGTACTTACCCGAGTCGCTGGTGCGACTCTTATACTCACCTAAGCCGCCTGCGGGCGACTCTTGGATGTGGTCTCAGGTTTTGCTTGGAAGGCCTCGGGTGTTTGTCCCTCTCGCAGAATCTGGGATCGTCCATGTTCAGTGCGTTGTGGAGGTCACGCAGCGCTGGGTTTGGATTGCTCCTGATACGCTCGAAGATACTTTCGGCGTGGTCTCGCAGGTATTCGTCGACGTGCCAAATACTTAGGTTCAGTTCCGGTAGATGTATCGGTTGGGGCAGTAATAAGGAGCGTTTACGGCCGCCCGCAAGCAGACGTTCATAAACGTTTGGAACATTGATCTGTATGACTGCGCGCAATGGCCCCATGCCGCCGAGGCATACAGTGCAATGGGGAGCAGGATCGTTTTGATAAGAAGCAGTTTCACCTGGAGTTCCATGTTACTTCTGCGACCTATTATGGGATTGAGGTTGTGCCGTGCGGCTTTCGCCAGGTTCAACCTCTGTCGGGGGTGGGACCTGAAAGTCAGCTTGTTGTCCAAGTAGACTCCTAGATATTTGGCTTCGTTCGTCCATGGGATTTCTCGACCGTTGTGGATGACGTGTCCTGCAGGTTCTACTCTCCTCCGTGAAAATAGTATCGCCTGGCTCTTATCAGGGTTGATCGCTATTTTCCATAGACTGGCCCATTGCCCGAGTCTATTTACCTGCCGTTGTAGGTACCTCGTAACCAACGTGTGGCTGGGGGATCTCGCCAGCAGAGCTGTATCATCAGCGTAGAGTGCCAACTTGTTATGGTTGTTCTCCGGCCTTGGTACGTCTGCTGTGTACACTGAGAAGAGGTGCGGGGAAAGTACTGCTCCTTGTGGGACTCCTGCTTCCAGGACTCTCCATTTGGAAAGCACACTCCCCACTCTGCATTGACATCGTCGATCCCTCAGGAATGAGTCGATTAGCCTGACCATTGGCCCCGTGTATCCAAAATCGGACATTTTGGCCACGAGTCCGTCGTGCCAGACCCTATCGAACGCCTTGGAAACGTCTAGGAATATCGCTCCTGTGTGGTGTCCTTTCGCTAGGTTGAAGCCTTCTGTCGCAAATTCGACCACTCTAAGAACTTGGAGTTCTGTCGAGTGTTCCGACCTGAATCCGAACTGTTCGTCTGGCAGGACGTTCAGTTCTTCTGTCTGTTCCTCGAGTCTTTTCAGAATGACGCGTTCCGCCACCTTACTCATCGAGGATGTCAGACTTATCGGCCTGTGGTTCTCTGGGAAGGTATGGTTCTTGTTTGGCTTCGGGATCATGATGACCGTGGCCTCCTTGAACTGGGATGGGAAGTGTTGGAACCGGAGAATAGCATTTATGACGTTAGTCAATGCTACTATTCCTTTCCTGGGTAGGGCTTTGAGTGCCCGGTTCGGTATTTGATCCGGGCCTGGGGCTTTCCGAGTAGCGAGACTTCTTACGATGCCTCTGACTTCCTCGGGGGTTGTCGGGTCTATGGGATGGGCGTTGTCCCTGCGCTGGCGTCTAATTCCATCTGCTGCCGATTCGATCTGCCTCTCGGCGTTCTCTTTCTCTTCGGTAACGAAAGCATTATTATTCTCTCTACACTGTTTCTGAAAGCTGTCCGCGAATGCTTCTGTTTTTTCAGGATCTGTGTATACTATGCCTTGTTCTCCATGTATGTGGGAGGGCATGGTTTTCGACGGCCGTGCCTTAGAACTTTCTGCATTTTCCATGCAGATTGATCCTCGGTGTTGAGTTCTGCCAAACGGTCTTTCCATTTCTGGTCTCGGAGTGTTTGCAGCGCTAGCCGCAGCGTTCTGCTGGCCCTGTGCATACAACTCTTGTCCATCGGGGCAAGTGTCCGTTGGTATCTTCTCTTTAGGCGTCTTCGAATTCTAATGAGTTCCGTTACCTCCGGTGTTAGTTCGTCCTGTAGATTGAAGCGTGGGGATTGGACGTTCCGGGCGCTTCGTTCCATGGATTTGAGAATCGCCTTTTGAAGGTTACTGGTGGTTACCTCCAATTGGCCTATCGAATTGATGAGTGGAATTGGTCCTATCTCGTCGTGGACAGTGCGTTGGAATTTGCTCCAGTCTACTATCCTCTTTTCCTGTGCCACCGGTTCCATTTCTCCGTCTCCTACGGTCAGTAGGATGGGATTGTGGTCCGATGACCCTTCGTCCAGAACTTCCATCTCGGAGGTGATGATGTTCTGGACTATGGCAAAGTCTAGTACGTCTGGTTGTGCGCCAGCATGGGGGTAATGGGTCGGTTCTGCTGGGGAGACGATTGCTAGTTCGTCGAACTCGTTCATCCACCTGGCTAGCTCTCGGCCTTTCCGGTTCTCGTTCCTGCAGTTCCATTCGCGTGACTTCGCGTTGAAATCACTTATGGCGACTGTTGGATGGTGATCCGGAAATATCTCGGCTATGTCGGTCCTCGCTATGTGTTCCCGCGGAGGCAGGTACACAGATACGATTCTCAACTGTCCGTGCCGTCTCAACTTCACTATGACTGCGATTGCCTCGCCGCCCTGAAGTTCCGGCTTCCGATCTTCGCTTTGCACTAGGTCGTTCTTCACTAGTATGGCCACGCCTCCCGCTGCCCGCTGACCTGGCCTGTCTGCTCTGTACGTGTTGTACCCTGGAATCTATCATATTCCGCGTGGTTCGAAGTCTGGTTTCTTGGACCGCCATGACGTCGATGGATAGACGCGACGACAGTTCCATTAACTCATTCTTGCGTCCTGCAGCGCCGTTCGCATTCCAGGATCCTATCACGAGGTTTTCCGGTATTCGTTGTACTGCCATTAACGTTTTCCGGCTCCCTCTATTAGCGCAGACAGTAGGGCGTGGGCCATCTTCTTCTGCTCGTCTGACAGCTTACTCAGGATTGCGCTCAGGTCCGCTCCGACGGTACCATGCGTTTCCTGTGTTTTTGGGGTCGTGTTGCTTCCGGGTTTTGGAGCTGGTCTTTTTTCTGGCTGCTTCGGCTTTGGGGCCGGTTTCGCCTGGAGTAGTTTGTGTGGTGCTTGCCGGGCTTTAGGGAACATCTTGCATCCCCTGTAGCTGGCTGGGTGCGCCTACTTACAGTTAGCGCACTTTGCCGGTTCCTCTCTTGGTTTTTCGCAGGTTCTGCTTTCGTGGCTTTCGCCACACTTCACGCAACGTGCCGTTGCGTGGCAGCAGCGCTGCGAGTGCCCAAAGAGTTGGCATCGGTGACATTGGGATATTATTCCCCGCCGTTGACGCTGTGGTTCCACCCTCACTACTAGGTGAACGCACCTGTTCACCTTGAAGATCCGCTCCTCCGTCCGCGGTACTTTAACGAGAAAGAGCGGCAGCTCTTTCCTCGTCCGTCTCGATGTCATCCTGTGGCACTCGATGACGGTGAAGCCTTGCCCCTCTAGGCTGATCTTTACGTCACTGGGGGTGACGTTTTCTGGTATCCCCCTTATCACGGCATGCAGCGGGATGTCCTTTTTCAGGTTGAATGTGTGAAATTCAAGCCTGTTATCTTCGAGGAATTTGGTCAGCTTCCTCCAACTGACCTCGTCTGCGGTACTGATATGGATACCGTCCGACAGTAATTTGGCTTTGGTGAACTGGATCTGACGATTCGACAGTTCTGTGGAAATCGCATTCCACTTTTCAGTCGCTCTTACCACGACTGATGGCGGCTTTGCCGGTTCCTGGGGCTTGGTGTTCTCGGGCTCTTGTGTCGTCGAGGTAGACGCCACTGCAGAGGGAATATCGACTGTTGGGGCCACATCCTGGGGCGTTGGTGGGCCGCTCTCGTTGTCGGTTTTTTCCTCTGCTTCCTTCGCCAGCTTCTTTGCCTTTCGCTGCCTGGTGCGGCCGTTTGGGCGTGATTTGGGGGATTTATTCTCGTCTTCTGTGTCGGACACTGACGTGTCGAGCGTCCTTTTGGTGGACGTGGATGTGGATGGGGGCGTGTCTGGTTGGTCGACCGACATTTCACTCTCCGTCTCACTATACTCGTCTGTGCTTAGATTTTTGACCTCGTTTGTATTCTGTACTACGGGTCTGAGGTCTCTCATTGGTTTTGATTCCGCCAATTGTTTTTTCAATTCAGTATTTTCCTCTCGGTATTTCTTGAATTGGCTCAACAATTCGCGGGTCTGCTTCTCGTTTTCCTCCCGGATTCGCTGGTTTTCGGCTCTCAAGTCGATGACGGCTTGTTCAAGTCGGGCCATCTCCTCCTGGATTCCCATTTTTCCCGGGCCTTTATTCAAGGCGCCTCAAGAAAATGTTGGACCTGAAAAGAAGAAAAATAAGAAAGGCACATTTGCCTTATAAGCAGGTAGTCCTGTAAAGGACTGATTCTGGTCCGCTCTCGGCCAATTCGATGTCAGGTAGTCCTGTAAAGGACTGGTTGGTTAAGTTCTGGGAACTATATCGCCTTGATGAAAAGTATTAGTCTGGGTCCGTAATTAAATCACTTTGCCTTCCTAACTAGCTTCGTCTCGACTATGCTCTTCGATTGCTCGATGATCACTCCATCTGGTACGGTTTCAGGTGATAATGAAATAATAATCTGTATAGCTCGAAAATCATTCGTCTAATTCTGATAGAACTTCGGTGGAATGGTTGAACTCCTCCTGAAATAGGAAAGCAATGGAAAGCAAGACTTGAAATCGTTTGGGTACGTATAACTGTAGCTTGTTCACATGAAGAAGACGGACTGTACTCAAGTCCGTTCTAAGATTTTGAAAAGCCAAGTTATGTGAAGGCAGAACGAAAATAGTTCGGGTACATATTACTTAAGCCAAATTATCCAGAAAAAATGGGCAAGACTGGAAACCGTACAGGAACATATTACCCAAACCCTTCAAGCAATGAAATACCCAACAGAAAACAATTCTGAAAACCATTTGTGAGGAGTACGACGATTTCATTTTCGATTGATATTTCATCCTCTGATTATGCAACGAAACAATTGATATATGTCTTCAATAGTTCGAACGTTCCTAATACGCCTAACGGGGTTATTGTATAGTAAAACACGAATAGCGGTTTTCTAAGCTTCCTAATAAAAATCAGCTAATGAAGTGTTCTTTCAGTTACGTTAACAGGAAAAAATCGTGGTCGAGGTTATTTCCTTATGATTCAAAAGAACTTGTTGAAGAATCGTGGGGTCGTGTAAAAAACATTCTACCCCCCGCTCGAAACCACCTTAGGCGCCAATTGAAGGATAGACAGAACATGATTGGGGCATTTTGCTCCTCTGAACTTATGAACGGGACAAGATATCAATGTCAAACAATATTTATATTAGATTGCATCATTTTTGATTCTCTAAAGCGAAAAAAATTGCGTGGCTTTAGTCATTGACGGGATGTTCAAATGAAAAAGGAAAGCTAATGAATGTTCTTTCGATAGGTCATTTGATTCTCTACCCAACTTCGATTTTCTTCTTCGAATCGAATAAGCTATCCCCGATTTGTCAGTAGTTGCTAGAATGCCCATATGTTTGATACATCGGACTATCCTGGAAACAATCGATGGAACATTCCTAGAAAGTGGCCGGTTTAATGAAGGACGAACTGATTGGTAAAATTATGACCGAATTTGTTGGTATACGATCGAAAATGGATGCATTCACATATGAAGTGGAAAATTCGTAAAAAAATCTAGAGGGTACAGGTCAAATATGGTCAAAAACACGCTGACCTTCAAGGATAATTTGGATTGTCTCAATTCTAAAAAAAAGCTCACAACATATCTCAAGATAGCTTTCGATCGTTTGTGAATAGTTTATACACAATTCGGCGAACTGAAATTGGGTTGTTTCAGATTCAGTGTGGGGAGCCAACCATCCATATTAGTTCAAGATGAGTTTTTGATATGAATTCTATGTAAAAGATCTTTAGTTTTACTCAGGGAAATTATTCACCAGAATCAAATGGGTCATGTGGATGGTTTGGGAAATTTCGGTAGGATTTTTGTTGATGAATACATATGTCATGATAGTTATGATAATAAGTTATCATTATCAAAATCCGGTGTATCACATACATACTATAATGTACATTGAGTGTTACAAATTCCAAGGAATTTCATAATGAACTATAGGGAGCATATTTGAAGGATACTCAATATTATTGTACAACCCGTTGGAACAGAACTTTTATAATAAAACACACTATGTATGATGGTGAAAATTTTAATTCATTGAAATCCACTACAACTTCATCCTTATAATAAATTAAAAATTCATGCATGTAATAACTTACTAGACTATAAGTAACAGTATAAAATGCAATTAAAAATTCATCAAAATGATTAACGTCTCGATGATGATATTTTTTCAGTAGTGAAGCAAGAGTTTTCAAAACATAATGATAGTTACTGAAGCTCAGCTGGAAAAGTATTGATATTTTTCCCCTAGAATTAAGTTATCCATGTGCAATTTATTTGTAACGTCGAATACAGCTACCCCTTCTTCATGCGCAACAACTTAGACTCTTAATCAGCACTGATCAGCATTGCGAGTTCGATATCAACACCGCATTGAAGAACCTAGCCATCACTGGGTGGATCAATGAAACTGATGTCACCCAATATAGAAACGAATTCCATCTATTCATTATCATCAGAGATAATTGTATTTTCGGTGCAATACAAACTAACAATAGGTTCTTCCACAGTTTAACTTTCTGCTGGGCTTATACCACATTTCAAATAGAATGGAAACGAATATTGTTCCAACTCATAGCTGCTACTGTAGATTGATTATTTCTCTTCAGTTGAATCTTTCTCGTAGGATTCATAAATTTCATCCAATTCAAAAGTGTAATTAGGACTGAAATCCATTTTTATGGCAGACACATCCGAACTACCGCAGCACTGACTTCAAACTGATCGCTCACAAAGAATTCATATTTTCAATCCAACTATTATATGACGAATCAAATCCCAACCATTCAAAATACGCCTTGTTGCCTTTTCTACGTAATATCTTTTCAACTAGGAATACGTCAAGCTGATGAATTTTTTGTAACTCTGATTCATAAAACGCTCCACTTATTGGTCATCCCACCAAATCTTCTAACAGATATGTCGGAGGTTTAATGATTTTCACCTTGATGACCTCGAACAATTTGATGCTCCAATTTGGTGTAAAGCCTTTTCGAATACATGTTCAACCTTACTAATGAGTGTAATATCCCCATCTTTGAATTTTTGTTGACACTGTCGCCAACTTAACGAAATTATATGAATTTTTCATGATTTTTACTCAATTCACTCCACTCACATCGTATTATTATAGTCAAAGGTAACATGAGCTGGTATATCAATCCATTTGTAGAAGCCATTCAAATTGAAATGTTTAAGAAGCCTCTCTCTAAGAGATCTAATCACACGTTCAGCCAGAGAAGCTCCAATGTGTGTATACGTATTATAATGATTGATGTAATATCAATTCAGAAGGTGCTGAAAGGGCACAGCGGAGAATTCAGTACCTCTATCGGTATGTAGATTCCTTGGAATTCTTCCTTCAGACAAAATTTGCTCGAAGGCTCTAGTAACCTCTTCACATTTTTTGTTTTTAGCGGTTTGGTCCATACACATTTCGAAGAACAGCCAATCACAACAAGTACTACTTGCTACTTGTGACGTGATCATAATCAGTGAGAGAAGAACTCAATTCAATTCAATAAATTAATTTAATTTTCATATCATTTTAACATACAAGGTTATTGAAGTTTTTATTGATGTTGTAATGGAATCAACATATTAAACGACCCATCCATATGAGTAGGTGAGTGAGTTGAGTCAGATACTGGAAAAAAGTATCCGAATTCCGGATAAGGATAATCAAAATATATCCGGATACTTTTAATTAAAAGTTCGAATACATTCACCTGAAAATGTATTCGGATACACATATATTTTTTTTCGGACACTTCCTAGGATACTTTTGAGGATAGTTTTGGAATTGCTAGTGACGTGTATTTTTTCTTGTATATATGAATGAAAATGTATGAAATAATAAAAAATGAGATCAGGAAGCACTTGAAAAATTACGAAGTAACGTGTCTGTTCTCAAAAAACAAGAATTTGCAGGATTATTTTTTTTGAAAACCAAACGTGTTACTGCCTGCGCCCCGATTCTCGAGTTGTGAGTCCGACGTATGTCGAACTTATAATATGGATAAAGTGTTTTGGACTGCGATACAACATCACGAGCGTATACGATCATAACTCTAGAATTGGATCCCTGAGATTTCGATATTGAATTTGGCCAGCATCGGACCAGCTGAGTTTTCAAATTTGAAACTTTTCAGAGGGTAGTCTCTCCCGCAGCCTCAAATTGTCGGCGATACATGGACCAAGACCACTGACCGTTAAAAATCGATGGTTTTACGGAAATTGTTGGTGTGGCAACCCTGTCTCGGCGATCCTGGTTTTTGAGAAGAACTATTTGCTTTTCTAGATCTCTCATTTCATTTCTCATTTCATCTTGCACTGTATTCACTCTCTTTTAAGTCTTTTTTAAAATCTTCCTTCAGTTCTCCTTTCAGTTCCTCCTTTAGTTCTTTCATTTGCACTTCGTTTTTCCGTAACATATGACCAAAGAAATTTCCTTGATGTTCTAGAACCTTCCCGAAGTCTGCTTTCTCTTGGATCCCTATTCGTTTCAATTTACTCTTTTACTTTTCTAGAATTTTCTGGAGAGCTCCTTCTCGTCCTTTCTTGTAATTTTCGAGAAATTTCAATATGTCATCTATGGTATCGTACGATGTACTTCTCGTATTTACCATAAATGGCTTTCAATTTCTACGAGAATTCCTACTTCTGACACCACTGTTACGATATTTCTTTGGGTTCGTTTATCAAAACTCCAAACAACACTAAACCTTTTATTACAACTTTCTATCACCACACAAGACAATACAATCACTTGAATTGCTCAGCTAAACTGTCCAATGCTCTGTACAATAACACTCTGATAAACTCTCCACTTCGACTTCTGCACTTAGCAATTCCAAAGCTCTCTTCACTAGGAACTCTGAGTAACTCATACTTACGTATGAATATGGAGACTAAACATTTTGGGAGCAGGTGACTAGCCAAACGTTACACCCATACTCAATCCCTTAACAGATGGGATGAAACCGAAGGATGCAGTTTTGCCAGGATCACCCTGGGAAGCTGGATCCGAATAAATATTTGGCGATGACCAGGAAGAACCTACGTTTAACAGTGGGATTTCTTACTGGACACTGTCAACTAAGAAACACCTCCATATTATGGGGCTAGTGGATACACCTCTATGCAGGATGTGTAAACAGAAAGATGAAACTGTCAGGCATGTCTTACGTGAATGTCTGGAGCTATCGTCGATAAGAGAGTGTGTGTTCGGTGAGTCTTGGCCTACACCTGCCGATATTAAGGAGATGTCCCCTGGTGACCTGTCCTTCTTCCCGGATAAGGCAGGATGGACAATGTCCTAAGAGGGCGACTCCTTGGGAGGATGTACAATGGGTCATATTGTGGCCTAAGTGCTGTGGGTCTACACTCACCCTCCCTACTCTACAGATACAGATGCCTCTGAAGACTTTTATTTTATTCTTGTATGAACCTGTTAGGGTAGTTGTGCAATTTCATCTGTTTATTTTACCTAATATCCCTTCATATTTTATTTTATGTACTGTATAAACCCACCATAACACTTGTCCAAGTATTGTCATGGTTCTACTGATTGTCAAAAAAATGGCCGAAAGTATATATAGATCCACCTTCTCTCAGTCAAATTTTTGGTTCGAAGCAAACTGCACCCTCGCACTCAATAGCCAAATTTTCAGCCAAATTTTTGGTTCGAAGCCGACTCCACACTCGCACCCCATTGTTCGAATCCTACCATCAGCCAAAATTTTTTTAAAACCAATTTCGACTTCGAAATGAATTTACAAACAACTCGCTCTTTTTTTCGCACCCCGACCACCGAAGTCGACCACCAAATCCCATACGGTATCATTTCCATCACTTCTTCACATACATTTTCAACACGGCGCGAGACACGAGGACAGGCTAGTTCATAGGTGGCGATCAGACGTTTATGTTCTATGGTGGCGTGTGATAGGTGACTCTGATGTTTGTGTTCCATGGTTGGGTTAGGTCGAGCGGTTCGAGGTGAAGCGACATGAGGCGTTTTCTGGCGCTCTTGTATTTGAAACGTATTCGTCGCTTCATCTCTCTCTTACTTCTTGGCTAGCCGTAAGTGAGAGAGAAGGAGACAGACGAATACGTTTCGAATACATGAGCGCCAGAAAATACCTATGGTCTCGTGCCGCGCCCAAGCTGTTATCTGACAGATGACGCAGACTCAGAACCAGATTTCAAACTCCCCTCTTAATATAGCTGCCATCTTGGACACAGTTCAAACTACTACACAAAAGCGAATCCAATGACATATTCGGTAAAAGCCACGCCTTCCCAAAGTGCACCAATGAGAGCGTACTAAAATATCATATTGCTTTTGCTTCAGTGAGTCAGATGAAGACAGCTCATTAATTTGAAGCATGTCACTTGAATTTTCTCAGTGTAGTTACCTATTGTTGGAAAATAGTATCAGATTTCTCAGTGTCGATGAGAGTGCAAAAGTTCTCTCATGATCAAATATTTTTGTGAAAATTGTGTTAGACTTCTGTATTATTCTGTGTCTTGGATTCATGTCTTCTTTATCTACTCATTTGATTCATTTGGAGTTCAACTCAATGAATCATCCAGTTGAATACCAAGCAATTTCAATGTTTCACCACTATATATAGCGAGATTGTTAACTGACTAATGTGGCCTAGGTGGCGTGTGTTATACTTATCCTTCACCTCGATGCCAGTTCACACGATCAGAGCAGAAATTTCCATGACTGCTTTGTGAGAAGTTCAAATAATGGTTAGGTTAAATACCAGCAGGTGAGCTCTGTACATCGAAAAGGCCAGCCGATTCCGATGAACATCAGATTTTTTAATTTTCTGTATAGTTCAAATAGCAGAAGCACCATCAGAAAATCAGTAAATCGCCCCGGAGCCCTAAGGCACTCCCAAACATCAGTCATATCTAGCCTGGACAAGGCTTTGCCATCTGCCATCTCGCATTAAGGGGAAATAAAGATATAAAGGACTCAGGAAGTGGCGGAAGTTATGAATGAATCATGACACCACTCTTGCGATACTGACTCAGGGAAGACTAATTTTTCAAGCAACCAATTTTCAATCAGTGGTCAATATAACATAGTTCCAAGAGCTAACTTTTGTTTCTTTTTTTCAAAAGAGTGTGTTCTCCATGGTAAAACTGGTTTTCACCCCCCCCCCCAGACATCATGTGATCTCGAAGGCCTAATTAGCTCCTAATTTTCAAAATAGGTAGATCTTTCATTTTTTTACCTCATGATATTGCTTCACCTTTAGTAGTTCTCACTTATTTTTAGCTCTCATCCGCATAATTAGTCAGTAAAATCTATTATTTATTGTTCATAAGTTGTACTCGTAATAATTTCATGTGGAAAAAACTTTAGCGACAAACTGGAACCCACGCACAACTTCGATTTTTGTGGGTTCTCCATGTTCATTTGCATTATAATAAGACAGTATATGTCATATTATTTTTCTGCGAAATAAATATTAATGTTATTATGCTATATTTATTATAAACTGTAATGGAAGACCGTTGTCATGTATGATTGAAAGTGAACTCTATCCAGTAAACCTTCTCTCACTTGAATATCCACTTTTCTTCATCTTTCGTTCCACCTCATGGCTGATATAGTAATCTATCCGATAGTTTTCAGGAATTCAGACTTTTGATAACGAAATTGAAAAAATCTTCTGGAATTATGAAACTGACTCTTGAAGTTGATGTATTAATACAAAACAATAATTGATGCAGTTACTTATAAACAATGACAGTTGTGCTCATGTTTCCATCGACAAAGAAACTGGGTGATAATTGATTTGCCATCTGAAAACGTTCCTTCCTTGCATTCCGAACCTTTTCAGTTGTCACGAACCCAGTCGGAGTCGAGCCTAGGGTGGCAAACACTAAAACAAAAATACTTGTGGCCCCGCAGGGCGCTGAGGACCTGTCTCGAGAACTGTTTATTTCTTTATTAATTAAATCTTGTAATTTCAGGTAAAGTTAAGTGGTTACATCAAAGGGATCTGTAAGTGTTGTTGTCGTTTCGGTATTCTGGGGTGGCAATTTGAATATTTTCCGGTGGGCTTTAAGGTCGTTACAATTTAATTAGATTATCTGATGTTTTACTGAAACGAAATATGGATCCTAATGCGATGAATATTATTTTCCAGAAGTCGAGTTCGATCATGCAATTTTAAGAGAAGAGCAGATACGGTTGGTTTGTGGCAGGTAATTTTACAGAAAATAACTAGTCAGCTAACAATAACAACGAATACTATTAAAATTCTTCTACCAAGCAATCTTGAAATAATGTGTTAATTTTGAATTTTCAAACTGGTAGAACATTGCACTTATATCAACGATTTGACCTGCTTTGCTAAAGAAAACCTTGAACAAATATCTCTCAACTCAATACTGTGATTATATTTGGAAATTGTGAAATCCGTGGATATTTACAAATTATTTCGAATTATATAAAGTCAAGAAATATTCCACTAGGACTTTTCTCTAATTCACCTTTACTCATGTGTATATATGTATATCCGGAAGAAGGTGAGTTTTTTTTTCGCAGAAAAAAATAATTTCATACAACGTGATATTTTGTTTGGGGTCAACAGGGAGAGAAGAATCACACATATTTTCATTGGTGAATTTTCTGAAACATTTTCTGGTGAAAATAAAATTTTTACTAATATTGAGGATGGTAAGCGGATCATCAGATATTCTTATCGGTTTATTATTCAGTTCTTTTTCAAGCGATAGGATTGGAATATTTTTGGTGGAAGTTTACCCCACCACCAAATCGGATGTTACTTGAACTCGACGAGTGTTTCGCTAACAAGTTTAGATCTTCAGAAGAAGAAAAAGACACTGAGCTTGTACCATTCAGTATCCAGTCCAGTGTCGCTCTGCATGCTTCAAGCAATATTCATAGAATCAGTAAAAATAATCTGATATTGATCAAGTTTGTGCATGATATGAGGCTGCTCGATGCTTTCAAGAGTCTAGACAACAGGTAAACAATATGATTGGTGGCAAAGAGTCAATGTCATTTAACCCGTTATATAGTAAGATGAGTTTTGAAGAATTACTATTAATTATTGATAGAATGAAAAAATAAATTCTCCATTACTCTCAGTGAGCATCATGAAAAATAACTGTGATTTTCAATGTATCTGAACGTGAGAGTTGAGAAGTTAGTTTTAAGTATAATGTGACTGAAGGAAAAAAATGACTAGAACCCGTTTTAAATTTTTTAGAAAAAATTGCTCATCAAAAAAAAATAATTCTCAACTCAAAAATTTTCCAGTTTTTGTAAGTCATTAACTTCCTCGACATAGGCTAGGAACACCGTACTCATCGGATTTTTCATCCCTGTTGTTTCAAGATAATTGATGGTTCTGCTATTATGGGTAGTCCCTCTCAAGACGATGAAAGTAAGTTGCTTCTCACTGGCTACGGATTTACTCTTCTGAGATTGTAGAGCAGTTTCATATGACATGCTCCAAATTTCAATTTTTATGTTCACAGCTCCTGCAAAGAGCTGAGAGTTTCCTTCATTCTGTGTTGCAATGCAAGTGTGTTGATTTTTCTCTTCTACAGCTAACTCCATGTATAATTCAATGAGTTCAATCGTATAATCTTCCCCAAGTTCTTCCATATTTTCAGTGTAAAGAACGACACAGCTGTACAACTCATTACGTATACGAAACAAAAAATTTAACATACTTTTCTGTTTCTCTTTGTCTTCCTATCCTTCCCCAACTCTTCCTCTCTCTTTGTGTTCAGGATGCTGGCTGAATATTCAGAGTAAAATCTTCAGGAAACTTAGTGTTTTCAGTACCAGATTATCATTGGAGATTCCTTCTCATTGCGCCAATATGTAGGGAGATCGATAGATTATCATTCACTAATCCTCATGCAAAAAGAAAAGTACCGACATCAATCAAAAATAATTGATTCAAAGAGATTCTCGATAATTTCAAATTTCTCTAATAACAGTATATGTTTAGCAGAAAAAAGGCCATGAATCTTTCTCTACATGAGTTTATTCCACGAATCCTTCATTGATTAATGTTATTCTGAGATTGGCCCCTGGCCAATATTCCATAGTAGTGTGTAAGTCTGACATTACTCCGCTTACCTTATTATTTCATAATTTAGTCTGTGTGAGTTCATCACGAAAACATGCTCAATATCTTTAAAAGTATTTTCTTAGACATGAATATTCAGAACAGAAATATATTCATGATTTCCGTTATATGAATATACATACCCACACTATTATTTTCTTGGAACTTCTATGGTGGTTTCATGAATATCACATCACGGCTCATAGGTATATCATGTTATTTTCAAAATCTTATGTGTTTTTCTTCATTGAGTAATTGAGAATGAAGAAATCATATTGGTTTTCAAGAAAATTGTTTCATCATAAAATAAGGTGCATTGATGTCACGAGATTTCGATGTTTATTCCCATAAGATATATTTCGACCACATTTTATCTCTCTGTTTCGTTCGGTAGGTTCAAGATAGTATTGATAATTTTATGGTCTTCGCAAGAGATGAAATTATTTGCCTTCATATTCTATTGTTGTTGGTATAATTATTCGCTATGTTTTGATTCAGTCAAAAAATCGTTCAAAACGTTTTCATTGTCATAGTTATGTTACTGGTTTATCAAGAAACCTGACATTTTCCATCAAATATTTCAAAAAATTGTTTTGTTATCGCCCCATATAATTAATTCTCAACTTTATTTAAACCTGTTATGAGAAAATAAATTGTTTCAAATAGTTACAGCAAACAGAATTAAACTTATTGAAATTGTGAAAAAATGGAATAAAACAAATTTTGTGGAAAAGTGAGAAAAAATGAAAGAAATATTGAAAAAGATATGAGACTTCTAGATGAGTCGGTGAATAGAGAAAAAATTCATGATGAAAATAGAAAATTCCGCCCAGAAAAAATTCACGCCAAGCTGAGAAAATGGCAAGAAAGTATAAGAAGAATAAATAATAATAAAAACAATAAACAAATCAGTGATTGGACACAAACCAAATGACGGAAATATTCTTGTGATGACCAATAAAATAAATAAATAAACTTACCTTCCCACCTCAATTATTCTGATGAATTATTGAGAACATTGGTTTTCGATTTTCTGGGTATGCCAACATAAAGGTCATTCTGGAAATTCGAGATGTGTCAGCTAACCTGAAACTAACTATGAAAGAGGCGTTACAGCGACAAGTCATGAGTCGAGTCAGAAATTCCGAATGTTCCGAAGGCGTAGTGTTGCGGAGCGATAGGCAGTTTTTCTATAGTGAATACAAGAGGTAACAAATTAAGATGAGATGAAGCGAGCCCATCGGAGGAAGGAAAAAGTAAGAGAGAGGAAGAAAAAAGTAGCAGAGAGAAATAACAGCGTAAGATAGAGAAAGAACAACGCAGACGAGAGGAAAAAACAGCGCAGGCTAGGGAAAGAACGTAATTTGTCGTTGAATATCGGCGAGAAAAGGAGAAAGACGGAACTTTACCTACAAAATCCAGAGGATGACAAGAAACTGTACCTTCAGATGCAGGAAAAAGATAAATTGATGTTTCCTGATGATTTTAATAGCTCGATTTGCTTCAACAGCTTCGTCGACGGAGGTTTAAACCTTCAGCATCATTTGAGACTGGACCATCATCGATCTTTAAATGCTGTTTTGGTGTATGTCCTGGAATTCGGGTCTACAAAACAAGCTTCTCGTCAGCAATGAAAATCACCACGAGTGAGGATCGTAAATGAGGAAGGGGGGATGGGGACACCGACCAAATTATAGCGGGCCTAGGAGACATCATCAGAAAATTCTCTATGGATATAACTATTTTCATAGCGAATGGGAGCATAGATGCTATGAGTGCGGAAGAAAAGAGCATCTGAGACAGGACGGTCCGTCACGTGCCATGTCAGAACAAAGAAGGAACTGGCGCACAATAACACCCGAACCAGGACATCACAGTACGGAAAAATCATAATGAGCAGTTATAAGTAAGCGAACATTGACCACTCCATCTCAATTTCAACGATAGGTCGCAGAAGGAACAGCCTAATTGATGATGGGCTTCTGAACAGTCATTGCCATTGCCTCTTCACGATTGATACTGGAGCTTCTAGGCCAGTAATGAAAGTGAGTATTCACAGCAGGAGCTGGTTCAGCAGGAGTAGCCATTATGGAAACGGCCACTGGCGATAGACTTACAATGAGAACTGATAAATTGAACATCTTAGCTGACTGCAAGAGTTGTTATCGATACTTGATTTGGATAGTGGATACTGACATCCACCCAGAAGACAAATATCGAATTATGCTATATACCGGCGACATTAAAGCGTGTGATGGAACTGGTACTCGTAGAACTAACTGTTTTGCTCGAAGACCCATTTCAGTATTTTTCATCACCACTTTGTATAACTTTATCTATGAAGCTCATATTTGTAGATAAATTCATTTCGTACATTCTGTAGGTCAAGTAAACAAATTATTCCTTGACCTTACTGATTATTCAACGTCTATCGAGACATTCAAGAAATGAGTACAATTCAGTTGATTTTGTGAATTTGCAAAATTGTCGCTAGTCAATCTCATGTAAAAAAGTCCTTCCTTACCCTAGTATTAATAATGAAGATTGTATTATTTAATGTGTTTATAATAATTATATTTGTGTACAGTATAAATTGTTCATTGAAGGATGCCTGGAAAGAGTTTAAGGTAATATTTTCCAATAATTCGTTAGCCCTGCATCTCTTCTTTGCATTCAGGAATATAACTTCGAACCAACTCTACACATGTTCATTCAATAATCCCACAAAATACTAAGGACTCAAGGAAACAACAATGGAATAAATTCAGAAATGTAATATCTGACTCATATTTTACTTCAACTCGGTTTTCCAACATTTTCTGTTCCCAAGTGTGGATTGATTTTGGTGAATGATCATTGATAAGAAGAGGAGATAGAAAAAGTAATTTGGCCGCTAATTGGCACTTTTCCACCCTCTTATTTTTCATGATCAAATCATGCACAAGTAGCCATATTTCGTTCATTCTCATATTCTGGTGTCGAAATAGTTATTTATGGATTTAATGCGTACCCTTGGTACATATAATTTGCTCATTACACCATATTTCTTGGCTATGGATGCTCTGGAAAATGGTCATGAAATAAGTGAAAGCAATCAGAGGCTGATCAAGGATGTGCCTTACTTGGCTGATCGAAGTATTAGCAAAATGTACAAACACATGAATGGTTATAAAGGGTCTATTCCTTTCAAATTGCTATTTAAAATAATTAATAGACGAACTCACGATTGGACCGAGAAAAACCTCTGGAGTTAGGGCTGCACTACCTGAGATTGTAGAATATATGAATAACGTAGTCTCAACTTTTATACCGAATAGGCCAATCTATTCGTTCATTCGTAATTGAAATGTCTTTTGTTGGGAATCATTCCTTCAATCAATAGATTCACCTGGCTTATACTCACTTGATGTTGAAACCACTATAAATATACCATAATTTTTGTTTACACATTCATTCAATGAGAGTATCACTATCTTCAATAGGTTATAATATAATAATAAATTATATGTGCACAAGCCATATCGACAGTGGTCAAAGCTGGAGGAGATAGATGAATAATTAGTAATACAAAATTCATAATGATCTTGTTTGTATATTATTGCCTCATTTACCTAAAAATTTTTTCGGAGAATTTTATTGGCCAAAGAGTGATCTCATATCACTTCAAAAAAATGCTTATGACACATTTGGCATTATAACTTGGGAGTGGGTGTGGGCTTGCAGGTCAAAAAGTAACTCGTATCTTCTAACATATGTCTCCGAACTCTGAGTAATGAATTTCAGTTATTTTTGAAAAAGTTCCATTCGTGAGATATTCTATTCGGCGGCCTAGGTGAGAATCCCTCTCTCGGAACGCAAAAAAAACATTCCGGCCTTACTATACAATTTACTATTTCGATCAACCGCACAACAAGCATTTCGCAGTCGCAACAGGCCGCAAACTGAACGTTTGTATTGCTAAATATTTCATTTCTATAGAAACAATGTGATATTGACTTCATCAGTTTAGTTTTTTATATTCGCGTTAGACCCTGTTTTTTTTCCAAAACGACATAATATCTTTTGGAATTGGAAATTGATTCTCAATATTTTATTCCATCTCTAATTTTTAGACTTTTGAAATCACTAGGAGAGTTCAGTTTATTTCTGATATCTATTTCTATTTTTTTAATTTGTATTTGTAATTCGTATTCCTTGAAGAATTTCTTTATCAGCATATGTATAAAATTCAGTTCAATATGCATTTTTTTTATCATTTTTATATATCGATGTATATATAGCACAGATATTGATCTTGCTCTTGTTTTTTTCTCAGGAAGAATATAATAAAACCTATAATATCAAGGAGGAACGAAGGAGATTTCGTTATTTCAAAATGAACCTCAAAGAAATAAGGAAACATAATAGAAGGTTCCACCGAGGTTTGGAAACTTTTGAGAAAGGACTCAATGAGTTCGCAGATCTGAATGCTGATGAATTCAAGCGAAGATATGGCTTATATGAGACTCCCAGAACTGTAACTTATGACTGGTTCGGAGAGAAAGACAATATTTCTCTTCTTAGAGAATCTAATGAAGTGGACCACTTCGACTGGCGAGAAAAAGGTGCTGTAACTCCAGCAAAAGATCAAGGCGCGTGCGGATCATGTTGGATATATAGTTCGGTAATGGTTATAGACTTTCGAACTATTATTTGTTATGAATGAATTCCACGAATCACTTCATCAAAAGTTACTGAGTTTTCCGCATCATTATAGTTTTCATTCCATCAAAATTTGTTTGAAAGAATGAAAAAAAAACGTTTGAAAAATTGACGTTTTCATGATTCCAGAAAACGCGACGGAAAAATAAAGTCTATGTTCAGTGAAACGATTTTTTTCGGGACCTAATTTGAGAGTTCAATCAATAATAGCAGGAGATTTATCCCGCTGAGTTGCGCTCTAATGTACGAAATCCTCTTAGTCAATCATTTAATGAACTGTCAACGATGTTGATCGTAAAAGTCGGAACTAAGGAAAATTTTGGCAGTGTGTTGAAAATTGATAGCTTCTGAAAGAATTCATAAAATTCCTTTTTTTCAAATGAATGCTGTGAAAACTGTGTAACAAAAGCAGCCATAAACTTCGAAGAACCTACCATTGTCAGCTTTGACTCGACCGATTGTGAAACTTATATAGGAACGTCATCACAACAAAATATGGCCCACCGCCATAATTTCGTCAACTTCCCTTCTACAACTCATATAACATATGTGTCAAATTCCAATGAATTATCGTTCAATTACATCAACACTATCCAGTTTGTTTTTGAAAAAGCAATTTTAATCATTGATTATCCACAAGAAAAATATCGAAATGAAATTCAAAGCAAACTGCCTCTATTTCCACAAAATAATCGTTTTTAAAACATTTTAGTGATATCAAATGTCATTTCAAGTTACAACCAGTATTCTACGTACAAAGACATTCTCTTGACCTTATAGAGATTTGCAGGAAGAAATTCTGGGTTATCTTCGGCAAAGAAAAACAGTTGCTCCAGAACAGCCCATTTAGATTAAACAATCATAATAAACAAAACATGTATCGACAGTTACGAAATAAGATGCGTCATCGTGAGAGAAATTGCGATTCAAAAAGCACTTTTACAATATTATTGCACAAAAATTACTTTTCAAAAGGTTGTCCTAGCAACAAATGAACGACGAAAGATTTGATTTGAGTATACCTTCAGAATATTTGACCTTATAATGAACAAATCCTCTTGAATAAGTTCAACTATACGACTAGATACTAGATTGAAATGATAGAAATGAAATCATAATAATGAGGAAAAGACTTATGATGGGGAATTTTGGCGAGTAATCTTTCAGGAAAAAACTGTTACTGTAGTACGATTTATATTTTGGTCAACAGTACTGATTTTAAATATTTTCAATGAATGCCATTTTCTTGATGTGTGATAGTAATTACTGTGTATCTATTTCATGTAATAATATCATTGATTCTCAAGTGTAATCGGAATTTGTGATTGAAGGTTTTGGCGTACATCGATTTAGCGAAACTGAGCCGAGCACCTGAAACGCGTGTACATGAATTATACAAAAAAATTCATTTGGAAATTGTTCGATTTTCTTCAGGAGCGTGATTTGACAGTTTGAATAGTTATGTTTTGTGTCCGATTATGGGAATTTTATCGATTACGACGTAATAGACATCAAGTACCGAGAGAGAAACGTGAAAATTTAGCATTTCCACAAAAGCTGAGCATTTTTCAGGTCAGAATGAAAAATGATTCGAAATTTATAACGGGTTCACTCACAGGTGAAAATGAAATTGTATATGATCCCAAGGGTATCATATAGTCCCTTCCTGTTCAGATATGAATTATTCATAAAATTAATGAAAACTCAGGAAATGCATTCTGTATCCAAAAGCTGAAGAAAGAACCAAAAATCATGAAATAGCGAATAAAGTTTCAAATATTCTCAATTTGAATGAAGGTATCAGTACAGCTGTTTCCACTTTCGATTTTCGTCAGTTGTAGACAGACGGTAGGTACTCCTTTATAACATGAATAATGGAGGGTCAAGAAAATATTCAGCATATGTCGAATTCCAGAAAAAACTTGTTTCCTTTTATGGATAAAGTTTTTTCAGCGGCTTCCATAGAGGCACCAAGCGCCTTAGGTGAAAGATGAGATTTGTTAGTGCTGCATACACGTGACTGATACATCAGGGAAAAGTCGTATTTCGTGTAAATAGATTCATTTCTAAATTGCACAGAGCTTTCGGCTTTCACGCCATTATCAGTGCGATACCTGCAAGTAAGTAATAGTCGTGAAATTTGTTTGAAAATGAAATTTGAATTACTTACTCCTCAAGTATTCACAGGAAGATCTTCTCGAGTTGAAATATGAAACGTAAGTGAAACATTACACTGAACAAAACTGAAAGTTGAAATCGGTGTCTATTAGGGTTTTACTATTGAAAATTTTTGAAACATTATTATAGATATTCATAATCTCATGATGATGTTTTGAAAAAATTTTAATAGTTAAACCCTAATAGGCACTCTGGAAGATCTTTCTGTAAATACTTGACAAGAAAGTAAGTAATTCAAATTTCATTTTCAAACAAATTTCACGACTAACACCCACTTGCAGGTATGCACTGATGATGGCGTAAAAGCCGAAAGCGCTTTGCTATTTACAAATAAATATATTTACACGAAATACTACTTTTTCCTGATTCGGGTGAAAGACTTGATAAGAGCTCCTCCCAACTTGAATATCCCTTGGATCAAACGAGAAATGAAAAAATTATGGCAAAAAACATCAGTTTTTGTATCTCACTAATACAGACTGTCCTCAAACCTAAACTTCATAATATTTCCACTTGAGTGATTTTTCGAGATTCTTATGTGATTACAGGTTGGCGTATTGGAAAGTTACCACTTCAGGAAGTCTGGTCAATTGGTTTCTTTGAGCGAACAAAATATAGTTGACTGCTTTATTGGCGATACTTGCATGGGAGGTTTGCCAGCAAATGCATTTGCTTTCGTGAGGAAACATGGAGTTAATAGTCAAAGTGATTATCCGAACTATGGAAAACAGCGCAAATGCAATCCTATCAGAACAAAATACATCAACGTAACCTACGAGAAACTGATGCATATTGATAACTCTGAAGAAGACATGAAAAATAATCTTATTCGCCACGGACCGATGGCAATTTGTATGTACGTAACGAAAAAATGGAGATTTTACAAACGAGGTGTGTGGTTCGATAATGAGTGTTCAGAAGAAACAAACCACTCGATGATGCTGGTTGGTTTTGGTACAGAGAACGGACATGATTACTGGTTGATAAAAAATTCCTGGGGAAGAACGTGGGGAGATGATGGATACATAAAAGTTATGAGGAATAGACATAAAAACTATTGTGGTATCACCAACGAGTCGTTATATCTCATCTGAAATAGAGATGACGATCTCTCTCAATTCTTAGATTATTTTTTACACTAAGTCTAACTTATAACTATAAATAGTGAATTTTCAACTGAAGTTGTTTTATTAAATTAGTTGAACAAAGTTACTCCAGAAATATGACAGTGGATTTCGTTTTCGAATAACTTGAATAATGAGAAAGATATAGAGGTTTGAAATTCTAAGTAAAACAAAGAGGTTCGTGGCAACATGTCACGTCACATTTATCCATTAGAATCGGTAGATATGAGGAAGATATGTTGTCAGCAAGGAAATTTCACTGATGACATCGCCGACCAAATCTTCAATAACTACTACCAGATACATGAACCAAACGCACTACAGAGGAATTGAATAATTTTCTGAAAGGAAAAATTATGGGTGACAAAAAGATTGATAAAATCCATTAGTCGTATGAATGTTCTCTACTTGAATTTCAAAAATAATCCTGGAAACCAGCGAGATAAAAGTGAGTATCTTATATGTCGTAACCAAGTCAATAAATCAATCTCTACAAGAAAAACTTATTATTTCCATGAAAAAATGAATAAGTATAACAAAAGATAAAAGAAATATGGCGAATTTTCAATGTTATGAAACATTGAAAATTTGAAAACACAATTGAAGAATTAACTCAAAAATATAAAACTGTTCTTACAAACGAAGTCGAGATCGCCAATTAATTCATGACCTTTTCGTGAAGATATGAGATTTTATAGCTCATGATATTGTGAAACCTACAACTGATAAACCGTATAGAAGAAAAAAATCAAGTAAACTCTTTTTGATCCATGTCCCGAAATCTGGAATTGAACCGCTTTTGGAATCATTCTTCTGTCGACGTTTCGGCTCCCATATTGGAGCCATTCTCTTTGTCAAGATGAGAGCTGGGGGTTGAGGAGGCTTAGACCTCGGCACCAAGTCGCGAAGAAGTCTTGAGAAAGGCTCCAAAGTGGGAACCGAAACGTCGACAGAAGAACGATTCCAGACGCGTTTCAACCGGAAGTTCCAGTATTCACATTGAAGTAGAGAAAAACATTTCAACATCAATTTCGAAAAAAGATAGGCATAAGTATCAGATAACACATATACAGGGTGTCCCTGGACTTCCTCTTTTCCTTTCGGGAATGTATAGATGGGGTGAAAATATCACCAGTACTTCATATAACTTTTTTTCCTAAAATCCTTCGTTACCAAGTTACGGGCCCTCGAAGTTACAAAATGAAAAATGTTTTTCTTTGATAACTTTCCAAGTGAATATTCAAAATCATCCAAATTTTGGTAATTGACTAAACAAATGAATTCCTTCGATGAGCTTTCATGCAGGAGTCAGTTGTTTTGCTACAAAGTCAGGAACGGACTACCCCCGATGGTCCACACCCCAAAACTTTGAAATGACAGATATTTTTCAATATTTTTCAACAAAATAAGGTTACTTGGACAATTTTATGAATAAAAGTACTCGTGTGGAAAGTCGATCGGAGCAACGAGTCTTGATAAAAATGTAGTTTTACTCGACGACATCAAACCCGCTCGTCCACCATTATTTGAAATGAATAATTATCAAAGCAGAAATAATAATGATAACGTTAATTCAACAACATTTATCTACCATTATTCGAAAATATTAGTTTTTAAGGAAAATGGAAATGATAGGTAAAATGTTCATAACGAATTTTTATAATGCAAACACGTTTAACTAACGAAACTCAAGAGCCTCAAGAGCAAACAGAAATGAAAAATCCGCTACAGAAACTGCTCGATATGACCACCTTCTCTCTCTATACATTTTCTTAGTCTGCGAAGACACCCTCTCTGTACTTGAAATAGGGTCGTTTCGTATGGCTTCACAATGTAATGTTATTCTATTCAACAATGCATCTCTTGTGTGAATAGGTGTAGCGTAAACAAGGCTTTTTAGATGCCCCCACAGAAAGAAATTCAATGGATTTAAATCCAGAGACCGCGTTGGCCATGAATATGGCCCACCTCTACGAATCCATCTATTGTGGAAAATATGGTTCAGATGGTCACGCACAATCAAACTAAAATGAGGAGGAGCGCCATCATGCATAAACCACATATCTCTTCGGGTTTGCAATGGAACATGTTCCAAAAGTCCATTCAAATCGTTCTGAATGAACTCCAAATAACGTTCTCCATTCAATCGGTCCTGTAGAACGAATGGTCCTATAAGATGGTTTCCTATGATACCAGCCCAAACATTCACGTTGAATTTCCGTTGGTGTTTGGTTTGCCATATCCCATGGGGATTTTCTTCGGCCCATATATGGAGATTATGAGAGTTGATAACTCCATCTCTACTGAAACCTGCTTCATCAGTGAATAAAACTCGATTAATAAAAGTCATATCCTCTCTTTGCCTATCCATGAACCAATTGGCATATTCCAGTCGTGCTGGAAAATCTTGAGGTGTCATGGCATGTACCTTCTGGATGTGAAATGAGTGGAGCAGTTGTTCCCTAATTATTCTATGAATAGTGGACTTGGATGTATGGAACTGTTCTGATAGATTTCTGATGCTCATTGAAGGATCATCAGCGACGGCTTCCAAAATATTTTCCTCCAATACAACGGTACGTACAGTCCTAGGAGCGCCCTCACCACCTCGTTTTGGCAAAACTGTACCTACAATAATATCGAAATAAAACAACGTGCTCAAATTAATTATCATTTATTACATACCTGTCTCCCTCAAGCTGCGATCGACACGCTCGAATGTTTCTCTTGACGGTACCGTTCGATTGGGAAAATGCTCGGAATACAGACGACGAGCTTCTGCAGCATTATAAAATGCTCGTCCATAAAATACATGCATATCTGCATATTCATTGAATGTAAACTGTTCGGCCATATCAAAAAATTCAAAATATCCTATAGAATATTGACAATACAATGATAGTCATATGACAACGCACCACTCAACAAAATAAAATCGCATTCCAGTTTCTCATTTTTTATGAAAACTTTCTAAAAGGTTTTTTTGTCAACATCTGTGAAAGAAATTGAACATAATTATTCCCTGGATATTTTTCACCTGATCATGTGCAGCCGTTTTTGTAGTTCATTCGTTTGCTTTTTATTAGTATAGGTAAATATTTTTTCCGATGTGCGTTTTTTCAGCTAAATTTAGATTCGTGTTAAAGAATTTCTCCCATAAAATTATAATTATCAGTGAAACTCCTCAACAGTTTAGCTGTGAAAAAGAATTTGAAACATTCAAATGTTGAGTTTCATGAGATTCAGATAACTGATCAACACGAAACGTGAATATTCCACACGTATACATACAAAATATGGAATGAATTCGAAATGTCATAGTAGAGTAGCTTGTTAGTTTAAAAACACCACGAATCTACAGAACTTGATATTTCTTTTGAAAAAATATCTGCTTTCACAATTGTGAATTAAACTTCCATATAGGTACTGTACTTTTTGTTTACAACTTCATTTTAGCATACTTTGTATTATTCCTGTTATAAATGTTGTTGAATTAACGTTATCATTATTATTTCTGCTTTGATAATCATTCATTTCAAATAATGGTGAACGAGCGGGTTTGATGTCGTCGAGTAAAACTACATTTTTATCAAGACTCGTTGCTCCGATCGACTTTCCACACGAGTACTTTTATTCATAAAATTGTCCTAGTAACCTTATTTTGTTGAAAAATATTGAAAAATATCTGTCATTTCAAAGTTTTGGGGTGTGGACCATCGGGGGTAGTCCGTTCCTGACTTTGTAGCAAAACAACTGACTCCTGCATGAAAGCTCATCGAAGGAATTCATTTGTTTAGTCAATTATCAAAATTTGGATGATTTTGAATATTCACTTGAAAAGTTATCAAAGAAAAACATTTTTCATTTTGTCACTTCGAGGGCCCGTAACTTGGTTACGAAGACTTTTAGGAAAAAAAGTTATATAAAGTACTGGTGATATTTTGACCCCATCTATACATTCCCGAGAGGAAAAGAGGAAGTCCAGGGACACCCTGTATTTGGAACCTATACACGTTAATTTCTTATTAAGATAATTGGTTCGGCCTCCTTGTCCAGTTTTTGAGTAACGAAAGGATTATCCCGCCAAATCGTTACCATCAATGTAAAATACCCGCCAGCCAAGATAGTTCAGAGATGTTCACAACGGTACAAAACAAAAGAGTTAGTCTGATTTGTAACTTCCATTTTATACCGACGGAAAATGAAATATCGGCATGGGAATATTCGCATGTGATTCCCAAGGCAGAAAATTTGATCTAATTTTATATTGCATATTGAGATATGTAACCTTCCACCCATCTGGTTCAAGAAATTTTAACTTGAGTGATGTTTCGCAGTTCATGAGAATACGTCTAATTCGAATGGCCTAAAACATTGTTAGGATAAGATAGTGCGCTCATGGTAAGCAACCTCTATACCTGATCGAATATATGACCAAAGACTATGAAGTTCAAAACTTCCAACTAATAAATAAAATCTCTCGACTCGATGCGAAGTTATGGCGAATGTTCTGGTACAAATAGAAGTCTGTAACGGGGCAGGTAAATATTGGGCGTGTAATCTCACCTAGGATTGAGTAGTCGAGATTGGGAAACCCACTTGTTAATGAAATAATTGGTAACACCCCGCATTCTGTCGTGAAGTGACGGTCTTTTCTAAAAATATATTTGATTTTCCATTCAAAACGTCAATGAAATAATACTAGAAATGATCCATACCTAGGTCTAAATGAAAATAAACGAAGAAAGACACGACGTTATGAGTACTAGCACTTAGTGACACAATTATAGCAGATAGGAGTCCAATAACATAGCGGGAAGGTTTGAAAACCTATAGAGGAACAATAATAAATGCGTTGAAAACTCAATGAAAAATAATTAACATATATCATGTGAAATGATTTGAATTTTTTTGCTAAAATGCAGCTACGGGGAAGGATTCATTCACCACAAAATAATGTCTCTTTCAAACAGTAATCACAGATAGATTGAATATTCTTGCCGTCACGGGCAGGTTCAATAAATAGTGAGTAGATCTTGTGTGATAAGCAGGTAGATTGAAATTTATTTCCAACAGAAAATACTCTTCTCCAAAGTTCGCGAATTATATTTCTGAAGTAATACAATTTCAGGAATATTTTATTTCACATGAGTTCCTTATGAAGTTGTTCTGTATCCTTTCAATACTTTATTTAATACACTCATAATGGGGGCTCCATATAATGGATGTATTTCTAGGATGTTCTCAACAAATGTAACGTATGAATATTTCATACAGCTGGCATCGATGAATTCTTTTGAGTTAGGAACAATGCATTGTTTGTTATATCTAAGACTCCAAGAATCCTCCTTTTCCCCGTTCTATTTCGTCTCTTATTGAGACTGTCAGCAGATTCACCCTAAATTTACTCTCGTCTTCATATAAAACTATTTCCTCATAGCCTACTTTCACTAAACCAGAGTAAAGGGTTGAGTTTAGTCCACTATCTACCTAACCAAACCTACAACAACGAATTTCTCTCATACTTTTAGGATAGCCTTGTGCAGGTGAATTGGGACCTTCCTCACCTACCAGAAATGGTCTCTGGCCAGCTAACAATTGCCTATCGTATCAAGCAATCTATAGTCGGGCCGTTCAAAAGATAGAATTCAAGGACGCATGAACAGTGAATGCCTGCGCCTATATATAACCTGCGCGGCGTAGCCACGCCTTCTAAACTGAAATAAATGAAGAACTGTTTACACTGTACTGTACTCATTTGTACTTTGTATTTACGTGTGTTACGTTAATTAAATAATATGGATGGAAACACTCTTTCACCTCCAAGAAAAAGATAAAAAATAAGACATTCAACTGTAGAAGCGAAAGGTGTAATAATGAACACTTATAAAAAAGCATCCCAAGAGTTCATGGGAGAACAGGAAAATGCTGTTGAATTCACTGCTGAGGCGACGTTTTTGTTAAGTGGTGTGAATCGGACTTGTAACATTGGGGACAGGAACATTCAAAGAGTGCTTGCCGTTCACGTGATCATTCTATCTTTTCAGCGGCTACACTATAGACATATTTCTGCTATAACCGTGGATTTAACCGGCAGTGTTCAAAATAAGTCGGCATTACCGGTTAGACACCATCCAACCGATACCGGCACCGACTAAGTACAGGGAATTTTTAAAATTTCATTTCCTGATTGGAGAAATAAGTCTTCGTTGAAACTCTGAAAATGAATTATCCCAATCCTGAACAATGTTTATACCGAAATCACAAACCAAGATTTTTTTTATTCTTCATTTCACTTTTTTTTTTGTCAAACACTCCTACGAGTGCCACACTTTTTTCACATAAACAAGAAAGCTGAAGCCAAGTGAAGTACCACCCATACACGAAAACCATGCATTTAAGAGAGAGGCATGTTAACATGGTGAAAATAACTTTTTCCTTTTGCGAAATCCATCTAAGGACACAGTGCATATTTATTTTCGAAATCAAAATCAAACGGAAATAGAGGAACAGGAACATAGTGTTGGAAGAAGAACCACCGCTCTATTGGGGGTAGAGCCCAGTACCTTTCGGTTGTGAGTCGTGCACACATCCATTTGCGTCGACTCCCTCACCAATAATATATTTGCTTCTCAGTTAGATCCATTTCTTTTCCTTCGAATCGGTATTAGAAACATACTTGAGAAACTTGTCGTTCCATAATAGGTCAAATAAAAATTCTGGCATTTTCAATCAACGGAATAACCGCTATAAAACTATGCTTACATTATTTTCTCGAACGTGTTACCCAACAGCTGGGCATGTAATTTTTACAAAACAGGCCAGTTTTAATGAGGGCAGGATAATTCAAAACATGTCTATTTCTCATCCATTATTTCTGTATCAACCAGAATTACATGTCATTTTGATAAATCGATAAAAGCCTTCTCCCTCACCAATCCAATTTATCACTCATTAGTGGAGAAAATAGGCGAATATTTCTGAACAAATTATTGATTGAACTGTTTACGGTTTTTTGTTCTTCTCTCACTATGAGTGGAGTTGAAATAATAACAGGAATGATGAATATCACAATATTACTGGAAGTATGAAATATTTCTTTGGCTGAGGCATATCACACTGTTTTAGTTGTGATTCAGCAGACTTGAGATTCAATTCAGCGAATAGATGGATAATAGGTCCATATTTATTGCCACGATTTACATGGTGTAACAAAACTTACCTGTGAATATCTCAAGTGTATTTCTTTTTCTGTAAACTATGTAAACTTCACAGTTCTTTTCGTATAAATAGGTGGCGAAAAATAACCCCTTGAGAGGAATTTTGTATTTATTTTCTTCTGATCAAGTTTTTGACAAAACGAGAAAAATAACAGTATACCTTCGATTATGTTTTTGACGTACTTTTATATTCTCTTACCGTTTTTTCTCATTGATTCACATCTGAATAAATGGATTGTTTAGGGGTACTTGTGTTATTTGTTCTATATCTCGGAGGGCATGAATTTTTGACATCATATTCACGAGAAAAATTCTGATCCATTTTGATCCCAAAAACATTGCCTCAAAACACTCCAAATGAACGCATTTAGAAAACTAAAGCTAATAATATGAACACTTATCTCCTCTTTTTCTCTTTTGTTCCGCATGATTTCCTCTGAACGTTACAAGGGTGTCCCTCATGGGAATAATGAAAAAAAAACTATCTATATAGGGGGGATAATAATTACCGCCTTTATGTCAGCATTTGTCGTAGTATGTCAAAAAACTTTCGAAGAAGAAATTGGAGAATATATGAATAGCTTCTCTGAATCTTCTGATGCCAGCAAGTAGCAATATCTGAAGCAAGCGGAGGGTGTCTTGAAAATAACTGAAAACAGTATTGAGGAGCGCTTATAGTTTCTTCTGGTTGATAGTTTCCAGTAAACGTTTGTGAATTATACTATAGCGACTGACCATACGATAATCGCTCTATGCATAGTTTTAATTTCATTTTAAATGATTTCATTGAAAAATGTGAATTGGTTCTTTCATTGTACGGAAATTTCGTTTTTGTTATATAAATAAAAATTTTGGGATTGTGGTGTATATACAAGAAGCGATTATTTCCTACCCAGATTCGTAAATGTTCAACCTACTCAGCGACATTTCTCCTCCAGACATCAGCATATGGAAATACGTGAATTATATACCGCCATCAAGGATCATAATTTATTTTAACAGTGTAGCTATGGAATGTGAGCTGGTGTCTAATTGCTATTAATCAATGGTTAAGCCCGTCTCATAGCACGACCGATCAAATTATAACTCTGGGACGATAAAACGCTGTTGGCAAAAATAACTATAACCTCAGTAAACAGTGCGTTTACACTTCCATAATCCTTTATGGTCTTGCAGTCAGGTATAAACTCATATAGGTAGGGGTGATAGGTGTTATTATTATGCAAGCAACATAAACTAGAATAATGGCAATCACATTTAATCGAATACATTACCAACCAAATCCTTATCAATATAAACCACGTAAGTACAAACAAATAAAAACAAAAATTAAAATATAGAGTGGCATGTGTCCGGATTTTATCGTCAATATTATTAGGGGTCGAGTTTTCAATCTACTGCGAATGAACTTAGCTGTCAGCTAAATCCCTAACAGCCAATCAAAATGCTTGGCTGAGACACTCTGTTGACAGCTGAGTTTGATAAACCGACTCTTAGTCCGTTGGGGGCTGACAAGCTCATGGACAAACACCAACCAAACAAACATCACTCAACAAGAAACTTTGTCAACCTCGTTCAAAAAATGGTAGATAAAAAATGCACTAAAATGGATTTCTGAATTGAAAGTTGACATTACACAAACAGACTCCTGAATCAAATGAGACACCCAGTACAATGATAACTGTCACTCTTGAAAACATTAGATATTTATTCTCCCAGAAGCATCGCTGGTGCGGATATGGGACGACTATCGTTATTATATGCTGTGGCGCTACGGGGCGACTTACGTATTTTTATCGAATCTTCCGATGAGCCTTCAACATCAACAACCTACAAAACCTGGTTTTCATAAGAAATGGCATATGAGCAACGAACTTACTTGAAGCAACCTAAATGAGCCATCAAATCTGCAGAAGATTGGGTTTGGGGATTCAAAAGCACAAATTGAAACTTTGTTGGTGTACTTAGATAAATAAGGATTCAGCATGAAATTCTTAATACGACAACGTTGCGTGTTTATAATTTGAAATAATCATTTAATAAAAAGTAAATAAGTATATAGCAAGTATCAGTGATGTAAACTCTATGGGATTAAGTGTTAACCAAGAGAAACGGAAGAGATTCAGCAAAAAAATCATTGCTTGGGAATCTCCCAGAAGCTATTTAAGTATCTTTGATTCACTCGGCTGAACTGGAGTAAACATATTCGAATCAAGCTCCTGATGACTATTGCAGAGTATTCTGTGCAAGTATAGACTCATGTTATTTATCGTGTTATATTATATAACATTTAAAGTATAGCAGCAAGCAATAAAAGGCAACTTTGAAGGATTCGTCAAATTTTCTGGCTGTCGTAGTTTTTTCAGAATTCATCTGGCACCTAACCCATGAACGCTGATTAAGGAAGGATTACAAACGTTATATATTCCTTGAAAATGATTTTCAAAGAAGGTTCTGATAGCGATTCGAATTATCTACAACTATTTATGGTTTACGATGGCAGAGATGTGGTTTACGACGGCAGATATGATGGGCGCGAGAATAATTGTGAAATGACTTGAATATTTAATTCATTGCTTTCAGTGATGAATGAGTATCTCACATCTTTGTTCAATATACTTATGAATATTCAAGGAAGCATTTCTAGAATCCAACTTGGATTCGAATTTTTGTTCGTTTTCTATCAAGCAGATAATGATAAAAGAGCACATGCACTCAATATCGTTCACATTACCCCAAGAAAGTTCAGAGAAACGTTAACGTTCACCATTCTTTAGCTCACGTCCTTGACTTGAGGTAATGAGAAATAAGAATATCATCTCGAGAATGCTCGGCACTGTGATTGAGTTTAATTTTCAATTACAGATTTCTTTTCGACGCGTGGTGCCACAGTCATTGCCAGCCGACCACCAATTACCAATCGGATTACCTGAATAATGACACAACAATTGCAGTTAGGTATAGTGGGTTAAGAGCAGCGGGATGTTTTTAATAACTTACAAAAATGTCAATAAATTTTGGTTGACCAAACGAAACCCGAATATCCTACTGAACTCATCAAACTTAATAATATCAATGATTCTATATTCCTCGACTCTCAGGCTATTGAACACCAATAGACACCGGATTTTTGATTCGAATGCGAATTTCTTTTGTGGCTCGTATATGCACATACACATACTAATCCTTTTGATCTGTGGTTGAGTTCTTCGTGTCCGAACACTCTTTGATGCTTGGCTCGTACAAGTATCGACTTTGAAGAATATTCGTTAGTAGGGAATCACAACTAGTGAAGGATAAACTTCATTAAAACCAATTTCTTGAACTTGGTTAAGCTTGGTTAAATCTCTATTGAGTTGGAGTGGTACAATCGGGCCTAAGTCTCTCAAATCGTTTCCGAATTGAATATAGAAAATGAATGTTTTCGATTTCTATCGGTTCTGGAAAAATAAGCGATGACGTCTTACAGAAAATACATAAAACAATAATTACAGAATGTATGGACTATGTTTGTTTTTATATATATATATATATATATATATATATATATATATATATATATATATATATATATATATATATATATATATATATATATATATATATATATATATATATATATATATATATATATATATATATATATATATACGTGTATATTCGAGGAATATTCGGAATGTATATGGAATATCTTGAAAAAACATTTTTGAAAATAACTGATATATTTTCTATATTTCTTGAAGACTTATTTTTGATCTCCATTTATTTTTCCCAAGTCAGATTTCTGTACAGAAAAGGGACCTCTTATTCAAAGTATACATTTGGCCTCATTGTAGTGTGAAAAGTCTTTTTCTCCCTAAAGAGAAGAACTAAAAGTGACGTTATGGTAGGTATGTAGGTAGGTTCGAAGTGAACGACCCTCCATGCAATCCGCGAAGGTTCATTGTGGTTCACATTTGGTTCATACTTCACCAAGTAAACTCGGCTTCTTGACGAAGCCGATCAGTTTATTCGAAGAGAGATTTTCCAGGTCCGATGGCGAGACGTACAGTACGTCATCATGAAGGGGTCGGTTCGACTCCCTGTGAAGACACCTTTTCTACTTTTTTATTCTTCCCTCTTTTTGTAGGTTCTCTACATTTCTGGAATTTCGGGAGCATGCTATACTGTACATACTTCTGAGTTTTAGTAATTGAATAAATTTTGTTTATTAGTTTCATGAATAAATTATTTAAAAATGCCTTTCCTTGAATGATTACGAGAATGAAGTTAACTTCATCCTCGGGAGAGAAAGTAGCACTTTTTCCCCTTGATATACAAATAGTTATTCCTTCCAAAACTCAATTCAATTTGATAGATGAAATACTCAGCAATTCAAGAGGTTAGGCTTCTGAGTACCCAATATTAACTGGATTTTATAATAATACGAAAATAAATAAACTGTTAATCCCCAAATTCGAAATTGAAAACTAATAATAGATCAGCTTCACCTTAATTGGAAAAGTTCAGTGGTACTTCGATTTACATCGATCAGAGATATAGTAAATAAATTATTTCGAATAACTGCAAATTATGACAATATGTCAATTAAAGCAGAAATGAGGATCAGCAAAAAAGTGACGAGAAAAATAATAGGAGAGCTCTTGCTGCGATCGTGTTTGGTGCGAAAACACATATTCAGACAGAAATGCGAGAATCGAAAATGGAAAAAGAAGTCTGAGAGAAGTATGTAAATTTCGCAAAGCTTTGGATGGATCGAAACAGTCAAGTACTTCCATAATTTTTGTGAAGAATATAGCACATGATGATTTACCCTTTTCGAACAACGTCCTCAACGATGAAAACGGAGAAAACATAGTGACCCCTGCGGAAATCCCAAAGAGCTTGTCAAGAAACTAGTCGATAGTAAATTTGCTAAGGCTGACATATGTGGTGCAATATGTCTTTCAAGTTCAGAATGAGGGTTGACTCCATTTGATAACGATTCTCTTGATAGTGTGCAAAAAAAAACACCCCCCACTCAAAACAAAAAATGAATGAACATCTTTTCATATGAATGATAAAACACTACTATACAATAAATCAACTACTGTTCAAGAAGTAAATACTGCAATGAGTTTTCCCTGAGTTCAGACTAGATGGATTATTACACCAACAAATGAAAAATCTACAAATAACATTGGAAGAACATTTGGGGCTCCGTCAAAAAGGTGTCGGTACTTAAAAGGGAGCGAAAGCAATAATACATGCAGCCACCAGGAGCTGAACAACCAGTAGTTTTATTGAAGGACACAAAAATCTATCACTTCTATTACTTGGAAATAAATATATCTTGTCTGAAACAAGTGTTCAACAGTGAGATCCACTAGTTCCTCCATCATTTTGCATTGAAATAAGTGAACTGATTAGCAAATTGAAATCGTCCTTAAATGAATGGTATCTTGATGATAGTACTTTGATTTAATCTCTCGATGATATTCTAGGTGATCTGAATTCCATAAAAAATTCCAAAAAAATTACTAGTTTTAAACTCAATTCGGAAAAATGCGAGCTTTTCGTCAATATTTCTGAAGAAAGAGCAAGTAAGAAGTTCACGACACAGCTTCGAAGTTCCTTCCAGAAATACAAATTATGGACCCCTCTAGACTTCAACTAATAGGATAAGCAATCACACATGAAGCAATTCAACGTATCCCTGAACAACGAAAAAAGAATGTGAAACCAATGTGTGGAGAACTAACTTTGTTGAATTCGCATTTGGCATTATTTCTACTAACTGATTGCTTTCGAATCCCTAAGCTCACGTACAATTCGAGAATGTGCCCAACTTGGACTTTTCTAATTGCACTGAAAGGAATATATCAGATATTGAAAGGAGCAGCACATCAAATTAATATTCGTTTGAATGAACCTGAATGGTTACAGGCTACTCCTTGAGTAGCTAATGAAGGTCATGGGTTGCGAAAAGTAGAGGACCTCTCGTTATCATCATTTTCGAGTTCGTGTTACGGAGATTTTGATGTCTCAGATCCTTGCTCTTCTACCAAACTTAATACTTGGGTAGTGGTTCTTCAGTTAATTCAATCTCATGAATCCATAGATGGAGAAAGTGTTCCAAATGATGATAATGAAATGATACAAAGAAATTGGGATAAACCGATAATGGATAGACGACAAGAAAATGTGTTAGAAGAGCGACGAGTGATATCGATCGTGCGAGATACCTTGCAGTGTCGGCCAAAGAATTTGGAAGATGGTTAACTATTCGCACTTCTCCACAACTACAAACCTTTCTGGATACAAATAGTCTTCAAATTACCGTAGCTTTACGTTTGGGTGCACAAACATGTGAACCATATCACTGGTTTGCTACGTGTGCGGATGTATTTGCAAACTCGATGTTCGATATTCAGTTACAAGTCCTAAAAAGTTGAATATGCCGAGGAACGGAATGTTATTGAAACAATTATATACTAACACCTATTGCATTCAATACTCGGAACTTAATTCCCGTTCTTCGCTGTGGAATTGAAGGTGCGAAGACTACCTGATTCTTCGGAACCAGCTTGGCGACCAATTGATTTATATGGCGCTTCAGATCATGTCCTGAATCTAAGAGAACTGTTGTTTTGATGTCCAAGTTTTTCTGTGATGGTGCCGATCTGCCATACGAACTTTCGTCTGCACACTTTCTTCACTTGAAGGTAACAAACTCTTGGGGCATTGGTCTTTGATGGAACTCGAGGTTTTCTGTTGGGCTAAAAGCGTCGCTCGGTAGCGGAACATTAGGGTTTGTTAATTGGCAGATGTGGGAGTTGGGTTGTCTGCTACAGCCTTGAGTCGTCTTTTCAACGTCTAGAGACTAAGTTCTGCAATTTGTAACAGGATGATTGTGCGCGTTGAATTCCTGGTCAACCCCCTCCTCCTTACGGTGGCTCTAGAATTCTTCACTTTTGAAGATAGTGAAATTATCCGAAACCATGACGAAGGGATGATCGTGAACAGACAAAATGCTTTCAGAGAGAGATGAAGTTTTTGCAGAGGACGAAGCATCTCGCAGCTTTCCCCCCTCCGTCCACTCAGACTAGCATCCACACACAGAAAAAGGTGATTATCGAAGGGACCTGCATGGTCGATGTGCACTCTCTCTCTCTCTCGATGTTTCATCTGGCTAATCCCACGGATGAATTGGGACTTCAACTTCTCACAAGACGTTCTATGTCCTTATCTAGGCCTTCCCAATAGTCATACCTTCTGGCAAGTTGTTTCATTTTCGTGATTCCTGAGTGTGATGCATACAGCGCTTGTAAAATTGACGCTCAAAGAGTTTTTGGTATCACTGATCGATCTGAACAGACAAGAATATTGCAAGCTATAACGTACTCATTTTGCGTCTGGTATTGTGCTCTTGCAGAAGGATATCCAGATCTGGGTGTTTTGCATTTTTCCCAAAAACCGTTTCTGCAATGATTGCTTGAAGTAGGCTTCGTGCATTCGTGCATGCAACGCGTTTTCATCTATAGCAAGTTCTTGACACTTGCACAATGTAAAAACTGTGGCACGAGACGAAGAATCAGCATTCTCGTTATCTTTCACTTCCTTGCAAAGGAGTGTGTAGTAGATTCCACTAAGGAAAGAGGCTGCTCACGTATCCAGTTGTCTTTGAGGCCTCTGATAAACTGGGCACGGAGAAAAGTATCAGCTATTTTAAAAGGTGCAAGTGGCGTGAAAATCACAATCTTTCAAATTTCCTTTTAGTGATGTGGCAGAATCTGAGATGGACTGGTTTGAGTATTGAATGACGCTGACATAGTAGTGCTGAGAGACGACGGTTGAGACTGAGGGAGACAGCCTATTTGTAGAATAATCTATCAGAGTCGTGAAATAGATGTCTTTTCCTATTGATGAACACAAGAGCTGAGCTTTTCTGTATCATCACTCACATTCTCAAAATCACAACAATTCCCAGAACACTCCAAAGAAGAAGAGTTTTTTTTTTATTTCTGCCTTCATAATTTTCGAATGGTATGATCTGAGATTCTACGACTGATTGCCTTCCGAGAGCAGATGTCAAAACTGATAAGAACTCCTTAAACTGGTCCTCATCTGTTGTGAAAACTTGTCTGGAATAGTTTTGAGAATGTTTCGAATTCGCTGAGAATGATTTGAACAAGCATTTCAGTAGCTGGAACATATTGTGACTTTTGCGTTGTACTAGCATTCAATACCATTGATTTCATCTATAGATTATCAATGTTCATCCTCTATTGACCAAATAAGTAGGGGTGATGAAATGCTTTAATTGCACACACACTCGACTTTAATCAAAACCCATGTGAAATCTCATAAAAGCTAACTGACATATGATGCAAATAGTAAGCCAAAGGCAATGAATATCAACTTTCAACCATCCAGTTCATTACAGTATTACTGTCGACTATGCCGTTGTATACTCACTATCCTTAGATATTTCCATGGTATTGGAATGAGAACAGAGATCGTTCAAATGCAGCTGAATTTTCCAAAACTGAGTCAATGTCTGATGGTTTTCATATATCACTTAGAGGTTTTGTAATTATTGATTTAGGTTTACATCATAAATTGAAGAATCATATTCTTATTTCTCATAGGTATCTGGAGTGAATATCTCCTAAAGGGCTATTCGTAACGGGAAAATGGCAGTAGGTATGTGGAGTTGCCAAGAGTACTCTATTTGTGCACTTTAAGTGCGAAGTGTGCCCAGAGTTCGGTCTAAAGTGACTATATACTAGTGTTTCTGAATTCTAAAACAATTCAGAAGACCGATCTGGGCTACTTGATGACATTTAGTCGTTCCGGTTCTCAAAAATTCTGCTAGAGAACGTCACGATCGTACCTGAAATTTCATTTCAGTGTTGCAATTTCTAATGTTTACGTGATGAAAAAGTTCGAAATTCAGGTAATTCAACAATACAATTCCAGTAGAAATTGTTGGCAATTTATTTTTGAGTCTACTTTTCACTTCAAGATGTGTTAGGATGTTGTTATGTGCATTTCATTTTGCATTTGTAATTGGAATGTAAATATGCTATTATTCTGTGTATTTTGAACATCTGAGAATGAATAAGAATTTAAAACGAGACGCTCACAAATTTGAAAATTATGGCCCCCAGAATTTCTTATCCATATAATTATGTAGGACACACATAGATACATCAAGTTATTCTGGGTTATGTTTTTTGAGAATACGAAAAGATCCATTTCTCTTTTTCTTTACTCCAGAAAATTGTTGGTGTACCAATTTTCTTGTTTATTCGTTCCTGGTTCATTTCAAGGTCAGAACATCAACTTTTGTGTTCTGTACCACGAATCTTTTTTCTAATCCTCGTTTCACCTTCTAATTATGTACTGTGGCATTAATGTTAACACTGTTAACTGTTTACCCTCATCTTTGCTCGATTCATGTGAAAGGGACCTGACACCAAAAATTATTTATTAGTCTCAAAAAGAACATGTTATATGTATTTTTCTGAATGGCTACAACTCAGAGGCGCGTTTCGTCTCCAATGACATAAACCAGATGTTTTTTTTGTAAATATTCTTCAAAGAGGTGCTGTGTGTCTATTGAATGAAAATTTACCTTTGCTTGTACTAGCATTATTAACAAGTTGTTTGAAATAGTGATATGTTTGTAGGCCTTTAAAAACACTTTGACACCTCGCATCAGAAACTTTTCGAACCAAACATTACATAGAACACAATAATGTTACAATTCAAATTTGCTGCGTTTATTGACCTACCAGCCATAGTATGTCAGAGCAATGTTCACTACCAAAACCTAAACACGATTAAATTTCCACAAAATTTATTGTCTTCGCGACATGTTTCGATACACTGTATCTTTATCAAGCGAATGTTTCTAAACATTCGATTGATAAAGATACAGTGTATCGAAACATGTCGCGAAGACAATAAATTTTGTGGAAATTTAATCGTGTCTACCTTATAGCGTAAAAACTATAGATTTCCATCAAGTAAAGGCCACCTCAATCCAAAACCTAAACAATGGGGCATGGCCCAGCTCTTCAGGTTGACTGACAGTCATTCGATATCTGAAGTTAAGCAACGCCGAGCGCGGTTAGTACTTGGATGGGTGACCATGCAGGAAAATACCGTGTCGAAAGCCCGTACAGCTGCAGCGAAGTAGCATATCATAGCTCGCAGACAATATATCAATGAGCACAAGATATATTGAGGATATGCTGTCCTTCGGAGGGGATGCTAAGCCGTCGGTCCCGAGTCCATGGATGTTGGGCTCGTTGAAGATTCCTACCTCTGGTTGGAATACAAGAGGGTTCGGCAAAATTTCCGGTTGGGGGAAGTGTGCTCACCGGCGTCGGTGATTGGCCTTGGTAGCGGAAATAGGACGACGTTGAATACAAAAATAAAAAAAAAAACCAAACAATATCGGGTTATCCTTGAGGCCAACTGATAGTGGTATACGCGGATTTCAATTATCCATTTATTGATGAAAGAAACTCTAAGTGTAGGTAAAACATACGTTGTGGAGAATACGGTAAAATTCCGTTTATCGGGCACACGAAGATATAAAAAAACGGTTTGCGGGAACTTACGTACTTCAACCTCCTGAACAAAAAGTTCAATTGAAATTTTCGGCGCTCTCAATTAGTTTCGGAGGTACGGGCCGATTTCGGGATGTAAAATGGGATTTTCTAGTACACGTTTCTGCGGCGAAATAACACTCGAAATGCCTCCTTTGTCATCAGCACCCTCAATCATCCGTTTCAGACAAAAAATGCTCTTTTCTTCAACAGAAACATGTCAAATTCGGCATTTGACAGCTGAGGTGAACAAATACCGGTACTGGAATATCAGTCGGGATCTGTTGTTCTCCTGAATGCTAAATGAAAGGGGCATCAATTAGGGAAATATGTACTATTATTTGTCATGTCATAAATTATTCATATGAACCTCCATCACGTAGAAAAAAAATACTCTTGGAAGTATTCAAGTGACATTTCCTACATTTGTTTACTGTAAGCGTTTCAGTTGCAATTGCTGTATAGATCATGGTAGAAGCTAAAACAACTTCTTATGGCATCGAAGTGAAAAAACTCTTTAGAAATACACCCGATTGAATGTTTGTTTTCGTACTTCAAGCGATGCGAGATTACGAAAACAATGATTTATCGAGATTTTATGCAAAATATGCTTTTCTCATAAATGTATCTACTCTTGGTGAATTGTCCGACTACTTTCAGTCATCGTTATAGATTCACTACAAATCCACAGGAATACCGGTCCGAAATATTTAACTAACACAGGATGCATATAGATGCCAATAAATCCACTGTTGTGTCGTCTGATGTCACATTTCATTTTGACCAAAGGTGAACAGTTTTGTAAGTTTGAATTTCCCCCCATAATGCTTTGATTTTTATTTAAAATTTTATGGGTTTAAATAATAACAGAATGAAAAAATAATCTTCCAATCATAATATAACAATAATAAATATGCGAGAAAATGATATTTGGGACAAATTGAAATTTTATGCATATTTCCCATTCACATCTTTATTATATGTGGAGTAGGGGCACGGCCCAGCTCTTTGGGTAGGACAGTCATTCGATATCTGAAGTTGAGCAGCGTCGAGCGCGGTTAGTACCAGGATAGGTGACCTCATGCAGAGAAAGACCGCGTCGAAAGCCCATACAACTGCAGCAAAAAAAAAGCATATCATAGCTCGCAGGCAATATATCGATGAGCACAAGATATATTGAGGATATGCCATCCTTCAAAGGGACGTAAAGCCGGCGGTATCGAGTCCAGGGATGTTGGGCTCGTAAGAGATCCCTACCTCTGGTTGGAATACCAGAGGGTTCGGCAAAATTTCCGGTTTGGGGAAGTGTGCTCACAGGCGTCGGTGATTGGCCTTGGTAGCGGAAATAGGCCGACGTTAAACAACGAATAAAAAAAATATATGTGAAGTATTCAGTAAATGATAGCAATCTCCGATTGATTGGATTAATCGAATGATAGGGCGGACTCTGTTATAGTTTGATTGTTCTAAAATTGTTCGTTATCGTTAACCAGCTGACGAACGTCAACCCTCAGAAGTCGAAACTTGTGCGAGCAATGGATCAACGAGGCCTTACCTTTTAACGTGCGATTACCCAGCACGGTGGCCCGGCGAGGATTGATATAGATTGATATAGATGCCTCAACGACTCGATATCAAATATGAAACCTCTTTACACTTTTCCATCTGAAATTTTCACAACGCTCGGAGACCAAAGATGGAAATTTCAACCCTTTCAATTCAGGAAGAATTTCATGAACAAATAATTTTTTAGCGAATTTTCAGGAATTACTCTCAAACACGCTGTTTACTTTTTCGTCATTTAATCGCACTTCCCCAGGGGATCAGGCAGGTGAATTTCAACCCTTATAATCAAAAATGGATTTTCCACATAGAAATAATTCTTGTAGCATAAACAAATTTTGAGAAATTACTTTAAAATATCCCCTGCTTACTTTTCGTCAAAAAATCTCCACTCGCTAAGGAACTATGGCTGTAAATTTCTTCTCTCATAATAAAATGGAATTTTTTGAAGAAACTGTTTCTTTAAGCATAACCAAATTCCCAGAAATCACTCCCCAAACTTCGTCTGTTCACTTTTTCGTCAAAAATTCCCACGCTAAAATGTAAAAACAGCATGAATGGTGATAAGGGACCTATCCCTTTCAGCCCGCTTCTCAGTTTATTGTATAGAAAGTAATCAAAATAATCAATAATAACAGAAGACTGACCAACAAACTTTGCAGCTGGTGACTGCACTAGATCATTATCGAGAAATTAATTAGAATAATTAGCAGTAACAAACAAAGTCCATATCGGACCGGAAATTTTTAGGTATATAAAGAACTAACCCAAGCTATAGATTTAGTATCAATTTCTTCTTCTGAAGATGCTAACCATGTTAGAGAACCGGACCCAGTACAGAACCTTTGGAGACATCTATATCGACTTGAGCAGAGGATTATTCGATTTTACAAATCTTGTATCCGTCAGTATTTCAGCTGACATGATGCGAGCGACATTTAATGAATGACTTTATCCAATTCAGACAAACACCTCTAATACCGTAATTATATAACTTTATCATTAGTTTAGAGTGATCAACACAATTGATTGATTTTATCGAACGTTATTGACTTGATATATATATATATATATATATATATATATATATTTGGTTGTTTAGTGAATTCCCCCCTCGTCCATGAACATGATACATGATATTAAAAATAGTTCAAAATTATGTATTTATTCCAAACAAACTATAATATGGGAGGTTCGGTATGTTACCTAGTGAGTTGATAATGATTGCGGTTAGAAATGCCTACTAATTTCAGAGCGTCGTTATATATGCGATTTCGAAGTCTCAGTCGAACATACTTCACGGCCCTCCCCTACAAATTTTCGGCCACGACACTATGTGTAAGGAATAGGACTAATTTACTCAAATCTGTTCAATAGTATCTTGCCGGGGCCAACTTCACGAACATATAAACTGTTATTATGTACAGTACATCTCAAATGAAGCTGGTAGGGAGAGAGAGAGGAGTGAACTGAGAAGAAACATATCTTGTTCGAGTTATGATCACTGAGAGCGTGATCTATGACTGGATGCCAGCTCGTAGAGCCATAGATCAATCGCGCATCGATCAGGAATCAATAAAAACTGAACTATAATTACCTGTTTATTTCGGAATCCCACGTATGCATTGTAATTACTGTAAATGGTTTGTAGCTAGTAAAAACACAAAGCGCAATTGGTCGAATAAATCTTATCCTTTCGAATGTACGGCAGAATGACAAAGGAATGAAGGTTATTATTGCTAATGGGCACTAGATATAACTCATATTTTATATTTTCAATGTGTGGAAGTTTGAATTTTTATCCTTTTACAGCGACTGGTTAATGAAGAAAAAGCGTTTGAGTTCTTTGTAACATTATGGTTGAAGGTGTTCAAAATGTTAAAAAAGTCGTCAGTAATTGTTCTCTTGATTCGATGACACTGCAAAATACTGGTATAGGGTGATCAAGGAAAACTATTTCTCAGTGAGCAGAAGTGATGTTTCGAAATTATAAGAATCATGAAAAATATTTATTATTGGTAAGTTGAAAATATCGAAGATTGCCGATCTAGTTATTATCTCCTTTTCTAGAATAGTAGAATCTATGAGACCACACCAAACTAACCAATGTTATTTTTCGTTTGCTGGCTATTGAAGGAAGATTACGAACACTTTTTAGCGCGATGTTCCGGTGGAAGAGGACAACTCAATGATTGAACAATTATCGACACACTCAATTGAAGATTTGGGGATGAAAATCTCGTTTCATTATCATTCCCAAAGTAGGTACTTCAAAATGTCTAATCCACGGAAATTACTGGAGAACTTGAATTATTCGGTTCGAAAGAGATAATTGAAGAAATATATTCCAAGGGGCTGAGAAATTTTAAAAATTCTAACTCTCCAGATTAGTTGTGGAAAATATTGAGAGATTTTTGCATACGGTGGAAAAATTCTTGAACAATAAACTCATTCAGTTAGAAATTTTCATCACGGAATTCAATCTGCTGCATGATATTTTTAAGGATACATAACTCTTGGGATGATAGATGAAACAGTTCTATAGTTACAAGGCACGATTTTCTCTTTTCAAGATGTCAATTGAATTCGATGAGAAATTGTTGTGAATGCATATATCTTCAATATGAAACCTAAATCTCATCGGATTGAATAGATTTGAAAGTACGTTAGTAAGCAGAGCATTATGACATTATGAATAATTTATACTTGAGTTAACGAGAAAGTAACTGATGAAGTGAATCCTATACTAGAACCATCGATGTACTTTCAGGCAGTTACCAAATTAACTGATAAAAAAAGATCATCAGGTCAAAATAATCAAACAAAATCCTCAGGAATTATGTTGTTTATACTATCTCTCATACAATCCATTGAAAAGTTAGTTCAAACAATATTCAATGAAATCTGATGTCAACAAAATAATCACTCACTCACTGGTGATGCAATTAACTTTGTGCAAGAATTGTGAAAACAGGAGCTTCCCAAGGTTCATATCTGGATACCATATATTATCTACTCAACATACATGACCTTAACCGTAAACATTTTTGGTTATTTACTGATGGAATAGGCCGATACATGATTACTGATAGAAACACCCTATTCTGTGATTGTCATAAGTTTACAAAACCTCTACACGTGTTTTACCATACAATAGCTTTTTCAGGACTGTTATGAAAAGAAACACGTGTTGTGGTTTTGTAAACAAATCCTTCAATTAATCCTTTTCGAATCAGACCTACATGGGGTCCGACAGTTTCAACAACGTCGGATTCCCATATAGCCATAAATAACATCCCTCTATCCACAAAACGTCTTCACTTTTACAAGATGAGATATTGGGGTTGAGGAGACTTAGGCCTCGGCACTAAGTCACGGAGAAGTCTTGAGTAGGAATATCAAATTATCTGGCTGGCTTTGGCCTTCATCAGCTGTGGGTTGGCAAAGTCCTCGTTTCGAAACAAATTGTGATGATGTGAATGACCAGAGGATTTGAAATTAATCGTGCTTTAACGGCAAGTAACACATAAGTGGAACCACCTAGGGTGTAACACTCTAAGATAATGCTGTCCTAGTTTTCCGTCAGTGGTGACAGTTCTCCACGTCAACTTACAACTGCGTTTACAGAAATAATGACAGAGTGTTATCGGAAATTGAATTCAAAAATGTATCTGAAATGATACAAATAGAAAGTAGTAATTGCTATGAAGCAGAGAAATCAGGATTATCAAATTCTCTGATTATCAGATATATATATATATATGTTCGGGTAGGCTTCCGCGGTTAGAAATTTTGGAAAGAAGAGGTGTCTTGGATACAATTCAATGCGTGCAGTAATAGCTAGTAAATTATTTGTTTTGTACAGACTTGAGCAGGAAGATACATGCTAACTTTTTACTTCTTGATGCATGAATCATTCATTTTCAAATGTTAATATGGATATGGGTTCAGTTAAGCTCTGTCTGTATCTGGCTGAATTCATCGCAACTACCGTCAGAATGGGAGACCAGACTTGGCTGGACTTTCACTACTTATCCTCGCTCTACCCAGGAATCGCGTGTTGATAGGTGAGACCTCGTCATTTCTACGCTCACACAAATTTTAACTGTCGCGGGTTGTTTTTTCATAAGGAGACGACAATCGACTGGGGAAAAACTGGTTTCAGGATATTTGTTTTTTCATTAGGAGTCCACATTATTATTATATAGTTTCGTGCCACGTTGAAAAATAAATATCGAAATTTGTTAGTTACTTTGTTGTGTATTATTGAACGGTTACAGATCAGAATTGAAAATATTGCTTCCATTGTTTCATAATGATACATATAGCTGAGGGTGCCAACAACAGTGCTTTATTCTGAATACTCGAAGAAAATAATAGATCTCTTCTATTATCCCATCGGGTAAGTACCTATTCCAACAATTTTAACGGATCACATTTTTGTTCTAGAACGGAGTGCAATCAGGATACCCTTTAATCGGAACAGTGTGAGTGCGATGATCCTTGTGAATAATTAACGTGCTGATGTGGAAACAAAAGCCATTAATTCTTTGGCTGACTATATTGACGGCGGCGATCATTTTCATAATTTGTAATTTCATTAATTTGTTACTTGAGGCTTTGTCACGATTTTATGTGGAATATTATCGGGTTACCGAAGTAAAATTATCTCTCCGGTAATTATTGGTAAGCCAAAGAATTTATTAAATGCATAATTAATGGTTAATTACCGAAGAATATAATTCCAGACAATTTCAGCCCAATCTTCGTTGTATCGTAGGTTATTTTTCCTTTTTCAAGATTCCAATCGTTAACTTCTACCACAATTACAGAGTGGCCTCGAAGTTCGTGAACAATGTCTATGGTTGAATTTGATAAAGTTGTATATATTCTTGATAGATACTGAGTTTCTCTTCAAGTATTATTGATATTTCTGAAATTAAACCCAAGTAGCATAGAAAAAAAAAGTTTGATTCACCTCCTGATTTTTGAAATTCTACCTGAATCAGAATAAAATTATTGCATGTCAAGCCCGAATTCTATGTACCATTGGACGTATTTGGAGAACAAAATGACATATCGATCTGGAAATTTCGTAGTAGCCATCAATGAATATGGTCTATCATTCTAAAATGATTTGAGGAATGCAGTGATGCCAATTGTATAGCTATAGGATGTCAACTTTTTTTTTCAAATGAAACACTCTGCTATATTTTCTCATTTTTGGTACAATTTAGAATTATAAAAACTTTTACGTGTATGAACTGGTTTCAAAGATATAATTCTTTTCAGTATATTTCAACGAAATCTAAATAGAACACAGAATAAAACAGGAGATGAAACTTCCCCAATTCGTAGCAAAATTTCGTAGTAGCCATCAATGAATATGGTCTATCATTCTAAAGAGATTTGAGGAATGCAGTGATGCCAATTGTATAGCTATAGGATGTCAACTTTTTTTTTCAAATGAAACACTCTGCTATATTTTCTCATTTTTGGTACATTTTAGAATTATAAAAACTTTTACGTGTATGAACTGGTTTCAAAGATATAATTCTTTTCAGTATATTTCAACGAAATCTAAATAGAACACAGAGTAAAACAGGAGATGAAACTTCCCAAATTTGTAGCAAAATTGGAGATCATGCCTACAGGGTGTTTTGAAGACACGGTTTTCCATAAACGATGAGAAAATACATACATATAAACCACTTATTTCAAATGGAACACCCTGTATATTTTTGGATCCGTTATTTCATTTTAGGTGAACTCTCTTCATAGATTCCTTGATTTTCCAACCACAGACTTATTCGTCGACTTTTGGTGTTGTTTCTTTTTAATTTTTTTTCTCGATGAAAATTTGCTTTTCGAATTTTATAATTTTTTCGTCATTTTGTAGTAATAAGAATACATACAATTGGTAACGATTTATTTTTCAGAAAAACAATTCTCAAACGATCATCAGAAACTCAAAACTTAATTTTACAGCTACTTGAGCAGTTGTTGGAAATGATTACTTGATCTTTCGGTTAAATCGCGCCTGGAATCGTTATCTTCTCGACGTTTCGTCTCCCAGTTTGGAGCCATGGCCAAGACTTTTGCGTAACTTGACTCGTCACTCCCCAACTCTCATCATAACAAAATGAAGACTGAAGTTGTGTGGATGGAGGTCTGGTGGCAGATATGAGGATCCGACGGTGTCGAAAATGTTAGCAGATCAGATTTTGGGATCGTTTAAAGAGGTTTAATTGAAGGATTTGTTCGATGGACGAAGAACAGTAATTGATTTCAGGAATTAGAAATTTCATGTGAATCGTCTCATTTGTTGAGGCATTTAGGACCTTTTTCGATTTCTATTTATTCGCGAATTATTCTGGGATCCACTCCATGAGAAAGTACAGAAAAAAATGGCAAAAATATAGTATGGTTGGAAGTGAGTGGGTATGTTCATAGGTACGTGTATATCATTCATAGACGTTCGATTCATTCACAAAAAGGAAGAAAGAGTTCATTCAAAACAGCTACCCCCCTGCCTTTATGACGCTACGAGCACTGAATCACATATAAGTCACTTTTTGTATACCGAGTACATGGAACTAGTAGTATACATGTTAGTAAGGATGTGCTTGACAAGAAGAGATGAAACGAAGCTCATGATCACCCCTAAAGAAAATATACTTGGACTCGAGGCGCTGAATTTTCGGCTTATGCCCGGTTTATCATTATTTATCTCCCCTGCCAAGATTGGTATTCAAAAAATGCATGTCTTGTCATTGAACGCGAATTGGTAGCATAAAAAATGCTTAGCTCGCAAGGCTAACGAAGGGATATAACATTTAATCAAATTGTCTTATCTTTCAAAAGTTGTATTCAGTTCCATTGCAGTCCTCAGAATAGTTAGCTGTTTTGTGCAGTTGTGAGTTGGTAAAGATCCTCGTACCAAAAACATGATTCATTTCAGTGTATATGACACAATTCTCCCCTCAGAGGCAAGCGCCACACTAGTAGCATGAGCCACATCCGATGATGTATTATTTTTGTTTTCGACTACCAATTGAAGTCATTTTCAAGAAATTAATTCGTCAATACAGGTTTGATGAATCAACCTTACGATTCGACCAGCCAAAATACAGAATTGATTATTAATGCTTGCTCTGCCTCCAATGGGTACACGTACGTTTATTCAACGTTTTTTCAACGTTGTATCGTTGAAATATACGTTACCAGTTGAATTGTCAACGTTGTCATTTTGGTAATAACTTCTTATGTGTTTGAGTTACGTGTCAATAACACTGAATTCAACGTATTGATGTAATAGTTATTATTGAAACCTGGTGAGAATACGTTGTTTGTTCATGTGATTTAAATGTTATGATATTGAACGTTATTTTAACGTTGTATTGAAACCATTCAGTAACCAGTAATTGGTACAACACGTTGATTACACGTTTCATTATAACGATATCTATATGTTTCCATTCAAGGTTAAAGTAACATATAATTCACACTCTCTGTTGATTTATTCGATAACATACACGTTTGTGTGAAAAATGGTATCAACGTTCGCATCGAACGTATTTTTCAAACGGGTTGTCAACCTTCTTCGACTCATTTGGTTGATAGTTATGATGAAATATACATTTCGAATCGATAATGAACCTACGTTTTATTCTTATTGAATGACTTTGGTAATATGCACTATTCTTCAAAGTGATTTTCAAATTATCAAGCAACGTTATTTCAACATTGTATCAGATATTTGCAACAACTACTAGTTGACAGGCCTAGTTGATTATACGTCATACATGAATGAAGTTGTAATGTTCACATTAAACGTTTATATCACATAATATTCATGCTCCCAGTTGATGAATTACATTACATCAACTTTTACTTTGAATGTATTCTTCAATGTACCTATCAACTAATTATTAACTTATTGTTGATAGGGATCAACAAAGATATGTATTTAATCCGCTATCAAACAATCATTCAATCTTGTTATCCCATTATGTTGATATATTCGTTATTTATGTATTTTGTTCATTCGTTACTAGGGAACGATATCGAAACAAGTTATTGGATACATTCGAAAACCACTGCTTGATAAAACACGTTGATCAAACGTTTCATTAACTCCCAATTCAACATTGAAATTACATATCATTTATACTCTCTATTGAATAATTCACTAACATATACGTAAGTGTAAAACATGGTATCAACGTTCATGTTGAACGTATTACATCCGCGCATGCTCTGTTCATAGCGCTCATCGATACTCGTAGCCCGAGCTCGTAGCGGTTATCGCGAACGGCAACAGGTCATGTTGACGGTTGAGTTATACCCACTGTATGTGAAATAATAGTGTTGTACAATCATTTTTGAGTTAGTGAGTAATATTTTAGTATTTCAAGCACCTATAAATCAAATGATCAGAAATTTCAGTTCAATCACCATTAATTTGTACCTACTATATTTTTCAGGAGATTCTCCACCATTTTGATTTTGTCAGAGCGTCTGTGGTAATAAGAGACAGAGAACTTGACCAAAAGAATGTTCCGATACACATCTCTGCCAATGTGGCCGAACTTTTCCATCGGAACAGAAGATATATGATTCCTTTCAATTATTCCAAAACAAAGAAGTTGTTGCTGGATGGAAAATTGATACCGAAGGGGTTATATTTCATCTTACATTTATTTTTGAATATGTCACTATGGACATGAGGTTTGTATAGTAATATAATGTAAGTCAACTTTATAAAACAATGTTATTGTATGATTATACTCCTGATATATTATTGAAAGACCACGTTCTTCAAAGATATAGTTTATGGTGCAAATAAACATTATATAAATTTGTGAGGAAATATAATATACATTTATGTTCTGAATCAACATTAGTATTTAGGTCAAAATATGTTATTATATAACGTTGATGGACAATGTTTATCAAAGATATAAATGATGGTGGAAATGAACATCATTCATACATTATTTATTACATATATAAATTTGTATAGAAATATAATATACCAACACCTTGTAAATAAACGTTCAGATCGCGCATGAAGTAAAATATAATGATACGTTGAAACACAACGTTTCTCAATAATATAATTCTCGATGCAAGAAAACGTTAGTTCTCGCGACATTTTTTTACTGTTTTTCAACGGTTGGTTATGTAATATATTTTCAACGTGTTTTAAACGTGCGTGTGCCCATTGGGGAATGTCACACCCCAGATCTCGGGTGAGATTCGATCAATGCAGACATAAATTTTTACATCAGTCATTTCCAGTTATTTGATCATCAAACTGCAATCATCGATCCAAACTCTTAAGAATTCGTAAGACAGTTTCTTTTCGATGAAGAGATAAGTTCTGGTGTTCAAATCTGTCTCCTTGTTAGGCCAAACCTCAGGAGCAGCATGGTTATTCGAGGACCCGTCCACAATGAAACGTGGCAGACTTATTTTTTGGTATGATAGAGAGGAATTCCCAAGAGAAGAATATCTGACGGAGCGGACGAAAAGTGTCTGTGGCGGACAAAAAATACTTCTATTTTTATTTGTACTGTGAATTCATTTGTTTCAGATATGACCCACTTTTCTTCAGAATTGTTTGAGGTTTTTAAAAATTTGCAGTAATAGTTCTCCTGAGCTCATTTGATGATTGTTCTGTATTATTTTCGGTAGTTATTGAAATATTGTTTGGAACATCACTCGTTGTATATTTCCCAATGTGAAGCGATCTTATATTACTTGCTGATATTTCGATGCTTCAATTTTAAGTCACCCAGCTCTCTTTCTCTTTCTTCAGTTTTCTGAAGAGAGAAAATGTTTTTTTTGTATGAAAACAAATTTATCTTTCTCACCCTGTTTTGTGTTGATGTCGCTACCTGATGAGAAGTAAGTACATAGCTGCGTGATCTGAGAGGCCTACAGGATCTTTAGTAGCCTCATCATCACAATTTGCACAAATATAAATCTCTACTGCAGTTGGCTAGTTCACATTCATTCTTGAATCGAAATATCCCGACAGACTTTTTTAGTATCGAAGACTGGTATTTCGTTCAAACTGTTTGTAGAGATCAATTACCCTAACACTAAACTGATATTATTTGTACTTGACGCGCGTTAAGGTTTGCATCTTCAAGGAGAGGAAATTGACAACAGATTTCTTCTCTTGAAGATGTCATTATTTTTGAAGTTAACACTGAAATCACCTTCCAATATTAATCTGCAGCTTACAGTAATCTTATACTATGAGCTAGGGGAAATTCAGGATTCTGTTGGTCAAATTCAGATATATTTTCCATTATGAGAATTCTTCATTGATGAAGATCATAATTCATCTATGGTTAAATTTGCTTCAGCTTCAGAGACTGCAATTAATTTATTGAGATAATAGCTTTCATCACAGAACACAGAAATAAATTCACAGTCGCCTTCTCGTGCAAAATTTTGAAGTTTAGGGAAATCGACCACCGAATGCGCTGATATCGGTTATTTTGTTTTAACAAGGAGTGAAGATACTGAAACACAATTTTCTGTGATGATTTCAATTGACTTTGACGTCTATCTGACATGTAATGCGTTTTTGAACTCTTGAATACTCTGAAACATAAATCTTAAATTTATTTCGATATAATAGTTTTCAGCGGTTTAAAAAATGCGTAATCTATTCCAAGAATAACCCAGTGATTTTCTATACTTAAATCGAGTGAATGAAACCACCAAACTATAAAAATCACATCGGAATCAAATTTAATTTTTGTCTTCAAAGTACAGTTTTCTTTGGAAATCACTGTGACGCGATGTATTCCAAAAAAACTGCTTCTCGCACAGTAATACTTACAGTGTTCTAATTTGGTGGCGAGATAAATTTTTATTATTAGTTGTTTTATATCCAAAGATTAAAGTATGAAAAAGTCCGTTATCAGTTCCTCGACCATGCAGCATTCTGCATGCGTACTCTCTGCAGTTTTCTCTAATCTAATATAATCTAATCTAATCTTTTTGAATGGTTGGGGTCAACAACCGTCACAGGAATGTGGCGCAATACTTTTCGGTTTTCACAATTCTGTTGCCTATCTGAACTTGTTTTTGGGACCTGTGGTTTTCATGTTGATTGAACCAGTGCACTGTTAGTAGAAGGAAATTCTGCTTCATAATTCTGCCCAGAAACCAGAAACAACAATTCATATACCTAATTCATAGAAGCGTGAATATGCAGTAACATCATAGACATCTGATATCACAGGTTTTTCTAGAGGATACAATTTCTGGAATTGGCTTTCATTTGACACGAGCAGGCACAATGAACCTGAAAATCAATCATAACTGTTTTATGACTCCCAATCGAATCAATCATCCTCATTTTGATTTCTGTTTCTTGTCATTTTATAAAAAATTGGAGTGAAATATTAACGTTAATAATTCTGAATAGTTATTATTGGGAGGTTTCTGAATCTATCCACCATTAGGATGTGTTCAAGAGCTATGTTCAAGTTTTTGATATTGCTTATATCATTAGTATTGGACATAATGATTACGTAATCCTACGAAACACATTGAATGTTTCCGGTGCAGATGGTGTGAACCTAAAAGGCGGAACGCCGTCTAATGAATGACGAAAAACTCTAATTCCTAGTATACCAAGTACAGGAGATGAAGCCGCAACAGAGGCCGCGAAATCATATTTTGCAGTCTTCACCTATGGTGACGGCCGACAATTTTTTTACGGCTCTTGCCCAGAATAACTGCCGGCAAACTGAACGCCACTCACAGAATTTGACGTTTCTGAAATATGACAAAATTGTATTGCTAAACATTTCATTTGCATAGAATATAATGTATAATTATATAATATTCACGTTTGCACGAAGAACGCGAAAAAGCATTTTGCGGCCTCAGTATACAAATAATGATTGTGTTCAAAATTCCTGCCAAATGTTACTATTGACACACCTATGGCGGGTTGAAACAGCTGCCTGGAATTTTATTTGTGAATGCAATCATTTCGAACATCTATGTTTTATGATATTGAATGATGTCAGAGAAAGAATTTCCGTCAATTTTGAGAGTTCCTGTAAATTTTTCACCCTTATATTCATTTCGAATTCGAATTAACAGGAATAGATTCTTTCAGTATTCTGGAAACACCTTTCGAGTATTCATCAGCAGCGATAAGTACTTTTTTTTGAGTTGATGTTCGGATATATAGATGCATTCATTTATATTTATCTGGTTCACATTCATTACAATCTACACTGATGCATTCTAGTTATTACTCTCAGAAAAATTACAACAGAACATGATGTTGCAATTTCGAATAAGTTTTGTGAGAAGTCTCAACGATCGGAGAATAGCCAGGATATTCAAAGCATATCGAAGTATGTTCCCCGATATTGAGCGGCTTTATTTCATAACATGAAAAAAAAAGAAACACTCGATAGCAGCGCAACTAGAAGTTACTTAAAAAAACAATAAAAAAATGAACCATCAATGAATCTCATTATATATCTTGTTGATATTTGTTCGTTATGTTGATAACCTGAGGGGGTAATTAACTAGCTGGTCCTGCGTTTCAATGCATAACATTTTCCAATTATACCCCTCAGGATCATCTACACCAATAATAATATTTCAAATATGTTTTTTTATAGTCAGGTGATTCTGGATAGATGTGAACTTCAAAATTTCTGTGGAGTGTGATTTTTAGTTCCAGGTTCAATCGAGATGAGAAACATTTTGACAACTTGGGTTTCATCTAGAGATTTCAGATAGTATGCCAATACAAAGCATAAACTGAACATTGCCTAAGTGAGGGATTCACATGGAAAAAAGATCATTATGGTTGAAGAAAATCGTGATAATCAAACGAGAGGAATCAAGAATTGGTATTGCTTTTTATTTTACACTTACGTGCATGGGTTAGGTTCGACGTAAGTGGGTCTACACGACACCTTCACTCCAACCCTCCGTATACGGGTGGGAAGTTCATAGCTTTTTTGTGACAAAAGATCCCTGTGGAAGTACACTCATATTGAAACTTGGTTCTAACAATTGTTTTATTGATATCGGTTGATTAAAATATTTTTCCTTTAAAAATTGTTACGAATCGCCTAGCGCCGGCCCTGACGATCGTAAACGCAAAATAATATGAGGAGGGGTCGAGGAACGTCATTTTTCCTGGAACTCTTGTCACGCGTGGAATATTCGATCACCGAGATTTGGCTCGAAGATTCTCCATAGGCGTACGCAAGTATAAAAAGAGACACTTCATCACGGGAGGGTTAGTTCTTGAGATAGATAGTTATTGAGCAGAGCCATTCAGAAGAGTTCATTGGCAGAGTTTATTTGCACTGAGAGTTTAGCAGATTTATTCGGATAATTATTGAGATAGTTATCAGAGTTTTTATCATAGTGGAGAAACGGAGAGTTCTACAGAGTATTGCTGAGTGCAAAAGTCGAAGTAAATAATTTTTATTACAGAGAGTTTTAGTACCGAGCATTGGAATGTTAGCGGAACAATTCAAGTGATTGTATTGTATTGTGTTGTGATGAAGAGTTGTAATAAAAGTAATTTAGTGTTTTTTGGAGTTTTAATAAACGAACCCAAGAAAAGATCGTAACAATATTTTATAATTTTCGATATTATTTTTTGCTCATTTACATTTCTCATTATTTAAATTTTCAAAATTCCATTATTAAACGAAAATCCATTACACTTGTCTCGTTCAAAATTGAGGGCCTTATTTTATACATTTGTTTAAATGAATATTCATTCTCATTATTGCTTTTCTATTAATTCCCTCTCAATCACTTTTGAATTCTGGAATTTATATGTTCTGATTGTTTTATCATATATCTCAATTCTGTTATTTAGTATTTCATGGTTTCAGATAATATTCTTTCAAATCTATAAGGAAATCATATAAGAGATGTAAGCTCGAATGAATTCAAGTAGTCAAATTTTGATGTTAAGTTGTTCACTACTCATTCCAGCTTTGGAATATATCCTGCCTCTCTGTGCGGTTAATGGATCTGTGAATGGGAAAAATCAAAACAGAATTTGTTTGAGGTGGATGACGGTGGGAGTTAGCGTTGAGGTAACAAATTGTTTGTTTTGGTTTCATGTAGACCGTGTGGGTGGAGTAATTGATGAGGACATCTACGAATGGAAAAAAGTTATTGGTTTCGATATCCATTGCGAATTTTATATTCGGGTGGAGCTCGTTGAGGTGATCAAGGGAATGATGGAGAGTTTCAGAGCTGTTGGGTCATATGACGAAAGCGTCATCTACGTATGTGGTCGAACGTATTTTTCGCTTCAAATTCTTCCATGAAAAGGTTTTCGAAAACTGGTGAAAGAGGAGAACCCATGGGGGCTCCTCATACTCCTTTGTACTGTATGTACATAACTTGTATGCACTGGGCATACAATGACTGATCAGTCTATTGGTTATTGAGGTTTTGAGGCTTTGAATGAAGTGGATTTCGTACCTATGACGGGGACTGTTCTGCAAGAGGTTGGAGAGTTTTTGCGAGGTGTTTGGCAAGGTTTTGTGTTGGAGAACCAAAAGCAATAACAATGAAGCGAAAGAGAACATTGGGTTTGTGTATCTTTGTGAGACCGTGTATGCGGAAGGATATGAGAGCTTTTTTAGTTTCGGTTGGGAGATTGGAGTTGTTGATGCGGGTCTTGGTTTTCTTCTCAAGATAGGTCGTTGGGTCCTAATCGGTGGGTTGATATTCAGGAGAATCGAGCGATGATCCCATTTTTTCATAGTGAGAGGGGTTGTGAATAACCGTGGCATTGCTTTTGTCTACTGAAAGGATGATCAGGTCTGGGTTGCTGTGAATACTTTTGAGGAAGAACCTCTCGGCCGGTGTGATATTGAATTCGTGAAGTTTTTCCTCCTGAGAATAATATTTTGTGGGGTTTCTTCGGCTATCATTTCAGTAAGGTGAATGATAGCGGATTCGATCCGAGTAATGATTGTTTCGGTTGGAATTGAAGTGGAAGTAATAGAGAATTGAAACCTTCAGATAAAATGTTTTGGGCATTTTTGTTCAGTTAGGTGTCGGAAAGATTGTGAACTAGGACGGGGGGATAAGATGTGGCTCAAGTTGAGGAATGACGGTGCTACGTTTCACGGTTGACGAACAGATTTTGAAGATTTTTTGAAAGTTCGTTCATTAATCAAAATTGTTCTGTGAATAGTTCGACTATTATTATTATATACTTCAGAACAACGTTTCAATAATCATTAAAAAAACTGAAATGCCCAATGAATAAATGATAATTGACAAGACAAAAGTGGATCAGAGACTATGATGATCGATATATCAGATCTATTGAAGAAGAAACTTAACTTTGGCCCTGATTTCGTTGGGCGTGCGAGTATATAAGAGAATATCATTATTTTCCGCTCGATGCGATTATCATTCAGTCAGATGTTTTTTCATTTCATTCGCTTTCGCAAAAATACTAGTATGCCTTGTTGAAATGAAATTACTGGTTTTTATATTCGTTTAATGAGAACAATGACGACCGATCACAAATTTCACCAGCTTATAATGAAAGCAATTCACACTCAGGACTCATGGAGTGATAAAAATATGGAAATTGCCTAATTATTTCCGTGGTTTGATAAGGGTGAAAGTATGAGTACTTGGATTCGCGGTTACGAAAAACTGCATGTTGCTCATCTTACGTCGACTCTGTACAATTTCCAGATTGATTTGGCAATTTGCATAAATTTTAATAGCGTTGCATCATCCAAAGTTTACAACAATTTGAAAGAAACAGTAACAAATTTAAAAGATTGATGTGCGGAATTCTACAAAACAATAATCAAGTAAAATATTAAGGCAATCTTGATGACTAAAGTCGAGGATCACTCTCCAATCAGATCCCCTTTATATCTACTGTGTTGATGACTTAAAATCTCTTTGTTAGTGTTCGCAGCTTCTATTCAGGATAAATATTTTATGTGAAAATTGCAGATCACCAAAGCATTTCATATGACCGCAGAAGAATCTAGCCGACTTATAATTTTTTAATGAGTCCTGCTCTGTCATGTGGTTTATCCAAACATAAAAAAGGTAATAAAAGTAGAGTCTGGATACCTGGGCCAAAGAACCCAAAGAACAATTAACACGACCGCCTCGATCTGACAATTAAAATCGGCCTCACGGACCTTCACCGCCAACTCACCAATTATACTGACAAATTAGTGTGAGCTCTGTCATTATCCCCCTGCCTCAGATTGTTAGTTTACAGACTGATCACAACACAACAAATAAAAAATATTGATGAAGCCCAGAGACGACGTAACAGGTGTACGTACTGAATTTCATTTAGTGCAAGTTCATCTCTTATAGTTCGTGAACATGAATTGATATTGATTCTGATAGATATTCAGTATTTGGTATTCATTCCAATAACTGTTATAGTATTATGAGTAATTTCAATCAGAAAAAAATCATTTCCCCATCATTCTTGAGCATAAAAGTCTCTTTTAAAATTGGTAATTAGTCCTACCGAATTGAACATAATGAGGAAAAAGTATTTCCTCAGATTCGATCACAGAAAGGGATAAAGGAGCTCAATCGCCCGGGAAAAGAAACAATAGGGTTCATGAAGGGTTACTAGATGAAATTGAAAAATAAAAATTGTAGTGGAATAATTTCAGATAAGAGATAGAAAAATATTCTATAAAAAAATGTTTTTCATTTCTGATTTTTACAAAGATAGTGTCATTTTGAGTGAATTGGTGAAAGTGTATGTCTTTATATCTTTGAAGAACAGCAATATTTTGAGGTGAAAAAAATGTTTCGATGTAGTATTGCTTTTCACGAACATTTCCCTAGCAGATACACTTAGCATCTTGAAAACCAATCATCAAATCTCCCAAGATACGCTCAACCTCATTACATACTTTTTTTTCAGGGCAATCTTTACAAACGAGTAGAAGGCGCCCCCATAAGTTCTCCTCTCTCGCCAGTACTTGCAAATCTCTGAGTCTAGAGCCATTGAGATATCTGTAATTGAGCCGACGTGTTGGCTCCGTTATGTGGATAATGTCTTTGCTATCTGGCAAAGCTTACACACCTTCCTTGACCACCTAAATAATATTCACACCGATATAAAATTTACCATGGAAATTGAGACTTACAGCTTTATTCATTCGTCACAAAAACCATGAATTCTTTCACTCACAATGTCTACCGAAAATCCACGCGCACCAACAGATATCTCAATGCTAACTCCCACCATAATCCAGTCAAAGTGAGCTCCGTATTGAACTCTCTCATCAACAGATCCATCATACTCACAGATGACCTTAATAGATACAGTAAGCTGAAAGGGTTCAAATCCGCCCCTCTTCAAAACAATTATTTCTACCCCCAGATCCAGAGAACCATTCAACGCCAGCCAACCAGTTTTTCGCAATCGTTACCACCGAAAGATCCGACTGAACGCCCGAAAGCTCTCCTTTCTTTTATTATAGAGTCACTGATATAGTAAGCCGAAATCTGACAAAACACGGCATCAGGACAGTTCTCACAGCAAACAATCGAACATTCTCTTTCCCGCGCTTTCCCAAAGATGTAATACCCAAGGAATATATGAAATTCCTTTATGTAACGGCCCGAGAATAAACATAGGACAGACGAAGAGACGAGTATCGAACAGGTATATATGTGGTTCAGACATGACCTCGACCCTCTTCAAACATCATCATGAAACCGGATACAAAATTTACTTCAACAACACAAAGACCATTGCCACAACAGAAGCACTCCAGAATAATTCGCAATGCAACAGAAATTAAAAAACGTCCAGGATGCAACAACAAACGAGACGACTCACAAAGGCTTTCCAATTCCTGGAAACCATGACTGTCCCATCGAACAAATCCTAATCAAACCTACTCAGATACACCATTGTACCCCATGGTTATAGACACCATACCTCCATCCACACAACCACAGTCTTCACTTTGTTATGTAACTTTGGATAATGAATATGACATCTTGAAATATTAATAGAGTCTGAAGGAAGCCAGCCCTATAAATTCGAATATATTCATTGAAATTCTGAATTCATCAGAGAATTCAAAAAAAAATTGAAATTTATCTCCTTGCAACCCCAAATAGACCAAAAATTGACATAAGAAATTATAGTAAATATTGTTTGATTGTTAAAGGTTTTCTGAGGTAAAAATGTCCAAGAATTCATTTTCTGGATATTCTCTCATCAGAAATGAAAAAAGTTTTGAATTCTTATAATATCTGTTTCTGAGGCAACTTGGTATATTTGCCCCGATACGTAACTTCAAAATTAGGAAGAAGCAAAATTGATTATTTTCTCGGTTACGTATGGTATTTTTATAAATTTGGAGTAATTTCAAAGAATATATTGAAAAATGTATGTACTCCTAGTTGGCCTTCCTTTTGCAAGCCTGTTTGAAAATTTATGATGAGATTGTAATTTTCATTTGGAATTATTGATTTTGACCCAACCTACTTCGAATTGAATCTTTCCAGTTCAACACCCCATTTCAGAAGAGGCATCCAACATTGATCTATAGTCAATGAACAAGTACCAATCTCTTCATCTCCTTTTAACAAAATGCAAGAGGCCGCTTCGAGATTCCATTTTGCTCTGATTGATCAATATCATTCAGTATAAACACTACCACATACACAACTTTTACTACAAACACAATTTTTTTAATTCTGTTCCACATTCAAAGAATTATTCTCACATCGAATCTATTACCTATACGTCTGCTTTTGTTTTCGATAAACCTCATATCCAAGACTCTTCGGATGAAATCGTGTTCCGAGAGAAAATTTTTTATTTCATCAATGTAGGCCGTTTTCTTTGGAATGACCAAGCAATAAAGTTCGTCTGCTTTAGAAAATATAGGATTATGATTTTCGGTTTTGGTTTTAATGTTATCGAAAATAGTTCGTGAATGTCTATGAGTTCGAAAATTAAATTGTTGTTCGTTACGTTTGATTTCATTTGAAAAATCATGACATCAATAATTAATTATCTTTTTAACATTATGATCTGCTGAATATTATGATTTGCTTAAAAATCATCTGAAATTATGTTTATGATTCAAAAAGTGGTATATACTTACCAATAAAATTGTGGAGATTGCGATTACACTCTCATTGGTATGACTTACACGAATAACAAGACGTCCTAAAGAAATATAAGCCTTTGGTGAGCACCTGAGGCTCAACAATCATAACTTCAGCTCAAATAGAAATCCTGAAAATTTCCACGAAGTGACCTCCAGAAATGAAAGTAGCCTAGATTTTCCTGATAATTCACATATGAGAAGAATGGATTTTGTCTCAACACCCAAGTAGATCTGAACATATCTTATATTCCTTCCCATAGACATAAAAAATAATAATAAAAATCATTTTCACAACTTTCAACAAAAATCAAACAATTTTATTCCATATTTATTATCTTAACTCAAATACATAGATACGTATTACAACTCCTGAAGATATTGCTTGAACTCAATTTATTGTTTGGATACTCTCTCCTCCTGTTCTGAGAACTTGTTAACAATTTTAATTTGAACTATCTGATTCATAGTTGAGTCCTGTCGATCTTAGGCTTGGGATATCTTGGACTCTAAGTGAAGTTCTCAATAGACTCCCGTTTTTTTCCCACCGATTTGAGATGGGAAGTTAGATCCTTCAATACACTATTTAACATTCCAAAGATTTTCAGTAGTCCCTGCATACTTCATTCCATATTTATTATCTTTATTCGAATACATACATATTGCAACTCCTGAAGACATCACTTGAACTCAATTGATTGTTTGGTTACTCTCTCCTCCTGTTTTAAGAACTTGTTTACCATTTTCATTTTGAACAATCTGAGTGCTAGTTGAGTTCTGTCGGTCTTGAGCTTGGGATAGCTTGGACTCTGAGTGAAGTTCTCAATAGACCCTCGATTTTTCCCACCGATTTGAGATGGGTAGATAGATCCTTCAATACACTATTTAACATTCCAAAGATTTTCAGTGGTCCCTGCACGCTGTTTTGGTTAACCCCCCTTTCTCGGGTTGAATTTCGGGGACTAAAAACGTTCTCATCAGATCTATTCAACGACCTTGATCTTGATATAAGATTCTCTGAACTTTACGGAGCCAAAGTAACATAAAAGCTAATAACCATACATTTTATTATATTTCAACTTCTTCATTTCACATTATCTAGATCAAGTCTTTTGTTTTTCCTGGATCTGAATATAGTAGGTTCTCCTTAAACTGATATTTCCGGATATTTGGCTGGTTCCCTCGAGAACTCTTATCTTCTTCATATTATTTCTACAAGAAATAAAATAAAATTCAAATTTTGTAGTGGATGAATATTTGTTTCGTAGTTTTCTGGGTTTATAACCCACCACATTAAAAATTCGTCCTTCTACACTTTTGTAGATTCCAATGTTAATGCTAATTTTTTCATATTGTGGTAGGTTAGAAACCCAGAAAACTACGGAAGAAACAAAAAATTCCTTCCTTCAGGTACAAAGATGCGTACACACAGGTTGATAATTCCCAATTGATGAATGTGCCAGTGCCACTTGTCATGTTATAACAAATTTCCAAAATGGCTTGAAAAAGGAGGCAGACTAGCTTCCAAAATGTCGCCAAAGTAAATTATATGCAGATTCAAAAAATAAGAGATAATTTATTTATTGAAAAATAAACATCCTACCACCTTCGTGGTCTGTATAAAACAAGGAATACTAATACAATTTGAATAGAAATTCAGTAAAGGTAAAATAAAAAAGATGTAAAAGAATTAAATATAAACTTAAAAATTATGTAAATATTAATTGTTATTATTATTATTTGATAAACAAATTTTGGTTATTTCAGATAATAAATATGGCTCCTTAAGATTTTTATAGAGTCTTTCAAGGATTCCAGTGCAATAAATTTAAGTTATAAAACAGATATTACATGTAACATTAATAGCCAACGATTAATGTTTTAATTGACTTCATTCAGCAAAGCGTACAAAAACATTAGTCATCATAACAGCAACAGCGCGGGCTACTGCCAAGGCAGTGTTACCAACCACGACTACCTACAATGTTACCAAAATAACTACACATATAATACATCTCCCTTCTTTAAAATCTAACTTATAATTCTAATCTGTTGGGTTTTTTAATAATACGCCCAGAAACCTTAGATCTAACAATAGGTGCGGCTGTGGATTCATTATTAGATTGAGCATCATCTGAGGGATTGCTCGCTTTCAGAGAAGCCCTTCTTGGAGGCCTTTCCATTGTGTCATGTGACATATTACTTGGTGTATTGATATGATTCTGTTTTGAGTCACTATTCACAATGTCAGGCTCGGTCAATACAGGATGATACTTATTTACAGACTCTCTGAGATCAAATCTATTTCTAATTATTAAATTACCATGTTTATCGAAAACCTTATAAGACCTTGGTTTGTCAGTTAACCTATGTACTTGAGAGGGGTATTCCGATATTGCAATAATGCCTCAAATATGTCTTTTCTTTCTCCTAACGATTTTTTAAGCATTTTTTTCCAATATCTACAGCTTTTTCTGCCAAACCGTTTGATCTTGGATAATGTGGGCTTCGAAAGACAATATCAAAATTCCACTCCTTAGCAAATTCTCTAAAATTGAAACTATTGAAGGGTACATTATCACAGACAACTTTGTCTGGACAGCCAAATTTAGAAAAAATAATTTTTAATTTTCTTATTACTTCAGGAGCTGACTTATTCTTTATAGACATAAGCTCTAACCAATTTGAATATGCATCCATGATAACTAAATATGACTTGTTTCCATGAGAGAAAATATCTGTTCCAATACGTTCCCAAGGACGTTCAGGAATGGGATAAGATTTCAATTTTTCTTTGGTGTTTTTTCTAGAATGTTTTTCACAAATTTTGCATTTTTTAATATAATTCTCAATTTCCTGGCTCATGAGAGGCCAATAGAAAATTTGCCTGGCACGGGCTTTCACTTTTTCTATTCCTAAATGTCCTTCATGAAGTTTAACTAACATATCATTTCTTAAGCTTTTAGGAACAACTAGCTTATGGTTAAGAAATACTAAGTCATCAGATATCGATAAGTCATCTCTAAGCTTATAAAAATGACTAACAGACAATGGTACTTTCTTCCTAGAAAGTGGCCATTCTGTCTGAATAAAATTTATAATGGTTTGCAATTGATCATCTTTTGTTGTCCTTTCTTTAAAAAGTGTCTTTTTTTGTTCTGACATTGGCAAGTAATTTTGTAGAGAATGTACATAGTATTCCAAGTCTAAGTTTTCTGTTGACTCAGAATTAGTTAAAAAGGCACGAGACAATGTGTCCGCAATGTACAAATACTTGCCTGGCTTATAAGTGACTATAAGATTCTATCTAAGTAGCTGTAATAGCATACGTTGCAGTCTGGGTGACACAGATTGCAAACTTTTTTAAAAAATAGTCTCCAAAGGTTTATGATCTGAACAAACTTTAACGTTTTGTACTCCATATATAAAGTAGTGAAACTTTTGACAACTAAACAAAATTGCCAGTAGTTCTTTCTCTATCTGTGCATATCTGGTTTCACTCTTGGTCATACTTCTAGAGGCAAAAGCTACTGGATGCCCGTTTTGAAGTAGACATGACCCAATACCATCCTTTGATGAATCGGTTTCGATTTCAATGGGCAAAGAGGGGTCAAAGTATGCAAGGACAGGAGCTGTTGTCAACAAGTGCTTAAGTTGTGACAAAGAATCCTCGTGGTCTCTTTTCCACTCCCATTCAACGTCTTGTCTTGTTAAGTTCCGTAGTGGAGCAGTTACTTTGGACATATTTGGCACAAATTTGGACAAAAACTTTGCCATGCCAAGTAATCTTAGTAAATCTGCTCTATTTTGAGGTTTCGGCATATCATTAATGGCATTTACATATTATTGGCATGGTTTCACACCACCCTTAGAAAAAATCTGTCCAAGATACTTTACCTCTTTTGACTTAAATTGAATTTTAGATTTATTAAATTTGACATTGTATTTTAGTGCTCTATCTGATACTTTTTTCAAAATGACATCATGTTCTGCATCAGTTTCTCCTGCTATGATTAAATCATCAAAATATAATTGAACACCTTCAATATCTCCAAAGAGTTCAACATTTTTTTTCTGAAAAACTTCTGGTGCTGAGCTTATACCGAATGGAAGACGACAAAACTGGTAGCGACCAAAGGGTGTACCAAAGGTGCAATAATTAGCTGATTGATCATCAATTTTTATTTGAAAATAGCCATCTTTCATGTCTAGAACTGTGAAAACAGATTTATTTGTAAGTTTGCTAGCAATTTCGTCGGCTGTCGGAATTAAGAAATACTCACGTTGTATATTCTTGTTTAACATCTTAGGATCTAGACATAACCTCAAATCTCCATTCTTTTTTCCACAATCACAAGCGGATTCAGCCATTCAGTAGGCTCCTCAACTTTTCTGATTATACCTTGACTTTCAAGGTCAACTAACTTGAGCTTAACTCGGTCATGAAGTGCTTGAGGTATACGTCTAGCTGATTGAACATGCGGAACAGCATCTTTTTTCAAAACGATTCTATGCTCATTTGGAAAACAACCTAATCCTGAGAAAACTTGAGGATATAACTTATTTATATCATGAACACTGTTGAAAGTTAGTGTGCAACTGTCAACTCTCCTAATTAAGTTTAGTGCTAAACATCCTTTCAACCCTAGCAAGGGCATCTGATTTATGCTATCTACCACTACAAATGATAAATATTCACATATATCTTTTACACTACATTTCAAGGAAATCTCTCCTACAGGCCTGATTTTAAAATCGGGGCTGCCATATGATAATAGAGTTAATTTTGATTCAGTCATCTGCGCACGAGGGCCAATCTTCTTTAATACATTTGAAGGAAGCACACTCACCTCTGCTCCAGTATCTAGTTTGAAGTCGATTGCTATACCTTCTACTGATACTTGCTTGGTCCACATGGATTCATCATTTGACTGAACGCCATCAACTTGTCTTTGCAAAGAGCTCACAAAGAAACTTTCATCCTCACTGTCATTTTCAGAATCTTCACCTGCCTTCACTTCGCTAACTTGTTTTTTTCTGCTTTGGTTTGAAGACAACTCTTTTCTTCTGCATACACTAGCAAAATGATTTTTGCCATGACATTCATCGCAAACTTTTCCATAAGCTGGGCACTTGCCTTTATAATGACTATAGCCACAGTACTCACACTTCTTTTTTTCCTGTTTACTATGCATTTTCACTCTATTCTTAGTACGAACTGCACTGATCACTGCTTCCGTTTGTAAGGCTCTTGCCTGTGATTTGCTAGCCTCAATTGCTCTACAAATGTCTATTGCCTTTTGCAACGTCAGGTCCTTTTCTCTTAGTAGTCGTTCTTGTGTACATTTGTCAAAAATTCCCATGACTATTCTGTCCCTGACCATATCTTGTGAATCTGAGTAATCAGTAGTTTTGACTGCTATTTTTAGTTCAGTGACAAAACTATCAAAATTCTGACCTTCCTTCTGACCTATAGAATTAAATATAAACCTCTCATATATTACATTCTTTTGAGGGGAGCAGTGTTCTGCAAATTTCTTCTTTATTTCTTTCAGGGATTTCTTTTCCTCTTCTGTCAAAGTGAATGAATTATAAATGTCCAACCCGTCCTCTCCAATCAAGGTTAAAAACACAGCTACCTGTTTCTTGACATCTTTATTTTCCAATTCTGTCGCCGTCATGAACAAATCAAATCTTTGTTCAAATTTCTTCCAATTGTCAGCGAGGTTACCTTGAATGCACAGGGGCTCAGGTGGTTTAAATAACGATTCCATGATTCTCCGGGGTTCAATTACACACTCCAAGGTTCAATCCAATTTACCTGACACCATGTAACATTAATAGCCAACGATTAATGTTTTAATTGACTTTATTCAGCAAAGCGTACAAAAACATTAGTCATCATAACAGCAACAGCGCGGGCTACTGCCAAGGCAGTGTTACCAACCACGACTACCTACAATGTTACCAAAATAACTACACATATAATACATTACAAGTATTCAAAGCTCTTCCTCTTTCATTTCCAGAGGAGAGAAATCCTAAATAATTGATTTCAAGAATAAGAAATAAACACTTTTGTGGTACTAAGCCATCTAGAATATACAGTGTCACCAGTAAATGCAAGATGAGGAATTTTATTTATAACTCTACTCGAAATTCGCTTTTGTCATCGATTTCTGCTTCGATCAAGATAAAAAAATGGAAAATACATTTTCTGAATACCATTTTTGGTTCAGAATTTCAGTTTCATAAAATAATTCATGTTTTTATTTAAAAATTTGACTCTTTTTGATTCAAATATTCTCCGTATGTTATTGTGTATTACTTCAAAATGTTAACAACCTTTTCTTCAAATATATATGTTTCATGGAATGAAATGTTTAAACTTCGTCACATGTCTGAGTTTGAAATGAAACTAAGGAGTTTCAGTCGCGTTCAGTTTTATTTAGCATTGGTACAATTCGAGAAAAAATTTACAGAAATCAACTATGCAAGTGAAATTTTGCATAGAAACTATAAATTTCATGTAGATTCCTCTTAAAAAAATTTCAAAGTTACTTTTGTGTCTGGTGATGAAGACTGTCAAGACGATTACCGATAACAGTAATCGAAATTTCGTACACTCAACTTGAAATTTGGTTTTACATTCATATCTTTCCTTCTTTTGTCTTGCAAATTTTTTTGATGGAGGTTCATTGTCATTTTCTTGTTCTGATTTCAGTTTTTTTTAATTTTTTTACCCAATGAGCTCGAATTCCCTTTTATAATTTTCATTTTATGATTTCTTGATTAATTGCATATCATTTTTCTTCAATGGATGCTATTTTTTTTCATTTCAGTTTAGTGTATTCGATGATAGGCTCCATTGAAGTGAATTGAATGAACATTGGAAGTTCAAACAAATACCACTTTTCCTATAGTATGTTCATATTATGGACCGGTTAAACTATCTCTATCTTAGTATCACTTTTGAAATGAACGAAAACAACACACATTGGAAAGAAAAAAATTTATTTTATTTCAGAAATGTGATATTCAGCAATTCCTCACCGCCAGACTTTCAACTCAAATGTATCACTACTTTGGTTTGGGTTTGAAAGCAGTCCTCACTCGCCAGTCACCTTTCAGAAAGAGACAGACGGAAACTCTTCATGTGACTCCATCCATTATATTCCAATGATAATTCTACTTCCATTGAGAAAGTTGACGGCAAAAAACATCAAAAATGGCTGAATTATAAATATAAGTGTTGGCGACTGGATGCCGTCTAATTAATAATTCAGTCCTCTCAGAGCCAGCCGATACCTTAAAAATTGCTTTGTATCCAACACGAATTATAAAACTGAAACACATAATAATTGCAAGAACCTAATTGCTAGAATCTCTATAAATCCTTAAAGGCTAGAATGGTCAATTTCTCTCATATAAAAACCCTCACTCAACGTCTTTATCGACAAGTCGTACCGGCCAAGAAAAGTGCCTGTTATTACCCACTAATTTGAACGCAATTAAATTTTGGGTGTAATTATCTCATTTTCTGGCGTCTGAAGAGAACATCAACAGGCCGAGGCAGTTCATATATTTGAGGAAATTATCAGCTGAAAGGTTCCTAGACTCATATCCTGTATCTATCGAAGCCATTGACGATGAATAATACCAGGTGACCCAAAGTAGTAGTTTCTGTTATTGGAAATGAAAATTTGACGTTTAGGGATCTCTTCGAAAAGAAATGTCCCATGCTAGACGAGTGCTTTATACATGTAAAAAATAAATATATCCCAAACTCTACTCTATATTAACTCATCAATATGTATCGACAGGCGTGCTATCAAATGATAGTAATGTTATCTAACTCATTTCTCACAAGTTATCTAAGCTGAAATAGAACATATATTACTTCTAAGATTTTTCTACTCAGGCCGAGGAATTATTACAGGTTTACTTAAAATTTTGAGAATAAATTCGAAGTGTTTTTTTATTGTAGGTGTTGTTTTCTTTATTATTGGTTTGGAAAATAATTCTCTACAAAAGTAGATAAAATTGTGTGGTTTCAACAAAGTATTTTTGAAATAGTCGATGTTTGATTTGTAAAAATATAATGCATTGAAAATATTTCAAAACGTCGAATGAAAAGGTTTCCAAATGAATGATAGAATTAGCCGATATGTGATGAAAACCTTTGATAACGTTAATTTGAAAAACACGTTTAACGGTTTTCTTAATTGCACGGTGTCACCATACAAAAAAGTGTTTTTCAATTAGGAAACAGGTTTTGTATCCAATATTCTATGAAAAATTCTTTTGTAAATATAAATTCTGGCAATACGTATACACTTTGGTTTCTTTTGTCTGCATCTATGTTACAAATTTTCTTTAAGAAAATCGTTAACAAACGGGACTGGTCCAATACAGTATTCACAGATATGTTATTTCTTAATATTATAATCTATATCTATAAATGATTTTAACATTGTTATGAAATTTGGTGCATGGACTGAATGCAAACGATATGAAAGATGGAACGCACCTGTGGAATATATACACACACATATTTATATACAATCATGTCTGTGTAGCAAGAAAATGTTTCTTCAAGGGGTAGGAGAACTCAAAGAATGAGAAAGGGAAAATATCAATACATATGGAATTTGATTGCGTATTGTATGATATGTTGCACCTGTGCATAGGGGAGTTCAAAAAATCATAACGGAATGGATGCTGATACCTAGTAACATATGTAGGAGCATTAAGGTAGATGTTACTAAGAATAGCAGGCGAATCAACTAAATTGTTTATGACCTTGAAGATGAACTTCACATCTGAAATTTCCCTTCTATTCGATAATTTTAATATATTGAGTTCATTTCGAACGCATATACGGTTATTGAGTGAGAAACATTATTTAATGGTATAGTCTATGAATATATTCTTAACCTTTCCAAGATTTTTTATATGAATGTCGTATCTAGGATTCCATTATAGGAGTCATAATTTAAAACGCTATCAACTTATCGAATTAGAATCGAATATTGTACCTAAGTCATTTATTTCCGTGACAGTTTGTGAGGGACGACAAGATATTCGATATGAGTGATTTAGACTGCTATTTCCGCGCCCAAACAAAATGTGGTAACACTTTTCGAAGTTCAGATACAAACTAGTCACCGTACAGTAATCATGAAAGGTATTGATATCCTGCTGCATTAGAGTGATGTCGTTAACATCAGAAATTGAATGGTATATTTTTAGATCATCTGCATACATTAGAAAATTGGCGAATTGAAAGCATTGGGTTAATCATTGATATAAATATCAAATAAGAGTGGCCCTAGGTGCGATCCTTGAGGCACTCCGGAGGTGATTAGGCGATATTCTGATTTGTGGTTATTGACTGTTACAGCTTGACAACGATCAGTCACATAAGATTCAAGCCGGTTCAGCAGATTGCCATTCAGCCCGACTCCAGTGAGCTTCTGTAGCAAAACTGAGTGATCGATTTTGTCGAAAGTCTTGCTGAAGACAATGTAAATAGCGTCAACTTGGTTCTTGTCATTGAGGCTATGCAGGATATATTCAGTGTAGGTAAGTAAGTTTGAGTTAAATGATCGTTTTTTCATGAAGCCATGTTGTTCGATATTAATTACGTATTTGACTTCGAAGATCAGATTATCAAATATAATGGATTTGAGAGTTTTTGCTATGAACGAAAATTTCGAAATTGGTCTATACTTTTTGACGAGTTGTCCTTTGCCAGATTTTAAGGTCGGGATTATATGAGCTTTTTTCTATACTGAAGGGAATACACCCTCTTTGAGGGGTTTATTGAAAATTATGTGAAGTGGTAATGCAATATTCAGTACTCTTCTTGAGTAATGTTGTTGGAAGTTCATCGGGTCTTGCACTTTTGTTTGGGAGATTTTAAAGTTATTTAAGAATAGATTGTAAGGGGATGTTATAGGAAGAAATGTTGATATGTGATTCTTGAAGTGTTGCGTTATGAGCTGAAATAATTCTTCCCGGATCGAAAACCAAGGAGAAATATGCTAATATAAATATATTTGTTTTGAAAATTTCGTTATCCTATCATCGACTCTCAAAGTGTTAATTGAGGCAGTACTGTTTTTTTAGATTTCACATATTGCCATATATGTTTTGGGCTCGAGTTAATACTGGTTTCACAATCATTGATGTTGTTTTTGTAGTCTTCTGCAATTGAAAATTTTGAACGACAGCACAGTTCCAGAGAACGCCAGGCTTAATGAGTTGTTCAACGTCCTGCTTACTCAGGCCGACACATTTTCCGTAGAGGTGCTTCTCGCAAGAACCACTGAACGGCAAACCTGGGACTCGATTCTCGAGAGCTGAACGTAAACGCTCGTTCTATCGCAGTTCAGCACACACATTTCATATCGCTCTACGTTATTCTGAACGATACGTTCGTTGAGCGTACGGTCTCGAGAATCGGGCCCCAGGGGTCTTACTGGTTATCACAGACGAACACGTTGAGCAGACTGACATCTTTCCTTTTTATCAGGTAGACCGCAGAGTAGCAAAAAACTTCAACTTTTTTTTGACCCTCAATGAGTCTGCTAGTTTTACTGATTTTATTCGGTATTGTTAGATTGCATTGTGATTGAACAAAATTCACTTTTCACACTGAGATGTGTGGGACTCATGATGAATGCACCACAGAATTCAATCAATGATGAATGCACTTTGTATCACGAGAAAAAACGTACTTTTTACACGAAGATTCACTCAGAGAATTCAGGAAAAACCGAGAAGCTAAACAGGCGCGTGTTTACCTCTCGGCATTGTTCCGAACTATGAACTACTACAGTAGTGAACTAGTTACCCTCAACCTTGAACAAACTTGCTAGGTACCATTTACCAGCTACGAAAATTGTCACAAGATAACCCGGTTCACTCTTGACCATGATTTAAAATAATTTCCAGAAAAATGTTGCATATCACAGTTATGCTTTCACAAATGGAACACCCCATTCTTCATTTAATTTTCAAATTATTGTCATATATTGAAAATAAAAGGTCTCATATAAAGTTTTATCTTCACATTTTCAAAATTATCAACCTGAAAATGAATTTGGAAATCGAGTCATTATTAATATAATTCATAATTTTTAATTCAATATTTCATTCCAAATAAAACATTCACGCATGTTATATTATTCAGCTGTAATAGTAGTATTTATATCCGGCAAATTTCCAAGTTCAACGTCGTTTCAGACAACAGGTTTCAAGTTACATCACTGGTCGTCGATAATCATAAATGAACGCTGAGAATTGCGAATCTAGCAATTGTCAGCGGAATAGTTCATGACGACAGGATTATTTTTCATATAAATTGGAAGACTGCCTTCCGAATCGGGCTTTTGTTTTTTCGAATCTTTAGTGATCAGTTTGACGAACCAAACTAATTTTTAAAGTAGTCGGCGCCATTTTTTCAAGAATGAAGAAAGCACATCTCTCCTGCCTTGGAATGATAATGTGAGTACTTACATTTCTATTTAATCCCATGGTTTATTCAGCTCCTCGTTTGGTCGCCAAGGTGCGCCGGATTTCAAGGTTTTACAGGTTGCGTTGCTGTATTGAAACCACGGTCGATGCTTATCTGGTGTAGTCTCAGCAAAGCACACAGGTGATGTTTTTCACAGGGAAAGCGAGAGCAAACGTAGAGTTATTACAATAGAGGCGAAATAATGTTGAACACACAAAATGATATGATTGTTCAGTTTCACATACCTATAGAGGCACAGGCACAAGACAATAGGGATGAATATCGACCGATGAGGGCGCTGGTGGTGGTTAAACTATATCCACCATTTTGAAATAGTTACCTTGTTTACATTTGTGAAATAACGCGCCAAACTGAAATCCAGTCATCAGTTGCCCCCGCTAGACAAGATTTTGCTGTTTTTTTTGCTATATTTTCATTGTACGAAATTTTTCTCGTGGAGGTTGATATAACTGTGTTCATGATGCTTTGAATATCCGCACAATTCCATTCATTGGAGGTGAACATAGATGCATTGTGTTTCAAAATCTAATGATATTTGTTCCAGGACATTTTTTAGTTTTAGTGTAGTGTTAGTGAACCAAAGAGGCTTTTATTACATGGATGATGAAATGCGCCATAACTTCGCCTAAAAATAGACAAACAGACTCACCAGGTAACAAGAAATCATCTCTCTTGAAATGCAAGTAACACACTGAAGCCGCTCTTGGTGGTGATTTATGCAGTTTCAGTTTGATATTCCAATCCTTGTACCTGTCTATTTTCTCTTTCAATCCACTTTCCGTACTGTTTCCCACCAAAGATGTATTTCTCTTTGGAAACGTGTGGAAAGACAACTTTGGATTTCGGTTCCTAGGGTTGTGGCAACTTGGCACCAAACGCTTTATACGGCTCACTGAGCGATCTGCATCCATGATTGTTTGTTATTATTAATCAAAAAAATTACAACTTCAGATGAGATTTCCTAAATCAACACCAAAGAACTCAATGAATTCACACGCATAAAATGGAAGCCGTTTGTTTGTGAAATTATAGCAGTGCGTTATATTTCCGCCAGACATCGCATAAAATTATGAACTTCCCAATACGCAGCAACGCGGCGTTTGAACAATGAAAAACCAAAAACACCCCACAGTCACAATCAACGTCGCTTGGAAGGATCAGAATAAGACCAAGCAGGACCACTAGAGTTGCAGTTGGGATTATTCCCATCGCTCTCAAGACACTCCGATAAATCAAACTTTAAAGTTTACTCAGTAGCCTTTCCTAATGCTCTGTTGATATCCACAATGAAATCATGGATTTTACTACTGAGTTGCCTCGTAGTTTTGTCGAGACGGACTAGACGGGCACAGGGTTCCCACCTTTCAGTTGTTAGAATACACCAATGCATCTTTTTCAAGACAACTTCTTTCATCGAATTTCAGAGCCTGCGGGGTTGTTTCCTCCATCTACTCCTTCGTCTCACACATTTGTATCCGATGAAAAATGCTCAAACCACAAAAGAAATATAATTTGGATAAATAATATGCATTTAATATATTTCATGTTGGATCCAGATCAATTAAGAAACAGCTGAGGAATGTTAACGTTCGAAACATGGATCTTACATTATAATCGTTGTTAATAAATATGCTAATTCGAATTGGTTTTGTTTTTTATGAAGGATACAATACTGCAGAAAATTTATTACCAATAAATTTCACAACTTGTTTTATATTTATACAGTCTTAACGCCATGAAATTTATTCGAACATTCATTAATTTGAATCGTGATGTTTTTAATTTACAGCGTATGTTTAATGTCTCTTTCATTCATAAATTTGCACGATCCACAAGCGATATGTTCCGAAAACATGTCAATTAATCAAGCAAAGAAGTATCGAACATATCACTGCTAAACATATTTTGGTGCTAGTTAACACAGGTGAATATGTTATAGCCAACGTATGGAGTAGTAATCAGAGGTCAGCCACACATTTTCAGTTTCACTCAGAATATCCTGAGCCCATTGAGAATTATCCAAGTAGTATAAGAATGAAGATAGTTACTTACCGATAACCGTCTTCCTATAAACGAACAATAGTCAGAAGTAGAAACTTGTTCCAACAGGGATTCAATATGCGATTACTAGAAAATAAAGAGTCATTAAACGGTTCGAGAGTGACCTCAATTCAATTTTTGAAAATACTTGTAAGAAATGGAGAAAAGTTTATTTCTTGAAGAAACGACAGATGAATAGAAACAATAGATATAACTCGATCCAGAAATCGAAATGCAGCACTGGGGAGAAAAGTGAGGAATGATGTTTCAGTGATTTCTCAGTGTTATGAGGGGTGAAAGAATAGTTAGTTATATGTATACCAAGGTCGCAAGATGCTTTTTCGCGTTCTGAGAGAGAAATCATGATGAAAAGGATCTCGAGATCGTGAAAACATTTTGCAACCATAGTATACACAATATTTTGCGTGAAAATTATATAATTCCAATAAAGATTACGTCGATCGTTCCAAAAGTAAACTGATGGCGACAATATCACAGTGTTTCTATGGAAATGAAATATTTAGCAATACAAACGTTCAGTCACTCTGGCTGTCACTTTGGGCAACGGCCGTAAAAAATTCTGCTGAGATACGCTGTAATTCATGTTTTGAACTCCTAAGAGGAAGTTGCAGATAGAATAGCTGACTATCTGCTTCTGTCCAGACCAAGTTTGAGACAACACCAAAAGTATTCTTATTCTACAAAGCTTTAGAATAGTGAGAGATCATTTCAAAATTTGCTAGGAAAACTTGGTATTGGATTTTAGACAACTGTATTGTATTCGCCCTAGTAAAATGGATGTCTGAGCGTAAACATTTTGTGAATCTACTCCTTGCATGTTGCTCGATGCTGAACTTTCGTCTACGTAATGGGGTGAACAAATTGATACGGCGAATTATTTTCAGAATCGCTCACCAACAGAAGCAGTGGATTGTACTCCGTTGGAGTTGTGGAACAAAGATAAACCAAACTTATATCATTCCAATTTGAATCCTGGCACACGCGTTAACTTGATAGAAAGTGAATATGAAGCCTACAAAAAAAATTATAAAAACAAAAATCAGGCAGTAAATTAAAAGAATAAATATTAATTCTAAAATGAGGGGACAGAAACAGTAAATAGCAGGAGAGAATTTAGAGATGTATTATAAGATATCACAAACAGAAGGTCTTCAACAAAGAATAAAGGAGTACCAGGTCAAAAATCGACATATCTAGTACAACACAAAAACATTTTAGGAACCAGAATAATAGTGAAACGATATAATGACACTTCCTGACAATGGAAATAAAAAAATATATGAATGAAAATATGCGTCATATCAACCTTTCATTTTTATCATGGTGTATATGAAGTAAAAATTTTGTTAATTCAAGTTGGCAGTTGTTTTTGTAACTGAAAAATGGGAAAGATTTTTCTCTTCGAGATTGAATAACCGATTTACAGAATCCAACAGTAGCTGGGCTCATTGAACGAGTGTCAATAAGGAAAGTGATTCAGATCATATGAATTAGAGGACCACGGTATGATATATTACAGAATGACGTTATTGAATAACACTTCTTGGAAGGAAAAACCAAAAAAACATTGGCCATCCCAGTCCAAATTTGGTTGTCATTTTGAGATGGTAACTAATCATTTCTAATGAAAAAAACTGAACAATAGGATGGAATGAAGTGGTTATATGGCTGGTTATAAGAGAAAGGGACAACAGCCCAGTTGGTATTCAAAAAGTTTTACATGATCATAAGAAATCCTCTAAGTTAAGCGGTTATGTGAGAGATTCAGTATTAGCCCTGATAAAAAAAAGTTTGGCAAAAATTACATTAATCGGCTGTCACCGAATTTCCAGAAAAAATTATTGTCAACATATGTATTTCTAGTCTAGTCTAGCTAAACACGAATCCGTACACAAAACGTAGCGGTCTTCCTACGTTTCGAAGTTATGGCCCTTCAAAGTTCAGCAGGACATATATTCTGCTTTTTTCCCAAAAAAAAAGACCAGAAACACATGTACCTATATATTCGTTAGGTACCCGATACATATTGCCAATATAAAACTCTGGAAATAATTCTCTATAAGATTTTGAGGTTAGGTTAGGTCTTATCTTAAAATCGTATCGGGAAATAATTCCCGAGTTTTATATTGATAAACGGTAAAAAGTCATGAAGGAAATTGAGTGATGTGTACCGAGCACATAACGAATTGAAACGTGTGTTTCTGATCGTTTATTAGGTGCAAAAAAGGAGGCGAAAAATGCCTTTTTTGTGAAATTTGAAGGGCCATAACTTCGAAACCAAGAGAGACTGTCGCCCTTTGACTTCGGATCCGATTTCAGCGAAATACATAAGTTGGCGGCAAATTAATGGAATTTGACCAATAGTTTGATACTGAGCTTCAAAATATTTGCGTAGCAGCAGGCAGTATGGCCAGTTGGCATAAGCTCTAGGCTGGGAACATAGTGGAGCGGCAAGAAAGGAACGAGCAAAGCGGAGAGCAAGGTGCCTTGCTCGGCAAGAAGAAACGAGCAAAGCGGAGAGCAAGGTGCCTTGCTCTTCGCTTTGTTTGTCTCTTCGCTTGCCGCTCCACTATGTTTTCAGCCGAAGGCTGATGGAGGAGAACAAAATTCAAGTAGAAGAGAAAGATATATAGTGGTTCCTTCTTGGAATAGTAGTTCATAAACTTACCAGAAATAAAAAGAGGTCTGAGTTATCTAGCATATGAGTCGATGATTTTTGTACGCAATAAAGAAAAAAAATCTATGATGATGAAGAACCAAGTCGAAAAAATTATAGATCAACGTATAATTATATCAAAATTACAACAGCCAGTGCATTCCACACGAGGGTGTTTCTTGATACGATAAACCTCGGGAAACTGATATCGAACAAAAAATTTGTTATATATAATCTGTTATTCAAAAATTCCAGGAACTTTTTTCAGATGTAATTGGAAAACAATTCATTGGGTAATTTTCACTGGACGGTTTAAAAATCGCTACACGTGTTTCACTAGACAGTGAGTTTCTCGTGTTTCAGTTACATGATATTTCAGCAAGTTTCGGCCAACCCCATCAGTTATTCTACTCAACAGATTGACCATAACAAAACGGTTGCACCTCCTCTCATATGAACTCGATGATGCAACCGGTCTGGGATTCAAGGTTTTGGGCATATCTATTTTAATCAAATTGATTAATTATATAGAAATATTTCCTTTTTAGATGGCAGGCATGTTTTGGTTTTGCAAACTGACTATGAATATTTAATTCTCTCGAAGGGAATCTTATTGGATTATCTGAATGAATATATCTGAAGAAGGTAACACGGTAGAAAAAATATTATTGATTGACAGTGACATTTATATTCGTATTTTTTTGTTCTAAATAGGATTTACCTATTTTGTTCTTAATTTTCATAATACATTCCTGAAAACTAAAAAATCCTGGAAGTTACACCTGCGAATCTCAAGAACCTGGAAAACATCAAGATTACTAAAATATCACTTCGAATCAATCACAAGCAAGTTTGTATACTGAAAGTTTTTCATATTTATTGCTGTTTGGATACAAGAGTTTGAGAATTCCCGAATATAGTGGAGAACGTATTGAATCGCTCTCATCAGTAATAAGGAAAAATATCAGTGATCCATTTTCTCAAATTAACCATGTGCATTCACAAAAGATTCCTTCTCTGCAAAATTGGGTCAGATGTGTTTTGGACAAAATTTCAGACGGATACCTTTCATCAGCCGTGAGAATTTTGAGCTCAAATGATACAATTGCTGACTGATTACGACGAAACAACTGAAATATAAACATCCATCAGCCGCCACTGAAAATGTACCATGCTCCCAAGATGTCAGCATTGATATTCCATTGAAGATGAAGGAATTTGACGTGATTGCTGCAGTCAAATCATTCTCTACGAGTTTTGGATACTCTACGAGGTTTGGATTCTCTTAGACCATCTTATATTCAAGACATGCCCAGTGAAAGTTCAGGCAGTGGAAAAAAAAACTCCTAATGTCTTCAACTGCATTGTGAAATTTCATGCTGGCAGGAAAAGTGAATCCAAGAATATGTTCAGTGTTATATGGAGCATCCCTTTGTGTACTCAAAAAGAAGGATGGTATTATCAGACCCACAGCTGTAGGAACGTTTTATAGACGATTAGTAGCGAAGTTAGCATGTTTCATTCTAGATGAAATGTTTCACCCAATTCGATTTCGGGACTCTAAGTGGCTGCGAAGATGTCATGCTGCACGTCAATATATTAGCCAAGACCCAAATCCACAATTAAGAGTTTTTGTTAGACCGGACTTCAGAAATGCCTTCAAAATGGACCAAAGAAATTAATCAATTCTATAGATCCGAATTTTACCTGAACTTTATAATACAGGAAATACAATAAAGAGGAATACAGGAAGGCGATCCATTAGTTCCACTATTTTTCTTAGCAATTTATGAGTGGACCAAATCAATCGATACATACCGAATGATACCTTGATGATGGTTCTATCGGAGAGGAAAAAAAAAATATTCTGGATATACTCCAACACATCAAATCAAACTTGAATGAAATTGGTATCGAGTTAAATTCGAATATCCTTGATTCTCCAAATCTGATAATATTCAGCAAGTTCAGTCTTATTATCCATGAATTGATATTAGTATCGAAATCTGAATGTGTCGTTCTTGATGCTCCCCCTACTATTGAGGTTCTCAATACTTCCATTAAAGATGAAACAAAGGCTCTTTCACTAATTGCACCTCAATCTGCATTTTTTTCGCTGAAGAACTGTTTGTCAATATCAAAACTAATGTACAATCTTAGATGTTGTCCAACATGGAACAGTGATGAAGAAATCCTACAATTCAATGATTTGTTGCATAGTACTCTTGAATCAATAACTAATAATAAATTATCTGATGAGAGTTGGCTGCAGGCATATCTTTCTGTTGAAATGGGAGGTTTGTATATGCGCCTGGCATCTTCATCTCAGTTACCTGCTTTTTTGTCCTCCTACAGTAGTTTTTCTGATTTGGTGAGATTAATCCTGCCTAGTTTTTTCGGCATAATAGACAATTTTTACGATGAAGGGGATGAATTATGGAATTCAAGGGATGAGTCTCCATTGGAAGATTCGAGAATGAATCACAGGGTGCGTATGATTGCCCATTGCTAGAATTGAATTTGAAGAGTCTGATTGAGTCAGCCACATCTACAACACAAAGAGCCCGTCTCAATATATTATCTTCAAAGGAATCAAGTGCTTGGTTACATGCGTTTCCAGTTTCTTCATTGGTAACCTTCTTGATGATGAATCATTTAGAATTTCTATTGGGCTTCATCATTCAACGGATCAGTATCGCTGTTCGAAGAGGAAATGCATTATCAATATTGGGAACCATTTCAGCCGGCCATCAACTGGATTAATTTTTCATCAAGACATAAGAAACGCCACGTCAATGATTCTCAGATCTCTTATAATTTCATCCAACTCAGCATCCAATAGTATTAGCTCTCAAGTCGATAGCACTGACGAACACAGCACAAACAACTTGTCCATTGTGCCCGTAGTGCATAGTACTATCAAAGCTCTCTGGCTCAACGGGTCGAAAAATATTGGTAATACTTGCTTCATGAACTGTGTTACTCAGTGTTAATCGAGACCAAGGTAGTCATTAGAGTATTTGAAAGACCAACTGAGACTCTCACAGTGCTTACATTCATTTAATGAGAAAGAATCCCTTGGTGGTGCCGAGAAGCCGACATGCGTGAAGTGCAAAGAAAAAAGAGCACGGAATCCTTATCAATTCATGAATTTCGGAAAAATTTGGTGATCCATTTCAAACGGTTTTCTCAGATAGAAAAATTCTGAAGAATAGCCACCATTGGATTTCCTATAGAGGAATTAGACATGAGTGAATAATATGCTGCTGACAATGCCCTTGTCGCTTTAGTCCGCATGCATTGTCTAAGTGGAAATACCTATAGCGGATACTATACAGCCCATTGCAGACATCCTCATGAGAGCACGTGGCATGAATATAATAATTCATGTGTGACCACAATTTCATCTTAATCCCTCGTGTGCGGAAATGCCTATATTCTTTTCTACGAACAGGAGGGCACTTGATTCCATCTTTTAGATCATAATGAGTTTCTATTTGCAATATTATACTTATATTCATAGTTGCAAATATCAATACTGTGAATAAATAACTTTTTCCTGACCAATGATTTCAAATATCACAGACACAAAGCAAAAGACTGGGAAAGACTGAAAATTGAAGATTTAAGATGAATAATACTTAGGAAATTGGGTATTTTTGTGGGGAAAATGAAGTTTGATGAATTTTTCTTTTTTTTCACTCCGAATCAACATATAGCAATCACTTCTATGAAACGTACCTATCTGTTGATAATTGTCAACATTGATCTGTGTTGTATATCATTCAAATACGTTGGATTCATCCACAAAAAGGAAGAAAAAGTCCATCTGAAACAGCTACTCCCCTGCCTATATGGCGACGACAGGTACTATACCAAGCATGTAGAAATTGAATCAACTAGATAGCAAACATAGGAATATCTACACAAAGCAAAATAGAGAGCTATTTGTAGGCAACTAGAAAGTTGCAGGCACCAAATTGGCCGTTGAGTTGTGAAATAAGAGTGCTTGAAAGTTTTTTCTGTGGTGTATGAATTCTTCCTTCTTAGTTTAATAGGTTCCTAAAAAATAAGAATTAATGTTGGAATCTATACAAGTGTAGGAAGTTACTTCGTCAATCATAAAACAATTCCTTATAAATTCTCTTTTTTTTTCAGATTTAATTAGGTTGAGAACCCAAAAAAATAGGAAGAAAGGTAAATAATATTATCAAATATGAATCTTCAACATATGGATTTTATTATAGTTTTGAAAATAATCATTTATGAATTCATTTCTCTGCTAGCAAAATTTGAAAAATACACACTAAGGTTCGGAATGAAGGTTTCTTTCTCATTTGTGCAAAAATACTTTGTGGTATCATAATTCAGAAGTCTGCCTTTCTACAGATCTCATGATAACCTGTGATTTTCACAGATTGTGGCAGTTAATATACCCAATATCATGGGTAAAATTTTCTAACTTGTTTGTAATAATTAAGGAACCACTTTTTGTGTGATTTTATCTAGTTAATTTAGAAAACCGCTACACGTGTTTCACTACAATGTAGTACCATAATACGCCTGAAGAAGCTATTGAAAAGTTATTTTTGTAATTATGTGTTCATGGATTTTCATAAGGTATTTTGAATTCATATGTACAAAAACATTGATGTTATAGATACAAATGCTTAAAGAAGGGAGAAGACGAGAATGTTATCGAATAATAAGCTTAAGAGAACAGAAAAACCTAAGTTTTGAACATTTAAAAATGATCAATACGGTGGCATTTGGGAAATGAACTGAACTGAAAAATACACTGATTGAATTAACGAACAAATTCCATAACTTAATTGTTATCGTGAACAATCAACCCTGAATTATACTTCGTCTACATGAATTTTAAGTTCCAAGTATGGTGATAGTTAGAATTAGCCTTTGGCAAATTGCGCAAGGAAAAGTATAATATTGTTAGAAATTCTCCGTGATATCATGAAATCTAGTCAGAACAAATATCTTTAATAAACCAAGACACCTCACTCGCCGTTTTTATAGAGAGAGTGGCGGATTTACCAGTACCCCTGGAGGACCTGAGGTCAGATCTCGTCTCACGAACGAGCACAATTACACCGGTCGTGGGTGTATAATCGCTTCTACTCGTGGACCTCCCACTCATCTGCCCTCTCCCTTCAACAGACGGACCTAGACGAAGACATATAATTCAGATTCCAAAAGTCCATATAGCACTGAATATAATAGGGAAATTAGCATACACTAAACCCCAGTGAGTCGATCAGCTGGCAAGCGTGGAATGTGCCCGATGATGCTTACAACATAGCTGGTCGACTGCCATAAGTACACATTATTTAATAATTATTCTGATAAATCAAAATAACAAATCATATATTTAAGCCCTCAGTGCGGCCGGGTTAAAAATAATTTCCTTTAATTACAGTTTATTACTCCTTTAGCATCGACGATTGCTAATAGCCGGGTGAAATTACAGTGCCTGAAAACACCTGAAGTTAAACTGCATTCATATGTTCCAAGAGCATGCATTTTCAATGATTTTAGTCTGTGAGTCGGATATTCATTATTGACTGTGGACTGTTTGTACCAATTTTTTTTTTGAAAGTCATTCCTTTTCCTGTGATATGTAATCCTTTTCTCATTTAATATTCAAGTTTTTGGCAATGATCTTTCCTATCAGGAATTCTTTCATTGCAAACGTGATATTTGTAAAACAACATACAGGTGGTTGGAAAGTAATACCCTCACAGCTGATATATCTGAACAGGATGGAAAAGGGATTCGTCTCAATTTCGTTGTTTGTATATAGAAGAGACCTGTCAGATATCGATTACAGCCGCACCTTACACACATGGATATCAGCCTCCTTAGTACTCCCCAAAAACAAAAACTATCCAGATCAGTTAATTGGAGAAGAATATGTGCCACTTCGTATCTCTCAAAAAAGCTCCAAATTGGCAAAGTTTATTAGATTGGCCTTACCTGATTCGTGTCTGTCCATGTTGTTCGAAAGATCTTTCAAAACATTGGAGGAGTTAATGAGAGTCCACCAGATAGTCCATCATTGCCTAGTAAAATACTGCCGTGAGTTTCAGGCTCCACCACCGCAATCTATTTCCACTTTCGGATTCAGAACGAATCTCTCCAAGTAAAACACTCCAAAAGTGAAACATCTTCCTAATCGGGTTTTTGATAGAAAGCTACTCATTAAAAACAAATTTGTAACTGATCAACAATTGCAGGTGGTTAAATCAGATGATACTTTGGTTATATGAACCTTATTCGGCCTTTCAATTAAGATCGAAGGTAGTTTGACCCTTAAGAGTAACTTTCAGGAGACTTCATGAAACTTATCAGATCTATGGCCTAGGCCTCGCTATTAATTCCTAGCACTTCCTTAGATGTAACATAGCAATCCGTATTCCTATCTCTACGAAACTTTCGACAGTTTCTCTTCGAAAACCTAGAAAAAACTTTCCCAACTACAGTTGAGCCGAACACCTCGACTAAGTGAAACGTATTTGGTCGAGATGTTCATCATGTTGAAATTTTTATTTAATGTTATGTGGTTCAAACTGATCAATGAGAAGGTCGAATTCTCTTGCTGAGTTTATCACCCAATAATTTTTATCATATTACTATCACTTGAACGAATTGGGAACGGTAACGGCACGAAAGGTTCACCATGCCCCGATTGAATCACATATCCGATATGGAGTCGCATTCTGGAGGGTGTGTAACCAAAATACTTTCGACTCAATTTTTGTTTTGCATAAGAGTGCTATTCGCTATCTGTGTAAAGTGGGTCCGCGGGTATCATATGAAGCATTATTCAAATACAATAAATTATTAACTTTGCCATCATTATTCAATCTCGAAACAACCTGTTTAGTATTTGAATATACATCGTTGTACAACATCAATGATGGAAATACTCGAGAAGAGAATTATTTCAAACTTCTATCTTCTTCGAACAATCTCACCAAGAAAGCGTCCCTTTATAATGTTGTAAAAATTTCCAATTATCTGCCCACATAAATCAAAAGTTCCGAAAAATGCAGAATTTTCAGGAAAGAATTGAAAAACGTATTATATAGTGTTCCAGATTTTTGTGAGGAAGAGTTTTGCTGAAACAGTGTTCACAATGACTGACACCAAAGCTTATGCATTTATCGTGTTATGTTAATACTATTGAATCTATTGTCGTAAATTAGTGTGTTACTATTATGTACTTTACATATTTATTTATTTTACTTTATTCAATGTATATCTCTCGACTCAGAAATAGGTCTAACCCATTATTATACAATTTATGGTTCAATTTATTTTACTCTTTGTCGATCTTCACAATGAAGTATATATTGAATTTGACTTGAAGTTAACTTCATTCAACTTTTGTAATCATCATATGAATAGAGCGGGATAAGGATTAAAAAGGTCTCTTATTTTATTTATAATAGTCTGACTGAGCTGTCGGCGCGCATCCAAATGGCAGATGCTATTATACACATGAGATATTGGACCGAGCACGACAAAACCTCAGACCTTTATATCATTTAGCACACGTCAAACGTAGAATTTCGAATGCTTCATTCAGAACTTAAAATGAATCGATTTAAAATATTATTGTTGAAACGAGGTACTTGAAATATTTGAACCTTAGCAAGAGAAATTAGAGCTAGACTGAAACATTTATTTTTTCCGCAATGTAGCAACGAATCGACATTAACGGCGTTATGTGTTTTTTTTTTGTTTCTGATCACCCCGTATACGGATACTGCACTATACTTCAACCTCTTGCTCTACCACTCCGTAATGGAATTCAATTTATTGTGTCCCTGAACGCAATCAGTATATATCCGCAATATTCCATGGGTGTCTCTTACATCCTCATCCAATAGGGACTAGTAACAGTGCGACAGAGTCACGTATCAGTCGGCGTATCACATTCTGTATACACGGCATCTTTACATAATGACATCGATTGAGTCTATCGCCGTTCCTGTGAGCCTCTTTTCAATTTTCAATATTTCCCTACGAGCTCTTGATATTTTATTCATTGCACTCAGCAGCGCCGTCTTGAGAGACTCGATTGGAATGCATATATATGACGTTCGTGTGTTCGACCTGTAAAATCAACATTCATACATTTTTTAGTCCTGTTGATCCAAACAGTCATCATATCGTATTGCTTGCTGCAAGGTTGATATGTTTAAAAATTAGCTATTTTCCAAAGTTGCTTTTTTTAGGAAATGCATTCCGAATTGCATTTATAATAAGATACGGTAGACCTCCAAAAATTTGTTTTCATATTCATCGAGATGTGCGCTGGAATGGTGTTGGTAATTGGGACCATGCGCTACTACTTCTGGAAATTTTGAGGTACTTTTATGTATTGTTCCTCGTGACAACCGATAACCGAGGCTAAGAAGTTGGAATATAGAAGGATTTTAGTGCGTCGTAACCTTAACTCAAACTACCATCATCAATGAATGAAAGAAACTCAATCTGCAATTGGTGAACGCATTGATGTTGAACCTTACTTACCAATCATGCACGAGCTCACATATTCAGCTCAACGTTGAAACGATTTTAATCGAGTGACCTTTTTATTATCTTCAAAATAAAAAAATATATTCATAAAAGCCTCTGATACCGTTTCTTCACTTTACTCGACAAATATTTGACACGTATGATGACAGAAAGAATACCTTCAGAAACCAATCTGCTATGTGTTGAAAGTTTCACCATATTTTCGGTGCCCAATTTATAAGAAAAATTGAGGAGATTATTCTTCCACATTGAAACTTTCTACTCACTTCAGTGACTCATTCAAGTAGCATGGTCAATTTTAATAGAAAGCAGGGACCCTTTCATTTAATTGGAAAACAATATTGTACGGAATTACTTACCACCATCATATTTGGAATTTGGCAAGTTCCAACGTCAAATTGCGTTTGCTATCTTACACTTTCTCAACGCCTCTAACAGAAATCTGATATCACATGCACCAAAATCCAATATCATATCAGCAATTGGTTTATTGTGGAAAACGGTTAATTCTACTTGTCCTTCAACCAAACGTACAGTTCTAGCGAACGCGAATAACTGCATCATCTTCCACTTACGTTTGGTCTCCTGGTTTTGGCTTCAGTACAAAACTTTTCATCTGATATTTTTGTCGAATGAAAAAACGCAGATAGAGAAGTGTGACTCGAAAGTCAGTAAAGTCAAAACCTTACGGTGCATATGGCCGTATTGATCCTGACTTTCATGCCTGAAGCGTTTTGGAAAATGACAATCCCCTCCTGCAGTTGATTTCGATACTCTACCACCTACTTCGCACCGTCCGAATTCTTAGCTTTGGTAGATTTCATGCGGTTAATCAATTAACTGGTCCATCACATATATAGATCCCAAGCCCTAATATTAGTCATTCAGGGGTTCAAATGGCCCAGCAAGCATATTCTACAGCAAACAATAACTTCTAGGATTATGACGTCAGTTCACCCAAAAATGGGAATTTTCGGTTTTGGCTTCAGTACAAAACTTTTCATTTGATATTTTTGTTGAATGAAAAAACGCAGATAGAGAAGTGTGACACGAAAGTCAGTAAAGTCAAAACCTTACGGTGCATATGGCCGTATTGATCCTGACTTTCATGCCTGGAGCATTTTGGAAAATGACAATCTCCTGCAGTTGATTTCAATACTCCACCACCTACTTCGCACCGTCCCAATTCTTAGCTTTGGTAGATTTCATGTGGTTAATCAATTAACTAGTCCACCACATATATAGATTCCAAGCCCTAATATTAGTCATTTAGGGGTTCAAATGGCCCAGCAAGCATATTCTACAGCAAACAATAACTTCTAGGGTTATGACGTCAGTTCACCCAAAAATGGGAATTTACGACCAAAACATTTACTGCTCTATTCGAGATGATGAGTCCTGAAAAACCAGTCACGAAGATCCCAGTGATGTACAGTAATGACAGCGAGCACAGTAAGAAGCTTTCACTTCTCTAAAAAAAAAAAAACAAATGGCTTCCGATAATGTTACATTGGTACCACACTGAGTTTTTTGTGATTAGTTTTCAGTATCTATCATCTTGCTAAAAACCCTATGAGAATATTTGCTCTCAACTTCTTGGTGTAAAATTCAGTTAGTATCCATACATAGTAAATAGTACTGCTGAAAACCAAAAGCATAGTGTTAGAAAATATTGTTTCTTATATTATATTGTTTCCCTGAAAAAGTAGTGTAGGCTTATAGTTTATACATAGGACATGGAATATTTCTGAAATTTAACATAACTATTCATGATAATACCAAGATAATTAATTGTGTGATCGTGAGGAATATTTTTGTTATTTTATATGATCATTGAGGAATATGTAAAAGAGGATCTTAGAACTCTTCTATATATAGCTATAGGGGACAGTTTTGATTCGACCTGGAATGTTCAATGTAATTTCTATGAATAATCAATTATTCCTATGGGATATTCTTTGAATGACCTATGTATGACTATGTGGTATCTGGGAAGCTCCTACCGTCCTTTCTTGATTTGCCCCGCTTTCAAACTTTCATCAAAAATAAACAATTATTCTGATGTTTAGATAGATACATTCATTTGGTCACATCATGTATAGTTATAGAATACGTTCTGGATGAGCAGTTTCACCAATTTGATGAATGCTTGTGAGGATTCACTTCAATTAATTTCACTTCACTGATCATAGAACGTCTTGAATATATGTAGTATGTTTTCGAACAAATCAACCATCTTGTATTCTACAACTCTAAAAGACGTTCACCTAACTACCTAACTGAACAATGATACCAAATATATCGTGAAGAATGATCCGAAACACTGCTGTAAATGATATTTATTTTAATATGCGGTATGGAATGTTCATTCGAAAATATTTCAAGAAAACTCACGGAGAGCATTTATAGTAGTAGTGGTAAATGTTATGATCGTTCGCAGACTTGTCATGGCTAACACGTTGGAGAGTCATTTACGACGGGGATATCCTCACGAGAAAAATCTGCCCGGTTGGGGGAACGAGCCCACGACGCGACTTCTCGATCACGAACCGGGCATAGAACCACAACGCCAAACACCCTCGATGGTATTATAATAAATAAAATAATCGGTGGAAATTCTTTTAAGACTACTACAGAGTTATTCGTTATAGAATATTCAGTGAATTCTCTGAAGGCATGTACATATTCTATGAATATTTTTTGAATTTTCGAAATATATAATTCCCATACTATTCTATGGATACGTGATGTCTGGTGGTCAAAGTTTGGCTTTTTGCGTGTACTATATGCTTTTGAAACTATAACGCAATGCTACGTGCCCTTCCATGATCACAAAGTGGTGAAATTTTCTAATATATGACATATACCATTTTATCATGATAAAAATTCGAATGATTAATAGGGTCGTGTGGGAAGGGGAATCACTTGAACGTGAAACTCTTCCTTAGAATTTGGTACCTAGAATTGTCAGTGTTTCCGTTAATTTCAGAAATATTTACTCTTCACTTTCAACAAAATCTGATTCTGCCATTTTATTTCAGGCCACTGGGAGAAGCTTTTCATTAACGAATCATCACTGAAGGTAATCAATGAATAATAATGGAATTTCCAAGTGGAAGAAGTTACATTTCCACATCCCACCCCGAATAATATCGATTGAAAAGCATTTGGACTGGAACTAGCTTTTTCCTTAAATCTACATATACGAGTGGAATTCAAACACCCTCGTCGATCAACCAAACTCTACAGATGCTGACTCGTACGAGACCCTCACATTCGAGCTGGGCGACTGTCCTCTTAAGATGCAGCTTTCAATTTAGCTAATGACGTTTCGTTGACTGTCGCAAGCACACGTGGACTGCAAAGCGAATCGCGATTTTGTAAAATAAAGGTGTGCTAGATGTGAGGACTCTGATACTGGGGTGATACTTTTTCACGTGAAAGGAAAATAACTCTATGTTCGAAAAATATACTGAAAATAGAGAAAAAAAAATTCGTTATCATTTTTCAATCATGAAATTTGTATAGACTAGATGCAAAAGACCTAAGCATTCATTCTCATCGAACCCAGGACCTCTCGTTCATGAGCCGGACACACTTCCACATCAGTCAAATTCCTCCACAAAATGCTCTTTCTTTCCGGTATTTGAGTGAAACACGTTTTTTTTCATTTCAGGAAATTTTCATGGAAAATAATCGAGTGAATAGATATTTCAAAAAAATATTACTAATATTACCATAACAATAATTCCTGGAATTTACTCTGTTGTATTCACAAAAGTAACATTGTTTATCCACGACTAATGTTCAATATACCCATTGTACGTCTGTTTGCCTGACTTCACTAATACCCATTAATCACTGCAGTGATTAATGACTCATTGATCACTGCTGTCTGATGCATCCTTGCGATTCATCTTAAAAATCATATTGTTTTGATGTTCATCCTGTTCCTGCGATTTATTCGACCAATTTTTCGAATATTTCAATTATTAATAACTATTAATGAATATCTCGTAATATAAAAATCATCTTGTAAAATTAGATGTGATATTCGTTACCTAAATACATATATTTTTGTGTTAATTGTCATAAGATATTATATGATTATTATAATATTAGATAAATATGTACTGTGTTTAGATGAACAATAATGAATTGTATGAAATGTTCGTTAGAAAAAATAATAGTATTTCTTAAAATATGAAAGTAATGTAACTTCAACAAACGTTTTTATTAGTCGTGGAAAAAGAATAGTATTCTACTCGCGTATAATGGCTATTCTCTCGGTGATTTATGTAAACTTCACCTTGTGAATATAGCCATTGTGCTAACCTACTGGTAGTAATACGAGACACTTCACTGAACACCCTTCATTAACTAAACCAACCAAATTAACTATTTAACAATAATCACATATACTTGAATAGAACACAACATTCCAGCTCTTCTGATCGCCAGTGACTGCCAGTCCTAAACACTCATCCACAAGATTTTGCATAATCTTAAGGATTACTCATCTCTATAGGCGCACTCCCACATTCCGTCCTTCTTTTTCAGCTTTATAGGCTCGATTCGACCTGGTGCTCCTTCCCACTTTTCGTCATTGCTTGGTGGCTCTGTAAGATCCTCTCCATCCCGTGTTGCTAGGTCATCTACTTGTCTGCTCTCATTTCTGTCAGATGCTGCACCCGTCTCTATCCTGGGAGGGATCCTTTTGACTTGAGAGACATGTCTCCTGAGAATCTTCCCATCTCCCTGTAGGGTAACTTCATATCCTTTTTGCTCTGAATCTGTGAATTCAGTCTTGCCGAATTTGGTTGTTAATTTGTGTGGTACCACCATATTCTGTGATACTACTTTGTCTCCTACTCGAATATCGTCCTCCTTTGATTGCCTGGTTTTATCTTCCTTCTCTTTCCCTCTTTGTTTGTTTGTTATGTCATTAGCCCGTGCTTCTTGATCTGGATTTTCTCCCACAATATCTATGACTGACGGAATCTTGTCTCGTATTCTCCCGTTAAACAACAATTCTGATGGTGACTTCCCGGTGGTGCCATGCGGTGTGACATTATACATCAGAATACATTTTTGTATTTCACTCCTGTGGTTTGCCTTATTATTGTGGCTTATCTGCAGTCTTTTGGGAATCGATTTGTTCATGTTCTCCACTTTCCCATTCGCTTGCGGCCAGTATGGTGGGGTGTGAATCAATTTAATGCCGTTCTCTTCACAAAAACCATGAAATTCTCTGCTAGTGAATTGCCTCCCATTGTCAGACCTGATCGACTTTGGTATTCCCAGTTGCGAAAACAATTCTCTCAAATGGTTGATTATGGCAGCCGATAAGATTGTTTTCATGAACTTGATACTTTGATAGCGAGAATAGTAGTCGATAACCACTAGAACGTATTCTTGATTTGGCAGAGGTCCCATCAAGTCGATCGCTAAGAACTCCCATGGCCCGTCAGGAAAACTGTGCCGACTCATTGGTGGGGGTTTTTCCGGTCTGCTGACTAACAGGCAATCTCTGCAAGTTTTCACACAACGCTCCACCTCTCGATCAATCAAAGGCCAGGAATCACGATCCTGTTATTTCTCAGTAATATTGGTCCAAGGGCAGTTAACTCGAAACGAAACGGAAAATACGGGCTCTTGTCTGCTGTCTCCCAGGTCTCATCGCTAAGTCTACTCACAGCGTATACTAGCTCTGGGTCCCGTGTACTTTCTGCTGTTATCTCCGATATCGATATTGCTCTAGGTGTACTTTGTTCCACGATAGAAAATATATGCTGGTCACTTCCTCTGTCAGCAGGCCTTGTACTGGACAGTTGGCAAACTTGGAAACCGAGTCTGCTATATTAGATTTGCCAGCCTGGTAGATCACTTTGAATCTGAACGACTGCAGTCTTAGAACCCAGCGTTCAATTCGGGCTGGTGGTCTCGACGTCGGCTTAAATATGGCTTCAAGTGGCTTGTGATCTGTTACCAATTCAAATTCGAGCCCTGTCATATAGAAGTAAAAACGTTCAACAGCCCAAACCAATGCTAAACTCTCTTTTTCTGTCTGAGAGTATCTCCTCTCTGTATCTGAGAGACCTTCGCTAGCAAACGAAACAACTTTCGGTATTTCTCCGTTGAACTGAATCAAAACTGCTCCTAATGCCACAGGACTCGCATCCGCTATCAACCGTGTTCTTTTCTTAGGGTCGAAGTAAGCAAGTGTTGGAGATCCTGTCAGTGCTCGCTTAAGTTTCTCGAAGTTCTGTTGGTGTTCTTTCAACCAGATGAATTTTGCCTCTCGTTTGGTAAGTGACCGAAGTGGCTCGGTCGTCAGTGCTAGATCTGGTATGAATTTCCCGAGGTACGTAACCAATCCCAGAAAACTTCGAAATTCCTCTTTGGAACTCGGTGATCGAAATTGAAGAACATCCTTGACTTTTTTTTCATCTGCATCTATTCCTTTGTGAGACAAATTATGTCCCAGGAAGTGTAGATTCTGGACTTTAGTTAAACATTTAGTGTTGTTTAGTAACACCCCTCCTAACCTTGTCCTGTATGTTCTCGGAATCCAAATACAATCGAAATGATCGTACCCCTTTGTGCCATTCCGCTCTAATATTTGCTTTTTCGATTACATCGCATAAAAAGAATCTAATTCGTGACTGTTCCGCCATCTCCTTATTTCCTTTGTTGTCCCTGAAAAGAATAACAATCGCTGCATATTTACTTATATCACAATTTAATGTGATCCTGTTACACTTTTATGTAACCTCTGGTATAACGCAATTTACTGCAAACGTCCTTGTATCACAATTCAATGTGATCTACTTACAATTCAATGTGACCCCTGGCAATTTAATGCCGACTTCCCTTGTATCACAATTCAATGTGATCCAGTAACACTTCAATGTAATCCCTGGTATAACGCAATTTAATGCAGATTTCTTTGTATCACAATTTAATGTGATCCTGTTACACCTTTATGTAACTTCTGGTGTAAGGCAATTTAATGCAAACTTCCTTGTATCACAATTCAATGTGATCCACTTACAATTTAATGTGTTCCAGTTACAGTTAAGTATGACATCTTGTATCACGCAATTCAGTTCAAGCTTCCTTGTGTATCACAATTCAATGTGATCTAGTTAAAATTGAATGTAATACTTTGTACATAATAGGAAAAAAAAAAACGAATCCTTGCTGCAACTTATTCTCTCATTTCTGTTGAATCACCAATTATTTGTAATCTGTGAATTGATAACTAAAATGTGGAATGAACTATCATCTGGAAAATAATCTGACTTTTCATCGAAACACAACAACTGCCCTACAGCAAAAGAATAATAATAATAATACCCTTAAGTATGCAGTTGAGCTTGTGGCTGAGTATAGTATAGTGCTCCAACAGATAGCTTTCTCTCTTTTCGTTCGACAGCTAGGATCGCTTTCCAAATTTCATGTCGCTCAAGGAAAACAAAAATAAAGAAAATTGGTAATTTACCTCGTCGCCAATAATTGTGCTAACCTACTGGTAGTAATACGAGACACTTCACTGAACACCCTTTATTCACTAAACCAACCAAATTAACTATTTAACAATAATCACATATACTTGAATAGAACACAACTTTCCAGCTCTCCTGATCGTCAGTGACTGCCAGTCCCACAGGATCTTGCATAATCTTAAGGATTACTCATCTCTATAGGCGCGCTCCCACAGCCATCATTATACGCTCGTTGAATAATATACTAATATATTCGATATTGACCAAAAATCAATTTGTTATATAACTTCACAGTTTTTGAATTGGTGAATTCTGAAGTCTTTTTTTATTTTGGATACCATATGATATGTTTCAGATTTCATCCAAACACCTTTGTGAAGTAGTTAGGAAAATAATATATGTCATAACATATATTTTCGAGCCCGCTGTGTGTAAATATAAATTATTTTGTGAGAATTGTGAAAATAAACAAAAAAATATAAGAAATGTGACCCACCCCAATGAATGGAGATTATTTCCGGCACTTTTATCACCAAAAACACATCTTTGAAGATTCCTGCACTGGCACCTGTCGGATATAATGCCCTTCTTGGTATTTGTCAGGGAGTTATTGTTTTCTGATAACTGTTGGCCCAATACTGTGAGAGGATCCGAGACTGTCTGGACGTATCGTCAAAATTTCTCAATTTGTTGTTGGTTCTCCAGTCTTCAAGTAATAGTTACTCGTTCTCCTTTTCAGCTCTTTCGAGTAATGATACGGATGCGAAATTGATTCTCGATTGTAGAAGTGTAACGAATATCGAATTGTTCGCTGGAATCCACTCCGCAATGAGGAGTAGACAATAAGGTCAAAACCGTTGTTCAAGTGTGCCCATCCCAATAATTGATAATCGATTCCGGCACTGGTAAAACCAAAAACAATTGCGGTAATAACTTCTATTAAGAATCTTGCACTGGTATTGGTCGGATATAATCCAAAGCCCTTTGTGATATTTACCAGGGAAGTAATTGTTTTCTGATAGTTATTAACCATACTGTGTAAATACCGTCCAAATTTCTTGTTTTGTTGAGATTCATGATCTTTCGGCAATTTTCTGATGGAAATGTAAAATAAAAATTAGGCTCTCAGATTTTCTGAAAGCTGTGAAATTTTCAAAAACAAAATCCAAATGAAAGACCAATAATCCTTCTACTTGCTTACTGTCGTCATTCGTCCCATAACATTTTTTAAACAAATTGTCTCGTGAAATCACAAAAATAAAAATGACTCGAAAACGGTGGGGAAGCTGATTTAATGTTACATGAACTTTTTCATCCAAAATGATCTCCTATATCACCTATTTCACTTTATATTATGACTTATAAGAAACTCTGTGAATGAGATAGCATCCAAGAACTAAATCTTAAATTTTGGGATTAATGTCTGTGTGAACGTGTCAAATGTGTTGACGGCACGCGCGTCGAGTGAAAGTGTTTTGAGTTTATAGTGTATGAGTAAATGAGCTCTGTTTTGAAGATGAATACCAAAGGTTTCAATTATACCTATAAATCCATATCCCCTTCATAAAACTGAAGTGGATATATGTCCAAAAGAGATTTTTTTTTATTCCAATCCAATATTATGGATAATCGTCTTTTAGGAAAAATTGTGCTCCCAATTAAAATTAATTTTTTTTGTTATCGGGAGTAATTACACAAGTGCTTCAAAATTACCGATAATTTTCCATGAAAGCATGTTGTCTAAAAACTGCATGAGTTTATTTTCATATTTTGTCGAAAGAGCCCGACCCCGAAGGAGGAGGGCTCTTTTAGCAAAATATTTTACTGACAACATGCTTGAATGGAAAATTATCAGGTATATTTTGATGCACGAGTGTAATTCGGTAGAATATCTCCGGAGTTAAAACAACGACGTTTAAAATTCAGTATTTATGCCTGTCAAGATGACAAATATACATTTTAACAATCGTTACTATAGATACACGGACCGAGCGGGTATTTTTCGATACCTACCGGGTATTTATCAGCCCGAAAATGTCCCGCCGGGAATTTATCGCTGTAATTGATCGAAAATGTTCCGCTTCATATGGGATTTTTAACATACGATGGAAATATTCACCATATCTTCATTTCAAGCCACACCCAAGAACCACCAAGAAAGATGAATAGAGGAAAATTCCATTTGGGGTTTATAGACTTTCATCTTTCAATTGAAGTAATAACTAAGAGGATGGCGATCTTTCATCTCTTCAATTGAGAAATAACAACTATAAAGTTAACGCATGCCCACTAGGCATATTATTTTCTGCCATTGGTAAGTATTAGTTCGAAAAAATAAAATAAAAACTCTGAAAAAGGGAAGTTTGTGTCGTAAAAGCAGTTGTTTAATCAAGTATCTCAACACAGAACACTTTCCTTATTCTGAAATTCAAGCACGAAGCGCTCAAAACCCAATTTCAAATTTTAAGCTAATCAGTGTTTATAAATGCCTTTTCCGTTTCTAGTTGTGAATTCTAAATTTTTAATTCGGAGTTCAATTGGTAGTTTTGTTGAGTTTATAAATTCAGCATAATCAATAATATAAGAAATACTTAAGGCAATTCAAATATATTCTCTGATTGCAATTGTCCTATATTTATTTCAACTGGAACTGATTGGAATTTATTCTCAGGGTCGCATAAGATGATTGGTCTCCCACAAAACCATTCTCATGATATTCCATCATTATCCATACGAGGAACGTAATCGAATGAATACCCTGATAATATTTTGATGGAAATTAGTGTCTGGTGAAGTGGAATTGGTGGATGAGAATCGTGATGAAGCGAGTAAGCACGTTTTTAATTTCTTCGGTGTTGTCATTTCACTTTCTCAAAGCGCCACATTTTCCGTTAATTTAGTGCAATCTGTGGCTGGCTGCGGCTGATTTATCTCTATCAGGATTTATGTACACACCGTAATGCTGGATCTCCGGTACGTGTAATTCGAAAAAGATAGCGAGCAATAATGAGGGATAAACTATATTATACGACCGACAAAATTATTGGTGGGATTAGGGAAGAGTATGATTGCTTTCCAAGTGATATACTGGTCGAACGTGTTCGGCTATACCCAGTTAGAAATTATAAGTATATGGGTTCGAAAGATTTTCCTTTACAAATTATCCGGTATCTTTATAGTGAGTGTATAAGAAAATAAAGGTATAGTAGGAGATAGAGTAGAGTTCGGGTTGGACCGCGTCTAGAGTTTGACGTCCCGATTTTGGAGCCGTTTCCACAAAGGATGATGTGACCTCACGCTGAGATCTCAATCTGCCTACTCCCCAGGTGTTGTCGAGGAGGAAGGATTTGTGACTTGACGCCGAGCCTCAATCTGCCTAGTCCCCAAGTTCCGCTACGATTTATCTCTAAGGTCTAGTGACTCTTACACCATTGTTAGTGGTGTAAGAATCTATTTTCGAAAAGGTTGATGTGTCTTCACGCTGAGGTCCCAATCTGCCTACTCCTCAAGTTTTGTCACAGGGGAGGGATTTGTGACTTTACGCCGGGCCTTAAAATGCCCTCCTCAGGTCTCGTCACGAGTTTTATCCGAGGTCTCAATCTGCCTACTCCTCAGATCGAACTGAGGTATTGAAAGGTGTGATATTTATATCGGCGGGTGCTACTGAAGTGGAACTGATTGGGTGTCGAGGGTAGTTGGAAGTCTCTGACCGTCATCATGTTTTATCATTTTATTCTTCTATCATGTGTTACATGCTATTGCAGGCTATCACTCCTCGAAATCTATCCACTCATCTGACCCACAATAAGAAACTGTAATTTTTCCTGAAAACCAATACCCCAACTCTATCCACATTCAATCTCCCAGTTCTAGTTCACAATATATCCGACAACCCACTGGATAAGAATTCCCACAACATATCATGGAAAGATTTTAATTCCTCTATCATTCCCACTTCAATTCGATCCGAAACAATTATCACTCGACTCGAATCCACTCACCTTCCAGAAATGATAACCGAAGAAACCCGACAAAATTTCGCCACTATTCTCAGGAGGGCAAAACTTTCCGAATCCGACATCATAATGCCGAGAGGCATTTCCTCAAAAGTCTCCACAATCATCCAATCCTAATCGTCTTCCTAGCAGACAAAATTAACGCCACGGTTATTCCCAACACCTGACTATGTCGATAAAATGAAAACACTACTCGATTCTCCTGAATATCAACCCACCGATAGGGCCCAACGATCTATCCTGAGAAGAAAACCAAGACCCTCATCAAAAACTCCAATTCCCTCCACCGAAATTAAGGAAGCTCTCTTCCCTGGGAGAAATCCCCACGTACCTCCTGCATAAACAGACTCTCAAAAATTCACAAACCTAATGTTCCTCTTCCCCCATTGTCCGTGCTTTTGGTTTTTCAACACAAAACTTTGCCAAACACCTTGCGAATATTGTCCAACCCCTTACAGAATAGTACCTGTCTTACTTACGAAATTTATTTCACTTCACTGAAATCCTGAAATACCTCAATATCCAACAGACTGACATCTTTGTGAGTTTTAACGTAGTAGATTCTTTCACAAATATGCCTGTATCAATAAACGATGAGATTGGAACCTTTGGTGTAAAAGTTGAAACTTTTCCTAGAGATCAATTACCTAACACCAAACTGATATTTTTGCACTCGACTCGTGTTTAGCTAACAAGGTTAGCGTCTTCAGGAGAAGAAAATCAATTTTCTTACCTGTATCAGATACATTGAACATTTTTCGAAACTAAACATTAACTTCAACCTCATCAGTTACTGTATGTCCAGTACATACTTTTTCTTCCGAGGTACCTTTTACAAACAAGTGAAAGCCTCCCCCCCCCCATGAGTCCTACACTTTCACCAGTTCTTGCAAACCTTTTCATAAAAATTTCGAAACCATAGACCGTAGAAGCCATAGACACGTTCGATCACAAACCCTCTTTCTGGTTCAGATACGGAGATGACATTTTCGTCATATGGCCCCACGGCTCCTAAACTCTCCATAATTTCCTTGATAACCTCAACGACTCACACCCGAATATAAATATCACAGTGGAAAATGAAACCAATAACTCCCTTCCATTCTCAGATGTGAACTCCTTCACCCACACGGTCTATAGGAAACCAACCCAAAGAAAACCGATACCTCGATGCAAACTCCTACCATCAACCAGCACAAACCAATTCCGTTTTGAATTCTCTCATCCACAGATCAATCAATCTCACATACTTCCAAAACCACAAGAGCTGGCCCAACAAAAATCAGCCCTTTTTCAAAATGGATTCAAAAGACAACAACGTTCCCCATAAAGAACAACGCTGGATGCCTCATCTGCAAAGGGAAGTTGAACTGGGGAGATTTATTTCGAAGTAGGTTGTGTCAAAATCAACAGTAGGTAGTTATAGCTAAGATATCTAGAAGGATGGTGCTGGGACTGATGCGATATTGTTTAGATTTTTATGGCGACACTTTTCTGTCATTAGTGTCATTTTTACGTATCGTGTTTCTCAATTTCACCGCTAGTTGACGCTAATTGAAAGTGCATAGTCAACCGATCGATCGACAAACTATATTCTTTGATTCGAGCAGTCAACAAAATGAGCAAAATCTAATGTCATACTCATAAAAAACAAAATCGAATGAAAGGAACGCAATTATAGGGAATTTGGCCAGTATTCTAAACGAATAATATAGGTTGTTGATCAGTCAGCGTCCAAAAGTAAAAGTATAGCTAGCCGTCAGGTCGGCCGTTTATACATTTCCTAGGAAATTTGTAACTCTTTTCGTTGCAAACGCCATCTGAACTGATTTGATGTCAAGGGGTCATGATGCTTATTATCATAGTAGGCATGTGTCGCCACGTAGACCCCAAACTTTCCCAGGTATAAATCCCTACACCAGGGTTTCTAGACATCTTAGTTATAGCCCCAGTATACCATAACCATATAGTAATGACACTCAAATTTCAATTTGACAGCTCGGGGAGTATAATGGCGGTAAATTCAAATTTACGGTATACTGAACAGTAATCAGTATATCATTTTGTATGTTAAAAAGAATATTTTGTATACAATAAGATTTTAAATAAATGTGATATTCGTCAAGTACCTATAATAATGCCAAACATTCACGTTATTTGTTTACAAATACAGGATAAAATAAAGTTTCTTGATGTTATAACTCAATTATATCTTATCCTGTGTTTTCAAAAAAAAATTGTTTGTGTTTTTTATTATTATAGGTACTTGAGAAATTTCCCATTTATTTCAAACCTCATTATATACAAAATATTTTTTTTAACATGCAAAATGTCATACTGATTACTGTTGAGTATACCGTAAATTTGAATTTACCGCCAAAACATGACAATATACACCCCGAGCTAATTGACATTTGCGTGTCTTTACTGCATGGCTATGGTATACTGGGTTATAGCTATGAATGAATAAGTCATGCCAGTCTCACATCTCGACACTACATTCCAAAATTGCAATCAGTGGCGGATTTAAGGAAAAAGGCCCAGTCGGCAAAATTTCTTCAGGGCCCCCCCTCCCAGAAAATTATGTTGTGTCAGGTGTTCCATGGAAAGTGAAATATATATGTTTCAGGAATTTAATGAATATAAAAATTTTTTCATTTATTCATCGAGCATTATAAAAGTTATATTCTTTTTTACATCGAGAAACCAGGATTAGCATCAAAGTTACTCTTAGAAATTACTCATCCAGTACAGTAACTTACAGTAACTAAAGTGAAAGTTCCCGCGCATGTTCAGTGAATTCTCATTATTGGGCGCGACAATTCCAACTTTCGAAAGTGATGGTCAATTGACTGTAAACTGAATTTAGATGCGCGGGGGCACCCGGGGGCCCCTCTAGAACGATTTTGAAAAGTCAGAAATATTCGACAAACTTTGAGAAAATCGTAGACGTTTTAAATAACTGATTGAATACAAAAGTTATTTTATTTTACATTTAATTTACGATAGTTATCAGGAAATTATTCTGATAACAGGGGGCCCCTGATTGAAAATTGAACTTGTGCTGTTCACAAGGGTCTCACCAAAACATTTTTTCAACAAAAAAATAACAAAAAGAAATCGAAGGTGTATTTTTCAGCAAGAGGGGCCCTGAAAGCCTTTCGTCGGGGGGACCCAGTCGGCAAGCGCGCTTTTGCCGACCTGTTAAATCCACCACTGGCAATTCCACTGAAAATTTTCCAGAAAAGGCTTGAAAAAGGAGGCAAACTAGCATCCGAAACGTCCCTACGGAAAAGTATAAACATTTCTTAAATACATTCTTTAATCACATATCAAAATTCATAAAAATACAATACGTAACTGACAATTTTCAATTTGCAGTTACGAATCGGGGCAAATATTCCAATTTGCCCAAAAAACATATATTATAAGAAATTGAAACTTTTTCCTTTTCATTTATAGGGGAGAGAAAACCCCAAAAAATGGATTCCTGAATGAATGACAGTTAACTAACCGTCGATATTATCCCAATTGATTCCAAGGAAAATGTGATACTATTTGATTTGATTTCCATTTTTCACTTTCACTTGACCTATAACAATTTTCAGCAGCTATATTTCAATATCAAAGTGATCATCGTCAACACCTTCACAAACAATGACGTACTTTTGCGTCCGTATTCTGTCCTCAAATTTCACTTCGGCAACTCCACACGGGTCTAATGAAAATAGACTGCTCTAGCAGTGTGACATACATATGTGTACAGTGGCCCTAAAAGAGATTTCTCAGAATCTATTCGTTCGTATTTCCCAATAATCTTTCGAACAATTTCATCCCTGTAGCACGTAGTGGTACAATTAGAAATAATGAAGATAAGGCTTGGCCTGAACATGATACGTCGCTCGGTCAGTAACAATAATCATGGTCATTGGGTACATCTACGAGGGGCAGACCACTCACTATAACTTGTTTTATAAAATTTCGCTTTTTTTTTGTTACTAATGATGACAATTTTTCAGGTTGTGTTTCCGTGTCATATTTGATAAAAATAGTTCATATAAACTTGATACATTATAGAGAACTAGTGCGTCATATTGTCTAGAGAAGTACTGTGACAACTTGTTTCACATTTTTCAGGAGGTGGAAACATTATGGATTTTATATCCCGAAAATGAAAAATTTTTCTATTGTTATTATTTTCGAGGGAAAAGTGGTATATTTGCCCCGATACGTAACTGCAATATCATGAAAAGGCAAAATTAACTGGCCATTCTAACAGTTACGTACTGAATTTATTATGAATTCAGATATTGAATGAAGAATGTAGATTTAAAATTTGTTTACCTTTCCTTGCCAATGTCTCGAGGCTACTGGCTAAGTCCAATGTGTTAATAGTTCTACCAAGAGTTAATTTCAACACAAACTTTTTCGAATTGAATCCTTCCTTGCTGAAATTCCCTCAGGAGTCCAACAAAGGTCTCTAGGAACAAATACAAATTTCTTTATTTCCATTCAACGAAATGCAAGTAGGCTCTTTGATTTCCTTTCTGTACGGTTTTGTTTAGTCATAAGTAAATTAATTCTAACTCAATTACCAATACACGCACCATTCGTTGATAAAGCGTGTTCAACTAGTCTGGACTTTTCTCGTCTTCTCAAGAGGCACAAACGAGCATAAAAAGCAAAACAGAAAAATTTGTTAGGAACCAACTACTCAGACCCAGTCTTCTGAAACAGACAGTCTTCTGAAACAGACGATGGAAAGCAAGACGGAACTGAGATTCCACTAATGCGTAGTGGAGCCTTTGAAGTTCTGGCAATCGACTGCCAAATTCTATATATCAGACCAGGTATTTCTTTCGAAACACTTTCTATGTGAAAATCTCATCTGAGGAATGAGTCAATGTGACTTCCTAGATACTTAAGATACATACCTCTCCCATTGACATTTTTATTCCCAAGTACAATATACATTCATGAAAGGCGAATAGAATAGAATAGTTTTTCCCACATTTACTGTTGAGATATTAGAAGATAACAATCTTAATATGTGCCTCATATAATTTTCAGCAGTTGCTCTCACCTGACTCCGAGATATTTCGGTATATTTGAACACAGTATCATAGCAAAAAAATCTTGGTCACAGGACCTTGCCTTAAAAAAATCATTTTTAATAATAGGGGAGCTCAAGCGGGGATTTCGGGATTTACTAAAGCGCGACAGATTAATAAACAGGGGGATACCTTGTTTCTGGTTAAGTACTTCTTCCGTATATGAGCCCGATTATATGGCCGCCCTTCAAGGATGAAGGATCAGATTAGTAAAAAAAAGTTGATCATCTGAAATTATCGAGCGCGTCAGATTAAGGTAGGGTGAGTCAGTTACATCCTGAAACGTTTATATTCCACTAATTTGACAATTAAAGAGTGACCTAAAGAAGGAGGAGGGCTACAAAGTTGTAAAAAAACGTCATCTCGACATTCTGGAGCGTGGCTAATTTTATTCTTATTCTGAAGGGAATAATTCAAGAACTGCGAAAATATATAATCTGAAAATTTCCACAAGCCGAAATAATAAAAATTCGTCGATAAAATTTAATGCGTGCAGCTAGGTGATGCCTATATTCCCCTCTCCATGTTTCTATCTCTCTCTCACTTTTTCTCATTTATTGCTCTCTCACTCAGTCCCCACTTTGGTTTATGTTGCCACGATGCCATGACAGACTATCCAACGTTTCGAAATTTTGAAAATTCAATTGTTTACAATTATCTTCTTATAAATACAAGCAAGTATTCTACTAAAAAAATTATGCACTTTTTTATTTGCATGCTCTCTCCTGAGCTTTTCAATTAATTAAGTTCAATGATTGAAAAAAATTAAAAAAAAATGAAATTGGCAGAATAGGCGAATCTCTCCAGATAATCGTCAGATCATAAGACTGCAACGTCTAGGACGAAAAGATGAACCATTTATATCTTAATCAGACGCGCTTGTGTATTTCGAAATGACGATTTTTTTCTCACATTCTAATAACGGCCGCGATCTGTGTCACATCCAAACCGTCAGATTATTATATGCTTTTTTTTAGGTTCACTTAACATCCCCTCAGAAAATCTGACGCGCTCGAGAAATTTTTTTTTTCTTCTTCAACCCTTACGTACGACCACCCCCATCATGGAAACAATTAGATTAACATACGTAGATTTTTAAAAATATGTAGGACATTTTTGAAAATCTATAACCGCTTCCCCCACCGATGAAAAAGTATACATTATATAACATTTCTTTCTTTTATCATCTAAGCTTCGCAACCCAATAGGTCTCTATGACGCTCGAGTAAATCCCGATTCAGCATCGTGGGCTCTCCCTCCTACTATAATCTATACTTTGAGGAAAACAGAACCCAGGACGGTTCCTTGCGATATTCCGTAATTTACGGTAATTCAGTATTCCATTCATCTTCAATTCGGATGCACTGTATTCAATCAATTCAAAAATTCCCCAGGATGTGATTGACTTTGCCGCGAACCCCTAGACATCCCATTTTCTCCAGCAGATGTCCATGACTCAACATACCGATGGCCTGCCTTTTTCAGATCAACAAAAACGCTCAAGCACGATTTTTTGTTATTGATTGCTTGACACCTCCTATCGACATCTGATTACCAAATTTTGGTAACACAAGTTTTTCTTTGCTAGGAAGTGTATAATGACCTACCAAGGCGTAAAAAAAATCATTGTTTGGGATACACTAACTTACATCACCAAAAATTGGCTCTCATCGAAGAAAAGTATTCACCAAACATAATAATTAAAATATGCGTGTTCAATGGTTTTGCCCCAGGATCGAGCGAAATAATATACTAAATTACTCCATATTAAGCCCTTATTACGCCAAAAATTCAAACCAGTATTTTGAATAATATTCAGCTAAATTACCTATTTCTCTCGAACAAAGTTACAATTTGAATAAATTTATTACTCGGCTCAGTTAGTTTTCAATTTTGCCGCATTCCCTTATCCTCTAATAAAAATTACATGGTTTTCTCATGAGCAGTAAATATGAGTAACAAAGATCCGTGCAGTAAGAATATTACGTTATTCAATTCAGGATGACGTTCGACTGGCCACACACTGGATGAATCCTGATTCTTGAGGGGCCTCTTTCGTTTCGGAAGAAAAAATCGAACTTAATTTAAGTGATTATTCAGAATCAAGTGAAATCGATAATCATTTCATATCTTCCGTTTATCATCAGTGATTCAAATCGACGGGGATTTTTCAATGGGAATCCCAAGAACTGAGCTGTTCCAACAGCTGCCAAAAGCTAGAACAATATTCATTTTATATAATCGATGAATTTCGTATCAACATATTGTTGATTTGAACGAGCCTCTCTGCTTCGAAACATTATTTACGAGTTGTCATTGAAATCCTTGGACTTCTCGATTTCAATTCAAGGTTGTTGCGACTCGAGAACAGTACAGAAACATTTCTGTTAGTTTCTCGAAATAATCGAGATATATCAGCTAAAACAAAAAAAACGAGATGAGTTGCAATAAAAATTCAAGCAACAAAAACCGGAGAGAAAATGGAAACTGGCACATCAAGACAGTGCGATATCGACAAGATGAATACCACAGCTAATGATCGGTCTTTGTCTATAGAAATCATTTTCTGAAAAATACTTTATTTATTTTAAGAGATGAGATAGGTAAATGTTCGAAATTGTATCTCATATTTTTGTAATATTATTTTGAGCTGTATTGATTTTGTGTGGTAGAGAACAAACAGAAAATACATTGTTGTTGTTGGATTCTCATAATCCATTCGATGATCATTACGATTCACATGTTCCGATAAGGCACACGAATCGATGTTTCTTCTACAATCGCTTCTGTGTGAAATTATGCGATTACTGAGATTCCTAGCTGTTTGACCAATATACGTCTGATTACAATCTAGACAGGGAATTTTTTAACAATATTAGATTTCTGTTTTTTCAAAATTGAAGATTTAACTTTAGAGTGTAAGATAGAAATGGAATTTATGAATTTCTTCGTGATTTTAATGTTATCATTCTTCAGAACATTGATTAATTTAGGAGTGAGTTCATGAATGGATGGTGGAGATCTGAATATGGTGGTATGTGACGGGTTAGGAATTATGTTCGTGATACGTGATTGATTATCATTGGAAAATAGTAAATTATCAATGAGATATTTGGGATAAGAATTTTCTAGCAAAATATCACGTAATTCTATTAAACAATTTTGGCGTATGCTGGGATGACTTAATTTAACGACTCTACTTTCAAGCGAAGTGACTATACCATTATCTGCATTGAATAACATATGTAATGGAAACCAGACATCTGTGTACAAGTTATTGCAGAACCATTCTTTGCATGTGCTGGTTGTGATTCGACCACCTTATCGGAATAACCACCTTCCAATTGTTTGACATCATTTGAACTTCGTAGGTGCAAGGAAATCACAACCAATAGTCCAAAATTAGTGTTCAACCAAGGAACATCAACGACTAACCAGGCATCGTATAATTCTAGAAGCATTCACTAACCGAGGTCCTCTTAGTATATTTGATGACTAGCCATCGAAGGTCGAGTTGCAAATATCGAGAAAATTTTCTCTCATTATCTATAGGGGTGAGATATGCAAGAGGAAATAAATTAATCGAAAATTTTACTAAAAAAAATTACAAGAATATAAAAAAGTCAAATCAAACAGAATGAAGAAGATTGTACTTACCTTGAAACATGATTCCAAATTGGAAATTACATGAGTTATCAATAATCAAAAATCAATATCAAAAAGATACCGAGCCATAAAATATACCCACAAAAAATATTTACACTGAGTACAGGCATATTAGAGCAATACATCATACACACCACAGACAAAACTTCTGTGGGTGGTTAGTTCATAAAACCACACAACATGACGTTGTGAAATACTGGCATGTCGAACACCCTGCAATGTCAGAAAGACAGTTATTATGTTCTGTTGCGTTCCATGTGATGTGTGAAATACTGAAACGATGGATGGAAGGTAACTATTAGAAATATTCATAAAAAAAAAATTACCCATATTCGTTAATGAGCTCATCAAATTGGTTTGATTTCGGTTTTTTCCGTTAACCAGCTGACGAACATCAACTCTCAGAAGCCGAATCTTGCACGAGCAATGGATCAACGAGGCTTTTCGTTTCAACGTGTAGATTCCAGCACGGCAGTCCGGCAGGGAATCGAACCCCTATCTTTCGCTGGATAGGTGGACGTGCTTACAGCTACACTACCGAGAACCACTACAAATGAGATTCATGCACTTTTCAGTAGAACAGATATTTCGTAGGTTTACTTGTTCTATTTTGTTGAATAAAATACTCGTATAGATAGGTTATTAAATTTTACAATACACAGCGGTTAGTCCGGTGGTATTGCGTCCACCTCATTCCCAGTGATATTTGCGAAACGCACGTCGAGTGCAAGTAATATAAGTTTTGTTGTTGAAAATTTATTTTTAGAAGAAATGTCGACATTCAATTTCTGACTATTCTCAAAGTTCAATATCTCATTAAATTCATTTAATTCCACCTATTTCTCAATTGGCGTATTCATCAAATAATTCCTAATGCTTCAAATGATTTTCCAGGATACAAGCCACGAGGAGCAGCGATGGAATTGGTTATTTCACTAATTGAGTGCTATGAAAGTATTCAGATACTCCCATCAGTCTGTTATGCATGACTAAATCTGTAAACGACTTTTTCCATTAGGATATTAGAGTTCAATGTTTTTCATTTCTGTTTGCGCCAAATAGCTACTTGCAAAGTAAAACCTGGAGCATAAAAATTCCTGAGAGTGCTTTCATTTCAATTTGATCAATTTCTCATTCATCGATTGTAAATTAATGAGCTTAATATAATTTCTGGGGAAAAAATCGAAAAAAAATTCTTATAATTATTAAATTCAAATAGCACACCATGCAGAATTATAATAAACTAGTCTGATATGTATGAAGCTGAAAGCTATACCGGTGGTTGTTGAATGATGACTGGTGGGTAGTTATTGTTTATACAATTCAATTCTATTTAAACTTATCAGATGAACTCATGAAGTCGATCACAATAACATTGGAGGAATATAATGAAATGTAAGATTCACGATATTTGTATTGTAGTAGTGGATAGATTATTTCGAGGAAAGGAACTGATGAATTAAGTTTGGCGCTGAATGCCCTCACGAGGCGACGTTTCGATTGTAAACATCTATAATCGTCGCCAGGTGATAACTGACAAATTTTCCAGGTTTCGTGGCGTAGAGAGGAGAGGGTATTGCACTTTAATCCGCTAACCGAAACATTTCTTACTTTGTAGTTTCTCCTTGTGTGTTCTTGTACTTGATGTAAAAGTGGAAACTTCTTATAGAGATAAATCGCCGTAACACCAAAACTGATATCACTTGCACTCGACGAGAGTTTCGCTAGGATAATCAACGTAATTCAGAATAAGAAAATTGACAGTGAATACTGAAATTTAAAAAGAGGTAGTTATATGTATCTATTAGTGGGGAGGTTAACTACCAAATATAGCTTCAAACTTGCATAAAATGGTAAAGCAATGCCACTTTGAACGTAGGTTCTATGAACCCACCCATCCTGTGCAGTCACACCTCCTCACCCCCTTTAATCATATCATGTCCTTTACTTCCCTTCTAAAATACTTGAACGCCGTACATTAATTGTACAAAATCGAAAAAAAAACAGGTTCAATTTATTCATTCAATTAATGCATATTCGGGGTCTTGGGAAAATTTGAATTAGATGCATTTGTGGGCATGTCAGTAGGAAAATTGAAGAAACTATTGCTCTATTCTTTTCGATAATTTTATTCGAGTTTTGTACGACGTGTAAGTATTTCTGAAGGAATGTTAATAAGACGAAAATGTGCAAGACGTTGCAAATATAATAAATGTGATTATTATTGTTTTCATCTTTGTGATTTCAGATGAGACCTATCTTCATCAATCTTGAAGTACAGCAAGCACTTTTTTCTAAAAAAAACAAAGTCACTGCTTAGTAAACACACTAAGCTGTGACAAAGTAATGAATAAGGCGTCGCCAACAGATAATGCATTATTATCTCCTATGCTTCGCGCATCGTACAAAGGTTGAGTTTTTTGTCAGGCTATGGGTTCGATGCAAGAGCTTCCATCGCTTGGAGTTAGAGGCTGGAAACGAAGGAATCGAAGCTCCGAAAATGTAAGATGGAAAGTCAACTGTAATACTCTCCCAAACGCCGCAAATAGTGCATTTCTACCACTGGCTACAAATGCGCTACTGAGTGTCGCGGAACTGTGAGTGCATAACAAAGAATAATACTTGTGGGAAGAGGTACGAATATAAGTGTCCAGATGAGAGAAATACTCTAAAACTTCACGGGTATTTTCTTTGTCTCCTCAACTTCAAATATAATTCTCTCAGTAATGTAGTTGTAAGCACGTCCGCCTACGAAGCGGAAAACCGGGACTTGATTTCCCGCCGGAGCACCTTGCTGGGATACACACCCTGAAAGGTAAGGCATCGTTGATCCATTGCTCGCACAAGTTTTGACTTCTGAGGATTAACGTTCGTCAGCTGGTTAACAGAAGAACAAAACATATAAGAAATATGTCAGAATCCTGAAGAAAGAAACAGAAGATCATTCAAGTAACTAGCTGTGATGTGTAATTTACATGAATATGTGATTTTCATAAATTCATGTGATAGCACTATTCATACCAAAATGATAATGATTTAAATATACTGAAATGATCATTCTGAGCAGAAGCTTATGCAATCACAACCCAACGAAATAATATAATTTTTTTGGTGCCCGTGAATTAAAACTGATTCTGCATGTTTTTGATGTGCTGATTTCAAAAATGTCTGGCATTTTTTCGTAGCACCACTAGTTCTTCAGATACAGGCCAATCAATTTCAGTTCTCATAACGGGTAAAAATGAAATGATGATATATTTGCAGGTCAAAACCAACATTTCTTACCTAAACTTGGCATGTATTCACCCCATTTTACTAGTATGAATGAAGAATATGAAACAATATCACTCGTCCTGAAAAAAATTAAGTATGATGGACATCAGTGGGTGATATGTGTCGATTTAAAAATGGTAAACTTTCTCCTCGGACAGCAAACCGGATATACAAAATATCCTTGCTTTTAAGGTCTCTGGGATAGCTGAGCACAAAATCAGCACTAGGTGAACAGAAATTGGCCTTTGAGAAATGTTATGATTCGAGTACAATATATTGTGATTAACGAAACTTTGGTTGTGAGAGAAAAAAATCTGCCTATCAAGTTATCAACATGCATATCAAGTTGGGGCTCATGACGCAATTTGTAAAGGCTTTAGATCTAGATGGACTTGGTTTTAGTTACTTATCGCTTGAGTTTCCTGGAATTAGCACACAAAAACTGAAAGCCGGAATATTTGATGGACCACAGCCCAAATAGCACAAGTACGTCCAGTGGACGTACTGCTTATGTACGGTGAGGATGCATTGTACGTATTTAGGACGTACTTTTGTCTCCGACAGACGTACATAAGACCTCCCTGCGACTTACCGTTTCCGCATAGTCGGTAATCCCAGGTACGTACTTTTCTAGTCCACACAGGACCTGAAATGTACAGAAAGGGGAACTGTTTGGGACATTCCGAAAACGTACATTTTCCATTCTGTATGCGCTATCCCAAGTAGAACAAACATATTTGACCAATATTGGTTCAATATTACGGGAATATTAACCTTATATTGTAGATGATATCAATAGTGGCCACAAAAAAATGTGAACATTCGGCGATATCAGATCAATATTCGAAAACAACGTAATGATATATCATTTGATATCACTTAATGAATCTAAGTTTTCATATTCGGGATTATTCATTTCTTTTTTACCAAATAGTCAAGTTGGAAATTTTACTCATTCAAGTGTACTAACCATCTAACCGAATACTTACCTGTAAAAAGACCTGGCTGCTGCGGGGCTTGAACTCTCGACCTTTTCTATGGAGATATTATTGTCGACCACTGTTACGCTCTACGGCACGGAGAGACTTGTTTTTAAGAAGGAGTTGGGTGCTATAGATGTGATGACTTCAAGTTAGTTTTGTTCGAGATAATATTAAAATTTTAGAAAGTTCAGTAACAATGAAAATATATTCGAAAAAACACTAAAGGATCACTGTCTCATGTGATGGCGGTTTTGGAATATCAAACTTTCTGTGCAAAAAATTCTGTATGTAATTTTCTGGTATTTAAATTCACCACATGTCGATGTTTCAATTTTTCCAATTTTTTTTAGAAATAATCCATTATGAATATTGCATTACCAATATTGATATATGTTTGAATACACTAAGTGATCACTCTCAAAATCCCAATACCCCTTGAACCGAAAGGGACCCAATACGTACGTACTCGGGAGGTCCAAACAGTATGTACATACTAACAGAAATGTAGAAAATGAAAGGAACCCAATCTGTACGTACTTGGGAGGTCCAAACAGTATGTACAAAAAAGTACGTCAACGAGACGTCCAGATACATACGATTTCCAAAAATGTACGTCATTACTATGTCCCGCAAACGTTTCGAAAGATACGTATCTGAAAGGGACTCAATATGTACGCACCTGGAAGGTCCAAATAGTACGAACATAGTTCTTCCAAACATGTACGTAAATGATACGTCTGAGCAGTACGTACATGGGATTCACAAAAAAACACGTCATTGGTATGTCCCTAATTCATTCCGAAAAGTACGTACCTGAAGAGGAGTTAATGTAAACGTATCAGGGACACTTAATAAAGTACGTACATAGTACTTCCAAGCATGTACGTTTTTATTACATTCCGATTGGAACGGGACCAAGTATGTACCTACATGGGACTTCTAACCAGTACAAACATGGTACATCCGGTAATGTACGTTCTTCGAATGTCTCCTATACGTCCCGGGACGTATCGACGTAACTGGGACATAAATGGTTCGTCTTCAGGACGTCGTGTGCTATTTGGGAGATAAGGCAGCTTATCAAAGCTCATCGTCAGTGAACGAGATTGAATCCAATACTTGGTGTCCATTTGTTAAAGTAGTACAAAATTTTATTGGAGATTATGAAGCGAAGCATTACAAACAATAAGTGAAAAAGTGCTTTTCAATTTCAAATCTTTTGGTTATCACATGAGCATAAAAATTCACTACCTCCACAGCCACTTAGATCGGTTTCCAGAAAACCTAGGTGATTTAAGTGAAGAACAGAGAGAAGTATTTCATCAGGACATTAAAACCATAGGAAGTCGTTTTCAAGATAGGATTTTCCACATGATGACCGACTACTGTTGGAGTCTTCAGCAAGATTGTTCTGGTGACCGGCATGCTAGAAAGTTGTATAAAACAAAATTTTTGAGTGAAAAGTGATGAATGTTATGTATATCTATAGTATACTCTACTTTATTTACGACTAATTAATTTATCATGAATAAATGATTCTTCAGTTTCATTCATCTCAATACAAATACTCAAACACTACCTATTTCGTTTCCATGGGAATATTCTATTCGAGAAATTTTTTGATAGGACTACAAGAGGTAATAATAACTCTTACTATTGATCCATATATATATAAATATATATATATATATATATATATTATTATTATTATTATTATTATAATATATATATATATATATATATATATATATATATATATATATATATATATATATATATATATATTTATATATATATATATATATATATATATATATATATATATATATATATACATATATATATATAATAATAATGTTTATTTGCATAAAGAAAGAAGAACAATGGATTCGCTGAATGTTGCAGATAAACATGAATAAGTCACAGAAGTGTACAACAGTTGAACTGTTATACTACTTGTGTGTGACTAGCATAAAAAATGAAGACATGAAGGTGATATAAAAATAATACTAATAACAGTAAATAGGATGAATGACTAACGTATGTATGATAATGGACTATATATATATATATGGATTCTGCGCTCAAAAATTACCTAAAAACGTCTAAAAAATTGCGGGCTCAATCTGGCTGTTGGGATGTGAATCATTCAGCTCCATATCAACGGTTTTATTAAAGGAAGAGAAGGGTGGGGACAGGAAGAGGGAGAGCACGCACTTGTTAATAAGCATTTCAGGAAACCAAACCATGCCGCAATATGGCCACAAAAATCCGTTGCCACTAAGATTCTCCGTCCCTGAGATCTGGTAAGGAGGTTACTATGCCCAGAGGGGGGCCCGTGTCCTCCTTGTGGGGCATGGCGATCACTCCACGCGCTGACCAAGCTACTAGACATGGCGAATGAAAAGAGGTCGGGTGATTTTGAGCAAATCAAAATCCATTTTTCAACATCGGGACTCCCCTTGGGTTTTCAAGTGACCTCCTTGGGGATCCTCTAAAAGATGCATATATCAGTAAATGGTCGGTTCCGACCATTTCAAAACGAACCGCATTTTTGTATTGGCCTGGGTTGCCAAATTTCAGCTGGTTCGAGTTTGAGTTATCAGTTCTATAAAGGCACTCTTCTTTCATTCATCCTCATTGCTTTTTTTCATAAAATAACTGAACACTATGAGCCCTCTGTCACTATTAACTACTTCATGACTATAGAATTCATATAGGAACAAATTGTTATGTACATCTTTGTTTCAGTTTCAGATTAATTTCAGTAATCTTCTGATATTTTTCCAAAGCTTTCTGGGCGACTTTCCTATCCGTTCTTATCGGATGTGTGCATAGGTAATTGTTCTTGAAGCGATATTTAATACTTTTTCGACTTAGACCATGGTACCTTCTTTCTGATGCAGCCTTGACAACTAATATATACCTTACTTTTTTTATGTTTCTAATATATCTTTTGGAGTACCTAGAAGCTGTTGTAATGTATAAGAAGTTCTATATGCAGCTTTCATATTTACTTTTTCAAAAATATGTTCGAGTTTTCTAGTGAACAGAGGTCTATATCGAATTTGTACGAAATCCCCATCTTTTCCAAAAACTTCAGATATACAAAGTATCTCTCTTTGGTTCACCTGAATCTCTAAACGGAAGGGGTGATTTTGTTGTCAGCCATTTCAATATTTCTATCTATCTTATATGAGACAAAGATTCACCAAGAAATCCTCTTCAATCACTGGTAGTGTCAGCATACATCGAATCGTTTTGAGACATTCACCACCGGGCAAACTCAAAGTTTTGCTGAGATTCGTCATAATTGAATGCCTTCCCACCCACCTGGAGAACAGGTATATGAAATTCAGAAACATGTTCATTTCCGTGCAGAGAACAGAGTTTGAGAACCATTTTTTTTTGGTTTTCCTTTTTCGAGTCGAAAAAAGAAAATACAAAACTTCTATGGAGGAAGTGAGATCGAAGAATTCACAAACACTCTCTGTTGGTAGATCCCAAGAAGAAAGAAGAAACTCACGACTGAGAAAGGTAATAATTTCTAAAATGCTGTTTTTGAACATACAAAATACTATAGGAAACCAAGTACAAGAAACGATACTGAAATTGCATGACCGTCGCAGAGGTGGGTTCCACCCAAATGTTTCCTCTAGTGAATATCATCACACGACGTGACTGGGCTCACTCTCATTTTGAGCCCTTTTATATTCAGGACACCCCTCAATACTTTTCTGGATACGGCCGTGTGAAATTAGAAATTTGCTCGAAAAAACATCATGTTCAGTACATAGTTTTGTGGACGATAGTACTCTTCACACTAGTTCATCATCCAGAGTCCCCATACCAGCTCGAGAAATAATAATTCAAAGAAAAATTCAAGTCAATAAAATTAACGATGGCTCGGTAAAAATAGTAGAATGGGGTAACATAAACTTGGTGGAATTTATTGCTAGGAAAACCCAGGCATGTCTCTTCTCAAGGAAAGCCGATCTATAATCATCTAGTATTCAGATGTCAGGAGTAACTTCTTCCAAAAAGACGAGTATCTCGATGTTAGGAATTACGACCACTAATAATCTCTCATGGGAAAACCATGTGAGATCGATCGCTGAAGGTGCTTCCCAGAAACTTGGAACTCTATTTCGTGCGAAGAAATACTTCATTTCACGTCAGCTTCTAATGATTTACAAGGCTCAGATACGACCTGTCTTGGAATATAGTTCTCATGTGTGGAGTTCGGCATAAAACATTCATTGAGGCTTCTCGATTCTATTCAGAGGAAGGCAATCCGTCTTTTCGGTGATTTTTCGCTCACAGACTCGCTCACTTCATTGTACCATCGTAGAAGTGTCGGAGACTTGTCTCTCTTCTATAGATATTTTCAAGGTCGATGCTCTTCCACCCTTGGCAACTTCTACACTGATGACTCGACGAGTACAGAATTCCCACCCTTTTGTTGTTAATTTGGAGACCTGTCGAACCTCTCTTGCTCTGGAAACTTTTTTCAATAGAACAGATGATCTTTGGAACTCCTTGTCAAAAGAGGTTTTTCCTGAGGCTTACAAACTTCAAAATTTCGAAGTGAATGTTAATTCGTATCTCCTGTTCCTTGATTCACAGGTGTTCTTTGAACATTACAGGGCTTCCCTTTCGTGTGAATATGCATACAAAAAAACAAAATCCTACCAGAATCCAAATCGTCGAAAATATATGCAATAATAAAAAATCTACATGGTCGAAGACAATTTTTCTCTCTTATCCATAACGAAGAATATAATGGTGTGTTTGGTTTTTATCGAGAAACAATTATTAGTAGTTACCTCTGAAAAGCAGCGACTTCAATTTTTTCACGAGACTGTCTAGGCAAAGATAGAAATAGCTGTCACCTAATCATCCAATTTTCATTGGCCATTTTCTCTACCTACGGCCAAACGACCTATGGTGTCGAATTGTTTTCTAATGTGTCCAGTTATCACGCAACCGTATAGCATTGTCTTGAGACGAATTCTCGGATATTAAAATGAACTCCAAACATGAGAGGTATTTCAACTCTCTGCAACATAAAAACTTACAACAATCGATGAGTATTAACCGAATTGTTCACCCAAGATGAAATCGGCAAAAATATTTCTGACGCATTTCAGATTTGAACACTTTGAGATTAATTACAGGCCTACAAAGCGGTAGTAGCGTAGTGAAGAATCATAAACTCTGAAATGAATTACTCGCAGGCAATTAAAAGGGTAATTCGACCCTCTCAAATATAGAAAAAACAAGAAGATAGCTCATTAGAGTATATAGATCTTCGATGCATCAGAAGTGTTCTTGCCAAATTTAATCATGGCCAAACATTTCAGTGTGTACTTTGATGGCATACGAGGAATTCACCTCAGAAGTATTCGATTCCTCAATGCACCATAAGTGTTCTTGCTGAATTTCATCTAGTTTCGGTGGATACTTTTTAATTTTTTTATATCTTTCAGAAAATTCAAACTAATCGTTCGACGGCCTGCAAGTAATTCATCTGAGTAGATGATTCTTCGATGCATCACTAGATTCTTCCCAAATTTCATCTTGTTTGAACATTTCAGTATGTACTCTCTGATTTCTTTCGAATTTCAGAGGATTGAAACCACCGCTTAGACAGTCTGCGAGTAATTCTTCTCAGAGTATATAATTCTTCAATGCATCCGAAGTGTTTTTTCCAAATTTTATCTTGGTTAAACAAGTCGATGTGTACTTTCTGATGATTTATGAATTTCATAGGATTGAAACTACCCCTGTGACAGAGAGCTATATATATATAGTTATGCATCTCAAAGTATATAATTATTCAGTTAACCAAAAGTGTCTTTACCAAAGTTCATCTTAGTTGAACATTTCGGTGGATACTTCCTGATTTTTTTGCATTTAAGAGGGCTCAAAATACCCCTTTGGTGACCTGCGAATAATCTTAGCTCCGCCCACAAAAAGTGTTCTTGTCCAATTTCATATTGGCTAAACATTTCGGTGGGTACTCTCTGAATCTTTTGAATTTCAGGGTGTTGCAACTATCCCTTTGACGACCTGCTAGTAACGGCCAGTTGCACCGCTTTTTTTAAGTTGTTATTTATCTGAGCCAGGCTTTGTTGCTATAGATTTGCCAATCAGCTTCCTTGTTCCTTAACGATTGTGCCAAGCTTAGTTGAATCTCTGCTGAGTTGAAGCGGTGCAACTGGCCCTAATTCATCTCAGAGTAACTATACAATTCAGAAATGTTCCTGCCAAATCTCATCCTGGCAATAGATTGCGGTCGATACTCATAGATTTTTGTAAGTTTTTATAATTGAGATATTTTAAATACCTCTCATGATTCATTCTTTCATCCACAGCTCCCCAGTTTTATGAAAACTGGACTTAGTAACAAATCGACTAGATTAGTTTTCAATATCACAGACGCCACTGATCGATTGGTCGCTGGTTATAGAATGGCTGCTGTAAATTAGCTGCCAAATTCACACCGGTGAAACCTGCAATGAAAAAAATTTTGTGCAGAATCATCCTCATGTGGCTGATGCCTTCAACTGAATATGCACCAAAAAGCATCCACTCATAACCAGTCAACTGAAGCACCGCAGAAATTTTCGCAAAACAAAATCTTCATTCAAGAATCCACCCTCTTGAATATAATTTAATAGACCAATTTTCGTTCAACCAATTATTTCCCGACATGTCTAAGAACATATAATTAGGACAGTTGTGGCACAGCCGGTCGTCACCACAACTTATTAAAAATTAATCAGCCCAGCTTTACAATTAACGATAAGAAACGGCCCGGACGCAATTCACAACTTTGAGGGTTTTTTGTTCCACCCCGAACCGAGGGTTTAAATTACAAACAGCTATATTGTACTTTAATTACTTCGTCACTGGAATTGGCGGCCTTTGAAATACACTCTTTCACGAATTTTTATTCTCCATGCTACGTGAACATTCGCTTGTCAGTGACCGTTGGAGTTTTTGAGATAAGTAGTCACACGGAGAGACATCGTTAATCAAATTTGTTTTCACAGACTGTGTTAATTTCATTAGCATTAGGCGAGTATTTCTGTGGTGTGAATTTGTTTAATCCCAATGCTAGTTACGTCAATTATAACAATTTACTGAACAATTAGGTCCATTAACATATACTCAGCATTAACAAAGATATTTAGGATATATTTCCGATAACAACAACGATTTGAGTTATTCTTTCACTAATATTTTTTCCATGATATTTACCATCGTTGATAACCGTTGATAACCGTTGATACCCGTTGATAACCGACTACCGTTTCTCTGGTAATACTTCGAAAATAAATCACAAACCGTTTTCGAATACTCATTTGACATACCTCTCGTTCGTCAATCTTTGAACGATTTTCATGAATTCATCTTTCCCATTTAGTTCAATTCATTTACCAGTTTTCTATCATCCAATCTTTCTGTCTGTTTTATATACAAGGTAGGCGAAATCTCAGACAAAAATATTTTTAATAAACAATGATATCGAATTCACTCATTTTGAACTATTTGAATTTATACAGTCAGTCTCCTATTAGGTTATACTCATTATGTTCGAGAGATAAGTTATTTAGAAGTTTTGCTAAAGATTTTTGGTTGAATCATACATTCAATTCATAACCACCACCGCTATATTTAGAATAGGGATTTACTTACTACAATTCTACCGGATAATGGCGATCGATTTCTACTACATTTCCGAGGAGAGGTACAGTACAAGTATAATATCTTATGAGGACGTTTTGAAGATGTATCGAAAGAATGAACCATATCTACTAGCGAAGTACGGATTAGCGCTGATCTTCGTCTTTCGGATCTACATGGTGTATTCAGATTTCGCGCCAATGAACAGCCCCAATAGGTGCGTCCATTTCATCTCGCATCATTTCCAAATGGACAATGGGGTGCATTCTGGATGTTTTGAATCCAACAGAGTAAATTTGATGTTTTTTCAAATAGTTGAAGAAATATCAACAACGATCATGTAGGTCTTTGGAATAAAGAACATAAAAAAACAAACATTTTTTTGATATAAAGACATACATATTATCAAAATGACTTCATATTCAGTCTGAAAAGCTAAAACTTCAACTGAATGAAAATATCTGGCTAGGGCAGACATTTTTGCTTGTAATGGTAGATATTTATTTTGAATTTTTGATGATAGTTCTTGAAAAGAGTCCACTAGGTCTTTCGCTCTTATAATTGATGTATGAATTATTTTCAATCGAGCGAAATTAATTGATTCTACAATATCATTCGAATAATTTTCTAGGTATTGCATGGTATCTTTCCATTAGGTATTCACAAACATCAAAATTTTTTTGTTTTGCTTCACATTTCTTCAAGTAATCAGAAAGTGTAAAAATTAATTTCTAATTCCCTTATATCTTCATTGGAGGAAGCTTCGCCAACTTGCAACTTGTGTATAGTTTTATTGAAGTTCTTAATTACTGATGTTGATACTGAAATAAGACTTCAAGTGAATTCTCAATTTGCTTTTAATCCTTGTATAATCGATTGATTAATTGAAGTGGTGTGATATCCTCCATCGGAAGAATCTATATTTCCAGATAATGCTTTTCAGATACTGCCTATACAATTAATTGATCCACGTTTCGTACGTTTCGAATATTTTTCAGTGTCGAGTCTGATTCGTCCGTATTTTGATTCGAGGACGTTTGCAATTGGGTTTGAGAATTGCATTCTTGAGTTATCTGTTCGAACATAAGATTTTATTTAGGATATTTTGATTATAATCTAGAGTATGTGTCACATATACAATTATACATATTCTAAGTAATACAGGGTCAATGTCCATTGAAATGGAAATTTACTGTTTTTATTTTTAGTACGGCTTCATATTATCAAAATCGAATTTACTTTGTTGGTCAATGACAAATTTTTCACAAGGGCTGAATTTTGATATACTTCTAATACTTCGAAGGGACCATTGCTCCTACTTTGAAGTTTTCAATCTATTTGGCTCTCTTCTTATGAACTTTATCGCCTACTTTGTATCGGTTTATTTTATTCGTTCTTCAAAGCGTACTGTTGCTTTCTCTTTGTTTTTTTGTTTTCGTTTACGAGCTCATTTATTAAAATATGAGATTATTATCTCGAATGTATTTACTTATCAACTGTTTTTCATTACATAACTCTTCAGGAGGTTGTCCTGCTGTGTCCAAAAATTAGTTCATATATGGTGTGAAACCATTAGTCTTGTTTTCGGAATTGGTAAGGTGTTTGGAGAGTGTTCTTTGGGATTGTCTGTTTGGTAAACTTTGATCATTTCGGTTAGATTTGTTCGTGAAATTTTTCGAGTGAGCCATTGAATTGAAGATGGTCGGTACTCGAAAAGGTCAATTTTATATTATACAATTGACAAAGTTCTTCAAGTGAATTCTTATTGAATTCCATTCCAGAATGAAAATGGATTCGTAGGGATGTTCAAAATTAATGTGTGAATAACGAATTTTGCAGATTTGTTTTCCAGAGGGTATTCTGGGGTGAATCTGGTGAGTTCGTCCCTCACTGTCAAAATGTAGTTGTCTTTTATTTGTAACAAGACTACATGAATTTTGGGTGCTTCAGTAATTACGAAAGGATTGTTAACATTTTTCCTTCAGATTTTGGCTTTTTGACATATTTTTGTATTTTTTTTTTCTTCTGAGGGTTCCACTTATTCCTCTGTGATGATTTTATTTTCCACTATAGAATTGGCCAAGAATTGTTGGTCATGATCAAACGTTCTAGTTATATTTTGACATACAACTAGTTTTAGATCTTCCACTTCTGCTAAACTATATAATGGCAATTCATATGAAGGAAGATCGTGATCATTTCCAATTTAATAAGTCTCATCGGATTTTAACTCGTGTTGTTCACTGAAAATTAAAATGAACATATGCGCTGGAGCTTCTTCTGGATCGAAAGAGAATGCAATTATGTGATATTTTTTACACTTTCACTTGAAAGTGAATTGACCGTTTTATATCAGAAATTTCAATGTTTTTCAAAAATATGATAGATTCATGAAGCTGTTTCAATTTGTTTTTTGCATTACCGACATTTTTATAATTTTTATCTAGAAGTTGAGTGCTGCAGAATTTTATTTTTGAATAGTCCGTTATTAACTTTGTTTGACATATTCTAACAAAGATGTCAAATTCTTATTTCAGTTGGAAATTCCGAAGATTCATTGAAATGGTTCATTTTGAAAGGGATTGCGATTTGCGATGTTATGATATTTTACGGGTATATAAATAATTTCATTGTTCTACTATTCATTTTCTTTCTATTTTGTTTGCGTGTTTTCGATATTTCAGTATCCACTTTATTCGTTTATTATTCATCAAGTTCTTTTTTTTTGTTTTTCGACGCTTTCGATATTTCGCGTCTTACTTCAGTTGGATGTTAGGTTTCATCTTTAATTCATCTTTTCGAATAAAAGTTGAAAACATTTCTAGTTGTTGCTTCATTGAAGTTCAAAATGTTTTCAACTCTAGGAATCTGATTTAACGCCACAAAGGAAAAGTTAGTTGGTTTTGGAATATCATAGTGATTTAATATTGTTGTTACACATTCAGATGCTCCAGTCGGATTTTTTTCCAAATCTTATCGATTTGTTCATGCTGTTCAAAATCATAATTGGTTTCATTAAAGTTCGAAAGTTTTTCAAAATTCTGATATGGTTCTGAAGTTATTCCAGAAAAATCACTTGTATTTTCTGTAGTGTTTGAACTCACAACAGATGAGTTCGAGGTACCTTGTTGGCCACAGAGGCCTTTCAGAAGTTGCAAATCGCACATTGTTTTTAGTAGGTAGACTTCTTATCTGATATTTATTTTAAATTTTGTTTGTCAAGCGAAATTAAACATTTCATACAGTTGTTTTAAATGCGATGATCTCCAACACTTCTGTTCTTTTCGCAGGAGCTTCTACTATGGAAAGTCAATAAATTGCAGAGCAGTGAAGATGCGGCTCCTGTTCACAATCTTGCAATAGAGCTCGTAGACAAAATGTGCCAAGAAATTCCTTATCTAGTAGCTGAAATGCCTGCACCTATGCAACATAATGATGATTCTGTAGAAGTTGTACCACTAATATCAACATAACCAAGGGCCGTGCACATTCAATCTATATAAATACAAAGTTATTGTATTCCATCAGGATATCATCTGAATCGTGTAAATAAGAAAAAGTAATTGACAAAAATAATACTGCTAGAATGTGCCATAGTTTATATTAATCGTTCAATCAGAATTCAATGGGGAGTGTAATGGTAGCTCTGCATGAAATATTATCGAAATACTACACACGATTAGTGCTTTCTTATATAAAACTCTGATGGTGGAAAAGATGATTATTTCATCAAATATTATATTTCATCTCTCTTTTTGAAAAAAGACAGTTCACTTCAGGAAATTAATTTAAAGAAAATTGAGGAGCTATCTAACCATGAACAATTACGAACATGTTAATTACAGAAGACTTGATTATTGTACTTTTCGTAGAGATCAATTACCCTAACAACAAACTGATATTATTTACACTCGACGCGCGTTTCACTAAGAAGGTTAGCATCGTTTGGAGAAGAAAATTTATACTATATCTGAAGACTAGGGTTAGCTGTTTATATACTTAACAATTTGCAGATAGTGCCACTACAACAGTGACTTCAGCACCATACTTATAACAACTATAACACTATGTCTCAGAACCGACATATAATTTTATTTTGTCAAAGATAATGAATCAGAAGACCAAATGAAACTCTGTACGAATATGATACTTCAGAATTTTCAATGATTATTTTGATTTTCAGGTAATTGATCTTCGAGGAGAAATATTGGTTATTTTTGAGAGGTTTCTCCTGAAAGAGCTGGAATATAAGATACAACCTGTTTCCCACTGAGTATCTTCCATTAAAGTTTTGTTTTCTGCATGAACGAAGAAAAATGCACAAAACTTCCAGTATAAAAACAGTTGTGTTGGAGAGTTTTGTGGATTTACAGGTTTATTTTATAGCTAATCCATCATTTGGTTTCAGATATTCGAGTTTACATTCCATTAATAGCTGCTTTATTTGAGAATTGCAATTTTGATACTCTAATGATCTTATTATCGTTTTAATTGTTCCTGTATGTGTATTCTGAACTTCGATTTTTTTTAGATAGTACCTAGTGTTATTTGTAATTTAAGGTAGTACCAGCGCTAACGTCAGGCGCAAAAGTTCTCGCCCTCTCGAGAGTGGAGAAGCGCTGCTATTGCGCTGCGGCAGCGAGTATACTTTTCCGCCCGAGTGTACCTCGCTCCTTATGCTTCTACATGGAGCCGTAGATCCGGCAACGCTGCATACTCTGCTGTGCGAGGAATGGGTTGTGTGAATACGCGTGTGCCACCGATCGTTTTCATGACGCTGATTTTGATGTTGATATTTTGGATAAACTTGTCGAAAAATTGATTGTCTCCGATCAGTTACTCAAACATTACCAAACTTTTTCAACGATATGCAATAACGATGTAAAAAGTAGAAAAAGAAAAATTGTAGCCAAAACTCTGTCGCCTTTGAGTGGTCAAATTTCGAAAAAAATGATTGAGAGAATTGCTGAAGCGGGTATAACTTACGAAAAACTCGAAAATGTTTACCAAGAAAGTGGAGAAAATGGCATTAGAGAAATGCTGTGGGGTGAAAATAGACAAATGCGAATAATCAAAGTGAAAAAAATTCTTGACAATGTTGTTAATCATTTCAAGAAATGAACACTTAATAATTCTTTTCTTCATTCCTGATTTGGTTTTTTCGCTGAAAATTTGCATTTCAAGAAATAATTGCCCAAATAATTTCGTGAACTCCTTGCTAATAACTTTATTTGTTATGGCACCAGATTGCAATCGTTTCAAAAATTACAGTAATACAAATAAGGTTAACGACTTAATATGTACAAGTACGTCAAAACTATGTGACGAATGTTTCTTACACTCCAAAGAATAGACAATAAGAACGCTTTGACAAGAGACTTTCCAAACTTGCTTGTGATAAGAAGCCATATGTACCTAAATATAAGTACTAAAAATATGTATATTTAGTACCAAAATTATTTGTATTTGTAGAAGCCATGTGCAACTAAATATAAGTACCAAACATTTTTGTATTGCAAATCGTTGAATAAAAAAGTTGAATTATCTTTCTACATTACTGCAAAAATACTTTTTTCAACGGTATAATTCCACTTTATTGGACTCTTGCAATTCCTATCGCTTTCAATCAATTTCGTTGTAGAAATATTACCTTGAGTTTACATCCCAGTGCGTCCGCACATGTTTACATAATTTGTTTTTATCACTACGCCCAAATCTCCAAGTTCACCATTCTTCTAATTCATTCACCATTCATCAATGTCATAAATTTATTATGCCCCATCATTTATAAGTTTCTCTTGATTCTTCATAATTTCTTTTTATTTATTCTTTTATTATCGTGATTTCTTATAATTCACGATAATTTTTCATAGTATCCAATAGTATTTTATAATTTTCCTTCCATTTCCAATAAAATATCAAATTATAAAGAAAAAAGTTTTGGCATAGCTGCGCGTGAGACGGGACTTTACTTTGTTGCGCCGAGTACTTGACAACCATTTCGACAGAGCAACTCGTGCGACGTTGCTACATAGTCCGGCTCGGTACTGCGGCGAGTGCGATAATGTAAACTTCTCTGTCTCATAGTTCAATAACTAGAAGGTGAAATGCATTCAAACTTCGCACGAAATTTTCAATCTTGCTATAGTTTAATACAATCGGTTTTTTGCGCATGTCTATAAATTTGTTCTTTACTAAAAACGCAATTTTGCGTCAAATTTTCCGATTTCCCATAAGAGCCCATGCAAATGTTGAATTCATTATCTCGGTAACGAAAAGGTCAATCTCGCTCAAATTTCGCAAAAATGCGTGTTATCACTAAATCTAACAGTTATATGTATTTCAGCCTTTTCTATAAATTTCGACCAAATGAAGGTACTACCTTAAGTTTTGACTGCTCGCCTTATCCTAAAAATAAAGGGTGCGCTGCGTTGAACCCACATTTCGTAACTTCCACAATGCGTTATACCCTACATTACGATACACCTACATTTCGTAGCACCCACACTCTCCGAACATACCCGAACGATGCGCTGTTGCAAAATTCACCGAATATTCTGCAATTTTCTGTTATGAATTTGGCAACAGAACATCATTCGGGTATGTTCTGAGACTGTACTGTGGGTGAAACGCATTGTGAGTGTAACGAAATGTGGGTGCAACGAGATGCTCCCAAAATAAATATGTATTACATGCTTTCCCATTTTTTATTATTTCCCTATCATTGCTCATTATCAAAGCTTCTTTTGGATGACATATAATTTTGTTCAGCTTAGTTCAAGTAGGAACTTGGAAACAGAGCTGATACATTTCAGCTTCCAATGCGAGTTTTTGATTTTTATTAATGTTTAACGCCTTTAAACATTTCAATCCAGGATATTGGTTATTGGGCAATGCCCAAGTATTTTTTATTCATGTTTTGCTTGAAAATTTTATATTCCATTAGTATAATGAATACTTATATACTTATATGCTATTATCGAGCGACACATGAAAATAAAATAGTTGGTCATAGCCACAGTATTTCGAATTTGCCGTGTTTCGATAGTTATCATTTTATCTAGCAAGTGGCGCGTCGAATCGTCCAGAAGTTCTGTTAACGGCCAACTATGTCGCAACTATAGGCGTTTTCTGGCGCTCTTATATTCAAAACGTATTCATCTGTCTCTTTTTCTCTCACTTACAGGTAGCCAAATAGTGAGAGAGAGAGATGGAGAGACGAATATGTTTTGAATACAAGAGCGCCAGAAAACGCCTTATGCGTTCCATCCTCACCATATGACATTTCATTTTTTATAGGTATAGGTATTATGTTTTCTGGTGGAGTAAGAGTTAGGAAATTGCCCACACTGCGTCATGAGGACAAAACGAGCATTTGAAGAGAACTGTCATTTTCCGCAACTCGTGAGGCATGGAAATTGGAATGGACTATGGTCATTTTCACAGTGAGGTTTTGACTTTACTGGCGTTCGTGTTATATTGTCCTATCTATATTATTCCATTCAACAAAATATCGAATCAGTCGTTTGGAAGATGGTCCAGTTATTTGCGGTCGCTTGGAGTGATCGATTTATGAAAGAAAAAAGCCCCATAATAATGAACAGTTTTTTCACAATTATGCGATTTCTGATCAAAATGCATTTTAGTTCATACCCTAGAATCGATTCGTTTGTTGCTTGACAATTGATATCGGTTCAATATTGAACCACAGTTTACAATAATGGCTCCAAATGAGTGTTGCAGTTTTTATTTGGTGGCGTTGAGCTACCGTCAATTTCATCAACGTATGTACTGCTGAACACGAATTCGAAATCAAAACTAGGCGCTTTCCCTTAGTACCAACTTTCGTTCACTTGTCTTTTCGAGCTGATACAGTAGGCTTGTTAGGTGATTTTTATATTCGAAAATTGAGCTTATACGCCTTCATACACACACTCCGGATGGTAATTTGTTCTCCGATAATGACTTGATGAATACAAAAAACTTGGCTCGCCTGTTCCAAAATAATTAGCTCTCAGTATAGTATTGATAGCATTGAGGTTTTTCGGTTTTCAAAATGCAAAGTGCAGATTATGATAATTATTTTTGTTTTCCCTGGTTAAACAATAAGATTCTGAGTTCTCAGCAATTAAGAAGTTTTTCCATTTTTGAAAATTGAACGAATTCGGCTTTTATAGTAAGTAGTATGAATCGATTATGACTTGCGAATACATTGGTTCGCTTCTCTCAATGAATGAAATTCTGAGCTCCCAGCCAATCCCACATATCGTCGGGTGATTCTCAGTTTTCAAAATTGTACTTATTCGGTTTTCATGATACTCAGTTTGAATTTAATTGTAATGTCTTGATCATGAATTCAGGCATGTTGAGACTTTGATTCCTGTATTATAAAAAAAAAATCTGAGCTCCCAACATGAACAGTGCAATCGGTGTTGTCAACTTCTGAAATTTCATCATATACGTCTAGTATAGCACCTGCACAGTTCGAATTCTAATTTGTCCCGATAACGACTTGATGATTACAATGACTTTGGCTTGCACGAATAAAATTCTCATCTTCCAGTCAGTATATTGAAATAGTGGGTGGTTTTCACTTTTGAAACTTGAGCTCTTTGGGCTTTTATAGTTCTGTTGAATTTGTCATGTGTTGCAATCATGTTTGGAATAATTCTGTTTCTCATTATGTATCTTTAATGATGAAACAAACGATCTCAAGATAAGATGGGTTAGCTAAATTGAGTATAAATGAAATATTCAATAAGTATTAATTCTAGTAACATCAGATGTATTTCACTGGAATAACCAAATGCTAACAAATGAGGATTTCTAGATTGTGTCGAAGCAAAAACTTGACTCCTTCCTCCAAAGGAAGTGGAAATAATAAATAATACACAGGATTATGATAAACTATTTAGTTTATTTGACTTTCATATACACTCACAAATTGAGAGCGGCAGAAGCCGTAGGATACAAACATTTACCTAGTAATTATTATTATTATTCATCTGATTCAATCGTTCGAACAAAAGAGTTTTCGGTTCTGAGAGAAAATAGCTCACGTGATATTTTGAAGAAAATATAAATATAAATAACTTTTTTGGTAGATGATTTAGCAAAACACAGATTGGCGTAAAAATAAAACACTCTCTCAATCAAACAGTCTATCCTAATATGTTTAAATCACAAAAATAATAAATTACCTATGCATTCGAAGTAATGTTGAACCTAACCTAAAATCACTGGTTTGTCAAGTCTTGCGTGGCAATAAAACAATATAAACATTTCGATAATGAATGCTTGAATTAAATAATTTATACAAAAGTATTCAACACTTAGATACTAAGTTTGTTCACGATATATTTACAAAGATGTTCCTTTTGTTAATAATATTACTGGCTATACAGAGATATCGGCTCAGAAAACAAATACTAACAAGAAAACAACTGCCGATAAAAAAGGTGAGATGTCTGCACGCTGAACTAAAAGAGGGTTGATAAAAATAGTGTTCACGATAAAAAAAACTAACATAACGTGGTACCAAATTAAAATGGGCACCTAACAACAATTGCAAAATATATTTGTGAAAAATCATGCATCTGGGGACCAGTAAAACAAATTCAAAATAATAATAATATAGCTAGAAATTAGTTGTTTCCTACTTTAGAAACAACTAATTTGCCGCAATGCGCAATAAAATTTCCATATTCATTGCATCAAACTGTATGAGAATATACTTAGTATTTCCAATATTTTGTTCCGATGAATATGGATACATGCTCCGAGAATGCAACGATCAAACGAGTCCAAAAACAAAGCAACAAAAAAGGAAAGTCAAAGCTACAGGAATACAAGGATTCAGGTTGAAATTGCGAAAGATGTAACATCTTTGTAAAGATAGCTGAAAAAGTGTTTACTAGGTTTCAAATCATAGATACATCAAAATGAAGAGACATTATTAGGTAATATGAGTTCACGAATATTGTTTGTCGGATGATTTCACATGGTGAGAGGCCAAGTTGTAAATGAAAAAAAGAATTTGCTTTTCACCTCAATTTTTTGCGATATGAATTAAATAGTAGGAATAAAAACCGTGGGGTACATTGATTTTTCAACCAAATTGATTTTTTGCGATATGAATTAAATAGTAGGAATAAAAACCGTGGGGTACATTGATTTTTCAACCAAATACACATGTCTGCTCCAGACATTTCGATAATAGTGTAATAATATAATATGAATAGTAATAATAATCGTGTAATACGTCAGGGAGTGGGATATCCCACGTGTCACATTCACTTAGCATTGCTAGGTTGCGACAATCACGCTACCTTGAAGCCCATCGACAGGAAAGGGGTAAGATGGGCGAAGAAAGTATGGAAAATGTACAGAGTGATTCATTATGATCACAACCCTTCGAATTTTGCTAGATCTCAATAAAACATTGGAGATATTTGGCAACTACATTTTGACTTTGAACCACCAATAAAAAAAGAATCGATTCAACACCAAAAGTCTTAGTGAGGAAATGAGAGTGGTGAACTGTACGAAAATTTAAAATGTTGAGTCAAGATGAATCAACTCGTACGCCGAAGAGCATCAGTTGCGTTACGCTATATCCACAATCACACTTAGTTCCAAAGAAACTCACTATTATGCGAGGCAGGTCATACCGAAGTATTTCCCATTTTGAGTTATTTTGGATACGTAAACCTAATATATTTAAAATTTTAAATATATATCTACTACTATATATACGTACAATGCCGGTGACAACCAACGAAAACATAATAACTATATTATTACTCAAAACACCGTATCGATTATTATTAGTAGGAACCAATTTTTACTGCTGGTCAGAGATGGTGGTGATGTATCTTCCTTTTACTCTTACCAGCTGATATATTCAGTTACATATACATATATATGATAAATACAGCATTTGCCTTATCAACTTTAATAATGAGTGTAATAATAATAAACGTTTTCTGTAATAATTTAATAATAATGGATAAAAAAGCGGCCGGCTCAGTGCGAGTCGTTGAGGAACTGTCGAGCTCGGCCGATAGGAACTTGTTTTACTGGGCGCCGCGCTGGGCCCACTGGACCCTCTTGGGGTGCCGCATGCAGTATCTACATCTCATTAGGAACATTTTATGTCGCAGTTTGATATACACAGAAAAGTCAGGAACTTGGCGGCTGCTTGGTGCGTCCGAAGACCTACCAGCAGAAGCCCTCAACTGATTAGTAACTATACGTTGCAATAGGAATCATCGAACCTACTCAACTATACAACATATACACACCTACACTGACACATCTACAATAACATAACATAATAGCTTCAAAAATATATAGTACATGAGTTGTAAATATAAATAATTTTCATCATTGCTTTTTCAGGGTGGTTGTTTCAAATTTGAACGGTTTGAGTTCCTGTGTTTACCGAAGCGATTTCAGCTACTCTTCACGATATTTGGGAGCTTGATCAACTGCGATTATACAATACACGTCCTCAACAATGGAAATAACGATGGTTGCGATACCGTCGATCTCCTTTGGAAGGTGTATTAAGTATATTAGATTCATCATAATACCGCACTGAAATGACGAAGAGGTACCAGAATAAGTTTATTATTGCACAATAGAGAAACCACAGAAAACTCAAGAACGAAAAATAGTTTTCAATCAAAAATGCAGTTTTGGGCGACTGCATTTCGTCCGAAGTAAGCCTTAGTTCCCAGCACTAGTTAACGGCTGAGATACATCAGTAGGTGCTAAAAACTTCCTTTTTGGGTCAGCGGGTTGACAAAACGTATTGGAGTTGGAATCCACTGCTTGTTGGGGAGACCCCTGAGCAGCCCTAGCTGCCAAGAGTGTGATCTGATTGACAACATCTTCCATTTCATGACTTAATGGCGATTCAGATGGTGGAGGCAAATAAGAAAGCATTCTATTACTGGAAGTATTGTTGGCCAAATTAACACTTGACTTAAGATGATTATCGCTCTCACAATGCAGTTTTAGCTCCATCAAAGTCTTGAAACGTTCATTACCGCAACTTCTACACTCGTAACCCGTTTGTACTATTCGAAAAGCGCCGCGGTTTTCTTGATTGCCTCCGTAGCACTGACGTTGATGTGTGAGGAGAGGAGATTCGCCACGGAAGGCCAACCGACACTTTTTGCAGACAAAACATACTTCTACGTCAATATCTCTCACAGCTATATCTTGGGAACGCTGAAAGTTGTCTGGTAACTTCAGGGTGGTGACTCCGGGTTCGGAATTACCAGCTGCTACCTGTTCAAGTACTGGCGCAGGAAGTGGAAGGAACGATGGACCGGAACCGGTGTCTAGAAGCAATCCCCCGGCTCCCCCTGAAACAAAAGAAACATTGGATATAGTACTATTCAATAAAAGATATGTTATTGACACAATTTGGAATTTCCATCAACTAACTATCAATGGAAGAAGTATTTATTATTTTATAGGCCCAATCGCGAAGATGCAATGGATCGTGTAACACCTATAATCGAATTGAACTGAATTCATTGCTTTTTCATGTTCGATATTTGGAATCGTGAAACATATAAAAAACGTTGGCGTCAAATGAACCCAAAGGATAGTTCATCCTTAACACCAGAACTATAGATTCTGCTTGAAGAGACGTTTGCCGCTTATAAATATCTAATGACTAATTGTTGTATGGACAGAGTCTATGCTGATTCGGTTTCGAATTTTTTTTCCTGTAATTGCCAATCCAGAATCTTTATAAATCAATTATAGTAGAACCATGGAAGAATATGCTTTTTGGAACGAAAAATCATAAAATGACAATATCACGTGAACTGAAGCAGCAAACTGAGTTGCGTCCTTGGATATGTCAATGGTCTGTCGAAAACTGATTCATTGGGCATGGCCCAGCTCTTCAGATATATTGAGGATATGCCGTCCTTCGGAGGGGACGTAAAGCCGTCGGTCCCGAGTCCATGGATGTTGGGCTCGTTAAAGCTCTATTTGGAATACCAGAGGGTTCGGCAAAATTTCCGGTTGGGGGAAGTGTGCTCACCGGCGTCGGTGGTTGGCCTTGGTAGCGGAAATAGGCCGACGTTAAAAAAAGAATTAAAAAAAAAACTGATTCATTTTCGGGAATCAGACCTCTTTTTGAGTCATTACCAGTTCTATTTTATTTTCAATGATCTTCGAACTAAAAAAAAATAAATTTTTTATAACCTCCTATTACTCTTTATAATTTAATTAATACTATAGATAGTGAGTGCATTCACGTTGAAGATAAAGTGCTCGTAAACAAAAATACACGTTATGGGTCGAGTAGATCAGGGCAGCACTTGAAATTACTGAAGACTCATATGGCGTTGTAATCACATTTATTCACGAAATCCAAAATTTTAGATCGCCTTTTTTGCTTTTCTGGAGAAATTCACGAACAATTTTATAAATACATGCACTGCCAACGAGAAGTGATATTAGTATTAAAAATATTCAGTTCTAGACTGTGGCAGCCTAGAATACAAGTCTGTGCGATCTTCGATATCACAGCCAGCCAATCGAAACGCGAGGACTAACTGTCCACGTACTGATCACGCTAGACGCATTGTTTACGCGCACTCTGTCTTTAACTTGAATACACTATATATAGTCAAATTTTTCCTTTCAGTGGCTTTGACTGAAACGGTTAGTCTGTTTCTCAAGAGTTTACAGGGGGTTTGATAGAGAAACGAAAGACATATCAAATGAGATACCACAGCCCCCTCTTTCCATGAATAAGTTGATATAGTCTTCTCGGCGACGAATTGCTATTGATTTCTCCATCCTCAAGTACTTAAAATAAAGTTTTTTCAGGTAAATTTCCTTCGTTCAAAAGTCAAGAGGAATGGGGGACACTTTACTTCCACACTTTATGTCATGTGTAGCTTAAGTTGGATTCATGTAGGTACGAAATTTGCAAAATTCGTCCGAATAAAAAAGGATGTTACTAAAAAATGGCCAATGATATTCCAGTGTTCTGCTTTAATCTACCTTCCTCGTCAACATCCTACGTGAATATGGACAGTGCACTGCGTGCAATGCCTTCTTCGCGTCGTTCGCAAACCAACTGTGGTAAAAAATCAAGATGTCCCAGGTAACAATGACGCGTCATCTGTTTGATTTCTGAGGTATAACCACACATTTCGATCATTTTAAGGCCCATATTTACGTAGGACAAGAAGAATGTGAAATGCAAGAAATAATCAACATATCGTTTTGATTAATATAATTGGTAGAGTTGAGTGGATTGAAAACCTCAGATTAATTTTGATGACCGGTTCTAGTGAAAATGCTTGGTTTATAAGAGCGACACTTTTACTTTATCTTTCACTTTACGAAGACTTCTAACAGTGCTAATCGAAATGTTAAAGTGAAAGTGTCGAGTATGAACGCTTCCAGTGATTAGCATTGTGAGAACTTTTTAAAAGTAAAAGATAAATTGAAAGTAAAAGTAAATGTGGTTGAAGAACCAGGCAAAAGTGTGTTTAAAAAGAACGTTATCAAAAATTAGCACCTTTCATTGCAGAAGCACAGTGAGAATATTTCATGAACCAGAAATATTCCCATTAGTGCCTATGACACTAACGTTTCAGAAATATAACTATCGGATTCGATCAATATGGTCCTAAGACTATTGAAGTGTTATTAAAATGGGGTAGATATTTAGTATTGATTGAATGTCTCACTGTGAAGAGAGAGAAAACCTATTAGAAGCTTCAAATATATTTCTGTTAATTTGAAATGTTTGAGCCTTGATAAACTTCTTCTTTTACTATCAAGTCGTTCAGTTGAGGAATAAGCCCACATAAACGTAAATTTCGCAAGTTCAATTGAAAAAGCTGAAAGATTGTATTGTTGGGTCGATATCGACCGCCAGCAGATTTTAATACTAATTGTAGTTTCATAATGCGTTCACTAGGAAACAGTTCAATGAATTTTGGGAAAAAAATTACTAGTTCTGGTAGAATGTATGCTCCCAAAAATAAAGAGCTAGTAGAAGTATCTCTAGTGGAAATAGTAATAGTTTTGAAGAATCACTTTCTGGAAAAATGTAAGATATGCTCTTGGTTAGATTTTTCTACACCGATTTCCAAGAAATGATTGCATTACTGGAATTCATAACAAGCTCAGCATACTCCGGGAATTGAATTGGAATCACACATTCCCCCATATCAGACAAAAATATGTGACCAGTCAAGGGAACAAATAATGACCAAAGCACCAATATTCATTATTTTATTCTGCAGACTTCACTCGGATTATTTAGTGAATTGCTTTTTCCAAGGATATTGAATTATATTGGGAGTGAGCCTTAGAATGTGAAGGAGAAAAGCTAGCTGAAATCAGTATGTTACCACGGAGAATTTGCATCGACTAATGGAAACAGCCATCTCTAAATGACAGTGATGCTTCGTTTGTAATATCACTCTCTGTCAAAAATTCTGATCGACTAATCGATATGATAGACAACTATCATTTTATGTGATTGAACGCCCGACGCTAATAGATAAGAAAATAGTTTTATACCCAGTTCTCCCATTTTGGAATTTCTTTTCTGAAAGCTATTTTTTGTATATTGCTCAAGAGAATATGAAAAAAATGAACTCTGCAAAAATGATAAATTTCGGATCTGAATGCATGCATTGATCGAAAACTGATCAACTGTAAAAATGAGTTAAAATAGTTTCATGCGGTCAGTGTATTATTGAAGTCATCTTGAAACATGAAGATTGAACAAATATTGGGTCAACACCTTTTATAATAATCTGGTGTGTCGAACAAAATTCATGACATTCCATTCGCGATTAACCGACACCGACAGTGCAATAAATGCGACCGAAATCACATTTGAGCCACTTTTTAATTACATCGTGGTTTTGATTAAAAAATCCGGAGTCACATAAAAAATAAATTGCCTATTTAATTGCAGTTGTCCTTATGGCCGTAAAACTCCCAACGATTGAGTCGACGTTGAATAATAAGCTGTGCGACTGTAAAGGGAGAAGCGAGGGTTTCTTAAAATTTACTTTTTCTTTCGCTCTACGAGTTATAATAGCGAGGGGTTGCATGCCTTAGGGGTGAGATATGGATTTTTACTTCCGACGCCAGTTTTTCTGAATTATAAAATATCTCTTTCTCCGCTTACTTGCTACACCGAAGCGATGTTACTGAAAATTATAAAGTTTGAGGCATCGACTTTCTCTTCAAATCGAATTACACTGGATCCCTCAAAAAATAAAGATTAAATTTCAATCGGTAATTAATCATCGGAAGATTCAGATTATACTCGTTCTGGCAGGAAAAATTGTCGGTAATGTTTCTGATTTGAAATTTTTATATTCTTGAATGATAGGTGAAGATATTTAGATGCTATTTGAATAATTTGGTCACTATGCTCGTTTGAAGATGTTTTTGATTGTTTTCATTTCTGTCTAGGTGTATTGAGGAATTTCACACACAAAAAATTCGAATTTAATATGAAATCGGTGTTGAGGCGAATATGAAGAAAATCAGTGAAGTTTGATTCAATATGAACACATCAACTGCTTGTCAGTTTTCTCAGTATTCGATTCAGAAAAAAATCAATAGATATATTTAGGAGATATACCACAGAATATGATTTCTGCTGAATCATTACCACAGTAAGCAATATGATCGAATGAACTCAAGCCAAAGCTGTCAAAAGGTATAAATATACATAAAGAAAACTTTTTTGTGTTAAATCCAGCATAAATAGTTGCATACATTTTCAAACATATTGATTTATGTTTCTCAATTTCTTCAAATATCTTTCACATGACACAATCTTGCAAACTGTTCACAAAATTAGAAATCTATTATCGAAATCTAATTAGCGATGAAAAGTTGCGAGTCTTCAAGGACAATGGTCTGTTATTAACATGAACGTAGAACAAGGTACTAAACGAATATCAAAATTATAAATGTATGGATTCACAAGGATAATCATGTTGTAATAATGGTTGCGTTTGTTTAGTTCATATGGCATCAGTACCGCCTCCGTGTTGGAACACAATTGACGTAGTGTAAATTGGTGCTTAACAAATGGTAATTAGTGTTTTAATAGGGATACACTAGTTAAAATAATTACGTAAAACATGTTTCACGCTATAATTAGTGAACACGTCACATCCGCAACATACACATTCTTCCTGTTTTAAACACCAACTTTCAATTCGGTCAGATTTTCTAATTGTTTCAATGATTCAAACCAGAGATGACTTTAATATGTTTACGACAAATTGAATTAGGCTCCCAACACCCACAGTGGAAACAGAAGTATGCATTCGAATGAAATAGAGCAACTTTCAATCGGGATTCTACGGAAATTGAATTTATAGTGATATTCGAGATTGCAATAAATATTGCAAAATTGTAGCAAAAGTATCACTATTCGTCATACTCGGCTACGAACTTCTGTCGGGAAATAAATATATTTTTTTTCTTCAGATTCACACGAAAGGTAAATGAAGATACCTACAAATCAGCGTACACTTTTGAATTTTTGAAGGTTGTAGCTTTGGGAAAACTTTACCGAGCAAGGACTTCAAAAATTAGTTGTTCTGGAATGAGTCCCGAAAGAGAAAAGGTCGACTTGCGGAGTGAACCGTGAAAAAACTACTGGAACAATTAGTAATATTTCAGAAGAATAATAAATATCGCACTTCAATATTCTTTTTCCGCATGGCTCTTGTAGTTTTTGATGGGTCAAATCCGTTTTTGGAACGAACCTATTGATTATTCCTATCAGTTCTGATTATTTAGTGATACTGATAGATTTTGCTGAAACCATTGAAACAACTGACGGTAACGCTATAATTTCGTTATCAGATATTGTTTTCTTCACTTCTACAGAGGCCGACTGACTAGGATAGTTTTTTTAGGGTTCAGGAAATAGTTACAGGAGGAAATAGCTACAGGAGGAAATAGTTACATGTCAATGTACTGTGCTAGTTCGGGTGAAAAATCACTGTATTGGGGTTCAGATTTAGGATATACGTTATGTTGGCGAATGAATCTAGATTTTCCACCAAACATGTGAGCGAATGTATTATTTGTTTGGTGGGCAATGATGGTTTGTGTCCGCCATCTAGATTTGCACAGATTGTGATAGGTTGGAAACTCATAAAATTATGAAATAAAAATTTTGATGAATGTTCTATAATCCACAATAATTCTCCGAATGGTTCGGGTGAGATAAACGCATGATTTTCCAGTGGTTGAATAATCTATTCACATTTTACCAGATTTTCTTACTAAACGATGAGATTGAAACCGGGTGTAAAATGTGAGACTTCTAGTTATCAGTTTTTTTTGAGGAAGTATAAACCATTTTGTGTTTTGTTGTCTCTCCACTGGAAACAAACAAAAAAAAAGTTTCGTTTTTATAATATCCGTTTTTAGGGCAAATTAGTATATTTGTCCCGAAACGTGAAAGCAATGTAATAAAAAAGCAAAATTGACTGACTGTTTTGTCACTTCCATCGTTTTTTTCACAAATTTGGAGATTTAAAGATAATATAAGAGAAAGGAAACATATTAAGAATTCATATAATTACCCTTGGCGACGTTTCGGGAGCTAGTCTGCCACCTTATTCAAGCCTTTTTGCAATTTCTATCGAGATAATAATTTTTTGGTTAGTAGTGTCACAATATGATAATGGCATGACTAATTCATCAACAGAAATACCAAGTATAGATTTTGACACAACCTACTTCGAATTGAATCTGAAAACAGATACTGTAAGAACTTGAAGCTTTTCCTTTTTCCATCTCAATGGGAGAAAAAAAACAAAAAAAAAGATTTCGGGAGCTGATAACAAATTTGGTGTTTGCAATGGTCGAAACAATGATGTTGTAGGAAGTATTCATGAAAGAGATTGGAAATGTTATCTTTTTCTTTAATTCTGTTATCTAGAATCGATTGATCGAGATCGGTTTCGAAAAAGGGAGTTCTTGAAGTGTGTGAATGATTTTTTTGGTTTTTTTTTGCTTGGAGTCATCTAATATTGTCTTGCTGTCAAACGGTCTATATTCAATTTGTTTGAAGATTCCCGTGAAATATCATTGAGTAGCTGCGTCTTCAAACTTGATGACAAAATAATGCAGATGAATAATTGAGAATATGAAAATGAACTGAGAAAGAAATGACAATAAGTGATTGTAAAATAAAAATTAGAAAGAAAATAAACTACTACATGTATTTTGCTTCGATATTGATTAATGCTTCTGGTAGAGATTCAAATACTCCAAATATAATTCTGTCAACAAAGGTGAATTATTTGCTTTGCACTATTTCATAATTTTTCATAGATGCCTGGACATACAAAAAATTGAAAAAACAATTGCGCAGGATCAGGACGTATGCTTTTGTATTTCAGCATTTTGTTGATTTCGCACCTTCGAGTTGGACAACTGAACTGAAATTCAATCAACGTAAATTATATCATAACCAACGGAAAACTTCTCATTCAATTCGAAAAAGCCCTGCTTGGGAAACTGGTTCAATGCAAAAAGGAATATTCTTGACCTAAAAAACGTCTGTTCCGGAATTAAAGTACCCTAATTCCGTCGAATCCAGACCTTGTTTGAAACTGTGGCGAAAGCTCTAATTAAAGTTGATCCGCAGACGGCTCGTTGGCCGGGATTGTGCCACTTAGTACGCTTAACGGGTTTTAATTAGGCCTGAGGGCTGCTTGTGGGATAATTGTAAAATTAACATTCATCAACCCTTTCAACCACTTGTTGCACAGAGAGAAGGGTTCACTTAATAGCTCTTTTACTTCTAATTAACGACTGTCATATTGTTTGAACAGTATTCCAACAGCTCAACAGATTTAAACTTCAGTTTAAAGCTGATATCACGATATCTCTCACAGTAAATTGCGGAAGGGTTCGAATGAAAGCTCTAAACGATGATGACAAATTATATTATTATTTCATATAGGAATGCGCTCATATTGGTATACACTTCCAAATGCTTCTTGGACGATTTGAGCATAACGAAACAAGTCGCAAAACTGAATGCTCATCTGTAAACAGTGGATTGTTATATTCGAATTACATCGAAAACCTGGTTTTGGTGTGATAACCTGAAGCCTTTAACCTTCGAATTTTATTTTCAATTCAATTTGAGGACAAAAGAAGTTTAATAAAAAACAAAAACTCCATTTGTAATAGGCAATTTTATATTGGGTTGGTAATTAAGTGTATGCCTATGACGTTGGATATTCTAGTGAAATATTTTGTTGAATGTATTCAGTTCTTAATATATTGTAGAAAGTCATCTCGAACCATCCCAAAATGCCAACATTTTCGGGGTGAAAAATGAAGTATTGAAGGAGTAAGATTAAAGGATCTGACAAACCGAGGGAAGTATATGATTCAAATAATTGTATCTGCTCCATTTTTATCCGTGAACCCATAGTTCATCAGTAGGGTTTATTGGCCTTGTCAGATCATGACGCTCTAACGAGTAGGAAGTAGGCTAATTCATGAGCTCAGATGCCACCGTTATTGAACCGAAATGTTATATTAAGAATAAAACCTAGTACAAAAAATCGCTGAAGAACTGGATACCACTGAAAGACAATTCTCGTTGGAAATTTCAAGAATCTCATATATTTATCCTAATAAACTGATACAATAGCTACTTCAGGCGTGAGTAGTCCTTTGGACTTCTCTGAAAGCAGTTCCAAGGTACATTATTGGTTGATTCTCTAATAATGAATAAACATTTCCGAAAAACAAAGTTGAGGATTTTTTGACACTTCAGAGATTGTTGATGTGGTTGAATTTACGCGAACGTAAAGATATTACAAAATGCTATTCGAAAAATGTTGTTTGTGAGGACTCCAATTATCGTCCGAGATTGATAGTTCTTAACGATCGTGATGGTTATATCGTTTTTTTCACGATCCAGGCATTTCAAATCAAAGGTGAAATTTATATATCAATAATGATTATAATAATGAAGGTCTCTATTATTAATTATATAGGTCTTCATTTTTGAGATATATGAATAATATTTGTGCCATCATTTTTGCTGTTTACTGTAAAAATCGAAGTTGAATTGAACTGGCTGTTACTTGATGAAAATCCATATTCAACAAAAAAATATCACAATTTTCCTTACGATTCTCACTAACATACAGTGCTTTTCTTTAAAGTACCCACTTTTATTTTTTGAACGGGTCAACTCAAAAAATTGAAACTTGGGATAATGAAATTGAGGCATAAATATTATATTTTTGGGTAAAATTGACAGGTGAAGATTTCTGACGCAATATGGAAAAAAATAAATGGAAAGGAGGGTCTTGTGATACATCATTTTGAAGCTCCCGACTTTACAACCCTGGGATATGAAGTCAATACTACAAAATGGCGGAACTTCAATAATTACCCGAATACATCGACGTTCAACTTCATACTTTGAGGAAATGAGCTGGGTTCAATTCAGAAGATGCTCGAAATAGTTGCCTCTAACGTCTTGACATAAGAACAGCCTATCCGATATTTCACGTAGAACATTTTTGAAAACAGCAACGTCCATATTTCTAAAAATACTTTTATTCTCTGCCGTATATTCAATATTGAAGCAGATTCAATTTCGTAGACCTTTTGCATCAAATATCCCCATAAGAAAAGTCTAAAGGTGCAAATCTGGCAAGCGGGCTGGCCAATCCAACTACCACGGAAACTATTACCCAAAAAGTTTATTACTTTTCTGAAATAATGTGGTGGTGCTCCATCTTATTGGAATTATAATATCCATATCGAATTCATTAGGATTCACTTCGCCGATTTCAGTGTTGAGAGGATCAACAGTAGTTAGTAGTTTCAATCATATTCAAATACAATTCCCCTTTAAAATTTTGTTCAATTGACTATTTTGGAGATACTTCACGTATCTATTTACTCGTAAAATCGAAAACTAAATGAGAATATTCGAACTGAACAATGATAATCGCTGTCTTACTGACATTTTTGGTCTTTTTTTATGAACAAAAAATAACCCATCAAACCTTATCGGGTTGTTGGGATTGCCTATTGTTCTGAAATTGTTCTAAAATTGTTCGTTCCGTTAAACAGCTGACGAACGTCAACTCTCAGAAGTCGAAACTTGTGCGAGCAATGGATCAACGAGGCCTTACCTTTCAACGTGCGATTACCCAGCACGTTGGCCCGGCCTATGACGGAGAAAAACGAATATTCCTATAAATATTGATGGTAATGTGTTTGTATTCAGGTTTTCATTATATGTTCCGCCATTTTGTAGCAGGTGAAGATATATAATTCATATGCTAGGGTTGTAAAATATTCGTCAGGAATTCCAAAATGATTTATCAAAAGACCCTCCTTTCCACTGATTTTTTTTTCCAGCTGGCGCCCAGTCGCCATCTTGGAATTTCCATCGGTCAATTTTACTCCAAAATATAGTATTCATGCATCAATTTCATTATCCCAAGTTTCACTTTTTTGAGTTGACCCGTTCAAAAATAAAAGGGTAGGAGACATTAAAGAAAAGCACTGCATATTTTTTGTTGAGAATCCTGCTGATTCTTGTCGACGTTTCTACAACATCATTTAGCTTCATTGACAAACATAATAATCAGTTGTTGAATTCAACATATTATTTTAACAACGCGTATGGCCTAGCAACCAGTAAACGAGACTTATCATTTTGACAACAGATTCCATAAGTAATCCAAAAAGCAGGTTCATGCAAAAAATAAAATCGTCCGCGTTTCTCCAACGAAGATTGCACTTTTCATATTACATATTATTTTCGGAGAAATCTTCAGATCCAGTTTGTATCGAGCAAACAATATATTCAAACAATGAAAGTATTCACTGTTGAAATTGGAAAATATAAAAACTCCTTTCTAAAAACGATATTGAAAGAACATAATACCAAGAATTTTGGAATATTATAAAGAATGCTCCATTCATATTCTCCAGTGAGATACCTTCGTAAGCACAAAACATCATTCTCATTATTTCTCGAACAATAAAAAAATCCTCATTATCTCACACAATAACAATCCCCAATCAAAATAATCGTTAATAATACGCTGACGCTGCTGCTGATAAGTATTTTTTCTCTCTCCTCAGTCTCATATATAAATTAATTTGCTTTCGTCCTCTTTTAAAGTCTTCCGATATAATTTAGGAAGGATGTTTCATGGGGGTTGCATTTTTTATGTGCAGATATTCGCCACCCTCTAATAAGGGTAGGAAAAAAATGAGTCACGAAAGCACACCCTCGAGTTCTTACTCACTTAAAAAAGGACCCGCGGCTAAAGCTTTAAATTATTGATCCTGATCCAGCTATCCCTGCACTCTGACCAATATTCCGATAAGAACAAATGAGATGTTCGAAAAATATATTCCCCACACACGGGTTCGGAAAACGAAGATGAGGATTAGTTAGACATATGCTGATTCCTGATTGTTTCAAGAAAAAATGAGAGAACGACTTCGAATTTTGGTGTAAAAACAGTGGGAATGATATCGATTGAAAAATGAATTTGAATATGATAAGATTATGATTCGTTTGAATGTTATTGAGGATGCCCTGTTTTCGATTAATCTCTTCTGTGATTTGTTTTGGAAATAAATAAAATTTCATGTACTTCGTCGCTATTCTTTTGTCTCTAGATATATGCTGAAATGAAAATTCTATAGTGTTCAGAGATCATTGAAGGAGTGTTTGGAGTTTATATCTGTCAAAAAAACCGAAGTAGATGAAAGCTTATATTATATGAGTTACACGTTTTGAGAAACTGATTTTTGGCTTTTGATTCCTCAAATGAACGTATGCTTGGTAAACAAATTGAACAATGGAAAGTGACTCTAATTCAGCGCCCGTCGTGCTTCAAAGGCAAAGAAGTATCTGTTTTAGCTAGACCCTTTCTTCCTTTTTGTAACTGAATCAAACATTTACCAATGATATTCACATATCTACAAGGGAAAATATCTGGCTATTACTCCTTTTCTGGAAGTTTCTCATTTCTAAATTGATTTGAAGAATAAAAATGCTAAAACCACTTTCTCAAAACTGCCTTCTCTATTAATATACATATAAGTTGGATATAAGCGAGGACTCATATAATGATTTCTAGAAAAAAAAATGAAAATCATCTCAAATCATCATGAGTATCAATTTTCTTCTCCTGAAGATGATAACCTTTTAACAAAACGCGTGTCGAGTGCAAAAATTTCCAGTTTGGTGTTAGGGTAATTGATCTCTACCTAGTTTCGAAAATCATCTAGTCTACTAACCTTCCCAAATTTTTCCTTTTCACAATTCTTTGCACAGTCATGTGCAATATTTTCTCGCCAAATAAACGATATTTTTCCACCTAGTGGACCTATACCGTAAAAAGCAATTATTCCGTATCTTGTCAATTCATTTACTTTATATTTGCAAAAGGTGTGCAGTGCTACCGCCATTATCATTATTTATTATTGAATTGTTTTGGATGAAAAAATTTGTCATCTTTTGGTGTGATTATCAAATTTTGATAAAAAAAGTGCATGTATCGAAAGAACTACTATCGTTCTTGTATTCTATTACACATTGATATACAGGAACATCATCGCAATAAGATTATAGGCCTCGATGTGATTTATGATAAAATTAGTATTGCTTGGTGATCAACAACAGATTGAATATTTGAAAATAATGATGTTTTTGCTACAACTAGGAATATAAATATTTCTGTAAGTTATTATAACTTATCTTCTTCAACAACGATTAAGTTGTTTTAAATTGAGACTGTTCGATTTTGGGAGGGAGAGACCAACGAAATTTGACTGGCTGATGAATACCGCTGAATTTATCCCAATCAAATTTTCTACGATGCTTAATGACATAGTTCAACTTGAGATTTCGTACCGGCGTGAATATAATGTTCCCTATGGGATACAAAATATATTCCAAAATTGTCCATAATAATTCCAATAGAAAAAGAAAAGTAAACCTTGACCCCATCGTGCTTAAAGATATATAAAGTATATTACTGACCTTTGCCATTGAGGCCAGTATTGGTCCATAGTCGCATTGAGAGGGATCGTACGCTGAAATTAGGAAAAAATTGGCATCAGATACATTGAAATTGCTAATAATAGGAATTCACAAAAGCTTTACATAGTTTTAAGCACGTCAGGGTCGCACGAAAAATTTTCAATAAGAACAGCACATCCATAAAAAAAACAACACCCAATCATGCTTAAAATGAATGAATGGTGACATTATAAATGCAGATATAGTCCAAATGATCTTCCAACGATGATCTGAACTTTCATTAGCTTTCTTCATATTCATGGTCAATAACTCTCACTGATTCCGCGCTTAAATCGAAAAACCAATATTCATCCATTCTCATCAAAAGAGTGTGTTCAAAACTGAATCATCTATAGTCTATAGCATAACTACAAGAGACCTATCGGTCAACAGGGTGAACAGGGATCGAATTTTCATACGATATGAAGTACACGTGCAAACCGAATACATAAATACATTCTTCGGACTTCCATGGGTGTGTATATTTATTTTCGTGGGGGATTCACAGAAAACTTTCGTTGCGAATGGATACCGTGATGCGTGGTGTCAGTGCCAGATATATTCTGAGGTTATAAGATTTATTTCATTATAGGTGATTTGCCTAGATCTCGAAAAAAGAACATGACGATTAAATCTCTAGCCTCAATTTCCTCAATTTCCACCATAGATTTCTGATAGCTGCTAATATCTTTTCGAGTATTTATTACACTATTCGACTCGACATCCAAGATTTTCTGGGAGCTACCCAGCGCATAATTTTTTAAGCGATAGTCAGGCAATAGTACTTTTCACACCGGTTTCTGTTTCGCAGCTTTCCTATCTACTTGTGGAATCATATTCCAACGAAAAATTAGGTATATTCCGGGTCTTGTGAAACGAGTCCAATATGACCAATATACATGCCTCATCTACTCTTGTGGATGGTATAGAGTAAACGAAGAAACAAAACGATTAGGCGATCTGAGGTCTTGGATATATAGTAGTTTTCACTATAAATGGTATTGACTGAAGGATTATAATAAAACCAATTAGACCCTTGAGTTGTGAAATCCGAGATGCACATCATAAATGTGAAAGGACCGGATTCAGGTAATTTTGTTTCTCAGAGAGGGATTGTAAAGGATTACAGCTTACACTTCTTGTTCATTTTAGTCTTTGTATTTCATTGGAAGTGTTCACTTGTGTTACGGCGTGCAATAATTGTATAACATTTATTTGTTATTACAGACTTTAATAGCAAAGATTTTATACCCCAACGTACATAATAGGCAGTATGTGGCGTCCGTGGATAAAAAGTAATAGTGCTTCTTCCAGTGGTTCGTTAAAGAAGACTCACTTATCTTGTGACGCGAAAATTATTATAAAAAATGTGTATAGTTCCTTACTTCAGCAAGGATATAACGCGGGTGCTGCAGCAAAAGTAACCAGTAATTTGACGAAGGTGCCTCTTCAGTTAGGCGAATTGTTGAAAATTCCATGGAATCAAGAAAAAAGCGTAGAGAGACTTTAAATATCGCAAAATTGACAAGAAACAAGTAATAATGGAATCCACACGTTCAATAAACTGGCGTTTTGAATAAATAACGTCAATAAAAAAATACCGGTCTGAAAATCGGCCAATACTCTACCTCGACGAGACGTGGTTTGACACGCATGACACCCCTGCCAAAGGATGGTCTGATTCCTCTGATAAGTGTAAAACGAAAGCATCATCAAATAAAGGGAAGATAATGACAATATTACACGCAGGATCAGAAAATGGTTGGATCCCAAACGCTATGTGGCTTTCTGCCAAAAATATTACGGACTCTTGTGTTGATTATCACGAAGATACGACAGCAAAGCTTTTTGAAGATTGGTTTAAAAATTGTTTGTTACCCAACATTCCGCCAAACAGCGTAATAGTAATGGACAACGCAAGCTATCATAGTCGACAATTGCAAAAAATTCCTGGCTCAAAGAATATGAAATTGAAGATTCAAAACTTCATGGCTGCAAATGACATATATTTTGAGGAAAATTATGCAAAAAAAGAACTTTTACAAGTGCTGCAGTCATTTTCTTAAAAAAAACGTATGTTTGTGATACAATTGCAGAAGAATTGGGACATACAGTGTTACGACTACCTCCCTACTACTGCATGTTCAATCCCATAAAGCTTATGTGGCACCAACTTAAATCGAGCGTGCGCGGAAAAAATACTTCTCCGACTTTAAGTGGTAGTGTGGTAGAATTAATTAGGAACTGTATGAATGACATTCCTACCGGGAGTTGGAAAAGTTCTGTTAGTCATGTTATAAATGTTGAAAACTCGTACCTTTCTGTAAAATCAATTGCGCCAATTATAATTAATTTAGATAAGGATAGCGATAGCGACACTGAACCAAATATAGAATAGAATTGTAACATTAAAATAAATTACTTGTATATCTCCTACATTGTGCAAAATTCAAATTTCTTAAGTTCGACCCTGTAGCACATTTGCATCTTTTACCAGATGATTTTCTACACAATGGGATTAAATCGGGTAGTTTATTGCAGTTAATAAGCCAATACCATTTACTGTGGAAAATACTATAATATTGTTGGCATGTGTGAGGTGGCTCTCAAAATAAATCAAAGCTGCTGGAGTCCCATCATTCATCCAGTGATGAAGTTACAGAAAAGTTGCTCCTTTTGAGGTATCATGAAACTTTTCATCTCCGAAATTCCGCCGCGGTTGACGTTTGGTGTGAGTACAATCTTCCCACATTTCTCAACAGAATAGTCGAATTGAGAATTCAGAGTTTTGCACGATATTCTCTAAGAATTACAGGCATTCATGATATGAATTCTCAAAGAACAGATTCTTATCATTGAGCATCAAATACTGTATAGAAATTTCAATAGCCATGTACCACTCATCTTTTTACGTCGAGTCTTTTTTATGAAGAATAATATCAGTATTCTGCGACACTGCTTTGGTGACGCAAACACCTTCATCAGCTGTGTGCGGTCGTAAAGAAATCGAATAATAAAACTAAATCCATAACTGGCCCGATCAAAAATAAAAGAATGAGACTGTAGTTTTGTGTAAGAAAGTGACGGCGATTTTTAATAGATTCGTGTGGGGCTCTTTTATTCGGGACAATATTGAATTCCGTTGCCCAGGTAACGCAGGACAAAGGCGGATTTCATCTTTTGTTACTGTTGGTGTATTGTGGGTGCTCAGGTAGTCAGTCGGTATGAAATGGAATGTGATCTGGAAATTCATATACACTTACAAATTATTTCGTGAAATAGAACAAGAAACTGGTTTGATTCATAAATCTATTGACGAATAGATACTTCGGGACTGGCATTGAGAATATCATTGAGATGCTCTGAATTTCTGTTAAAAAATGAAAATTGAAAATAAAGTTCCACAGATTTCTAGGCTTACAACGAATGGTTGAAAAGACGTTACTCATCGGGTTCATCGGGACGAAACTCCTTTGGCTACGAATTATGAATAACGTCAGAATGAAGTAAACGATTCATCCCTCTCCACCACAGAAAAGTTGTTCAGGTAGTACGAACAATTTATTTTCTTCATCCAGTATTTCACTATCAATTGAAAAATACCTACGACGCACGGTTCGCCGAACAAAGCAATTAGGACACACTCAGAGAATTGTCACCTTTTTAAGTCGTATAGAACCAAAATATATTATTCTTTCTACTTACATATACATATATATGTACATGAACTGAGTTCCAATTGGTGTAACGCCCTCTGTACTTCTAAGCGTTGAACTTCAACTCTATAAAACTTTTAACATGATATTTTTGAATTCCTGTCAATGCTTCATTGATGGTTTTGCAAAAATGAAATATTGTTAGAGGTACAATTTTTTTTTTGATATCCCTACAAATTAAATATCGAGGACCTCTGCTGTATGCGCCGTTCATATATGGTTGAAACCAAACTAATACGGAAATTGTATAAGGCAACAAGCATTTCTTGAAATGGGGGAACATTGCTGCATCCAGGTTTCAGGACCAGCCTGTTCTTCATTCGTTTCTGAATATTCTTGTTCAGTATGAGAATTTTTTCAATTACTATCAATTTCAGCTTGTGGGAATGGAGTAGATGCGCAGTGAGGAACTTGGGGCCACTTGAAACCATCAACTGGTTTCATTGCGCTTCTAATTGAATATGAGGAAGTCCTATGAGTGGTATATATTTGGTTGACGTTTCGTGTCATTATATTTTTTCTACACAGATTGAGCAAGAAAATGTGACTTCTAGGGATTCATGTCCACCGTATACACCTGTGCCAGTTGAACCCTTCCTTTTTTGTGAATGAATCAATTGTCTTCGAATTATATACATATCAACATAAAGTTTTTACTATTTTTTTTCTGATAATACTGTTTCATAGGAAATTTGGAGAAATAGTTGAAAAGTAATTCTTCAACCAGGAAAATTTGGAAATAAAACTAATTAATAGTGACTCATTTTGTTTTTTTTAGATATATCATCTCGAAAAAATGTCCGAATATTTCCGATTAGTTTTCGTCACAGATGGTCGAATAGAAACGCTACTTCTACCCAACTGGACTGTTTATCATGGTTTGACAGTTATCACCACAATCCCATGGAAGCAATTGATGGTAGACTTGCCAAAAAATGGATTTTCTAGCATATGTTTGGTGTATCTAGTGAGAGCTTTCGATAATTATTTCAGTTGCCCCCCGAGGGGTTCAGGACATAAGTTTTTCTGAGTGAAACAACATCTTGTCTATACTTGAATGAACTATTATTCTGGTGAGTGACAATTTTCTACGAACTGCTATATGCCATACCGTGTAAACATTTCCTATAAATGCTATGTTTCACTCAAGTTTTGTATGCTTTGTACACATAGCAAGTTACAGGGACTTCAATTCGATTCAGTGCAATATAGGTAGGGAAGTAGCTGTATTCAATAGAATCTTCCTACGAATGATATATCCATAAACAGAGAGTTTGTAAAATGTTTTGATTTTACTTCTTTCAAAGATGTTTTGCAATATTAGGACATTGGGTGTTTTTTTTATTCTTTGGCTTTCTTTTCTTCAGAATCGAAAAATATAACTACAATTTCTATGAAAAAAGTAAAATCAAAAGAATTCACAAACACTCCCTGTCGATAGGTACGTGTATATCATTCGAAGGCGTTTGTTTCATTCACAAAAAGGAAGAGTCCATCTAATACAGCTACTCCACTGCCTGTATGGCACGACAGGCACTGGGTTAATTAGAAATCAGTTTCTCTTGTTCAATTTGTATACCAAGTATACGAAAATTGAATCAAATAGAAAGCAAATATTCACACAAATCAAAATAGAGAGCCATTTGTAGAAAAAACCTCACTCTCTAGGATAATATTTCATTCCAGCCCAGACAAGAAGAAGAACAAAAAATATTTCCTTAGGTTTTGCATCCTTTCTATTTTTGACTCGAAAGAGAAAGAGCCGATGAACCCAATCTCCAATGTTTTCAGATAATCCGGAGTTTGATTGATGACGGAGGTGGGCGCATCACATCATATGAGGGAATTGCGCGGGATTCTTTTTTCTTCCATGAATATTTTTCATCCACCCTCCAGAACTTTGTAATTATGTTCTCCTCGTACGGGTCTTGGCGCGAACCAACTATCCCGAGGCTTATTGGTTTTTCCAACAGAAGACGGGAATGAAGAAAGCGCGTTGTAGGCAGTTAATATCGCGTATATTAAAATTTTAACATGGCTCCCCCGCACGAAGACGTTCGCGGCGGCGAGGCGGGGGCAGAGGACGAAGGCAGGGAGTTTAGCGAGGCTCGAGTTCAATTTAGAGCATCTCATATGTCAATGTATGCGAGATCAAGATCGCAACGAGTCGGAACGTTGCGAGGACCAGATATGGCACGGAGTGAGGACGACGGAGTCGCGAGAAAATCCGGCGCAGGATGAAAGAACTGAAATTCATTACATGCTTGGCTTCCTAGGGAGATTGTATTTTTTTCGGTTTCGAGTATTTTCAGTGATACCCCCGAGGGTGGTTCGCCGTGCTGTTTAGATTACGGTACGCGGTAACGGCGTTGTACGTTACCTGCGAATTGTCAAGATTTTATATAGCGCGAATTGATGCGAGAAAATGGCAATTTATTGAGTGGCACATAGATCTGTGAGTTCCATTCTGACGTTTCGGATGTGAAATGAGTTTACTGCAAACATAGAAAATTAACAATAACAGCGGATAACCGAGAAATAAATGATAAAATGATGAAAAAATATTGAAGTTTGACTTGATGGTATCTAGTTCATAGATAAGAAAATATTCTTGTCACTATTGGTAACAGATGAGAATCGTTGAACTCGTGTCACGTTCTTCAATAAGAGTGTCGGAGAAAAGCCGTGTAGTGGCCGCTAGATGTAATCCCTCCTGCTATTATTGGAGACTTCATTAGAGATTAAACCGATAAAAATCAACGATGTAACTTTTTTTCATCCTTTAGTAGCGGAAAATCATTTCAGATGAATTACAAAAATTCTGAAACTTTTTATAGAGATCAATTACACCAAACTGATTTTATTTGCACTCGATGCGCGTTTCACTAACAGGGTTAGCATCTTCAGGAGAATATGTTAACCTTGTTGAATGTTTTTTTTGGAGATTTTCCAGATCAGTTGGAGGTTTGTTGAATGAGTTGAAGTGAGTTCATTGATGTTAAATCTAAATCGAGGAATGATCAATCGATCACTGCTTTTGTGTTGGGCATTTATCAATATTTTAGTGAAATTGTCAAGTAGCCGTTAACTTTTTTAGTTGTTGAAATGGACATTAGTCGACTAAACGACCTTGCATCGAGTTTTTTAATAATGTAGGTACTTATCTCAAAATTTGCTGAAATTGAATTATCCAGAAATTCAGTTATTTTTTTCGTGGGTGTTGAGATTTACTTCACCAAAAAATCGTCTAGTTTGATGCTTGAAATCATTTTGAATGATTGTTTCATACTATCATCATGCGAGATCCATTATCAGAAATGTTTTTTGAAAATTTGACTAAAGTTATTTCACAACCGCCAGGTCCTAACGACTTCTGAGCCATAAAACCTACAGTACCACATAGTTACATCCATTTATGAAGATAATTATTAGTATTTGACCAACCTACAAAACACACCTGCTAGAAGCATGGTGATGGAACGTGCTGCCATTTTCAGTCTTGTGTCCGTTGGATTCAAACCATCAAGTACGGAACACGACTTTTATAGTTCAACTCTTCAGCGGACCAGGCCACAAGCTGTTCATAAGCATGAATGTGAAATGGAATTATTCTGTTTAATTGTAAGATATCCAAGAAGTGTATTTCGATGAATGTCTAAAAAATGTATATATGTATCACAAAAGTGATCTTTATTGGTCACACCCTGTATACCAATGAATATTTTCGTCATACTGAATCAAGACCTCGACTCAAGACAGTAGGAATTATTATCCTCTTTTTTGAACAGTCCCGAAGTACATATTCCTTCTACATATAACAAAAGAAACTGAAAAATGGCAAAGATCTACTCTTAATTTACTGATTGATGTGTCTTACTAAAGAAGAACGGTTTGTTGGGAAGAAGTTGGTATCAAAATATATCGACCTGAGTAATGACCGAAATTTATCAACGAAAGCTTATTGAAATTCTGCCTTCGTGAGCCGAAAACGTGCCGGATGTGAATTATTTGTTTAGGCAAGGATAGGGGGTGTTCCTTCGAACCTGAACTAATTTGTAACACCGCTTCAGGTAGATGAAAAATGCTCACAAAAGAATGAATGAAATTTCAAACAATTTCGGAAGGAATTTGAATGAGGGAAATGGCAATTGTTATACGTGAATTGAAATAATGAATGTAAAATATTCCTCTTGAATGAATGGACGATATCTACACGAAGTTTTCAGCATATTTCGTTTTGTCAAAATTCCCCTTTGATTTAATTCTGACCGACTCAGGTGAAAGTCATCAATAGTTAATTTAGAATATAATATTTTTCTCCGATTGAATGCAAATATTAATTTTGCAGACACATATCAATCAGCATCAGCAGTATTACTTTTCCTGCCTAGGCAGCAAAGTAATAACTTTTCTGGTGATTGATGTGTCTGGAGGAGTTAGTACTTCTAAGTCGCTATCACTGTCCATGAAATAAATATATCGATATTTTCCACAAAACTGGCAGAACTTTCATAAGTTGTCGAACTATAATTACTATCAACATATACATTTAAATAGCAACTAACCATTCCAACACTTGCAACTTCTATCAAATTTTGTTTTAATTTATCACTACAGACAAAAGATACTTTGCTGCCTAGTGAAAGAAATAACTATTAAAAGACGGTCACACATGAATCATTTTGGCAAATCTATTTCTCAGCATATCTGTCACGGAATTTTTGATAGTTTTAGAAACTTCTTGCAGAGATCAATTAACCTAACATCAAACTCATATTATATGAACTCGACGCGGTTAACATCTTCAGAAGAAAATTACAGTACCGCGTTGAGTGAAAATAATATCAGTTTGATGTTAGGGTGATTGATATCTGCAAAAAGTTTCAACATTCACTTCAGAGGTTCTAATCTCATCGTTTAAGAATAAATAATCATTTCTCACATGATATGTTCAATAAAACAACAATAATTAGAATGATACTTGGTTAGATTTGAATGTATTTCTATTATCAATTATAATGGATGTCACAGCATGCAGAATGAATTCAGTGCATCATAGGAATGATAAAAATGTGAGTGAAGGGGTGTAAAGTGGGAGAGCCACTGCCTCATTTGAATATAAAGAAATGCAGTCAGTCCATTCTGTTTAAAACCTTAAATCTCTGGCCACAAAAAAGCAGAGCTCAGAATTGAAAAGGATTTAATGTGAAAACTTTAAATTTATGGCTACAGAACAATGATACCAGTTTTTATAGACTTAAATTATTGGTTAACTTTAGTCATTTAATTTAAAACAGCCTTTTGCTAACTAGTTATATATTCTTGATAGTGCGCAGCGCAAGATCAACATTTATTACTGTGATATCGCCTACAATAATTTTGAAGCGACCCACGGTCGTGTTTTCGTATTTCTAACAATTTTGTTTTGTTGTTCATGTAAATTGCCCACATTTATCGTTCAAGTTCGATATTGCTTTGAATGTATTCAATAAATATATTGATTTTGTAGCTATAATCCAGAATTTGGTCGTTGTGATAAGATGATCCATCTTGTTCCAACAGCTTGATTGAAATTCGTGTTTAGGGTGTCCAGGAATAATTCCGTCTACAATAAAAAATTCAAAACCATGATAGCACTAGCCTGTACCTGGAATTGATTTGAAGCAACGCCGGCAAAGTTCGTACTTGTGTTGCCATCTACTATTTAGTCGTCATAGGAAATACACCTTTCGGCGAGATTTGCAACTAGCTACTGTGAAATGGTACTTAGTTGTTTTTTTAGAGATGATCGATGTCGTCAGATTTTTTGTTTTATTCTGCAGTTATAGCGGTGGATATGCTAGGAGGAGCCGAATGAACAACGTCAAGCAGCCCAAACACATTAAAAACCAGTTTGAAAAATGGTTGAAAATATTTTTTTCTGTCAACCATTTGTCATTTTCCAACGAATGAACAACCTCTCAACGTGTGATTTCTTGCACTAGCAAGCATATGACATTTTTCAAAAGCCTTGAATGTGGTATAACAAAAGAACTGTAATGAATAGACCGAAAATCGTAATCGAATATCTTAGAAGTTGACACATTGTCAAGTGTAGTTTATGAAATCAACATTCTATTGATAGTGGCTTCCTTGGCGTTCCGGAGAATCACAAACAAGGTAGAGAATATTTAATCTCATCAAGGCACTAGAGATTCTTTCCTAAATCTCATAGTCATTCACGAAGCCAAAAGGCAGTTGGATATATTATTTTTCTAAAATTTTAAATTTAATTTTTTTCTAAAAATATAACTGATTTCAGAAGATTGTCAAAGATGCCAGTCTGAAGGGATGTCTGTTCTACTGGACTCCATGCTTGAAGCTGTTTCGTTTTAGGTGAAACACATACTAAATTTCTATTTAGAGGAAAATAGATTGAAATTACCAAGATTTCTTCCTTAACCCTCATAGCTACTCACGAAGAAAAAAGTGATATTCAATTGAAATATATGATTCGAATACTCATGGAAATTTTACTTGCAATTGAAACACATATATCCTTCATCAAGATTAGAGTTTTATATTCTAGTACCCATTATAGATGCAAGACATTAGCTTCGAACAAAATCCCCAGTGCAGGGATAACGATTGATGACAAATTTCAAACCTTGTATTCACGAACTCGTTACGTCAAGCAAGGCCCTCTTAAGACAATATTTTCGTTTGAATTGTAGTCATCATTGAATAAAACTTGCGGTTGTCATGATATCGTTTCATCCTGAAATAATTCCTGCGATACAAATTGTAATCAATATCATCCATGTCATAAAAAGAAAAACTCACGATTATATCTGAACTTTCATTCCAGATATTGAATAAAAATAACTGAATTAAATATGCATGAAGACACGAAAAAATGAAGGCAATAAATATGTTGCTTTGAGGCAGATCGCATAGGTTAATTTATGGCCCATCAAATATTTAGTTAATCATTAAAATAAAATATCACGACCTGTCTCAAACACACGAATGACATGAGAAAAAACCCAGGACGGATTTCCGTATGAGGATTATTAATTCCAAAGGCGCATCTTCATAAGGAACCGATTATGAAAAAAAAATCATGAATAGCAATAATAATTATCCAATCCGATTTCAATTTCTTCAGACAATATCGTCATTCCTCTTTGAGAACATTTGTCTCTGTTAGTGTGAATTGAAATCAACGATGGGTAAATTGGCAAATATTTTATATGTTCACTTGACTTTGATTAGAATTGAGTATCAAATAGAATATAAGTTTTTTGATAGATTTACTTTGAATACCTTCAATGCAAGTTCAGAAATATTTCGACTTAATTCAAGAAAAAAATATCTTTTAAAATATCTGTAATATCTAAATTCAAATTGTTAATGTATCCCTACCATCTTTACCAAGAAGGAATATACTTATAGAAATTACCTTCTGAGAAGAGATCCCATATAAATTCTGAATTGTAAAAAAATATTTCAACACATGTTATTTCATCAGTAGTAACGCCACTGTCTGTGAGTGTTCTTCAATCATCTATCGGAGGTTAATATTGTGGGTGGCTGAGAGAAACTCACGTACCATCGCGTACAGGGCATTTTATATTTAAATGTTGCATGATTAACTCGTATTAAATAAACGTAACGGACTCTTAAAGGTTTGGTTATAATTTATTTTTTATTGTCTATTGTCTACGAAACATCTCACGCCATTACAAACTCAATTTCTTCGATTGTCATAAATCTTTCTTTACAGTGTCTCCGTTTTTATTTCACAGATAGGTTGATACAAAACCAATTCATTATGGAATAATTGTTATTTCTGTTGAAGCAGTTGGTCGAAGGAAATGTTTCAGGCAAGAATCTTTACAGTAAATGAAGTACTTATATTTAGAAGAGTTATAAATTGTGTTACTCCCATCGAGGGTGTATCGAAAAACCTCTTAACTCCGTATTGATTATCGACAGTCTGTAGAGGTACAATACACTCATGTATTTTCCTAAATGGTTAAAATGAATTTTTAATCAGATCACATGATCAGTGGTGCATATCAAGTAGAAATTAAAAATCATCTCAAGATATTATCAAGTGAACATATCAAAATACAAAAACTATTTTCGATAGTCACAATGAGGACAGAAGAGAAAACCAACCAATAAGGACAACTGTTTTTTATTTCGAAAGAGAGACTAAATTTTTAGCAACTGATGACAATAATTTCCCTAGCGTAATTCATCAATTATTAACAGTGATAAAGTGCAGCTGCTCCAAAATCAATACAATTTGGAACTGATATATTCTTTCATTAGATTCGATGGTTTAATATAATAGAGTCTAAATTCGCTTGCACTAAGGAGCAAGCTCAGATTCGTGGTAGGGAGGTATTGTTAAATACTCTTTGTGTGAGGTGTTTGCAACGGCATTATGAAAACCATCACCATCCTCCGTTTCTTTGTACGAAAAAAGTATTTTTCATGCAAAATTCCCCTAACGACTCATTGTATAGAGAATGATTAATGAGTCAGAAATATACTTTATCCCATAATAATATTTCAAAAAGTTCACCCCTATTTATGGAGCACTATTTGAACTGGGTTGTAGAAAAGCTGATTATAAATTGAAATTGAAGTTCATAGCCATTAAGTGGGAGATAAAGGGCAGTAGGATGTGATACAATATTGGAAAATATATTTTCGGTACTAAACTGAGAACATGTTATTCAATGAAATGAGATCTGGACCGCAAAATACAAATCATGCGAAATAATTTTCATGGTAGAAGAATAGAGCGATATGGAATAAGTGTGCTGAACTGCGACATCATTACCGTTAAATGTGATAGATCATTCAAATTCAAATTATTTATTTCCGTAGACTTTTTTAAAAAGCATGGAAACAGTCAAGTTCATGATATAAGACTGAATACTAACAAAATTGAACACATGGGACGACATATCGTTAAAAAAAACACACAAATTTATAGAATATGAAATAACAACATTGCAATACAAAAAATTATTCACAGAACGAGCAATTTACAGTAACTATGATTCAAGATCCGCCTGAAAATAATCACTGAGTAAATAAAAAACATTTTCATAGAGAAGATTTTTAACTTCCCCTTCAAAAGTCTTGATGTTATCAATTTGCTTTAGCGACATTGGGAGCTTATTACATAATTTTATTGATGAGATGTGAGGTCCATTTGATACTTTAGTCAATCCATGATTGGGAACAAGAACACTGTGATTTTGTCTTAGGTTATGCCCTGAGAGAAAATATGTATCATGAATACACCTCACAAGAAACAATATGTTGGTTCCAGGAAACAAAGAAGGGTCTTCTTTCATATGAATGAAAAAAAAAAGGACTGGTGAGTATAAACAATATATACATTTTCAAGTACACAATAAAAATTGATGGTCTTGGATTGAGATATGTTTATTTGATGAGTTCCAATTTACGAAAAGATCCATTATTGGTTCAAAAAAAAAAAAAAGATCAATGAGTTGTAGGGTTAACTCTTTGTATTTTTGTTTCCATCCGAAAATGAAAAGGGTCGAATTTGTGTCTTCTGTGTACATTCGTTAGAGTGTTTGAAAAAAAAATAATAATAAATGAACAAAAACAGAAATGTAATGATAAAAAATATATTGAGGGGCAAATTATAGTATATTGGTCTCGATATATCATACTGATATAAGATTGATATACGAAATATGCATGCAGAATTTTCGATGAATTAACAATCTATAAATGAAAGAAATAGCTATAAGTTTCACAAGGGAGAAAGCGCTAATTCCCCTTCCGAAGTTTACTGCCCGACATGTAGGACAAGGCACTTTACATATGATTTTTTGGCCTCCCTCAAATAACAAGTCATTTTAAAATAATTCATTTATGCAACTGACCAACAATTATTGAAGAACTAAAACAAAGAAGTGTGAACAGTATAGCATGCTCCTGAAATTCCCAAAATGAGGAGGACCCACAAAACAAAGAAAAGGGAATTGAAAAAAGGAAATAAGCTGTCGACGGATTTCGAAATGACACCTGCAATGCCTACAAACCTATCACGAACTTGAGCGGTGCTCCAAGTCGTTGCGCTATCGGGACTGACAATTTCTATGAAATTATAACTTTGCCGTTTGACTTTTACTTTCTTAATATATTTACAACTTATAAATATCTTACCTCCATTACTGATTTTGCAAAATACATGATGTTTTATGATTAAACTGTAAAATTTATACTTATATAATAAAATATAGTTTAGGGTGACAATGCCATTTGATTTATTTCATTGATGACGTACCATAACGTCACTTTCACTTTTCCTTCCTATAGGGAGAAAAAGTACGACTGTGCTCCCCAAAATGAGGCCAGGATAGTATAGTTTGGATAGAGATAGGCTGAAAAATACTTTTCAAAACGAGCAATCCACAGCCGCAACAGAGGCCGCAAAATAATATTTTGTAGCCGTTATCCAGGATAACGGCTGGCAATTTTTTTTACGGCCGTTGCCCAGAGTTGCCGACGAACTGAACGATTGTATTGCTAAATCCATCAGTTTACTCTTCTACATTCACGTTGAAACACTGTCGTTTCGAAACGACATAATATTCATTGGAATTATATAATTTTCATACTTGCACGAAAAATATTGTGTACGGTCGCTAAAGGTTTTCGCGACCTCGAGCCTTGGCTGGAGTAGCCTCGGCGATAATATCTGTATCGGAAAAAAGCATTTTGCGGCCTTAGCATATGAATAACTATTCACTGACGAAGCAGACTTTTGAGAATCTGAGCTTACTTTCTTTTCCGAATCATTCGACGTATATTTCTCGCATTTTATCATTTCATTTGTTCTTTCCGAATTCAAAACGATATGATACGTAACTGACAAATAAATATCACTATGCATATCACATTGTAGTAAGAACATATCAAGCAAGCACAAACAAAAAAACTTGACTCCAAATTTGAGGAGTCTGATTACTGGTTGAAAAATCATGAACCAGTTTCTCTGGCAACTGTCAAATTTTTTTTCTTTTTTCATTCATATAATACTTTTTGAGTAATCAAGTTGATAGTCATGATATCAACAACCCGTTTTCTACAGTTTTCAGTGCATGTAGTGATGTAAACAAATCACAGAAGATCTTTGATAGCAACCATTCAAAATTTCTAATTTATTTTCGAGTTTTCTCATTCATCATATTCGAATTTTGCTCACATGAAATAATTCACTAAATGATTCTATGTGTTTTTTTTTATTATCAGTAAAAAATATTATCATTATCCACAGAAGTATATGAATAATACATTCAGGTTTAACAAAAATTCCGAATGTGCTATTGTTTCAACTTGATTTTTTTTTCGTCATATGCCAAAATATACATAGTTTCTATTGGCCATACCAGCAACAACTCCGCTTCTTGTTACCAGCAATAACTACGCTTCGTATTACATCTTCAGAAATGGCCAAAATGGCGAATAATTATATTTCGTCGCTATCCAACAAGAATTTCGCCCAGTGTTAGTGCTGAAACTGTCGAATCTTATTCGTTTTCTGGCTATTCGAAACCATTCGATGACGATAAAAATTTCTATAAATCATTACCGTGCACCAGAAAACTTGGGCTCCGACTAGCCATAAACTATAACCCCGTAAATGGTGTCATTATCCTTACATAACGATGACCATTCTCGCGCTTCCTTATTTAGGATGCCATATTATTCGTTTGAGAATGCTCGATGAAGATTCCTGGGATATTTGACATTTAACATCGGAGCAAACTTCATTGCAATAAGACGAATGCCGATGAGATCGAATTTGTTTAAATTCTGTATCTATTTAACGTATTCTTTTTCAAATATTGTGTTTCCGAGGTGAAATGGAACCGGGTATTTCTGTAGTCTATTTGAAACATTGGCTGTTTGAGAAAAAACCTTGGATGAATGTTTCAGGTTCATAGGTTTGTTTTCTCTCCTTGTAACATTATATTTATTTTACTGTTTGTTTCAATGCATCTTGAATTACATCATATACTTCTGCATATAGAAAAATAGTTTTTTTCCATAATGGAATTATTCCCTTCATAGTTTTTTCGGGGGTTTTCGACCTACCACAATCTGAAAAAATAAGTATTAATATTGGAATCTATACAAGAAGATGTAAAAGGGTAGACTTCTATATATTTATATTCCAATATTTCTTATTGACACTTGTATAGATTCCAACACTAATACTAATTTTTCAGATTGTAGTAGGTGGAACCCAAAAAACTGCGAAGAAAAAATTTTTCCTCCACTAAATAATGACTTTCAAACAGTAATTGAATTAATTATTATTCATTCCGTGTTGGAATTCACACGTCAGACAATTTTCGATTTAAATTCACGAGGGTGTATCAGCTGGTTAGCGGAAAACCCATTTCAAACGCATTTTTCAATAGATTCAACGAGAGATTCAATATTTCCCTCATTGATGTTGAAATCCTTACCGTTCTACAAATACATCATTGGAAATGTATCATTCAAATTACCAGGAAACAATCAAAATCATCATCTCATTCACCAACTCAGATTTAACACATTGTCGTTGGTCATTCCGTTAACCAGCTGACGAACGTAAACCTTCAGAAGTCGAAACTTGTGTGAGCAATGGTCCATTGGATTAACGAGTACTAACCTTTTAACGTGCGATTACCCAGCACGGTGGCCTGGCGGGTATTGAAACCCCGGTGTTCCGCTTTAAAGGCGGACGTGCTAACCGCTACACTACCGAGACCACGATACATGGAATATATCAACCTATGGAAACCATTCAACGAATCATCTTGGATGTTATATTCTAGGATAAAATTTCCCATTATAGAGTATGGAATCAGAGAAATGATTACTGAAGAGTTATTCATCTAAGTAGAAATATACAGTGAGCTCATTTAAAAGCTCTTGGTTAGCTATATCTCTGAAGATTCAATAATGTTTGGTAAAACAGAAAAAGGTTCGGCGGGATGGACGGTAATTTGGCGGCAGTTTTCTGAATAGAATGTTTTTTTTTAACACGAGTATTAATTCTCGAAGAAAGTGATGCTAGAATTAATGTGATGGTATTAATATAAAAGTGCCCGCTGATGAGAATTCACCTCACATGCGTTGGTATTCCAGATAGGCTGTTTCTTTTATGTTTTCCACCATCTGGTTAGTTTCAGTACATTCAGAGAGTGATTATTCGAGTTGATAACATGTCTTCAAATTAAATAAAAATTGTGCTCTTCAATGGAATTATGATGAAGAAAGCGAATTCAGAATGAAAACTCACGACAGCTTTTTTTCTATAATTCAATATAATGTGAATAATAACGTAATCAATCACACATGTATTAGATGAAACCTTGGAAAAAACAAATATGTTCTGAAACGATTTCTGTTTCAGTTAAAAAGGAAAGTCTATTCATCATTCAAAAATTAGATAAGATAGCACAAATTATTTTCTTTATTAATATCAGCTCCTTGGAGGTTTCATTAATCAATAATTTTTATGTATGAATCGTAAAAGTAATTGAAACTTGATTGAAAACAAAGAGAACTGTTATCCATTTCTTTTCCTACTGTTGGAAAGGGACACCCTGCCATTTAAAAGACAAACTGAACAGTTTGAAAACATCCATTCGATTTATTCTGGAGACAATTTAAGCGGTTCAAAGAAATGGTGATACTTAAATGGGGGTGTCGTTCGTATAGCAATACTATTCCAGCCGCCCAAATCTGCCTGAATTCTCTCAGACCGTTTATACAACCAAATATATCTTGGTCGACTATTCGCCAACTTATCTGCGTCCAAGTCAAATTGGAATATTTTTAAACTCGCGTTTCTATCTCTCCAGGGCGTCGATGGCTTCAGGGTATGTGAGTTTTCCTGCAGGAAATTTAAATACTCCATGTTATTGGATATCGGTTGTTTGCATATGAAATAGAATTTTGTGCTTTCACCGAAAATCTATACGATACCACAATATGAGAAGGAAAATGAAAAGTAGGTGTAGAAAATACCAGAGAGTGGATGTCGATGAAGCGACAATTTTCGTATAATAATCAAACTAGTTTATGATGCAAGAGATTATGACGTTATGATATGAGTGATTTTTGGTACAAGGAAGCAGTGAGTGCGCGAATTTTAGAAATTCCATATTCTTACAGTTTAAACGAATATCATACGCTATTTGATCGCATTTTCAATGAGTTTTTCAGTTTGGAGTTCTTTCATTTTTGTTCAATGTGCTTATTATAGTTTTTTCTGCCAGTTTTTCGACAAATCCGCAGAAATTCTTCAAAAGATGATAAGAAGATAATAATTCTACATATTGATCTTATATGGATGCCTAACAAATTGCAGAACTAGTTAAAACAAAATCATATGTAGGCAGTACAATTTCAAGTATTAGTAATGATTTTGACATTCATAATCACAGAACTCCGTAAAGAGTCGCAAATTAAACAATAGCATACTCCGTACGTAAAATTGTGCTCCTAGAATTTTGAAAAATATTCGGAAAATGTGAATAATTTGTATTTCATTTCCGGATTTTGGTAAGGAATGTATATTTTCAAGAACCATAATATTCACAATAGAATGACTTCTCATTATCAGTTCATCCCCTGGTATAATACCCCGAGTTGTTGGTCTCTGAGAAGCTTTGAAAAACAAAGTGAGTTGTGTTAATCAATCAATATATCCAATAACATCGTCCGCCCACGGCTTCTTATGTTGGGAGCGGAGTTTGTTTAACTAACCGAATGATTTAATCATCATCAAAGCGGAAACACTGTCTTAACGATTCAGCTGCCGAATTAAAAACAGTGTCCGGTTGGAACTTCATTTTAGCGATATGATCATCTCGATAGGAATCCTTTCGGTTCCTCGTAAATCTGATAGTGGCTCCGAGAGTTATCACAAGTAATTCTCACTAGGTAAACAATTTTTGAATTAGAATTGGTCAGATTTCTCGTTAAAATAACGCCAAATATCTCGCATGAAGAATGTGTTCTAACGTGCAATCATTTTAGAGTAGTGCGAGAAATAAACTGTATCAGCTGATTGGTTTTTAATTAAGGAAGACCAGTAATCTATTGATTATGCACCTTTTCACCTTTTTCTGATCTCCATTGTATTATTTTTGTTGTTGGATTGGTCAATGAACTATATTATTATTATTATTTGAATACATTTCAATACTTTGTCTTCAATGTATATAAATAAGATACAAAATAAATGTAATTTTTCTGAATTTCTGATCTGAATAAAATATAATATTTCGAAATAATGAATAAAACTTTGAATTGTTGATTTTCACTGCCTAGGCAGGAAAAGTTATTGCTTTTGTTCAAGTTTGAAATAGCCATGGTGGTTATTTGAATTTGTCAGAAGATCGTAATCTTTGACGTTTCATTTCAGTCACAAAACGTTATGCATACAAAAATATTGATATTAACTTAATTCTTGAAATTTCATTAGACTCCTTATAATCAAATTGACAGCGCAATACGACTCATGTCTCTTGACTTGTCATGGAATGAGCTATAGAAATTTTCTATTTGAAAAGAGGTTGAAGTGCTAGTATCCACTAATATCTCAGCAATTGTTCTGAAAGTATGTGCTCCCGAATTGACACCAGTTCTTTGCGAATTATTCAACCTTTCATATAACCTGAGCATTTTTCCTAAGAGTTCAGCCACTTCCTAAAAAAGGGAAGAAAACTTTACCTTGTAATTATAGACTAAGTGCATTGCTTTCTATCATTTCCAAAGTCATGGAAAAAGCAATCAATATGAAGCTCATAAAATATCTAGAGAAATCAGGAATAACTAATGATCGACAATACGGATTTCGCCATCAAAGATCAACCAGCGACTTATTGGCTTATGTTTCTCATATTTGGCAGCATTCAATCGAGAAATTTGGAGAAACGATAGCTGTTGCACTCGATATTTCAAAAGCGTTTGATCGAGTTTGGCATCGGGGTCTCCTTTTTTAACTGCCGTCTTATGGTTTGCCTCCTCAGTTGTGTGCTTTGTTGGAGAGTTTCATGTCTGATAGGTCTCTGTATGTGGTTGTTGATGGAGTATCATCTGATATTCTCCCAATAAATGCAGGTGTTCCACAGGGTTCAGTTCTGGCACCCACTTTGTTTTTGCTTCATATCAATGATTTGCTCGTGAAAACATCTCGTTCAATACATAGTTTTGCGGACGACAGTACTCTTCATACCAGTTTTCTCTTCCAGAGTCCCCATACCAGCTCGAGAAACAAAAATTCAAAGGAACATTCACGTCGATAAAATTAACGACGACTTAGCAAAAATAATGGAATGGGGTAACATGAACTTGTGGAATTTAATGCTACGGAAACCCAGGCATGTCTCTTCTCAAGAAAAGCCGATCTATCATCATCAAATATTTAGATGTCAGGAGTAACTGTTCCTACAAAATCAAGTATCTCGATGCTAGGAATTACGATCAGTGATAATCTCTCATGGGAAAACCATGTGAGATCGATCGCTAAAAGTGCTTCCCAGAAACTTAGATTTCTATTTCGTGCGAAGAAATACTTCACTTCTCGTCAGCTTCTAATGATCTACAAGGCTCAGATACGACCTGTCATGGAATACAGTTCTAATGTGTGGAGTTCGGCACCAAAACATTCATTGAGGCTTCTCGATTCTATTCAGAGAAAGGCAATTCGTCTTTTTGATGATTCTTCGCTCACAGACTCGCTCACTTCATTAAAACATCGTAGAAGGGTCGGAGACTTGTCTCTCTTCTATAGATACTTTCACAGTTCCTTCCGAATTGTTATCAATCGTTCCCCCCTTGGCAATATCTACACGGATGACTCGACGAGTACAGAATTCCCACCCTTCTGTTTTGAATTTGGAAACCTGTCGAACCTCTCTTGCTCAGGATTTTTTTTCAATAGAACAGCTGTGCTTTGGAACTCCTTGCCAAAAGAAGTTTTTCCTGAGGCTTACAAAGTTCAGAAATTCAAACTAAATGTTAATTCGTATTTCCTGTCCCTTGATTCAAGCGGTCTTCTTTAAACATTACAGGGCTTCCCTTTCGTGTGAACTGCTTATAAAAAAACTGAAAAAAGAAGCAAATTTCTGGCTATTTCAGGATCAGGTTTAGGGAAACGATTCGAACTGAAGTCGGAATTTAAGGAAGAAATTCCTTCACTCACATCGCATCACACCGTATCACGATTGTTATCGTTCAGTTACTATTTTAGTACCGATTTGCATTCTTTATAGTGTCCAAGCATACTATCAGTAACGCTTTATATTTATTTTCTTCGTTCTGAAACATTCTGCTTCAAACTGTTTATGTTATTAGATATTTCAAAATTTGAAATTGTCATTTGTTTATAATTCCCAGGGCTTCGAAATTATCCTTGAATTTGCTATATTTCAAAACGATATATTGAGATATCTACAGTGTTTTGAACAATTTAATTGGTCTAATTCAATGAATAACACTATTATTTATATTGTGTATATGTGTATATTCACCCAATTGGGATATGTGAACAATATGACAAAAGAAGACAGTGAATTTGCAATGTAGTCGTCCATCAGAACTACCACCTTGAACTATGGGTTCGACAAATGATGCTTGCAAATCAGATTCTTGAGTTAAAACTGAACCTATTGAAGTGGCAACTTGACGTGGATTCTACCTACACCAAGGTTCTGCTTGAACTCAGGCTACAAATGGCTAAAACTTATCGTAACAAGGGGTAACTATCCTTCAGTTTTTTCGCTGTTCTTCCGAATAAGATAATCATAATCAAGACTTTTCTGTTTGCTCCGATGAAAAGGTACTGGATACCTATTTTCTTTCTTATGCAGTTGTGAATATGATATTTGTATTTCGGTTAGTACTTGGGCGTTATGAATGAAATTTCTGTCTCTAATGGATACATCTGAATTGATGAAATTTTTAGAGTATACTGAATTCAGTTCGATGAAAAAATTTTAACGGAAACATTTGTTACGCGTGTTGCACAAATGTATGCAATATTCCTAACCCCACAGTATATTTCGAGAAAAATTCCCTTTAAATGTTCCGATTCAGTAACACGATGAAAAACGTTTAGCTGACAACTGGCAAAATGAAAATTTACGTTCGACACTAAATCATCCAATCTATTTTTAAATTCAATGATACTAGATACAATTGTGTTGAAAAGGGTGGTTTCTATTACAAATTGTGAAATAGGGTGAGACGTGCATTCAGAGCCATCAAAATTCAATAAAGAGAAAAATTGTTAAATGGATCTAATCCCAAAGGGTTTTTATGGTTTATGTGCAGAATAATATGATATTTCGTTCCTTTGTTTAAAACAACCCTCATGGCCTCGAGAATACCTGAGCCTAGATTGAAGGAAGAGCCATAATAATGTGAGCTGAAGACGGTACCTTTGATGAATGCGATACAAATCAAGTGTGTTATTGAATATTTCACAACTTATGGAGTTCATTCCTGGATATTGTGTTGTTATTGTTCAGTTTCAGCTTCATTGATATTTGTTCAATGGGTATTATCTTCAAGTAAAGAAATTCTTGGAGAGATACACTCCAAACTCCGTGATTGTATAAAGATATAACAGCCTATACCGTCAGTTCAGTATCTTTGGTATCGATAGATACATACAACACGTAAATATAGAATGGAGCTAGTTGCATTCACGCTTCCCTTCAAAAGGTGGCATAAGGACGGATCTCGATGAAGTCAAATATATATCATAACAGAAAGGAATACTTATTTTTGTCATATTGGGGATTGTATGGAAAAATACTATAATTGTGGAAAATGTAGAGTGGAATACTTATTTTTGTCATATTGGGGATTGTATGGGAAAAGCCTATTATTGTGGAAAATGAAGATTACTCATAACAAGTACTTCCTTGTCAACATGTCTCGGCGAGGATTCCGATCGATTCGAAGTCGTTTCCAGAACCTCAACTTATACAAATCTTATTTTCACAACTTCAAAAGTTTGATGGAATATAATGTGTGGATTGGGATGATTCTATCTTTATAGAGCATTATTTTAAAATTCGGTATATGCCCTTCAGCCACGGAGACAAAGTGTTTCGTATCCCACTTCATAAACACAGGTATCCCTTGCTCGCACAAGTTTTCGTATGAGCTTTTGAGGGGTTTCCTAAAAATCTGGTATATTCGTTAAAAGACATTTTTGCCAACATCTCGGTTGGCTTTTTGAATATTGTTCATGTTGTTGCTCGGCACCAAAACATTCACTGAATCTTCTTGATTCTATCAAAACGGTGTGCGTCTAGTTGGTGATTCTTCGGTCACGGACTCGCTCACTTCGTTGGAACATCGTCGAAGGGTCGGAGAGTTGTCTCTCTTCCACAGATATTTCCACGATCGGTGCTCTTCTGGATTGTCGTCTGAATGACCCGACGAGTGCAGAATTCTCACCCATTTGTTGTGAGCTTGGAGACCTGTCGAAGCTCTCCTGCTCAGGTAACTTTTTTCAATAGAACAGATGAGCTGTGAAACTCCTTGACAAGGGAGGTTTTTCCTGAGGATTACAAACTTCAAAAGTTTGAAGTTAATGTTAATTCGTATCTCCTGTCCCTTGATTCACCGGTGTTTTTTTAACATTACAGGGCTTACCTTTCTTGTTAATCTGTATTGAAAAAAGCAAACATAGACCATTGCTACGACACACTCCAGAGTGAATCGCGAAGCAATAGAATTCGAAAAACGTCCTGACTGCCTTCAGAAACCAGACCAATCACAAAGATTATCTAATTTCTGTTACTGTCCAATCGAACAAATCCTTCAATGAAACAATATATATATATATATATATAAATATATATATATATATATATATATATATATATGTATATATGTATAAATAATATTCACAGTATATTTCAATAGAAGTATTCAAAATTCTCTCATGCTATAAGAGTAGTAGTCTTTTTCTAATGAAATTATAAAAAGTGAAATAGATCAATAATCAGAAATATATGGGTAAATTATAATTGGGTGTGGTCACTCTGCGTTTATTCATTGTATGTCGACTTCTATGAGATCAATAAACTAAGAATTCATTTTCAGCAAAATATCACTGCAAACAACCATGAAATTGTCCTCTAAGAGCGCCCCATTCGCACCTTTATAAACAACAAGGCGTTGTCTTTTTCAACGAGGTTTCGGGAAAGCAGTTTTGTGCAAAATTTCCTCCTTGTAGGTAATTACCGCATTTTCTGGTCCAATCAAGTCGGCTGTGGTGGCGGCTAATTGGCGGATGTTATACGTGCACATCGGAGGCGGCGTCGATTAAGACTTGCGCCATGGTGACTATCCCCCGGAAAGGCGGCCTAGCTGCATTTCACTTCCACAACTTTTATCACTTATTTAACCGAGAATTGTTCTCACCGCCGGCTTAATGTAGGGTTTCTATTAATATCGAAGTGGTATATCGCTGGAAGAATTAAACACGAAAATTCCTCGATTCATTACTTAGCTGGGGCTTAATATTTCAGAAGGGAAAATTAGATTTCTCACCTTGAAGAAATATCAAATACCATAACTCGCTGCCAGCTGATCGATAAAGAGGTTACTTCAAGATGCATCAAATATTTAAATATTTATTAGTTCATACAATCGATACAATATAATATGCTTGAGGAAAAACAATAAAAATGAGAGCTGCTTGAGAGATTATTTTGTGGTGGACGAATGCTTTTGTCGTAGTCTTTATGGAAATATATAATAATAATATAAGATTGTGGTGGGTTACTTACCAAAAAAACTACGAAAAATGCATTCATCCACCACAAAATACTGATTTTCAATTAGTTATCATTTTACTTCTGTTCTCGCACATTATGTTAACGATATGTTTCCAGTGAGTTCGAATAACCACCAAAAACTTCGGAGAGAAAAGGACAAAACTCTAGGAAAAAAAACATCCTGAGATATTCAGGAAACATCGTGGAGATTATTAAGACATCAATTCGACGACTATCCATGGATCTTTGGTGTGACCTTTGTTGTGAAATGAGAACTTCAAACACACATCATCGATTAATACCTTTTTCTGAAGATGCTTACTTCGCGCTTCGAGTGAATAAGTTTCAAGTTTGTTATTAAGGTAAATGTCAGAGATTTCAAGTGCATAAGCTCAAATTGAAATGGTTGTGAGATTCGTTGAGGCGAATCTATGTTCCTGCAGATGTTGAAACTATATATGGAGAGCCATGGTCATGAAAATATATGTATTCTATATATCTGGCAAGTTTGTTTCAACACTGATGGTACTAAATGGACCTAGTGTGATTGGGAGCCGCACTCCACATTTGAAAATGATATCGTAGGACAGACAGAACTTGTAGCTTGGAAACCATGAGCAGTTGGAGGACTCAAAAGCAGTTCTCTTCACGAAATCGAAACGGAACAGGCGTTTTCATCTGTATTTACACGAGATACTATTGCTGATTGTTATTCCAAACATCGTTGGTAGTCTTCACCTTTCGTATAATGGCACTAGTCAGTGCAAAAACGGCATTTATCCGAAAAATCCGCCTGAGTTTAACCAATGAAATCCACCAAATGGATTCAACGTCATTTCTTTCTGATTGGTTGTATGGGTACTTAGACGACACATGGATTGGAGTGAGAGCAATTGAAATAGATCATACGGGTTGCTCATCAAGAATGACAATGTTTTGTTGTCGCTAGATATTCAAACCAAAATTCGGTCTTCAGATATCGTAAACCAGCCACCCTAAGAGCTGTTTTGATAATACTGGAAAATCTATCATGATGTGGTTTTGCAATAGAAAATGGTAAAGTTTATTTTCTATGAATGGAACTAGACAAATTATATCGACTATCAAATAATGGCATTGAAAGAGTATAAAAATTTGAGTGAACCCATATTCAATTTGTAAGCTTCGAAACATGTCTATCTTCAGGCTCAGGGCTGCTAATGACAATATCATCAGAGATTTATTTATCGAAATTTCTACTTTGAGCATGAATTCATTTATTCCCTATGCCTTGCTGAAAATATATCGTACTTTTACTGTTTCATCATTTATAAACCATATTTATGTTTGAAAACACAGTAATCGATACAAAAATGAAATTACTCCATACGCGTCCTGAAGTTCACCTATTTTTCTCAGTTGCTTGTTATGTAGTTGATAATTTTTAATGACCGATCATTTTCCAGTGATCATTCGATATGAAATATATTAATATATTCTTTTTTCGATTAGGATTGTCGCAAAACAAATAACACGTTTTGTTTGTGGTGTTTGAACTGACTATAAATCATAATTGGATGAGCACGTGAAGGAAATAGTTTGATAATGTGAATTTTGTATCCAAACAGTAAATTTTCAGAGGCCTCAATGCCCAGTCAAATGTATCAGAAAAAGTCATGTGACGTTTTAAAATTCTGACAGTATATTCTGATTCAAAGAAAAGAAACGTACGAGGGGGAGAAAATATAGATTCGAATTTACTTCGAATTTCTGAATTCTTCTTGGGAAAGTCTGAGCTCTGGGAGGTACTACAGTCATCGTATTTTCAAAAAATAAGTCTTCCTTTCTATTTGTTTCCGTTTTAAAAAAGACGAAAAGAGGCCATGATTATTGAATGATTGGGTAACAGAATGAGAAGATTCCTTGACACAAAATATAAAATAACCATAGACAAGTGTTTCGGGCTTATTATCTTTTAATAGAAAGTACGGTGAAGTTAGTGTGAAGATAAGAAATTACAAACACATAGAGTCATCGAGAGAAGCTGGCCGCTGTATTCTTACTGTTCCGATGAAGAAAACCACGTGGTTGAAAGATATGAATTGACGTCGAAAAGTACCTGACATTCATGCTCACAATATGAATACAAAGTGAAACAGTTACCTACTATAAAAAAAAATTCATCCAAGGCATGAATGCTTGTACAAAAATAAAGTTATCGCACATTTCTTTATACGACTAATTTGTATTCGAAGGCCAAAAATCTAAAACAATACACACTTTCCATAGTGATGTTGATTTGCAATGATGCTGAAGCTCAAGTTCAACAAAATTGAGTGTCTTTTCCATATGTCTCCTACCAAAGAACTAAGCAACTCACTGTTGGTGTTTTAAATTCACGATTATTTTCAATATAATGTGTTTGAATTTGTTATTCTCGTACAACGCTCGTTTGTTAGGTTTTTCAAGCATGGGGGCGAGAAAAAAACTTCTAAACGTCGATGTTAAGGAATGAGATGAGGCATTTCCACAAAAACGTCACCTGATAAGACTTCCATTATGTAATTACGAGATGGCGTAGGCTTCTGATTGTTGAAAACCACGAAGTTGAGGGAGATCTACCAGCAAACAGCAATGAAGAGACAAAACCGTATTTTGTGGCAAGATGGTGGAGCAACAAGAACTGAATATTTGTACTGCTTTGTTCTTCCGTCTTCATTGACATCGAGATAAATATATGTTATCTTACATTTTTCTGTGCTAGAATATGGCATACAAGTCAAACTTGGTTCCCGGAATGATATAGCATAAGAAATACTAGTAGAGTAGGGACTTACGCACCTTCGCCAGAAATTGAAAAAAAGAAATATATGCTGTAATAATTGGTGTATGTTTTTCATATATTGTCGATAAGTTGAATACCAAGAAATGAAAAGGGGATTTCGTGCATCAATTTATGAGTCCGGATTAAAAGATATTTTTCTGGATGGAAAATTGGAATGAACTAAACAAATGATATTCCAGACAAGCCCCTTAAATCGTATTTAATAATAGTATCTTTCCATAATAATTATGTTGAAAATGAAGCAAATCAGTTCGTTTCAGGTGGTCATCTTCAGATTCGTAGTTATTGTACGTGGTATCAAATGGTTGACTCTGAATAGATAAAAGACGAAGATGCCGGATTGCGGTTTCAGTCGCAGCTTAAATAGTATGAACATACATTCTATTATATGTATTGAACTTACGGTACTAGACAAGGCAATCTACGAATTCCAAACCACGAAACCACGCAAAATATAAGCCCGTTCTACTGTCTAGTACTGCCTGGAGAAATTTGAGGCATTTTGAATACGAAAATTTTCAAGAACGAAATGAAGACCTTACTTACTTTTCTTGAAAAAGTAATTACTATATGCAGGAATGAATACCTTATTGACATACATTGTTGGGATATATTGCCAGCAAAGTATATATGTAAGTGGTTATGAAAATTTTTCATTGTGAGTATTGACGTGTGACGAATGCTTACTATGCAGGTAATTCTTTTATTCATTTGAATTCAGTTTTTATTCATTGATACAAAACAGGATTTTTGATATTTTCACGAGAACCGAATCATTTTGCTTTGCCGTATGTACTTATCAGTACCCCGCTTGAGAGATCAACAATATTACCATTATTATTGTCCAAGCGAACCTATTCAATATATTTTTAATTTTCTCTTCATTTCGGGCGATGTTCGTTCCGGCTGGGGCCGAAAACTCAATAACGAATATCGTTTTCGGTGGTCGAAGAGGATTATAATCAGGCTTACTGGCTCATTATTATCATTATCATCTGAACCAACCTAGTCAGGTTCGCACTTCTCACTCATTCGACCCAGTGAGCGGATGCGCTAGTTACAATAACCAATGACTGCTCCCCGCACCGTAGGGTAAGTGATCATTGGCACCAACAATCGTGAGTCATGAGAACATGGAATAAGCCGTAGATAACGTAGGTCTGCATGCGACCAGCCACGATTTCTAGATTTGATCTGGAACCACCGAGAACACCTATTATCAGGACCACTAATCTGATTACTATTATTATTATCAATATTATACAAAGAAATGCTAACACTGTAAATTTAATTGATGTGTGAGATTCGTGTTATTTTACCGACTATAAACTACAATGATATCTTCGTCAGTAACCTATTATAAAAAAACTAAATATATTCAACGAAATGCTATTAATTGTTGCTTGAATGGATCTAGTGGATTTACAGCCCTACTTTCGTGGCTCTTGTTAATTGAGAGATATTGTTAATTCTAGCAAATTGTTATGTTAACGATATGTTTTCAGCTTTCATACTATTGTGGTCTAACCAACTTGGTAATTTAAAGACAGGTCTTTAATTGTTATCACTTGCTAGCAAGCTCATGATATCAGTTTTAAAGACATTGTTACAACACAAAATATGAATATTCTGTAGTTATGGCTCTCAATCCAGAACTCATTTCTATTTTTGATGAGATTGCAGATGAAGAGGGAAGGTTGTGACAATATTTTCATTTGACCACAATTGAGGATTCTCCAATTGATTTTTAGGTATGAATTACGAATTACTAGAAGACATCTTCGGGATCTTAGTGATCCCTTAACTTTACCGGAAGGCAATTTTCGCGGAATCTATCGTTTGTCGAGGCAATTAGTTATCGATCTGGTAGATGAAATATCGCCTCAGATGAGAAACATCCAAAGACATCAGATAGCGATTCCTGCAATTCATAAAATAATTGCAACACTTTACTTCCTTGCCCAAGGAAGTTATCAAAAGTGTGTTGGGCAGGATTACTTTTTACCCATGACTCATATGAGTTATAGGATAGAATTTCCTCAAACTGAGCAGGAGAAAAACATTGTCAAACAGGCCTCCATGGATAGAGGTGGGTTTCCAGGAATTATGAGTGCCATTGATTGCACACATATTGCGATACAAGCTCCACCATTTCACAATCCAGAAGGATTTTATAGTACAAATGTCCAGATTGTAGTTGATGCAGATCTCAAAATTCTAAATGTCAATTCAAGATTTCCTGAATTTGTTCATGATTCAGCAATATGGACATCCTCCTTGGTCAAAACATTTGGAAGTTTCAAAAGTTTGAATTTTAGGTTATATTGTAAACAGTGTTCTGTCTACGACTTAAGGTGTTTTCAATGTATTAAAGATTTGCTATAGCAACTTGTTACTTCTCGTATCTTTAACTTATCTTAACAATAGTGACACGAAAGTACGGATATGATAACATATCGTTAACGAAGTTGTTAAAATTCTGTTAACTTAACGAGCTTGTTGAGTTAACAAGTGACACCATAGTAGGGCTGTTAGTCCAGTTCCGTGGAGTATCTGGGGTCAAGGAATGTTCGTCGTACCTATGATCTGGATGGGTAACCGATTACTCAGGCAGACTTTGAATCCTTCCTCGTGCAATTTTGAACACAAAACCTCTTCGATCATTGACTCGCACAAGCTTTGACTTTCGAAGGTTGGCATTCGTGTTCGTCGGAAGTTAGCTGGTTAAAGAAAAACCAATTTCGAATCCCATTTTTCTTGAAAAATGTAGTTATGTATTTGAAAATGTGGAAAAGACTCCAACGCTGGAACAGTGTTTTGAGATATATTCGTAATTTACCGACAATGAACGACCTTAATATTCAAGTAAAGTTCTTTTACCGGATAACTTTCATTTATTTATATATGAGCCGGCTCGCATGTCCCCTGCCGTTTCATGTTATAAGGCACGTCGCGGCCAGCGTTATGAATTGTTAATATTTCAGTTGGTTCTGCTGGATGTGGCCGACTCGTGTAGCTGCAATCGCGGGAGGAGAATTTTCCACTCCGGGGAAAACAAGAGAAAACGAGACACGGTAATAAAAAAGTAATCATGTCAAATGCATTCGGTGAAGGGGAGGTCTTCCTCGTATAACAAATGGAGCTGAAATTTAGCATCACGAATCAGACATCTTAGGTATCCGTGAACTTTGTGCAATTGAGAGGGTCATCGAGTGCATTATTATAACATCCAACTGAAATATTTGACTTCTTTCCGCCTCTCGTCATCGAAATCAAGCATTCGAGTTTTTCATCTACTGAAGAAAGAAAGCAGTACACTCGTCTACAAAGTTCTGTTTTCTCAAAAAGAAATCACTCACAGATCGTAATCGTAACATGGAGTGAAAAGATTCAATACCAAGTAAACCAATATTGGATTATGGGTTCTTGTATTGAATTACGTTAGATGAGTGACTAGAAATAGAAAGACAAAAATTGAGTGTAAGGTACATAGACAAATCATATCTCCATGAGGGATCCATTGGTGTAGTTGAGGACTGAATTATCAGTCTGCCAGGCCAGTCTGAGAGAATTGGGCAGCGGCTTGCGTTCGACAAGTCCGTGTAAATGCATTTTTTTCGAAACATATTTCTTTATTTGCAAACAGTGATCATTTTTCTTTCAAATGATTTACGCAAATTTTTAATGAACTATTTGAAATTCAAAAAAAAATTCAGATCCAGAAATGAAATGTGACTATTGAAGTTTGGTTTATTCACGTTCAATTTTCGAGAAGAAATCAGTGTGTTATCAGATTTCAATTATATTTATCATTTTCGAAGATGAAGAGCGTGAATTTTTTTCATGCCATTATATTATCTGTGAGATGTATTGGTACAAAACGTTTGAATTTGCATTGGAATCACCGAGTGGAAAATTATTAATGAACTGCATTCTATACAAAATTCAATATTGAAGTGGAAAGCTGAAGATTCTGTGGTCACCCGTTCAACGAAATAAAATCAAGAGGCTAGGAAAAAACAAACCAGTTTCATCACAATAGAAGCTGCGAAGGAAATAATTAAATAGTGCTGTCAAGAAATATCGACACTCAAATTTGAAGAAGCTTTATACAAAAACGTGATACTCAACATAGAAACCGAATTCAGCAAGTTTTTGCCGTAGCTAAATTCTAAAAAAACTAGGTATCCCTTTTGCCAGCGACAGATTTAGAGTCGTCAACGAACGACGTCTATCTTGATGCTTGACTGTCACCCATCAATAACCCTCCATAATTTAAAATTCAGTTTATGCGGGGCATGTTTCGCTATACCCAGAATTAACGATGATTTTTTTGGTTGAACCTTGATTTTAAATTTGGCATAAAATGAAAAGGGAACAGCTCTGACAAGGTATAGGTAGGCTTTGCCGCGGCCATTTTAAAATAATTAGCAATTCTAAAGTTCCATTTGTTTATTCCTCAAAGCCCAGACAAAGGAATATCACTGACATATTTAAATATTTAAATATTGAGCAGACGATTTGAACCAGTTGGACATTTTTATGTCGAAGCAGTTCATCATTTTAATGAGAAATTCAAGGGCGGAGCAGTATTAAGTTACCAAGAGGGATATATGTAGAACAATTCCTTTGGAGGATCTCTTTGTTGAATTCGATAATTTTTTCCCATAATAGCTATAGAATTGAAAAGATTAAGACCGTGATAAACAAGTCGAGGGTTTTTAATTGAAAATTATTCTGCTGTGTAGTTATTTTCCTGACTGACAGTGTGGTTTGAGTTTGAAATTCCATTGAAAAATGCTTGTTGAAAAAAATCTGTTTGTCAATACGTTTCGGATCTTCTTAAGGATGGATATACCTAGAACGTGAATTTTTATTTTAACCAAGAATATGCCCTGAGAAATTTTGTTTAGAACATCTTGCTCAACATGTTAATGGCTGTGACATTTATTACGTATCGGTCTGTTTTGAATCCGGCGGCAGGCAAATGGAGATTTTTATTTTTCTGTGGATTCGACGTGTGCTCTGACTTGTGTTTGATGTGGGCACTGATTATAGAGATAATAGTTAGCCAATTATATGGAAATGAAATTCAAAGGGATGGATACTTAGGGTAGATGGTACTTGGAATTTTCAAGTAATGTCTTTCATTTTTGTTACAGATGTCCTGGTTTGAATTCCATATTTTCTTGATAACGTATACATAATGCCAAAATATGGCAATAATTCAGAAGGAGAAGTGGAATTTAGATACCCAAACTTTCATTTCCTGTATAAACTGTCATTGTCAACGTTACTTTGGAGCTTCATTAGCTTTCTTTCATTATATCAGTCAAACTGAAACACAGAAATATGCACCTATTTTACTCGTCAGAGAAAAAAATTTTGTCGTGCATTGTCGAATAAACGGAATCATCGACTGTAGGGTAGATGGCGTAACAAAAATGCTTCAAATCCTTCTTACACCAACATTGACCAACCACCCCATTCCTCTTCAACGATGATGTGGGTTACACAAATGCCACCAGCTACTTGTGATCAGAGGTTGGGTTTATTAGTTGTCCGTGCTAGGAATTGTACGTTCAACGGTGAGACCTAGTTAATTCTTAGATCGCACAAGTTTTACTTTTTGAAGGTTGCTGCTAGAAGACAGCTGGTAGTGTATCCAAATGATATAAGGAAATATGCTAAATCAATTGAATAATTCGATAAATTATAAGTTTGAAAGCGTAGAAGGGCCACCACTTCTACTAAACTTTATTCAAAATATTCCAGTTACTACATTCTCACTTGGTGTGGCAGAATTAGCTAATTTGGAATGACAGCCTACAGTTTCTGATTTCGAAATAAGGAATAAGAAAGAAATAATATGGGAATATTACGTCTAGTTTTTGAGTTGATATATCAAAATAAGCTGATTCCGATATACGAAATAGGAAATGCACTCATTCAAACGGAAAAGACAAAAATAAAATTAATATGTGGCGGCCGCTTGTACTGCATTCTCTCTCCTCATCGACAGTTCGCCCGATAGTTCGATCCCCGATCATGGAAAAACTTTATCTTTTTGGTTTAATGCTGTTATATGCAAATAGAAAATGCGCTACCGAAAAATGCATAAGACTTCCTAGAGCGCTACGGTTCACAAGAAAATATGAAATAGATCTGAAGTGATGCCCTGAAGCTAAATCAAGATTTATTATAAATATTTCTACATTCTAAGAGAACATAATCTTTGCATGCCCCACTGCTATGATGTTTGTTTCTGGTGAATTAAAAAATCGCTGGCCGGAGGAAATCGACCTCGCAAACTATTGCCCTATTGCCACATAAACATATTCATCATGCCCTGCTTACTTCAAAAATATTTCAGCTTGGCATGCGATTTAGTTACCAGTCTTACAAATCTAGACAACATTTCATTACCAAAAAAAAAATTAGCAAAAAATGCGAAATACAGGGCATTTAGCTAGACGACTATATCAAGTCTGTGAACTCTGAGAAAAGTAGTCGAGCAGGTTCATGAAATGAAAACGAATGAGTTCAAAAAATAATTTAATATAATAATATATTCCAATTTGATTCACTGACATTAATGTATATATAACATTATTGGAAGCATTTTGAAAGCATGATAGGAACTTATTATTACCTCTTTACATTATATGTACAAATTATACAGAGTTTTGGACTATTTACATAATTCAAAGTAATATCACAATATTTTTCGGCATGGAACTTATAAGTCTCTCTCTTCTTATATTCAATGTTTTTCTTTCACGCCCACCTGTTCCGTCCGAATACTTGACACATCTGTCCCGGAACTCAAAATTTAGAGAATATTTCAGCCTGAAATAAAATGAAAATTTCAAATAAAAAAAAATGAAAAAAATAAAAAACTAATAAACAAAATTTTGAAAGTCATAATCAAAACAGGCATGAATTCCGTCAGTATTTTTGATTACGACTTCATATGAAGGAAAACGAAAAATTGGGGAGACAAGGTTGTCAAAAAAAAGGCGACCAATAAAATAAAATAAAAATTAGGAAGAAAGAGTCTTATAGGTTGACTGCCAGAGATACTACCAAATCTGCTGTACTGACTGGTAAATAATTAACCGGAATATAACAAATTTTGTTCAGAATGTAATGTTTCTCTTGTAGATTAAAAGTGGCATTCTCTGGAGATAGATTGAATACAGTGTGACAAACTCAAGATGAAGACACCCCTGTATATTCGTTATTTTTGAAAGCAGATATTTGATTTTTGGTACAGGCGTAGACCTTCATGGGCTGTACATTTCGCAATACTTAGGCCGAGTGGCGGCCTTAAACACAGCCTACTGCGATTCAGCGAAAAGGGGAAATTCTCGATATTTTGCTTCGCGTTGGAGATACCGAAATAAGTTATTTGAAACAGTTGCTTGAAAATCGATATACCCGAATTCCAACCTTGAGTTGATTTCTTTTGTTATTTTCATATTCAAGTCCGATTTTCAATCAATGGTTCCGAATAAGACATAAATGTATTGAAGTAACTGAAACTGAAAATTGTTATTATATCCTTTCTGTAGCTTCTTATTCAGAATCATCAATTCAAAATCGGAATTTGAAAATTACAAAAAAGGTTCAAATTCCGAACGTTGGGTTGAAATTCGGTATGTAGAATCTAAATCGATTCCTTAGCAACTTTCTCAATATTTCAATTTCTCTTTGCCAACCCACAGCTGATGAAGGCCAAAGCCAGACACAGCTATTTGTCTTGTGGTGGGCATATCGAGTTGAAAGCAAATTGTGATAGACCAGAGAATTCGATAACATATGTATATATATATATATATATATATATATATATATATTCATATAAAGTGGATTATTATAGCGACTGGAGAATTGTACACTGAAATGGATAGCGGGGTCTCTCAGTCAGTCCAAATGAAAAGTCCTGTCTTACTTTGCCAAGCTTTCGCTTCTATTGTGAAGCTTCTTCAGGGCCTATAATTTATTGTTTTTGTTTTTTTTATAACAACATTATTAACTATACTTACAGTAAAAATGGTGTAAAAATATTGAATTAAACATAAATTGGTAAAAACTTTGTATACATGTTTGTAAAATTGTTCCAAACGCCTTTTTCTTGAAATGGTCGAAATAAATCAATCTTCAAATTGTATGAATAAAAGAAATGATATTGATAACCTCAGCAACATTTACAGTAACTTACTAGAACTACATCAAAACCGTAATAATTGAAATCTTCTCAATCAATACATCTCTCTGTAGAATCAATGATCAAATCATCATAGACGTGAAAAATGACATATGTGAGGATATGACATTTGTCAAAAAAAAAACAATTTTACAAACATGTATACAAAGTTTTTACCAATTTATGTTTAATTCAATATTTTTACACCATTTTTACTGTAAGTATAGTTAATAATGTTGTTATAAAAAAAAACAAAAACAATAAATTATAGGCCCTGAAGAAGCTTCACAATAGAAGCGAAAGCTTGGCAAAGTAAGACAGGACTTTTCATTTGGACTGACTGAGAGACCCCGCTATCCATTTCAGTATATTCATATATATATATATATATATATATATATATATATATATATATATATATATATATATATATATATATATATAAATACATATATATATATACAATTGCTTTAATAGGTATTCATTTGGTGGCAAGTATCTGAAGTATTACTTTGGTGGTCGAAATTTGAATCGACTCAACTTTACCAACATTTTTCGCATACAAGATGCATCAATATTATTTTCTCAACTTTCCGTAAACATTCATCATTGTGGAACACCGTCCGTTGTTCATTTCATGCCAGGAACGCGAAATTTTGCGAGTCTGTTTTTTTTGAGTCACAGTCGGTGTGAAAAAAAATTGTGGAAAAAGCTCTCACTGGCTTTTAAATTGAGATCAACTGATTTTCGAAATTACCGAAGAGCTCGAATCAAGAACACCATTAGAATATATAGAGTACTTTGTCCCGATTTTCATATCCCCAACCCCATATCTCAGTTGTGAATGATGAGATTCCTTCTTACGCTGAAGAATTAGTAAATATATAAAAGAATTTCAACTCAACCAATGACACTGTCATACTAGTTCATTTTTGTATTATGGTTCATAAATAATTCCTATTTCAAGATTCAACATTTGAGAGAAAAAACTTTCTTTCACAAGAAAGTCCTCGTAATTTCTGAACTGGATATTTTCGAAAAAAAATATTCGTCACTATTGCCTTGAAATTGCCTTCATATGAATGACCTAGAAGAAATAATTGTTGAAGGAAAGGAAGAATATTCATCGGGTTCCCATTCCTGGATATCGAAACGTTCCTCAGGAAAAGGAACACATTATCGATATTATTATACTAGTATATAGTGAATACAATTCACAAACTGTTGCACGTCATCGATGACGACATAAAATCAACACAGAGGCACCAATCCATTGATGGAAATGCAAGCGATTATTCGCATTGAATTTCGAATTTGGCGCCTGTTGTTCTTTGGAATTTAGTTGGCAACACTCTCGATGTTACCGCACTTCATTCGAAATTTGATAGTAATCAATTGACAATTGTTATTTAAAATTGATAATTCTGTGTTTACGTCTTTTTCGTATTTAAATTGGATATTTTAATCAAAAACTGAGTATTTCGATCATCATATAGCAAGTATCAGTCAAGATATTCGTGGAAATGACAAAATATGTAGATGAGCGCAGCCAAGATTTGGTGGCGTCTTTCATTGGTTGTTTTGAAAGAGAACGAGAAAATAGTGACCCGTTGCCTCAACGGCTGCTAGAGAGGCAAATATTATTTATGATTCTACTCTTTTTATAATAAATACATCACTTTTATTAAAATCTGATATTCCATAATTATGACAATCTGGATATATTCCATAATTATGACAATCTGGATATGGTGTACTTCAAAATTTGACCACTCCCCTGATAATGTGCAACAGTTTTGAATTGTACAAACTTTATATATCCCGTGTACTTGTATTTTCTTCACCAAGACATTCTTGAAAAAAGCATTGCGTTTTGGAAAAGTAAAAATTTCTATTGGTGAGAAAGTATGAGTTCCAACTTTGCATTTTTTAATTATTGGCTTTCAAGACTATTCAAAAATATTTTCGAAAGAAGGATTTTTTGGTAGGTAGTGGAAATTGTTTGAATTTATATTCAGTCCAAAATGGTCCCTATACCTACTCCCCTTGAATGCGAAGGCAATAATTTTCATTGGTCGAATTGAACTATTTTTGCCTTTCCATATTTATGTTTACCACAAACCATCCTCAGTTGTAATCGCATTTTCAAAAACAGAGATATAGTGGTGCATTTACAGAAAGCGGAACACTCTGTACACCTCTGAGAGAAATAAATAATAATCAGTGATTGTTACACTCGCATAAACTTCCAAAAAAAGACGAGAGCTTGATTTCCCAAGTTAGAATTCAGCTCTCAGTAGCCTGAAAAGTGAACGCCTCGATTTCATGATCCCAGCATATTCCTTTTGTGAGTTTGGTGATGGAAATTTACATCAATAACACACAAATTAGTGAGAAAAAAAATTAACGCCTACTCGTACTGAAGAAATAAAACAATTACAACTCACCATCACCTCAATATTCCTCATTTTCGGATGAAAAAAAAAAAAATCCAAGCCGCGTTTTTCAGTTATTTGTCCGGTTTAGTTTTCTTAATTGATAGCGCACGCTTCGTGGTACCTACCCTAAAGTCTCACGCCCCCCTCTTTCATCGAAGGAAAATGCTTTGGAACGGTATTGCATCGAAAAGTGTTGCCTGATTTGCACAACTCCGGAAGTTCATCAATTATACTTATTCCTACTTTCGTCATATCGGTTCGTGCGATTTGAATAGATTTTTTTCATCTCCCTGTGAATCTGTAAATGAAAAAGGCAAGTCCCTTTCGGTGATTTGAAATTAATTCCAGACAAAACAGTCGAACCTGTCATGTATATGAAAAGTCCAAAGAACATTATATGATTCATGGGGTAGAGTGAATAAAGTTTGAGCGAATGCTCGACCTCAAATTTTTTGGGACAAACTTATACAGGTTGTTGAGGTGAAAAGTGACATGAAGTATATTCAGTCAAAACCCTCTTCGATGATTTTTTTTTAAGCTCAAACACCAAACTTGAAACACTCGATGCGCCCCAAGATATTGATACTTCTTTTTCCTGGAAATAATAACTTGATTAAAGAAACACGCGTCAAGTGTCAGAGGAAGTTTGGCTAATGAGTTATTTAGAAGTTCTCACTTTCACACCAGAAACCTAACCTAACCTAATTACAACTCATTTTCAAAAATATATTTTGTTCGAGTCGGAAAAAATTCCATTTGAAAGAAAATATTTCGAACTAAACGCATGTAATTGAAACTCACCCAAATGAGAATAATGACCGAGACGTCAGCAAGATAGACAAAGGATTGCTTAGAAACCAGAAGTACCTGAATTTGGGGTATTGTCGTAAACAGAAGTGATACAAAAGTACTATATATTCTGAGAACAGTCGATGGCCCTGAAGAAACTCAAATATAAAACGTAACGAAAATTCGAAACTAAAATATCCCGTTTTGTGAAATCGTGTCAAACAATGCAGCTGTTTATATTATTGGTAATGACGAATAATCTCAGGTAGAAAAATTCGAAGGGACTCTCTGGGTATGTGAACAGTGAAATTCTGTGAAGTAACACCTGGGCAAAGAGATTAAAGAATACAATGAACAATGCGAACGGCATATCGTATGAAACAGAAACACTCCTTCGAAATTTGTTTTCGTTGTAAACAATATATTTTCGAGGATATTGATTGACAAGCTTGAACATTCCCATATCGGAAAAAAAAGGACCGATTTAATCCGGTATACCCAAATGAAGGACTGAAGAATATGCATCAAACAATTGTTTTGTAGCCCTTGGATCTGATCTCACTGTTAGATTTTCGATCTATACAATTTTGTTATTTCTCTTTCAAAGGTCCAATTCTATCAGATTACAGAGTTGTATGGAATGTAGCATCGAATCGGACATTACTCCTTGATTCTATTCAGAAAATCTGCAGAAAGGTGGTAGTTTGTTCTTCCACCGATTAGTCATGTTGAGGACTCTTATGCCGAGAAAATTATTTTCTGAGGATTACAACTTCACAAATAAAAATGCGAGAACTGATACATGGTGGTTTCTCAACGTTGGCCCGCACTTTCTCACTGCCACAGAACTATGTTTTTCGTGTGAACCATGGGATGAAAATTTATATCAAGAATCACTTGATTCAGTAAAGTTATTTGATATACTTTTATGAGAACCTTTTTCAATTGTTCTCAAGTAATCAAACAAGAGAGGAGAAAGTGATCAACTTCTTGAAGATGCCAAGTTTGTTAGAGAAACGCGCGACGAGTGCAAGTATTCCAAGATTGATAATCGGGTAAATGAGCTCTGTTAAGAAAGGTTTCAATTTCACACCAGAGATTCCAATATCCATTAATGACATAAAATTTATTTTTCATTTCTGCCGCTCTAGGATTTGGTGCTATTCTATTGACACTCTTAACGATGATTGTTTTGTTTTCAGGGAAACCGTTTGTATTGTTTATTAATTTTGTAGCTACCTGAGCTTTTGTCTGAGACTTGGCCCTCAACTTAGTTGTAAAATGTCTCGTTGAATTTTTGGATTGCTATAGGTTGTGGAGTTATGTATACCTGCCGAAGATTCGAAGAATATTCATCAATACATAGTATAAAACAAAGGCGCTTCCTTCCCGCTGTCTGACTGTCTGTCCTTATGTATGCTTAGATCTTTGAAACTACGGAATGGATTCTGCTGCGTTTTTTTTAATAGATAGAGTGATCCTAGAGGAAGGTTCATATGTATAATACATGTATGATATAGTAGAGAAACACTGATAATTTTTGAAGTTTTTAATGTGATATCGTAAATAAAAAATTTTTTGCGCTTACATTGCAAACGTTGGCTAAACCCTACGAGATAGATCAGAATAATGTACTAGTATAAAGTATTGTACAACTTGTAAAGATCTACAAAAAAAGTCCGCGACAAGTGAAATACTCTTATCGAATCGATTTTTACAAACGCCCTTCATTAGGTGATGGGTGAAATACTTTTGAACGTTCTTGGTCTGGCTGCTATTTTATTGACATTCCTCACTGACTAATTGTTTGCCTTCAGAGAAACAGTTTGTATTATTCATTATTTTTGAGTTACCTGAACACTTCTTGCAAAGGGGCTTGTTGAATTTTTGGATTATTATAGGTTGAGCGGTCATGAATACCTAACGAAAAGTATTCAAAAAAAAACTTGAAATTTAAAACAAGCGGAAGAAACTTGTTAGATTTGTTTTTGAATTGAAATTGAAGTATTTTGTATGAAACGATGTCAATTCCGATTTTTTCTCATTGAACAAATGAATCATTTCGTTATAGATTCGATCATAACCTGCAATAACAGTGCTTTTGAATATGGAATGCGTGCTCCATAGTGTGGACAATTCGATTTCCATACGAATTCAGTTGAAAACGTTTTCGAAAAATTAATCATTGTGTGTTTTCATAAATTTCGTTGGCTGCGGCCTTCATTTCTGAAGGAGTACTACACATTTGAATTTCTGAATAAGAAATCATATTAATTACTTTTTAGCAATCAGATATTGAGAATCTACTAAACAATATTAAGTTGCTAGATAATTCAGTCTGTCATGTAACTTCGAACAAAATCAACTGCTATCTTCCAAACTTTGCATAATAGTCTTATACGAAACGCTTGGATATCACATGCTTGAAATATTGATATGTGAAATGCATGAAGAAAATTGATTATGGTACCTAATGTTTCACTCGAAATTATTTGAAAAATAAATACCTATATATTGCTGAGGTACTATATTCGTGTAACTAACTGACCATCAATTATTTATTCAAAAGTAATGAGTTTTTTCCTCCTATGAATTGAATTCGCGGAAAACAATTCACGTTTGATGAAAATAATCGAAGTAAATGAAATGTATTTGATTGAAACAGATTGAATACTTTCGAGTGAACTGAGTTAAGAATTTTATTCAACACGGAATATCATGAAAAACATTGTCTTGTTATCTCCCTGTGTTTTTCCTATTACTTGAACACACTTCAACCCCTTATTCGAACATGACGAACTCTATGTATGTATCCAGCTAACGATCCCTCGAGTACAAGTATTCAAATTCAAGAGATAACATCTTCGATGCATTTTCTTGGTTCGGCACAGCTTTAATGAGTGCGTCTGTACGGTGCAGCGTATGAAACGAATTCTAGTTTAAAAGTACGTATCGAGTTGTATATAAGTTTATAATCGACCGTAAGTAAGACGGTCCGCCAATGGAAGTACGTAATACGGTAGCTATAGAAACGAAGTGTCTTGTTTGTCTTATTGCAAAAGTAGAATGAATCTGTAGTCTCCGCCCAGTATCGGCACCGTCTCTCTTTGCTCAACTAACCTGCATTACTGCGCTCTTTTGCTCCTATTCAGTACATTGTATAACGCTGTTTTTTGCCATCTATTAAAAGGAATTTATTGCTCGCTTGCTGAACCAAGGTTTCGGAAAGCGTCTTTTTCTATGTTCTCGCTCATATCTCAAGATCTCCTCTTTTTATGGCACATCAAAAGTTCCATCAAGAGCAGCATAATTGTTTCCAGCCAAAAGATTATTCAGATAGCAGAATGGAACGCATTCAATTCGAAGTTCAGCGTTTAATGATTTATTATGAAAGTATTGGTTTCAGGAGCAGGTAATACATTTTTCTTTTTTTCAGAAGCCGAATATTTAAGGGAAACTGGTTTAAAATGCGAATATCGTCAGACACTAAAAGACGCTATCAGCATTTATAACCAAAAAAGACCAATCATTCCGATGAAAATATTTATCAATATGATCTCAAAGGATTTGTGTTGAATCAACGACTCCTCCACTTTCACTAAATATCTAAAGAAGTAACCTTGGTGAAATTTGTGAATACTGCGGAAAGGCGAAGCACCGTCAAGATGCAAATATACATGAAGTAAGAAACTCATGTACGGCAAAAGCCGAATACTGATTGTCAATAATCATTACACCGAAATATAGGTCGTTTCACGATCAAAATCAAATGGGAGACACAATTATTCAAGAAAACCACCGAAAGTACATTTGACGAGGTTGACACTGAGTAATAATGATTGTGAAAATTATTAGGGAATGCCGGGATCAAAATGTAGATGTCTATTGACATTAGCGTCCAATAAAAAAAATAGAAGGAATTGTATGACTGCTGTAGTTGAAAACAATTCGGAAATATTCAATTCTGTTGGTCGTTCACTATAAGCAAGTATACTTTCAGTATCATATTACAATTATATCCATCAGCGCGCGATACGTCACGTTATATCGACCAATAAAGCATACGCAATTAATAGTAACAATCATAAATAATCGCCAATGGTATATCTTTAAGTAAATAGAAAGGCGTATTACAAGCAAAGGAACAAACTATAAATTCAAACGACTCCTATTTTATAATTTTAATTATATGTATGAGTCAAATAAACAGACAACTGCCAGCCATTGTCGTTTCATGTTAATTGTTTGAAGTTCAATTTATTATACGTGAACCGATCAATATGAGAATAGTTTGGGCTCGTATTTCTAACTGATCATAAATTCATGCGAACAAAAGATGAAATTGAGGACCAATATCAGTGGGACAAAAAGTCATATGTGCCAGTTTTCATGCATATATTTATGGTTGAATTGGTTGGATGAAAAAACACTGAATTTTATAAATATTTTTTTCAGGAAAGAGTTGCATTACAAAACTGAATCATGACTGAGTCATCGGAGTCAAACTCAAGATGTATGAGCCTCTGAAGAAGCTAGCCACTCGCGCCAGCGAAACGCCAGGAAGAAACCAAATCAAGAGTAGTGAAACTGAAAACCTCGGCCGCGCAAGCCTCAACCATTTTGTCAAAATCTAATAGAAACAGCTCACTTTTCTGGAACAACGTAGAAAAGTTGAAAGTTTTTCAATTGATAATTTCATTCCGGAAAATCAGTCACTTCACTTTTGAAACGATGAGTGCAATCTTCTCATTAATATGTTTTATGTTGTGGGTATAGAGAACTATCGAACTTTTCTCTGTCTTGTTGCCGAACAACGGCATTCACAGGATTTCATGTGAACATAAGATATAAAAAAATAATTAGAATCATCGAAATGCCCTATATTTTTCTTCTGGAGAGTTACGAATTTTTCCATTCATTTCGTAACCTTCTGTACTACGATCAACTTCAAGAATAAAGGGATATAATCCTATTATATCCCTTGAAATAATGAAAGATAAACCAAGCGAAATCTCACTAATTATGTCAGGCAGTATATGGTTCGAATGATAAATGAAGACGTTCGGGCGATAATAGGAAGAGAAGTTGAGTGTTATCGTGAAATAGGGAGTCACCGAATATACAGGGCGTGTGTTCCCAAAACGTGCGTTATATATTATTGACAAGGCCCGGCAAGGGAGGGGCATTCATCATAGGGAACATCTATGAATGGTGATATTCAGAAGGCTGCCGGAAAGCCGACTTCATAAGGATTATATTTCTTTGATGAGCTGATTGATGATTTCCATTTTCCAATTCCTATATTATTCTAGGTGAAGTTATGAATTCATGAAGGTAATACAAAGGGGAATGAAAAATTGATTCATATTTTCTATTCTCCCTAGTGTAGGTCTATTCGTGCTCTCATATTCATTGAAATGAATTACACACCAGCACACTCTTCTATGATGTCTGATTGATGCTTTGGTATTATCATAAGTCTTACATGAAATGGCTTAAGATATTCCATTCGATTTTTTCGTCACTTATCTGAGATTTTTCTTCATGTCAAGGAGAATTGGCAGAATAGAAAAAATAATCTACCTAAACATCAAATGACTATTCGAATGAAAAAACCAAACCTATAATTGAATAATAACAGGTGCAGCTCTCCCGATTGATCTTGGCTGAGGAATTCATGAGGTATTGCGCGACCATTTGAAACATACAGGCAGTTTCACTGCGCAACCGGAAATGAGACAAATTCGTTGTAGTGAATGAACTATATACTAGACGGCGACTGTTTCGGTGGAGGGATGTTCGATTAGATGCTGTTGAAGGATGTCGGTCCATCAATAACGCAAACTTTTGAGCGTCGCAAAATATCATAATGTTGTCATCCATATCTTAATTTTTTCCAAGAGAAACTCGAATATCTCAATCGTCTTGGCGAACCCAAGAATATGAGGAAATATTTATTTTCAATATTCATTTGAGGAAATAACTAGTCTGAATTATATATATTTGTTCAAAAAAGATTTAGTTTTCATTGAAAAAAAAAAACAAGTTTTATCATCAATTAACAAAGAGATATTTTTATGAGTCGAATCAACCAACTATACTGCGGAAAACTCAATGGACGTCAAAATTTTCTACTGAATATAAAAATGGAAAATGCATAATTTTCAGTGAAAACAAAAGTTGCAAATTAATTTTCCACATATACATTAATCATATTCCAAGTGTATCAGAGTGACAACGATGAAATGTGAGATAAAGAAACGAATGCTTCGTCAATCCAAAATGAAATATTGTAGTACTGCATGTCATATTTTAGGCGCCATGAGATTTCAAATCCATATTTCTTGCATGGAAACAAGTGTTTTCTCGGTAATATTCCAAGGCAATTCGATGAATTTCATAGTATAAAACAACATCACAACTATTGAATTCAGTTTGTTGTGATGTGCTGAGAAACAAATAGGGAGTATTTCTGCATTTATTATGAAAATTCCAAGAACCTATTTTCAAAGTGGAAACTTTTTATTTCATAGAAAGATATTTATCCTGGAATGCACCTTCGCCAAGCTACAACCATCCCAATTTATATTGTGAATATCCCATTTCTCGTTCACCACTTTCTTGAGAAGAATATAAAATCTTACTTATCGAAGGTGGCGATCTCTCTTGACTACCCGAGGATAGGTTGAAACAATATTTGGATCAGGAAATGAATCGAGAGCATGAAGTTTCAAGTTTTTTGGAAACGATGCATTAAAGGACACCTTTCTAGAGATGCGCCATTATTTTCAATTCAAAAACACTTTTGTAGTGGGTCATTGAAGAATCTGCTTAGAAATAAATCTTATAAAATCATATTTAAATATATTGTTGTGTGACATTGAGAAAAGTTTTAATTCTGGGATACATTGAAACCAGTCAACAACGTACATTAAAAAATGTTGAAATAATTATTCTAATGACTCGAATGACAGACGTCCATTCTTCGGAGAATGATAGATATTCTTCTGAAATAATAATTGAGGAGATTGTTCTCAATAAGAAATGACTGTAAAATATTTTGGAAATATATCAGTGCCAAATTTTTGCTTTGTAGTCCCGCATGCCTTCAAAAGCAGTTTCTTCGAGTTTCGACTATTTTGGTACAACCAACAAATGACCCTAGTAAGAATACGAAATAATTCATTATTCGTGATGCGAATAATCATGAAGTGATCCTTCTAAGCAACCGTACTAATGAAGAAAAAAATCAAGCGAACTAGCGGAAAGGAAAAAGAAAACATTCACTCACCATTAGCTCCAAACATAGTATGATGAACATATTGGTTTTGAACTCCATAATTGGTGTTGTTTCCCAAGGCATACAGTTGTTGAAACAGCGACTCCGGACTCTCTTCCTGCTCGGGTTTGGCGACGTTTCCCATCTGCATACCAGCCATCTGCAATAACTGGAGGTGTGTGTTGTTGTTCAGATTCTGTGGGGGGTTCGTTGTGGAATCAGCAGTAATCGCTCCAGAAGACCCAGGTAGCGGTGGAACTGTGAACTCTGCTACTTCGTGCCCGACTTCTTTGTTTTGGCTCTCCAGATACATTCTCACATTCGCAATGTGGCTTTTGGTGAAAATGTGATCCTGAATAGAATATTTGTGGGAATATTTGAAATTGCAGAAGCGACAGTCATCAGGCAGAGAAAGATTTTCATTTTCAGATTGACCTAAGACCTTGTGTGAAACAATTTTTCCCTTCTTCTCTTTGGCTCTCGCATTTTGGAACCAAACCTGTACAACTCGTTTGGGTAACCCTATTTCTCTACCCAAGCCCTCACATTCAGCCATCGTTGGCGTCTTGTAATCATGGAAAAGTATTTTCATTACTTTTACTTGAACAGAGGACATTTGTGTACGATACCGTTTGGATCCACCTGCTGAGTTCATATGTCTTTGTGTGTTGCTTTGCGTACTACTAGCTGGCGATGTTGGATTGCTTTCATCGTCATAAAACTCAGTTGTTTCTGACATGGTATCACTTCTTTCATCACATAGAGATCGTTCACTAACATCGGTTAATGGACCAGGTTCGCAAACATTACGTTCATGATCCATCGTTACTTTCATGGGTCTGGATAAATCAACTGGTTTGGAAAGATCCAAAGGAATCTCACCACTTTCACTCTTTCCGCCTTTTACCTCACTTTTATCGCCATTCGACGAAGAAGCGTGTGCTTGTAATTCGCTGATATATCTCTTCATACTTTCCTCGTAATATTTCTTGATAGAACTTTCCATATCTGGGTGGAGAGTAGGGAAAAGTGGTGGCATCATATTTGGGTTCTGTGGTTGAGATTTATTCTCTCCTCCAGAGCTCAGACTTGGAGCAGATTCAAGACTAATGTCTTCATCAGGTAATGCGTCAATATTAATTTCTCCTCTAGCACACTGGTCAGCATGCTTAGTGCTCAAATGAGATTCTAAAGCAGATTTTACTTTAAACAAAGCAGGGCAAAATGGACATCGTTTGTTAATTACTTGGGCATGGGCACGGAACTGACCTTTCCTCTCTCTGGCACGAGTATTTTGGAACCAAACCTGTACCACTCTTTTCTTCAAACCAACTTCTCTCGCGATGTTCTCCAACATCTTACGAGAAGGGTTACTTTCAACTTGATACTTTTGGTACAAATAATCTAACTGTTCAGGTAGGATAGTTGTTCTTAATCGCTTGTCTTTTGGTTGATCAGAAGTATCGCTTTCTCCATCAAAATCTTCCATTTTCCTTTTCTGGCCCGTTACATTATTCAGCATATTGATTAGTGGGTGCTGCATATTTTGTTGAGCAGCACTGGTTTGTTGTTTGGTCAGGTCTCCCAAATTAGCATTCAGTTGTTGAAGTTGAGCATGTTGCTGCAAAATCCCAAATGGAGAATCGGGAGAATACGTGGGGAAAAGATTCGGGTTCATCAGATGAACAAGCTGGTGTTCTCTCCATAGTTCAAATCGTGGAAAAACGAGGTTACATTTATCGCATTGGAAAGTACTTTCTTTATTATCAGATTGAGGAGAGGAGGGAGCGTAAGTTCCTTGGCTGGGGGTAGGTGTGGTGGGGGGGTTTGGTTGGTTTGGGCTATGCACAGGATTTGGTATGGATGGCATATTTTGTTGGGGTGGCATCTGATGTTGAGATTGCTCAACTGTCGTACTTGAATTCGAATCTTCCGAACTCAAAACAGCAGCTATTTGTGCAGCCGCAGCTTGTGCTTGGGCTGATCGTTTTGCATCCTCCTCTTTGAAGCAGTGTGTTTTTTGGTGTCGAATGAGCTCATAGTATCTTTGGAAAACCAACAGACATTTTTTACACTGATAGTTGAGACCGGGTGTTCGTTGAAAACGATTCGCGCCGGGCTCGTCAGGAAGTCCAGGGGCAGGTTCTGCAGCTGGCTGATTTTCATATACTTTTCGAGCTTTTTGCCTTGCATTTTGAAACCATACTACAATTACTCTTGGACTCAGGTTCAATAATTTTGATAAATATTCGAGATCATCATCCTTCGGATAAGCATTATTTTCGAAAAATTCCTGTAGCACTTTTATCTGATAGTCTGTGAATCTCGTTCTATTTGCCCTTTTTCCGGTTGACCCACCAGATCCTTGACTTCCGGGATTGCTATATTCTCTGCTAGGGCTAAGACATCGATTGGGTGTGAGAGGTAACATACTCTGTAAATTATTTGGACTGGAAAAGTTCTGTTGATTGAGTTTGGGCGGTGGTAACATGGGATTGGTCAGTCCATGATGCCCAGACATTCCAGTCATATTCATAGTTGGCGTACTAGTAGTAAGTGTGTCGCCAAGTTGTGAGGCTATAATGGATGTGAGGGTTAAATTGTTAGGTGTGCTCGGTTGGGACACGCTTTGATTGTCCGAGCTGGCCACAGAGGTAGCAGGACTCTGTGGTGGTTGCAAATTGAGCGGCAAGTTGAACAAATTCGGTTTTTCCTCGATGGGTTCCAGAAGTTTTTCGTCATTGAATTTAGACTGATCATCGACAGTCTCGTCCTTCGTCTCAGTTTTTATTTCATGCTGGACAGACAATGGTGAGTCTTTGAGTTTGTTTTCTTCAATGCTGCTACCAGAACTGTTGAGCTGCATCACTTTTGCTTCCCCGGTTTTTTCATATTCCTCCAAATTAAGTGTGGTAGAGGGGGGGTTATTGAAATTATAAGGACTATCCTTATTGCGTTGTCTCTCTTTGAATAATGTATTTCTAAACCAGTGCTTGATGACTTTAGGTGGCAGACCACTTTGAGATGCCATCTCGTGTATCTGTTCTTCGGAAGGAGAATTGTTGATATCGAAGTGAGCACGAAGAATTTTCAACTGTTCGTCGGTTATTCTTGTTCTTGCGCGTTTTTGGTTGGCAGCAGCGCTGACAGCCTAGAAGAACAAGGAATTAACGATTAGGAGAATTCCATGCAATCTACCGCGGTTGATATTAATTGATATTTATTCAAATCTTAATCCCCGAAATATATGTTGAATCTATAAATTGTTACAAATTGGCTATAAACCAATCATGATAATTATCACAATACAAGGCTACATCTTACAAATACCAATTAAAATATTGAAGAGTCGAATCCTACGTAACTCCAGGCCGACTATAATATCATTATGTAAGTAATTCCTTTTTTGTCTCGGCATCTATGTATAGGTAATTGGCATTGCTAGAAATTGAAAACATCAGTATAAAGCGAATTGATTAAAAAATACCGCATGAAAAATTGCGCTAGTTCTTAACTGTACCTATTATGCGAAATTCAATGATTTTCGATTCTTTCTTCAGAGATAAAGGAAATCAGTATGTGGGATGCTCTTGATTCCTGATGCATGATAAGAATCAAATGGAGTTTCCTTCATTGTATGTTTGTAGTGCATCAAACATTTTATGAAAAGGTGATACGGATGTCTCAATCAGGCGCGTATACAGCGTTGTTTCATGGTGGGGGGTATTTAGTGTCGCGAGAGTGACAGAAAAAGAACAGAAAGGCGCAGCATGCGAAATTTTTGAAATATGATTTTTTCTGTGAATTTTATTGTTGATTTTGATCGAAACTCTGAAGTTTCTTCGATCGTGGGGGTGGTAATAACCCCTATTACCCCCCCTTCTATACGCGCCTGGTCTCAATGTTTGATAAACCACTTTGGTTGGAGCACTGAGTACAAAGGTATTTATCCACAACCATCATCCAACGTACGATGAATTGCTTCCAACAAAACTTTCTCGAAACATACTCATAAGTCATTGTCTAGGTGTCTCGTGCTGATTTTTGGGCATATTTTTTTTTGATGCTTTTCCGACTAACTTTTCGACTAATTAGGGCAATTAGAGGGTGTATTTTCTTGCTCTCCATAAGTAGAAAATGTACTCTCCTTGGGTTGAACGATTTTCATATGATAACACTCGTGATAACATATCATGTACTGAGTAGAGACAACTACCTATTTCGCGAAACTCTTGTTTGTATGCACCACGGATATCAATGGTTGTATTTGCCCTCACACCAGAGTCCCTCGGCTTCGTTAGAAATTTGTCCTTTGGTAAGAACATCCACTATGTACAACCTCAGTACATAAATAATGATTATGAAATGCAAAAATATTTCCTAAACGGCTTTATCAATTAATCAGATGTTAGTGAAATAAAGAATCCAACTTTTTCCGGTTGAACTCTCAGAGCAAATATCAATATCCTATTGTCCAATTATTTAGCTTTCAAATATCGAAATGAATATTGCACGTTAATCAAAACACTTATGACTCCATTCATAAACATGTTTTTCGATATTTCACGATACTTTTAATGATTCAAAAGCCCTACATGTTTTTCTCATAAAAACTATGGCTGATGATAACTAATCTCTCGACACACATATTCAATGGATATCTCGATGATTATGGTCAAAATAAAACAAAATCGGACAAATTGGTCAATTACTTGGAAAAAAATACTGTTTGAAGAGAATTATGAGATATAAATTTCAGTTCACCAAGATATCACAGGATGAGTGTCCCACATATCAAACGAAATCTTAATGAAAGCATTTCAAATTGAATTCACACCTACACACAAATTATGAAAACACGTATCTCAAGTGTTAAATGATAATTTTTAATTTATTATTGTAATATTTAAACAAAATTATCATATAGTTGTTAATTTCTTGATATTGAAGTTGTTTGGGAAAATGATTTTGAAAGGAATGTAAAATGGCAAACTTAATTCAAAATCAGTTACAGTTATTGATATCGGATTCAACGTAATATAGTACAAATCTTATAATAACTGTAATGTTATTATTGGCAGATAACTTCATATTATGCGAAATTTTTGGTGAATGAGGATTATAGGCAGCTAACCATCCAATCATTAACAAAATGAGAAAAACCACAACGAGAATATCCCTTATTTGTCCACGTTATGGTCTCACCAAATTCACACGAAAACTATTGTATGAGTATAAGCTAACACTGAAAAGCAGAGATGATCTGTAATTAGGTGTTTTGTGACGCTTTCAATATTTACAGAATTTTTTTTTGATTTTCAATTTCACCTCATGATGAAAAACTGAACCAATAACTTTATTTATTTACAGTGGTCGACCTGAGGTTATCATATATATTGGTTTTTCTTACGGTAAAGATTGTCACTTTAGTCGACGATTTTCTTTTATACTATTAGTGATTTGCCTGTGCTTCGATGGTGTTTTTTCTTTGTCATTCAATTCATTCAGATTTTATTGCCCTCTAAACCCAATAAATGAATTATTATTGCTTTGAACAAATGTGAACGAATTCATTGAGGTGTGTTTTCACTACCTTGTATATCTTCACGCAGAATTGTTGTGCTTTGTTTGTTTTCAGTAAAAATATTTACGAGTACTTGAATTAATCGTATTCGAAATTATATAAGAGTAATAATGAAATCACGATTTTGGCATTTATTCACAAAAAATGCGAGGAAATAACATCGATACTCGTATTAATTAGTAGAGAAGTCTGTGAATGCCGTGCGTTTAACATAAATCAGTTGTGGATAGTTTAATCGATTTTGAAATGGAATGTGGCCAATTTTACTGCAAAACTTGTTCTTCGTAGAGAAGTTGAAATAATCTGAGTTTATATCTCTGATTTAAAATTTGTTGGAATATCGAATCACTTCTGTGATATTATTATCTAAAATTTCTATAATTATTCATAATCGTTTTTATTAGTAAATTTTGTCTTTGAAAGCATAGCTCAATTTTAACTCTATGTGGAAACATTCACAACCAGATTGAATATATTTGAATTCTCAATACAAGTTATATCCATTCGACGAATACTTATAGAAAAATTAGCCATAGTTGATGTGTACAAAATCATGTTGGGAATTAGAAAAAAAAAAGGAACAAATATTGAATGAACTTACCGCTTGCTGCTGTATCATAGCTTGCTGCTGTTTGGCGAGCATGGCCTGCTGATCCTGTGGCCCGAATTGTGACATGGGATCGTAGGGTGGAGGCGGCATCATTAATGGTACAAGAGGTGGCTGTAAGTTCATCGCTGCTAATGCATTCAATCCTAATGGTAATCCCATGCCCATCATTTGCATCATCGGATTGAAATTTAATTGTTGTAATTGCATCACATTCAATGCGGCTTGCATTTCTGACATTTGTTGGGCCAGGGCCATGGGATTTTGGGCCATGCTCTGCGCAATCATCGCCTGTATGTTGGCTGGAAGCGATTCAGTACTGCTCGCTGGAGTTGTAGATGATGTTGGCGTTGAAGGAGCTGTCGGAACGGCTTCTGGTGGAACATGGAGATTCAGCTTGGCATGTAGAACGTCCTTGGACTCATCCTCTCTCTCAGGGGCGGTATTGGTATTTTCTGTTGGACTAGATGTGATCGCAGCCGTCGTGGTAGGTGTCGTTGTTCCAGAAGTAGAGACGGTCGGGACTGTGTTGGGGGTGGATGAAGTCGCTGCGGTTACCACCACCGTTTTCTTTTCGTATTCGTTTTTGAACTGTTGAGCATATTTTTCTAAGAATTCGAGCGGCACTAAATCTTTATGAACTTCTTCACAGTGAGATTTTAACACCCACACACTAGAGAACTCTTTATTGCAATGTTGGCACGTAGATTTACTTACTTCTGGTAGGTTGGATTCAAGATCCTCCACGGCCTTGGAATCTGTTTCATCGGTGGTGGCTGTCGCATCATGGACTGTCTCTTCTGGGCCTGAGTGGATTGTAGGTGGTGGACTTTGGGCCTCACTTGCGGCTTTTTCGTCAGCCTCGCGCTGTTGTCTTTGTCGCCTTTGGTGACTTTCATTATATTGCATCACTAAATCAAATCCGAAACTCTCCAACAGATGTTTGTACATGTGCGAACCAGTTTTTTTAGAAATATTCAATCGAAAAGCGGCATCTTGTGAATCACTGGGAGGTGGGCTTTTAGCTTGGCCTGGCTCTTGGGCCCCATGAAAAATCGCCATAGGCGACGTAAACATGCAGTACAACTGCTGATGTGCGCTCAACTGTTCTTGCGAACCGAATAGTGCACCGCACTTGGGACAGTTCATCATCCCTTGACTACCTGAGAGGCCAGGTGACGGTGGGGTGGAAGAGGGTTGTTTGTCCCCACTACCTGGCGCTGGACTAGTTTGATTCGGATGAGACTGTATGGCGTTCGCTTCTGGCTGTTCGATTAGAGGTTTGGACAAGTCGATTTGACCAGCTATTGCCAAGTCTTGTAATTTACTCGCTCTCGTTTGATGTAATACACTTCTCATGTGAATGTCGAGAGTGCTGCCTTGTGTGTAAGCCACTTTACAAATATTGCATCGATATCTTTTTTTATCGTCTTCTTCAGAGGACGTACTTTTCGGAGTTGATGACAAATGTTGTGTTTGAACGCCACCGGTTACAGGTGAAACTGGCGGATTATTATTGTTATTCTGTTGTTCTTGCATGGCTCTTTTCAATTTATGCAAATGACTAACAGAATTGTAATGAACAAGTAATATGTTTTTTTGTGTGAAACTCTCTTTACATACATCGCATTTATATGGTCTGTTAGGGTCCAAGTATTTCTCCATAGGGTAGCTCAGTTTCTCTCCCTTCCTGTGCAAAAGGGTTTTATTGTGAGCGGTCAGATAGCTTTGTCTTGTGAAAGCCACTTTACAACGGTGGCATTTATATTTTCTATTCGGGTCGTTGTAACTGTCCTCGGCTATAGCTTGACTATTCAAGTAATCTTCTAAAAATTGCTGATCTTTATAAATTATACTATCGTCGGAATTCTCACCGTCGTTTTGATTAGATTCATCCAGTGATTGACTGGTATTTAATTCCTTACTATCCTCACACTCTGCGGAATCGTCTTCACTACGTAGTGACTCTTTCTTGAGAATTTCATTCGTTGAACTGTCGAGTACTTGTCCCTGTAATCCCGCTAATAATAAAGGATTATTCATCAAACTTTGTTTATAAGCAATCAGTTCTTCATCTGTTAATTCCGAATGTACACTTTCGACGTGTTTATGAAGAGCCACTAGTGATCTGAAGCTACGACCACATAAAACACACTTTGTAGCATCACGAATCATATGGTATTGTGAATGTAATTGCAACTTTTCTAACGTTTTGAAAGCTAGAGAGCACTGATTACATCTATACTTATAAACATGTTTTTCGGAAACGGACATATTTGCAATCGAATTTTTGGCGTGTATTTCTTTGAAATGCATTTGTAAGGTATGAGCAGTTGGAAAAAACTGATTACATCCTTTTTTCCAGCATGCGTATCCAGGTCCACTGGGGGTTTGTTTAATCTCCAGATGACCAGTCTCAGTTTGATGGTAACATAGCTCGTCAATATTACGAAAAGTTTTGAAACAAGTACCGCAGCGCTCTGATTCAGACTCAGTGTTATCGTCACTTACGGGCGACATTAAATCAGGTTCAGTCTCAATGTGACTATCACTTTTTTCGAACTTATTAGAATCTTTGGAGGATACAGATGTTGGTGAAACCATCTGGTTCGGCGAGGTTTGTGTTTGATTCAGTGAATTATTAGGTGTTGAAGTTCTTGAACCCTGATTGAGCCAGTGACTATGATCTACAAGCATGAGTAACCTTTGGAGACCTTCACTGTTTACGGAATGTATTTGCATGACATGGCGCTCTAAATTTGATCGATCTTTGAATGCATCCTGACACAGAGGGCAGTTGAATATATTGTCAGACATAGATGTGTTATTTGTACTGTGCTGGGCAAGAATATGAGCTTGAATTCTCATTTCCGAATCGCTACTATAGTCGCAAAAGGGGCACATATGTTGTGGAGTTCCACTTTCATTGATATTAACGTCTTCGCCTTCTTCTCGGGGTTCAGACTTGATATTATCTCTGTTCGCCTCGATTTGACTGAGTTCGGAGTTGATGCTATCTCTTCTCTCTGTTGAAGAATAAAAGAAAATTTTTAGAGGTGATATTCGGGTGAGTACTGTAACAATAAAGGTAGGGATTACCAGAACTTTTCTAGAGTTCAAAACACCGGTGCTCTGTGACAATAAGAACAATTGTTTGCCGCTGCTATTATATTCAAGACCCCGAGGCTGGTAACCACGCCTATACGGCAGGCTTGCGTTCAATAAAAAATAGTCCTAATTACATGGGCTAAATATTTTTGATAAAATCCCTGCAATTACTCGTATCGAGCATATGCTGGGGCACTTGCGGCTACGCCGAGGGTGTCGATACATATCACGAACATCCACATAATAATAATCATTCACACTCTAAATCCACATAAAAATGTACTAGGTGAATACAGTTTTCAGGTATTAATTTCGGGCATTGTTCGATAGAACAAAGAATGATGGTAAACCGAAATTCAACCTGCTGTCGAACAGCACCCAATTACTATTAGGAAACTTTCTTTTGTTGAGTTCGAAATAGTTGTGGGTAAAGCTGCACGCAATAATATGTATTCTATGATGAAAAAATTACTCATTATACTGAAGACAGGAAATTCATTAAATTATATCAATATCCTACTGGTTCATACTCATAAAAATTTTAAATTCAATTATCCATCATTGTTTCCGTTTGTACAACAATGTATAGAGGCTGAAATTATGTCATGTTCAAACTCATCTCACTTCAGTAATTTACATATTATATATCTATAACATGAGGAGTTATTATCTTTTTTCCATCGAGTGAAAATAGTTGCCTGTAAAATTCGAAGGTTGGAGTAGTTAGGAGTTCTGACCAATTGAAAATATGAGGAATAATTTGACCTATCGGAAAACAATTTTTCGCCAATGAACGTTTTCCAAAAAAGTTGCCAGGAAAATTCAACCACGTTGTTGATTTTGAATAGAAATCATATTAGAAAACTCTCATAGAGTTCATTGATTATGAGAAAGAGTCAAAAAAGTTGTTTTCGAGGTAGATTAGAAGTCTGCCCTTCTAAACTTTTATTGTTTTCAATATTATTTCTGATTTTTTTCTGAACATAAATGGTCAACAGCCAGAAAAACTACGAGGGGAAAAATATGTATAGAAAAATAAGATAGATATATAAGATTTTCAAGGAAAGAACATATCTATATCAGTTTTCGAATCGAGCGGCATCAATTATTTCAAGTTGGGTAGTATGCACATGACAGTGCAACGGTGGCAATCAAATAAATACATAAAAAATACTTTCCCGCACTCATTTCAATGTTGAAAGAGTCACTTTTCCGCACAAGTGCGGAAAAGTTGATTTGAATTTTCGAGGAGTATACTGACATTTGAATTTTTTAAATATATTCGTATGGTTGTAGTTTACAGAATGACTGAAAAATTAAGAAATTCATTAGAATTCTGCTATATCATTGGATAAAGAGAAAAGTATGTTCCTATAAGTTTTTAACGGCCATGTTAAAGCTTTACAAGTGAATGTCAAATAATGATAAACAACCGACATTTTTCATTTGTCACTTGGAATTACCGTTGCAACAGAGAAAAAATAAACTTGTCAGTAAAAACACTACCTAGTCAAAAACAATTTTATGACCTCCTCCAGCCAATTTGCTGACAAAGCAGTGGAAACCCGAAATCTGAATTCATTGGAAAACATTTTAGTCTCTGCAATTACTTTGCAGTATGCAAATGACTGCACGTTCCACGTTCAATATTAAAATTGATAAAATAGAAAAAATAGTGTGCCTAACACGTGCGTGAAGTGCCTATTCTGCACTTGTTAGGTAAACTAGTATTTCGGAGCTGATACAATTCAAGAGGATTTTCTCTGGATTCGGAATATTGTTTTCAATGTCTCTCACCTCAATAGGTTATTTACTTAGGTAAATGGATGTTTTTGTTGTTGACTAAAACTACTAATACAGAGTGACTTAAACTATGAACTTCCCATTTCTTCACGAAGTAATTGAAATAGACAGTCATTTTTAATATTGAAAATATGAGTTACGGTGTCTGCCACACATAAATATTTGTATAAGGTAGAGATATCGGTTGAAATTCAAGAATGATCATATCTGGTTGATAAAGCAAGTTCGAGTTGAAAATGCAGAAAAGCATGCTTTCTTTGAGTTTTCAGGAACTTGTTTTTTTCTCAGAAGAGAATGAAGTTTGAGGAAACATCTTTTTTTTTATTCGGAGAAGAAAAAGGTCAAAATTCAGTTCCTCAAATTACTCTGTATTATGTCATATTTTTACCACCACCAAAACTTACGTTGATGCGAGTGTTGATGCGCTTGTTCACGAATTCCATTACTTATATATTTAGAAAATGAATTGTTTTTCAATTTTTTGATTTAACATACTATCATTCTAAAAACGACCAATAATAATTGAAACTGCCTACCAGGTGTACTCTGTTGTGGTTGTTGATCCATAGGTCCTAGAACAACATGGAAAACTTCTCCCATTTCTGGGTTGTTTTCTTTGCCTTCTGATCGTCTCTGCAACTGGTGTAACTGCTCCATGTGGAGATGCTTGAGAGATCTTACGTGTTGAAGAAGAGGTAGTCTATTGGTCGAGGAAAATCCACATAACGAGCAGTGAAATACTTTAGACTGATGCGGACTCATGGTCGAACATCGGTCGTGAAGATGTTTCATTAGAGCAACTCCTGCATCATGGCGACCGGCAGCTGCATGCAGTTGTAATTTATGTGCTGAATTAGTGTAATAGTCACAAGCGTTACAACGAATTTGAACACCTCCTGGAGCCGAAGCATATTTGAGTTTCCATTCATTTCGTGGTCCACCCTCTTTGACGTGGTTGACGTGTTGCAGTCTCTGAAGATGTTTATCAGTCTTACAATGGAGTTGGAAGTTTGCTTTCAGATTCGTCTTGTAAGTGCAAAGTTTACATACGTAGTGACCGGCCACGACCGCAAGAATTTCCTGCTCTCTCAGTCGTGTCCGGTCAAGCGCTAGATGCCTTCCGAGATCTTCTAGACTATCCGTATGAAATATATTACAAACGCAACATTGATACGTTTTTTCGGGGTCAGGATCCGCTGGTTCAGGTGGAGGTTCCATTGTTTCCGGGTTCAAACCCAGATCAGAATGCGCAGACATATCTGCCGGACCACCATGACCGGGCAATTGACCACCAGTCATCATTTGAATGAGGAGAGCTTGGTTGTAGGCCATATCTGCGAGAGCTGCCTCAGGTTTGTCGCCGAGTCCAGGATACAAGCCATATAGACCATCCATGTGTTGTTGTGGATGTTGATGGTGTAAAACTGATAATGTTTGCATATGTTTAACGTTTTGTTGCAGCACAAGCATATTGTGGGTGTGCTTTTCGGAGGTCATGTGTATTCGTAGATTCCTTGCAACATTAGTTTCGTAGTTGCAAACGTCACATCTAAAACTAGGTTTAGGCTTATGTCCGCTGCTAACTGGTGAGTGGTGTAGAGGTGGTGCCTTCGGTGAAGCTTGTCGAGGTTCTTGGTTTGGAGCTCCACCATTTTGTAGTTCCTGCATGTTATTGAGATGCTTGTCAGATTGCATATGAATACTGAGATTGCCTTTAGTTGTTGTTGAATAATTGCAAACTTCACAACGATAAGGTTTGTATCCGCATGTGTAGGTTTCTCCTCGTGCTAACCGTGGATGCGGTTGACCTGCTATACAGTAAATACAACTAGTTTCGGCTTCCGGGTGCTTTTCTTTCATATGAATTTCAAGCGTTTCTTGATATTTATAATGCCAATTACATTTCGGGCATTTTAATGTTTTACACGAGTTCCTACTGTGGACATTGGCCAAACCTGCAGGACCAAGTCTACCGGAAGCGAGTATCATCTCACATCGTGCACACTCCACCCCCGAAGGCCGTCCCTGTAGGTGATCCGGGCAGACGCCTATCGTAGTACCGGTCATGAAGGCGGGAGGTGCTGCGAAAGGCGGTGAAGGTGACTTTCCGGGAGTATTACGAGACGAAGAACATAGTGGTGTATCGGCAATAGGAGAGGGTCCTTCGTTGCAGTTTTGTACGGAATTAACAGGAACTATTTGATTCGAACTATTATTTTCATTCGTCGCCGAACCGAGAGGCTCTAGTAGTGACACCATGGGTCTCTTGTCGGCACCAACACATTGTAGTATTGCAGAGCAGTCCGCTCCCAATACATCCCTCTCGTTTTCTTTCAGAGTAACGCCATGTTCAGATTGTGCGTGATTTGCAAAGGATCGTGCGAAACCAAAGCTCAATTTGCAGACGAAACACATGAGGATGGGTTTAACTGGTACGGAAGCGGGCCTTGGAGGCCTAGCGTCTCTGAGAGCCACCACACGATAGCTGTGGACCGCAGGGAGTTCAGTTGGCCGGGCAGGCTGCCTGAGAAGCCGCGAAACGTACACTGCTTGGAGGGGTGGCACGATTTCCGGTACGGTGGTGTTTGGACCTTGAACTTCGCTGTCACTCTCCGAATCCTCGATGATATAAGCTGAGCCATCTGGATTATAAACGATCTTGCCAGCGAATTGCTCTACATCTGAGGTGTTCTCCTGATGTGACATGACAGGCGAGGAGAGGCGAGTCGGGGGCGGTGGTGGTGAAGAAGCGCCCGGGGCGGCAGGTGGTGGACTTGCCTCCTGCTCTGGGCTCATGGCGTCGGGATGACTATTCTGCCGGTCGGAGCGGCAGCCGAGACTCTCCTCAGGCGCCGCGGACAGAGTGGGCATCGCGGCGCATCACATGTTCGCCAGAAGGGTGCCCTGGAAAAAAAAATTTCTATAAACTTCAAATATCATTAGTACCTGAAATATTGTATAAGTGAAATAGCTTGTGATTGATATTTATGTTGATATTCCTGAATTGTAGATTTGAAGATACTTCTTTCGACACGAAATGCAAACGAGAAAATTTCCAATTTTCCAGTTCGTGACACTACAAACAATCATTGAGTTTACAGTGTATCTGGCGAAGATCTCGGACTTTCAACCAACTATGGGAAGACGGTCAATACTACGACTCGAGCTATAATCGCAAAACCAGTTTTTCCAAATGGAAAGAAGAATGACGAGTCAGATAGGCTTGTTGAATTATCTTTCGGATGGTCCAAGAGCATCTATCAAACACACTATCGACTCCGCTGGTGTACTTAGTAATGTCAGAAGTATCATAACATTCACATTCGTATATAGACTGTACTACTATACTACCAATCGTAGACAGGACGCCGGCAACTTTACTTGGAAATATAAAGCGAACTTATTTTTAAAGCATCGAAACGTTGATGTGATAGTAGGGAACTCATCTCGACTCATATCAAAGCATGGCTAGGTGCTGAGTATGGTTTCCAAGTATAATGAAGTTTCCGACCTGTATAAAACACAGTTCACAGTAATCATCTTATATCCGAATTTTATTCATTGTTAAATATTCATTGTACCAATCGATTCAAATGTGACAAATATTTTCCATTTTTTGTTCAAACATAATGAAACCTACCCGTAACTAGGGTTGGATGTGGATAGCTCCCATAACACTTATAGTTCAAAAGAAGTACATCGGACACATGCTTGGTTACCGATCGCGTTTTGCAAAAAAAAAAAATTCAAAATATTACCGTTTCATACCACCACCCACTTTGCTGTAAACGGAATGTATCATTTTGAAATCTATTTCGTATCAGAAACGATTTTTTAGAAGATCATTTTGAAATCTACCCAGGAAAAGGACTGAAATGAATGATACCGGCACTTCAAAATACCTAAAACACTTTTTATCGTCGCAGAGTTCACATAATAATGATGCAAAAGTGAAACTGAGTCGCTACCCTTGTTACCATAAACTGATGGAAACTTTGCGAAAAAATATGCATGGAATGGAGAAATTTGGGAAATATATGAAAAGTATTGCCTTCAAACGGATAAATGGAAAGTATTTCATGAAACATTTATTCGTTATATTGAAAAATGTTTAGGATTTGATACCGCACCGAGTCTCGCACAGACAACAAGTATTGGGATTCCCAATTAAGATTGCAGCGCCACATTCAAAAACTATTTCTGATTGAGGTTAGGATTTCCAGGTTTGAAAATTCCAAACCGTAAGATTTTGTTAGCGACTATTTCAGTTTTTAGTGTTTTTATATGAACGTTAACCAATAATTGTGCTTGATAAACATCAGTAATAATTTTAATTATTATCCATAATTTCAAAATGAGATCGCAGCGCCACTATTACCAATAAGACTTCAACTAATAATAATATCTTTTGACATTGTTTGAAACTTTTCACCAGAGGGCGTAAATCGCTTATCTTGAAATCCCAATTTCACCCGAGGTTTCACCAGTGTCTCACAAAGTGACGATCATGAATTATAATTCAAATTTACAGCCACATAAGGTTCTAATAATCATTCACAATAAATAAAGGAACTGCTCGGAAAAAGGATAATTCAGCAAATTATCGACAGTTATCGTTTGATTCGAGCTGTAGGCTAAATAGATTTGCAATCTGCGAGATGTTATACTGTAAACTGGGCCTAATTCTACATCATTTGCGTGCATACGATATAATTTTGATTTTAATATTCAGATGCCAATATTGTTCGGGAAAAGAGCTCGTGTTATACGGCAACAGCTTGAATATTTAACCACTAGATCGCTCTTGATTGCACTGCCTCGAGATATCAATTACATAGATTGTTGTTCTCTCTAAAAACGGAATATTTAATGTATCCCATTGCCGCAGACAAAGGAATTCGAAACCATTTACCATCCATCCACTTTTATTGAAATAATTAAGATTTATTAATGCCATTAGGTTTGATCGAAGTCAAAAGAGAGCAACGTAACCAGAGATTACTAGGTACTCGAGAGTTATCGTAGATATTATTGATATTACTACGGTCAGTTTTTTTCGTTTGAGAGCAAATAAACAGTATCTGTGACACCAATGTCAGTTTTTAATTCGGTTGTGAGACTTCGATCATATTTAATTTCACATGGAGATAACAAGTTACCGGTGTGCGAAGTTGGTCTTACTGAAACAACAAAGCTGTACTTTCAATAAAGAGTAGAGTAAGGTTGAAACTTCGAAAAGTGTTCATATGGGTGATTCATTCTGTCTTTTTTCTGGTAATAAAGGTTGTCTTCATGGATTGGGGCCAACACTTCTACCCATGCCATGCTAATTTTTACTGTGAAGAATCCGAACACTCGTTCGAACAGTAGAAAACATTTTTTTCGGAAGAATATTCAGAAAAAAATTACACATTTATCATTCCATGCTGAAAGTTGTACATAACTGCAAAACGATGCTTTAATTGAGATCGAACATTTTTATACCTATCATAAATAATATTGGCAATTGGTGTGTTTGTTACTGTACTGGACTATCGGATATCATAAATATTTTCAGAGAGACAGTTGAAAGTAGCATTTGGTCATCTGCCGAGTCTTGTCTGAGTTTCAAGCAGTCTGATTTATCCTGTTCCATGAGATCAGTATGAAAATTAATTCGATGCATTAAGCACATTACTTTGTCCTTCATTCTTCCACTTTATATGAGCATGTGATGATTAATATGATCAAATATCCATCGACCAAGTGTCGTTAGAGATCATAAATCGAATCAACGTTGAGAAACACACCGATCAAAAGTCAATTGTACATGAAAATTCTTCAAATTTGATTTTTCTCGAGATAATCATATCTCCATCAATCATGGCAATGGATAATGAGGATCACGCGATGCTTGATAATTTACCGACGAGTAGTTGAAGCTGTGAAACATTTTGTGTTGTTTCGTTATTCGAAGAAAAAGAGGATTGTAACAATAATAATTATTGCCGAATATCGATTAGTCCAAGACCCTCGGAGATGATTAAAAAAATTATATAGGGTCGATAAAAAATACGCAGTAACCTATTAAATTCGTCTTTACCAAAACGACCCACGATAAAAAATGAATCTTTTCAAATGCCCACAGTACTAATTTGGTAGATTTCGTTGAAAAAATTCAATAATTATGTGTAATTTTGATTATAAGCAAGGGTAGAGCGCCGCCAACAAGGCGAACAAGTCATTTTTCGATCCATAGGCGTGCGCAGAGATTCCGTGCATTGTTACTGAATGAGGACATTGTAAATAATCCAGTACTTCTCACTGATCTGATGATATGAATTCTGATATTCTTCAGAATGCATCATTGAGTTTACTGCTGAGTTCAAATATATATCCTATGGGAGTTGGTGTAGCAGGTATAATAATACTTCGACAAAATGGTTTAGGTTTTCGCGGCCGAGGTTTTCAGTATCACTACTCTGCTCGGTTTTGAATGCCGTCGTTTTTTGAAATTATCGCAGTCAAACTCAAGAAGTCTGAGCCTCTAAAGAAGCTAGCCACTCGCGCCAAAAAACGACGGCCTTCAAACCCGAACAAAAGTAGTGATACTGATAATAATACTTCGTAGGTAACATATGAAAGTAACGTAAGCGTTGTTTCAGTTCCATTTTCTGCAGCAAGAGCCAATCGATGTTAGTTATATTCATTCCACTCTAAAGAAGGGCTTCATATTTGTCGCTCCCTGTACTATTCGAAAATGACAATATGCCGGATAGGTCTTCGACGGATGATTTTACATCCCGGATTCATTAATACATTTTTATGATCAAAATAACAGGCGTCAATCTAGTATCTTCAATGAGATAGTTCTTGTGAAAAATAATTGGAAAAACTACTTGAACCACTGAATCATACAAAAATTAACTGGTCGAATAACATTTTTTATTCATCTTGCGAATTCTATAGTACACCCACTGCCAAATTTAATATTGCGTCAATCGGGGTTCAAATTATTGACTCCTTGATAAAATGACTGGAATATTTCAGCTGGGTATGAAAACAACTTCACTCTTCAATCAGTCTCTATGCCTCTATAGTTGTGACAACAGATCAGCCAACTTCATTCGTAGAATACACAAAAACCAACAATTAATGTACTTTCCAATGTAAGGTCATCTACTCACGTCTTCAGTATGGATAAACTACTAAATCCTTGCTATGATTGATTTTATGTGTGCAACTTGCACGCCTCTGTCTCGAGATACCAATCATCTCTGGGTTAATGCCGTACTTGTAATTATTATTTCCCACACCATGGTCTAATCATGACAGTAATTAGGGCATTTTTGTTCTTTTAGGATTTCAAAGTAATACCTACCCATTTTCCCATGGTTGCCTGCGATTGACTTTTTTTTCAGAACACGAAGATATTTTGAACTTTCTTTGTAGTTGAGCTTTGGTGAAATACATACAGAAATTACTTCCTGATTGCAATAGTTGATTATATCATGAGTTATTAACATGAATATAATGTGGTACAGTTTGGTTGTAACTAATTTCTATTTATGCGAAAAAAAAATCAACAATCCAACATCCACTCGATTGTGGAAACAACATAAGTACAAAGTATACAATAAGCAAAAAAATACTCGGTATTCCCAAAATACCATACTATCAAAGAACGCACATATCCAAGCGTATAGATTAGCCAATTTCACTTCATCTCTTGAGATACGCATTTTTCTGCATTCATATAGTTGTTCCACTTGCAATTCAGGTTATATATTCCAACTCTTTTCATGGTTTGTAGCTCTAGACTGATTGTTGCTAGGAGTGACGGGACGCAAGAACTTCGCTTTGAAACCCAGGAACAAAATGAAATTGCAACTTTTCTACAGATCATTTACCCTAACACCACTGATATTATTCATCAATTTTTACACCAATAATTCCAACCTCATTCTTCATAAATTAGCCAATCTGTATTTGTATTCGGTTCATATATGGATAAGGTAATTCGAGATTTTTAAATTTGAGTATAAAAAGCAATAAGTGTATTTTTATATCTCTCGGTTATACTAATGAAGCCATAATCATTGAAATGATGATGGTGTGGTACGAAACCATTTTCAATAAATAATTCTCCCCAACTCCATTTCATAAATATATTCATGTATCCCTTCAAAATTGTAATTGTGTTCCAATATGTACTATTTACTGCAGAATATAGGCACTGGAAAAATGAGAAAGCATCTCATAAAAGGGCGGTGTATTATTATATATAAGGTAGAGCGCTCACATGAGTTTCGCGAGTAGGAAATGTAACTTCATTTAGGGCCTGTATGTGAACTCCATGCATAACTTAGCGGGGTTCTCCCGCCTGAAAAGCACGGCCGTATCGAATACTCCCTGAACTTACGCTTTATCCGAAATAATATTTTTCTGACCGACTGGAAAGGTTCTTTCAATATATTCTTTCTCTAAAATTATGTTTTCTTTTTGACGGCAAGAAATAGCGAACGATCTAATGAAAAAAAAATCACTTACGTTACATATAGTAGACTCGGATATTGAAATAATATGATGTTCAAAGAAAATTACTCGAGCATTTATGTTTTTGGTAGATTACAAAATATCACAATGGTTCATCCGAGGGGGTGACCACTCTGGCAATACGTGTACAAATTTGTCCCGCAGTCGACCGCAATCGCTTGATTTTCGTCGGAAATCCCGCAATCACTCAGGAAATCGCTCCAGAAATCCGAAATCACTTTGGAAATCTCGAAATCCTATCGGAAATCCGGAAATCACTGCCTAAACTTTGGAAATCATCACCGAAATCCTATTTGGAAATCGCAGTCGCTAGGGAAATCCGAAATTATAATGCATGCATAAAGACGATTGTAGTCATTGTAGATCGAGTTTTGAGATGTCGAAGTGTGAAGTGTCGGAGGGCCAAAAGCGAACAAGTGTTTTAGTGGAAAATATATTTATTCAAATCATTATTAGAATAGCCAACGGGTGGGGAGGTAAGTTACTAATGAATTAAAACCCACTCTCTTCCTTTAAAATAGGTTTCTACTGTACGTGGGATGCATAAATAGTAAACCACGGGTTTCATTGAATCTCGGTCATAGTGAACCATTTATTGTTATTGTTACGTCCTAACGCCGGCCCTGACGAGATCGTAAACGCAGATGATTAATCGCGTCGTAGCGAACGTCATTTTCCAAGAACCGTAAATACCGCCTGGAGAATTCGAGACACGTCATCGGGGCTTCTCTAGAGGATTCTCGATAGGTACGCAGATACAAATACGGGACAGGCTTCGCTGCGGGGAGATAATTGGTATTACAGGGAGTTAGTGATTCGGCAGTTTTATTCAGAGCTAAGTGACGAGAGTTTAGTAGAGCTAAGTGGAAAGAGTTTTGTTATTGCAAAGTGCGAAGGTGTAGAATTGTTAGTACAGAGAGTTTTTGTAGCGAGCATTGGAAAGTTATCGGAGCGATTTAAGTGATTGTGTTGTATTGTATTGTGATAGAGAGTTATAATAAAAGTAGTTTAGTGTTGTTTGGTGTTTTAATCGACGAACCCAAGGAATATCGTAACAGTGGTGTCAGAATTGAGATTTTCCAAGGGATAAATCGTAACAATATCATTCGAGGTATCATTATTAGATCTAGTTTATTATTCATTAATTTTATTATTGAATTTATATTTATATCTACGTTGAGTTGACCACTCATCGCGCACTTCGCTTAAAACAAGTTAACATTTTCAGAAGTGAAATGGGTGAAATCAGTATCAAACTTAAAAACGTGTGCATTACTCTAGTCGAGACTCTAGTAGTCAAAAGTAATAATAAATAAAGCAATGTGATTTGAAATTGAATTGAACAATTGTTATTTTTTTTGGCAGAAATGAATCACAAGAATTGATTGAGATATATATTACTTAACGAAAAAAACAAGATTGGTCCCATCAAACAAAATTCTTTCTTTCAAAAAAGTAAATGTCATATATGCACGACAAAATATTTTTTTGAAGCAAGAAAAATTAATTCTTGAACATCAACTATCAATTCAAGCCTAGATTCAAGCGCATATTAATTTTATCAAATGAATAATTCGTTTGCCTAATTACATTTTTCTGTTACTTTTCTCAAATATATCTTGGTATCGAATCAATAGGGCCATATGATTGAATTGAATTTGACAGACAAGCCTTCGTGCAATAGCTATAAATTTGATTCTATCAAATTTGATTGTTTCATTCAACCAGATTATTATTTTTTGGATCAATATATAAGTAAACTTCGATGGAACCAGAATTTATTTCTCTCAATACATATATTCTCAAATTGAAACATTTTCAGCAAGAACTCCATTTCTTTGCTGCGAAATAATATTTCGGTCTCAAGAATACACATGTTCGGATTAAGTAATATTTGATCGAAATAATGAAATAAATTTGACTAAATGACCGAAAATATTTTCATTTTTTGTAATTCAGGCACCAAAATTACTTTAAAATGTCTCATTATCAATAACTTATCGCAATAATTATTTTATAATGTTTAGGAAATCTATCGAAATCGGTTGGGATTTCCAAGAAATCATCGGAAATCTCTTGGAATCGTATGCGATTTCCATGAAATCATCGGAAATCCCTCTAAATCTTATGTGATTTCCACGAAATCTCCGGAAATCTCTGGAAATCATATGAGATTTCCAGGAAATCCTCGGAAATCCCAAATTTTTTAGGAAATCATGAGGGATTTCGGCAATACGTGTACGTTTTCTGATGAGTGGTCACCCCCTCGGGTTCATCGCATACTTACTGGTCGTTTCCTTCCTAAAGAATAAAATGAGCTTATCCTGAACAGCGTTAACTGAAAATATGTGTCATTTGGTGAAATTAAAACATTTCAACAATGCAGGAATCACACTTAAAAAAAAAGATTTTGTTCATTCTCAGCTCGCAATGGCCTATCACTCTTGTTCAAGAAAGACTGTGAGCTGTGTTGCAAACTGTTTTTGTGGCAGGCAGAAGTCTCCTTTGTCGTTCGATATTCCTGTCAAATGTGCATTTTAATTTAATTAGAATTTCTATTGTTCACGAGTGGTGGCATCTGTTCAGCGATGAAGTAGTTAGTTGTGGATTTTTTCAAATAATTAAATTGATGTAATGATAATAATGTAATTAAGTTACAAGTCGATATCACATCCATGAATTGCTCATGTAAAATATCAAAACATGTCAGTTCTGAAAAATAGTTCAAAAGCAAAGCAGTGGGTCTATTTAAAGGTGAAATTGGAATTCTGAGAGTGGAAAAGTAATCGGCATACTATAATCCGATAATTTCAAAGTACGTAGATACCTAAAGTATTACTATCAAGATCACTTACTTTGGGTTGATAATACGTTGATCAGGTTTGGAATGAAGGGGGATTTAAAAATCTTTTACACCTTAAGAGTAGCTGCATTGACGATGTATTGATAATGCTCGATACAATACGTACTTCTGCTATTCTTAGCCAAAAAATAAATAAAGAAAAATCTTCTCTGAAAATTCTCAATTGTATGATGATTATCGGGTAAGCTTATTCGTTTCTCAATGATTTTTTATTTTTTCTTATCATTAAGAGTTAATTCCATATTTCATCTCGGACGCAGAGTTGACGCTTGCAGTATTCATTCTTCCCGTTATGTCAGTATATTTTGAAGATGAAGTTCTACCCGACCTTCATTTTCAAACATTCTCTTTCAATAAATGGACACATACGCAATGGGAATAGGTGAAAAGTGAACATAAATATTTCTCAAGCTCGCTGCACTAACCCCACTTCACAATACTAGACAGTTTGTAATAATACTTTTCGAACCTATCTGATATCTCACTCGTAAATTCATCAACCTTGTACGCTCAGTAAGGACTTGCCTAAAAACTTGGATAATAGCTCACAGCATCCACATATAAAGTGTATAATTAATTACTGCTATTTGCATACTAATTTGTTAATAGTCCGTGCGAGTATTCAATATTCATATATTCAAGTAACATAAAATTGAAACTGTCAATTGTATCCGTTGAATGGTTGCTAGTGGAATGAATGGTTTGAATAAACTCTTGACAGAAATCATGATGATTGTGTTTCGCTTGAGAGCTCATTTTCGGACAAATTCCTTGAGTTCAAGGTTTCACTTCATCTTAACTGAAAAAAAACGTATTTTTTCCACAAATAATCTTTTCGCTGCCGAGTACATTTCAAATATCCAAAGTTCGAGAATTTCCATGGACTGAACAGGTATGAAAATGAACATAGTTCTGAGAAATCCAGGAAGTTCAGAGTATAAGTACTGTTAAAGTGTATTACAAGTATTACAAACTCACATCATCTCCCCTGAAAAAAAACAAATGCATACCGACACTCCGATCAATACTTACTTCAAGTATAACTGGAGCAATAAGGGAAATATCAAATACTTTCGAATAAAAATCATTAAACTTTCAGACTACTTGCAAGTTAAAAATCATTTTTCTCAATGCTTAATCATTTCGAAAGAATTCGTGAATCGAATGGGCCGTCATTGACCTGAAATAACACCTGGTTTGTTTTCTAGGTCGCGACTAAGGGTAGCCCGGGGTAGCCGTCAACGTCGTAGTGAAAGAAGTCCGGCCGCTAGTGGCTTACTACCCCCATTCTGTTAGCTGACCATTCATGATCTCTCCCTTTTTCTATTGTTGCATAACGACCGCTCAGGTCATAGCATACTATGATGGGAATCGAGCATTCCTTGATATGGCCTTAACACGAACTATTTAGACGGTTCGGGTTTGTATCTGAAAGAATTTTACTACAGGTTATGTTCTGTTGAATGCATATTCAGGAATCAGTGACAAACATATACTAATCGGTGAAAATTTATAATGAAAAACAAGTTTTACATGCATCCCGGAATAATGCTAGTATTTTATTTAATTTTTGGAATCATAATCTCTAGATAGGACGAAAAGGGTATGATGAAAATTGAAATTATGAATTGTACGAGGATTCAATGATTTATATAAATATTTAAGTCTTCTATCCTCATTTGCATTATGTACGTAAATGATGTACAAATTGTATAATCCCTGATAATAACCGCAACGACTGATAATATTAGCGTATGGAGATTTCATACTACGATTCAATAGGAAATAACTTCAATCCCTATAACTTTCACTTTCGCGAAAATAGTTTTTATTGTTCCACTTTACCGCAGTCTATTTTCAGCGAGGCCAATCTCATAAATTTATACGACAATTTTATAGTTTTCAGGATCATCGCAAATGGTTGGTTGAATGTTTGCCTGAAGTTGAATGAAAAGGACACTCATACTCCGAGTTTGGAGTTGACAATGTGATTTCGAGTCCGTTCTGAAAAAGATTTTTGAGTTGTTAATTTCCGAATCAACTAACGAAACATCCAAAGGAAAAATAACGAAAAGTGCCTAGGCTCGTCTTTCAATATGTGTATGTATCATCTATAGACGACGTGTTTGTATAAAGAAAAAATCAACAACTACACCCCTACTTATGCCTCGCTGGGTGTTCGATCACTAACATTGAATTCACTTTTCCAACTCCAATTCGTACAGGAGGAAAACACATTTCATATGAATTTGTTTCGATAATGAAGAATCAATTCCTTCTTTTGAAACGAATACACTTGAGAGAAAGACATATTCAATTTACCGTGGTAATATGGAATACGAATACCTATTTTATCGAGTATTTTATATTAAATTATGATATACAAACAGATGAAACTCTACATTTCAACATCTGTCGAGACATTTGATTATAGAAATAGTTGAACTTATTGAATAAAAATATTTTTTTGTGAAAATGTTTATCTATCGAATATCTCGCAGGAGTATTTATTATTATCCAAGATTTGATTTTTTTCCTTAGGATTTTTAAAATCTGATTTGCAGAAAAAAAAGCTGAAAAATCCAACAAATTATATACATAGGTAGATGATGTTGGGCTCCTTTATCCAAGATAGCAGTACCTCCATTACAAGATTCGTCTGGCTGTTACATTATTCTATGTATTTGTACAATTAATTGTCACATTTATTATTTTAGAAGATATATTAGTTAAGCTAGTACCAAGGCTACTACTATGTAGGTGTTTCTCCGCTGTGTGGCGAATCCTGTAATATCATGAACGAATATATTGTATGATGAAAGCCCACGAAGCAAAACAAATATCAACCTTTCAACTAATTATAATATCGACTTAAACTAATATTTTGACGATTTCATTGAATTCAACTCATTTTTAAAAAACATCTTTCAACATGTACCCACTAAAAACTGCATAGATCCCAGAGAAGATTTGTCATTTACCATTATAATAGTACATTAAATTTAAAATATTCATGAACACCAAAGAAGACGAAGGTTGTTACCTTTGAAGATATTTGAATAGAATTTGTGGGTCATGACTCATGATAAATTAACGAATACTAAGAATGACACTTTCGCCCCACTGACGAGCCCATTGTGTTTCAGGAGTTCAGTTGTTTTATACCTGAACGCCTTGAGCTACGCTCACACCAACACCGGACATTTTTTGTTTTCTACAACTGATTTTGTTTGCTATCGACTTGATTTATTATTGTGGATTTATTTATGTCTAGGCAGGTGGGCAGCTGGGTTTTCATTTGTTTTTCAATCTGGTCAGAACTATTCTCTAGATGATCCCAATGGTAAGTGTTACGTTTGGTACACAAACAGAAAGAAATCAGTTGCTAGGACATTATTATGCTTCACGGAGAATATGAATCATGTTTTAATCTTAATTGATTTTATCACAGTTTTTAATTAAAACGTGAGATATGTGAGTCCTTGGAATATCAAATCAAACTTGGAAATTTACTGCCAGCAGGGATGACAATTTTTGGGTCGGTGCGGCGGCAATAAAGTACAACGATGATGATGACGACTTGAATTTCATAGGTGAAAAACGTCAACTGTAATGATGATTTAATTGGAAAAACGCTTTATCTGTAAGTAACTAATGGAACCGGATTTCAGAGGTAAAGGACAATTCGATTCTTCATACTTTGATATAGGTCAGAAAAATTACCCAAAACACTGCTACTGTTTTTTCATTTTGATCCTGCTGCTGAATTCCCGACGCTGCAAGAAATCTTTATTGCTGGGAATACCAGTTTTCAAATACGCTCATACTAGTGAGCAGATCTGGTCGATACTTGATGGTAATCCTCATCAAAAACTAATATTTTTTCTGATACCTACTTAATATGTGAAGATTTATAACCTTTATCCAAAAATATTCGAAAATATTCCTAGTCATATGAACGTATGCTAACAAATCACATGCATACATTTTATTGAGACAAGGGAATGAAACCATAAATTGGAATCGAAGTTCAATTGGTTGAATTTATCATGATATAAAAAACTCACTGAATTTAATCGCCTGTTAATTTGATCTGATCAAGACAAAAGTCCCCATCATCAACCACGGAACAGTTTTCCGGTTCAATGGGTTCAAATCAGTCGAGACTGGTATTTCTTCAGGTATACTATATATCTTGTATATTATCTTCAATCAGTTCAATCTTTTATTTTATGCAGATTTGTTTGCAGTGTTAGGTATAATTTGGAGAAGTGTCCAATTCTCCTAAATTCTATTGGGTGAGAGAATTTGTTGCATTTGCTGTCATCTTGTGCAGTCTCGGCCTATTTCCATCGCCCATCACCGGTCTTACGATTGTTATACTATATTCTTCGGCACTCGTATGGAATATACAGGACACCGGTAATGCCTTACGTTCCAGGGGATATTGAGTTAGCTGTGAAGAATGAAAGATGTCGAATTTCTTGGAAATTTTCATTTCCCACCCTCAGGCAAATACAAGCCAATAAGCCTGATATAGTCCTCTTCGACCCTCAAAGTAAGAAAATATTCATTATTGAGTTTTCGGCCCCTGAATCAGGATTTACTTTACGCAGGCTCCACTCGGGCTATTCTGTCAAATTAGTGGTTCTGATTATAGGTGTTCTCGGTGGTTCTAAACCAACACTACTCTCGGAGCTCAGACCATACCGGCATGCCGTAATGCGGCAGAGATTTTGACAGGCCGCATGCAGAAGGCCGTTATTCTCAGTTCGTTGCGTCTGCTCAGGACTCACGATTCCCGGAGCCAGTGATCACTTACACCGCGGAGCGGGAAGTGGTCTTTGGTTAATGATACTAGCGCGTTCGCCCACTGGGTCGGAGCAGTGGGGAGAACGGACCCGACTAGGTTTCATTTAGACGAAAATAATAATAATAAACAGTTTACAATACACATTACAAATTCAATAGCAATACATAACAACTGCAATCTATCAAGAGCTCTTGTTCGAGCTCACGGAATGTCAAACAAGTGATATGAGAGAATAACAGACAAAAAAAGCTGATATATTATGTGGTGCTATTGAATGTAATCAACTAGGTAATTAATGATACCGACAAACGGTTACATCACACTAACATCAACAAAAATTCGTTATTCAAAGTATTAATTTGACGACTACAAAGGATGGAAATAATCACATTAAATCCAGGTGATTTTAATTCGAACCGATAATTCCTTAACAGTAACAGTGAATGCAAAAATCTGATCGTGACTATGTGTTGAGAGCACCAGCGTATTTGTTGCTACTTTATTTATTACCCGTCTCAGTGAAAGTGATAAGTAAGAAAACCGCTACATCGCAACGTGAACATTTTGTTTCGATACGGCAACAACTATTTCCATTTTATGTACAGACAATTAAAGTGGTAATGGCAGTGACGTCATAGAATAAATGATATTCAAAAACTGGTACTCGAAGCAACTCGTCCCGTGATCGAAACGTCGCGGATTCGGTTCTCGGTCGGTTACATTTTTTGTCTTGAGAATTTATCTGGCGTATACTATATATATCACAGTATGTCTACTGATAACGTTCTTCATCTCTTTCGAGTATCAATTAACTATCAAAATATTAATTCGATGGTTCACGTTCAAGAAAATCCAGGTTTTTTATTAAATCAAGGGTGAAAACTCCTTCAAGGAGTTCAATTGCTCGAAAACCAAACTGGTCAAACTCAAACACTAGATGTAGATACTATCAAGTAATCTTGTGAAGATGTCAACTTGGCTCACAGAACGCGCGTCTACTGCCAAGATTTTCAGTTCAGTTTTCAGAATATAAACAAAAAGAATATGCACCTGATATAAATTATTAGAAATTCCAATATAAAATGAATGAGAATAAATGATTTTGTTTATAAACGGATATTCATGCTGTTTCTACATATTTGAATGAAGGTATATCATTTGATTAGTTCTCATTGTCACCACATGTAGTGTGTGATAAGCACCATATTATACATCAATAATTTGATTTTAAATGAACTGATACTTGAATTAGACCAATCCGCGTTGAACAAAATTCATTTGAAGAAAATGAATGTCTTCCAAATCGAATGAGTTATTATTTGACACCAAAAAGTTGACCAATTTATTGTTATTCAACTAAAAAAGTAAAAATATAACCCTATTCAAACAATTATTCAGCTCATTCAAACAGTCCCTTCTCTCCTCGCTTCTCCCTCTGTACGATATTCACGTCATTGTTTCTTTGAATTTTGTTACCTTTACTTGTTTTACAAACAGTAAAGGTAGATTCATGCAAGCCAACTAGTATTCAACTCATCTTAGAAAGTTATCTTGAAAAAAGGTTATTCATGCAACAACTCTACTTGAAGATATGCGACACTGATTTTGACAGCTGAGAAATTTCTGAAGTGTTAATGTAATACATGAATGTTTCCATTTGGATTCGAATATCGAACTTCTTGAATTATTAAGGTGAATTAAACACAAGTTAAGTAGGCTTGCATGAAACAAGTGAACCGAATATACCTGCCTGTAGCCCTCAATGAATGCCGGACGCCACCTATCGACAAGAGTACCAAATATCTTCTTGTGCCGCCATCTATCGATTGGAAGCGAAAGGCTACAAGGGATTTTGGTTGAAATTCATGGATGGACAGATTGATAACCAAAGATGAGCGCAATCACATATTGACACAGTCACTTTTTCTTCCATTGAAAATGATTGCGGGGTCTTGTTGAGTGGTATTTTCACGAACTTCTATTATCTATAAAACCAACTATATTGCAACATGTTGAGAAAACAAGTGGTAGCCAAACTTAACTAAAATGATACCAGTACAATCCAAAGAAGACAAACAAAAAACAGTTAATCAAAACTCATGGGGTCAAACTCTTGCAAAAACTATTATCAAACTCTCGCAAAAATTAATATCAAGTGAAAAGGCACTGGAATCTGAACAAGAAAATTGAAAGGGGCCGTTGGTGAAAAAAGTTAGAAATCGGAAATAACCGAGGACATTAAACATTATCACAGAGGATGGGCCAGTTCCATATATTGCAATTCAATCCTGTCAACTGACGTCACCGCTAAACCTTCCGTCGAGCCTTCCGTGGTTCATATTTCTATTTCGTGATAAAGTTGAACTAATATGATCACGTTTAAACTGATCTGATGAAGTTGAATTCATCTTCTTTTTAGTGTTGTTTTTTTACTTGTCATTTCGTCAATTCGTTTTGCTTTGTGAAATTCAATTTGTTTGTCACATCAGTGTAATCCCACTATGAAATGAGGGTTTTTATACTTTATATTGAATAACGACATTAATTCACAATGATAAAAATGAATATCGATAATGAAACATTTGTGAACTCGAACCATATTATATGTTTTAGGTTATGCATAAGGCATCGCACTGACGTCACTGACAGGATAATAAAATTTGGAAACCGAGCCATCTTCTGTTATAATGTTTAACGTCCCTGGGAAACAACAAACGAAAAGTAATTGTACTCAACACTATTACAACAAAGTAATATCGATACATGAATAATCAATCGAATTCCGAAATATTTATAATCAAGCAGTGTGTATGAATATGTCTGGAATAGTATGTAATGGACTGAAAAATAAAATTTCACCCTCTCATACGTACGACCGATTTTGAAACAAATGAAATACTCAATTTGTTAGTAAAAATCACTATAGTACTACCTCTTTCGCATCGTGCTGTCGGTTCTTATTCTCTTTAACAAGATTTTTTCACCACATCGAATACTGTGAAACAACTTTTCTCTATTCTAAAATGTTTTGGTCATTTTCCATCTGGGTACTTGGGAATTGTTTTGGTAATACTTCTGTCGCTATGAGCATCTTTTTTTTATTTTTTTTTTGTAGAACCTACGTAATTCGGTCTCCTCTACAGAAAATCCAAATGAAATTTTTGGCGGTCTCGTTTATTTTCGGAGATACAGGTCCATTTCGTTGTAAAACTTCATAATTTTCCACATCAAATTTCTGTTGTTTAAACATACAAAATTCGTCCTTCTGATCAAACATTACTCACTTTTTTATTCAGTCGTTTTCAACAATTTTCAGCAGAAAAAAACATTAGTTTTTCAAAAACTGCATTTATTTTCAAATCATAACCAATTTGATGTGATGTCATAGTGCAATGACAGTCGAAAGTGATGTATTTGCAGTGTTGCCGCTCTCAATGTTATTGTTGAGAACTGAATGTTTATTGTTTACTTTTGTAAAAAGTTGTATTTTTTGAAATATTAATGTTGTTTTCTGCTTAAAAATGTCGAAAACGAGTGAAGAAAAGAGTGAGTAATGTTTAATCAGAAGAAGGGCGAATTTTGTGAGTTCAAACAACAGAAATTTGATGTAGAAAATTGTGAAGTTTTACAACAAAATGGACCTGTATCTCCGAAAATATACGAGACCGCCGAAAATTTCAATAGGATTTTCTGTAGAGGAGGCCGAATTACGTAAATTCCACAAAAAAAATTCAAAAAAAGGTGATCATAGCGACCGAAGTATTACCATTATTTTTTCGCAATCACCAAAAAATATCCTTGATTCTAACCTTCTTTTAAGTTGGAAGGTAACTAATTGTTTACTGGCAAGAGTATGAAGAAGGAAACATCTTTTCAGAAATTTTTTCAACCTGTTCGTTTTTCATTCGAAACGCTATTTAAATAATTGCACTTCACGAAGGGTTCAGATCCCCGCTAACCAGTACACAGTAGTTTTACAAAGCAAGCTAACCGGCCTGACCCAATATTATAGGTACCAACGAGGGTACCACACACTATTTTAGCACCGAATTTTGCAATAAGATATAGGTACTCACTTTCTTTCTGAATAACCCAAACATTGCCTATTTGTAGAAATCCCTCGTGACTCAACTGAGATTTGTGAAATATTATTTTTATGCCGAACACGTTCATTAAAACCTCGACTGAAACGAAATTAAAGAATGGTTATACATGAATATTATTATATTTTTAACTTATACTTAGGTGAATGACATTTACAAATAATGACACTAGTGACATTTGTTGGGAGCATACAGATTTTAATGGACTGGCCTTTCTGACAGTTTTCCATATAACAAGATGCGGAATACAATAGAGAGAGAAAGGATATGCACGTGGAAGTGATATTGTGAAGGAACAGAATGATAAGTCTACACTTGAATCAATCTATCCTTCTTGACCTCTCTTCATCTGATGCATTGAGGAAACTTGAGGTTATACTTGAAGTAGTCTGAAGACTGCTCACTGTGCAGTCCTCTCTCTCTTAGGGCCAGCCCATTAGTTGGGATGGTTGGGATCTTCATGAAGCAGTTCGTCTATTCGCAATGCCTTCTTGAAACACAAAATGTTTCGAAACTAATCTTGCAAATATCCATTTCTTGTTCATCTTATGAAATTATTCCGAATGATTGTGATTTAAATAGTATACAAACTTCGACCCTTCGACCAAAGAAAAATTTCTCGATCGAGAAATAGTTTACTTCGGCTTTCAGCATCAATAAACAAAATTTTTGTCTAAAACGATTCACTTTCTACCCCGGCATGTACCTAATACACTATCAATTTTTTTTCTTTTTCTGCAATAGACTATTGAAGCGTTTTTTACTTTCTGTTTCAATTTTTATGATTGGAATCATAACTATTTTTTTTATCAGTTTACTGACGGTGTTCAAAAATAGACAATGAAAATTGGAACCAATATATCTCATTCAAAATGGAACATTGCAGTAAAATTTTTTTTGGGAATCAGTCTTCTGCTCGGTGCTACGAAGTTGATTATTTCATCAGAGGGGACCTGTATCCCGGTCTACCGAACTCGCACTAACAAAGTGTAGAATTTGACATCTCACGTCATAACTATCGATTTTACTCTAAGACTCTAATAATTCACCAAAATATATTCTAGTAGTGAAGTATTCAGCAACTTCGATAGCTTGATTTTACGACCTGAGTGCACCAAGATGTACCCTCTCAAAAAAATCATGTAGAATATGACATAATTTCTTATAAACTTTCTCTAGAAAGTGTCGGTAATATAGATAGGTTAAACATGTGTTTTGTTGAAAATGTCCGGGATACCTATTCAAGTGGTGACAAAACTTCACATATTAGCATAAAAGGTTATACATTTTTTTCAAGGTATCATATTCCTGCACTCTCAACGAACCCTTGCAATTAGTAACTATGAATGTTGGGTGAAGTAATATAATGACAACGTGGCTATTAATAACATTTCTCGTCTGGAAATAAATTGCAATCCTAAAGCAGGGTCCTGCAGTTCGGTGTCTGAAGTATAAAATATTATAATTATTGTTCTGCATTTAATTCATGCTGTACGAACTGTAAGGTGCATATATATTCTTGCACGATTGCGATAAAAATCTCCATGGCAGCAATTATTGCGTGTGAAAGCATAACATGCATGTCCTAATCCAATTAAATAAATATTCTATTTTTTCGCATAAAAATGATTTATTACCCCCAAATAAATAATGGCGTCATTAGATCGGCCTAACAAATTACGAAAATGATCGAACATTAATCAAATTACCGATAGATTAGGTAGGGAGGTTCATTGCTTAATTTTCTTAATGCCCTGATTCCTTCCATGAGGTAAATGTTGGGTGAGTCCCAAATGAACGGTTACATCATGCAGAACGTTTGGAAACCTCAGCTTCGGAAAAAGTCAAAGTCGTTCGTGGAAAAAATTCTTATACAGTTCACATTCTGATACAATTATCGAATGAACAAGTTGATAACCTAGTAAGTGGGATACAGTGTACGCATTCGACAGATTATTTGCAAGATTAGGCTCGAGATTAGGTCTCAAACTAATTACTATATTCTAATAATGAGTAACCAATAATTTTTCTGATAACAATATGGTACTCGCACTATCGATTTATATATGAAAAAATTTATATAAGAAATTAATTCAAAAAATCTTTCATTTCAGAGTAGAGGGCGCTGAAAGCCCTCAGAGAACTTTTTTCTATAGAATCAACACTTCGAACTAATGATTATCTGTATTCGACAGTTCAATCTGAAGCTTCTCGGCAATTCGAACAGCAGACAGTGGTGTGTTTTATTTTGCCCCACCTAATCGGTCACCTCAAACACTAAGGAGTGATACAAAGATTTTATTATAACCATCCACTCATTTCGGAAAATCTAAACAAAACGGGTTTTGATGGCTACTGTAAAGCTACGCAAATTAGAAAGGCTGTTTCACTTCTTCAGATCTGCTTTTTATTTCTCCTTGTAATTGAAAGTAATTAGGTTTTTAACAATCACGCCCGGAATTAATTTTCATTTGACCATGAAGTTTAAAATTTGTTCCTTTAAAATCATTAATGAAATAAGGAAAAACATGCTGCGGTTGTTTTAGATCAATGTATTTCGTAGATCGAATTCGGATTGAAAAAGTATTTCATATTATATTTTGTCATTATTTTATGTAATCTCTGTATCTAATTATCTTTTTGTCAGAATCGACCATTTCCAATATCACGACAAAAGGAACAGCATTGTTCGGTTTGGATTTCCTAAATATGCCATATTAACAAATTTACAACAAAAAGAAGCAGGATATAAAAAGATTTTGTATTGTATGTTGTAATCGAATTGATTTTACATAACAAAGAGTGAAAAGGATAGTAAGTATAGAAAATTGAAGAAATGCTTATGCTTAGAAATATATGACAATCTGCATAAAAACTTTCTCGAGTTCAAATATTCACATGTCGTCGAAGATCTTAAGGATATGTGATAAGTAATGGACAAAAATAAATAATAATTCTTTGCTAGATGATCAGCATTCCTTTGGAGTTTTGACTCTATTACCGCTCGAGGAACAAAAAATTAAATCGAGGATTCCTGTGATGTATTCGAGGATGTCTCCAGAAATTTGGTATATAAGTACAAAAAATAAGTTGTTCAATTTGATCCTATTCGAAAAAAAGCTGTAACCGAGGCTGTAACTAAGATTTTCCACAGTGTAGTGTAATAATTATCGACAAAGTTTTCAATGGTTCACAAGTTCTGTTAGGGAAATATTCACAGTAGATACACCATAGAAATACTTAGGTAAGTATATCAAAACACTAAATATTGAATGAATCTCGGAATGAATAGTTTGCAAACACTGAACAGCAATGTATCGACTGGAATCTGGTTAAATACCACTTCATCATCTAACATCATTCGATACTTCTCCAACATCATTTTCGTCACTCGCTCGGTCACTCGTTTCGTCACTGAACTTCACGTCACCAAATTCCGAAGCACGTTCAACCAACAAAAGACATGATTGAAACTGGTCTCATTTACACCATTTCAAGTTCTATTCCAGAGGTTTCAAAATTACTTTGCCCCTATTTCCCAAATCATTAAAAACTGAGTTTTGGCCTCAGCTTTTGCGGCAGTTTTTTTTCTAGGAATTTCTCGTGAAATATAATCTTCAAGAAATCAATGACATACTTCAAGGAAGATTCAATATCAGAAAAACATTTCTTCCTCCTTAAGTACTTCTTATCTGATAAGTCCATTAAAAAAAGGGATGTTTCTCAGAACGGTGAATTATTGAATAAGCTTTGCTAAAAATGGATTTCATCGAGACGTATCACTACGTCGAATTCCTTTTACGCCGAATTCCCACTACGCCGAAAAGCACCCCCACCACTAATGTCACCAAAACACGGCGTAAAGGGAATTCGACGTAGTCACCTTCCTTATTCTGATAAAAAATCCGAATGGTGATCGAACGACGATTCTTAATTTGCCGTAGTGCCACTCCTTTCCTTCTGATATCGAAAGTGCATGGTGTGGCACTACGTCGATTTCTCATTACGCCGAATGGGATACAGCTTCGATAACAATCGTATATTGGTGACATAAGTGGTGGGGTTGCTTTTCGGCCTAGTGGGAATTCGGCGTAATGGGAATTCGACATAGTGATACGCACCCTCGTACGCACCCGATTTCATGAGATTGCTACTCTTAAAACATTTCCTTGTATATACATGTCGAGATACATGTACTAGTTTTGTTTCATTGTTGAGATTCGGTTACTTTACAAAAAGTAAAACTCAACATGCCACCGTTCACACAGATGAATGATCTATATAACCGAGAAAATTTTGAAGGATTGTTTTTTTTATTAGTTATTCGATCAAGTAGGTACCCAAGCGTTTCAAATCGGGTAGCCTAGAGAAATGAACGTATACTCTGGGGTCATGCGGCATGTACTGTAGTATTTTTTTTTGTTAAGAATTGTATGTTATGGTTTTCTGGGCATTCATGTTTCTCTTCCTTCCATCAATAAACATCGTAAAGTTGTGAAGTGAGATCACACCGGAAAATCAATATTTTATTATACAATGGCATGGGACACACGGGCGAAACATCGTACTAATGATTGATAATAGATAATATCTTCCCAACCGTCAGATTTCTTTGATAATTTAAGTCATCTATGAAAAATACCATAAGCAGCCGTGATTTTGTCATTATGACAGCGAAAAAACTTTGCCCTAAGTTTTTCAGCGACAAAACGGAACCTAACTCTTGAAAGCTAGGCAACCAGAATTGTAAACAAATCTTTGACGGCGTCTTTGTCAATTTTTCACTTGCGTTGTCAAAAGAGTTATATCTGATCTGTGAAAATGAAATATAAGAATTGTGTTTTTAACAATTGTACTTTTCCGTTGAATTCGGTTGAATTGAATGAACTCAACTGTATTCATTAAATAATTGTCATACCGAATTACACTCGAGCTTTTTTTTGTCAAAGAAAACTTGACATTTATGATTCGAGTTTAGTTGCCTTCCGGCAAATTACTCAACTCAAAAAACTGACAGAAAAAATTACTCGTCCTACGGACTCGTAATTTTTTTAGAGGCAGTTTTTTCGTTGAGTTGCTAGGCAACAAAATTCTCATCGAAATGTCAAGTTTACTTCGACAAAAAAAAAGCTTTCGTGTGATTATAAGTGACAATTTCGAATCATTCACTAAGTATGTTAGTAAATAATATTAGTTTTCTGTACGTTTCTCACTAAGAATGGGTTTGCAAGATCGCGACACAATAGCTTCATCAAGTCGAGAAAATTTGTATTTATCAAATACCTTGGTATTTTGTCACACATTTAGGAAGATTGCTATAGTTGTTCGATGTCAGGTACTTCAAAATGAATCCTAAACCTAATATCCTCATGTCAGGAATATTACAACGTTTAAGTTGCATGTTAACTATGAGAAAGTACATAGTTGTTCTTTTTCATTCAGGATATTTTTCGTGCGTCGAAACGTTTTTTGGTGACGACTCATTTTTGATCTTTTTCCTTGCTTATTTCGGCCACTCAAATTTTGGTTCAATGTCGAACGATTGATTGATAATTATGCGTGCTTCAAGTTGCACGAATGGCAATTTCATGATCCAAATAAAAATAGGAACAAAACATCAGAATTGGGCCAGAGAAATGAAAAAAAAATACATTATTTTATCATTACTCGGAGGAATGAAATAAACATCGAGCATGTTCGTGTCTATAATTCAATCCTTAAGAAAAACAAAACTAGAAATACTTACACCTCTCAGACTAATTATTCTTTTTCATAATAATGAAGCCTTATAATAATGAGATTAACATTAAACGCGTATGGCCTGAAATGAGCAAATTCCGTGCACCATCTGATAATTCTCAAAAAACAATCTAAATTATCCGCCAAACTACAATGGAGAAGACAGAACCAATTCGATTTCATTTGCACACACAAAACTGAATGACAATCTGGAAAAACAATCTAGATATTATCAGGTTGTATGTATGTAGATTATTGTTTGGTGCTAACAGACTTTCGTTCGGATCACGAACACCTTATCTGATGGTTTTCGTAGATTTTCAGACGGCAATCTCTCAGGTTTTGTTGTATGACCAAGTCAAACTCGAAGGAGAATTCATTCATTTACTCCAATGAGATTAAATACAAAATAACGATCCTAAATAGTACACACATATACGGGACCTCTATTTTGGTGGATACGATAACGATTCCAAGTAGTACACATATATGAGACCTCTATTTTGGTGGTCAAAGAAAAATGTGAACATTTGGCGATATCGGTGCAATATTCGGAGACCATATGAATTCATAGCGTTTGGAATCACAGTTCGAAAATAATTTATGAATCAACTGAATAATCATCTGAAAGAATCTAAGTACTAAGAGTTCAAGTAGAGCAATCGACTCTCTTCATATTTATATTAGCCTTTGTTGAACACTCCCAGAAGACCCAGAAGGCAGAGCCTTGTACGGGCAAGGGTCGGTTAATCATCTTGGGTACCGAACAGTAAACGAGACTAAAGTTCAGACGGTGTCAGATATTTGGTTCATTTCCAAACTTGCGTTAGTGAGATCAATAACAAAGAATTGAATGCTCGGTCAAATGCTTCTGCTTTCTTTTTTCCAGATTAAATTGAGAAAGTAATGAATAATGAAGTTGTCTGAGTAATTGTGATTATTTTAAAATTTGCACCCAACTCATGGATCTAAGAACTATTTGCATAGCTACCGATATCGAATGATTTAAAACATTTACTAAGTTACCTGCCTTATTCAACTTAGAAAACATGGTGCAACACTGACTAGAAGGCTCCTCATTCCTTCAAAACAAAATGCGCGTCAGATGCATAGCACCTTAAAACTGCAGCAACCTGTTCGTCTAGATTCCGATACAATAATTATAAAATTTGGTATAGCTGATTCCAAACTCGCAACTTGAAATTTATCTCTCGAAACACGTGTATGGCGCGAAATTAATTCCACAACAACGGCCGCTCATTTGTTTGAACCGGGAATGTCATACTTTCACGGCACACTGCGTTCCGAAGAATTTTCTGACCGGTCGGTATTCTGATGCGGTCAAGATTCAGTATACTTGTGGGCTTTTTGTACAGTGTCATTCATCTTACTCGCCGGATAGAGTTAGAGAGAATGGTTTTGTATCGAATTTGTGCGTATGCCTACAGCAAGGCACACAGTCCAGCTAGATAATTAACTTCTATATCCAGTTCTGTATAAGCACGTATTTCTGCTCGTATTTCTGGGTTGGAAAAAATACGTTGGTCGCTTTGGAGAACTTATCGATCTGAAATAAATGAACTATTGTTGCTGGTTATATTATTATCTTATTTTTACATGATGAAGCGTCAATTCCTTGACATTTCATCGAAATTTCTTCGCAATTGAGTTACACCAGAATTCCAAGTAGCAACTTAGTTTCGCAACTTCTCGCGTCGGCTGGTCGTTGCGAGAATTTGTACCAATTTCTTTTTATGATTGCAGCAATTCAGATAATTCGGAGGATAATTCCATTGATTTTTGTTAATGTAATAAATACATATCATCATTTTCAATTTTCACTATTGCAATAAACTTAATATGTGACTATACATTTTTTGAACCCTCAAATTCAAAACAATTACGAAACATACAAATTAACGAGTCTTACGATGGTGCCATCATAACTACTTAACTCAAAGTTGGTGGCGACAAAAATGACTATTTGCAACCAATAGCAACCAATAGAACAGGTTTGTTCTCTCGTGATACTCAAAAATATCACAAGAATTGGATGTAACTTTAATGAATGGCTAAAACAGATTGCTTCGTGGAAATCTGACATTTATTTCAACAGCTTTGTCACCTGGTTGGTCACTATATTCAAAACATCATTGAAATGGTGACGGAAGCAACTCGGGAAGCAATACAAAAATGTTTTGAAATTCATACCAGGATGGTATACCCTCGGTGGTACCTATTTCGAGACCTATTTAAAATAGTGGACAAAATTCTCGGTCGTTTTCTTCCTACGTTCAATGTTAAATTAGGAATTCGTTTTCAAATTCTTAATTCACACCGCGATTTTCTGCTTTTGGCAATATCCGAGGCAATATCCAAAATCGTATTTTTCAATTAGAGCCAGCTACAGAAAATACATTTGTGGATTGACGAGTGGATTGATGAGAGGAAGAACTCTTGAAAACAAGTTTTTCGTCAATTTTCAGATTGCAAATCGCTATACAGTGCCGAGTGAGGCACGACCACGAACGCGTTTTTTGTGCCTTTTGCAAGAATATTCCTATCGAGGCTTGTTTTCCTTCTCAACCTATAAATTGACGTTACCCAACAATTTCACGCATTTCGCTAGTTGTACTTACACTCGGATATTAGAAACAGATTAGACATAGAAAAAGAAGAAAAACTCGTGTTTTTGTTTGAATTGTATAACGAAAATGAATAGACTGAAAATATAGGTACAGTAATGAAATTTAGGTGTTACGTTTAGTTGAAGAATTTGGAATTATGTACTTCTTTTTTGTTGTTTTTGATAAAAGCAGATAGGTACTCCTTTTGATCTTCGAGAAAACTTTTACATTATGTTGTTATCTGGTTCTGAATAAAAAAAACAAAAATTGATTTAAATCATGATTTTAATTTTAAAAATCAAGCGATTTAAATCATGATTTCAATCGTGATTTTTATCACTTGATTTTAATCAGCCCAACCCTGTCTGAAAGTAATTTGTAATACCAGAACATTTGAAATTCTATGAATTAAAGTGTGCTAAAAATCTATATTACACAATACTTATTTTATCTTCAAGAGAACTAGTAGGTAAGTAGTAAGTACAGTTGTTCTAGGCTTTACTACTTATTATTCAAGGATATTCGATGATGGTTCGTTTCAGCGTTGCAAAAACATTGATATATTTTACTACTTATATTTCACTATTTGATCCTCGATTTGATCTCTGTCTTCCGTGTTTATGTTTGTTTTTTGTTTTTTCTTCCCGTTTTCTGTTTTCTTCGAGGCTTTCATTTTGTATTAAGTTTTAGATTTGTGCATCCTTATGTGAAAAGTAGTTCATTGGTATCAATCACTCAATGAAAAATTATTATGGTATTCGCTGGTTTTCTCAGCTCCATATACCTACCTTTCGATTGAAACTTCGATTGACTCAATAATGAGTACCTAGTACTTATAGTTGATATTTCTAGTGAGTGACTATAAACAGATTATTTGAACATTTCTGTATGCAAAACTCACATTATCGTGCCTATATATTTACAACTCCTGTCGTGCTCTCGCTCTCTCTTTCTAACCCATGTTAGCTCTTGGGTCAATACCAAAAAAATATTTGCAAGAGGTTTTAATTTGTTTGGCAAATAAACTTGGTGTTTGCAACAGACACGCTAGCAGCAACTTCAATCCTTCTTTCGAACTTCTGTGCGGTAAACTTGAAAGAGCAGTCAGTCCCCTTCTCACATTCATCCAAAATCGGGGTGTCGATGTCCGGTGTGGACTGTGGCAAACTCTGGGGAATTTGAGGACACAATCTGCGTGTAAACGTGGTTGCGTGTTCACCAATAATTATTCCCATAATCATTTCGAATTGTCATTGAATTTATAAGTATTAAAACCTGCTAATGGAATGGGAGAAATAATTTCGTTGTGTGTTTCCAAGCGCTGCGCTGATAGAAATATAATATTGAATAGAGCAATTCGAGAAGCAATTCATCTCGAATTCATCTATCAAAAGTTATTAACAAAGAATTTCAAGATATTTTCCTCGATTCCTTGTAATATCCGAAACAGAAATATTTATCAGTTGTGCCTACCGAATTTGAATTGTCTGATGGTACAAATATTATTGTAACTTCCAAAATTGCTCGATTGGTACTGCCTTGGGTAGGTATAGCCGACGATATAGACGTACATTTAGGCGCCCAGAGAAGAAAATTGGGCAAACTGATTTAAAATAGATATTCGTAATGTTTTCAATTTTCGACGATAGGAACCCCGGAGGGTAGGTACCTACTCATCAATTTCGAATTTAGGTGTGTATCCATTTATCAAATGGGTTTCAAATTTATGTTGGTTTGGATGGATTCTATACAATTAGGTGACATCTGTTTGGACCGGGGTTTGGACAATCAAAGTGATTGTCGTCAAAATCTAATCATTCGAAAACGGAAAAACGGTATTCATCAGATGCAATCGATATCTGGTCAGTACAAGAAATCATAGCTTCTACAAGCACATCTGTTTCTCTACCTATCTTGTCACTTCCGAGGAAATCGGTAAAAATACACCTCAACAGCAAGTACACCAGAAAACTTCAAAGTACTTACCTACTTACATAATTCATGATTCGGCAAAAGATGTCACACAAAGCATATGAATCACCAATGGAGAAACAGTAAATTAATGATAAATCACCCCCTTTCCGTTTTTACCCTAATATAATTGAGGCTCAGAGAAACAATATGCGCGCTGTTATAACCATTGGCGTAGAGAGATTAATCCAAGGATTGATCCGATGATTTATTCTGAAGTGGATAATTCAATTACTTAGATAATTATTGAATAATATTTTTTTTAATCAGAATATAATTACCTATACCTAATATTATATGACAGTGAGTTTTTAGAATAATTTCAAACATAAGAAAGATGTGAACGTTTGATATTCGAAATTAGACAAAAGTGATAGCAACATAAGACATCGTATGCTCCGATCCTCGCTCCGATCTCTATCTCGAACTCCATACTTATAACGTACATACAGAGCTCCGCTTTGCCAGAAATTTCGGATTCAGTATCTCTACGTTTCTTCAAATCATTTTCATTTCGACTTCGATTTCTGCTATAAGTAGTACCTACCTAATAACTTCAAAACCATTTTTCCGCAGTTGAAAAAATTCAATAGCTGTTAACTTCCGTATCATTTCGATGTTAGGGGTTACTGGGTACTTTTGTTATTTCTGGTGAAGATTTATTTAGAGAGAGAAATCATTCGTAAATTTAGATGGTTAGAGACTCACTTGAAAAGGTATAAACACAGGTGATTTGTTTTCTTCTGTGATAACCATGGATTTATTCAGAAATTAACTCCTTGAATTTATCAAATAATCTAGGTTGATCTCAAAGAAATAAATGCTTGGTTAGTATGACCTGCAAAATTACAAAGGTTTCTTATCAACATTTGATATTCTCGTAGTTGTTCAATCCTAGATAAACAGTTCGTGAGAAAGTTCCATATAGAAATAAATTCAACAAAACTTTGAGTTTGTTCTCGTGGTTTTGGAAATTATTGTGGTGAATTGAAAGTATCCAGTACTCTTCCTCTTGTGACGCCTATGGTCATCTACTGGAAGGGACGCGATTTCGTTATCAGATGTCGCACGGTGTCCCTTGAAACAAGGGTTGCGTGTGTGATTGTCACTTATTTACCTCACGAATAATTCTTATATTTACGCAGGTTAAGTTACTAGTTTATTCATCAAAGACAATTTTCGGATCGAACTTCGAGTACTTACTTAGGTATATTCCTTATGAAAATTCTAGAAAAACTGAATACTTTCACCAGCAAAAATGGGAAATCAAAATTGGTTTATTTTTTGGTTTACCTTCTTTCTTTTGATGAAGATACTTATTGCTATTATGATATATATGCATAGTTATTATATACTTAAATGATTGATATAATAATACAATTAATTGCAGACAATGATATACTTAATGAGCGCGAGATATTCGCAGGAAGGAATGATAGCTTCAAAAATATTGTTCTATCATGACACTTTTTGAAAGAGTTTTTCCATATTCTCCAACTATCTTTACGAAAATCAACTATTCGGAGTTAGTTTCAGCACAATGAGTCCTTGAAATATTTCATGTATTTTACCTTCATTGAAGTAATCTACCATATTATTGTAATGTAATGATCCTGCTCCACTTGCGCTAACGTTAGTGTTAACGCTTGTGGTCGAAATGCGACTCACTTCACGCTGGTCTATTCAACACACATTCAACCCACTGAAATTACAGAAACAAAAAACAATCAACTAGAATGCGTCAAAAAAAATGTCAAAAAAACCGCCACCCGAGTTAACGCCAATAGCAATGCCACATCCAATCAAGACGCTCAACTGTTGTCTAATTTGTGAAATGTTAAGTAATTGAACGGATTTATCAACGCGTTGCGACGCAGGTGGAGCAGAATCGAATCCGAACAGCAGATTTTTAAAGTGCCCTTTCATGCAATTGAACTCTGCTAGGGAGCATGTTAAAATGTAATGATCACATTTTTCTTGATTGGTACTTATACTTTCGGGACCTGAATGGTAGGATGGCAATCATAAACTTCATTGGGTAACATTAATAGGTTCACCAAGATTATAATAATGACAGATTAGTTCACTCATTGACGTTGGAAAGATTCAATGATTTGATTTATTGTGAGGTGATCAGCTCGGGATGAAATGAAAGGTTTTTCCAATCAGTTCGGTGGTTTTCGAATCATTTACAAACGCATTGAATAACGACAACTGGATGAATATCGGAATTACTTATCTGTTGTGGGTACTATCATAGTACTTAAGTGGTGTGAATAGGTATAGGCAAGATAGCCGGAATTCTTCCTGATATTCACTGATGTGATATAACGTTTTTTTTCACTTATCTACCAGATACATTTTCGTTCTGTAAATTATGTGCTCATTCAAGATCAACATCAATATGGGTAATCGATTATGATTTTTCATCACTTGATCTGGTTCTATATGCCAGTACTTAGTGCTTTTGCTCATTTCATAAAAATAATTGATGAATATTTTGAATATATTCTGCTTGCTAGTTAATTTACATCTCGATTTACATGAATGTGTCTTGAAGGGGAATACAGTTGAATAATACTGGTAGATCTTGAAAGCAAACATGCACCAGTAATTAGTCACTGAATCGATCAACGGTATGGGCTGCAACTTGGTTTTATGTCAATAAAAACAATTTTGATTAATACTCAGTGATATATTAGCTACTTGAATACTCTCACAACTCCATATGCAAGTTAATTAAATGATTTACTGTATCAACCAATCATATACAGGTTCTTCCATCACAATTCAAATTCAATCCAACCCAAATTAATCGTATTTCATAATCGATAAATCACCATGGAAACATCTGACATATTCAAATGGATTCCTATGTTCCAAGAAGAATACTCTTCCTTAGTAACCAGCGCGTGTCAATGAATTCAGTTTGTATCCGCTTTGAATAAATGCATATGCAAATAGTGCACACGTTCAAACCTACTCAACTTATATAAACTTTTTTTTATTAGCTACACGCGACAAGTGAGCTTTTTCCTAAGAGATTTGCATAATATTTACCTGTAAGCATTCCTAGCGGTGTGAATATAAATCCTTAACAACAGAGTCACTGGAATGAATCGGTAACACACACAAGCACAACAACTGAATCAAAAGTCCTTAAACACAACACTGAAAATCCTTGAAAAACACAAGACTAAAACTATGCAGGTGTCCATGAGTGTGAATAACAATTAAAACGTGTAATATCTTTACGCGGACAACATAACCGGTCCGACTTTGAGCTTCAACTGTTTAGTGCATAATGTTGACAGCCAATAAGGGGCGGGACCAGGAGGGGATAACACCCCCACTATGCTACACCTGGCAAAGTGGGGGAAAAGAGTGGGATACGCGGTGCGGTTGAACGGACTTGAAATAAGTTTCGAGCCGATTTGTGTTCTGCTTTGCAACAATTCCATTTTTTTCATCGCCCTTGATTGAGCGAGATTCTTCAATAGAAGTTTTATCATTAGAGTGTGTACACGGGGCGCTCTGAAGAAGGGATTCTCATTTGTGATCTGATTGAAATGGTTGATATTAAGACTATATTATAAATTTCATCTTCCTGAAAGTTCGAGGCAAGCGAGAGTAATCAACTAGGTGATAATTGAAAACTTAATGACTTCAACTTCCAAATATACTCACTTCCAAATATTAATGATCATCTCAAGACACAATGAGTTGGTCGGATGGTGCTGGCTTCAACCCACAAATTAGGTTTGAACATTTTCCATGATGATGGGAAATCCATTTCACAGTGCCCTGTTTCATACATCTTCACTGCATCGGAGGAATGATCGTGGTGAGGTATATCAACAGTTCTTGTTTTTGGAAGGGAACATCTGAGGTCCGTTGTCAAATTATCTTCGATAAACTTCGGGAAAAAAGTTACGACCTATTTGTCAACTACACTCAATCTATGAAAGATGCAGATTCAACTTGAACTTTCAATAACACCATTATAATCATCAACGACTTCTCCAAAGTTCATCAGTTTTTGATAAATGATTTGCATTCATTATCATTGCATTGCAGCTATGCTAATAGAATTTCCTTCTCTTGAGTGCAAGTGACATCAGTTTGGTGTTTCTGGAGTTAGTGTTATTAACCTTACATCGAGTTTTCATCACGGTTTTTACACCACAGCTTCCAATCTTACCGATTAGAAGAAGAGATATACTCCGTGAAATAAAATTCAATGATTTTCTGGATTGCTTTCGTAACGTTGTCAAAATTCTAGCCTTCTGCTTCTAGTATAGTCAAGTCGTCGAGAATCACGGATGCACAAATCATTGATTGCACTTACTTCCTGTGGAGGATTAAGGAATTCAATTTGCTTCTGCCTTACAATAATTGTTCCAAGCTTATAATTCGTACCTATGGTTTGTTTGGAATACAACATTCTGAAGATTTCCACTCCTAAAACTAAAGATTCCACAAGTGCTGAGTTTTTTTTCTTTGGAGACCAAAATGGAATTTTTATCGCCTCCTCTAAGTCCACTGTCTTGGATTAATAGCCCTTTGATGAGTACTTACCTACTTCATCAATCCTATCTAATTATCATTTATATACATGGTCGACGCAGACACTCATATTTGTTGATATATTGGAAATGTAATCACACGAAATTTGAAGCACTGCATTAGTCCGACTGCTCTGAACTGATTTTAAACCATTGTTGTTATTATGTTTCACCGCACAAACCTCTTGCTAAGGTTATCATTAAAATCACTTTGACGATCTTTCACTCTGAAGCACGTGTTCCTTGTGCTAACACTCAGTTCTGGGTGGAATTTTAACGCTTTATATGTGTTAGAAACCATCCATATACAAACTTTTCCGGTATGTTAAACATTAATTTCGATTATGCACTTTCCGCTGTATCAAAAATTGATGAGTGTCTCAAAAAATGGTTTACTAGAAAAAAAAAAGGAATTGATCCGAAAGTAACTTATTGACACAAAGGCGTAATATGTGAACCTTTCATGAATCACAAGGAGACGATAGAACGCAACTGAGAAAGATTTTGGAAAAACTAAATGAAAATAAAAAGTTGAGCGTTTGCAAACATCAGCATGTGCCGTCTGCTTGATACATCTCATTTCAAATCATCTTTCGAACAATTCTTCATTCATCGTATATTCCGAGGTATATCCCCATCGAGATTAAGGCACTCGATGGACAGGTCACCTTAAACATTTCAAGAGACCGGTGTCGGAGATGAATTTTTTCACGAAAAATTGATGAAAATCTGATGAAGATGATATGCTAAGAAAACATATCTAATCGAAGGAACTCGATTAGTATAATTTGTTCAAGGAGATTAAATGGTAATTACCTATACAATAGATACTGGCAAGACTTCTATTTTACAATGAATGGAATGAGGCGGTTGGAATGAATGAACGTGAGCAAAGACATTTACAATTTACCCCTTTCTTCTTTATTCCTTCTAGATCGATGAAATGACTCAATGCATATAGCTTGAAAATTTGTTGAAAAGGATGAAAAAGGAAGCATGAAATAATACCCGATAAAATCCACAACAGGATCATTGTGATTCACCTACTCATGACACATTGAACGCTCAAAAGGTGCATGAGGAAATGAAGGCAAAATATTGTTGGTCCCATACCGATTATTGTTCTAAAATTGTTCGTTTTCGTTAACCAGCTGACGAACGTCAACCCTCAAAAGTCGAAACTTGTGCGAGCAATGGATCAACGAGGCCTTACCTTTTAACGTGCGATTACCCAGCACGGTGGCCCGGCGAGGATTCGAACCCCGGCCTTCCGCTTGTTAGGAGATATGCTAACCACTACACTACCGAGACCACTATTCGATGAGGTCTTAATTTTTACGGGTTTCAGAATGATGTACAACTATAGATCAACGAGGCCTTACATACCTCTCAACTTGCGATTCACAGGCAGCCCATGAACTTGAGTACCAACCATGTGAAAGACTGGTATCCTTCAACTTACATTACCCATTTGCCTGATATATGAAACTTCAATTGAAGCTGGTGAAACGATCTGGCAAATCTGGTATAGCAAGTCTTGCATATCCGAAGAACGTTATTGGTGAACTGTATCTAACAGATGATCTCTTTATACAGAATCTGAGAGAGTTGAACTGATGAGTGCTCGCCTCCGAATGTTATGGGTGTGTGATACGCCAAGTCCATTGTGATATCAAGCTTCTTGTGAAGCTCCATAAAGTCAGGAACACGAAGATCGATTTGAAATAATGTAGATGAATAGCTAGCATGGTTATTTGAATAAATCTTACTATAAGCGAAGAGAAAGAATATGGTATCCAATTTGCAGAACTGACTGCGACTGTTTCTCAATTCATAAGTAGATCCACTTAATATTGTATTTTGTATCTCAAATCATGTTCAATTATGGAGCGTTCCTGAAGAAAAACCATTTGAAGTCCGAAAGCTTGAACAGAAATAAAGAGCTCATTACCTCAGACTGCGATACCCTTGTCTCCGTATTTATTCAGTCGATCCAGTATCATGCCTTGCCTTGTTGTTATTCTGGTCTCGGTAGTGTAGTGGTTAGCATATCTGCCTATCAAGCGGGAGGCCGGGGTTCGAATCCTCGCCGGGCCACCGTGCTGGGTAATCGCACGTTAAAAGGTAAGGCCTCGTTGATCCATTGCTCGCACAAGTTTCGACTTCTGATGGTTGACGTTCGTCAGCTGGTTAACGAAAACGAACAAATTTAGGACAAAAGTTCATCCGTTGGTTTGTCAACTGAGATGTTGGCGAAACTTCGAAACTCTATACCGACAAACCAACGAATAAACTCCTAGAATAACAACTTCTACTGGGTGCTACCAACTGTCGTTAGAAAGACTTCTATCAGTCTTTGAATAGGTTGTCATCCGTGAATTATAGCGAAGAGGTTTTCATCGTACGATCGGCGTTCGGATCGATTACGGTTATTGATCCTATGGTTAGTGGTTGTTTAGAAAATGATGGTTCGTTTGGTTGGGGACGTCCTGGTCAAAGGACTACTTTCTGAAATGTGTTTTTTATAAAGGCATTCCAGTCATTTGGTATGTTTTGAGAATTGTCTCTTTTGTTTATTCCTCCATGCTTTTTCAAATGATTCACCTGCGCTATTTGTTCAGCTGCCTCGGAATCTATTTTTCCTACGACCACATCGGAAAGTAACATATATCGCACTCTCTACTCCCATGGAAAGTGACCACTCAACTTACTTTCCAGAGTAGTGTCGAAAGTACTTTCCGCATTGCTCTGAATAAGCCTTCCAACATGTGAATCCTGTGAGGTTAACATAGTATGTAATTATTAATCGCTCATTCTTATTGATATTATTCACACAACAAAAAGTGTTCACGCCGAGGACCGAACCCACAAACTTGCGGTTATCTTACCGGATACTCTACCGACTGAGCTAATCCAAATTGAATTAACATTATCAGAGATATGTACTTATATCTCGTGAGTCGTTTACATTGATCTAATTATATTTCTTGTATTTTCATTTTATCAAAACGAAATTTGCTATTTTGCCACGAAAGCTTAAAACTGTTTGTAATTATTGCAATAATTGGTTTTACCCGAGAAAACATTGAAACGAATCATTTGGAGACACCGTTACAATTTACAAATTAAAAATTGTATCTAATAAGTACTTACTTATCGTCATATTTTCAAACAAACGTTAACTATCGTTAATTCAATTCACTATGAAAGTTATTGTAAATTCATGTGCACTTTTTATAGAAACAATATTCAAATATTCACATTTAAAACGTAAGATTGATCAGAAAACTCAATATACACGATCTGATATTTACATATTGTTTGATGAAATAGGTGGTCTTAGGAAAAATATTGTGCATTACTTGTGCGAAAGTAACATTTTTCCCACTCGCCTGAAAAATGTCACTTTCCGCACTAGTAATGTAATATACTACTTGCTATGACCCCATAGGAAAGCTGTCCTACTGCTAGGCTGCTATTTCTGTGTTCCTGCACTCTACCTGACATTCTCCTATTCATCTGGCCTATATATATTGCTCATCACAGTCTCCGCGAGTGATGCTATATATACTACTTGGTTTTCGAAAATCCTGTCATTTGGTCTAGGTATGACCTTCAGGTTGAAAGTGGTTCGTATGTTTCGTTTTCTCATTACTCTTTCGATTTGGTCAGTGACTCCTTTGATGAAAGGTAGTGTCACGAAATTTTTAGGTTCCTTAGGGTCTTCTGTTTGTTGTGATGGAAACTTAGATGAAAATTTTGAGTGACTTTAAATTTGAAGTTCATTCGCCTACGGATCATGTTGCGAACTCCATGAGAAATGAGTATGATTCCTTGCTCCATTTTTCGATTTCATTTGAGTTTTTGATGAAATTGATGGTAGATATAAAAAAAATAGGTGCACCTTTATTATATACAGGTAGTCCTTTATTATCCAGCACAGAATTAAACTCTAGGAAAACGGTAGGTACTCTCACAATAAGGATTTCAGTTTTCTTGATTGTTTTTGGCCTTGATGGCATGAAAAATAAAAACAGAGTTAACCTGTATTTTTTAGCTCACGATCAGAATCGGTAGTTACGCTCAAAATGAAAATCTAGATTTTTTAGATTGGTCCTGCATTCGAGCTGCGAAATAAAAGGCACCTTTTTTATAACGGGAGGACACCCCCTATATGAGTTCTGCCACCATATTCACTATAAATTCTGTGAGTACAGACAGAAATAGTGGGCTGGAAAAATGTCTCTCGATTACTTACGTCATCGCATCAGGAAAGAATAACGATTGAAATAAAAAGAAATCTGATTCGAAGTGTTCGCGCTCTGTACTGAAAGAAATAATTCTCAGTGAAATATTTAGCATACAATTTTTGTCATATATGTCATCAAATTCATCATACAAAATAAATCTAATGAATCGAAATTCTCAATTTAAGCGCACCATTTCATAGAACGACGTAGACATAGACCAATTTGAATAAATTCATATTTGATTATTTTTTTATGACTCTCTTCTCATTGATGAATTCTATCCAATTCAATTCCTGAATATATAGTTTTCAGTATGATGGATGGAGAAATATCTAGATATCGTTACTAGATTCATTTGTAATTTGACGGCATGACTTTATCATCATGGTCATTGTCTGTCTACGTTGTTTTCAATTGAAGGTAATGTAGTATAATTTTATTATGATATATTCTGTAGTGAATATACTTTCCACAATCATTTGAATATTTTCATCTTCGTTTCCAAAAGTAGCAGAATTTGTGGAAATAACTCAATTAACATAAGAATGTATTCCAAGTGAATCTGTTAATACACAGTCACTACTTCGAGCAGGCATTGTTAAACCCTCTTCATGAAACAAGACGTTGAAGACTCTAACAAGACATAGCAACACTAAAGAATTCAAACGACACTCGGTTGTATATCCTCAACGGTTAAAAGTAAAATGCGAAGAATTCTGTATTCCGTGAATAATAGCATTGTGAAAACATGTACGGCCGTAGCGGTGATAACTAAGAATCCGATACCAGTTGCTGAAATATTGTATGACGATAGATGAGTTACATAGCGGAGATTTATCCGATATGGCTGCTCTACGGATGCATCTTAGAAGTGCAGGTTAAATCGAACATTTCTTTTCATTCGGCATCAAGTTATTCAATCTTGCACTATTGACATGCCTCTGAAGTCTGCTACAATTCGATAACTTGGATTTCAGTCTCGATATCTGGTATAAATGCATAGAAAGAAAGATTCAATTCATTGATTTTTTGAATAAAAAGCTTTTTCAATGAAATTAGTTTACCACGCGACAGGTTCCATACGTTAGGAGGGATAGGTTTTGTATTTAATTGTGGATTCAATAATTTAATCTGAATAATTCACCTATTAGTACATTTGAAACACACTTTTGTTTTCATTGGTCAGAAAAGTCCTTCAAAATGGTTTCGATAAATTAAAAAACCCGCCATAACTTCATCAGCTATCAGAATCGATATTCTATGTCTGATATAATAATAATAATACATTTATTGCGCATCGCCAAACACAAATATTACGTTTCAGATCACGAATTTAACTCGCCTTTGATTTTCCTCCAGCATCACAGATATTTATGAGAAAAAATAAGTATCAGGGCGAGGGAAAAAAAAAAGGAGGAAATGACTAAGTGATGGAGGAAAAGAAGGAGAACAGGAATGAGGGAAGAAAAAAGTTAAGCGATCAGTCAACGTTTTCAGACTCCCGATGGGAACCATCAGCGTGGTTTCACCCAGTATTGTTTCATGTGAAATAAATGTTTCTTGAAAATCCATCTGAATGAATTGATTGAAAGTTCCAAAGAATTATTCTTACAAGATAATGATTCATAATGGATGAAATGTTAGAAGAAAAACATCTTTCGAAAGACTCTTTTGTGTGTGCAGGAACTACAAGAATACTTTTTTTATATAATATTCAGATTATTGACGTTCGTTCCATTGAAAAGTAGAGATCAGGGATGGATTGTCATAAACTGGTACAATATTGTAAATAATATATTTCTGCTAAAAAGTTTCATATATACAATACATACAATATCACATGTGTTAACCGAATCTGACAAATAGACTGCGGGGTTGAAGTGACATATCGGTCATACCACTAATTAGTCCAAGAAGGCCACTTGTTTTATTAGGGGGATGCGTAGCATTACAGATATGGTGAATTCAAGTTATGTTAGAAGTAATATTATATCAGATAAATAGTAGACATCATTATGTTCTGTATTTAAAAATCGTTAGATCAAGGTTTGATGGATTGAGGATGAACAAAGCAGCAGAAGCAGCAGTTGATAATCATGAAAATTTAATTGGAAGATCTCGGTTATATAAATAAATGTGGATTCGAATGTAAAATGTGCGGTGGAATTCTAGCATTGATATTCACTCTATATTGAGATTTCAATTTCTTAAATCGAAATATTGGTATTACAGTTTAAATAAGGCATGCGATAAAAATTGAAGTAACAATATCAATAATAGGTTGAGACTCCATATTCATGTTATTGATATTCCTGTTCTGATGTGTATAAAATATTCAGTAAATATTAGAATGGTGGCTATGGCAACATGTTACCTGAATGGATATTTCAATATTAACCCTTTCATACAACCCAACAATATGCAGTTGAAATTCAATATCAATACCGAATCTATATAAAAAATATCAATCCAAATTATTTCAAAATCAATTTTTCCACTTACGATGTATAATAGGCCCAAGTTAAAATCGGGGCTCAGTCGATATAAATAATATTTGCTTTTCTAGAGTCGGAATTTAAATGTCCTATAATAATATAAGGGTACAGGAAACGCGAATAATTTCGATGCATTTGCAGATAAACATGATATTCTCCTCACGCAATATCCTATCTGCACCCCTGCTGACAATTTTCGAATTTTCCTGTTTCCGCCTGAAAGAGAACGTGTTCCCTAGAACAATAAGGAAGTGTCGCCAACTTACGGAGACGTCTTGAACTTCTGCAAAGTCGATTTTTTTCTCTGCCGGACATCTGGCGAATAGTAGTGGAGGTATTAGTGGAGAAAGCGATGTCCAAGCGTCTCGACGCCCAACGTCGACAGCACCTTGCAAACGGTTCGTGTGGCGGAGACACAGGATAAGTTTGGGACTAAGAAAACAAGGGAATGGTGAAAGTTGAGCAGTGGAATTTGGTCCGGTTTTTCAGGGTGTTTCAGGATTCAATGGCGATTTTTCTTGGAACGTTTTAGATAAATATTGCGCTGGTTTCAGCGCAATATAATATTGCGCTGGTTTCAGCGCAATATTTATCACCACCAAAGGTGTTTCACTGGGGATTAGGTGATATTTCGCTAACATTTTCTGAGCCACTGAATAGACATCGAAAGGATACTTCTTTGAATCATGTGGAATATAAATAACAATTTGGTTGTCACTCGAAAAAAGAAATCATAAGTATTTCGTTCAATTCATAGTGTCAATGAAATTGGTACCTATGTGGAACTTTCTAAATCTGTATACACCCAGTTCTGTTCATTATTCTCGTCATTGTAACTAGATGAAGCAACCTTTGATGATGTTTTTATACTGTTCCTATTTTCTGATGATAGACAAACAACTTGGTCCAATGTTTCGGATGAAATATAATGTAGCATAGTGAAGTAGGTACTTTTGTCGTACCTACCAATTATAAGTTTGATCGATTCAGTTGTATCGAAAATCTGGGAAAAATAGTTTTGTAGGAATATTGAACTTTATAGAGATTCACAGAGGCAAGAATAAAAAATTGCAATCGAAGAGGAATTTGAATATGAGTTCTGAAAATAAAGACAGTGTGGATCGCAGTCGAATAATTTTCATTTGAGAATCTGGAAAAATGGCTACATAGTGCTACTGAAATTTTTAAAATTGGGAGAACCTACAACCCAGAATTAAAAAAAAATAGGTCTTGACGCCGGTTCGAACCAAGAACTACATTTGCCTTCATAAAGTCTGTTCCATCAACAGTTTGCGCTACGAAGAAATACAGAAATTTTTCTCGGAATCATGAATATAGCGTGTTGCTGTAGCTCTATTATAACTTCTTAACTGATTTGTAGCATTTTACAAAACATAGGGTGTTCTATAAATGAACGGTAGAATGTATATCTAAGTAATAGAATAAAGTTTAGGTCGTCAATGCCGTATAATAATGATAATCTCTATTCACCTTTCTTTGCCATATAAATATGAATAAGGTATGTCAGTTCACGTGGTGAGTTGAAATGAATAAATGAGAGATGAATATGTACAGTGTGATACGATACAACATATTACAAAAATGAGATTCCATATATCAGTTACTGGAGACATGTTCCATGAATTCGTCTATTGAATAGTAGACGTTATTGCCCAAGTATCGCTTTAATCATGTTTGGAAACTTTTCAGTGTTTCGTGATTTTCAAAGTGTGGTGGTAATTTATTATAGATATATAGATATAGATAAGTTATTTCATTGATGACGTATCAAACGTCACTTTTACTTTTCCTCCCTAGGAAATTCCCCACTGCTCTGGGAAATATGCTAGTGATTTTTCCATAAACAGACACCACCTACCATGCAGAAGTGGTATCTAAAAACTCAGAAGGAGTAAGTTTTTTGTATTTTCTACACGATATGCAAAAACTTTGTTCCTCTGAGTAGTATTGATGCGTGCACGCAGCTCGGCAATTTCCACTAAGCATCATATAAATCCTGGCAGAGAAATAAATGCTGTGATTGGGATTCAAATCCGCATGCAAACTTGACAAAAATTCGAAAAGTAAAAGCTTGGGAGAGTCTGCACTGTGAATTAGCCATCGGGTGCAAAATTTTTCATAATATTTCCCCAACAGTTTTAACGGAAAATCAAATTATTCCGAAAGTTCCACAAAAATATGGCACCGAAATTTAAAACTCAATTATTCACAAAAAAATTATTCGCTCAAATGAACGGGCCTGCTGGTGTATATTCTTTTCAGTGTGCTGTGAGTCCGATTCTAAAACAGACTATAAACTCGATATCTTGATCTGAGGTGGCGTCAAACCATGCCATCTTCACACACTCCAAGTGTTCATTATGAGAAATCATTTATTTATGGAAATTCTACTAATTAGGGTTTTGTTGTTACAAGTCAACCAATTTGTTCCGCTTTACAAATACCCATGTAAATGTAGCTCGACTATTTCCTCCATCCTTCAATCATTAAGTGCCACTCGACTGTAAGTACCTGGTAGTTATTTAATTAAGCATTCAGTTAGGACAGGTAGGCTTTTAATTGAATCACCCGCAATCTTTGTTTATCAAAAAAGATAAGAATCCATGAGTGGTGATATGGGTTGTATTATTTACAAATAGATTTGTAGATCGTATCGTTGAACTAATTTGTTGGAGGAAATATAAAGATATACAACAAGCAGGATGTGTTATTTGAATAATTATATCGAAATTCATGAATATCTTTCTGATGCCGAAAAAAAGAATGGAATTTATAATGAATAATGTGAATGGGTCGATATCTACTCGCCTAGGTATATTCAATCAGATCTTCAAAAACTACTGAAAATATTCATTATTGATAGAGCAAAAATATTAACGAAAGTACACTGCTCAGCCATCTAGAAGATGGACTTGGGCTATTGATGATAAAAAGTTAGTCGGCAGTTTGTCTATTATACGAATTACACATCGTACTTGTTTCATACTGAAACTTTGTGTAGAGATCAATTGGTGTTCGGGTAATTGATATCCAGAAAAAGTCCAACTTTCACAGCAAAGGCTTCAATCTGGTCAATTAACCATTCATACAATTTTTACATTATATTGAATACATTAAATAGAAATAGCTTAATGTGAAAATAGTATGAATGTTGATGAAAGGTCTATTCCTTTGGGCTTGCTCCTTAGTTGAGGAACTAATTAAAACGTTTTGTTTTGTTCTTCAGAGATCTACATGGTACTTTCTCTGAATATAATTTCGAAATAATATCGAGAATGAATTATGAAAATTATACTAAATTCCTAGTCAAAACACACATTTAGGAAACTCAAATGAAGAGAACACTTTTGAAATGAGTATTCAGTTCAGAATCTACGCATGTTGTGATTTTTTTCAAAAACATTTAATACATTTTCGAAATTTTCCATACAAATTTTCAAAAGGGGATTTTTGAGCAAGTAAAGTATGAATATAGAAATTGTTTTCATTTGACAATACCAATTATATAGTTTAAATCATTATTATCATATAAAACAAATAAAAACCCACGATAAACTTTTGAATGCCCACTACTGGTTTATGCCCCCAGACTGACCTGCTCCACTGCATCACTTCTCCGAATATGAATCGTTCATATAAGCTATTCTTGATGTCTGATTTAGTAGCTATCTCTTCCTGTGAAACGAAATAAATGAATTGAAAATTTTTGCTGCTACGCCACTGGAAACCCTCGTCCTACCCGTCGTATAATAGCAGTCTTCTGTCATAATTTCACACCATGTTTACAAGGATGTCGAGCGTGCTTCACTTTAATTAATTACTTCTTCTTCTGGTAATTGTGACCGCAATTTACATTCGTTAAAAATTCTCCTTGGATTCGCCAGCTTTATTAATTTCTCAAGAGACAGAGATGGTTGCCTTGAGCTCAGTTTCAACACTGGTGCCGTCCTCTGAAAGGAATATTCAGCTCCTCAAATAAGGTATCCGATTTGTTAAGGTTACTGTTTTTTGTATCGATATGTTTGAGTTATCAGAGAATGGCGAAAGTACAGATCATACATTGTACAATATTCTAAAATTGTTCGTTTCCATTAACCAGCTGGCGAACGTCAACCCTCAGAAGTCGAAACTAGTGCGAGCAATGCATCAACGAGGCCTTACCTTTTAACGTGTGATCACCCAGCACGGTGACCCGGTGTGGAATCGAAACCCGGTCTTCCGCTTTAGGCGAATGTGCTAACCTCTACATTACCCAGAACCACATTGAATCGATATTATATACTCCGAGTCTTAGAAAACAACTGTATTTTCAGAGCTTCAGCTTTTGAATTTTTTACAGATTTTTTCGATACCATATCGAGTGTAACTTGTCCTTGTGTATGTAGTGCAAATAGTGAAGTGTTTTTGAAAATAAAATCCTCACTAAATACGAATTCCATCTCCTGAAGTCAATCAACGCTGGTAGCGATTGGGATGCATATAGTCAACTATATAAGTGATTCTTGATTCCTGCTGAGAATCGCAAATTGAATACTAAGACCTCGTTAACCCTTACTTTAGTTGTTATACTTAGGGGATCGCGTTCGTAGAGGGGCGATAGTTGGTTAAAAAAGACAGCTTTTTCTAACCGGTACTTTTTATTGTAATAAAATTTTATGCATGTTGATGACTGTCTGAAGGAATTTGTAATCAGGACGTCAGAGTGGTCACTTATTTGGAATGGGAGTCCTATTTGATAATTGCGAGCAATTATTAAAAATGAAGAAGAAGAAGAAAACAAACTGATTTCTAGTTGAAATCAACCTCTCGAAGTAGTACTTCACTTGATTCGCCTTAACTGTAAATGTCTTGGCAAAAATTATAGTTCTTAAGAAAGAATAATCAATAGGAGATTCAACTAGGGGTGACAATATTGGGAAAGTAACTCAAAAAATAGCATTGGATTGGATTCAAGATAGCGAATGTCTAGTTTAGCATTTTTTCCTGATAGTATTCGTGACGATTGTTTCATAGTTGTTCCAGAAGAAAAAAAAATAGATTATTAGAAATATTCGATTTCAAAATAGAAGTATCGACTAGTTATATACGATCTATGCATGTTATTTCTTTTTCCTTCGATAGTTGAAATTGCGAGAAAAACGTCAGCTGATCTTTGCCTTGCATGAAACTAATTTTTTCTGAACTTTTTTCTTATTCACCGATATTACTACATATACTGATAAGAAATTTCAATAAAAATCCTTTACATCTGAAAATTGCCTGTAACTAACATGTTAAACGCATCACCACTTGATGTTGCATTTGAATCAGTGAAATTATATTATTTATTCCTTGTTCGCTTGTTTGTTAGCTGTTGCTGGACTGATACTTAGGATCACATTCGGCGAAGCTAGTCAGTATTCGATGTTGAACCTTCCACGACGATGCCCCTTCGATTTGCATACAGGCGTGCATTGTAAAACAAATTTCAAGGACGTCCTTGTTCACGTCTTACGTTTACAATGAACTGAAAGGGAATTACATGTGGCGTTTAGTGGAATCAAACGGAAATTGATTCCAACTCATCTGAAAAGATTTTTGAGGACAACACGAACAATAGTCATACTCATACATACATACTCTTCGTCGTACTGTTAGAGTGTCAGTGAAGCCGGAGTATTTTTCATTTTTACTTTCCTTTGTCAAACATTCTGTCGAGTGCACCCAGAAGTCAGAGCCTTGTGCAGGCAAGAGTCGACTTATTATCTTGGGTGCCGAAACGCTGATTTTTACGGTAGCGCGTGAGCTATTACAGCTTTAGGAAAACCCAGAAAAAGGGAGAGTACCGGGTCGGTTGTTGTATTCATTCAAAATTTCCCACTTACGAGGATTGGTATCTAGCCAACTCACAATTTCCTATCGTATATTGAATGTGTTCCAGAAAACTGACCACAACCGCTATGATGAACATTTATGGAAAGGAAATCTTTATTGAAAATCACATTGGGAGACTTGTAGGAATGCTTCCAGGAAGATAAGCCAGAGAAAATAAATGAGTGCTCAGAATTAAAGACAATTGGGATGGAAGCATCGAACGCTGAAGACAAAGCCATACATCATGAGTTCCGGCTAGAACAATATTTATTCTGCAATACCTCAGTTGACATCAGTTAGACTATTTGTACTTAACTGAAGATGAACATATATATATGTTCGAAACATGTCTTAACTAGGACATAGTTCCTTTAGGAATTAAATATGTTGTGGAGATGACTTCGTGTTTTCTTTTTCAATAAAATTGGTCTTCCACTTTGAGTATGGACTACTACCTTCGTATAAAAAAGATTATATGGCATGCGAATTGAACGAATCATTTTGTGGTCACAAGCACGCTCAAAAAATCTAGATGATATAATTTAAAAACTGTAGCACGTCACCATGGGCGTGGTTAAATTTTGAAGTACACTGTACACAGATTGTCATAGAATTGAGGATTGAACGACTTACCAGAAAGAAGTTTCTCTGAATTCGTCTATGACTGATATGCGCAAATTGGAAAAATGATTCGCAATGCCCCTATACCACGATAACTCACTCGAATATCCCTCAACATACCTTTCGATGATATCGCCTCTTTGGGTCGGGATGACAAAAAAATATTGCATTTTTCGAGATGGGTGGGTGTCTCTCTATTCGGATGTGACCAATCTCTTATAATTTGGATTGAACTTCCTTCAGGTGAGTCGTTTAATCCTCAATTATACTTTGGTTGCTCCCATCCGAATATATCACCTTGTAGATGTTAAAAGAATTATTTGAAAGGTGATTGAAATGTTATTCAGACTGATCTCAAACTGATCTGAGAAATCTAAATAAACTGTTTGTTCGTCATACAATTCCCCGCTATAAATTAAGCATGTGATACAGACAGTATTTCAATGTTAACACGATACAATGTTTCAAAAGTCATTTAACAGAAAGATTAAACGCGTTTGATATAATTGTTGATGCAATGCGCAAATGAACCTTTTGTTATTTTTGGTCCAACGTAGAATTTACCAAAAGTATTTTATTTTCGGACGAGAAGAAAAGCATGTTTTCGATTGTTGCTTTCTTGATCCTGAACTTTTTGATTATGTCGATGAACTGGTTCTCGGTAATGTAGAGGCAAGCACGTCCGCCCCTCGATTGAAAGACCCGGGTTCACCGACCCACTGTGCTGGTACTCACACGCTAAAAGACAAGGCCTCGTCAATCCATTGCTCGCAAAAGCCTTGACCTCTGAGGGCCGACGCTCGTCAGCAGGTTATCGTCAAAAACCATTTTTTTTCCGTTAATAATAGTAATGTTACCTATTCTGATTTTAGATGAATGTACACTCTGGACAAATCCAAGAGCAAACAAATCCATAAATTTGAGATATTTTCTTCAAAGAGGGGTTTTCCAATAGGCACAATTTTTCTTATTCGTTCAACTCTTGGAAATGATCCCAAATTTTTTCATATCGACAGAAAGCGAATCGCATTCAAACCTTTCCATAGTGTCACAGTTTCCTGCACCAGATATCTGATTTCAAGCTGATAGATGTATGTTTTAGTACTATAATTGTTACCTGGCTCAGGAATGCTAATATGTCCTGCACCGATGGGCGATATACTTTATCCAAATGTCTTCCACAAATATCCAACAATGAGACGAAACCGAATTGTATAGTTTCATGGTATTTGCTAACAATGATGCCATTAGAATCGTCAGTGAATGTGAGTGACTAGATGAGAAGATATATATATATATGTTTCGAATAAACTGAAAAGCGAAGTCATCTGTCGACCTAGCCGTTTTTGCGAACAGGTGTGGGTAAAGCTTACTATCAAAAAAAAAACTTTTGCAGTGGGTGTAATATACAAAGCACCTCCACAAGATGAAAAACTGTTTTTAGAGGAATTCGAAGATACTCTGAGTTATTTTCATCCAACTGTAGATGAAATTATATGCACTGGAGATTTCAACATAAACGTTCTAGATTTCGAGAACACATGCGTAGATAATCTTTTATCAATTATAAAAATCTTTGGTTTGACTCAAATCATTGACTCACCTACAAGAATAGGTAGAAACAGCCGAACACTATTGGATTTGATTATAATTAATGAAAATTCTCTAATGGAGGGGGGTGTCATCGATAATAACGGTATTTCTGATCATTTGATAATCCAATGCAAAGTAAAAGTTGATGATGATAAACGGTCCACTAAAATGTGTACATACAGAAATTTCAAAAATTTTAATGAGGAACTTTTTCAAAGAGACTTATACAATATGCCATTTTTCCAAATTTACGATCAAGAAAGCATTGATGAAAAAATTTGTTTATTGATAAATATCCTTCAAAATTTATTTGATCGACATGCTCCCATTATTACTTCTAGAGTCACCAAACCCAAAGCTCCCTGGCTAACGTTTAACTTGAGGCAAATGATGTCCACTAGAGATAAAGCACTGAGAGCATTGAAAAGAAATAGAACCGAGGGACGGTTGCAATATTATAAGGACATCAGGAATTATGTTAATAGGGCTATTCAGAGAGAGAAAAAAGCATATTTTTGTTATCAGTTAGAGAACACGAAAAATAATAAAGAAATGTGGAAAACACTAAAATCAAATGGAATTTTACATGAAAAATGCATTGAAATCCCAGATCATTTGAATAACCCAAATGATGTAAATACCTTTTTCATTAATTCTATACCTAAAATGCAGCCACCAAAAGATCTGATAACTTTTCACAAGGAAAACCATCTGGTAGAACCGGATTTTGCGTTCCAAGAAATTAATGATTTATTCACAAATAAAATTATATATAACATAAAATCGAATGCTAAAGGTTGTGATGATATAAATATCAAATTAATTAAAATGTGTTGTCCCCATATCGTGCAATATATCACCCATATCGTCAATTTTTGTTTAACCCATAGCGTATTTCCAGAGATGTGGGGGAGAGCAGTGGTGCGAGTACTGCCCAAAAAATCTAATCCAACGGAATATAAGGATCTGCGTGCAATCAGTGTCTTACCTACTTTGTCAAAAGTTTTTGAACGAGCAGTTGAAGAACAGTTGAGAAGTCATATCTATCGGTTTTCACTACTACCGGAAATACAGTCTGGGTTTCGCAAAGGCTATAGTTGCACCACTGCTCTACTGCATATCGTGGACGACATTATTAGGGCTACAGATGAGGGCCTCTGTTCCGTACTTGTGCTCCTTGATTTTAGTCGAGCTTTCGACACTCTTAACTATGACCTACTTCTAGCAATTTTGAATTATATGGGATTATCGAGAAGTGCTATCAGACTTCTAGAATGTTATATCAAAAACAGGGAACAAAAAGTGTGCCAGCGTGGAATATATTCAAACTATATGAAACTCAAGTCAGGTGTGCCACAGGGTTCAATATTGGGTCCATTGTTGTTCACAATTCATTCATCAAATATGTTACGTTGTTTAGAAAACTGTAAAATTCACCTTTATGCAGATGACACTCAACTCTATTACAGCTTTTTTCCTCAATGTGTAGAAAACGCATGTTCACTTATTAACAATGATCTTGGGTCATTTGTTGAGTTAGCAAGAGATCACTGTCTATTATTAAATGCCAATAAATCCAACATGATCCTTTTCGGATCAAAAATGAATCGTCAGAAAATAAGTGAATCTCTTACAATTACGGTCGATAATGTTCCATTACAACCCACGAATGAATCCAAAAGTCTTGGAGTTATAATTGATTCCGACTTGCGTTTCGAGAAACATATAAACAAACAAATGCAACTTGCTTATTCTTCGTTGAAACATATATATGGAAACAGACATGTACTCACGAAACAGATGAAAACGACTCTCTGTGATGCACTGGTTTTATCTCGCTTCAACTATTCGGATACCTTATATGGTCCATGTTTAACCAAACAGTATGTTAAAAAAATACAGAAAGTGCAGAACTCATGTCTGCGGCTTATCCACGGAATTAGAAAATATCAAAGAATATCCTATAAGTTACGTGAAACGGGTTGGATAACAATGGAAAATAGACGTTTATTGAATGCTGCAAATTTATATAAAAAAATCATACTAACCAAAACACCACCTTACCTGTACAGAAAAATCACTTTTCGTACTGATGTTCACAATCTGAACATCAGATTTAAAGGTACTCTCAGCCCACCTAGCTTCAAAACTGAATTTTTCAAGCGATCATTCAGTTATAATATATGCCAAGTAATTAACCTGTTACCGAATGAAATGAAAAACTTAAAACTTTCTGTTCTACGGAAAAAATTCAAACTCTTTCTGTTTGAGAGCCAACTTTGATTTTAATCATATACATTTTCATTATTAGGGGACCAGAATAAATTCAGTAATGTGCGTTTTCTCCAGCGTCATATTAGTTACAAACTATTTCTCAAAAAACCATTTTTTCAGTACCTATTTCTGTCTTAGCTTAGGTAGAATTTTTTGAGGTTGAGTGGAAGAACAACTTAATAGCAGTTGTGCTAGCTAAGTTGAACTTCGCCTTTTGTATCTCAGCAGCTATTTTCATAATTTCATAATCTATATGTATGTAACTACAACTGGGAAACAATAAAGACGATTATTATTATTATTATTATTAAATATATATATATATATATATATATATATATATATATATACATGCATGTTTTACCCTTTGTGTTAGAGTAAACAAATCAACTTCAGGCTCTCCAAATTTCAGAACTTAGTTTAAAGTTCCTGATTGGGGAAACTATTGTAAAGCGAAACACGTGTCGCGGTTTATCAAACCACAATATTTGAAAATCTCAAAGGCAACTGTATATTATTTGTTGAATATGTTGAATATTCATCGTGTAACGGCCACTTCCCTTCATAATTTTTTTTTGCTTTTGTTGTTCCCAACGAGAATAACACAAATTTGAGGTAGGTACATAATTCTGGATCTATCAACTGTAAACACTTATGGAAAATGATTCCAATCAGACAAGCATGAACTTTAGAAGATTATATTAATGAGGCTTGTTGGAATCATTAATGATAAGGCTTCAATTCCATCGGTTAGCTGACCTTAGCTCCTGTTTTTATTTTTCTACTTCTGTGTCTACCATTACACTGAATAATTGATGAAAACTGAATTGGCATCTGAAAAATCTTGCAATTATGCACAATTTTCCAATTATTTTATTTATACAGCGCCCTAGTAAGCTCAGTTTATTGGTAGTCGCCATCGATAATTTTTCTGTTGTTATTCATGAAATAGTCACTTTTGAATCGCTGTCTATTATTAAATGAAGAAAATAGCTACTCTGATTACACTATCATTAACGTTTGCACTTTATTTATGATTGGACTATCTGTTTGAACATTCATTATGTCATGAATATTGAAAATGACTAATGAATAGTTGGCAATACATTCCCATGTGGAACGTGGATATGTGAACCATCAGACTAGGAAATTAGGTGATTGTAAATCTCGCTGATGATATTTACCTACGTCAAAAAATCATCAACTCTCTCATTAAAGCACATACGAGTAGATATCAGAGATGCTTCAATAAATTCTTGCTATATAATATTCTGCGTTCTTACTGATTTGTAATTTCATTATATCACAGGAAAGTAAAATCCAGGAATAATTTTGACTCATTCCTTTCAATTGATCCTCACATTTCAATGCTCTTCATAATGAGTTTTATAAAGATATCACTTTTCTATGAGTGCTGAAGACTGAAACAAAATATCCTCTGGATATAACATGAAACAATGCTCTAGATACAATCATCAGGTCATTCTGCCGCGTACAGATCAACCAATTTCATTTTGTATCTGAGATTCGCAAACATGGAACGAAGACAACAAACACCCAAGAACTCCACATGGAGAAGTTTCATTGCATTATATAAGTGAAGAAAAAGCCTGGGGGTGATTAAGACATGCAGTTTTGTCGATTAACATAACTATAATTAATTGCTGAAAAGTGCGTTTTTATCAACTAATCATTTGTATCGATTGTCAAGACTTTGACTGCAGCAAAAACATAATTTTCCTGACTGGGTAAGACGGGCAAAATGTGAGTAATGCTTCAGAGGCATATGCATTCTGAGTTATTCAGATTCCAATCATAAAATAATGAAGATAAATTGGATACCTATACCGATTGAGTGAGTGATACTATAGGTTTTCCAGTTTCATCTGCGGTTGAAGTAGGTGAAACTCTCAAAGATATAAGATTTATCAGATGAAAAACATGATATTAGAAAATGCAACTGATGTGATCCATGTGGTAGGAGTTTATATTGCATGGTGGGGCAAAATCTGATTTTTATTGAAAAAATCAAAAATCATTGATTTTTTTTTAACTCACGATTTATTTGATTTTTTTGATTTTTTAAATTTGAATATAAAATTTGAACATTTTGATTCTTTGAAATTATTGTTAATTATTTTAATGCATAAGTCTAAAAATTTTCATACAATTTGCGGCTCAAAAACTTGTGAGAACGCATTTGTCGCGCTTCTTGCAAGAAAATTCTTGTCGCGATTTGTTTTCCTTCTGTCCTATACACTCGATATACAGTGCCGAGTAAGGCACGAACACGAACGCGTTTGTTGTGCTTTTTACAAGAATATTCCTGTCGAGGCTTGTTTTCCTTCTCAACCTATACATTGACGTTGCCCAACAATTTCACGCATTTCGCTAGTTGTACACTCGGATATTAGAAACAGATTAGGCATAGAAAAAGGAGGAAAACTCTTGTTTTTGTTTAAATCGTATAACGAAAATGAATAGACTGAAAATATACAGTAATAAAATTTAGGTGTTACGTTTAGTTTAAGAATTTGGAATTATGTACTTCTTTTTTGTTGTTTTTGCTAAAAGCAGATACTCCTTTTGATCTTCGAGAAAACTTTTAAATTATGTTGTTATCTGGTTCTGAATAAAAAAACAAAAATTGATTTAAATCATGATTTTATTCGTGATTTTAATCACTTGATTTTAATCAGCCCAACCCTGTTTTATTGTCTTTTCAACATTTCGAATTCTTCTGAAGGAATTGACAAAAAAATTGTTACTTCCATCAATCAGTTCTGTCAAGCTAGAATCTCATTGAAAACAAATTTCATTTCAATAACTTGATTTATCAGGTTGAATCAAAGTATTCTCGAAATATCTCATTAGAGTCTGAGTGGCAATAACTGAAGGTGTTTTAATTTTTTCGAAGCCCTTCTCTTTTACATAAAGCTCTCCATTTAGGGGAGTGTTGGTGAAACAGGGATTCTGGTAATTTCCTAGTTTGCATGTTAAGAGGTTAATTTACATGTAAAGCTTTCAATTCCATGCTTCAAACAATGTCTCCATTAATTTCGTAATGAGACCTCTCGAATCTCTTTACGTCTCCCCTAGTTCTTCCTAATTAGGACACAGGCAGCGTTGGTTGGTGATGATTATACTTTCAGAATTAGAAACTTCACACTCAGTTATTTGACTTTTGAGCAATCAAAATATATGATTTAGAGTAAAAAATAGATTTTTTTTGACAGGAAATCAATGATGAGGAATAAGGATAGTTCTTGCGAATTACACGGTATCAAGGAAAATAAGATGTCAAAGGATGTTTTAATCGTTACTTCCTCGTTGAATCACCACCCCCGCAGGTGATATTTTGAGCAGGAATTCACCGGAAGACAACTACTATCCTGGCTATATGCCACACAGGCCATTGGAGAGGCAACATTGCATTAATCCTTGTTCCTCAAGTATCTCAAAGCGTAGACCATTATTGAGACCCGACCACCAGGCATATATCAGATTCACTGTCATGTCAATATGACATATGTACTTCGAGCAACAATTGATATCCGGATTTTCCATGACGCATCAGACAAAGAAAAAGGTAGTCCACTTCCACCAATACGTCTCAATGTACCTCTGACTTATGATTGGAGTCTAAGATAATTTCAGATGAATCCGATTCGAGCGAGTATGCAAAATACATGGTTTCAAGTTTCGAAGGAACTGAATGGGAAACAAAATTTGTTCCGTTACCTCCTCGTTATGAAACCACCCCTGCAGGGAACAGTTCCAGCGGAAAGGGTATCCTGGGTTTTCAATGTCAAAATGCCATCCATTTCATAATCCGTTTATTTTTGGCAAGGCTTCTACTTGAGTAAAACACATTTTCGGATTTTTTTGCCCTCTTATATCTCCGGAATAATTAAAAAACATTTTTCAATTTTTCTGGTTCATATATTACATGAATAAAATATAGGGTCGGAGGGGGCAGTTAGGGTTATGAATGGCTATATTTGGGAGGTCACAGGACCCACTCAAACCCTTGATAACAATTGAATGAATAAAAAAAAATCACGAAGGCGGTACAGAAAATTTTATTTTTCACAAATGTCAATGAATCTATTTTGGAGATTTTTGTTTTTTCATGAAAATTACGCTAGGAGTGTTGGTTTGACCAAAAATTGTTTTTTTGTAATTTCACAACATCTTCATCCCTTTCTGTTACAATACTATTCATTTTGTGCAAATAGACAACCATCAGAGGAATGAGAATACTATAATTTCACTTTCCATCATGTACTAGTTTTTTTCCAGTGAAACTAACCAGTATTCGATACTTGGAGAGAGTCAGGGATACAAATGAGTGATATTTGTGTGGTCACATGACCCACTCATCCTCTTGAAAAAAAAATCTTTCTTTTGGATATATTAATTCTCGAATAATTCAGTTTTGTTCGGTATACAGCACGCAAAATCGGAATTTTGTGAAAAGGTAGACGGGGAAAGGAAGTGATTTTTTTCCTGGTGTAGAACTCCAGAGAAATCAATGAACTTGAATTGAAAAGAGATCCCATGAGCTGTTTTCATTCTGTTACGCTGACATGAATATTTTCGGATTCATTTCCACACTGACGTTTCAACTCTGAAGTTCCTGAATTTCGAAATGTCAAGTTTATTATTAACGAAAAAAATATTCATATTCATAATTTCTTCAAGCCCGTTGCTAGCTTTTGTAAACTGCAGAAGTGTTCAAAACTATCGGTGTCCTTGGGCCTTTTATAACTGATTGGTTCCAAAGATAGTTTGAAAGAATTGTCGTTCATTAAAAAATTTCATCTCAACTCCAACTATCACAAACTGTTTTGATGGTGTTTGTATGAAACAAGTGAATATGAAATGACTGCCGATGAAGTAGGTTCTAGCTAATCAATAAAACTATTGTTTCAGTGAGATCCATCTATAATGCATAAAGCTCGAGTAATGCATGGTCGAAGATATCCCACGGAACCTCTTTATTGAAAAAAGTATTGGTCATTTCTGACATATTTACACTAATGATGGTTGACTCAGAATTAAATTTAATATCGTTTTGTAAACAATGAAACCATTTCGTTGATTTGTTCCTTATTACGTAACTGATAAATAATGCATCATGTAAGTGGAGTATTCACAGTTCTGCTTTTTCACATCAATCTCCGCGTCTGTACTTGCCACGTTGCTAAATTAGCCCGGACATCGAAGAAACATGAAATGACCCGGCATTGGGAAATGATCAGATGAAACGATACCAACCATTTTCCATTTTCCTTACATAAAAATATATTGTGTAACAATAATCTTATGAGAATGATTCTATGCTCTCCTACTCATGCTTGCCTGTAATTATGTTCTTTCGTAACTTCGAATGAATCGATAAAATTTTGACGTCTCATGGTGGATTTTTTTTCCATTCCAAGTGACAGTACTCGAGCTACGTATCAATTTATAACAAACTAGCCGACCCGTGCCCTCTTCGTTTGGCGATAATCATTTTTGTGATGCAATTATATTGTGTGTATAATGGAAGTCGGAGATGTACTCAACATGATTCAATGAAATACGAACACGTCTCCCATCTTTTCTGTTGAAAAATGTTTATGCAAACTTTGAAGTAGATTGGACCAAGGCATCACGTTGTCCGATACAAACTTTGACCCTTTTTTATAGGATGCCCACGTCATACAAAGAACGCACCCTCCAAGTTTCAGGTATATAGGATCAGCGGTTTAGGCTATGCGTTTATTCACCCCCAAAATAACTTTCTACACCTTTTTAACCCCGTTAGGCGATGCATTTCAATAAAATACCACACGTCTTCCATCAATTCTGTTAAAAAATGCAAAATTTCAAGTAGATTGAACCAAGGTACCACTTTGTCTCATACGAAATTTTAATCGGATGTCTAAGTCACACGAAGAACCCCATCTTCAAGTTTCAGGTCTCTCCGATCAGCGGTTTAGGCTGTGCATTAATCCGTCAGTCAGTTACTCGAAACAAAACATTTTATACGTATGTATAAAAAAAACCTTTTTAGTGATTCTAATATAAAAGCTAGCAATATATTACCACGAACGTTTTTCTAGAGATATCAGAGACCAACATTTTTGGTGAACACTAATGTTCGTCTATAGCGAACCGTTTGTCAGCACACACCGTTAAAGCATCATATCTCTTCTGCTTTTCTCTGACTTGATGTGCATATTCAATTTTTGTCCACTGATTTTTTTTGTTCAATCATAATCAAATATAGCCTATATTACTCTCGAATAGTGTAGCTTTCTGTTAGTGATATAATTTTCATGATCAAATCAATATTTCCGAATATTACACCCTACAAACAACAAAGTTACAAACGAACCTCCTTATAATAAAGAATATATGTTTTGTATCTCTGAAGTTGAAAGAGTGAAGGGACACAAGGAATTGTTTATTTCGCATTCGTTGCAAAATTTAATGGCCGGTAATGATTCCTCATTTTATAAACCCAGATTTCAGATTTGTCCAATATAATTATATCGTAATTCGAGAAATTGTCTATTGAAATTATATGGATCACTGTTGGAAAATAGTAGTTTTTACCAATATCGCACGAGAACGAAGTTTGAACACGATGCCGTAGGTGAGTGCTTAAACGTCCGAAGGATATCCATTCGAGTTATACAGTTAATTTTTGCTTCGACGAGGTAAATACTTCAGAACAACTCTTTCACGTATCAAATTGATTATCAATTTTATATATGGAGCATTTTTTCGATATTTATATTTATCGACATCCTCTGTAAATTGCAAAAGTTAATACTTGGTAACTGAAAAGTTACAATATTTCAATCGTTGAGAAAGAGTGCAAAAAAATGGTTTTGGTGAAACTCGGTCCAACGACTAAAAAGTCTTAGAGGGAGGGCGTACGCCATAACCAAGTAGGCCATTTGGACTATAAAATTTCACTCAATTATTCGCGTGAAGAGTATAGATGTGAGTCGTTCAATTCAGCAAAAAACATCACTTGTGACAATTCAAACTTAGAGATAATTCACAAAAATCCTTGATTTTTGAGAAGTTTTTCTAGGAAAAATTGTATTATCAGGTAGACAGATTAGAATTGTGACGTTTCTACAAGGTTTTCTCTGGTAACCAAGAATTTTGTTTCATGTGTTTGGTGGAATTCATATACTACCTTGTGTGGATATGAAATCATACCGATTCAGTTGACTGGAATTGACTAACTTATCCATTTAGTAAAGGAGTAGAAAAAATGTCATTTCATTATTAATATTGGTTCGATATTGATGATATATGGGTTTGATAGCTTATGACCATATCTGAATTATTATACCTGGTCTGATTTATATTTGATGGTGAATGAAGCCGATTTGCAACTATATTATCAATTTTGCAATGGTTTATTTTAATGTGAATCAAGTTTCATTCATATTTTTATGTTCTAGAAAGGATTGCAATGAGCTCATTTTTATGGATATTAAAAAAATTTCAAAAGTATATTTGAAAATCTTGTTGGTGTAGGACAGTCATTTTACGAGAAAGATACTCATCAATTCAATATTTAGTGATTGGCAGATATCTGAGGTTGGTGAAAGCAGCTGGAAGCTGAGGGTTCAGAGAATATTTTCGGAGAGATATCAGCTTTTCTCTGGGGATGCTATACAATGTGCCACTTTTTTCATCGCTTTCATACGTTCAAAACGAAATATTTCTCAAGCATTGAGGAATATACACCATTACACTGAGTGAGAAAATGACATATTTCTTCCTCGCTCGCTTTCTTCTGCACTCGTGAGAAATATTTTATTGCTCTAGATACTGTGAAACTGCAACATAGTTGTAGTAAATATTACCTCTGCCCGACTTGGGGATCAAACTCAAGACCTTCTGCCCAACTCCCTCGGCCTCTGTTTTTCACAAGTGAAAAATTCTGGAGAAATTTCGCAGACAAAACGATTTTATCTCACATTCTCAACAAGTGGGGAACTGAAAATTATAAATCAAGTCAAGCTTTGAAGAACTATTCTTCTTGCTGATTGAATGACTGATTTCAATTTCTATAACCTATAGTGACATCCTACAACGACAAGAGAAGCTATCGTTACTGAAATTTCCTTTTAATTCCATGAAATGAAAATACGATCGTCATCTATATCAATTGAAATGAATCGCCACACTCACTTGACTTCAAACGAAATTTGAACGTACTTTCATTCCAAACTGATCGAAGGAATTCATTTCAATAAGCAATCAGAATTGAAGGATAAAACAATATCAAATTTAAAAACGGTAAAATCCATAGGATGGTCGATCAGAGCATCTAGTTAAATGAGAGGGAGTGTAATCAATATGGGGAAACAAAATACTTTGCAGATAAACCTCTCGTTTTTCTGTCTCGATAAATGAACTGTGGGGAATCATCATGAGATAGATTCAATTTCTCCTCAGACTAAAGGCGAATGATTTTGCCAATCATAACTGATGAAGGGATGAATCAAATTGAAAGAATATTTTCTAGTCATCGTAGTTCAAAATTATTATAATTATCATGCATCATAGCAGCTCAGCTCCTCCTAAAATTGCGCAGTAGTAGTGCACACGATTACAGTAGCAAATAAACCCCGTTTGAACGAATTTCGACATAATCAATATGAGATTGGGATATTTGGTGTGAGAGTCAAGACATTTTGTATAGGTAGTTCAATTACCGAAAAACCAAACTTGCTCTCAACTCGCGTTTTGCTAACACGTTCATCATCTTCGGAAGAAAATTGATACTAGTATCAACTATTACTAATACTAGCATCACTTTTCTTCTCCTGTGTTAGGGTCAATAATCTTTAAAAAAAAAGATAACTAATAGACAAGTTTTTTTTTATCCTATTTTCTCCTTCTATCACAGACCCTTGGTTGCGTAGAGCAATGATTTCTCGAGGTATATTCTAAATAGATTATCTGAGGATAAATAATCTTCCAACTTCAACCTCTTTTATGAAAGTTCAACTTTTTATACAGGTTGAGTACCCCAACACCGAATGCCTTCATTTATTAAAAATAATTGTTGATATTTTTGCCATGAGCACCATTTCCATAGTTTTCTCCATCTCATACGAAAGTAGGATGACCGTATGAAATTGTTTTTACCAATTTACTGGTTTAAAATCACAAACACCAAACTCACCACTTGCACTCGACGTAGTTTCACCAACAACGCTGACATCTTCACGAAAATTATTGAAAAGCATCAAAATATCATACCAATATTATTTTCCGCGAATCGCTAGGAAATTTTGATATTCCAGACAAAAATTCTTTAAGAAAAAGTCGATATTTCCTCACTGTAAGGAAATGATATTTCCTTACGGTAAGGAAATTATAATTCCTAACTGTAAGGAAATTTCATTTTCTACTGTAAGGAATAGTATATTGTGCAGCAAGTGTAGAAAAGTGCTAATTTTTCACGAGTTTGAAAAAGTTGCGGCACGAGCGTGAGGCAGGGCTGCAATTCAACTGAATGAGAAATTGCATTTCTGCTCGTGTTACACAATACTCTTTCTACCACAAACTTTTTGCTAAAAATAATACTATTCTATAAAACGGAATCAGATATCAGTGACTCATTTTTAGCTTTACGGTGCCCAAGAGAAGCAATTTATTGACCATACGGTAGAGGCTTTGCTTGATTTGGATAATTCTTCGAAATATGCCAAAGTTATATTTTTTCGGCAACCGTCCGGAAAGTACCTAATTCCCGGACGCTTTCTCTTTGCCCGGACAAGGCAGGAAAGAATTAAGTACATCGTTGTTTTCATTGTGAATATGAAAATCTTGGTATCTATGATTTTGATAAATGCAGTTGAACATTACCATAGCAACGAAATATTGACTGACATGAAATTAGTTGACATTTTGATTTTCGAAAGTTTGCATGAAAATTATTATAAATGAGAATCAGAATGTTTCTGTTAGTACCTACCTTCTGTTCGAATTTTGAATATTTAATACAAATAAGAATTAAAAAGTTCGGAATTTTGTTCGTCAAAGAAATATAATACAGACATGTCTCATTGATTTGTTATTCTACACGGTTGCCGGAAAATAGTGTACGCAACACGACCGAAAACAGTTTTTTTGGACTCGCAGACTTCCAGGACTTCCTAGAATTTTGTACACTCGTCCAAAAAAACAGTATTTTCCGGACTTGTTACGTAAATTACTATTCAGAAACACTTCCAGTTTCATATTTTTTCTAACAATCCATAAACTGTTGAATGTTTCATATTTTTCTCTCGAAATAGAAGGTAATAAATTCAATGACATGAATTAACTCGTTCTCTTAGTTCTGGCGGAATATTTTCAATTTCAGAATGAATTTTTGTTCAATGTTATTAAAAAAATAATGGGACAAGAATATTTTACAAATATTTTATGCTTGTCGTTTGTTGACATTCAAATGATTCGATATAAGATGGCTATATACTGGTGCTTTCAGTGTTGCGATATTATTCCAGGCAAACCTGTAGACAGGGTGTAGTTGTTCAAAATTACGCCTAAAGGGTGCGCTTGTGGTTGAAATTCCTGAAAATTCACGAGATCACTCGATCCATGGAACACGTTGTTGCCAATACAGATCATTTTTGTCTAGAACAGAGAATAGAAGGCGAGATTATTCTGAGGCTGATGAAAACAAACTTCATCTTCAATGACCTACCTCCAAGAATAATCTCACAGAGAAGTTTGCTGGCAACAACACTCTAGAGTGTGCACGCGTTCTGAATATTCTATGAATGCAGTGATATGTGTTTCAGATATTTTCAGTTCAACCCAGAAGATTATAAAAAATGATAATGATATCACTCACCAAAAAAATATGGAATTTTCTCACTTCACATATCCATAAAATTTGATCACAATACCTGGCGAATTTTTTGAGTTATTACATTACTACGGTCTACGTCATCAATTCTTGATCAAGTAGGCCAGATCGGTCGTCTGATTTGCTGACAATCTTTTATATGGAGTGAAAATAGCAGTATATAGCCACCTCAATACGATAGATGTTGCTCCGTTGCCTAGCAATGGATATTGTGTATGTGGGTAATTGAGACAGCAGTAATGATGGAAAAATTTTGGCACAGAAATGTCACTTCGCAGCAAACTAATGTCAAATTTCAATTATTGTGAGAAATAGTCATGTTTGCGAACTTTAAACCAAACAGAAGCGTGTTTTGAAGTGTGGTTGTAGAAAAATGGTATTGCCTTACAGTTGTCAGTGTTCTACATAAATGATTGATAACAGTTTCCATAGTAACCCAAGTGATTTTATTACGAATTCAAAAGCACCATTTATTTGTGAATTATTCGCAAGTTTTTCGAAATTAATTGATGTCTGTCGAAAAATACTATATGTTTACCTCGTAGGAAACGCCACATTCCTGGACTCAGTGTTGCTAAGTCTCGGTTTGCGCCTCGATTTAGTAATCTTCACAGTCGTCCAGGAAAGCTATGCTTTTCCTACCTGGCGAACAATATAATATTTGATATAATGAAGTCTGAGTGCGGTGGAACTGAAAGCTTCGCTTTCCCTCTTATATACAGAGAGATAATATCAAAACAGCAGAAATGATAACGACAATGAATCCTTCTAGAAGCCCTTCTGTGCATTGTCGATGCGTGATTGATCACTTCCTTTGATTGAACTTCTATATATCACATACAAAAGAAATACGCAAGTGCTTCACTCAATGAATAATTTTTATTTCGAAATCAACAAGTTGTTCGGCATCCATTTCAAAACATCCCGAATATTCGAGGAGTAATTTCGAGATTAGGAACATATTTTAAAATATATTCAGAGGCACTTCTCCAGATTCCAGAAGCAACAGGTTTCTGTTAATTAATAGCAAGCATCCCCTTAATTACCCCTTTTGGTTGGTCCATTATGCAAACTGGTGTTGGCGTCAACGCCGTCCCCACCAATTCTCTCTCAACTTCGATGCTGCTAAATATATAATTACTTAAACTTCTAATTGACGTTTATTACGAAAAGGGGTGTTAATGAAAGATTAAAACGCTTAAGATAATCATAGTCTGGGCTTTTTTCATGCTTGGGGGTGATTTCTTAAGATTTAAAACTGACTGATTAATTGAAAGGGGTTGGAACGGAATGTCAACAGTGGTTAAATTGTTGGTTAGAATTGACTTGGGGGTTTGCGGATTCGGGAAAGCTATCTTCATTATGAATGGCAGTTTGTGAGATTATTTAGCTTTGTGATTTATAAAAGGGTTCGTCGTTCTTTTTAAAAATAATAAAAGGTGTTGAATACATTAGGAAGATCATTTTTCATTTCATTAGCTCGGGGAAATATGGGAATGATCGGATTTCCACCCTTTATTGCGTGAAATAAGTGAATTGTGATTTTCAGCACAATATTTCTTTCAAGAACTATAATATGATTTCCTAAACGATATTCTTTTCCGTTCTTTCATCACTATTTCAAAAATAATGAAATTGTTTCAAGTTATCTTGATATGAATAGTATGGTACCTTTCACTTTCGAATTATTTGCTCCTCAAATATATTATAACAGCTCTGAAGATATCCTTCAGATATGCCACTTTCAAACCCAATCTTCGAATTGTCTATTCATAATCTATAATATGCAGTTAAGCAATCAAAACGATGACAAAAAATATAAGAAATCAATAAGAAGGTTATAAGTTATACCCACAGTATAGCATTCAGAAAAGCTGAGAAACTGGGATTGCCCCAGTGACCATTTGCTGCTTTTCACTATCATCGTCTTCTTTTCGATTTAGGTTTCTTGCTACCGGTTCAATCCGCGGACAGGGCAAAAATTTTCTAGCTAACACGGTGTAATGTTGTTACATATTTACCAATCCTGGTGAGTGGCATAACTTGATCGAATTCACTAACCGACACGGTAGCACTGTCGGTTTTTTGGGCTTTCCTACAGTTGAAATAGCAAATGCGCTACCGTAAAAATCAGTAAGATGCCCCAGAGCGCATCGTTGCCCAAGTATGTCGATTCTATATCGATCATAATTGTTCAGGTATGATCAGCTCATCTATCAATATAATTTAGGCTCAGAATTAATTGAACGTTGGGAAATAGGATCTGTTGTATTCTGTGAACTTTTGTGAATAGACGATAAACGATTAACAGAACAACATTTTGAACCTCACACAACCATTGATAAAGAACTTATGTAACCAAACTATATATCACACGTCGCGTCGTCATGAAGTTGCTGACTTGCACAGTCATTAAAAATTCGAGTCACTCATCAATAAATTAATTATTAATCACGTTTTGCAGTTGTCTGTTTATCATAGAGAGTGTTTTTCGATACGTGTTCTGCTAATTAAACCATTTATTATCTAAGACCTCTTTCGATGGTGCATATTTATTGTTTTCGATGATTAGGTGAGTTTAATGACACTAAATAATTTAATGGTGATGGCGTGGCTATACTCAAAATGAAATTAGATATTCAAAGAGGTATTCCAACACATAGATAAAGATGGCGTATTATCATAGATAATGTCTTTTGTATTCAGGTTTCGTAGTGACGAATTTCTAACAAACAAAAATTATTCGTGTCGGGATTCGACCACCGTTCAAAACTGGTCATGTATGGTTGAAAATATATTTGAATCATAGACTTTACAACTAATGGACTGGCTTTTATGACAGTTCTCCATATAACACGATGCGGAATACATTGGAGAGAGAGAGGATACACACATTGAAGTGATATTCTGAAGGACACAATGGTGATTCTATACTTGAATTACTCAATCCTTCACCATGTCTCTTTCTCTGATACATTGAGGAAGGAATGCGCTTAGAGGTTATACTTGAAGTATTCTATCTTGTTCATTTCGCGGTCCTCTCTCTCTTAGGGCTAGTCCATCAGTTGTAATGTCTATGATTTGAATATGAAACTACGAATTCGATTCATTTCAATCGCATTCTGAAATTTATCTCTTTGTCTGATAAGAATGGACGTTTATACGAATTGCATTTATTTAGTGACATGAATTTATTGAAGAATAGCTCTTTATGTAACAACTCAAAAAAGTTTTCAGTATAACGACGTCAATCACAAGTTTATAAAGTTCAAATGTTTCCTGAAATAAAGAATGAGAAACAGCGATTAAAAAGACTCCAGGTTTATCTGATGATATGGAACCCCTACATTCTATGTTAGTTCTGAAGAACTAACTAAAGGAATATACGATAAACGCTTGTGGAAACTGTCAAATAAAAGAATTTGCGGATTCGGAATGATGACGGCAAGAGGAAAAACAAGTACGAGAAGAAGCAATTCAAAAAATTCTCGAAGATGAAAAGAAAAAACAAGAAAGACTTCAGAACATTCCCGAAGAACAGGTAAAAAGGGAAGAAGATGAAAAGAAAGAACGAGAGAAAGCACCCCAAAAAATAAAAAAAAAGAAATAGAACAAATAGAAAAATAATGGAAAACAGATTTTTTAACCGCAGTACCGAATTGAAAGAACAACTGAAATGAGAGCTGAGCGAAGATGTCAAACAAATCGACGATGAGATCAATAATAAAGTGGATACCCTGCAAGAGGAGATGAAAAGTCTAGAGAAAGCAGATAGTTTTCAAGAACCAAGATCGCCGAGACAGGGTTGCCACATTATGAATTTGCATCAAGCCACCGACTTTTCATGAATAGACAGTCGTCTTGGTCCGCATGTATCTCTAATGATTTGAGGCTGCGGCTGTAACTAATAGTTGGGGCTGAAAAGAAAAAGTCACGGCGCTCATAGTACCATTGAGTATTGAGTATAATGCAGACGATACCCATCAATTAGCATATTAAGTATGATATCTGATTTCTGCATCATAGTTGCGGTATGGCCTTCGACATCGAGAACAGGTGTACCGGGCTCAAATGAAAAAAACTGGGGTATCTTATGAATGACTGCGAGGTGAAGATATGCCGCCACGTTCACAACCTGCGAGGACAAGGTCATCCAGCGAGTCTTCAAATGGGCGCCAGGAAAACTAGAACTGGTCAGCTTATCGAGGAGATTGCTGGCTAGCAGAAACAGTTCCACCAGAGCCATCAATCTTAGCAGGTTAAGAAGAACCCCCGACAGCCTAACTTCAGAAAAATTGAATGAAATAGTAACCGTTGCTGTAGTTTCTTTGGCACGCAACGACTTCCTTCGGTCAGAAAGCATGAAAGCTATTTCTTCCAACTGTGTACTTCGAAAAGTCACTATTTGAGGATAAGCTGAGATAATACTGATTCTTGAGCAACTCATCACAGATACAATATACATCGCAGACTTCTATGTTGCAGACAGAGAAGATAATAATAATAATAATAATAATAATAATGTTTATTTGCATAAAGAAAGAAGTACAAGATGAATATATACTTGTCCTAACAACTCCAGCAGAATAGTAGTGTGAAACTGCGATAAGGAAAAATACTGTGGGAACTGGAATTTCAGTGAAAGTAGTTTGTGCTGCATTGAATAAAGACACTGGATACTGCGTCCAGCCGTGTGAAGAATCCTCCAGCAATTTGTTTTTTGCACGAGCCCTAATAACGAAACAAGTCATCCCTGTGAGAGCTGCCAAGAGTTTTATCAGAATTGAAAGTGACCTCTTTCGTTCAATAACAGGACGGACTCACTTGGTGAAATAAAAGTCGACAATAGCCAAGCTCATTCGATTTGGCAAAAAAGGGTTCCATTTGCCAAGCAACAAGAGGTGAAAGAGCGTGTTGACAAGATATTCGAAAAGAATATAATTTTGTATTTGAGCTCACTCAATAAATCTGAATTGAACAGAATGATCACTTTCACTGATATCTACGTTTGAATTACTCTTCGTAATATCGATTGGTGTCAGAACGATAAAAGTAACCTGTTTCATGATATTTCTTGAAGCTTCATTATGAGCCATATCTCAACATCGTATTTGTCTAAGATTCGCCATAATTTAGTGAAAAATTAGCAATTCTATGCATTCGAAATTTGCATGTAGGTAATGATTCGGTTTTCACCTTCAGAAAGTAAAGATCGGCATATTACAGGCCGGTTGCGCAAATATCTCGGAAAAGTTCATTACCACTTTCTTTCCAATTATACATTGTCTATTGAATGAAAACCGATACATCATCGGCTTCATTCTATAATAGCCATTTTCTTGACATCAGGAGAATAGCGTGAATCGATTAATAATTAACAGTTAAATACGGCAGTTAGTTATTACGGCAATTATAAAAAGAACATGGATTCCATATGTATGTAGCATAATGAAGCGTTATGACTGTCTTAATTGCTGCAGTTCTTTAAATATTCATGTGTTCCTGGAATTTCTATATTCATCGTACACTCAGTGATGTTGATAATAACGTTTTATTGCCATATGATAATGGGAAATTAATTACTGGTGACACTAGGAATTTTATTTCAAAGCGGATATATTTTTTCAAATTATCGTGTCGCTCATGCCGAACATTTCAATTCTATTGAGAGGGATACCTATATCTAATGATTTTTTAATAACGCATAATGCTCACATGAATACAAAATGAATCATGTCAACTGGAAAGTGTTCAAAAGTTATTTCTCCGATAACATTAATCGATACATCTTCAGTCAGCCTATGTCGATTTTATTCTGCAGATTTCTTATTCTATATCTGCATCTCTACAAACAATAACTGGTGAAGGTAGGAAAGAAGAAGTAAGGAAACATATATTGGTGCGTTGTTACATAACTCGTTTTCACGGGTGAAATTGAAACTGAAATCGAAGTGGTCCAAAGTGGTTGCTGCTAGAACGAGCCAATCCCTTGTATTCCATTACGTATCGAAATGAAATGGAAAAAAGTGAAAGCTTTTGCACAGGGTCGTGGACACCAAGCCCCGATGACACTTGCATTCGATGCGAGTTCACCAAGTTGTTATATTCAGCGAAAAAATCCAATTCAAATCAGTTTCTCTCCTGAAGATGCCAACTTGAACGGCAAACAACAGGTCAAGTTCAATTTTATTCTTCTGGAGCTGAATATTATCTGTAATGCCATGAGTTCTTCTGAGTAAATGAATCCTCTTAGTTTTTTTAATAGCTTGCCTTCCCTGATGTTTATTTCTCTGGTCAACCAGTGAAACTCCGTCAATATTATTAAACTCTATCAAATCCTGGCGAAAATTCTACTCGCCGAAAGTATTTCCTGCGCGAAGGTATCCAATCTTACGAAATATCTGTCCGTAATCTGACCACTAGTAGACATCATAACAGAGTTTTGTTAGTTATTAGTTTTAGCAGTCGCAAGTTGACTTTGTTTCAATGAATTTCACTATTCTTCAAATTCTCTTCATTTCTATTTCCTTTGTTATTACCTTTTGCACTTTCCACTTATTTTTTTTTGAATGAGTCCCATAATTTTAATGACTCACTAGGATTTTTTAATCAATTTCATTAATTACATCTCTCACAGGTAGGTAATATAAAATGCATCAAGAAATGAGGATATAGATCTCAGCTATTACCTAATTACAATATAACCGAGTCCGGTTGGGAATAAATAGGGTAAAATGAAACACAAAAAGAGATTCTTCAATGTAGGGGATCTCTATATTGGTATATTTGATCTTATTCACTCACTTTGATATCGAAATTTCTCCCAAATAAAAGATCACATTAGCACGTCATCTGAAGAATTTGATGTGATAAATGTTATAAAATATAAGCTTATATTAAAATGACGAGTATACTGAAGAAGATAAAGAAAAATGTTTCACCGCTGCTTTCTATAAAATGTTTTTTCAATGTCGATATATTGATGTACTAATCGAGGAAGGGTGAGTATCCATGTTATTTTGAAACATTTTTGGAGAATACTGTTTTTTCAGGTGGAACCTTGTTATACAGCTCTGGGCCTAGATAGGCCTAACATCTTTGTAGGTTGCTTTTCTCAGGTTTTGAGACATAGCACGCATGCCTTTTGTAACTCGTATTGTGATGATGGGATAGCAATGAGCTGTTTCCTATATTTGTGCTGTCTTTGACTGTTGACAAGAATAATAATTGAGGAGTGTCGAGGTAAGTGTCTGCATACAACTGATTTCGATAGGTTTGAGGTTATCGATAAATTACTTTCAGAAATATATTTTGTAAATTTTCTAGCTTTGACACATACTTATTCACAGCAGCTCCCTATGCAATGATTTCGAGTTGACTTTTTACAAGTGCTTGATAAACTATCCGTAACTACTGAGAAATGAGTATGTTTGAAGAGTATTCTTTGTACAAAATGAATCTCAACTATTTATTAAGTTTTCAATGTGCACGTTTCATGTGCAAGTTATTATCTATGAACACGCCTAAATGATTGATATTTTCTACAGAATCGATTTCAACTATTAGATTATCTTCATTTATCCTCAAAGAATCAAAGTCTGGCAGGTTTTCACGAAAGTAGTCAAATGGAGGATAGTAGGTTTTTTCTAGCAACTAGGAAAGAGAGGCAGTAGTCTCTTTTTTATCTCAGTTCGAAACGCCAGAGAAACAAGTCCCTATAGCTCACCGCTTCACGTTTGGGGTCAGAGGCAAAGTGATGGTTACCAAACGGACTCGCAAGCTTTACCATTTTTTTAACAATTGTAATCAATCAATTCAAAATCAAATTATTTAAAATCACCCAAAATTCAATTGGGGACTACAAAGAATCAATCATATGGTGAGTTGAATCTTCATCTCTGACAACTGGAAGCGAAGATCTAACCTATGCTATTATTTCCAAATCTTCGGTAAACTGACAAGATGCCCACTAAAAAAACGAATTGTTATAATAAACCTCTCGACGCCGATACTGACTTTTTCCTTTATTATGTAATTGAAAGGCAAGTGTCGAGTCAAGATATGCGTTTAAACAATAATTTCTCTGAACATGTTGGAAATTGATTGGTTTCATTAGTAAATTCACCTGATCATTATTGACCCTCGACCCGAAAGCATACTTTGAAATAGTGGCGCCCAACGTGGTGCTCGACTCCATTGGATATTCTTGTGTTCGTAAACGTAGAAAAATTCACCATAGTTAACGACTCTCTATTTCAATTGGATTCAAGATAGATTATGTTTATCGCTTCAAGAATATTGGTGCTCATTTACATTTGAACTGATTGTGAAGGTTATTTGGTACTAACGTTGAAAACAGTAAGCAAGTGTTCAAATGATTTACAGCCGCTACTAAACTTCGAGTACAATTTCATTTCAACAATGACCTTCTCAATTATTTGTTAAATTATTGAACACACAGTCAAAAAATGAAGTCAAAATTTGAGTTTGAGAACTGTATGCTTGTGTATTCTTTAAGTGAACCTCGATGATAGTGCATGTTTTTGCTGTGACAATTTCGGATTCTGTACAACTGTAGAAGGGCCAGAGAGTCTTAATCTACCCCTGGATAGATGCTGCGGTAATCAAAAAACAGTTCATTCCAAATGAACTCATATCGGCCGATCAAAAATATACAAGAACTGATTTTTTTTCATCTTTGTTAATGTTTAGGAAGCCAAATCTGCGTTAGTTCTGAAATTTGAATAGGAATTCGGATTGTGGGGAAATTAGCAGCTCAAAAAACTACAGAAATATAATGGGAATTGTTATTCGGCTGGCTGGAGAGCTGCGGAAGTAGAAATAAGTGTAGCCTAGAATTTCGTGAATATATTGATTTTATCGGATTGATCCAACTTCAGGTAATTGAATATTGAAAAAACAACCAAGGAGTCACCATTTGACAAAAATAAATGAATGCTATTCTTGCACTGTTGATCCAAACATCTATATGAAATATTGTTTCCTCCAACGGAAAATACAAGGGAAACTGCTTCAAGAAATACTACAAAGATCATGAAATTACATTCTTCATAGTATCTCTTCCATTTTCAGACACATACGAAGAAGGAATACGAAGTGCATGATACCTATTCCATGACCTATCTTGATACGATCTTATCCTCGCAGCGCATCCACGATATTACACCGGTGCGGTGGTTTTCTTAGCTATTCGTCTAATTACAGAGCATTTGCAGCTCTGGCATGCTCGAAAAATAGCCCCAAGTGATGCAAACGAAGTAATTAAACCATTATTCCATTTAATTATGTACCACGAAATGCCGATATAATAAGTGAGAGGGAGCGGTGTTTGAGCGTCGGTGTCAGGTGGGCTCAAGGGCTTTGATTTTCACATTGGAGTAGACTCTGCGCGTAGGTTCGGATAATATTGAAATTACAAATGAAAGGTATAACTTCAGGGCAGGAGTCTTTTCTGAGACGTTTTCTGACTATTTGGTTGGCCCTAAGTCTCAGAGAAGGAGATAGATGAATATGTTTTGAATACAAGGGCGCCAGAAAACGCCTCTTGTTTGTATAATGGTTTCACTAATTTGATGTTTTTTTATATGAATCGCAAGGAACAAAATTTTTGAACTACAGATGAGAATCTAAATATTTAAAAATTCACTAAAAAAATAGTTGCAGAATCCAAGTAAACTTCCAAATAAATTCAATTCCGAGACTGAAGGACTAAACACTAAGTATTTTTGATGAAGATCACACAAAATTTTCAACAATAGCGTATCCACCCGTACAGCTGCAGCGGAATAGCATATCATAGCTCGCAGACAATATATCAATGAGCACAAGATATATTGAGGATATGCCGTCCTTCGGAGGGGACGTAAAGCCGTCGGTCCCGAGTCCATGGATGTTGGGCTATGGTTGGAATACCAGAGGGTTCGGCAAAATTTCCGGTTGGGGGAAGTGTGCTCACCGGCGTCGGTGATTGGCCTTGGTAGCGGAAATAGGCCGACGTTAAATAAAGAATTAAAAAAAATTAAAAATGACGTATCCAAATTCTTTAGGCATATGGAAAATATTATAGTAACTCCTATATTTGCAGTGAATCAGGCCATGGGTCAGCTCCCAGATAATCTAACTCCTATGATTAATACTGTTAATGAATTTAGTGTATAAATTGTTGTCCCATATATCCTCAGCAATTTCACTGAGGTTATCCAAAAATCAAATTGTGCAAACACTATCAATTTGAATTCATCTCCTTAGCATGATTTCATGATATGCCATTCAAATACATCTAATCCAAATGAATTGTCTCAAAATATTCCTGGGTGTAAGGATGAGTGTTGGTGCGACTTATTTTGATTCCACCTGAACGGTTGATATGATAAAACATGTGATGTTGAAGAAACTGGAAAACCTCGGAACGGGTGGTTCTTCATATCTTTATTTTAACACATCATATTGGCAAGGCAGAGATCAGTATGTTTACTCTAACGGTTATGCATCGTCCCTTTTTTCCCTTTCTTTCTTCTACTTCCCAGCACTATCCTTTTCTAGTTTATGAATTCAAATGTATATTGTTCAGTATTCAAACGCTCTGTTAGGTAATGAAGAATGGTATTATCGTCATATTTTAAAGCAGACATTTTGGAACAACAGCAATAATCGAATATATCAAATCGGTCATGAAAATTTAACACTGCACCCGCACTTTTTACAATAGACATTTCTCTTGAACTCCAGGGTACAGTGTCTTGAGATGGAAAATGTACCGGGTGAAACATGAAGAGAATTGGAAAATAAGATTTCATGCAACAAAATTATATACGAAATCGCATCAAATTCAATTTTTTGTTGTTGTTCATAGAGACTTTTTCAAAACAATAGCTCAATTCCTTCGAGGCAAACTGATACCGATATAACAGTTTTTTCGGGAGAATCATATACTTCAAAATAATGTCTGTCTTTTAGAGTATCTTGCTACCTTTCCAGGCTGAGTGCAACTGTATCAATGTGCCTATGGCGACCTAGATTTGAGTCATAACGACGTACTGTTTTACTTCATGTCGCCTAAAACTCACATCTGAATAAGATAGCAACTATTCTGATTTCCGAATGACTGGGATCCAGAAGTCTTCGAGTGATTAATTATAATCTAATCTGCAGTAAAATGGGTCCATGAACTCAATATCGGTTTGCAGGTGATCAGTTCATTGAAATAAAATCGGTTGTTGTATCACATTAATACATTCTGAGAAATAACTTGCCTAGATGCTCTTCGGTTATAAACCAACACCCCCTCGTGGTAATTACCAGGTACTATCTCTTGGCTAGGAGATGTTTGCCTTCTAACCTAATGTCTAGGAAAGAGGAGCCAGACATTCCATCGATGATTACTCTTCCGTTATGTCCTACGAGGTGACCTAATTTGGCTCCATTCCACATTTTTGAATGATGACGAAGTTGGCATCAATCTCAGTGCAGATTTGGGCGAAAATATATGATTTAGTGAAAGATTCACTTCACTTATGAATCGCTGAATATATAGTTTGATTCTTTAATCAAAATAGGTTGGCTGCATTTATCAACAAATAATTTATTCCTGGTGTATCGCTCAGCTCCCAAAATGAATCCTTCAATTTCTCCTCTGTGAATCCTACTTACAGGAAGAATATAATGTTTCAAGGAAAGCTGATAATCAACATTGGAATAATCGGATTTGTTCCTAAACAGTTAAATATGAGTCGTGGATGTGATATACGTATAAAAAATTATCCTCATCGCTATATAATTTTTTTCAGAGTTCAAATAAGGGCTCGCTTCTTGAGGAATGTGAGAGGAGTGTCAGTAAGCGAAGCACATCAACCTTAATGGATTGGTTATTCTTCTATCGAATAAAACAACTTCAATATTCTGATGCTTGTTTTACATGCAATAAGCCAAATATATGTTTCTCATAGCTTCTCAACGAAACTTTTTCCCCAATTTTAATTCCTCATAGTAGAAACAAACTCGAGGAAATAATATGAAAATTTTATTCAACCATTGAACCCACAACTAGAAACACCAGTTCCTTTCACTCTTGAGTGCCATGATATTATTCGAGTATTGTTTTCGTTTTGTATGAACCTAAACATAAAAAAATGCTAGAACCTACCAGTGAAGGCCACGTTTGAAAGTGAAAAGAACCAGGTCTGATGACGGAGGGGTATTTGTAGATGTAGAATAGGGAGGGTGAGTGTTGGCCCACAGCACTTGTGGCCCATTGTACATCCTTCCGAGGAGTGGATCTTCTAGGTCATCATCCATCCTGCCCTTCCCAGGAAGGAGGACAGGTCACTAGAAGACTTCTCCTTCGGCAGGTCTAGGCCAAGACTCACCGAACACACACTCTCTTATTGACGATAGCTCTGGACACTCACATAAGACATGCCTGACAGTTTCATCGTCTCCTTTACACATTCTGCATAGACTTGTGTGTCCACCAGCCCCAAAGTTTCCTCAGTTGACAGTGGCCAGTCAGAAATCCCACTGTTAAACGTAGGTTCTTCCTGGTCATCGCCAAATATTTCTTCGGCTTAAGCTTATTAGGGTCGCCACTGCATCCTTTGATTTTATCCCATCTCTTCAGGGATTGAGCATGGGTATAACGTTTGGCTAGTTCCGTATTTGTCGAAGTTGTCAAGCCTTGGGTTTCAATGGGTCCTAAAATTTCAAGTCCAGCTGCTTTCCTGGGTAAAGAATCGGCAATGCGATCACCTTTACTCGTCGTGTCCTTTAACTCATTTCAGGAAATATTCTTATCTACCGAGGCGTTAGCTAAGTTTTGGTGGCATTCTAGTACTAGCCTTGAGGTGAAAAGTTGTCTATTCAAGGCTAATAGGGTTTGTCTACTATCAGTGCAGATTGTTATATTTTTGCCAGAAATTCCTTTTCTGGTAAGTTCTTTTGTGGCGATTGAGTTACCAGCCAGTTCCATTTGAACCACGCTGGTATTTTTTCCCATTCCCCAATTCCCCACTTAATCCTCAGGCTCAGTGATCCGGAGTAGACTTCACACCCTGAGCCTTCGTTTGTTTTTGAGCCGTCTGTGTATATGCGTACTGTATTTGCAGCGCCTGACACTGTGTTCTTTTTATTTGAATTTTGTAGGGTTTATTTGTGCTACCTGGAGGTTTACACCCGCCGTGCGCAATAGTAACATGGCCATTAGCACAATCTCCTTAACGTATAGGTCTAGAGGGGTCAGTTACTAATTCCGCAGTTGGTGTTGTTCTCATGGCACCTGTGATGTTTAAACAAGCCATTCGCTGTATTCGATATAATTTTGGATGGCCGTTGCTTGCAGTACCTTCGGTCCTCATGTAATGGCTCCGTACGTTAACATAGGTCTTATTATTGCAGTGTAGATACCACACTGGGCGAAAGGCTGCATGTGCGCCCCACTGTCCTCTGACATTCTGACTTAGTTGACCTCCTCTATGTGAGTTTACTACGACAGTCGTAGTAAACTCACATAGAGGAGTTCAACTAAGATCACGCCGCTGAAGATGGCTGCCGCAGATGTAGCCGAAATCTCCGGAAGTAAAAATTCCACTACACGGCCCTCAAGCCCGAAAAACCAGAGATGTATTAACACCGACCGTGAAAGCCTACATTATTACATAAATCACAGCTCAATTCCTTGAGTCTACCACATGAATAATCAATATATAGTTTCAGTTCAACATCATATGATGTGATCATATTTTTTTTAATATTTGAGTTTTGTAAATTTTCTTTTCTCCTCTAACAGTAAAATTCATGGTCAATATTATTATATATCAGACATTAATATCTTTCGGTTGAGAAGAGCAAAACATAAGACTCTTTCAGCACACACGACATAATACGAAGCGAACACATTTATTTGATTAGGTGAATATGGATTGAGTTTCATCAATTGAAATTAACGAAATCCAATTAGTTCTCTGAGAGGCTTCTGTATTGAATTAGTTATGTTCCGACATGGTTATTTTATAACCTTATTCCAATATCCCATTCATACCAATAATAATGTAGAGGTTGTCCAGGATTTTCGCATCAGTGTAGATATTATTTCATAAAATTTCGAAGAATGCATATTCTGTCAAATAATAATAGTATATAACATACTGAGGCGGAAAGTGCTTCATTTCTACTCAAACAAAAATATGTTCCACTAAAGCCGTGAGCTGCGGTAAACAAGTTCTCGAATGAGAAATGTAACTTATTTTCCATAATTGTAAAAATCAATGTTATTAATATTATGTTCAAACCAAACGTCATCAACCTCGACGGAAAATCTTCAGCTATTAGTCCGTTTTACTTACTTATGCCATTCTTCAATATAAAAGAAAATCTCTGCCCCATTGGAAGACGAAACTCAAATATTTTTTGATCTATGGGAATAAGTATGCTGTGTGAATGGAAGAGATCAATTAATAATAATAAATCGTCTTTATTCACCATAATATAAAAACCCAATAATTACATATCTTTAGTAGAAAACCTGGTGAATAGGTGGAGTGTCAGCCTAGGCTGTTTTTAAACCCAACCCAAACCCAAATTGATCATAATTAATAAATAAACAATGTTTGGAATTGTTACTGACAATAAAAAGTGAAGAAATATGTCTACTACTTGCGAATAAGTACCATGCACTAAGCGTGAACAATGAAAACGATATGTTCCACTCATAGGTTGTGATTGGAAAATGAACATTTGAATATTCGTACTCCAGTCTGAGCAATATTGGGATTGGCATATCTGTATTGCAATACTATGTCAGCTATTTAAATTGATATTCATTATCGATGTTGTGATCTACTTTCCCAAACAATATTGGATATATACTGAAATCCCAATATTGAAATTCGTGCATAAATATGCTGACAATAGTGGTATTTCCATATTGTTGAACTAATACTCTTGAACATACCCTGATATTATATTAGTTATTAGTTTTCATACCCATGTATCATCAATATGTCACTTTATAATATGAAGTTTGGATTCATTATCAGTAAAGAACCAATATTCAAAATGAAATATCGTTTACTGATATCAGTCTATATCAGCTCAACATGAATGTTTCCAGTTTCAGTTGGGATGAATCTTTGTTGGACCAAACCGAAATTAGTGTTCAGCCAATATGATGTGCTACATCGGTAACCAATACTTATTAGTGATATATTTCAATAATTCATTATTCAGGATAGTGACAGAAACCAGGAATCGATATCGAAACCATCTTCCTGATTATAATTCGATACGCTCCTTGAATTAACCAAAAAAATACAGGTTCTATCAATCTAATTGAATAAAGGAAAGTTCTACTAATGTATTCTACAAAATATTCCTCATGGAAGTAAATCGCATTTCAAAACAAATATCTTCAATAATTAAATTATAATTCAATTGTAATTAAGGTTTCGGAGACTCTAATTACAACAAAAAATATATAACGGACTTCCAGACTGTATTTTGTAATGAATGGTCTCACTAAAGCGGAACAGCTAACTCTAGCGAGAAATTATTTAATATCGTGACATTCTCTGGACTATTTGTGATTTCTTATTGAGAAGAAATATTCCCAAAGTAATTCAGTAATGAATCATTAACATGCTTTTGAATTCTGAACGATGCTTTTCCAACTTGGTCACTGGATTATGGTGAAACAAAGACATATAAAATATATCATGTATGATTCAATTAAATAGGTATCTAATACCCTTTCGACTCATTTTCAATGATCATTTTTATCAGAGGGCAATAGTTTCCCTAAGATGATAACAAGACTTTTTCTGTTAACGCTGAACCGTTTGACAAACCTTCCTAATCGATATTAGGATTTTGACATTGTTTGAGAATGCAAAATCGAAAGTTTAGGTTAGCCACTTTTTGACTTTTTATGTGAATGTTAATCGTGAATTGTGCTTGTGCGTGAATAATTATATTCCGAAATTTCAAAATAACATCACAGCGCCACCAAGACCTCAACTAAATTCCCTCACTTTGAAATTGATTGAGACTTTTATCCAGAGGGCGTATCGCTTTCTTCGAAATTCCAATAGGTCCTACAAAAACCTGAACCATCCAGCTTTATGTTTCGATATCAGAATCAGAATTAAGTAATATCATGAATCTTTATATTCTCAAATTGGGTTTTTCCACTAACGAATGGTTGCATTGGTGTGAAATATTCATTCAAAATAGTCACAAATGGAAATAGAATTATGACAGGTGAACCAGAACAGTTCGTTCAGATGATTTGACATAATTTTCAGTACTCCTTTGCACGACGTTGCTTACAAATACCTCATGATTGATTTGGTTTGAATTGAATTCATGATTGTTCAAAAGGGAGTGTTGTATTTGCATGCACTCCCTACCCTAAACTTCCCGCTTCGGAAGCATCGGGCTGGCATTACACGTTGGAAGGTAAGGCCTCGTTAATCCATTGTTGGCACAAGTTCCGGCTTCTGATGGTTGAAAGTCGTTAGGAAGTGTCAGTGGGTCAATCTAAAACCCTTTTTTGAATCTTTTTTCATAAATATTTCAATCTTGGAGATATCAAAAAAATGTTATACCTTCCGTTTCAGTTGCTTTTGTATAATACTAAATTTATAGTATTTCGTTTATTTACTGCCTTTACTGTATATATGGAATTTCTATTTCTTACTTCTAACTTTCATTACATATCGCAGCACATGTATTTTTCGACCCTGCAGATATAAGTGAATATTTTCAAGAGTTTATGTGAGATTTTACAAGAACTCACAAAAGCCATTTCTTTCTTAAGGTGCTATGGAGTTGTTGAAAGATTGATCATGATAGTACCCATGCTCACTCTTTGAATATCGAAACACGTACAAATGAAAGCCAACAATATCACCACCTCATATCACTCTTCTAAAAGAAATATTATCGAGTCCGTTTCACTATCTCAAACTTTTTCCGAAAATTCTCAATCAACCTAATCGATGCTAGCCATAAGCAAAGGGAGATACAGAATATCACTAATGGATTCCATTAAAGTTTTTTAACTTGAAGAACATAGGAAATGAGATCGTGCAAAGTGCATGTCGGGGCGGAAAAGTGCATCGGTCTCTACCCCGCTTTATCGAAATTCGGGCAGCGCTAGCAATCAGTATAATGAATGATCCAACCTTAATTAATGAAACTGTCTTGCTAATCTCTTAGATGGAATGGTCGTGAAGGCTGGATTGGCTCTCACAATATAGACGATTGATAATGATCAATTTTTATGTATTAGTTCGAGGTAACGTGGTTTATTCAATTATATCTGGAATACATTGACAAATGAACAAGAAAGTTTATATATAAGTTTATAATACATTTGAGGTAATTTACGCCGAACGTTCGTCATTTGGAATCATTAACCTATAAATGACTCGTATAGAATGATATGTTCCGTTAATACAAATATAATGAAGGTATATTGTTTCTTCTTGCCAACACAGCAATGGATCATTAAATCTAGTTCACGTGTACTATAAAAAAGTTCAAGAGTTCTGTGTCGCATATTGTATGGGGTGGTGAGAAATTGTAGCAGGAAAGTGCGTTAAGATTTATATACGAGAAACAGATACAGTATATAATTTCCAATTTCTGCTTGTTCCAATATGTCATATATATATATATATATGAGCTCTTTATTTTGCTTTCGTAGATATTTCCTATGTTTGCTATCTATTTGATTCAAGTTTCAAATGCCTGGTATACATATTGAGCAAAAAAATTATTCATCAAACTCCATTCTTTCTACAAGAATACACAAGTTTCTGGCAGAAATTGATCTAAATTTTCTGAAATTCTTTCATCATCTTTACCTCATAAATCTACGATCACCAATCTCTTAACAGTTTGCGTTGCATTTATACGTATAGATTCAAGTTTCATCGTTATGCAAATTACTTTCCGATACTTAGCTAATGAAATATTCATAAATTTATGTAATGAATAAGTATGAAGTGACAGACCAGTCAGTTACTTCCTTTTAAATATTCAAATGCAGTAATTATATATTATTGGATCAATGAAATTGACACTGACAAAGGGTTTTCCTATAAAGTATTTAAATAGACAATGTCTATGATCTTGATATTACATTCATTTGAACCGTATAGTTTCTGAAATGAGAGAGAATCAATCATTTTGAATAGCAATATCTCACTCAGTTATTTTTTGAATGATTCATAATGATAATAATAACGTTTTTATTTACTATTATACTGAAATTGAAATAAAAGTTCAAAACTTTTTCAAAAAGGAGCATTCATTTGAATTGACAAGAATGAAAAAGTATCCATTAAAAACTCTTACTGTCAAAATATAACATAATTACACAATTTATGAGATATTATGATAGAGTGTCGCGAGATTTTAGTACCTTCTCGTATTTACTTAGTTAAAATCTTAAAAATTTAAATCAATCAAATCAAGTTGGTTGATTCATTTGTTTATCTACACAGATAAATCTCGGGACAAGCTCTTATATCATATAAATTGCGTAAAGACGTTATATTAATGTGTAGATAGTGACGCTTCCAAAGGAAAAGCTGATTTCATTCTTTTTAGCGCATTTTCATGAGAGCTTGTTCTTACATAAGATTTTTTACTTTTGATTTGAGTTTTACTTTTTAGTTTTCTCAGTCTGTTCATCTTATTCTTCGCATTTTGTTGCAAGGTCGTTTGCCAGTTAATTTCAATAAGGAGACCTTACGAAACCATGTTGAACCCTGATGCCACTCAATCCTCGGCTCGGCCATACCTTGACTTATGTGTTTGGAGAAATGCGCCACTTATTCCAGCTTGAAGCTTACTTGTGGCTCACGAAACACAGTTCCGGTTTTGATTTTGGAGTTATCCTTCTCTTAGACAGGTTGAAAACCAATGCTTTTGACGATGCTATAGGCTCGAACGATCGACCCAAATATCATAATTCATAGTCTAGAAGTCAAAAACCCCCGTACACCAAAAATTCACACTGATTGGAGCAACGGAGTTCAACTCACATTCGTATTCTCAGCAAGTTCTTTCATTTGATACCCACATCGTAGGAAAGCATAAAAAGCCGTTATCTTTGGAATTCCGCCATATTGGATCAAGAGTGGCTTCATGTCATTTTTCGAATTACTCTTACCAGTCCCTTTCATTTGATACTCATATTGTAGGAGTGCATTGATAATAACTATTCCGCCATCTTTAGAAGTCCGCCATATAACGTAAATTCATTTTTCGACTCATTGTCAGCAAGCCCTTGTATTGTAGATGTCTACTAAAAATAACTAGTCCTCTATATTGGGTGTTCGCTAACAAGGTTAGCATCTTCTAGATGGGTATCAATATTCTTCTTCTGAAGATGCTAACCTTATTAGCGAAACACGTGTTGAGATCAGTGTTAGGGTAATTGATCTCTACAAGAAGTTTACACCAAAGGTTTCAATCTTATCGTTTATTCGGAGCAATATATGTTTGGGATAGACTCATTCTTCTACTTTTTTTCGTGAATGAGTCAATATACACGTACCTTTCAACAGAAGGGGAGAGTATTCGTAATGAATTTTGCTTTTTTATTTCGGAAATAAAAAAATGGTTTTCAAACTTATTTCTTTGTAAAAAAAGTTTTTCGAATATTTAATTTTTGTTATACGCCTGTGAGAAATCTCTTTGCCACCTTTAAACTCACCCTAATAACTGATTTGTTACCTGAAAAATGAATTGAAGAAGATGACGAAATATTTTTTTTTCCAGCATAATCTGAATGATACGTTCCAAAACTGATTTAAAAATTATAATTTATTAATAACACATAAACATTTGCGCATCAATTGAGCACTTCACTTTTTGGCAATGAAGCGCCACCTGTCTAATGAACTCACTTATGGCCATCGCTGACTGCCAAGTTGATAAAGAAAGTGGATGAATATTCAGCCGTGAAACAGAATTTATTACATTGAAACAAAGTGGACATTGTTGCAGGGTGTGTAGAATATTACAATTCAAATCAATCTAATTCATTTTTTAATGAAACCGTATGAGACTGAACGAATCAAATGCATCTGATATCACAGAATAAATTTTATAATAAGCGTAATAAGAAAACAATGAAATGATTCCTTTCAGCACCTACCTCATCCCAAATTCGTGCAGTTTCAATCTGAGAACAAAAACATTGTAGCATGTGTGCAGCGAACCTAAGTTACGATGACGTCATGCTTTATTATGTATGCCAACGTGGAGCGATCATTGAATATTGATTGGCTTTTTTTACCCCTCGACAAGAAAAGAGACTACGCTTGCGCTTCACTTTAGTCACGAATACCGGAATTAACGGTTCTTGAATTTCGGTGACAATTCCACAGCGCCGAAATGAACAGATTCACTAGTTTTCTGCTGTCGCCCGTATAAGTATTGAGAGGGTCCATTTCGGTGCTTTCAAGTGGTAAAAGCAAGGCATCGAATTTGTCTAATACCTGGTATATTCTTTGGTAAAGTTCGTAGTCAACCTCGATCGCGTGTCTTTATGAAACCAGATTTTTAAATTCCAATTGAAAAATATGAGTTATTGAAATGAATTCGAAAATACAGTTAAATCACTAAATTCGAAAAATTATTATTTTTTAATTCATTTTCAACTCCTGATTCTATACAAGCACTCATTCGACTTTTGTCTCTGTCATTAACTTTTACAATGAAATTCCGTAGTGATAACGTATTTAGTCAAATTCGAAACCTTGTTTCACAAATTCAGGTAAAGTAACATTTTTTAATCGGAATGTATATTAGAATTCTGGTAATACACAGACATTATATTGAATTTCACCTTTATGGATTACTTTGAGTTTCCGAAAAAAATCCTAGTTACGACGTGAAATGATATATGCTACACTTTCTTCCTGCATATTCGAAAGATCGGGATATCCCCTCTAAACACTATGTTAAATGCATATCACAGCGTCCATTTACTGGAACGTTGAACTTCTTTGCGAATGGATTGATAAGAGAGCCTCTGCACAATGAGATATACTATCAAATATTATATCATTTTCACATGCCAGAATATAATTATAAAAATAAAATTCCATCCAATTACCGTTTTTGAGGATCTATTATATGTCACTGCATTCTGCCCATAGTTTATTATTGATTGTTACGGAGATTCTTCAATAACTGCCGAAAATTAGATCTGACAATGAAAGACAAGTCGACAAGCAAGGAACAAGTGCTAGCATCACTCAGGCAATCGGAGGATTACAGTCATCGCTTATTCTCACTGAATGAACTCATCACTTATTCAATTCAACTCCCAGTGAGACTGATTTGCAACAAGAATTTGATCAAACCGAATTTTATAGAGATCAAATCATCGAATACAGATCAGAGTGTGAAGTCTTGATACAGAACATCAACAAACAAGACGATCAGATGAGCCAGACACAAAGCACTGCTGGGGCAACAATAGAATTGCAACTGATGACAAAAAAACGCTTGAACTGACCTCTATTTCATCCTGGAAAGGATGGAATAGGAAGAATAGCTCGAGTGAAGACACAGCACGGAACTATCCTCTGACCTCTACAGAGACTTCACCCACTAGAAATTTCCACAGAGGAAGACGCCAAGGAGTTGTTGAATTCCAAAAACATAGAACTTCCATACTGGAACTGGACAACGAGACGGGATCGTGTTGTTAATGCACCGAAACGTTTCGGTGTCATGTGATTCATTATTCGTTTGTTCATTAGTTTATTTGTTTCGGCAATTTTCAAATTCGTTTCAGTAACATTGCCAAAAAAGCGGGAGAATGTTGGGAATAACACATTGTATGTAGCTTGGAGTTGCACATTTATATTGCCATGTATACAAAATGTTCACAGAAAACAATTGGCAGTGAGAAGCTGAATAAAGTCAGTTCATAAAGTATCCCTTATTATATTTTTTCCATCACATTCATTACCCAGACCTTGTCTTCGTTTTTAACGATGACTTGACAAAAGTGATAGAATGGGGTAACATGAACTTGGTGGAATTTAATGCTGGGAAAACTCAGGCATGTCTCTTCTCGAAGAAAGCCGATCTATCATTATCTAGTATTCAGATTGATGGCAGGAGTAACTATTCCTACGAAGTCAAGCATTTCGATGCTAGGAAAGACGATCAGTGAAAATCTCTCATGGGAAAACCATGTGAAATCGATCGCTAAAAGAAGCTTGGATTTCTATTTGGGAAGAAATACTTCACTTCTTGTCAGCTTCTATTGATCTTGAGGTTCAGATGCGACCTGTCTTGGAATAGAGTTCCCATGTATGGAGCTCGGCACCACAACATCTCTATAGATATTTTAACGGTCGGTTCGTTCCACCCTTAGCAATATCTACACGGATGACCCGACGAGTACAGAATTACCAACCCTTTGTTTTGAGCTGATAGACCTGTCGAACGTCTCTTGCTCAGGGATCATTCTTCAATAGAACAACTGAACTTTGGAACTATCCGAGGGATGTTTCTCCTCAGGCTTACAAACGCACAAAATCAACCTATTTCATGATACAGTGCCATTTGTAGCTTTTGGCATCAGAACATATACTGAAGGTATAGGAAGTTTAACTTTTCGCTATTCCTCCGAATTACTGTATCTTACCTGGATATATTTTTAAGATAAATGCTACTCATATTAAAAATGAGTTCGTGTTTTCGAATCCATTAACCTTCTTGAACTAAAATTTTTTATACCATTTGATGAACCAAAATTTCACAGAGGCAGCCTCACACGTTGGCTCAGTAATGAAGAAAATGATTCGCTGCACAAAAAGTAACTTATTCGCAAATCTACTACCAGACAGTTATTGTGATTAGCCATAGATCGATAATATTTTGACTGGAATGCAAATGTCATGACTTGGGATCAACTTCGTAACGAACAAAAATATATATTTATATGTTGAGGTCTTGATTCTTTGTATTTTATAGTTTTCTAGAACTCATTGTATCAACTAGTGGTAGATCAGATATATGTTTTATCAATCTATCCCGTCCCTTCGTCAACACCGAAGGGGTTTTGTGAAATGATATTTATTGCAATTGGACCAATCGACTTGAAAATCATCAATATTCTTCATCATGACCCTATTGATATGCTCGACTTGTAACACAAAGAGCAAGGAACAATTGAAAGAAAAATTTTCAGTTAGCTTTTCTTCTGGTCGTCGTGTGTTATCACCCGATCATATCGTTTGCCCTCAATTCAAAATTGAAATCTATGCGAATATCAAAGAAATTTTTTCAAACTATCTCGCCAAGCTTTCAAACAACCAGTTGAATTTTTGCGTTCGAAATATAATTAAACGTTTCACGTTGTCCGTCACAGTGTAAGTAATTTTCAAATTCATGAAGTCATAAAACGTATTTAGTGACACGATACAACTGGAGCTAATAATTATAAAGAAAGAATATCGTGGAATATCAAAATTACATTTTAATATGTACGTTTCCTTTGTCTCAACTGTACATTTTTTTCCAACTTCCATAAACAATGTAATTTGATGAGAGGAAAACAGTAATTATGTCGAACAGTAAAATCGGGTGTATTTAATGTTAAATTATAATTAATTTTGTGTAATTACGTGTACAACATCCACAAAAAAATGTCTAGTCAGTGGAGCATGCAATGATGTGGATTTATTTAATTACATTGTGAAAAGCATTTAGACTATGAAAACAACATTTGCATTATATTGTCAGCACGTAAACAAGAGGCATTTCTACTACTAACTATTCCCAACTAATAACAGGCGGAAAGGAAAAGAAAGCAATGAATGTGTAATTATTTTGTGCATGACAGGGTGGTTGTTCAGAAGACATCGAATGTTTGCTGAGCGCAATGAAATGAAACATATTTCATAAATTCAACTTTTGACAATAAAATACTTTGTTTCCTCAATTGAATCAGTCGTATTCAAAATTATATATTGGGCAAATGAGAACTGGGGTAACATATATAAGCTAGTAAAACGGTGTACAAAAAGGGATCGAAGTGGAATGTTTTGGTGTAATTGTTTACATTGGTTCATTTTATGTTTTTGGGTTGCTAAACACAAATCTGATTTCTCCAACAAAAATTTGCTCGGCAAATATGAGAAATCATCAAAAACGTAGATCATAGAAGGAGGATATTTGCTGCAGAGTCGTGTGGAGCAGGGGGTCAATCATTCTCATCCATTTCTGAAAGCTATGTTTCATTCATCAAGACAGTGCTGTAATTGTCTTGGATGATTACCTCCAAGAAGGTACTAAATATGCTGAGTGAGAGAGAAGATTACGCAAACAGATGTCAGTAGATGCCATGTTCGACAAAACAATGATCCCGACAACGTTAGAAGAAAAAATTCTAGGCAACTTTGCTCTAGCTGGCATTCACACAAAGCAGGTACAAGAGGATGCCGTTACTGTTATTGTCACCACAGCAATGGATCTCGCACAGCAGCATAACTGTGTAGTTATTGTGGGTGGAGATGTAGATCTGCTGGTGATCATGATTGGTCGTTGTCTGGGTGTACAGTTTCACAGCTCATTTTTTCTTGTGACTGCCATCCACAACAATCCATCAGTGACAACATATTGTTTTTGCATGCCATGGGGGAATGTGATACAACTTCAGCCTCGTTCTAAGTCGGAAAAAAGGTTTCTTGAAACCCTGAAGCCAAGCCCTAACCAAGACCATTCAGATTTTCAAAGATCCTACGGCACATACTGACGCTGTTACTAATGCTGGTCTTACCCTTTTCACTGCATTTTACAAATTAACCGACAAGGTAGCGCATCCTTGAACAAATTGAGGTATAAATGCTACCTTAGATCTGCATACAAAACAACAGCACATTTGGCGTCGCTACCTTCTGACGAAGCTGCAGCACAGCAAAATTTTTTCAGAGTTCACTTTCAAGTTCAGCAATGGCTTGGAAATGAAGAAGATCCTGAACAATGGGGTTAGAAGAAAACCAAAGGAGGTCTGCAACCAGTGACAATATTACAGCCACCAGCACCAGACGCAGTATTGAAACTCATAGCTTGCAAATGCATAAAGACCTGTCAGACCAACTGTGGATGTAGAAAAGCTGGTCTTAACTGTTCCAGTATCTGTGAGAACGGCTGCATTAATTTGCCTATTGAGGAAGAAGCAGAGGATGATTCGGAGTTACTTGAAGGTGGATAATTTTATTTTACCATCATTTATCTACTCACTATCAAATTTTTTTGTCGAAATATTTTTCCACTGCTTTCATATCTATTCAATACGTTGACAAGTGTTTAAAATTTAGTCTCTCATTTGTTTCAGGTGTTGAAGAACTGGATGGCTGCCCTGAGGAAAGCATGGAACCGGTACCTGAAAGAGCTCATACAAGTAAATAGATAGGTAGTTATAAATTGATATTTTTCATATCTATTCAATTAATTGTTGATTATTTTGCAATTGAGTCAATGATTTTTGTTACAGACCTAGAACTGGAATGCTGCCCTGCTGAAATCCTTCAACCCGATATAAATAAATACAAATACTGAAATGTACTGAAATTGGCCTCTTTCATCAATCTATCGAATAATGTTCACCTACATAAAATAAAAAAAAATTAATGAAGTCTTCTGCTAATTTTTTTATGCCAATTTCTTCAATATTTCACCACTCTTCTGAGTGGAAACCATAAGACGTACGTAAAAATGTAGAGAGACATAAATTATAGGAAATTTTCTCCTTTTTATTTTACAACATGAACCCTTCTTGCATGAATACCTTGCTTTGCAAGTTATAAGCTGAAAACTACTGAATACATGTTTTTTTGGATTCTTGATGATTTCTCTCATTTGCCGAGCAAACTTTTGTTGGACAACTTCAGATTCGTGTTCAGCACCCAAAAAATATTGAAAAATAATCAAAACGATTACACCAAAACTTTCCACTTCAAAGTACCGTTTGATTAGACTAATAGGTAATTTTTATGCATAAGCCATTCCGGCTTCGGGTCATATTTTAACATCACTCAGGTAGTTGGCGATATTCGCGAGAATGATTTGATGTGAGCCGAAGGCGAGCTTCGTCAGTGATTTGAACGAGCAGAGTGCAATGCTCTTTCAAATTTTTGTTTGAAAGTGGTTGACAATAATCCTTGCTGAGTGGTATTGATTCGAACCTCTACTGTTTATATCATTTTGATTTTAAAATATACATATTTCGGTTGTTTCAGCAACGGAACATTTTGATTATGTTCGTATATTTCATTTTCTAGATTATGTCTTTTCAATTGGAAAAATTAAATAGGCAATGGCATTTCTAACTGATACCTATAGACCTCATGAGAGACTGAATCTCACGTCACTTTCCCATTCAAAATGTTCTTAGTGCGGAATACATTAAAGTGTGAAATATTGTGAAGGATAGATTCTTTGTAGAAATTACTTCATTTTTATGATCATTTCCACGCATAACGGTATATGAGAATTGTTTAGACCTTCGCTATGACGTGTAGAGATCGAAAAAGTACCACTCGAAAAATGCTTTTTTAATCCAATATAACATGAATTCAAACGTCCAAGATGAGTAAACCGTAAACGAATATGTGAAGCATTTGTGAAAAAAAATTATTAACTTTGATTACACATTTTCAAGTCAGATATCAGATGTTACCGGGATTTTAGCCATATTTTCAACCATGGCATCTTTACTTAGTCTGAATGTCGATGCTTTCTTTCTCTCTCTCTCTCTCTCTCTCTTGAGCCCAGTCTCCAAGTAATTTTCATTTTCAATGCCTTTGTTGACACCGATTTCATAACTATAATGGGTGTTGAGTATGCTTGGTTAATTTCTCAGAAAAAATGTGTAGGATCTCCACAAAACAATATGATATACAGTTGGAAATAGAAAAGAACAATTTTGGAACTTGAGCCCTGGACTTTCAATTAACAAGATTACATTCTTGAAATGAATTATGGATTTCTTCCTCTTACTCCAAAATATATTCAATCAGGTGCTTGATTGGTGAATTATTCTTTGAAAGTGATGATTTTCAGAATTGAACTGTCATTATGTCGTTTATGGACACCTTTGTCGTTACAAATTGCGAAATATATTTACGAATGGAAATAGCTGAACACCATTGCAGACTTATGAATTTGCTCAACTGTGATCGGCCCTAGCCTGATAAGTTATGAATTCGCTCCACTGTGATTGAGCTCAGCTTGCATGATCGTGTTTCATTCCTTTTTCGGCAGATGAAAAAACTGGGATGCATTTCGTATATAATCAGCAGATTTATCAATACTCATAGAAAAACAAAAAAAAAGTGAAAAGTGCTTACTTTTGGGTTCGAAAACATCCACTTTATTTGAATGATAGCCGACTTCCCTTCACACCACAGACTAATAATAGAACCTTCTTCAGGAAGGCTCCTTCCTAGACATGATAAATTTAGGAAAATTGAGGTACATAACATTCAAGTATCTTATCGGAAATGCTGCAAATGACGACCAACTCTATTCCCTAAACTATCATGCCAACACCAAAATAGAATATCATGACCTACCATGACGATGACGATAGAATTATTACAAAACACTATCACCATCAATTTTATACAAATTTTCCTGCAAAGTGACCAATTCATAATATGACAGGGCCGGATTTTTTAATCTAGTGTTAAGAAACTCAGCTCCCAAATAGCACAAGTACGTCCAGTGGACGTACTGCATATGTACGGTGAGGATGCATTGTACGTATTTAGGACGTACTTTTGTCTCCGACAGACGTACATAAGACCTCCCTGCGACTTACCGTTTCCGCATAGTCGGTAATCCCAGGTACGTACTTTTCTAGTCCACACAGGACCTGAAATGTACAGAAAGGGGAACTGTTTGGGACATTCCGAAAACGTACATTTTCCATTCTGTATGCGCTATCCCAAGTAGAACAAACATATTTGACCAATATTGGTTCAATATTACGGGAATATCAACCTTATATTGTAGATGATATCAATATTGGCCACAAAAAAATGTAAACATTCGGCGATATTAGCTCAATATTCGAAAACAACGTAATGATATATCATATGATATCACTTAATGAATCTAAGTTTTCATATTCAGGATTATTCATTTCTTTTTTACTAAGTTGGAAATGTTACTCATTCACGTGTACCTACTAACCATCTGACCGAATACTTACCTGGAAAAAGACCTGGCTGCTGCGGGGCTTGAACTCTCGACCTTTTCTATGGAGATATTATTGTCGACCACTGTTACGCTCTACGGCACAGAGACACTTGTTTTTAAGAAGGAGTTGGGTGCTATAGATGTGATAACTTCAAGTTAGTTTTGTTCAAGATAATATTAAAATTTCAGAAAGTTCAGTAACAATGAAAATATATTCGAAAAAACACTAAAGGATCACTGTCTCATGTGATGGCGATTTTGGAATATCAAACTTGCTGTGCAAAAAATTCTGTATGTAATTTTCTGGTATTTAAATTCACCACATGTCGATGTTTCAATTTTTCCAAATTTTTTTAGGAATAATTCATTATGAATATTCCATTACCAATATTGATATATGTATGAATACACTAAGTGATCACTCTCAAAATCCCAATACCGCTTGAACCGAAAGGGACCCAATACGTACGTACTTGGGAGGTCCAAACAGTATGTACATACTAACAGAAATGTAGAAAATGAAAGGAACCCAATCCGTACGTACTTGGGAGGTCCAAACAGTATGTACAAAAAAGTACGTCAACGGGACGTCCAGATAGTATGTACATACGATTTCCAAAAATGTACGTCATTACTATTATGTCCCGCAAACGTTTCGAAACATACGTATCTGAAAGGGACTCAATATGTACGCACCTGGAAGGTCCAAATAGTACGAACATAGTTCTTCCAAACATGTACGTAAATGATACGTCTGAGCAGTACGTACATGGGATTCACAAAAAAACACGTCATTGGTATGTCCCTAATTCATTCCGAAAAGGAGTTAATGTAAACGTATCAGGGACACTCAATAAAGTACGTACATAGTACTTCCAAGCATGTACGTTTCTATTACATTCCGATTGGAACGGGACCAAGTATGTACCTACATGGGACGTCAAACCAGTACATACATGGTACATCCGGTAATGTACGTTCTTCGAATGTCTCCTATCCGTCCCGGGATGTATCGACGTAACTGGGACATAAATGGTTCGTCTTCAGGACGTCGTGTGCTATTTGGGCTGTCATCTAAGTTCCAGGCAATGGAATATCTCGCCCAAGAACTTTCGTTAGACTTAGCTGCCAATCTTTCGCAAATCATATGCTGGACAACTGATCCAACCTGCTATAGGTCTCATCAGTGACACTCGCAAAGAATTTTTAAATGAAAATCACGTTGAGTAAGTTGAATCTATTCATTTATACTGATTCGAAAATGAAGGGTTAAAAGTTTACCAGAGATCGTTGTTCAGCCTAATTGCAATTTATTTAATACGTCAAAAGCTCATGACTTTTATTTCGCCAAAAGGAACGAAGAACTTTGGTGAAATGACACTCATAGCTGATTTTCGACTAGTGGACGAGACGGTAAACATCATGCGGACTAAGTTTTAATTGCGGTTACTAAGATGGCGTGCATGCCACACTCGCACTTAGCACAACCGCGACGTTGCTTTTTTCATCGCCGACTCGATCGATAGACGACTCTCTCGTGTTTTTAAAACATAAAGCTCCACAGACAGCCAACCAATAATTAAAACTACCCTTATTGCACCTCGAAATCACTTTAATCGACTCTATGTCGTTTCGGGTTACACGAAAATACAAAACCTTGTGTTTTGGCAGTCAAACACGTCAATTACGGAGCACTTCCACAATCTTATGCAAATTGATAGGGGGTCATGAAAAGTCTGATGCCATTTCTGTTGCTGATAAGTTTTGTTTTTCGAAGGTTAGTGTGATTATTTTGTTGAAACATGAACCGCTGGATTATTATTCTGTAATTCAACCGTGGACGTGCGATGTCTATAGAATTTAGTAACGAGTATCAGATTTTCAAAATGGATTGTGGATATTGGTGTCGGTAGTGTGGAGGTTAGCACCCAGAAGGAAAAAGGTCAGAAAAGAACTTTGCGACCACTTGTCACCTTTCCGATCATTGCTTATCGCTTATTTGTGACATGCATTAGAACCAAACTTTTATGTTCAACCTCTACGTGGGCAAATGCAATTTACAAAGAATTACTGATTGAGTTTGTCTATTACCAATACCTACCCGGGACACAGGATTTATTGAAATTAAAAATGCCACTGTTAATTCTTTCGGCCAAGTAACAGTTCTCTCTCTGCCTCGGTAAAAAATTTGGTCTCTCGAAATAAATGAACTTCATACCTCAGTATGGAACATACTATCTCTAGAATGTTTCTTTATCATTAGGTATCTCAATTCATTTTCGATATCAACTCGTCGAATAAGAATGGAGAGCATTCCTTCCAATTGTTTGTAACCAATATCTCAACCCCATGAATATGAATATCAATGGCAATAACATCTATTTATGATTCTCGATAAACTTTGAAACTGAGTCCAGCGATATTATTATCTCCGAAAACTAAACTCCAAAGGGTATGTAATAATATAACTGTAATAATAGGTCTCCTGAAACAAACAGATCGAAATCTACGAATTTTCGAATTGTTTGAAATGTAGTTGGGCTGAATCGAATATAGGTACTCTCATTCTTTATATGTTTTACATCATTCTGCTGTATCCCAGTTTCGACTTCCAAGTGGAATTAGTTAAAAATTCGAATCTAAAAAATTATTATGATTCCGAAATAAACCAGACATATTCACACTGCTTCTAATTACTACAATCAAAATCCTTGAAACGAATGTTTTCATAATCTCCCAGGTTGTTGTTCACCGGGTCATGAAGAACGATATAAAACATAATCACATTCCTGTCCACCACAAGCTAATTCACGACGTATACACTGTTATGAAATATTTTTTCGTATTTTATAATAACGTGTTGCTATTCTGATGAAGTTTCATTATGAATGTTTATCCGGTGTTGCAGAGAAATAATTATTATTTATAATTATTATGTGGAATAATACGGGTCAGTTTATAGCGTGATGAATAATTATAAAGCTATTTGCTTACCCGGTAATCACTGGTGACAACCTCAAATTGGTCAGCATACTCACCTTCTGGAACAAAAAAAGAACATTGAAAATATGATGGCTCCACTTTCATGATGGTTATGAGAAATGTTTGATAACTGGGAAATACATTTTCAAATTGGTTCAAGTCATACAGGTGTCGATCTGGTGTTTGTATCAATTTTAATCACCTAAACAACTTGATAGATTCTATAGGGCAGAGGTGGGATGGAACAACGCAAAGCTCGAATCTGCGGTCAAAACCAGTCTTATAATTTACATTGCAATTAAAAAATCTCCTTGAAAATTCAGACAAATAATACTATTGAAGAATCAAAAATTGTATCGTAACTCCATGTACAGAAATGGATGCGGGGATGCGTAAAAATATTCAGACTAGATCAAATATGCCCAGAAACAGATCTCGGCTAATAAAGCTGCTTATTCTCCTCCTAATTATTAGTGAAATAATACAAAACTATAAAAGAAGTAACAGAAATAAGTAGCAATTCCTCTCTGTTAATAGGAAAACTTTCAAGCACATGTTCGAATCAATTAGGATGCTGAGTGTTTGTTACTCAAACCTACAGAATTCAATTATTCAATACAGAAAATAACGATAGATGTATTAGTGTCTGTATGATTAACAATTGAATGTTATTGTTATTGATTGACGAAATACTAGTAGGTATCCATAAGAATAAAATGATGACAATAAGGAAATTTCATGACCTGTTCCCAACAATCAAATGATCACGCTGGAATCATTCTCTTTATCTGGCATATGAGATATTCATTTTCAGTTGTCTAGCTGGTGAAAGATCCTTGTGCCTGTAATATAGACCACTGCTTTGGGTGAAGAGTCTTGTAGGAACTTATGCACGAAATAAAAACAGTTTTTTGTTGGTTAGTTACCACAATCCGAAGAAATCAAGGATTAGTATCGAAATCTATATAAGTCTTCAGATTTCCAATCTACGCCGAACAGTTGCTGCGTTACTCAAAAACAGTTACTTCTAAATGAAACTCATCCTGTTGAAGCGGATTTCCAACAAACGGACTCGCTTGCGACTAGTTTCAATTTCAAAAACAGAAACAAAATACTTGTTGTAGTTTTGTTTTAATGTATTATCTGCCGTTTCCACCTCACGATTTTTTCATCATACCTTCTCTAGCCTTTTTTTCATAATGGCGTGCGGTGTCTTTATAATCGAATCTTTTGAGCAGAAAAAGCGGAAGCGAAAAAACCAAGATATTGGATGAAATCTTTTTTGAGAAGACGAATATATTATGGAACGGTCAAAATTATGGCAGATTTGGAACATGATGACATAGGCATGAATGGAGAACTGAGATCATCATTTCACACATTCACACACCAGAACAAAGTAGTGAACTATTGTCGCCAACCCTTTCCACATAGCAGACTCTGTTTTCAAAAACAGAGACAAAACACCGAAACCTTTTGATCTTTCCGCCTGACGACGGGACTTGATGTGACAAAAACAGTAACTCGGGACACAGAGTCTTCAAAATGTTTCTTATTTTGACAACAAACGTTTTTGTTCTGTCGAAATTGATACAGTTGCTGTTTTGCTTCTGTTTTGCCCGTTTGGTGGAAATCCGCCTTTAGTCAGCAACTTCTCGTATGAAGTATTGCGCAGTTGCCCATCACACGGAGACTCCCAGATGAAAATTCCGAGAGCATCTGCTGCATATATATATATATATATATATATATATATATATATATATATATATATATATATATATATATTTATATATATATTTATATATATATATATATATATATATATATATATTTATATATATATATTTATATATATATATATATATATATATATATATATATAAATGAAATGAAAGCGGCATACATATATTCGTCATTGCATTTTTGTGGTAGGCAAATTTACGTTATAGTTTTCAAAATTAATTGTTGAATATTTTCAGGTTGTGGTAGGTTACTAACCCATAAAAACTATAAGAAAAACATTAACTCCACCACAAAAAAATGACTTTCAAATAATTATATACATAAAAATTTGTATTATTGATCTTGCAATACCTCCGAATTGGAGCTGCTTTCGATTCTACAACTCAATGAAACTGCATCTATATCATTCACGTGTATTTTATTATTTCAGATGGATCAAACGCAAGCTGAAAATCAAATTCTCCGGAAATTCAAGATTATCTCTTCGGTTACAATACAAACAGAACGTGAAATTACAGATAATTGGTAGTACCTCTTAATAAGGTCCCTATTTGTTCTGTTATCGAGTTTCAACGGCTATTTACAGTTTACTTAATAACGACTTCAAGATATATAATACTATGCGTGGTATTATTAATTTTATATTTATTTAAATACCATAAATACGTTGCAGCTGTGAATGTCTCACGCCTGCAAAGATATACTCAGTCCAAATATTAGTTTAGGATCAGACAATCAACTTTAATGTGTCTTAGATTCTCGAGTGTTTGTCGAGAGATAATGATGTCGATAACAATGAGCGGAAGGTGATATAATTTTCGATGAATTCGTCCTTTTTATCGATTGATGTGACATTGTATTTTCTCGATGATTGAAGACGTCGTTGGAAGGGAAACAAACTCTCAGCAATGAGCCACCACCGTTGCCAGTGAAGATCCACATTTCATAATGAAAACACTTTCTGGTGTCATTACTGTTCCGATATGAATACTATTTCTTACATCGAATCTCATACTTGAATACCGACAACAAAAACATTATATAGAATAGCTGAAAAAGTTCTTTATGAATGATGTAACAGAAAGTGTTCCTACAAAGTGTAATTCTGCGCGTTAATAATAAATATAATTTATTAACTCAGCATCGATTTACCATTATACACATTATCTTCTGTCACTTTTTCATTGTGCTTGTTGATATCTAATTTGAGTACCATTGATATTTATATTTAATAATACAGCGGTGAAAATAATACCTGGTGTGATAGCATTCATTGTAGTATGTTGTATGATAATAATATCGAAATATGAATGAAAGAATATCATAATTATTTTTCAATAACTTGTTTGATTTATGGACACGGTAATCCAATAGTTCTATATATTTAGCACACAAAATGTAAAAAAACACTTCCAATAATGATCTGTGGATTATTACAAGCATCAGTCCTAGTAGCAACCAACTGCCTTTATCTCCATAGGACCTCGAAACCCCCCAAGCGATATCATTATGAAATAGTCGACAATATAATCATAAATATGGGTCTAAAAGAATGGAGATCCCGGATCACAAGTATTGGAGAAATTCAGTGCTAACAAAACTTTGAAGGAAGCTAATTTCACATCCAATGAGTTGGGTTTGAGTTCACAAATTGGTTTTTCCGTTAACCAGCTGACGTCCCCTTACGAACGTCAACTCTTAAAAGTCGAAACTTATTCCTGAAATAGATGACCTTTTAACAAGTGAATACCAGGAAGGTGGTTTCGTGGTGGGGATTCAAACCCTGACCTTCCTCACGACAGGCGGCCGTGCTGACAACCGCACTACCAAGAACCACAATGTTCAATATGAATAGGACATTCTGTGTCGATCAAGAAATATTTGATTTCCATCTCGTGCGGATCGTGAGATGAAGACCCATACTAATTTCAAAGCGGTGGATATAGGCCGAGACCACATAAAATGGACAAGATGACAGTAAATCCCTAGAAGTCTTGGGCGCCTGTCACACGGCTCCGTTAGAGAAGGCAAATGTCAGCTAAACAGACAAGTCATGGCCCTAGATGTTCTTAAATAAAAAGCCCTGCATGGGCTTGTCTATATGCAGCTGCAGCCGTGACGTGATCTCTCCTCCGTGCGGGCTCCAGATCTGCGGTAGTTTCTACTTAAATTGTTCTTAAATTGTTCGTTCCGTTAACCAGCTGACGAACGTCAACCCTAAGAAGTCGAAACTTGTGCGAGCAATGGATCAACGAGGCCTTACCTTTCAACGTGCGATTACCCAGCACGGTGGCCCGGCGAGGATTCGAACCCCGGCCTTCCCCTTGCTAGGCAGATATGCTAACTACTACACTACCGAACCAACGGAGAACCTTTTTCACCGAGTCTACCTCTTGGGTGTGGCGTTGTTCCACAGCTAAATAGATGTATGTCTCACCGGCATTCAGACAATGTAGAATGCTTTCTTTCACGAGTTGGGCATCCTCGGCAAAATTCTCGCCTCTTCCTCTTCTGGGGTGACACATTTGTCAATCCTGCGTGAACTCCTGCACACCCCAAGGAATTGCTATGGGTCCCATTTTCCAGAGGCATATAGCTCTGGGCCATCCATATAAAAAAGATTGAATGATCTTGTGCCTAAGGTCTCCAGGGGTGCCGTAGTTATGTCGTCGGATTATCCGAAGTCGCAAATTGGATACGAGACACGTGTGGTCTGGCCGACTTGATCTTAGCCTCCATCTTGTGTATGCGTTGCTCATGCTTTCTGGAGTCGAAGAATCTTCCCCCCCCCTCCCCACCCTGCTCTCCGAAAAAGTGCCTGAACAGAGTTATACACGGCACAGTTAATCTGCCAGACTTCAGCCTCTTCTGCATCTACTCGGGGCAGTTGTTCTGGCCTGAGGAGCTTTACTTTATGAAACATTCTCCGGTTCCCAATGCTTCTTGGCGCACCCTCTTCTCCGCCAATCGCACCGGCAGTATTTCTACCGCCTCTTATGAAAAAAATTATGATAAAAAAACAGATAGTTTAACCTCTTTGTGTGCTCTCCACTACTTTGGCCCCTCAAGTCCTGAACACGGTTTCAGGAATTGGTTTAATGCCAAGGTCAAGACAACAAACTCTCTGCTTTGTGATGAGGAAACTCAAGACATATTCGAAACCGATTTTTCGTCACAGTCCAACACATTTTTTCCTTATCGCTCTACATTATTTTAGTTCAATGAAAATAAACGGTTCTCAGAACTGATCGGCGCCTATGATCAGAACTAATTTTTTCTGATCGACTTTCTCACCTAATACCAATCCTGAGTGGTGAGGTCTCTGTACATGGGATGCATTAGCAAACTCTTGTTCTGCTGGTTTTCCAGGTTTTCCAACAGCTGAAATGGAAAGGCACCACCACCGCGGAGTGACATGGTTCTCAAAAACTTCTACCTTGTAAACGTACTTCTGATAGTTTTTGATAGGGAATAATATCAAATAAAATGAGTTCTTAGAATCTTTGAAATTCTCTTAGTGACAACTGGCTCACGTAAAAATACATTAAATGATGTTTGTGTATGGAATATACTGAATGGATACCTTATGTTAGGTGCAAGTGATTTTTGTATGGTGTTCTGATGATATTACTCCATAAAACTGGTTTTGTTCCTTTTCTTATCAAGTTGTTTGCATAATTTTTCGATTCATCTTGAAAGAACATGTGAGTATAGGGACAGCTAATATCCTGAGGTAGGTGTTTTTCAAGGTTCAGATCTAGGACCTATTTTGTTTTTACTGTAATCAATGATATTGCGAGGATATGTAATAATTATTGTGTACGCGGATGACATATCGGTTACTGTGAAAGACAGAAAAGAATAATGTTCAGAGCTCACTAACTTTATTTGAATACAGGAAAGACAAAATGTATGCGCTTTCATGAGAGACAAAAAGCAGTAAGTGTTACCAATTCCGTAACTTGGGAACCGTTTCGTTTCATCTGATGATTGGTTGCTGACACTCTACTACGCTCAAGTAAGCTCTGAAAAAGTAATTCTGGAACAAATGATCTATTCCTTGTGCAAAAGAGAGATGTTTGGCTTATCATCTCTAGAGAGTTGTGTTGATGTGTTTCACTTACATAATATTGACGGTACCTTCACTTTTCGTTTCACAACTTTCTGGCCAGTTCAAGTAGTCATGTATATGGCACCAGAATTGAAAATCAGCTGAATATACCTTTCTCTACTCGCTAGATTCTTTATTATATATTGAATTACCTGACCATGTCAATTGACTGCCTTTCAATTCGAATTTCCCTTCAGGATTATATTTTTACAGTGCCTAATCAAACATGAAATTGAAAATGAATTCGTTATATTTGATCAATGAACAACAGACAAATAAATTTTTGAGAAATACTAGAAAGAAGAAAACTCATTTTCGTAGTGATGGAAACAAGCGTTTTGGGAATTGTGATATTTCGCCATTTAATTTTTTCAGGTTGAAATGGTGATGGTGGAGGCTGCAGCTGGCCGTTTGTGGTTGTGGAATAAAACAGAACATATTTTTTCCACTTCCATCAACCTTGCTGGCGGTCCTAGATCTACGCAAGATGAATATTGAGAAAAACTCAACCGCTAATTTACATTTTTTGATCGTTATAATAATTGCAATAACGGTTCGTAGGTTTCCTCTAAACATGAATAACTTTGATAAAGAATAATTTCAATAGTCTCTCGCAACTATCAAGAATGTCACTGGAAAAAATTTAATTCAGTAGCATTGTTGCGGTGGGCGTTGACGTAACCCCTTAACGACATTAGGTTTACAAGGGATTCGATTTTGTCACCCCCTGCCGAACAGAAACCGATTAAAACAACCCCTTTGGCGATAGAAAAATTCGATACGTTGTCATTTCGATTTGCAAAATGTATTTTTTTACGGTGGAACGTTTATTTTGCCGATAAGGGAGATCGAAGTTATTGTGTAGGGTGCACGTTTCATTTGGTTGCCTGTAGGCATGAAGTAAGGCCGTTTTCTAATGACAGAATCATAGGGTGATGCAAACAATATACGAATAAAGTTGACGGTCGGAGTCGGAGAAGTTAGATGTCCCTAGGAACCGTAATTCATTCATTGTAGCAATTAAGTTGCGGACTGCCTTTTATGATAATTGTATATTTTCCCATGTCTGTTGAGTTTGAACCTCGCTGGTATTATTTCGTGCATAAAAATCAAAAGTTTTTCTGATTAAATGAATTACCAGAGAATAATTTATTGATTCTGTTGATTACGTCGCCGTTTACTGATAGCTATGAAATTCATTTTGATATGAGTAATTTTTTAAGGAAATGTAAAGTTTCTCTAGAACGAATATATTTTCAATTCCAGATAATGTTTTCAATTTAATCGAACTAATACAGTAATGCATACAATAATATTATTTTTTCAACATAAATTAATTATCCCACCACAAAATTGATCTTTCAACTGTGGGGAAAACCACAGTGCTACAGTGAAGGGTCTCAGAATAATTCCAAATTTTTTATTTCAAAATAATGAAAAATGTTATCCTGTGAGAAAACCGTTTTCAAGAGAGCTAATATTTAAAAAAAAAGAAACATCTCAAATATTGTTTTAGGAGTACTTAACTACTTTAGGGGATATTTCAGTTTTCTTGAATTTCGCAATTTGATTATTTGATTGAGTTCTTCGGGCATTTTTATCATCATGAATATTCAATAACTAGAATTTTGTTATGAAAACGCGGAGTTATGGTTAAGCGCTCGGCTCCTGACCGAAATGTCCTGACCCGATTCTCCAATAGCGCAGAGCTTTTCGTCTCGAAATATTTTCGTCGTATCGAAAAACTGCTTTTTATATCGGACGGGACCGCGAATACCTATGCTGCTTCTGTAAAGCGAACTTTTTATTATGTTCAAGCTATCGAGTCTTCATTGGCTCTTCATCAGGAACTGAAAATGAGCAAGCTAATAGCCCTTTTTATTTGAAAATTGAAAGAGATTGAATATGAATTGATGTTTTACATATGTACTGCAGAAACTAAAATGCGGAAAGTACTGATGTGGTTAAATGGTAATCTACTGAGTTTGAATGTCAAAAAAAACCAAATTCATGACTTTCTCACTGAATTCGAGTGATCAGCCAGGCAATATCGAATTGTATCTACATAAACCTAGTTGCGAAAACGGTTATTTTGTAATTGCCCCACTAGTGAGAAAACAACATCCATCAAATATTTGGGTGTAATTATTGACCACTATTTGAGATGGGATGAGCATGTGGCACATGTCATAAAAAGAATGAGACTTCTAATGCATAAATTTTACAACCTCCGAGACATTCTTTCAAAAAAAACTTGCTCACTGTATACTACTCTTTAGCAGAATCAATAATTCGTTATTGCATTATAGTATGGGGTGGTACTTTCAACAATACGCTACATCGCTTACAATCGGTACAAAACTCGCTACTGAAAATAATATTGAAAAAAACTGTCGCTTTTCAACGGAAAAACTTTACAAGGAAACAAAATTATTAAATGTTAGATGTCTGTATAGCTTTCAGTGTTTAATGTGGATGTTCTCAAACAGCAACAGATATAGAACTAATACACCCAGACTAACAAGATTCTCAGAAACCTCAAATATACAAATACCAATTTTCAGAAAGAGTCATACGCAAAGATTTGTCTTTTTCTTTGGTCCAAAATTATTCAACATGCTTCCAATAAACCTGAAGAATATCAATAATATAAATAAATTCAAATTTGCTGTGAAACAACATCTAATCGAAAATCCACTAACAATAAATATTTTTTGAAGTAGAGGTCAAAATGACTTTTAACACTGCCTCGAAAAACTGCTTTTTTTTCTCGACATCCACCCTTTCTATATTTCTGTTTCTATCTTTTTATGTTTCTATACATCTATCTATTTTTTTTTATTAGTGTGTAGAAATCACTAAATGTCAATCGATTATTACATGTGTACACTATAAATTTTGTTCATGAATGAGTGAATAAGCACAATACAGGCAATTGTTTGCCTAGGTGTCATTTACTCATTCAGGATAAAATATATAATATGAATCATTTTATATGTATAGTTGTACTCAAGAATTGAATAAATTGAATTGAATTGAATTATTTTACATGTAAAAACGAGGAATGAAGATGTGGGAGAGGATGCTTCTCCTAACGAACATTGGAAACCATATTGTGAATTTAAACGGAAATAATAATAATAATAATAATGTCTTTATTCACCAGAAATTACAAATTGTGGTGAACTCAATCTTTCGCACCGAGGATGTGAAATCCTGCTCTAAATGATGTTAATGACTGAACTGAGAATGAAGTTCACTTGTCAACTTAAACTTTTATATAATGTTTTATTACCATAACGTCTATGTGTTGTGATATGTTGTCTATTAACTTCATTTCCAGTTCCTGATGAAAAGCTAAATAAGACTCTGAAGCTTGAACAGAAAAAAGAGTTCACTTTATTTCCATCTCCTTGTTGACTGCACACCCTAATTTCAAAGGAATTCTTCTTCTTTCGATTGTCAGCTCTAAGATTCGGAATAAAAGCAAAATTAAAAAAAAATGGAATGACACAATTGGTAGAAAAAATTTTTATATCATCTCTGCAGTTGGGGCTATCTGTATGAATTCCTATCCCTTCCAGAGTGTTTTTTTGAAATGAATCATTAAGTTTCAGAGTAGGTCACTCCAAAAAAATTACATCTTACCCTTATATTTGATACATTTTCTCTGCTGAAGCCTCTTTAAATCACCGACATTTTCATTTTCCCAAGCTCAGCCCCGAAACAACTTGCTTGGTTCACCGTGGATCTAAAGGATATTTGTAATCTTCCTTAGGAAGTCCAAATACACGAAAATCAAAGTAATAGAGGTTTTGCCTAGCTAACTGACTTCTACGAAATACTACGTATCAATTATATTAGGTAAAGCAGACGCTTGAAAGAGATTTTACTTTCTCACCATAGACTGAAGTCAAGGTCAGCATGAGGAACTTCTTTTTCATGAAAATTGAAACCATCTTTATTCTACATATGTGAAAGTTGATGTAATTTTGTATTCAACTTATAATTGAGAAATCTGTGTTCAATTCATTGATTCGCGGCAGTTTTAGATATCAGTCTATGAAGAAGTTTTTTCAATGATATTGAGATTTTGAATTTTGGTCTATAGGTATAGCGAACCAATTCACTCCCAGCATCGTGAATGACTACTATTCTATGAAAAACATATCTAGCGATGAAATGAAATATCATAATCTGGGCCCGGTTTGCACGATCTCTGTTTGAGTAGGACCTGTTTGATATATTTTGATATGATAGGGGATTTAGAATTGGTGTTTTGCTCCACCACCTGACGCCCCCCTACAAACTGCAACCCACAAAATTCGATGTGTTTGCGAGCCTGGGATTAATCAGGTCTTAGTTTTCGACCTGTGATTCCTAGCTCGATGAAACAACGTATTCCAATCCTCGTAGTTTTAGGAATAGTTAATGAACGAAGCAAAAATTACCGTAGAAACGCGATTTCTGAATTTTTATTGTGAAAATTTCACACTACACTTTTCGAACAATGCCATACGTATTTTGTTTCTCGTTACCATGCCAACTCAGGTATTTATCAGAATTGTTTTCCCACAGGGGTAATGTACAGCGAATTATAGTGGGAATTTTTTGACATAAGCAGAGATTAATATTTAGCTTGACAACATGTCACTTACCAACTTTAAGCAGAAGTAAACAAAATGTGGGGGTAATAGATTAAAGGGCCAATGGAATCGTTTGTTGCTTGACAACTGAACTCGTTTTACTCGAACCACAGTTCACTGGAGTATGTACAACTGGCACTGATGAAAATACAGTATCGAACCACATCTCTATTTACGATTTACAGACCACTTGAAACTTCACTATTTCTATTATTCTGTCGAAAAAAGAAAGATATATTTGTTGCTCCAAGTAAGGATCTTGTGAGGCCTTGTTGTTTCATTGCATTACTGGCCTTCTAGAGCGTTGATATATTTCAGTGATTTACAAGTGAAAATATTCTGTTTATATAAAAGAAAGGTATCCGAAGCAAAGATTGTCCTAGTAGTCAGTTGGTATGGCCAAATGGTCAACGGCGCCATTCGTATATTCAGTTTGTCTCTTTCACAGCTGGTTCAATCTGCGGTCGGGGGCCTTCTTTACAAAAAAATACTGGAAATTTGAAAATTAATGTACTACGCCGTATTTCATGTAAAAAACTCAATTTGTGTTTGTGGTGTTTGAAACGCTTATGACGGACGAATTTTAACCAGCTATCGTGGCTGTGCAATTATTATTGTGTTGTGAGAAAATATAATTGAAATAAACGTTCTACAGTATGCAGACAACTAAATAGTTCTTTCATAAATTGACGAAAATTTATGTGGCATACCGAGAGACACATTGTAGGAAGTGTGCAGCCTATTTCAACAAATGCAAATTCCATTTTTCACATGGAAAACTATGCAACGCCTGAATTCTATTGCACATTACGGTTTCTCTAGTTATGAGAATTTCCTCATTTAAAGACACTGGACAAACATGGTTCAAAAAATGTATACTACCTCTTGATGTATTAGGAATATTTAGAATTATTCTGTGAAAAACAAACATAAGTCATGATTCGGGATGATGACAGACGTAACAAGTGATGAAAACATTATTTAAATTGTTTTCCGAATTTTTAGATCGCAAATTCATCTGATACAGTCCGGTTGAGTAACCATACGAAATAAGTAAGTGTATCGTATTTCTTAAATAAACCAGCATTGAAAAAAGTTCCAGACCTCAAGCCTACCATTTCAAAAGAACCAGTGTAATAAAGAACTCTACTTTGTTAATTCTTTACAATGCAGGGAACGGTAAATAACTTCGAATTAGTGAGTCCCAAATTAGCCAGGTGTTTAACTAAGGCGAGCCGAGTGTATAGTGGGTGTGAGGGAGTAAAATAAAACTGGTATAATGACAAAGACCAGGTACAAAAAATATGTCCTATACTCGTTGTTCATTTCGAACTGAATAGCTTCCAAAACAATAATTTTAATCTTCTTTATTTCGGCTCAGTGCCCCATGCCCAAAAGCGACTGATCTCGAAATCTGGCCATACTAATAATCCACCTGTCATATTTCAAGACACGTTTTTTATGTTTTATCCATAAGTACTGATTAATTGAACGGATTCAGACATTGATGCTCCATAATTGATTTGATGAAGTACAGCAATGAAATAATACACAGTACACGTTCTTCAAATTTCATTCGTAGGCTGAGTAATAACCGATATCTTATTGGTATGGAGCACCTTCTAAAAATCACAATTCACGTCCTAATTGGAATTCTGATTCATTTAACCTAAATATAACTGAACTGGGTTGTTTATTGCGGGAGCTGAATCAGTTGATGATTTCGACGTACCTGAAGTCAAGCAATGTTCATTTCCTGGCTATGATCAAGATGGACGGACGGTTGCTTGGACAGACCCTCACTACTCACTGCATTCGTGCTAGGAACCAAACTTTGAATGGTAAGACCTCGTTAATCTCGAGCTCGCTTAAGTTTCGACTCTGAGGGGTGTGGCTGGTTTACAAAAAATCCATTATCAATCATCAATTCCAACAAACTTGATGCTTCGTAGAGGATTCCAGAAAAAAATATACAGAGTTGTTTATATACATCTTAGTCAAGTGTTGTAGCAGACAGCAAAAATTAGAAAATATTAATAAATCCACTGCTACTAGTTGAAATGACTATTGTTAAAAATTATCGTTTACCTCTGGATTAACATTATTAAAATCGTGTGGAAAACAAGGAATACGGTGACAATCAGAAAGAGGATACGGAGGTTGAGAGTGGTCATGAATTTTTACTGTGAAGAGTGAGTATTTTTGTTTGATATTGAATCCATTTGCCTCAGAAGAATTCATAACTACAAAAATATTTTCAAACATAGTATTGACATGAAGTCAATATAATTTAGGTGACAGGTTGGTGTTTCGTGGAGTACCAGCATAAATTCCATATTAAATGTTCTGCAAGAGCTTATGAAATTGACGAGGCAAGCCATATGATAAGAAATTCAAAATAATTCAATGTTCTTCGAAATCCAAGCTTTGATGTCTCGTTTGATGACGACCTGTGGAATGAAATGATGGAAATCCTTCCTAAGTCTCTAAGAAAAATGTATTGGTATTTTTATTACTACGTGTTTCGCTAGATAATAGCCTGATAGCTATTGTCCATTAGCTTTGATGAAAGAAATAGGATGATAGTCTGGTGATTATTGTCTGTGAGCTCGGAAGAAGAAAATTTTCCGGATTTGACAAAAAGAGGATAGAAATCAGAGACATATCATATATTTAAGATAACCTTGTTTCGAGATCTCCTAAGAAACGAAGATTTTATCTGTGTATCTAGGAATAATAATAAATTGAGCAGATTGATCAGGTTCAGATAGAAATTCACATTTCTTCAACAAAATTTTTAATGAAAGCCAGCATATCCCAGACCTTGGCAGTATTGCATTCCATTTTGTGCCTTCATTTTGTACTTGACTAATTATTTATCGACTATTATGAGGTGAGAATGATCAAAACACTGTATCGGTAGTCAGAAATTAATATTTCAAGAATCATCCTTGAGAATTATGAATCATTTTTCGTCATAATGTTCATTTGAAACAGTTCAGGAATAATTCTCCTGTGTTTTATGATGAATCAAACATTTCATGACCATCACGAACAAATACAAAAAATAAGCTTGTTTCCCATTTATTGACATCCAAAATCTGGAATGTGCAAGCGTTCTATAGGCAATTAAGCCAAACCCACATCTGAAAATAATTACCGTATATACATTATCAATAATTTATTGACTTGATATTACCGGCACCAATGAAGTATATGTTACATTGTAGATACATTTTGTTCTTGTTCACATTGGAATATAATTCCAAGGTGATATTACTCCTGCTTGGAATTTTTTCGTAAGGATTTTCAAGTATCGGCCAGTTCCATTCAATATCTTATAAGGCGCGCGTAGTGGAAAGGTTCAAATTCCTGAAAAACAGTCGAGGGGTATTCATGCATATTACTGTCGAAGATATTAGATTTCACTGCAGAAATTCTATCTTAGATACTTAAAAAATATCGTACTTACTATACCGTGTGTCACAGACTCATAGTACACCCCCGTTTTCTCCTTTGTTTTTCTAGATATATTTTTGAAATTCGGAACATTGAATATGCTCACTGAACAGCATTTCTCGACATATCTGAAAGAAAAAAATTACTTCCAATTTTTCCGGAAATGACATCAACTTTCGATTCTTGAATGGGACACCCTGTATATTGTTACATGATCGGCTAGGGATGATCATGAGGAATCCAACGATACCAGGTTTGATGATGTTATCTCCAATGACTGCGGAGATATCGCCATTTATTTTATCCATAAGCTCAACGAGTAGGAGAGAGAAACTTTTTCTGGCGGGTCAATCCAATTCTCTCTCCCACTCATTGAGCTTATGAATAAAATAAATGGCGATATCTCCGCAGTCATTGGAGATAACATCATCAAACCTGGTATCGTTGGATTCCTCATGATCATCCCTAAACGATCATGTAACAATATACAGGGTGTCCCATTCAAGAATCGAAAGTTGATGCCATTTCCGGAAAAATTGGAAGTTGTTTTTTTCTTTCAGATATGTCGAGAAATGCTGCTCAGTGAGCATATTCAATGTTCCAAATTTCAGAAATATAGCTAAAGAAGCAAAGGAGAAAACGGGGGTGTACCCAGAGTCTGTGACACACGGTATAGCTTGGTGATTAACAATTTCTGTAATCAGTTGTATGTGTTACTCAAAATATAATCAACATTGATGCTCAGCAATTTTATGATCACAAGAATGTAAAACCGAATCTAGGATTTTTTTTCTTGTACGAAATAATGGTATAACTATACCGTTGAGGAACAGAACTGAATGAACGATGTTCAGCTGAGGACCTCCCTATACAGGCAATTTTCCAAACTTTGAGCTCGATAACAAAATTATCAGAGGAATATACTAATTTTTTTAAATTTTTTTCGTCTGCAAATAACGAGAAAATTGCCCATTTCGTCATACAGATTGAGGGTACAAATTCTTCCGTACAGTGAATCGAAGTACTGAAAGTCGCATCATCGAGATCAGTCTATCTCAAGTATAGTAATTATTCTGCGGATGGAAGTTATTGTATAGCAAAACACGTGTCCCGTTTTCCTGTGAGAATTTGAAAGAAGTAAGTATTTTTTTTTAATTCTGAAATGCAAATGTTTCGCGTTATCTGCTTCTCCATCCACCCGGAAAATGTAGTGAAAACTAGCAGCGTTGTTTGCAGAAGAGACGGATTTTTATAATGACTACATAATTGAATATATATTGATGGATAGAAGGTCACAGTAAAACGGTCCGAAATTAAATAACGGACACAGGTCAGCGCTAGTTTAATATGACATCATGATATTCATCCGAAATATATAATATTCTAAATCATTCAGATTTGAGATTCAGCTGATGAAAGTGAATGGCCACTTTAGATGAAAAAACGACTTAACCAATTCAGATATACAATTATTTGTCGAACAGTAACTAACTTGAATTTTTGTCTTCATAAAACTGATACGGGTTTTCGGCGCTTCTTGTTCACCAAATCGGATGTGATAAATGCTATAGAAGAAATTTTTATTTGAATGGTGTACGAATAGGGGAATCACCCTCGTGTATTACATTTTAGTATTTGAGGAATACATGAAAGGGTAACTTTCACTTCGAATAGTGGCTCGTTTTTCTGCCCTTCATTATTGCTATTGAATCAGATCGATAATAATCAAAAACTCTCTTTGATTTTTAGGTAATTGTTTGTTCTTATAACGGGAACATCAGATGATTCACGAAAATTCATGCATGCATTTGAGCGTTTATTCATGAGTTTGACCGTGATATTCAAGTGTGATGAATCTCTTCAGTTTCACGAAGGAGTATGTATTCAACTCAACAGTGCACGTTTAGGAGAAATATTTGGATATTGAAAAGTCAATGAATTTCGCTTTTGGGATACATACTTCATCGATGATTCTCTTGAATTACGTGGAAAAACTCCTCAATTTTAAATTTGAACTCTTGAAGAGAAATTTAACATTTTTCCAATGCCGTTTTTTCATTATCCTCATTTGTCCTCGTTTGCTCTTACACCACTTTGACTGACAGATATTCATGTTATACAGCTTTCTCGTCTGTTTTTCGTACCAGTAGTTATTCAATTCGTAACGTGACTCTGTTCCGAGATGCCTTCTTATTTTTGTATCTTCCCATGTTCCACGTTCGAACATATTTTGTATTTTCAATTTTTCCCTCAAAGTCTTCTCTTCGTATCATTTTTCATTATAGTAATTTCAGAAACCTCACTACTGTATTGGCGGATATTGTTATACAAGAAAGTCAATTGCAATGTCTTTAGCTGCTAGGTAAAATGTATGTGCTACATCTTTGCGTCCAGTACTCACATGGAAAAAGGCTCAAAAAATCATTACTTTGGAGGGATGGTAAGCCATGGTGGGCAGGTTTTTTGAGCTTGACGTTTCAGATGGAGCAGATATTTTCACAAGCGATGCGGCATCGGTCGAAGTGTCTCTCTCAACTGCGAGGCTTTGATTGAAAGTGGTTCAACTGATGAATCTGAATTGATTTAATGACTTGTCATTGGACCATCAGTTATTAACCCTAATAATTGATTTTTCGGAACCCTTTCCTCTATCACTGGAGGATCCCGTGTGTTCTGAACCGCTGGCATCCATGTTCTGTAGATGTTGACTCTCTCTTCTTTGCCATCGAAGTTGTTTCTAAGCTTTTGAATTCAGATGGCCTCTGTATAGAGCCTTGGGTATAGCTCATAGTTTTATCGAGTACTTGCGTTCTATTTAAGTCAACATCATGACCCTTCAACAGAGTGTGCTCAGCTACTGATGAATTTTGTGTTTGGCCATATTGATAGTGGATCTCGTAGGTCTCTTGCAGATCTGTTTTAATCTGGAGTATATACCCAATACCGTACAGTTGTGGTTCTGTCTATATTGGAAGCACAAAAATAAGCAAAAACAAGGTTAACGTAACGCATAAAAAACTCTCAGTATGAGCAAAGTTGGTGGATCAAAATTTGATGAATGCGAAAAAGTAATGAATGCGTTCAGATAAATGACCTTTCATTTCTCAAACAATGTAACAATTTATGATATTTATTACCAATTTTGTGGCTGCCACCACAAATGATTATTTGTTAATGTTTGAATTGATCTCTCCAACCCCAAAAATATAACCGTCGTCAAAAATAAAACGACACTCAAAGCCCTCGTATTACGATATCTTAACACGTTCATATTCAAATCACCTCTATAGACTACAAATGCTCTGGATCAGTTTCTTCTTTTTTCATCATTCGCGTGCCCATCGCACACGCTATACACTCATCGAAGCTGAACCAAGATACCATTCAAATCATGATAGAAACTGATCATGGACCACGAAGAATACTACTCTGGTCTAGTGTGAATTCAAATACTACACCTAGTTAATATTAATTTGCATACTTCATGGGGTGAAATTAGCATAGGTTTTGCATATGGACGGATGTAAAAAATGTCCTGGGTAAGGGTTGGTGTGTAAATGTGTACCAAACATTATAATAATAATCGTTTTCTAGCGCGTGGTCATTGATATTGTAAGTCAGTTGCTTTGCATAAGAACTCACGCAAAATGCGTGTACCTCTTTACTTAATAACCTGTCTATTAGATTCCATTCTGTTTCGTTGTATGCAAATAAATATTTAGGTTTGGTAAAGTAGGCGCGTGGATTCTTTTGAGAGTTGAGAGCATTGACGACTTTGAGATGTAAATAAGATGACATGTTTTGTAGTAGTCTGTCATGGTATCACAATACGAAAAGGTGATGGCAAATTCACAGTGGTTGCGAAGATAAATGTTATTGGGTTTGGAAAACATGCAATATCAGTGTACCAGATAAAACTTTTGATTCAGTTCGAGTTAATTTGATTGGAGAAAAGAATTCTATGCAATCAATTCATCTTGTATCTACTTCAATTTTGCTAGAAGCAATTGTTTAGTTGAACAAGATATTATTAGTACGATACGGAAAATGAAATGTTCTTCAATTAATTCTTCAAATATTGTCATCGCTGGCAACTATCAAGCTAACTATTACATACATTGAATTATTCCATGAAATTCAAATTTGCTTACAATGACACTAATTTTGGTGTACTATTATACCACGCACAATTGAATTCACAGTCAGATCAATTTGAATGTGAAAAATATCTTAATTTATTCATATTGGTAACAGAACGACATAATCTAATTACATGTAGCAGAATATTGAGAATTATACCCAATAATTTTCGTTAATTTTTCCGTGTAGTAATAGTAAGTAACCACATTGTTTGCAATCAACAATTTCAAATTTTTTTATGAATCAAACAATAAATCAATTGATCACCAGGTGAAATTAATATTAAGCAATGAATGTGATTCTTACTCACAGTAACCTTATTTCCAACCTTCGGAGAGTTGCTATCGTGAAAGAGGTATTAAATTACCTACGTAAGAGCAAAAATCCCATAATTGTGTTTCTGTACCACTATAAATTTACAACAGGGACAAGCTAGGTTCGACTGTGTTATACTTCTTTCATAAGTTGAAACGTAATCATGAGAAAATATCATTCGAATAAGTTCCAAATTAAGGGTTGTCATTGTTGGGGACAGTACGAGGGATGTGTGACCCATTTCATCCACCTTTCTCAAAGTTACCGTTGTGTAATTGGGAATTTTTTAACGAATTCAATCGGAGTCGTGATGGTAAATTGATCTAATTCTTGACAATGGTACCTTATGGAGAAAATATGATGAAGGGTAGAGTCGGCCCATGTCTCATTAGGAATTCTAAATAACCAGTTGGAAATAACGACAGAATTTGTATCGTGGCTGATTAAATCATTACTGAACTGTTTTCTGGGATTATAATGAAATATGAAATTCACCTCCAATCATTTCATTGTCCTTGAAATGTTTCATTAGCACAAAGGATATCAATGCCTGAAATCACGACAATACAAATCTGTAATAGAAGAAGTTTGTTAATATTGAATTCTGTAAATGTCGGTTATGTAAAAGGGTTTCACATTTACAATGACGATTTTCATCTCGAAGTGTGATCATAGTCAAAACTGCAAAATGCTACATGGAAAAATAGTTTTGGAATATATCCAGTGGGATAAACCTTTGATTTGGTGTTGAGGTAATTGAGATCTATTGATTATTTTGTATACAAGAAATACTCCATAATGCCTATCATGAGGCCATTATGAAGAACCACTGGATGCTTTCCCAAGTAGCACATCATATTGGTCCAATATAGATATATCGTAAGTGGAAATATTGAAGTTGAACTAATATGAATCAAAATTGAAAAAATCATTTTTTATATGAATATTCGTTCAATATTGAAAATAAATTTTAACTGCATTTTATAATATTGATAATATCTGGGTTCGATAACTCATTATCATATCAGGTGATAATGAACAATATCAGCTCAACAAACAGATATTTCAATATTGTCTGCATATTTTGTATATACCTAATTTTAAATACACTGAAAAATCATCCCCAGTTATAGTCACTTCCACCCTGTAAATATTGAATCTCGCAACGAAATGAATGGAAAGTACCACTGACACAACATTGTTTACGCCTTTCATTGCTGAAGGTCATTCTCTCTAGAAAGCACGTGTTTTTACGTGTGTGCGTGAATGAAAATGCACCCCTAGTGTGGTGGTGTTGACTGGGGGTGCAGTGGATGCAGTTGACCGCCGCCGGACACTAAGGACACCGTCGTAGCTCAACAAGTAGATGTAGAACAGGAACAGTTTTTCCGTTCGATATATCGATTGGTCGACTTGTGGTTTGTACGGCTCTTGGGGTGTAGCGTACGTAGAAAGAGTCTCGTTTCCGTGGATGCAACGGATTCAGTATTATGAATCAACAAGAAATATTTGTCTTCGTATTATTCTTCACAGAATTATGTTTGAATACAAAAGGGTGCTCTTGAATGTTTCTTGAATGCTATGAACAACATCATTTCCTTTCAAGTCTCAAATCATTGCCAGATTTGATGTTTGGTTATAGTCTCTGCGAAATTTCAACGAGAAGAATTCATACACTTATTTTTTCTGGTAGGAACATTTGAGAGAAACGACAAGTTGCTGAGTAGTTTGGCGTTGAAACATTTCATCAACTTGAATAGACCCTATATTAACTCTGATTTTTTCGGATTGTGGCAGTTTAGGAACACATAAAACTATAGAACTCAAACAGTGTTTCGATGGAAAAAGTAAAACCTGTGTGATCCGAGGTGACTGAGAGGATATCGAAAAAAAAAAATTACAATAAGTCGCGTTCCATCAAATTTTCACTTCAAACATAAATGAATAATTTTTTCAAATACCTGAAGAGTATACAAATACTGAACAAAGTAAATATGATCAGAAAAGTCTGTATAGATACTTCAAAATTTGATAGGACAACTGCAAGAGGGACGATTTTCATTAGTTACAAAGGCATTGCTTTGATTTGTTACATTGTGGCATGTATTTTTATATGGCTTCTCACACCAGATTCAATCAACTCAGTTGAGAAAGTAACAGAAAGTAAAAAAATCTCCACTTTTCACATGTTTCTCGTCTAAACCAAGTTAGTGACACTGGAACTAAGACAATTACTGTTTTGCCTAAACAACAGAAGTGATAAATTACATGTATAATTTGATATTCCAAAACTTCAAGTCTACCGTCAATCTTCAAGCTTCCAACATTTTCTCCTGAAAAAGCAATGTGACGAAAGTAACAATATTTCCCTGAAAACCAAAAAGGAGCTTTGGCAACTTCATATTGAATAATCCAGGTGGTGGACCTGTATGTAGATGGATAAAGTTCTGGTATAATTCAAATTAGGTTCGTGAAATATCTCACATCTCTCAACATCTTGCCTACGTTGACAGCTACATCAATTGATTCATCGCGAATATATATCAGTTTGTTATTGAAAAGTTAACTATGATGATTAAATCATTATTTTCATCACCTTTCTCACTAATTTTGGTTGGAGGTGGCAGTTGATCAGGGCAACATGTTAGTTACATTTAAGGAGTCAGCATTCACCCTGAATCCAGTGGAAAAAATAAGAGAATGAGAAGTTCACATTTCTCTGTCATCATTCAAATAACTATCCACGTTCTTGATATTGAGACAGAAACATTTTATTTCTTGTCCATTGTGAACACTGAAACCAGAATTTCCTAAAAGATTTTTATTGTCAACTTTTAATCATTTTTATCTCGAAGTGTTTGTTCATTGATAAATTGTTTATTATACCACAAATTCAATTTATTAGTGGATCCCTAAGATTTAGTAATTTCAATGAAACATCATTTGAGATTCATATTCCATAATCATATAAACGAGGAAAGAATGCATGATTCCTGAATATAGGTATGAAAAAAAAAGTGATGAGCATATGAAGTTCTGTAAGAAATATCCAAATGTTTTTCCCAATACTGAAGCCATGCAGTTCGCATAATAAAAAAATAAACAGTTGTTAGTATCGACGTTCCCATAACATCATCATCATACTCAGTATTCAGTACAGCAATTCTGAAAGTGATAAACGAATGGTTTGTATACTCATTTAAGTGTAATAATGAGGCCCATTTTTTTGAAATTCGTGTACAAAATAGTTGAAGGTTGTTTATGGAATGAGTTGAGGCTTTTTAATTTTCATCGTATGAATTCGTTTGACCTCGTTGGGCTGGACAAGCTTAAGTTTGTAAGAGCGATAATATGTATCAGAAGATTTCAACTCCAACATCAAGATTTGTTGGGAAAACCATGTGTTACTGCCCTGCATTTTGATACCAATAAAAACGTGAATTTTTGATGATTCTGAATTTATTTCAATACATACGTTGGGAAATTTATATGAGATTGCCAGTGCAGTTTCATCAAAAATGTATAGCTAGCTCTATTAACCAAGAAGTACGATAGATCTGTAAAGGTTGTAGTGAACCAGGCCATGAGATAGCTCCCAGAACAATCTAATATAATACAGAGATAACTGCAATTTAAATACTTGTATGGAATGTCGTTCCTCATCGAAATAATTAACGTTGAATGTGGTCTGAACTATACCAATAAAATCAAGCAAATGATTCCGGAGTCGTCTATGAACGACTTATTTGGGTTCTCACTACATACAAAGAATTTCAATACATGAACATATTTCAATAAATAATCCAAAGAAAGGAACTGTAGTTCATGCATACTTTGAATGCTTTTTTGAAATATCGAGTGCTATCAATAGCTCTTTCTTATGTCGCCATCTCTATAAACACAACTCCACCAATATGAAATGAAACCGTTGTGTTGGCACTTCATGAGTGTACGGAAGGCTGAGTTACCGATTTTAGACTCCCATTTCTAGTTAAAGCCGTCTAAGGAGACCCTATAACGTCAGAAGATGAAAGCCTTAAGTTTGTCTTGTCCTTATTTTCGAAAACTGAGCCATACTTAGTATCGACGGCATCATTTTCATCCGGGATAACATGAAATGTCCTCTGCTTGGTCCAATTTTCTCGTCACTCTGCTACATCGCTTGTAGAGACAAAAGACTGTTTATCGTCGACCAGCTGTCTCATACAAGCAGTTTCTAGGAGACTTCGTGAGAATTATATGAGCTCGCACATGCGATGCAGTTCATTTGGCCTAAATACAAATATATTTACCAAAATGATGACTTACTCAGCATAAACAAATTACATTTTATCAAAATTCATAAAAATTCAGTTGATTTCTCTTAACAACACTAAGACAACTGCTCCTTTTTTATTTTGAACAATATTATGATATCTAGTATATCTAAGTATAACCTGTGTTGCTGTGTTGAAACTTCCACAAGTTCTTTTAACAGAACACATTTTAGAAACAACTGCACTCAACTTCCAAGTACTTTTCTTGATCGGTCTCAGTTGACATAAGCATTTCTATAAAACGAGTGAACCAGAAGAGTAATTAATTAGACATCTATAATCTGTTGAGAAAATAAACTTCTGGTATTGGGTTCAAGAACCATAATTGGAAGTTAGGATATTGATGTTTATGTCAGATTTGAACGAACAACTCAACAGACAGAAATGCCTGGGAAAAACCAAGGAATAAATGAAATCACGAGAAAATTTTGATTGAAAGCAACAAACTTTCAGCTAGATATTTCTATTCTCGATTATTTGAATTGATATCAAAGTCTTCATTAACCCTTCTTCTTAGCAATATGTTTATTTTTAAACTTTCAATGTATATAGTGTTGATGATTATCATAGACACCCGAAGGCATGCTAGTTGATATATTTGTTATCTGGCCAGATGGCGATATATATATTGTTCAATTTTTCTCAGCATATCAAACAAAACATAAGATTTTTTTTCATAAAAGAATTCAACTTTCGATTCTTGGAGTTGAAAAATGCTCAAAAATTTCGAAATAAATATTGTCACGAAGAACAGTCACACAAAACGTTACTTATATTTTAATTCAGCCCACCAAATCAGTGTGAAAAAAGGATTGATTGACAGTCCCTATGACAGATCACAAATCCTTTAATCAAATCCAGAAACTCAAAACAAAGAGTGTACGATAAAACTTTACTCAGAGAAAATGCCTTGTTGAATGAATTCGTTAGTAAAGTTTTTTATATTCATGGTTCCGGAGTCAAAGGCGTTAAAACCATGAAGAACATTTACTTATAAAAAAATTGTTTTAAAATTGTTCGTTTCCGTTAACCCGCTGACGAACTCAGAAGTCGAAACTTGTGCGAACAATGAATCAACGAGGCCTTACCTTTCAACGTGCGATTACCCAGCACGGTGGCCGGGCGGGTATTCGAACTCAGGTCTTCCGCTTGCCTCTACACTACCGAGAACCACTACGTATCATCAGTGAATGGTCAGCACATGATTGAATGGGATAATATAAATTCACTTATGGCAGAACAAAATGGAACAAAAAGAGAACTTAAAAAGACAACCTGTATTTTGTTACCCATTAATAGAGATATCACAACTATATACAGAGTGTTAGGTAAACAAGGGGCAAAATTCAAAAGGTTACTCCTCCTTGAAACTAAGAATACAAAAAACCCGTTATGCCGAAGATACAGAGTAAACAAAATTTTCGGGAGAAACAGCATTTTATTATAACAAAGTACATGTAAACTTGCTCAATTTGTAATGAATGTTCGAAATTATTTTCTCCATTCTGGAAACAAACATTCCGTCTTCTTGTCATTGAATACTCTTTCAAACATACTAGGGTCGTTTCTAATCGAGTTGTACTCAGCAATTATCCGATTTTGCGAGTGCAAATTTTATAGTAGTTCATAATCTCATTGCCGTTCGTTATACTATTGTTTACACCAACGATTTCTACAAATGTCGAATGTGGTTGTTGGAAATTTTGGTCACCCTATATCTTAGAAACAAAGGGGCTTTCCAGAAATCATCATAGAAAAAAATATTCTCTTCAGCCAAGGAATAAGCCCCTCAGTTTTTGGCGCTATTCATCTGGATAGACCTTCTGAAAAGGGAATATCTTATATTACCTTATTTCATTTTGATACTTTTTTCAAATAAGAACTCAAAAAGGAATAATAGTGCAAATCAGAAATAATGGTCGGAAAACTCAATAATGAGAATTCATAATATTTATAATGCTTTTGTCGGGCCACATGAAAGGAACACGCTATTTCAGAAAACTCTATCGTGTAATATATGAAAGTAAGTTATTGATTGCGTCCAATACATAATTATATTCCGAAGTAGGGGTGATTAGTGGAACTACCCCTGATTGGTTGGTTTGGGGTTGAAAAAATGACTCACGCAGGGTGTAAAGTATTGACTAAACAATTAGTTCTACCCTAAAGATATATTTTTATATTCGTTAACGTTGCACTTGCTAGGATTTTTCGTTAGAATACAAGCTCGTTCATTCATTCGGTTGGTTATTTCTGTTTTAATATCTGCAGATGTGTAAAACTGAAGAGCGAATTCCATCATTGAAATCATTAGAGATACACTTACTCATAACACTCATCACGTTATTTTTATATCTATCTGTATATCCTATTTGATCTTCTCATTCTAGAACTGTCTAACAATGTTCCAAATGTCTAAGGGGTGTTTCACTACGGAAATCCGGTGTACACAATCCAGTACAAATCTTGTTGAAATCCAGAAATCCCACCTGAAATCCACTAGAAATCCTGATTTGGTGTACACATTTTACGGAAGTAAAACACCCATCGCAAATGTCCTTGATTTATGCACTGTTTTTTTTTTTCAATAGAAGTTTCTAAGCTACGTATTTGTCAGAACTCTACTTCCTCGGACATGTGAAGCTATTTTCCTTGCTGAACCACTTACTTTGACTAGTCTGTGTTTTTGGGCCAATTCAGGTAATATATAAAAGCCAAACAAGTTTTTTAAATTTTACTAGACCAATCTTTTGGAATTCAGAATAGGATTTTAATAGTATATGAGTTGAATAAAACGAGAATATAATTCTTGACAATGTCAACGATTTGGCCGTTCATTTTTTCATTTATTATTGCCCGCATCAGATCTGTGCACCCGGAAGGCAGAGCCTGGTGCAGGCAAGAGTAGGCTAATTGTCTTGGGTGCCGAGACACTCTGGGGCGTCCTACTGATTTTTACGGTAGCGCATTGGCTGTTTCAACTGTGGGAAAATCAAGGAAAAATTCTGAGTGCTACCGCAAAATCCATACTCATTCAAGCGATTTGAGGATAACCAAAAAACGGTTCGTTTTAGCAGAATTTGATTTTCTCTTTAATTCACCACAAACAAATACATGAAATGATTAAGTTAGATTTTGATGGCAGCGGATAGAAATATATAATTCAATACCTACTTGTTTCGTATTCCAAAATATCTACAAAACATTCATCATTCCATAACTTATTTTACTATGGGGTGATTCAAGAAGACTTGTAATTATATAATTATGTACCAGAATTTATGCCACCTTGAGTCAAGCGCTTCTAGAAGGGGATATTGGGGGTTATCAACCTCCATTAAACACTTTCATTACTTGAATTCATCGGTAAAATGAAAAAAAACTATTCTATACACAAAAGTTGAATTGGAGACTCACCCTCCTCCCTGCTTAAAGAATGGAAAGTTGTATACGCACTTGCCATGAGTCCCTGTTCATTTTGTCACGAAGCACTATGCCAGTGTATACATAATTCTCTTGAAAATATTTCTATCCAAATACTCGTTTTTACAGTCACTTGATTATCGATCCTTTGTCAAGAATAAACCGTATCTAACTGGTATATATTAATATTTTGAAAATAACCATTAACGCAATTCTATACATCAAATTATTTATTTCAATAAACTTTTGTTCTCTAAAAAATAAACCATAGCTAACCAAAATTTCGATCATTAGATTGCTACTTCTTTATAATAACGTTTTTATCCACCTCATTCGAAATGAAAAGCGTGAGTATGCGTTAAATTACGCTGCAGCAGATAATGAATTGAACGCGCTACCTGAAACCCACCGGAAACTTATTATAATCATGTTATCAAAGAACACTCTTCATGTATTTCACATCCAGGTACATCACTATGGGTGTAGAGTGTTATTATGTTACGAAACTTTGATGATTTTAACGGACTTTTAATGCCCACAAATATTCACAAATACGACCAACTGCTAAAGGTCCAGATCCACTCAATGAACCAATATGCATATGGAAGTTACATTATTTTCATCCGTATGCATATTCAAACATCAAGATTTCCGGTAATCATGAGGGATAAAAGTATACCTTTTTATCCACAAAAGGGTACTTATATGGTTAGAACTTTATCCTAATTCATCCCAAAGGTAAGAGAATGGGTGATACCTTTAGAGTAAGCCAGTTATAATGTCAGACAGAATTCTGCAGATGAGTTTAACGAAGTTCGAGAAGGCTAGCTGTGATCTCTCATCCGAGTTGTCCTTTTTTCGGTGAATGGGAACAATACAAATATAACGAACTGATACTAGGCAGGTATCGAAAATTCTTATGAATGATATTCGATCAGGGGCATGAAATGTTTTGTTCTATTTAAGTCGCTGATTCAACCGCCTATATATGTCATTCGTTGGTATTTGCCCAGCTGTTTCAAGAATGAGAATCTTTAAATTCGAAGAAGTAGTTATCAGATGTGTTTTCTCTACTCTCAGGAAGATAAGCAGGCATATCAGATGGAAGTGTGATGTTTCTAATTAACGGACGATTTGAAATAATTTTTATGAATTCATTTAGACAATGAATATACTAAAAAATTTGCACTCAGTGTGCACGCACGCAATCAATTGAGATCAATCAAACCTAAATCTGAAGCTGCTCATTCATAGCTGTTGGTGAATTGAATTTTTCATGAGGAACAGTTTTCTGATTTTCTTTGAACGTGTATATTCCATTATTTCTTATTCCGTGATGATCAATAATATGGTTTTCCCACCCTGATTCCCAGAATAAAATAAGATTATACAACAGGCAACTTCTATGAAGTTGATTTTCAATGAGCGATTTATGCCATATCAGTTGGAGTCATTAACAATACTTACCTTGTTTTCAAACAAGCTGGGATATCGAATGAATAAAGGAGGTCATAAGTCATGTTATTACAACTCCCCATAATTTTCAGTATTTTTCAGTGCATTGAGGAGTATTACTTCTTATAAATATTATACACATTTTGAACTGTCTTCGAGACTGTCTTACACATTTTGAACTGTCAAACAGTTATAAAAACATATAGGTTACCAATGGGATTCTCTTATCTGATCATTTATGAAAGATTGTGTAAAGAAATTTTTTTATCGAAAAGTAATACTTTCCTTTTGGTAACTGTAGGCTCCGGGATCAGCATCTTTTTCACATTTCAACTCGAAAGTTAGGAAGAAAACTTTGTTTTCGAAGATACGGCTCAGTAATTTTTGATATTTCATCTCAGAAACTACTCAAAGGGAGATGAGCAGAATAATTCACAAAAAACGTCGAAAAAGCGAAATATGTGATAAACTTTTTGAATAAGCGTGGACTGGATACTTCCTAACTTTTCCATCGAAATTAATATAGTACTTGTATGTAATGACACAGGAAACTTCATTTTGTGTAAAACTCACGATTCTTGGCGAGATCTAGCTACGCTCGTCCTGCAGGATTCTCACATGAAATGTAACTCTTCCCAACCGCTTTCATAAATAGCTTTCTCATCATTTTTCAATTACGAAATTTCGTTTCTTTTTTTTCATATTATTTCTTTCGTTCAACACTCTTACGAGTGCGCCCGGAAGGTAGAGCCTTGTGCGGACAAGGGTAGGCCCATTATATTGGGTGCCGAAGCGCTCTGGGGCGTCTTTTTGATTTTCACGGTACTGTATTTGCTATTCCAAGTGAAGGGAAACTCAGGAAAACCCACAATGCTATCAAAATAAGTGTATTCAAGAGTCACGTACGCACACATTATATAAAATGTCAGTTTGACGACATTCATACATTTTTTATTTTTATTCGTTTGGAATATTTTTGTTATCGGTTGCAAAAATTAGATATTAGTTACGGAAATTGAACTTTTCAACATATGCATCTTTTCAAAATAAAAATGAATGTTTATATCTCAACGCATTTTACGAACCTATACATTCTACTTCAATACGTACTGATAGTTATTTTTCCTTATCTCTTTTCGAGGAGATGAGTTCTGAGAATCCTGTAGAAAACCTCTTGCTTTCATCAAGCCTTGGAAAAGTAACAGTAAAACAAGACTTATGAAATATGATTTTTTATTATATTTTTCATACTCCTGTCGATAAAATTTCCAGCGCAATAATATCTGAATTAACGATGAATAATGAAATAACCTTTGGATAATCACCGATCATACAGTGAAATTCTGACGAACAAACTCCAGTAACTTCTCCGAGAGAGAAAAAAAGCAAACTTCTGCCAAACAATGTGAATGTGAGTAATCTCCTTTATAATACATCTTGTAAAGTCTGTTCAACCCCTATAAGCAAAAATATTCTTTCTGTGCAGTATTGATTTTTATCCCCATCCAACTAGTGCGCCAGTGGGTGTTTGTATGAAATTAAGCATGTGCATATACAATATACGGCAGGGCTGCTATTTTATATACTAGACACTGTATAATGAATTTGTGTTGGAGGCTGTCTTTGTCAGACGGCGCTCCTTTACCTCACTGCTACCTTTTCTTTACATCTTCTGCGAGAAACACCTTAGTGGCGTTATATTTCAACAGAAACATGAATGAGATAGGCATTTTCTTTGAATACCTGAGCAATTGATGAATATTATCACTAGTGAAATGCTAGAAATATTGTACATATGTATGAAATATTGAAACTTAAAATTTCCTTTAAGATTTTCGTTTGAAAAATGATCAAACCTTCAGGTGTTCCGGTATACAATAAGGCAGTGCTATAATAACTGATTCAGTCAAGAGTGAGAAGATATGAATTCACATTGACTTTCGATTCATCAAGGCAATGAGCATAGATGAACACCCTCTGTTCTTGTAAAGATCCAGAGTTTGTCAGTTTCATTGAAAGTCAAGCGATTCATCAAGGCAATGAGCATAGATGGACACCCTCTGTTCTTGTAAAGATCCAGAGTTTGTCAGTTTCATTGAAAGTCAAGATCATTCAAAATCATAACAAATGGGTGGGAAGACTGTATTCGTTGAGTCAACTGCGATAAAACGATTGACGATTCCAGGAGTGTAACCACCACGGGAATATCTATAGAAAAGGAACGTGAAGTGTCAACAGACAATTTTCAGTGTGCATTGAATCCGGCAGCTTCAATTCATATATTTGTACCGAATGGATATGGACCTTTTATTTAGCTATCAGTAGTAGCTGAGAGTGTTTAATACGAATAGAATAACAGATATGCATTATAGTACATTTGCAGAATTCAATCCATTTTATTTCTATGATATCAGGTGAAACTAGTCCATGTATTGAATCGAATGTTCCACTTTAGTTTACCCGTGTTTATCATAATTGAATGTTCCTGAATATTGTTACTATAAAAAAATCCAAATTCAACTCATCTAATTGGATACAATTTTGTATATTTATACTCCTACGATCACTCCGCCTTAGTGAGAAATAGACGGCAAAGAATGCTCCCATTCGTGCTACAGAGAAATCCCATAGTTCAAAAATTGAGATTTGACGGGGTACTGTTTTTATATCAAGCCGATATTACTGAAAATACATCAAATAACACATTTGATTTCTTTCATAGGTTATTTACTGAAATATCAAAAAGGAGCCGACTTGTTTGGAAATTATTGGATATTATTGAGGTATATTTCGAAATCGTTACGATTATTATAGAAAGGATCACGAAACTAAAGTTTCCATTAGAGTCCGAAAATCATGAGTCCTTTCATCGAAGTTCTCTGATGGTCATCTTGTGATTTTTTCCACCCACTTTTCATCATTATATGAAAACTCACGTTCTTTCCATGTGATTATGCAGTCAAATTCAAGCCTTCATCCGAATATGGGTGGTATGGTATATTTACGAATCTGTATAATGTAATGATTCTAGTCCTAACCAGTTCCCAACAATGCACGCGAACTTGAACAGCTCACTTCTACCCATGTAACCATTCATTTAATTATCCACCTATGTCAACTGCTTTCAAGTGAACTTATTCTACCTATTCGATGATTTTATGCAAATTATCACCCACGTTGATCAGACTGGATTATTTTATTCAAACATCTTTTACAGCACCACATTCGTTTTTGGAACATGAATTGACTGAATATTCAGAGCTCAGATTACCGACATGTACATTTTCCAAACAAAATCGATTGGGAATATGTTAATGCCGTTCTGGTAATAATTATTTGAAACAAAAACAGCGGTATTTGAAAATTGCTATCCACTATATGCATACGTAAATTGTTTAAAGAGTCTATGTTGTCTTTTTGTCCACCCACATCCACTTGGAAGCAAGCGAGAAATATTTTCAGTGCAGTGTCCATTAGGGATGAATTAATTTTTTTCTATATTATCAGTGATATGTTGCGTGACCACACCACGGCTACATATTCAATATAACTTGATTCACATTCGAGTTTATCAGCAAATAAATATCAACATTTACTTCACAAGCATTGAGAGTAGCTTACGTTCCTGCCCATTTTGTGCTGGAAGATAGATGTCGGAACTTCATCTGAAGTCAATATAATTCGAGTTCATGAGTGGTGTAATAGCTCAAATATCTATCGAATTACCTTCACTGCCAATATATGCCAACGTATTCATGAGTCATCAGTCAGTCACATAGCCTTAAACAACATGGAACAAGAAACTTGAGCCCTGTTCACCGGTTCCATAGTCCGATTGGATACTTCAAGAAAAGCAGCACCTGCTCGCTACACAAACAGTTCTAAAATCTCTCAAGATGGTAGAAAACGATATATACAAAGCGGAAATGAGCATGAAAATCCCAATCAGCCTGCGATAATACAAAACGGTATTTCAGAAAAAAGTGTGAACAATAAAATATTTTTCGTGAAGGAAGGGTGCCGATGGAATCACGGTTATTTCCTGTGATACATAATGGCTCTAGTCAACTCCATAGTTTTACTGTGCAATACCAAAGAAGAATGTAAAAAGCACAGGCTTCGTCGCAAGACTAGATGATTCTGAAATCAACAAGGCAGAAAGCTACTTGAATGAACTTGTTGGGCCACAAACGCAAAACCATTGTCGGCTCAAATAATGTATGAATACCTATTACCGGAAGGTTATAACCCCGCTCATACTACGCAACTCGTGATCCATCCGCAAAATTTAAAGATTCGCTGAGAAAAAGAAACAAATACTTTACGCAATTAAACGAGTCCTTGTCAGAATTATGGGTTCTGATAACTACAGAAACCAAGCTAGACAGGAAGAAAATGTAAGAACACGATGAGCACAAATACAAAGGCTGCAGTAAGCCTGCTTCGAGGCCTGCTTCAAAGGAACCGAATACTTTCTTCACGCTTTTGAGTCCCTTTCAGAATGAAGAGATCCAATTAGAGAAACCAAGTTAGACAGAAAACTATGAAAACACGATGGGAACAAATACAAAGGCTGCAGTAAGCCTGCTTCAAAGGAACCGAATACCTACTTCACGCTATTGAGTCCCTGCCATCATCGTGGGATCTAATTAGAGAAACCAAGTTAGATGGGAAGCTATGAGAAGGATGCAGTGAGGCTGCTCCAAACTGATCTATTTCGTAGGAGTTTGGGTGAAAATGGTATCAGCTTTCGATCAACTTTATGAGAACCAAAAATGTTACTTGTTCGTTATTCACATATGAATTTCATTCATAAGCTACCTGAACGACATGGTTGATTTTTAATAATTAATTTGAAACCAGCTTTTTTCAATGAATACATGAATAATAATCAGGAGTGGCATTACTCACCCTGCATCTGAATAAATCCATAAGACCCGTTTAATGATTATATGCAAATCCTCACCCACGCTGCATCGATAGCGAAGCAAATAAACTTAATCAAATAAAAGCACAAGATATAGTTTTGAAGTACACATATAGTGATTCGATTCCTCGAGGTAATAAAGACTATTTCATAGCATGTCACCACAAACTCGGCCCGGTAGGTGTCAATAGTGTGGACCAGTTGGTCATTGAACGGTCAGCACCGACGGGTGGCCGATGAGTGAGGCGGGCGACTAGGTTGGCTCGACATGATCCTGTTCGAATATATGTTGAATGCAGTTAAAGATCAACGTGGTATATTTAAAGTTTATGATTTTTTCATCACACCTCAAATTGAACAGAGATATTGATTCGCCTTCGTCTTCTCTCGAATTTGAATTAACTGATAAAATACCGAATCGTAATTTGTTATCTGAATGAGTTTTGAAATTCGGACTGTTTTTTTTGTGAAAGCAGTATTTGATTTCATGTCTGAGAAAAATACGAATCACAATAAATGTAGAAAAAGTGGTTGGTTCATTCGTTCGTTTTTTCATAATCTGATAAAATAAAACTACGAAGAAACAAATCATCTACCCCAAAAAATCACATCTAATAGTACTAAGTGGTCGGTCCAAGATTATCGAAGAGTTCGGGTGGTGAATTTCTCGGTTGTTATATCTTCTTCAATCAGTAGAGCATATTTGCCTGAATTTTATCATTTCCTGTGTTATGAAAAATACCGAAGAACAACAGATATTCCATTCAAATATAAAAAGACATAGATATCTCATTGATCCCCAAATAGCACTGTGTTAGTTCAAAATCAAGAAGCACCTAAAATATTCATAAAATTCTACAATCTACTCCTTGCAAACCGAAATGGAAAAAAGTATATTCAATCTCAGAAGGTTCTTGTGGACTATTTGCAGAAGGAAAATAATCCATGAAACTCTAAAACACTTGGATGAGAACGAATCTGGGAAATGTCAGAATAAGAGCTAAAATCCTTGGCAAAACTACTTCCCCACAATATTTCTCATTGATCCTCTATATTTGTTACTCATTTCATATCTCCTTTGGCAGTCAAACCTCAATAAATGAAGTTTACTTGCCCATTCCTGGTGAGCAAGAGCCCTAAGGCCTGAAAGTATAACCAAGCCATCTTTTCCCCTTCCAAACACTGAACGTGATCCTGGTTGCTAGTCGTTTGTTTGATAAGAAGAATTGAATCAGGATTATAGGCTTTTCTCCGCCGGAAGGTGGAAAATGAAAATTCCAAAAGTATCAGCAAGTCTAGTTGTCCTCAATATTCCATGGACAGAAGAGCAGCGCAGTACAGCATTTTGTAAGATTCTTTGGGATAACTATACATCACTCAATGGATATATCCTGAGGTTGCATCTGCTGGGCTTGATGACATGGAATGCATGAATACCTTGAGAGGGACTGAACACTCGGACGCGATAATAAGTATGAACAGCGTCTTACTATTCCAAAAAGAATATAAACCTCTGGAGACGTATTCAGGAATCGTAAAAGCAAGGCAAGAATTTTTTTTTTTTTTGAAAATGGGCATATTCAAATTAATTTTCATGCGGATATTTTTTTTCTTCTCTTCCGCTTGAATTCTCCTGGAAGGCAGAACTATAGGTATATCTGTAAAACTGCAGTTTCGTGTCAAGCGATACAAATACCTCACCCGCTAGGATTGGTATCTGGGCATCCGACATCACCCAATCGGTCAGAAGCTTATCGTATATTTCAGCGACCCATCATTCTTGAATCAAGTAAAGAAAATGTCTGAAATGAATCGGATTCGAATATTCTTGCACGGCCAACCGAAATGAAAAGCAATTTCGGATTTTTTTAATTTCAATCTGGAAATAACGTAAAAAATAAGTCAGTGTCATCAGCTGGTTGAGGAGGAACTGCTCCTAGCGATGAGATATAGATTCTAATCTTGAGAGTATTGGGATTTTTCAAATTCGGTTTTTGGTATTTAGCAATGCCGCCAAAATCATCTTGGGATTTTGAAGAAATGAAAGAATACATGAAAAAATCGCAGTGGATAAAGAATGACGAGATCTGGATCGGAATCCTTTCAACCACTACTTAACAAATTCCTTTCTATACTCCAAAATTAAATCAGTTATATCGAAGAAGCAAATTGATATGCATGATTCCAGTGACTTGCTAGTAGCTACTCCTTATTCAGTCTGTAGAGAGTAGAGTAGTATTGCAACTGGGATTTGAAAAACATTTTGAAATGGGATACTTATAATAGCTTGGTGATCAATATTGTTAAAATAGAAGCATGTGTCTTCTCGAAGAAAGCTGCTCTCTTAATAGGTACACTGTACTTCAATGCCAAGGGTGACTGTTCAAACGTGATACCCTCGGTGATACCTTGTTACGATGATTAACAATACTTTTCATGGAAAAAACATTTACATCATTTGCCAGAAGTGCTTTCCAGAAATTTGCTTTTTTAATACGTGCTAAGAAATACTCCACATTCTGCCACTTTCTAAGGATCTTTACAGTCTATACTCGACGTATCTTGGAATATTACAGTGTACGGTACAACGAGGCACATTGAAGCAGCTGGATTGAAAAAACTGTTTTCACACCCACTTCGTTCGTACTTCTTTTAAAATTTATGGCCATCGCAAAACGACAGCTATTCATCCTATTCTAAAGCTGCTGCACTTCTGAAATGATACGAATCGTTCCACTTCTGGCAGCTCCATCGAAAATGACCTGTACGGCTACAGTCCTCCCATCCTTTCGCTGTAAGCTTGAAGACCTGCCGGGGTTATTTTACAAGAGAATAACCACGTAATGCCAAGAAATTGCTCATAATTTTAAAAAAATTCAAAAGAATACCTAATTTATATCTCCTTTTCCTGATTCTACGAAATGATGAGAGCGAGTAGACAAGCGACAGTTTTTCTCGTATCCACAGCTCTTGAATAGTTTCGAAACTTGTTTCTTCAGGGAAAACTTCAAATCAAACGATGAAACCGTCAAAACAAAACACCCACACCTCACGTGCGCTATTCAACCTGCTGTCACTGAACTCACATTGCAGTAAAATTTCGTCAACACCGTGAAAGTAAGCATAAAGTAATTAAAAAACCGACGGTAATTACAAGAAACTGATTGCGGCGTTCTACTCACGACGACGTCGCTTTTGTGGCGCCGACTTAGAGCGCCGGTTCCGAATAGTTATCACGCCTGACGCATTTGCATGGCGCTCTACTCCACCGTATACACCCCACCTTCGCAAAAGCGATGGAAATATATGCCGGGAGGCCGAAAGAGCGAGACGAGCCTCACGTGTTTTACTTTTTATATTTCCAAGGGGGTGGTTATACCAGCGGACGGAGAGATATGTAGAAAAATTCACTATTTACCAGTACAGTCTGGAAAAGAAGAAGACTAATTGAAAAAAGTGATGCAGACAGCGAATATTATATTCTATTTAACAAGTTTCGTATCTGACGGACACGCAGGCTGAATGGAGATACATACACAAGGAGTTTAATTGTAGAACGTACTGAAACTTCGAAAGCAAAAAAACATGAAAAATATCAATTCTTCCGGATCTTAGGATACTTGCTTCATTTTCAGAACAAGGTAGGTCTCAAATGACGACTCGAAATGCGTTGATCTCTTCCAGAAACTCTGGAGTTCCACGTATGAACTTCCCGATTCAGAATCGAAGAACCTAGAGATGTCCATCATGAAATTAAGGAATTTCAAACCTCAATCATGCTCAATCTTACTCTACCTAGGCAGAAGGTTGATTAAAATTTTCTGTAGAGATCAAGTATACCCTAAAAAAAGCAGATCTTTTTTGCACTCGATAGGCGTTTCCCTAACAAGGTTAGAGTAGATAGGCTACCTGTTTACTAGATAAATGGCAACACTGTCTTATGGAGAATCCCATGTTAATCTGGGGAGAAAAGCCAAGCTCGATTTTGCAAATTTTTCCGTCAACATGGGATTCTCCATAAGACAGTGTTGCACATTTTTCCCCAGATCTGCTACTTTTATCTCACGACCAGTTGATCAATGTGTTTGATATACCTTGAATCTTACTTATTGAATATAAAAAAACCATTGGCCTCCGTGCGGGCTTGAACCCCGGACCTATCGGCTAGTAGACAGTGACTTAACCACTGCGCTACCACGGCTCTTAAATACTAGAGGAGTTATATTGTTTGGATGCGGCCACACCGTTCAATATTTAAACACTTCATGGAACAGTCTTTCATTCAGATATAAACCTCAATAGTAGTTATGATAATGATGAACTTGCTAGTATATTTGGAAATTGATTGGTAATACTGAAAATCATTTTAAAAAAATATTTCTTGCAGTCGGATTTGAACCAGAGCTAATTCGAACTAGAGGGGCAGGACAGTCGTTTCTACTATCGGTTTATAGGTTATAGGTACAACAGATAATACAAAATAATTAATGATAACCTCAATACACACATATCGGAATAGAATATGAGATGAGGAATAAAAGAAGATTGAACTTACGTACTTTTCAGTATTATTTTCAGTTTGAAAATATAAATGTGCACGTACAGACGAAATGTTTTGTGTTGGTTGAACATTGAACAGAAGACTCGAGTTGAGAGTAGACATATGGTTTTCACTGCCAAAAAAGCCGGTGAGTTCATTGGTCGATTATTATTTCAATTATTGCATAGGTGTTTTAGTTATCTTTGAACCCATACTGGATTGAGTAATTGGGTTATTCAGGTCTATATTTGGTTACTATGAAATTTAATGAAGAGATGTCGTTATTATTTTTGCCCAAACTCATCCATAGAGTATGTTGTGGTACCTACTTGAAAAAACTCAATACGTATACAACTTCAATGAATGAGACAGTAGACCTTTTGTAATGCTAGGATAGTATATTATTGCAGATATAATTATTTCTTGGATGCCTCTTCAAATTTGTCACAAGCTATTCATATACCTATGATGAATTGATTGAAATCTGTTGTGATTTGTTGTGATACCTCACCTATCCGTGATGAATAAGTTGGAGAAACCACTTTTGTGATATTACAGCCACATACCTGCCTTTGATATCCAAGTATTTCGGGAAAAGAGTTTTTGTTCAGATTGTGAATCAAAATCAGTAGTCATGATAATGATAAATCTGCTAGTATAACTTGGAAATCATACATAAAATTTTTTATTGATGAAATGATTAATGATAATAATGATGGTGGATTTATTTGAATAAGTGATACACTGATTGATAACACGGGAAGCTACTCAGGCATATGTTTTACATAACCAACGGTGGCAAAGTATTGAAGATAATAGTGGTTCCGGATTATTTTAAACGTCATATAGAAGTTGAAACGCATACGAAGATCACGAAGTGTCATTTACAATATGGAGTTGTGAAATAATTGAAAGAAGATCACTTCCACCAGTGATTCAGATGTACATGAAAATGCGAGATGAAGGTTTCTAGAATGATCTACTTATCATATATTTTATGACGGTAAAGTAAGTTGGGGTTGTATGGAATATATGTGCTGAACTGCAACAGTTAGACTGTCTGTTTCGTATACAGTTTCGATTCAATAAAAAAAAAATGGATCATGAAACGAATCGTTGGAACTCAATGAAAATTGAGCTCAAAACGTACTATATCTGCCAAAATTAGTGTGACTGAATGTAGCACAGCTTTAGCGTTGTCAGAAAAGTTTGATACTATCAGAGGGTATCAATATAGATGCTAAGTGATTGATTTGAACAAACTCAATGTCAACAGGAGCAAGACAACTAATAAGATCAATACGCCTAAATCGATTGATTTTAATGTCATCTACTCACCTCCGAATATATTTTTGAATGGAATACACCATGGCTCATGTAGGTATGCATTTGCAGTCATTTCGAGAATAATCGATATGAGCTTTTCTTTTGAGGTGGTATAAGATCCACTTATAACTTTCAGTTGGGTAAACATTATACTGTATCAATATAACCATGTATCCTAATAGGACATATATCTCACGAATGACTTCTAGTTGGGTACCTTACACTCAATTCATTTTTTTATATCTCCAACTATTCAAACATTCTTATAATTGCGTTCATACAGCAAAGCCTTGTGTGGACAGTTGATGTTCTCAACGCTGTAGCGCTCTTATCGGAAATCATTCGGAACAGTTCCATGTGATTGAATTTGAGAGTGATTTGACTATTACCACTATACTGGAGTTGAACATATAGCTAAAACACTTGTCAGATTTTGAGAGCAGGTGCATATGTTAAATGAAAAATTTAAGGAAGCGTAAACTACACAGATTGTAATGAGCCCAATGTCAACAGGAGCAAGATAAATAATAAGATCAATACAATTAAATTGATTGATTTCAATGTCACCTACTTACCTTCGAATATTTTTTAAACGGAATATACTAAACCATGGCTCATATATGCATTTGCAGTCATTTCGAGAACCATCGATATAAGCTTTTGTTGTAATATTATATGCGATTCACTAATAACTTTCAGTTGGGTACACATTGTACTATATCAATAAAACCATGTGTCCCAATAGAACATACATTTCACGAATGACTTCTAGTTGGGTACCTTATACTTAATAATTTTTTTATATCTCCCACTATTCAAACATTCTTATAATTGCACTCATACAGCAAAACCTTGTGTGGACAGTAAATGTTCTCAATGCTGTAGCGCTCTTATCGGAACTCATTCGGAACACTTCCATGTGATTGAATTTGAGAGTGATCAAACTATTACCACTGTACTGGAGTTGAACATATAGCTGAAAAATTTGTCAGATTTTGAGGCTAGGTGCATATGTTAAATGAAAAATTAAAGGAAGCGTAAACTATACAAATTGTTTATTTTTTTTAAAACTCCAGAGTATTCGAAAGATGTGCGCGATTATCTTTGTTCAATCAGATTGCAAGACACTAAAAATGTCGCTTTTTATTATTTTATTGCTTCCAATTGGGATGGAGGAAAAGGGGGTATTTGAAAGAATATCCGGAAGTCTGTGAACATTCATTATTCATTTATCTAATGTTCACTTCAATATATAACGATGGAATAATAAGTACCAAACCAAATACATATTTGATTTCACATTGTAATCATGACGGAATATATGTAACAATTTTATCGATAATCTATCACAGTTTGTGTGATCATCAGGAAGAACATATCGAATAAATCAGTATGTTTATATCATTAGAAAAAAAGTACTAGTTGCCACTGTATGGAAATAGATATTCAGGCTAGCCGTCACCACCCACATCCATGGCTTCCATGGAGTAATGCTCTTTGTGTAGCGTTAAGTGAGTTCCACCAATCAGGTGACGTTTATCATCATATGGACTCAGAGCTATTTTCTGCTGAACCATAGAGAACACTTGATGTTTCATAGATCGAATCGAGTTCTGCCGCTTGTGTTCATAAGCGGGCCGATCGAACCATAACATCCTATTTTCAAAAAAAAAATGAAACCGAACGTCTGATCAGTATACAGATCAATTCAATAAACAATGAATCATGCATAGCAATAAACAAGACGAACAAATAAACAGTCAACCTCAAACATGGACGATTGTTGTGACAGCCTGGCGAGTATTTTATGACGCGAGTCAAAGCTTTTTAAACCGAAACTTATATTATGGTTGATGACTATTTCAATGAAGTCGTGGATCTGGAGGTTAGGAATTAGGATCACGAATGATATTCTATCATGAGAAAACCACACGACAGTATTCGCTTGAAATATTTCCTGAAAACAATAAGGGTTTCAGTTTCATGACGATAAGTGCTTGGAATCTCGACAGGTCGCATCAATGATAGCCTGTTGTAGAATACTGTTCCCTTATATTGAATTCGAAACCAGAACTAAAACAAGCATTGAAGAAAGAATAACTTGCCCTGAGGATGATACTTCACAAACACAAAAATTTGAATATATTCTTTAGAAGAGATACAGAACAGTGCTGAGTTATCAACCTCACCTTACTAGATATAGGAAGAAATCAACGGAGTTTTAGCAAATGTGAATTCTCTTCAACTCGCAGTGAACGTGATTCACCTGAACAAATGTGATATACAAGTCTTCAAATCGAATTGAGGGAGTGGAAATAAAATGGAATCATTAAGCGCAAAGCAATTGATGTTCCATAAGAGAGACATCTGTGAAAACAAAGATGAAAAAAGACCAACGTAGGGTCAATATTAGAATAATAAAATGGTGTTTCTGATAAGAAATGATGAAACCATCAGAAGTGACGAAAAATCTGGTTAGTTGACAGATCACAAAAAAAAAAGGAAATGAATAATTCAACCGCAATGATGATTTTTGTAGTAGAAAGAACATTTCATGCTGATGATTTATTTATTTATTACACATTCGGGATACAAACAGGTTTACACCGAAACAAGTACCCACTAAGAGACAGATTAATTATAATGTAAAGCGATGCTTTCAAACATATACATAGTATCAAAGGAAGCAGTCAATTAAATATCTTATCGTGGTTTTATAATTTTGCAATGATATAGAAATAACAAATATATATATTGATATATTGTCATGTTCCAACCGAGGTACATGAAGGATGTATAGAAGAACCAAATGGCATATTCGTGATCGTTATGTCAAGTACAGCCGAAATTTGCGAAAGAAAAAAACAATTTCAGTTTTCAGTTTTGATCATTCGACCTCGAGCCGTGAACACTATTTCAGTAGTAAACGCAGTATATTGTATAGTATTATACGGAAATTGGGGTATTCAGAGGGACTTATAGAAAAAAATAACTGTTTTTGTATCCAAACAGAAGACGTAGACCCTACGGTAGCACAAGGTGTTTTGTTAATTAGACGGCTTTCGACTCCGGAAGCACTCTGTTCAACGAAATATATCGTCAATATTTTTCCATGTCAAAGATATCCTACCATCACTAACATAAACTTAACCACAAAATAATCCGTTACGAAGCAACGTACCCAAACATAATGCAAAAGAGAGATGAAGTACAAAGTTCATTTGAAAAATCAGTAAGATTGATCATTTTTGGACGATTGGTTAAATATATTTACTATTCAGAAAACACAAATTTCGACAATCGTATCCGATGCCTAAACCGATAGGAAATCAATTTGATGTGTAATATTGACAAGAACCAGCAAATTTTGAATGAAATACTCAGACAGAAAAGGAGGCAGTGTACTGAAGAGGAACTTATAAGAAAAAATAACTGTTTTTGTATACAAACAGAAGATGTAGACCCTACGGTAGCACAAGGTGTTTTGTTGATTGGACTGTTTTCGACTCCGGAAGCACTCTGTTCAAAGAAATATGTCGTCAATATTTTTCCATGTCAAAGAGATCTTACCATCACTAACATAAACTTAACCACAAAATAATCCGTAACGAAGCAACGTACCCAAACATAATGCAAAAGAGAGATGAAGTACAGAGTTCATTTGAAAAATCAGTAAGATTGATTATTTTTGAACGATTGTTTAAATATATTCACTATTCAGAAAACACAAATTTCGTCAATCGTATCCGATGCCTAAACCGTTAGGAAATCAATTTGATGTGTAATATTGACAAGAACCAGCAAATTTTGAATGAAATACTCAGACAGAAAAGGAGGCAGTGTACTGAAGAGGAACTTATAAGAAAAAATAACTATTTTTGTATACAAACAGAAGATGTAGACCCTACGGTAGCACAAGGTGTTTTGTTGATTGGACTGCTTTCGACTCCGGAAGCACTCTGTTCAAAGAAATATGTCGTCAATATTTTTCCATGTCAAAGAGATCTTACCATCACTAACATAAACTTGACCACAAAATAATCCGTAATGAAGCAACGTACCCAAACATAATGCAAAAGAGAGATGAAGTACAAAGTTCATTCGAAAAATCAGTAAGATTGATTATTTTTGAACGATTGGTTAAATATATTCACTATTCAGAAAACACAAATTTCGTCAATCGTATCCGATGCCTAAACCGATAGGAAATCAATTTGATGTGTATCATTGACAAGAACCAGCAGATTTTGAATGAAATACTCAGTCAGGAAAGAAGTCAGTGTACTGCAATGAATGAAGAGTCAAGAAAATAATGCAGTTCAATATATGATTACATGGAAGCTCGCTAACAATGAATCGAAAAATGATCGACTGTAATTCAAATAACGTATAAGGGGGACTTCATGAGTTATATGATCAATTTTTCAATGAAAAAAACATGGGGAGATAATTGACTGTCAGAGATTTCATGAAGATTAATCGCTGCGTCATCACCAATATATAATATTTTCTATATGGAAACGACTTCATCTCTTTACATTACAAGCCGATAACGCCCAACATGAATCATATCAGCAACGATGCTGCTATATGAAACAATAAGTACTAGCGCTATTCCACCAGTTTTTCGGCGATACAATCGACTATATACAAAAAAAATAACTTCTCACCATAAAAGCGAAGTTACAGTCGAATTTCCTCAAACGGCTTCATCCAATATGATCATGCAGCAAAACTAATCACGAAGAACCCAGTCCCGTACAAAATGATGTTACCAAAAAAATACAATATTTCTTTGATTCGTTTAAAAAAAATGTTCGATAGCTCTCGATCCCAGTAGTTTTTACGGCAATGAGTTTTTCTCGATCAGTTTTTCGGGATCTAGCCCCTTCAATACAGCTGAATAAGGATATTCGGCAAAGTTTGGGCTGACAATTCCATTTTTCAGCGAATATTACCCATTCTGCCGCTGAAAACTGACAGCATAGTGTTAGAAGTTATTGTTTCATATAGCAGCATCGTTCTAAATATTTATCATACTGTGTCATTTGACTCCTTAAGAAATGTTATGGGCTTTTAGTCGATAATAATTGTTGATCCCAAGAAGATATAAACGCTCTGAGCTCTGAGCTGTCTACCAGTCATATTGTAGCTGCTTTCGAGTTGACGCCCGAAACGATCCGAACGCGTCCTCGAAAACCTTATCGCGTTTCTTTTGGAACTCGGGGCGAGTTCTGTTCCTTTGTTTCCAATGGCACTGAATAAAGCCCGGCTAATGCACTGAATGCCCTGCCCGATCGATCAGGCTTCAACTTGTGAAGTCTCACAAAATCATAAAAGTTTACGAATTGAGACAAGGAACACCTGAAACTCTTACCATGAACTGTTGGTACATGAAGTGAAAATTCATAACATTTCATTCATTCTGTTCTTAAAATAATTGGCATAGTTCAGCGAATCTCAAAATATTATAGGTCTCGTTCGCTTTTCGGAAACTAATCAGAGAATACTCGCCCAAATGAAGACTGAATATGAAATCACGTGAATCGTTTCACTCCACAGCTGGCTTACTGATCTCGGATGATCAGACACAGTTCAAACTGAATACCGGTATAAACATATAGTTTCAGGTGAGGTTGACTTCAGAATACGGATCCAACATTGTGTCCGAACTCAAGATTCGCACTACAATACTCTCCAATACGGCCAGGGCGTATACAACCTGATCATAGACATTTAGAAATGAATGACAGTCCCCCGCATCAGGGTGTTACATTGAACGAAGCAACATTCTTTTAGGCCGTGGAACAACCTTCCTACGGCTAGACTTCCGATATGCTCTCAATGAATTGTGCTTTCGAATGTGACCGATCAAGCGGCCTGGATGGAAAATGACCAATTTGATGAGCAACTTGTACGACTTTCTGAAAAAAAAATCATTTATTTTGGATCAGTAACTTGAATGTATATCAACCGGTATGTGGCTGCACGTGTCTTGACAAATTCTGATAGTCACAGCAAGTAAGTGTTGGAAAAAAATCGAAATGTCACCACAATGACAGGCAATAAATAATGCATCGATAGCCACACTCATAAAGTTTCCCAGTTTCGTACCCATACCGACTTCTAGCATTTTCTTGTATACACCCACTCACGCAAACCGACAGTCGAACTCACAGATGTCGAATAGAGACAAATAAAGGACGCATTGATACCATTGGCATTATAATTGATGGACTGACCCTCATGACAGTTTTCCACATAGTCCGATGCGGAATACATCCGACAAAGGAAGGATATGCACCTTGGATATATGTTGTGAAAAACAGAACAAATATTTTTAACTTGAATCACTTCAATCATCAACCTCTCTTCATCTACTACGTTGGAAAAGACATGAATTGAATCGATTCATGGGGTGTTCTATCATGCTCATTTCATAATCTTCTCTCTATCAGGGCCAGTCCATTACCTGTACTGTCAATGATTGATACTCACAACCCAGCACTCTGAAAATGAAGGAAGTAATGACGCTTATATCCAAGTGCTCTCCGACTCACAGTTAGAAAGGGCCAAAATGGTGGCAAGACCAGTGACTATTTCTTGGACAGAAAATGGTCTCTTGTTGTTGAAACAAGGCATTGTTTTCAGAATTCGTGTATGTTCAAGGACGATTCTTCCAATTATTCAAAAAAAAGCATGTGTTATCTTGAGCTCAAATGATTTCACGAACTAGTATCACTTCAAATGACACTTTAGTGTCATATGAAAGAGCCCGAAATCGAGCCGACACTAATCACATGAGATGTAATGAAGGAGAAATTTCAATGGAAAGAATAGAATTTTGAATGAACAAAAGTGACTGCAAAGATGACTATGAATAGATCTCTGTGGTATATAGTGCTTATAATAAATGAAGAATAAACGAACAATACAGTGCCATCGATAGAAGTATAATGAATATGACCTAGATATGAAGGATATCTATTAAAATTTATTGGTACACATGTGATGATCATTCGAAATAGGTTTTTTCATTGACAATGTGTAATTTTACGTATACCGAAGGGCTTGGTGAGCTCCATTTACGCTTGTATCAAAATAAACAGTTAAACGTTTCAAAGCCGTCTCAAAAAGTAGTTCGATTGTGAGATCATGTGAAAATCCTTCCAAAATGGATTACTCACAATGAGCATTCCATTGCATATTCTCCGACAGAAACACCCCTCCACGTACTGCCTACTCTAGTCATTGATGGTGAAACTGTCTGATGAGCTCGCTGATGAGACATTTGACCAGTTGGGTTCCTTATCCTTTGTCGGAGATGCCGCTACCTACGTCTACCTTTCCAACAAGGCAGGCTGATCGATAGTCGGATACATGACATAGTGACTATCATTCGAATATCGTTTGAAAAGTACACCATCCGATATCTCTATTTGGCACATAAATAGTATCCCACGTCATTCAGCATGAGACCTGAAGTGGTTATACAACAAGTATGTTCAACACTTATATGTATAGATGACAAAGCCACTGCCGATTCAATAACGATAGATAGTAATGGTACAGCTAACTGCCCTTCACCACATTCCATAATTTGATCTATAAACCAATTCACGCATATCTACTTCAGTGGATTGTTTGAAGTGGAGTGCTCGGGCATTGGTAATCGCTGTCCAACCATACTATACATCGATCCGTTCAGATTGCGCCTATCCAAAATTCTTGTTGCGCAATGTTTTCTAACGAAAGTAAGCAATTTTGTTTTTCTACTGAATACTCCATTGGGTATCTCAACGTCCAATGGCTATTCTGATCGATAGCAATAATCCAAGATTTTCCTGATGAGCACGAATGTCGATCCAATACGGCATTTTGTCGCAAATGATCAAAAAAAAATGTACAAAAGATCATCTCAGATGACTAAGCAGACGAATCGAGGGGGTTGTGTTGAAATTACCTACGACCACAACCTAACAGCGCGACGTCTGGGAGTACTCCCTTGGGAATTGGAATGCGACCGAGGAACAGATGTTGTATACTTTCGATAACGTGCCAAACTAGTTAACAACGTTTGAGATGCATACTTGCTCCATAATAAGAGCACTACTCATAGTATGCCATCGTGGAACGAATGAATGGATATCCTTTTCCTTTCAGGAACCTCGACGATGACTGTCGTTATATTGTCTGAACGGGGTGATGCGACATCTATTTCCTCAATTTCCATCCAAGATGAAACATCAGGAGTATCTGTGGTTAATTGGCCTCCTACGATCTTCGTCTGCCACCCGTTCTGATCACCCCGTTCAGACAATATAACGACAGTCATCGTCGAGGTTCCTGAAAGGAAAAGGATATCCATTCATTCGTTCCACGATGGCATACTATGAGTAGTGCTCTTATTATGGAGCAAGTATGCATCTCAAACGTTGTTAACTAGTTTGGCACGTTATCGAAAGTATACAACATCTGTTCCTCGGTCGCATTCCAATTCCCAAGGGAGTACTCCCAGACGTCGCGCTGTTAGGTTGTGGTCGTAGGTAATTTCAACACAACCCCCTCGATTCGTCTGCTTAGTCATCTGAGATGATCTTTTGTACATTTTTTTTTGATCATTTGCGACAAAATGCCGTATTGGATCGACATTCGTGCTCATCAGGAAAATCTTGGATTATTGCTATCGATCAGAATAGCCATTGGACGTTGAGATACCCAATGGAGTATTCAGTAGAAAAACAAAATTGCTTACTTTCGTTAGAAAACATTGCACAACAAGAATATTGGATAGGCGCAATCTGAACGGATCGATGTATAGTATGGTTGGACAGCGATTACCAAAGCCCGAGCACTCCACTTCAAACAATCCACTGAAGTAGATATGCGTGAATTGGTTTATAGATCAAATTATGGAATGTGGTGAAGGGCAGTTAGCTGTACCATTACTATCTATCGTTATTGAATCGGCAGTGGCTTTGTCATCTATACATATAAGTGTTGAACATACTTGTTGTATAACCACTTCAGGTCTCATGCTGAATGACGTGGGATACTATTTATGTGCCAAATAGAGATATCGGATGGTGTACTTTTCAAACGATATTCGAATGATAGTCACTATGTCATGTATCCGACTATCGATCAGCCTGCCTTGTTGGAAAGGTAGACGTAGGTAGCGGCATCTCCGACAAAGGATAAGGAACCCAACTGGTCAAATGTCTCATCAGCGAGCTCATCAGACAGTTTCACCATCAATGACTAGAGTAGGCAGTACGTGGAGGGGTGTTTCTGTCGGAGAATATGCAATGGAATGCTCATTGTGAGTAATCCATTTTGGAAGGATTTTCACATGATCTCACAATCGAACTACTTTTTGAGACGGCTTTGAAACGTTTAACTGTTTATTTTGATACAAGCGTAAATGGAGCTCACCAAGCCCTTCGGTATACGTAAAATTACACATTGTCAATGAAAAAACCTATTTCGAATGATCATCACATGTGTACCAATAAATTTTAATAGATATCCTTCATATCTAGGTCATATTCATTATACTTCTATCGATGGCACTGTATTGTTCGTTTATTCTTCATTTATTATAAGCACTATATACCACAGAGATCTATTCATAGTCATCTTTGCAGTCACTTTTGTTCATTCAAAATTCTATTCTTTCCATTGAAATTTCTCCTTCATTACATCTCATGTGATTAGTGTCGGCTCGATTTCGGGCTCTTTCATATGACACTAAAGTGTCATTTGAAGTGATACTAGTTCGTGAAATCATTTGAGCTCAAGATAACACATGCTTTTTTTTGAATAATTGGAAGAATCGTCCTTGAACATACACGAATTCTGAAAACAATGCCTTGTTTCAACAACAAGAGACCATTTTCTGTCCAAGAAATAGTCACTGGTCTTGCCACCATTTTGGCCCTTTCTAACTGTGAGTCGGAGAGCACTTGGATATAAGCGTCATTACTTCCTTCATTTTCAGAGTGCTGGGTTGTGAGTATCAATCATTGACAGTACAGGTAATGGACTGGCCCTGATAGAGAGAAGATTATGAAATGAGCATGATAGAACACCCCATGAATCGATTCAATTCATGTCTTTTCCAACGTAGTAGATGAAGAGAGGTTGATGATTGAAGTGATTCAAGTTAAAAATATTTGTTCTGTTTTTCACAACATATATCCAAGGTGCATATCCTTCCTTTGTCGGATGTATTCCGCATCGGACTATGTGGAAAACTGTCATGAGGGTCAGTCCATCAATTATAATGCCAATGGTATCAATGCGTCCTTTATTTGTCTCTATTCAACATCTGTGAGTTCGACTGTCGGTTTGCGTGAGTGGGTGTATACAAGAAAATGCTAGAAGTCGGTATGGGTACGAAACTGGGAAACTTTATGAGTGTGGCTATCGATGCATTATTTATTGCCTGTCATTGTGGTGACATTTCGATTTTTTTCCAACACTTACTTGCTGTGACTATCAGAATTTGTCAAGACACGTGCAGCCACATACCGGTTGATATACATTCAAGTTACTGATCCAAAATAAATGATTTTTTTTTCAGAAAGTCGTACAAGTTGCTCATCAAATTGGTCATTTTCCATCCAGGCCGCTTGATCGGTCACATTCGAAAGCACAATTCATTGAAAGCATATCGGAAGTCTAGCCGTAGGAAGGTTGTTCCACGGCCTAAAAGAATGTTGTTTCGTTCAATGTAACACCCTGATGCGGGGGGGGGGGGCTGTCATTCATTTCTAAATGTCTATGATCAGGTTGTATACGCCCTGGCCGTATTGGAGAGTATTGTAGTGCGAATCTTGAGTTCGGACACAATGTTGGATCCGTATTCTGAAGTCAACCTCACCTGAAACTATATGTTTATACCGGTATTCAGTTTGAACTGTGTCTGATCATCCGAGATCAGTAAGCCAGCTGTGGAGTGAAACGATTCACGTGATTTCATATTCAGTCTTCATTTGGGCGAGTATTCTCTGATTAGTTTCCGAAAAGCGAACGAGACCTATAATATTTTGAGATTCGCTGAACTATGCCAATTATTTTAAGAACAGAATGAATGAAATGTTATAAATTTTCACTTCATGTACCAACAGTTCATGGTGAGAGTTTCAGGTGTTCCTTGTCTCAATTCGTAAACTTTTATGATTTTGTGAGACTTCACAAGTTGAAGCCTGATCGATCGGGCAGGGCATTCAGTGCATTAGCCGGGCTTTATTCAGTGCCATTGGAAACAAAGGAACAGAACTCGCCCCGAGTTCCAAAAGAAACGCGATAAGGTTTTCGAGGACGCGTTCGGATCGTTTCGGGCGTCAACTCGAAAGCAGCTACAATATGACTGGTAGACAGCTCAGAGCTCAGAGCGTTTATATCTTCTTGGGATCAACAATTATTATCGACTAAAAGCCCATAACATTTCTTAAGGAGTCAAATGACACAGTATGATAAATATTTAGAACGATGCTGCTATATGAAACAATAACTTCTAACACTATGCTGTCAGTTTTCAGCGGCAGAATGGGTAATATTCGCTGAAAAATGGAATTGTCAGCCCAAACTTTGCCGAATATCCTTATTCAGCTGTATTGAAGGGGCTAGATCCCGAAAAACTGATCGAGAAAAACTCATTGCCGTAAAAACTACTGGGATCGAGAGCTATCGAACATTTTTTTTAAACGAATCAAAGAAATATTGTATTTTTTTGGTAACATCATTTTGTACGGGACTGGGTTCTTCGTGATTAGTTTTGCTGCATGATCATATTGGATGAAGCCGTTTGAGGAAATTCGACTGTAACTTCGCTTTTATGGTGAGAAGTTATTTTTTTTGTATATAGTCGATTGTATCGCCGAAAAACTGGTGGAATAGCGCTAGTACTTATTGTTTCATATAGCAGCATCGTTGCTGATATGATTCATGTTGGGCGTTATCGGCTTGTAATGTAAAGAGATGAAGTCGTTTCCATATAGAAAATATTATATATTGGTGATGACGCAGCGATTAATCTTCATGAAATTTCTGCTGGTTCTTGTCAATGATACACATCAAATTGATTTCCTATCGGTTTAGGCATCGGATACGATTGACGAAATTTGTGTTTTCTGAATAGTGAATATATTTAACCAATCGTTCAAAAATAATCAATCTTACTGATTTTTCGAATGAACTTTGTACTTCATCTCTCTTTTGCATTATGTTTGGGTACGTTGCTTCATTACGGATTATTTTGTGGTCAAGTTTATGTTAGTAATGGTAAGATCTCTTTGACATGGAAAAATATTGACGACATATTTCTTTGAACAGAGTGCTTCCGGAGTCGAAAGCAGTCCAATCAACAAAACACCTTGTGCTACCGTAGGGTCTACATCTTCTGTTTGTATACAAAAATAGTTATTTTTTCTTATAAGTTCCTCTTCAGTACACTGCCTCCTTTTCTGTCTGAGTATTTCATTCAAAATTTGCTGGTTCTTGTCAATATTACACATCAAATTGATTTCCTAACGGTTTAGGCATCGGATACGATTGACGAAATTTGTGTTTTCTGAATAGTGAATATATTTAAACAATCGTTCAAAAATAATCAATCTTACTGATTTTCAAATGAACTTTGTACTTCATCTCTCTTTTGCATTATGTTTGGGTACGTTGCTTCGTTACGGATTATTTTGTGGTTAAGTTTATGTTAGTGATGGTAAGATCTCTTTGACATGGAAAAATATTGACGACATATTTCTTTGAACAGAGTGCTTCCGGAGTCGAAAACAGTCCAATCAACAAAACACCTTGTGCTACCGTAGGGTCTACATCTTCTGTTTGTATACAAAAACAGTTATTTTTTCTTATAAGTTCCTCTTCAGTACACTGCCTCCTTTTCTGTCTGAGTATTTCATTCAAAATTTGCTGGTTCTTGTCAATATTACACATCAAATTGATTTCCTATCGGTTTAGGCATCGGATACGATTGTCGAAATTTGTGTTTTCTGAATAGTAAATATATTTAACCAATCGTCCAAAAATGATCAATCTTACTGATTTTTCAAATGAACTTTGTACTTCATCTCTCTTTTGCATTATGTTTGGGTACGTTGCTTCGTAACGGATTATTTTGTGGTTAAGTTTATGTTAGTGATGGTAGGATATCTTTGATATGGAAAAATATTGACGATATATTCCGTTGAACAGAGTGCTTCCTGAGTCGAAAGCCGTCTAATTAACAAAACACCTTGTGCTACCGTAGGGTCTACGTCTTCTGTTTGGATACAAAAACAGTTATTTTTTTCTATAAGTCCCTCTGAATACCCCAATTTCCGTATAATACTATACAATATACTGCGTTTACTACTGAAATAGTGTTCACGGCTCGAGGTCGAATGATCAAAACTGAAAACTGAAATTGTTTTTTTCTTTCGCAAATTTCGGCTGTACTTGACATAACGATCACGAATATGCCATTTGGTTCTTCTATACATCCTTCATGTACCTCGGTTGGAACATGACAATATATCAATATATATATTTGTTATTTCTATATCATTGCAAAATTATAAAACCACGATAAGATATTTAATTGACTGCTTCCTTTGATACTATGTATATGTTTGAAAGCATCGCTTTACATTATAATTAATCTGTCTCTTAGTGGGTACTTGTTTCGGTGTAAACCTGTTTGTATCCCGAATGTGTAATAAATAAATAAATCATTAGCATCATTGCGGTTGAATTATTCATTTCCTTTTTTTTTTGTGATCTGTCAACTAACCAGATTTTTCGTCACTTCTGATGGTTTCATCATTTCTTATCAGAAACACCATTTTATTATTCTAATATTGACCCTACGTTGGTCTTTTTTCATCTTTGTTTTCACAGATGTCTCTCTTATGGAACATCAATTGCTTTGCGCTTAATGATTCCATTTTATTTCCACTCCCTCAATTCGATTTGAAGACTTGTATATCACATTTGTTCAGGTGAATCACGTTCACTGCGAGTTGAAGAGAATTCACATTTGCTAAAACTCCGTTGATTTCTTCCTATATCTAGTAAGGTGAGGTTGATAACTCAGCACTGTTCTGTATCTCTTCTAAAGAATATATTCAAATTTTTGTGTTTGTGAAGTATCATCTTCAGGGCAAGTTATTCTTTCTTCAAAGCTTGTTTTAGTTCTGGTTTCGAATTCAATATAAGGGAACAGTATTCTACAACAGGCTATCATTGATGCGACCTGTCGAGATTCCAAGCACTTATCGTCATGAAACTGAAACCCTTATTGTTTTCAGGAAATATTTCAAGCGAATACTGTCGTGTGGTTTTCTCATGATAGAATGTCATTCGTGATCCTAATTCCTAACCTCCAGGTCCACGACTTCATTGAAATAGTCATCAACCATAATATGAGTTTCGGTTAAAAAAGCTTTGACTCGCGTCATAAAATACTCGCCAGGCTGTCACAACAATCGTCCATGTTTGAGGTTGACTGTTTATTTGTTCGTCTTGTTTATTGCTATGCATGATTCATTGTTTATTGAATTGATCTGTATACTGATCAGACGTTCGGTTTCATTTTTTTTTGGAAAATAGGATGTTATGGTTTGATCGGCCCGCTTATGAACACAAGCGGTAGAACTCGATTCGATCTATGAAACATCAAGTGTTCTCTATGGTTCAGCAGAAAATAGCTCTGAGTCCATATGATGATAAACGTTACCTGATTGGTGGAACTCACTTAACGCTACACAAAGAGCATTACTCCATGGAAGCCATGGATGTGGGTGGTGACGGCTAGCCTGAATATCTATTTCCATACAGTGGCAACTAGTACTTTTTTTCTAATGATATAAACATACTGATTTATTCGATATGTTCTTCCTGATGATCACACAAACTGTGATAGATTATCGATAAAATTGTTACATATATTCCGTCATGATTACAATGTGAAATCAAATATGTATTTTGTTTGGTACTTATTATTCCATCGTTATATATTGAACTGAACATTAGATAAATGAATAATGAATGTTCACAGACTTCCGGATATTCTTTCAAATACCCCCTTTTCCTCCATCCCAATTGGAAGCAATAAAATAATAAAAAGCGACATTTTTAGTGTCTTGCAATCTGATTGAACAAAGATAATCGCGCACATCTTTCGAATACTCTGGAGTTTTAAAAAAAATAAACAATTTGTATAGTTTACGCTTCCTTTAATTTTTCATTTAACATATGCACCTAGCCTCAAATCTGACAAATTTTTCAGCTATATGTTCAACTCCAGTACAGTGGTAATAGTTTGATCACTCTCATATTCAATCACATGGAAGTGTTCCGAATGAGTTCCGATAAGAGCGCTACAGCATTGAGAACATTTACTGTCCACACAAGGTTTTGCTGTATGAGTGCAATTATAAGAATGTTTGAATAGTGGGAGATATAAAAAAATTATTAGGTATAAGGTACCCAACTAGAAGTCATTCGTGAAATGTATGTTCTATTGGGACACATGGTTTTATTGATATAGTACAATGTGTACCCAACTGAAAGTTATTAGTGAATCGCATATAATATTACAACAAAAGCTTATATCGATGGTTCTCGAAATGACTGCAAATGCATATATGAGCCATGGTTTAGTATATTCCGTTTAAAAAATATTCGAAGGTAAGTAGGTGACATTGAAATCAATCAATTCAATTGTATTGATCTTATTATTTATCTTGCTCTTGTTGACATTGGGCTCATTACAATCTGTGTAGTTTACGCTTCCTTAAATTTCTCATTTAACATATGCACCTGCTCTCAAAATCTGACAAGTGTTTTAGCTATATGTTCAACTCCAGTATAGTGGTAATAGTCAAATCACTCTCAAATTCAATCACATGGAACTGTTCCGAATGATTTCCGATAAGAGCGCTACAGCGTTGAGAACATCAACTGTCCACACAAGGCTTTGCTGTATGAACGCAATTATAAGAATGTTCGAATGGTTGGAGATATAAAAAATGAATTGAGTATAAGGTACCCAACTAGAAGTCATTCGTGAGATATATGTCCTATTAGGACACATGGTCATATTGATATAGTATAATGTTTACCCAACTGAAAGTTATAAGTGGATCTTATATCACCTTAAAAGAAAAGCTCATATCGATTATTCTCGAAATGACTGCAAATGCATACCTACATGAGCCATGGTGTATTCCATTCAAAAATATATTCGGAGGTGAGTAGATGACATTAAAATCAATCGATTTAGGCGTATTGATCTTATTAGTTGTCTTGCTCCTGTTGACATTGAGTTTGTTCAAATCAATCACTTAGCATCTATATTGATACCCTCTGATAGTATCAAACTTTTCTGACAAAGCTAAAGCTGTGCTACATTCAGTCACACTAATTTTGGCAGATATAGTACGTTTTGAGCTCAATTTTCATTGAGTTCCAACGATTCGTTTCATGATCCATTTTTTTTATTTAATCGAAACTGTATACGAAACAGACAGTCTAACTGTTGCAGTTCAGCACATATATTCCATACAACCCCAACTTACTTTACCGTCATAAAATATATGATAAGTAGATCATTCTAGAAACCTTCATCTCGCATTTTCATGTACATCTGAATCACTGGTGGAAGTGATCTTCTTTCAATTATTTCACAACTCCATATTGTAAATGACACTTCGTGATCTTCGTATGCGTTTCAACTTCTATATGACGTTTAAAATAATCCGGAACCACTATTATCTTCAATACTTTGCCACCGTTGGTTATGTAAAACATATGCCTGAGTAGCTTCCCGTGTTATCAATCAGTGTATCACTTATTCAAATAAATCCACCATCATTATTATCATTAATCATTTCATCAATAAAAAATTTTATGTATGATTTCCAAGTTATACTAGCAGATTTATCATTATCATGACTACTGATTTTGATTCACAATCTGAACAAAAACTCTTTTCCCGAAATACTTGGATATCAAAGGCAGGTATGTGGCTGTAATATCACAAAAGTGGTTTCTCCAACTTATTCATCACGGATAGGTGAGGTATCACAACAAATCACAACAGATTTCAATCAATTCATCATAGGTATATGAATAGCTTGTGACAAATTTGAAGAGGCATCCAAGAAATAATTATATCTGCAATAATATACTATCCTAGCATTACAAAAGGTCTACTGTCTCATTCATTGAAGTTGTATACGTATTGAGTTTTTTCAAGTAGGTACCACAACATACTCTATGGATGAGTTTGGGCAAAAATAATAACGACATCTCTTCATTAAATTTCATAGTAACCAAATATAGACCTGAATAACCCAATTACTCAATCCAGTATGGGTTCAAAGATAACTAAAACACCTATGCAATAATTGAAATAATAATCGACCAATGAACTCACCGGCTTTTTTGGCAGTGAAAACCATATGTCTACTCTCAACTCGAGTCTTCTGTTCAATGTTCAAAACATTTCGTCTGTACGTGCACATTTATATTTTCAAACTGAAAATAATACTGAAAAGTACGTAAGTTCAATCTTCTTTTATTCCTCATCTCATATTCTATTCCGATATGTGTGTATTGAGGTTATCATTAATTATTTTGTATTATCTGTTGTACCTATAACCTATAAACCGATAGTAGAAACGACTGTCCTGCCCCTCTAGTTCGAATTAGCTCTGGTTCAAATCCGACTGCAAGAAATATTTTTTTAAAATGATTTTCAGTATTACCAATCAATTTCCAAATATACTAGCAAGTTCATCATTATCATAACTACTATTGAGGTTTATATCTGAATGAAAGACTGTTCCATGAAGTGTTTAAATATTGAACGGTGTGGCCGCATCCAAACAATATAACTCCTCTAGTATTTAAGAGCCGTGGTAGCGCAGTGGTTAAGTCACTGTCTACTAGCCGATAGGTCCGGGGTTCAAGCCCGCACGGAGGCCAATGGTTTTTTTATATTCAATAAGTAAGATTCAAGGTATATCAAACACATTGATCAACTGGTCGTGAGATAAAAGTAGTAGATCTGGGGAAAAATGTGCAACACTGTCTTATGGAGAATCCCATGTTGACGGAAAAATTTGCAAAATCGAGCTTGGCTTTTCTCCCCAGATTAACATGGGATTCTCCATAAGACAGTGTTGCCATTTATCTAGTAAACAGGTAGCCTATCTACTGGTTAGCATCTTCAGGAGAAGAAAATTGATTCTTGATCCAAAGACTAGGATTAGTTTTTGATATATTCTAAAATCTGAGGTAGTGCAGGTCAGAAACTGGGTACTACAAAAGACTTTCTCGGTCCGGTAAAGATTTCTTCACTTAATTACCAATTATTCCAATAAATTTTTCTATACAAAACTAAATGCGGGCTGATCCTACACTCATCCTATTTATAGATTTTGCTCATCGAGCAGCCTTGTATCATATCCATAATGTCTATTGCTGAGATTATCTCATGAAAGTAGGTCTTCTTTCCCAGACAGAAATCCCTAACACGTAATCATCACCTGGGGAATGATTCGACCTATCGGCAAAATTTTGTGTTTTATTTTAGACGGAAACATATAATTTTTCTGTTGAATCTTGTAGACCTTCTTTTGAAGAAGTTATAATCTCAGACGAACTAATTTCCAATTTTTCAGATTGTTCAAAACGTTTGATTCTGATGTCACCTTCAACAATTACAAAGCCATCGACCAATATACAAATATAGCATTCTGATGAATGAATCTTGCTCGTGCAAGTAACGAAATATAGTCCAAGAGCCCAATGAATATCACACTTTGTAAAAAAGCCAATAAATGAAATCTATTCGAGTGTATCAATTGAGAAGGACAAATCTATTGATAAGAAGAGCTCAAAGGGGGTGGAAGGGGTCCGGCAAAATCAATACTCAGTTAAAGGGAGCTGAGGGTCATTCGAAATTTCACGTAAATATTTTGATTCAAATATGTTTGTTGTGTTGTGTACTAAAATGCCCGAAGTGGTATTATAGGGTGAATCACAAGTGGAAGGAAGGGAGGTCCAATTACAACTATCCAATACCCACCAAGATGAAGCGAGTAGTCCAGAGAAAAAAAGAAAAAGCACATTACGTCCCCGAAGCTCTTATTCAGTTTTGATAATGTCACGGAAATGTTTAACTTATTGACACGAAACTGAATGGACACAAAAATAAAAAAATGTTGGTTCAATCTTCCCTCCGACCATTACAACATCATCTCTTGATTTTTGGATATGAGTCTCACGGTAAAGTTATAAGCAATCAGGTCACGAGACAACCAAAAATCAATGAATAAATGAATGCACTAATCCTGGAGGTAGTAAGAGCACGTCACTGTATAAGGTCCACTGGAACAACGTAAGATTCCTGGGTTCATCTGAAATCTATATATATATATATATATATATATATATATATATATATATATATATATATATATATATATCGGCTTGTTCGAGACATGTATGCAGTGGGAGATTGAGGGAATTTGAATGATCCAACTCAATCATTTAGCATCTAGATCTATCGAAGTCAGATGATGATTATGGAGGTTCCTGATATAAGGTATAATGAAGATGTATTATGTGCCAAATCATACATTCTTGCATTTTCTGGCAGCCTATTTTTATCGACATAACGCTATGAGTGATTTACATGATCTTAAAGGCAATAATTGATTACTACTATCTTACTCTTCGAGGGAAGTAGTAGTAATACTGAAAACCTAGGCCGCGAAAGCCTTAATCATTTTGTCAAAATCACATCTCATTGAAAAGTGATGTAGTCCGATATTAAATCAACAAAGTGCGCCGGAGACGTAGCTCCCTCATATCAAATGAATACAAAAACAATTATTACGCGAATAATTGGAACTGGAGAGAATATGTTTGTGATCTTACAACAGAACCGAATATACCTATAGATGATCATTCGTACCTCTGCCTGAAAAAGTTTTTGAAAGTACCGATACACGTAAAGCAGTAGAAAGAGTAGTATTTCCGGAAATTTTTATGAATGAGCCACTTCGATATCAAATCAATCCAAATTTTCTGATGAACGATCTTGGTGTTCAACTCGGAGTATAACAGTGTTCGCATCTTAGGATGATCCTGTGCACACTTATACTTGTTTGCTTACTTCTATCAGTTTCTAACGGAGCCTTCGAAAGTGTCGGAATGTGTCTTTAATGCAATTTTCCAGAATACAAACTATGCCCCCATCAACTAGCTCATGATCGCATGCGTATTCCACAAACTGCTCTATCATCTAGGTTTATGATACCAATCTGGAAATATATCTTTACTATTGTGAAGCGCTTTTTATATTCAACCTGGACAGATCAACAGATGTTTCTTTTTTCCCCGTCACATTATCAGAACACACCACTGTCGAGACCAATTTATTTGGTTTTAGGTGGTTCAAATAACTGTTATATCATACGAGAATATTCTATCTTTTTGTGCCTTCGATTTCATTGTAGCCTGGTAGCATACAAACGTTGAAGATAAGTTTATATTTGATTTTTCTGTTCACCAGCTATCGCTCGACTATATAAACCATCTTAAAAAAATTGAAATTTGTGTGATCTAATATAAGTACCAACGAGATTCTATCATTCAACGTACGATTTCTAGTACAAATTGATAATAGTTACCGAAGGGTCCAGTCCTCATACATCCAAATTTCAATTGCGTATAACGTTGCTTGGCTCCAGATATTGGTAGCTTGCTGTCTCCTCAGATATTTGATGGGAACGTTTCAATAGAGTTAATAATACAGACCAGTGGACCGCAAAGTTATTAGCCAACATAACAACGATTAAAAAAAAATTAAAGCCCAATCTGCTTGTTGAATAAATTTTTATTACAAAATAAGTGGGGAACTGATTGAAACCAATTTTCATACTTAATAAATATTAATTAATGAGAACAATGTTCTTGCATCTCCTTGGGAAGTTTGAGTAAGTCAGGTTTTTATGTTGTATACATGTTCTTGATTTATAGAAGAATTTTAATTTATTAAAATAAAATATAATTTTTTTCACCAAGTTTTTTCAATTGAAATTTTATTGCGCCATCCGTGGATATTTGAGCCAGAGCCGCAATTAAGGAGCCAAAAAGCTCTGAAGCCGCAGTTTGCCGACCACTGATATAGACAATGAAAGTCCGAACCATTACCATTCCGAAAGGAAAATTGTCAACCACATTTAAGTAAACGTATTTCTAAAATTGGTCAACTTGATGGATCATACACACAATCTGCCAAAGAAATCTCTGACATAACTTTGTTGAAAATGGGACAGAATAACCAATAGGTACTTCAATTCTGACACATTTCTTCTACTCACTCAGAGAAGATAGTACGAAGTTCATCACTGACAAACAAAATGCAGTCAGAAAATGTGTGTCTTTTAAAATAATGTGTATTCATTTGGTCTAATCAATTGATTTCTCGAATACCTTCTATAATCGAAAAATTAGATGAGAGGAAGCAGTAGACCCAATACATAACCGCGGTTGCCGGAAGTTCTCTGTCCAGTTAATCTCTATATTTGTTTGTCGATGGAGTTTCATCCGAGGGGGAAACAACTAGCTAAAATTTGTACAAGATTTAAAATCTTTCAAAGACTTAAACGCATGACTTGAAGACTTAAAGGCATGACTTAAAGACTTAAACGCATGACTTAAAGGCTCAAAACGATGACTTAAATGACTTAAAATTTTTTGGTGTAAGTACAAGATTGAAAGAAGATGTTTCCCCCTCGGTTTCATCTTATAGCATGTCTATAGGTGCTGGGATCAATACTGACACCTGGACCATTTTACTTCATATCTGCGATTTGCTGAAAGTGGCGTATGATTCAGTATGAATGTTATAAACTGTAGCAGGGTACATTTTTTTCTCACTCAGTGGAATTCGAAGGTAGCCCATCTGATATCACCGGTATCAAAACTGTTGCATGAAGTAATATATTTCGATGCTTAGAAATAAATTCAAAAAAATTTTCTCAGGTAAAAAATATGAGAGCATTTGCCAAAAGTTCAAGAATGTTGCCTTTTATAAGGTGCTGAGATGCACTTCAGACGAGACCCCAGAACATGTTAGATCTTGATAGAACACAGACATCAATGGAGGCTGCTTATTTTCATTTATGATCAAGCAAGTTCTCTTCCGGTCCTTTTTTCACTTACAAACTCATGTCCTTTGTTTGTTAGGAATTGTCGTGATCCTATAGAATATTATCATTTCTTTCTTCCAAAGCCTACAATCTCCGAAAAGTCAGAGCAAGTTCAAATTCACATTACCTTCCTTGTAGTTCACACGATGTTCTCTCAACGTTACAGATATTTCCCTGTTGTGCGGACCAAAAGTTAAAGAACTCCCAACTCCTTATGAAGTTGGCTATGTCATGTTTCATGGGAGAAAGCAATCCGCCGACATTCTTGCTCGAAGACTACTAATGTTCAATTTGGCTCCTAGATCGAATCAGAATTTTAATTCTCCGAAGACAAACAGAATATAAATAAAAAGCTTCCGTTTTCACGTTATTCTGTACAAATTTATCATGAGGCATCGAAAGAAGAACGTTGGCGAAAATTAAGCGCGATAGAGTGAGTAAGATATACATTTCATTAAGCTAGAGACAGACTGAAATTACATACCCCTATAAGAGGGACTAAGACGTACTGGCCGTTAGTGGGTTCGCGAGAAGAGGGACAAAACAGTGGTAAGGAGCGAGAGGAAAAAGTAATTTGCAGGGGTTGAAAGGAGCCAGCAATATGCAAGTTAATTAATCGGTAAAGTAATGAGAACAAGGCGCAAGCGCGCTCTAATTCCAAAACTGAGGGTGGGAAGCCTTGGTCATCAACGCCTAACCAGATTACAAATACAGGGTATCGTCAAAAACATAGACACATATGCAGTGGATTATGAAGAATATAGTGGATATTTCGAATGCCATATGAATATTTATTCTACGCGCTGATTACTAAAAATCGAACGGGATGGGTATGTGAAATAATGCTATGGAGAAATACTTTTATGAATAGCTGAAATGTTCTACTCTAGCATAGTGGCAGATTTGATTTTGTTGTTCATTCAAGGTCATTTGGTTGGTTGAAGACCTATTCTGATGATCAAATCTAGACTCATTAATAGTTTGTTCTCTGACAAGAAACTATGCTTTGGTGATAAGTTTTCGCACGACAAATTACACAACCTGAATGCATAACTTATATGAGGAGAGTGATAATGATTTAGAATGATGTACATGGAACAAACAGCGGATTCATTTGATGAAAATATCGGCATTAGATTACTCAGAAAGGTAGGGAAATGAATGCTATTATTTAATGTAGGTATGTTGACTCAAAATACATGTTTATACAATTCATGAACTGTTTTAATAATGATCTATATTTTTCCCTATCCAACACTTTTTCAATAGTGGGGCCTTGTGCGGGTAACGGACGACTAACGTTCACAATTGTCATAGCGCTCTGACTAAAAAGTTTCTGATAATGCAATCGCTATTTCAACCAGGGAATGCCAAAATAACTAACGGGGCGTTAATTTTTCCGATTAAAGGGGCCACGCTTACTCACATGAGAGGGTATTTCCAATATTTTTCAAGTTTATCAAATGAAAAGAAATCAGTAATTATTACACTTGAAAAGCGAGAGGGAAACATCTAGCAAAAATCTCTTCGAATATTTTGAGTCGCGAACAGTTTTTGATTAGACTTTCCCCCTTAATGAAAAGCATGAAAAGATAAATATTGATTATACCTAAGTCCGTTTCAAGTCATAATGTAATATTTGTCCATAAATATGAGCTGTTTCAGTAGATTCCAATTATTTTTGTTTTATGTTTATACTTATTCGTGAGAAACCGAAAAAAGTTTTGATACCTCTGTGAATACCGGAATCTATAACTTACTGCAATGCAATGCCATGTAGGAAAATGTATCTTCATTCCAGAAATTGTTAATGACAAACTGGGCACTGGGCAGTCACATAATTTGATTTCTAAATAGTTCAAAGTATACCCAAGAAACACATTGAGTTTTCAAAGTTCTACTTCACACAGAGTTGAAGTATTACGAATGTTTTATTAAGGAATCATTCACATGCACAATTAACAATACGTCACTTTTTATTCAGTCACGTGACAGGTGTTTATAGTGTTGATCGCGTCAGACAGGACAAAACAGGTGAAGTGTTTCGCTCTGTCGGCGATATCTTGATGCCGCGTGTTCGGCGTGCACTATCCACGGCAAACCGAGATGTTCTGGCCACTACGCGCTGACCACGCGGGGAGGGGTGGTAATTACCGCTGAGGGGGGACCATGTGCGCTAACAAAGTAGATAGCATTGCTGCTAATGAGGTTCTAGACTGTGAAATGAAGGATTGAGCTGGGCGGCACCATGTGACATTTTCTATAAGTTATAAACGATGATAAGGATCGCCGATATAAGAACGTGATAGCGTTTTCCCATCTAAGCAGTGCTGGGATAAAAAGTTCAAGGAAGTACAGTACAAAAGTTCTTATATTAACAATTGGAAATTAACGAGTGATAGTGGTTCGAACTTCCATCGTCTGAACTATTCATCATCTGTTATGAAAAACAAATTGTTTTCAAATAAACAAATTGAAAATGTAAAGACAATGAAAAACACCAAATTATGTAAAACATTGCCACTGAACACACCATAGGAGAATCAATCAGGCTGGAGGTGGCAAGCACAACCATTGTAATTTTTCCGATATCCAGGTGGCGATTGAGGCGCTCAGCTCATACCAAGTCTTTTCACGACTGGTGGGGAGCTGTCCGAGCACGCTCAATGAGCTGGGACCCACAATAAGATAGACAGATACCCCGCATCTAAGGCCATGGTTGGTCCAGAGGCACATATAAAGACATCGATCATCTTGTGGATGCTAGCAAGATTAAAAAACTATGGGAGGCAAAAGAGATAATGAAAGAACCCTCGACCAGCACAACCGCAAAGTTGTAAGGGAAGTGATGGGTCTAATTGGGGCATATTCATCAATATGAGTATCATGAATCTGGCAAGAGAGACTCAATGCAGCTCTCAGGAAGGGGAAGACACCGCAGAGTCTACTAGCTCTATGAAGCTAGACAATGAGAATTGATAACAGAGAGGCTTCAGTATAGATCTGCAAAGGTTGCATTAAAACTAGCTCCTGGGGGTCTCCTTCGTTTCTTCAAAGCTGATGCAGGACCCACTCACTCATTTGAACCGGTATCTGTTGCTGACAATCTCTGAAATTGTTCCAAATGGTTCGTTCCATTAACCAGCCGACTAACGTCAACCCTCAGAAGTCTTAAATTGATTTACGAGGCCTTACCTTTTGATGTGCGATCACCCTGCTGAAAAAATTATATTCACTGGGGAAGAAGAGAATGTGACGCAAAGACCACGCTGACGTAGAGCGATATGGAAAGTGTATGCTGAACTGCGATTGAACATCACGAGGATGTACGTTCTTCTTCTAGAGAATCGGGTTCCCGGTCTATTCGTTTGATAGGTGGTTTCGAAAAGTTTCGAATTCAATGCTCTGTTGACTGAATACGTATGAGACCATCTTTCTTGGATTTTTTCTGAACCAATATCTTCCTCGCGGATGACCTCAGATGTGTTGTTTCATTCAGACGTGCTGTCAGTTCTTCTCATTTGTAGTTTCTCATCGTTGGGTGCTCAGCAACTCTGATATCCAACGATTTGTTGCTTTTTTCTTTGTAAGATTTGTCGAGTTCACATGGTATCCGATATACGCAGTTCTTGAGTCGCTGGTATTGATTGGTGGTTTAATTTTTTCTGACTGAAATCAGACTTTGATATTGTATTTCCTTGAAATTCTCTAGATTTCCTCTGCCAGACCTTTGACAAAGGAAAGCGATAGAATTGGTTGTGCAAATATACTTTGAGTAGACATTCTAGAGATCATTTCCTGAGTTTCCTCATTTGATGTTCGGAACTCTCTTCTCTGTGTTGCATAGATAGAATGCCTGATCGATTGTTTCCTGGACCTTTCCCTTCATGGTGTATTGATGGTAGTTGGATGCTGATTCAGATATTGCCCCACGTAATTATGTTTCCTCCAGACAGATGATTTTCACATATTCCTCTTTACTTCAAGGCAGTTTATTGCTGTGAGATTCTCGCTCTATCGTGAATTTAATAGAAGGTAATATGTTTTTTAGGTGTCATAGTGGGTTGTTGAATCACAATCCTTCGTAGTTTCAAACTATAAACGTGTCTTCTACGTATCTCAGCCGCACGCGTTTTTTGTTCTGAGCCTGTTTGAGGCTGAATGTTCAAATCATTCCATGAATCAGTTGGATAAGGAACATTGCCAATCAGATTGAAACAAATGACATTTCTTCCTTGAGACATAGTAATCAGATAAGTAAGATCTAAAAACGGATTTAAGGAATAATGATAACAATAAGTAATGTTGATCGACTTCTGAGGGTTGACGTTGGTCAGCTGGTTATCGGAAACGAACAATAAAGTATAAGTAGGAAAACAACGAGGGAATAATTCAAAGCATAATATCTGTTAGGCAAATGACGTAATAAGTAATAAGGTATAGATATTAACAATAACAATGAAAATACTAATACTTGAGATACTTAGGATCATATATAAGAAACGAAACGGTATAACAATATTGCAATATTAACTGCAGGAGATGGAAATACATAATAAGGAAAATAGAAAACAAATCGTAAAAATTCACCAAAGAGTGGGCAACCAAGAATTTGCTAACCTTGAGATTAAATACCCATTACTTATTACATAAGTAGCTACTTTTATATGATATAGAGAATGGAAGTTCGAAACAATATACACCAACATCATATGTATTGACGATGTACTGGCAATTCAAATGCTTGATTTGTGGCAATTCCTCTCGACATCTGTTGAAAGGTAGATCAAATTCTAGATACTATACTTCCAAATTGAACTTCCCTCATTCTGAAAATGAATTTGATGAGATTTTCACACATAGAATCCCAATGAGTGAATGTTTTGGATAGTAATGAAAAATTCATTGTTCGAATAATCTTGATGTGATACGAAATCGACTGATTTTTAACTCTAAGTAACGAATTTTTTTCGAGTCAGAAATAATCACCAATTACGAAATGAATTGATAAGCTTGTAGCAAGATTGTATACTAAACCTAATTTCATCCTCTTTCCCGCTTTTCTTCCCTTACGCTTTTTTCATGTCCTATATTTCATGTCATGAATCTTTTCTCGTATTTTTTCACCTGTTATCGTTTTTTCATCTAATCTTATTTTTCTTTCTACCAATCTTTCTTCATCTTGATGAACTCGTTATCATTTTTTTTCCCCAGTAATTGGATCCTCACATTTCGGTCTACACTAATTCCACTTCCCAGCTTCCAAGATTCAATTAAAGTTTTGGTGCCAAGCTCCATACAAGAGCACTGTATTTCAAGACAAGTCATATCTGTGCGTTTGGATCATTGAAAGTGGACGAGAAGTGAAGTATTTCTTTCAACGAAATAGAAATGCAAGCTTCTGGGAAGCACCCTTAGCAATGATCTCACATGGTTTTCCCATGAGAGATGATTACTGATCGTAATTCCTAACATCGAGATACTTGACTTTTTAGGGATAGTTACTCCTTAAATCTTAATACTAGATGATGATAAATCGGTTTCCCTCGAGAAGGAAAGGTTTTTTCCAGCATTCAATTTTACCAAGTTGATGTTACCTCATTCTATTATTTTTGCCAAGTCATCGTTAATTCTCTTGACGTGAAGGTTTCTCTGAATTTTTGTGTCTCGTGCTGGTATAGGGACTCTGGAAGGTAAACTAGTATAAAGAGTACTGTCGTCCATAAAACTATACACTGAACAAGATATTTTCTCCAGCAAATCATTGATATGAAGCAGAAACAAAGTGGGCGCCAGAAATGAATCCTGTGGAACACTTGCATTTATTGGGAGAATATCAGAGGATCAACAACTACATACAGAGACCTATCAGACAAGAAACCCCTCAACAAAGCACACAATTAAGGAGGAAAACCATAAGATTGCAGTTTAGAAAGGAGACCTTGATGTCAAAACTTGATCAAACGCTTTTGCAGGCGAAATCCGTATTGTCGATCATTAATTATTCCTGATTTCTCTAGATATTTGATACGCTTCATATAAAAGGTTTTACGATATCCCAAGCAATTCCTTTGAGCATACAAAACTTTCAGATTATTTTCTCCTTCTTCACCTCTAGTAGGTTAAATTTTTCTCCCTTCTCTTGGAAATGAAGAAACATTTCACAAGCGGATTCATGAGGAATTGAATGATTCAAATGCGTTGTGACTGACTGTTTTTGAATGAATGTTGGCGATTCAGCAAGCGTGCTCCAGTGAAACTTGGTTGAAAGTAAAAGCTCGTGACTCTGGATTTCAGGTCACAGTCTCACATAAAAGTGTAACGTGAATGCGTATTTCTAGCGCCACGTTACAGACTTCCTTTATGTGCTCGTCTCCTAGACAAGCACTCCCCTCCAAGAGTCGATCCTTCTGTAAATTTTATGTATTACACTTTGGATTTATATTACATTGACTGATATGAGAGATATTGTGTTTGGGGTCGAAGGGACTGGAAGAAACCTCGTTTCACAGTGAGTAACGGAAAATCGTCGCCTTTGATATTATGCAGTTTCGATATTCCTGATTTGTAACGTAGACAACTTCAAATAGTGGTCTACAATTGATTGTGACAATCCCAAATTGCATTCCGAAGGAATCGGTCAAATAAAAAAAGATTCCTTTGGAGAACTCCAGACGAGATAATATGACACAAAAATTACGATCAAGGAAGTTTTATTGTTATCGATTTGACATTAATAGTCGATTCAACCAAGTTTGATTTTATTTTCGCTTAACTTCAACATGATAATTATATGAGCCTTGATTGAGTTTAAAAATTTTATCACCAATTTCGTTGAGGCTCGCAGTTAGAATAACTTAATCATCATATATTCTACCGAATTTCAAGCAAGAAAATGAAATTCATTTAACTGGCATCATGAAATCTCAATAAAATTCGTGAGTGTTTCCACAGGCATACTATGTTAGTTAAGAATGAAAAGAAATCACTACTGTTATTTTCATTGAAAATTCACTTTATCCCACAGTTATATCTTATATGGCTATTCAAGCTATTCAACATTTCATATTTTGTTGTCTTTCCTTAACGAGCTGATGCCATCCAAACACTGCTGTAGTAGTTTCACCTATTACCAAACGGTTAGTTACAAGGGGATTCCGTTAAAGTGAATAATTCAAATAATAATAGCATAATGATTTATTTCTAAATATTGTTCCATATTTATTATGATATTTTTCATTATTGATAACCCGGAGTAATAAGACAAGGCACGATCCTTTTCTCAAGTATATGGAATTCACTAAACACAAACAAGGATTTTTTTGCAATGGTCCATCTGTTATTCGAGTTAGTTATAAGCACCGTTGCTGTTGTTCGGTCAAAAAAACAGTAGGAACCAAAACCGACCATGTAGTGCACCAATATCTGTTGAATGTCTAGGTATTCCAGGAATATATAGTCCTACAATGTATAGGTTGTTTTTATGAGAATTTGAAGAAGCGATTCCGTTTTAGTTATAATATCTGGGCATATAGTTATTCATTACAGAAGTCCCAAAAAAGTAGAGAACCAGATTCTTGGTTTCTAGGATTCTGACTCATACGTTTATTCTATATCTCTACAAAATGTGTAAAACATTTTTGAAGTTTATTCGCGAGCTTTAGTACAGATGTTAACTGTGAAGATAAAAACCAATCAACTGGATGACTATAGACCGAAACTCTAAGAAAACTCTGGAGATCTCTAACAACGGACATCGTACAGCAAAGCTGTAATCGACCTATAGCAAACGAGAATTGTCTTCGATCCACTTATGGAGATAGCTGCACCCAGGCAGAAATCAGAATTTTGATATTCGAAATAATTTCATTCACATATCCAATTGCCAAACAGCTACTTCACCCAGCCGTAGGTCTTATCAGTGATATTCAGGCGGACTTGCTAATAATACAATGCATTTCGAACCTTCTGTTCCTTAAGGAACAATTATTTGGACCCTAGTAGAGATGGCGTTTACCGTAAAGGAAAAACGCCTTCTACTGGATGATCGAAGACTAGAGATTTCCAGAACTCGAGTCTTTAGTTATGCAGCGATAGTCGCGATCTGAATAAGGCATTTTTTTGTCCTTGTTTAGTGTAACCAACTTTGTGGGTGTTACCGTTTACTAGATAGCGTCAGTGGAATCAGCTCGAATATGGTCTTTGTGAGTTTTTCAATTCAATGAAAGAAGATTTAGTTGCTTATGAAAGCATCGAACGATTCATGTGCATTAAATGGATCACTTCTTGTCATGAAAAAAAGTTACAAATTTGAAAATGAATAAACTGATACGTTCATTTGACATTCTTCGAGTTTGTTAATTTTTTTTATGGACTATTGAGTTTTTTCACCAATAAAATTGATTGGCAGTTCATTATGGTATTATCTCGTCATCTGTTTATATAATATCCACTTGCCAAGTGTTATGAATTCTGTTGGATTATCTACGAATATTCGACTGTTGAATTCAAGGTCCAACTGTACAAATATGACAGCTTCGGGTGCATTTTTTATTGAATTGAAAATTAGCATTATATAGTCCAAAGATACGTATTTCTCATGATTTCAACAATAGAAACAATTCATCTTTAGTCTTTCTGAATATTTTCAGTTACTATGATTTTCTTTGGACACACGGCCGAAATTGTTAGAACTAGTCACTTTGTTAGATGTTTTGAATATTAGATATTTGAGATATCATTGTTATGAAGTGTTGCTATAAAAATGGATCCAAATAATTTGCGACTCAGCTATGGAATTATTGAGCTGATGATTAGAATTTATTAAATCCAGAGAAGTTCTCGATGAAGCTTAATTTCTAATAGACTGCTTTCAGTTTTCGCTTCGGGTTATTGAGACAATAACATTGTATATACAACACTTTCTGCCAACAGAATGCATTTTATTATTAAAACATCATTATATTTCTTATGATAATGAACAAAATCGAATTATTATGTTGTAAACCTTGACGTTCTCTTGAATTTAATACTTCTGAGCTCTGTATCATCATCGTGCGTGTATTGTGATAACATTTCTACAGCTCATTATAAAACACAGGAATCTTCACTGTATAATTTTCAACTCTACGTTCGTCACATAAATCTCGATTGGAGAAAATCGAACCTCTAGAAGAAACTGAATCATCCTCAAAAAAAATCATCTAGAAATATAAAAATATGCGAGTAATCATATCCTCTTCTCGAAAGATCGGACCAGTGGTTATTGGTTTATTCATATTGCCGATAAAGGTATCGAATTCTCGACAAAATGGATAATATAAGCACAAAACTGGAAATAAAATTGAGAAAACTTCATGGATAGAAATGATGGAAATATATAACTTTCATGTTCAGCTTGTAAAACATAAAAATAAAATCATTATGTTCATACGAATATGTCCTACATTTCATAACATCAGAATGTCGTGACTATGAAAGTCAAAATAATCAATTATTCGTCACTTTCTGGAATCCGTACCAAATCTGTTTTAGAAAGTGTCAGGTTCTTTCCGTAAACTGAGGAAATAATGTCATGAAGTTCTGCTATGAAATTGTCTTCGAGAAAATATAAATTTTACTTATCGTTACTATACCTTCCATCATTTATGTGCATGTGTTTTTCAACTGATCCAAAAGACAACTGAATTTACGTCTAAGTTAAAATACATTCTATAACTTATTTTGAAAGTAGGATTATGGCATTACGTGGAATTTACGGACTCACTGCGTTCATTCATTCATTCTGAAAGTAATTTCTATGTTATGGAACGATTTGGGTATAGTCATAGGATAGAAATAATACTTAGCCCACCTCAGATAGACGGTTTCCATGTCCAAGAGGATATCATACAACACTTAAAATTCTAACTACTGAATTCTTCAAGGTTGGTGATTCAGCTTTCGAGATAAAATGTGAATGAACGCAGTTTCAATATCAATCATTGAGAAATGATCTGATATTCTTAATGGCATTATCGCCCAGAGCATATCTCTGTAGCACATAACTTCTATGAACAGATGATCGTTTCCATAGCCCTCTCGGATGCTGAATGCCGGGACACATCGACGGTATCTCTCAGTGCGATGCGGGTTGCAGAGCAGCGTTCAAGAGAGGGGATCATTTGCATACCGGTAGGTGACAAGTCGTTGTAGGCGGAGTCTGTACGGCCAATGGCAGAGACCATTCTCCGGGCATTCTTCATGTAGGAGATTGAACCTTGATGGTTCCGAGCGTGCCGTACCCGCGGGTACTTTAATAACCATCCACCCACCCGGTGTCGCGTTGTTAGCGAGCTAGGGTTAATGCCAAATCCACATTCCCCTTTCTTGGACTTTCTTAACTGGGCGTTTATCACTTTTAAGCCGCTCTCATTATCGTGAAAGACGAGAGGGACAGGCATAGGCGTACATAGGGAGATCTGAAATCAATAGAGAACGCGTGAATTATTTTGTTGATCCACTCAAAACTGAACAGAAAAATGCTGGATTAATGAAAAGAGTACCTAGGTATGTACAGAGTTATCAGGAATCACAGTTTGAACGTGTTTTTTTTGAAAATAAGGAGAATAATGAAAATTTTACCAATTTCCAGAAATGTACCTACGTAATAGGCCAATACTCTACACCTAGGTAAAATAAATGAACTTTTGTCAATCTTCGATGCAAGTAAACATACATAACAGAGGTCAACTTATCAAATTTATATTATGTAGGCACCATTCGACGGTTTAACTTCTGACTATGGCCGAATTGTGATACATCTTTTCATTTGTGGGTTGACACCTGTCCTTGTATATTTTGTAAGATGTATGTCGCAACAACATTGAAGATGACGGCTTATCAGAAAACTTTTTTATTTCTCAACTGGTCGAAATATAGAATAGAGTACATGAATAATCTGAAAGTCCATTTGCTCATAGGTATCCCGTGGTTTTCGGTGGTGTAGTGGTCATGTTGATGACCCAGGTTCGATTCCCTGTCACGAAACCACCGTGCTGCGATCAACAAGTTGAAAGGTAAGACCTCGTTAGCACATTACCCGCACAAGTTTCGACATCAAAGTGTTGACGTTTGTATAATGCGTCAGCTGTTTATCCCATTTTGGACCCATTGGCGGCATATAGTTATTTACGGGTAGGTAATTTAATAGGTAGAACCTCTTAAATTGAAATTCAAACTGAATGTTAGAAACATTCCCTACATAAAACAATAATTCAAGCATTATAGCAACTACTGAAGTTTTTCCTAATCCAAATGATAACTCTAATCAGATATCAACAATGGGAAAATATTTTTTCAGGAGACGGTACGTTATTTCTATAAAACTATGTATTCTGATACGATTTAGTTTCGAAGTTATCTTTCTTCAAAAGTCAGAAAATGAGGGTTTTCCTTATTGCATACAATCACGATCGGTGGTGTAGGTACATATTATGTTTTCAGTCGCCAGGTCTCACATAACGCTTATGCTTTTTTCGATCTGGTTTTCCGCAATCATCCTAAATAATCACGAAAGAAACTCTTGGAAATTCTGCGACGTTTTGATGTTATTGAATCAGCTGTTTCGTGCCTATGAACACACTAAAGTTAGTCCCATCAAACTGAAATAATCCAATTGCTTTTGATAATTCACCAAAATCTAGTCTCTTTCACAAAATATTTCGGTTTCCTGTTCGATTCTCAGTAACAATGGGTTCACAAAACCGCGACACGTATTTCGCTGTGCAATTGCTTCCTCAAGCAGGATGCATCCTGAATCCTGCCCTATGAATACTTCAGAATCACCAGTAATTTTGCCGATTCAATCCATATTAATATTGAAAATTTTCCTTATTATAGACAGCACTAGATATTCATTCAATAGACCCTAATACTCTATCTATTCTACTTATTCTGGAAATATCCATCATGGACTTTACCTTCTTTCCGTGGGAAGCAGGCGAAACCAAAGAGGAACGATACAAACAGGTTCCAAGTAGCATTTGATGATGCTTCAACACTTTCATGATTTCAAGTATACCTACCTCGGCAGTTTTCATACAAACTGTTATCAAAGCTTCTAGAAATTATAAACGGAAACTCTTGAGAGCGTCTATCTCGGTGCATTCATCTATTAGATTATTTGATGAAATTCATAGTCAACCCCCAAGATAAAGGTCAATTACGTATCTTTGTAACACCAGGTTTTGAAATAGAAAAATATAAGTTATTGAAAGGAACGTGAAAATGCCGTGGAATCAATGAATTTGAAACATTTGAAATAATTATATTTGTTTTTGAGATGAAATTAAAAATCTTGAATTTTACTAAAAAATATTTTTTTTATTTTCAGACCATAATCCATACAACCTTTTCATTTGGATTCGAGTGACTTATTTGATTGAGTACATTCTTCTGGATCATTCATTTGACGTGATTTTTTCATATTAATTTTTGCTTTTCGATTAACTTCTGCTTACTCAATATCACCGTGTATTCAAATTTCATTATTCCTAATTTATTGGTGTAATTGATACTTTTTTCCATTTGAGTAATTTTTCTTTATAATCGGCCAACCTTTTAAAATTATTCAATTCAAAATAACTGTCTTATGAAAAATGGCAAATTGAAAATTTTCTGCTTCAACCTATTTTATAGAATCGATGACGAGTTAGTTACAGGCGATTTAAAGAAAATGGCTCTGAGAATAAAACAAACGTTGTTTATTCTAATAATATCAGCATTGTTAGAATGTTGGAATGATATTATATGGGTTTTCTACAATTTTTTTCAAATTTGAAATTGGATTTTCTTCCTTTTCTATGGAGGACTCAGGGTCCCATTTTGAAAACAATACACATATAGACATGTACCTAGGGTTTCGAAGATGATTGATACATCCACTTCATACACTACTACACTATACTGGCACATGAACTGGTATTTCTCAATAAATATCAGATATAGGCGGGGGAGTTGACGCAGTGGTTCTGTGAGAATTCCTCTCTGTTGTATTGGACAATGACTCTGCCCAGTTTCATGATTGACGAGTCCACGAATATCCATGCTGCTCCTGGGGTATGGATTAGGGAGTTAGTAGCAAGGACTACTTGCAGGAGGACATCGGTCGGAGACGATGGCGTTTGGTGTGAAAAATAGTATAAATTATAGTAGTTTTCACAATAAATGGTATTGACTGAAGGATTATAATAAAACCAATTAGACCCTTAAGTTGTAAAATCCGAGATGCATATCATAAATGTAAAAGGACCGGATTCAGGTAATTTTGTTTCTCAGAGAGGGATTGTAGAGGATTACAGCTTACACTTCGTGTTCATTTTAGTCTTTGTATTTCATTGGAAGTGTTCATTTGTGTTACGGCGTGCAATAATTTCATAACATTTATTTGTTATTACAGACATTAATAACAAAGATTTTATACCCCAACGTACATAATAGGCAGTATGTGGCGTCCGTGGATAAAAAGTAATAGTGCTTCTTCCAGTGGTTCGTTAAAAAAGAATCACTTATCTTGTGACGCGAAAATCATTATAAAAATGTGTATAGTTCCTTACTTCAGCAAGGATATAACGCGGGTGCTGCAGCGAAAGTAACCAGTAATTTGACGAAGGTGCCTCTTACTTCAGTTAGACGAATTGTTGAAAATCCCATGGAATCAAGAAAAAAGCGTAAAGATTCCGGTGTCACAAAAAGTCTAGACGACTGGGAAAAAGATTTGATAAGGCGAAAAATCTACACTATGTACGATGAGCAGTGTGTCCCTACAATCAAAAGTCTGAAACAGCGGCTCATCAATGACGAAACTCACATCAACTGTGGTCTCACTACTCTTTGGCGAGCTCTGTCTGCAATGGGCTTTAAATATCGCAAAATTGACAAGAGACAAGTAATAATGGAATCCACACGTTTAATAAACTGGCGTTCTGAAAAAAAAAAAACGTATGTTTGTGACACAATTGCAGAAGAATTGGGACATACAGTGTTACTCCCTACTACTGCGTGTTCAATCCCATAGAGCTTATGTGGCACTAACTTAAATCGAGCGTGCGCAGAAAAAATACTTCTCCGACTTTAAGTGGTAGTGTGGGAGAATTAAACAGGAACTGTATGAATGACATTCCTACCGAGAAAAGTTCTGTTAGTCATGTTATAAATGTTGAAAACTCGTACCTTTCTGTAAGATCAATTGCGCCAATTATAATTAATTTGGATGAGGATAGCGATAGCGACACTGAACTAAATATAGAATAGAATTGTAACATTTAAATAAATTACTTGTATATCTCCTACATTATGCAAAATTCAAATTTCTTAAGTCTCCCTCTTGGAATTGGCAATTCAATTCTTGATGAAATATAGCACACACAGTCCCGCCTTCAATTCCTATAATGCTTTAAATTCACCAACGCTTCAGAAAAAGGCCATATTTATTAATTTGAACAAACTGCACACAAACAATGTTCGATCTATTTGCGAATTCATTAATTATTTCCTATAAATGCTTCGAGATATGTTTACTTCCTGATTTGAAAAAATTCAAGTACTCGTCAATTTATTGAGAAAAAAATGTAAAATTGAAACCATGTTGAATAAATGACATTATAAAATGTCTATGAGTGAATGGAAAGGGGCTTCAATGAAAAAAATATGTCGTACAAGTACAATTTTCAGAGATTATTTCGCTAGTCAGGATGGTAAAAAATATTTCGAAACAGTGGAAATGTTTTTTTGAAAAGGGAAAATTTTGGTCGTTCCGACCTCTGATCACGTGCGTTTTTTGAAAATGCGTTGAAGAATAAAAAGTGACTTCACAATTTTTTGTCGATGACAATTCAACGACCATTTGGAAGAAAAACTGTTAACTATTGCTTTCGTAGGCAATGATGAAAAGAATCAATTCCAAGAGGTTTTCAACAGAAGTTTCGTTTTGGTCGATATAAGGGTGGACCGCTCGTTTATTATTGTCGGTTCAACTACTGCCCCAAAAAAATGGCAATGGGCCGCCACAATACACTGAATACACATGGTACGTTTCTGAGCCAATATGAAATGATGGTTGACCAGATACCAATTTTTGCAAGTTAGATATATGAAACACACCAGTCGACTAGGTGAGAGGTTTTTCATGTTAGCTCACATTTTAGTTGCAAATGTACTGCCAGGAAATGAGCTAGGTGTCCAAGAATAAACACAACAACAATCAAGAATGTCAGCCGTCCCTTGCCTGCATAAGGCTCTGCCATCTGGTAGCACTCGAAACAGTTTAGTTGCTTTACTGTACCATCTGATTATATCCCCTTCGCTACTAGCGCTTACCGATGCTCGAAAAGATGTTGTGCCTCTATCTATCGAGAAGAACCCTAAATACAAGTACATCAACACTTCGTGTTGGTTACGCATGGACGGTACCGGTCGATACCGCAACCCAGACGGCACAATCATATTGCATGAATATCCTATGCACATCCCAGTGGAATATTGGAATATGCCAGGAATATCCCATATCCCCCAAAACATATGATATGCATATTCCATGGATATTCAAAGTCACCATGAAACTTATTCCAGGAATATGTTTTGATCTCCCAAGATATGTTCATGGCATATGCAACAGATATGTTTTCTTGCCCTTAAAATATATGCCAGGAATATATTTTTTGTACTGCATAGCATATATGCTCTTTCTGACCGGAATAGCAGAAAAAAAACACACCTCAAGAATAAAAAAAAATAGGTGAACAGAAACATGTTTATTGAAAAAAACTCAAAAAACAATCAAGTAAATAGGAACTCTGGATATACCACCAAGAACTTCGGACTCATCTCCTGAGACACAAGTATTCCAAACCATATTACTTGGTGAGTGATGATCATGCATCAATCTTTGGTTTGCTGGTAGAGTCAAGGACTGCATTATCACAGTATCAAAACTATTTACTGTTTCTTCAGCGCTCTGGTCATTCTTTGACGATTCAGAAAGTTTCTGCTCTTCAGCAAAATTGTCTCGAGAAATCAACAATATTTGGTCAGTCAATCTCTTCACTTCCCTCAAAAAACATTTCTTCATTGTGTTACAGGGCAAAACACAGCTGTAGGTGAATGAGTCCCTTTACATCTTTTTGATCGGACAATATTTATTCTCAAACACTGTGAGGGGGTTGAAAGTGCTACGACACTGAACACACACACCTTTTCACCCAAACAAAGAGTTTCATTTACCCAAAAATAACTATTAATACAACTATTTCATAATGAGTCAGTCCTCTTGATTTCTTCTCTTCGATAATATGAAAAACTTTATTAATTTTCTCACTGTGAAACTGAACTGATAGCGGGAATGCTGATTTAGTTGTAGACTACACCGCTCCGAATGCACTAGGGCCAGTGTTGTGCTGGGCTCCGTTGCCAGGTGTACTAAAATTGACTTCATTGGCTACTAAATTGGAAGCTTCAGTACTAAATTCTTTCTATACCGACAAAACGCGGTAAATTCGAATATTTGTGATGAAACAAAATGCGGGAAATTTGAAAAACTGATATGATTCGAAATGCAAGAAATTAAAAAAGCTGATATATTTATTTTTTCTATGGAGGAGCACATATCTGACGAATGACAATGACAGAATGACGCATATTGGCATATTGTATGGGAATACTAGATTTCCATTGAGAATACTAGGCTACTAAAAAGAATCGAAAATTACTAAATTTAGTAGAATAATACTAAAAATCCCAACCCTGACTAGGGCTCCTAATTCTAATTTCACTATGGGTGGAATTTGACACTTGTCATTTTTCAACCAATGGTAAAGCTGGAATGAGAAGCTCCGGAGCAACACAGAAAATGAATGCTGCAAATTTTTTTATCAAAAACACTTACAGTTGACAAGATCACATGTCAATGTCATTTGTCGAAAAAAACATGAATCTTCGGAACGACTAATCAGCTTTCGATTTCTCAAGCTGCGGCGTAGATAATTGAATATCTCAATTGGTTGAAATTACACTTCAAATGTCGTACTTGGAAAATCTAATCATGCTCTAACTTTAATAGTTTGTCTACGAACCTTGAAATTCGTGCTACAAGATTCTCTTGCTGATAGTTATGTCTCTGTCTCTCCCATGAAGTCAAGCATAGTGCCATTTCACTTTTTGCATGAAAGGTAAAATAGAATTATGTGGTACATGAAATACCACAATACAACCCCAGTTGCCAATTGATAGTAGGAACAAGGATAAATGCGTATATGATAACAAAAGAAAAACTTTCGGTGTTACATTTTTAATTAACTGTTTTTTTATATGAGTTGAATATACTACACAAATGCATTTTGAATATTCCCAGAATATTCGAATATCTTCCTTTATGCTCGATATGACATTTGAATATACCAGTAATATTCAATAAGAATATCTGATGGATATTCGTAAAAATATATTCCAAGAATATTTTTCATGGATATTGGATAAAACACATATTTATGGAATATTCCAGAAATATTGCAATATCTACTGGAAAATGGGATGTAGTAGGGATATTCCAGGAATATAGGGTGCCGTCTGGGAAGTGGCTTCTTATAATGCCATCTATTTGGGTTATATCTAACGGACGGACGAATAACATAAGGCATTCATATTATTGAACACCTGAATATGACTATATATTAGTAATTTGATTGGTTGGGTGCGTACGTTAAGATTACAAAATGTATATCATTATCGATTTCAAACCCATTCAGTAAAATGTTTCAAGAATCATAAGGAGGAGTTGGAGTCAGTTCGTTATATTTGTATGTCTTGCTCCACACGAAAAACAAAAGCATGTATAATTGAGGTGAAACGACTGTGTTCGTTCCATAGCTGTCGATTGAACTACTACAGATGTCATGAAATATCAACAGAAACAGGGAAAATGATCCATTTTCTTAGGTGGTTTGGAAAGAGGGTTTGTAGGCGTAGTAACTCTGAAGTAAAAAGGATTTCCTATGAATGAAATGAAACAACTGAAATACCGACGGAAGAACAAAAATGGCACTACATTACAAAATATTGGAAGTTATCAGTTGATAGTATCTAGGTTTTTCTCCAATGATTTCTTTGATGAAAAAAAAGAATGAGACTGCCTACAGTCCTGCAAATATTGCTCCAGTTTTTCTGGCTGTCTGACAACTTCTGAACAGTCTCCTATAGATTTTGATGTGTAAAAATTCTAATACTCACCGCAGTCAATGTGAAATTAATTTTGATCCACTTAACTTTTATTATTAATAAAAAGTAAATATAAAGAATTGTATTATAACAAAAAATAAATGTAATAATAATTAATACTCCTCCTCACTTTCGTCTTCCCCTTCGATGCTATTTTTTCTTCCTCATCTTCGTCTACGATCTTGTCTTCCTCCTGGTCCATAATTGGAACCGTGTTGTGACAGTTGTCTCCATTGCATGTTATACATGTTGAATTGCAGGATAACCCTACCCTCCGGCAACCACACATTGTACCGCACACTTTTTTGCAACTACAAAAAATATTTCTTAGTAACTCTTCAGGTGCAGGTTGATCCGAAGTTTAACGGGTATCAGTTCTCCCTCTAAATTGAGCCACCTCCAATCAACCGGGTTTATACTTTTATTTCCCAGCCAAAATTGTGTTTGTAGATAAACCCTCTTTTTTCATAGTAACGATTTTACTGGGTTCATTAATTAAAATAATACTCCCAACAACACTAGACAACTTTTTATTAACTCCACTTCAAAATACAAGTACTGACTGGCTAATAAAACATTTAAACTTTTCAATTGTCTCATCGAATTTTTTCGGCACTCCATTCATTTATTTATATATATATTTGTTCGGAGAGGCTTCCGCGGTCAGAAATTTGCTGGCTGGAACTTCCGGTTGATCCGCGTCTCGAATGGTTTCCTTGTCTACGTTTCGGCTCCCATTTCGGAGCCATTTTCAAGACTGAGTGACCTTGCGTCTAGGTCTGAGTTGTCTTACTAACTGGGTTTCATCACTGGAGATCGAGGATTGAAGGTTGGTGGGATTTAAGGATTCATTAGTAATTATGGCAGGATCAGGGATTGGACGGTCGATGTGAGGTTCGAACGGATTAGTACTCAAGTCGGAGTAAATGGAAGTATGTCGGACCAAAAGTGGTTTCCACGTATTGGGGAGTCTTTGGGGATCGTCGCGTTTTTTGAGACAGTTGGGACATATATATATATATATATATATATATTTATCCAGCATACTTTATTACGTCCATACATTGGGTTTTTACCATTCATTGCTGCGTCCTCTACAATAGTGCGTCCGTATTTCGGACGCAGTAAAGTTTTACCATTATAAATTCGTACAACTATGTGGGAGGTCCATGTCAATTTTTTGGAAGGTCCTACATACCAAGACCTATCGGCAGATATCAGATACATCCATTTCTGACGTCACTCAAAAATGTTATCTGTTCACTAGCATGTTTCTGGTATTATATTGCTCAATGCTTGAGGTGATATAATTGCCGGAAACTTCAAATCCTCGTAGATTAACGTTACAGCTAGTCGATCATCCACTGATATTGCTTCCCTCTTATAGTGGAGTAAAAACGCGCTCGAAAGACGCTTCTATCACGAAAAAAATCCAAATTGAGGTAGAACAAAACGAGTGGTGTATTGTTTTTGGAAATGTTATTGGCTATTACAAATCGATATTAACGACACCGCCAGCTGGGGCTGACTCTTTCTAATACTTTTGGTTTATACTTGTACAATTCACTTCCACAGGAGCTGAGGAGTTTGCCAACAGATATTTTCAAACGAAGACTAAAAAGTGTTCTTGTCGATCTGTGTCCTTATACAACAAAAGAATTTAGTAGCAATTTAGCTTTAATTTAGTTATACAGTGTTTAATATATTATCATGAAGAGTTTTAATTATATGTTTATATTTTTTTTATGACTGATAATATTTTTAAGAGTAAGACCTTTTACTACTTGTATTGACTTGTCCTATATCACATGTGATCTTACAGGATGAATAAATTATTGTATTGTATTGTATCTACCAATTTTACAAGAATAGAATCGCCATGCGCTCCACCTCGGCTAAAACGTGACGGATAATTCGCGGATCTGCTTCTTCTTGATTGCTATTTAGTGAATATATTTGGATCATCATTTTTAGCTATAAGAAACACGTATTTTGGGTTCTCAAATCCTCCCGCTATAATCAGGAACTCATTATCTCCCAATGAACTTGGCCCATTCTGTACAAAATAATTCGTTCAAAAATTAGCAGCGATCTTTTGTTTGAGGAAGATTTGAAAACATTTTTTGAGACAGATCTGAAAACATTTTTTTGGGACAGATCTGAAACTCATAATAACTCCAAAACTATTAGAGCGGCCGCATTTTTGGAAACTCACTTCTCAGAAAAAAATAAGAAATACTCGTATTTATTTTTTGTGCATTGATTTCTTGAGCAATCGAAAAACTTTTTCATCTCCAGGAATTTTCACATACTTTCTGCTAGTGAATTGAAGCAAAAAAATCACAGAAGTTTAAAAAAAATGAAATAGGTTGAGATCGATAGGACACGTAATAACCGCGCCGATATTGAAATCACGCGTGTCTCCCGCATGCACTTTGCCCGGAAGATCTGTGCGCGCTCAACGACAGTGAGCAAAAGCAGCATGAGGTTTTACCTATCTGTATTTGATTGTGCTAGTCTAATCATTAATTACATTATCATATGCATTTTTGGAAAATTAGTTCAAAAACTTTCACTAGGTATAAACTCAGGACAAATTGGTTGTGCAAAACCTTACAAAACGGGGTCTACAAACAGAAGTTGGTACCGCAGAGAAAAAAAAAAAATACTGTTGGCCTAATAATTTTGGAACGCAAAATCCACAGCAAGAAATTTATTCTTGAACAACTAGAAATAACATCAGCTCATTCAACATAAAAAGCATGCGTCTAATCTACAATAGAAGTGGATACCTACAATAATAATTCGCCTAAGAATGCGGAAAGGTCTAAACGAAGTGATTCAAATGTAACTGAGTTTCAGATCTGTCCCAAAAAAATGTTTTCAGATCTGTCTCAAAAAATGTTTTCAAATCTTCCTCAAACAAAAGATCGCTGCTAATTTTCAAACGAATTATTTTGTACAGAATGGGCCAAGTTCATTGGGAGATAATGAGTTCCTGATTATAGCGGGAGGATTTGAGAACCCAAAATACGTGTTTCTTAGAGCTAAAAATGATGATCCAAATATATTCACTAAATAGCAATCAAGAAGAAGCAGATCCGCGAATTATCCGTCACGTTTTAGCCGAGGTGGAGTGCATGGCGATTCTATTCTTGTAAAATTGGTAGATACAATACAATACAATAATTCATTCATCCTGTAAGATCACATGTGATATAGGACAAGTCAATACAAGTAGTAAAAGGTCTTACTCCTAAAAATATTATCAGTCATAAAAAAAAATATAAACATATAATTAAAACTCTACATGATAATATATTAAACACTGTATAACTAAATTAAAGCTAAATTGCTACTAAATTCTTTTGTTGTATAAGGACACAGATCGACAAGAACACTTTTTAGTCTTCGTTTAAAAATATGTGTTGGCAAACTCCTCAGCTCCTGTGGAAGTGAATTGTACAAGTATAAACCAAAAGTATTTGGAGATTTTTTACCTAGTTCCAGGTGCCTGAAGGGCACCTGAAAGTTCTCTTTTTCCTAGTATTGTGAGTGTGCTTGTTACAGTTCATTTTGAAGGTATGTTGATTACAATGTACATATGTCAACAGTTCAAGAATTAATATGCCACTGACTGTAAATATTTTATATTCTTTAAAAATGTTTCGACATGAATGGTCAGGTGGACAACCCATGAGACATCTTAGGATACGCTTCTGACATATGAAGACACTATGTGCAGCTGGAGTATTTCCCCATAAGAAATTCTAGAATGAATTTCAGCATGGTAAAATTTTAGGAGATGGTCCAAGCTCAATGCACTTTTCAGGTTTCTCAATTGATAACATTTAGAATTAAGAATTTTACATAACTCAGTACAGTGAGTTCTGAAAGACAGTGTGGAATCAAAGAATACTCATTGACTCGTGTCAATGGTACTATTATTTAAATTTACGTTTAGTGTCGGTATGTTTAAGTTTTGATAAGTATGAAATGTTGCATAGTTTGTTTTACAAGAGTTCAGTAACAATGATCTGTCAGAGGACCAAGCAGATAATTTGTTGACTGAGCTCGTAATTTTTCTTTGTAATGAGTCAAAATGCTTATCTTCAATCAGTAACGTGGAGTCATCTGCATATAATGTGGTAAAAGTATCTGATAAAATCAAGGGCAAATCATTTATGTATAAGATAAACAATACAGGGCCCAATACAGATCCTTGTGGAACTCCTAGTGCATTAATGTCCATTGATGAGAAAACAGTTTCACCAGATTTGCATATTTTTACTCGCTGACCTCTATCTTTCAAGTACGAGTTAAACCAGTCATAAATATTACCTCTGATTCCGTATTTGTATAAGATGTTCAGTAGTGTGCCATGGTGAACGCAGTCGAAAGCACGACTGAAGTCACAAAAGATTCCCGTCGGGCTCTCACCGTTTTCAATGGCTTCAATAATTTCTTCATAGAACGATGTCATCGCAGACATTGTAGAGTGTTTCTTGCGAAAACCATGTTGATTATCACTGATTATTTGGTATTTGTTTAAAAAGTTTGTGAGCTGATCAATCAAAGCATATTCGATTATTTTCGATAAAACAGAGGGTAGTGATAGAGGCCTATAGTTTTCGATGTTTTCTGGGCATCCTTTCTTCAAAATTGGGGTAATTACGGTAATTTTCAACCTAGACGGAAATTTCCCTTCTGTAAAAGATGAGTTTAAAATATGCATTAATGTCGAAAGTATGTAGGGTCCTATCTTCTTGATGAGAGTTCCAGAGATTCGATCAAAGCCATAGGATGGTTTATTTTTTATCTTATTTTTAATTATTTCAAGAAAATCATTTTCCGTTACGTGGGCAATAAACATGCTGTTGGTTTGAAAATCATTATTAGGATATTGAATAGCAATACCTGGGTTATAAATGTTGTTTATGGTGTCCTTTGGAATTTTTATAAAAAAGTCATTGAACCTATTTGCTATTTTTGAGGGTTCATCCAGTAATTCATTACCGTCTTTTATTTTGATGTGTGTCATAGCTTTTATTTTACCTTTTAATTCATTCATAACCTGCCAAGTAGCTTTATTTTTGTTTGTGGAGTTATTTATTTTATTGTAATAAAATTGACTTTTTGAACTTCTAACAAGTGATCTATGTTGTATTCTAGCTTCTCTATAAAGATTTTCTGACTGAGGATAAGATTTTTTTAGCACATATACTTTTTTTAGATTTTCTGATGATTCTTTCACCTCATTAGTGACCCATAGTTTATTAGATTCGTTTCGAACTTTTTCGTTTTTGATCGGACAATTTACGTTAATATAGTGGATCAATGTATCGTGAAATTTATTAAATTTGGATTCTGTTCCTAAAGCTGAGAATACATCATGCCATTGCTCTTTCGTTAAGCTCGAAATAAGATTTTCAATTTGGTTGTTACTAGTGTGGTTAAGGCTTTCGCGGCCGAGGTTATTAGTATAACTACTTCTCTTCGGGCTTCAGAGGCTTATTCATCTCCGATGACTGGCCACTCGCGCTAGCGAAACGTCAGGAAGAAATTCCAAAGAACGACGGCCTTCAAGCCCGAAGAGAAGTAGTTATACTAATGTTACTAGTGTTTCTTCTAGTAATTATATTACCACTATTATTCATTACAGTTGCCACATTCATCTTCAACAGAAGTGTGTCATGGTCTGAATCAGTATTAATATCTACGTTACAGAGACAATCATCAAAGTTAGAATATATTTGGTCCAGTACAGTGGGACCGCGAGTAGGTATATGGTTTATAGGAATTATTATTATTCCATTTCAGCCCACATATTTCTATGTCCTTCTCAACACATGTACATAGTGATAAAGGTTCTGTGTTCAGCTCTTGATGAGCATAGATAGCAACACCCCCTCTAGTAAATTGAGATCTACCAAAGAAACTGATGAGTTTGTATGTTTCTGTGAAACACATGAATTTTAAATTAGAATAGTTCACAGTGAGATTTATCGATTTTGTGTTGATTCAGTCCACTAATATTGGATAGTAAAAGATCATAATTATCAACTAAAATTTCTTCGCGTTCTCCAAAATCATTCATGCGTTTATTTCCGTTTGAGGATGAGGACCCATCTCTTTTGTTGGTGTCCTCCTTCTGCCAAAAAATGATACCAGAGCTCCACTGGGCCAGGATTCACTGCGCCAGGCTTGTTTAAGAAATTGTTTCTTCAGAGTTACCTTCATTGATGCATAAATTTCTGGTTTTTTAGAATTATGTGGCTCACATTCGACATCTGGAATATGAGGAGATAAAAAATTCTTAAGATCAGTTGGTTTTGTTTTAGGATGTAGGATGTAGGCGTGTTACATGCAAAGATACGAGTTTAGGTATAGTTTCCACATCGCAGGTTTCCTCTGTCCGTCCTACCAAGAACTTGCGACTTTTTCTCTTGTACTGAACATGGCTCCATTCGTCTGAGGAATTGTTTGTATTTTGGTTTTGAAGTACTCCTTCTCGCTGAATGTTCGTATTTTGATTTTGATGAATTTCTTCATGTTGAAGGTTCTGCATATTTCTAATTACAGAAAGCGTTTTCGCTTCTTCAACAGCAGCGCCGACTTCTTTGCTCGTTATATATTGTTTACTTTTTGTTTCAGTTTCTGTTTGTTTATGGTTATTGTTTGTCTGTCTATTTGTTTCTGTTGTCGGCACTTTAGACACTGCCGAAGCTCCTACTTTGTCCTTGACTTCCGGATCGGTATTTATGTTTATTCTGATTTGTTTTATTGATTTTGTGACTTCACACTTGTTACAGTGTTTTTTGTCTTGCAGCCACCGAGTTTTTTCTTGGAGTTCTCTGATGATCAAGTCTTGATGTTTGATTATTGTCTTCAAATAGACCACCTCCTTTTTAAATGCACTGTCATCGTCACACATGTTATTTAGCAAATACATGATATCATCACTAGCGTTTATCAAGTTATTGCTCGGAGTTAGGTTAGGATCAAGATTCCTAAGGTCGGCGGAGTTTTCGCAACAAACCATTCCTTCTTCACAGAATTTAACGTTTTTTATTCTTTTGGCACAACTTGGGTGAGCCAATGTAGCACAAGCAACACATTTTATCCCGTTTTTTACACTTTTATTGCAGTATTTGCAGACGAACGATAATGACACGTCTTTCTCTTTCGCCGCCATGCTCTTCTTTCATTTCTACATTATTATAGCACCGCTCAAGAATTATTGCCGATTATTTATTCAATTAGGACATAGTAAAAATAAACGTTAAAATGCCATACATGATATAGTGGAAAAACTTGGACTCTCCATTTGTAAAAATCTCCTAGCAGCTCATTGTCTGACAGGATGTGATACCACAAGCGCTTTTTACAAAATAGAAAAAAAAACTGCTTTCGATGTGTCAATACAAAATATTAATCACTTAACTGAAATAGAAGATATCCTTAATTTAAGCGAAGACGAAGCCGTTAAAATTAGCACTAAGTACGTATATTACTTGTACAAAAATAAAAAAAGAATTTTGGTGAAATGGACCGAAGAACAAAAAAAAATTGCTACAGAATATTTTCGTTTTCATATAAAGTATAAAAATCCACCAAAACGACAAGAATGTGAAGAAATGAGAACTTAGTTTCCCAAAGTGTTCGAAAATAAAGATTGGATGAAAATCAAAGTATTTATACAGAATAAATATACGAAAAATTATAGTGTATAATTCAAGAATGTTTTCTCTAGATGATCAATGATTTATTTTTGCTATATCAATTCATCTTTAGTTCCTTTTGGTTTCCTACAATTCATGGATATCATTACCTCAGTATTTTGTCGTTTTCTTCGAATTGAAATAAAGGTATCAGAAATATCTGGTTGTTCTCATTTCATTATTCTGAATGGTAACATTCATTGAATTTCAATGAACAATTTTCCTCAGGAACATCAAACGATGTGATTGAAACTTCTGGTGTGAAAGTTTAAACATTTTCTAGAGATCAATCACTCCATCAACACCAAAGTGATATGACGCGCATTTCGCTAACAATGTTATCATCTTCATGAGAAAAAAATTTATATCAGTTTGGTGTTAGGCTAATTGATCTCTAGGAAAAGTTTCAACAACATTGTTCTGATTGATGACTTTCATTCTGGTTAACAAAAAAAACCTTGGACATTGAAAAATAAAATATATTCAGATATTTTTTTATATCAACAATTGAATTGTATACTCTTTTATGTCGCCTAAAATCAATTCAACAATAAATTGTGCTAAATTTTTATCAAGATCCGTTTGATACGTGATGGGTAGAATTCTCATTGGGAAAATAACATACTTTTGTACCACTTATTTCAAATACACTAAACTATCGAATAAGGAATTTTGTTTAAGACTATTACATAATATAAGTAAAATACGTATGGTTTTCCCAGTATAATGCCATACATGATTCTCTTAGGGATTTATGGCAGGGATTTATAGTCTTTATTTCCTCTTCTAGTCCAATCACAAAAGTTCTTGAAATTAATATCACCATAGAAACGATATAACCAATCTCCAAAGTGTCAGACGCATTGGTAGTGTTTGTGTATTTGTATAGAAATGAAGAAACTGAAAAATCATTTAACTGTACACCTCCAGAAATTGTATGAATCAATCGTAAATAAAGTAGAGTATAACACTCGCAATAATGGCTATTATCCTCTCGGAATATTTTACATCCTCGCCGCTAACGCGGCTCGGTTCATTAACATTCCTCTAGAATAATAGTTGTCAATATTGACTCGTGGTATAATCTACTATTAAGGGTGGAACACGAAACTGCTCTATCTAAACTGTTTTTGATAAAACAATGATATTTATTGTATGTCTTCAATTCCATTTCCACACCTGATAACCCAATAATTTCATTTTGTTACAGTTGTGGTATATCAAATTAATTTCTTCACCGGATGAAACGAAGAATTCATTGTTTTAGAGATATAGTTATCACTACACATTTAATCAGGTCTTTCATGGAATATCGAATTCTGAGCAATAAAAGCTCTATACTTGCTTATGCAATCGTACCTAAATGAAAATTCCGAATAATATCAAATTTGAAGTTCATGTTATCTGTTGAATCATTTCGCTTTCATCTGTTGTAACCGTGGAAGAAGTATAATGAATAACTCGCATTGAATGGTTATTGCTCACTCGTATGATATACAGCACTCGCCTACTGCTCCAACTGCAACTTCATTCTCGTGAAGAATGTATTATCATTCCTTGATCATGGAACAATATACTATTGTGATAACAATTATGTGTAAGTTCGAAATATCTACAGCCTTGATAGAAAATTAAGAAATATGAAATCAATTTGATAGGAATATATTTTTTCGCGTGATTCTGATCGAGAATTTTTTTTCCCAAATTAGTCGTCTTTTGTGAAGTCAATTTTCAACAACACATAAAATGAAAGCATTTCGCATATAGGTTGTGAGCAGAGATGAATCTGGCAACACTGCGGGACGCAGCATCATTCTGATTGTGTACAATAATATATTTTCAGGACGCAAGATAGTACTCAACATAAAAACGTATATTCGATGGACGCAGTAAAGGCCCACTTTTGAGGGGACGCAGTAAGGGCGTGAATATCATTGTTTTTATTTTTGATGATAATCAAAATCCGAAAATAGATACCGAATGCATTTAATGAGGAGAAAAAGTATTCGCTTTAAAACTCTCCCTAAATACAAGAATTCAAGGGGACGCAGTAGTGTCGTTTTGTGAAAGGACGCAATAATGTTAGCGTGATGTATATATATATATATATATATATATATATATATATATATATATATATATATATATATATATATATATATATATATAATGTACATTAGTATTTATAGCATATACATCTCTAATTTCTACAAAAATTGTTTTTGGTTTTTTTCCTATAACTCGCTTAGTCTTTAAGCAATCAAATCCACCAAAAAAGTATTCTGTAGCTCTTTTCGAAAGCTCATTGACATGATCTTTTGTTTCAGATTATATTTTTGAAAAGGTTCATGCTGAAAGGGCTCAAAAAAGGTACGTTGCGCGAACCCTCTCAATATTTAACTGGCCATATCTTACTCTATTTTCATCCTGCAGAAAAAAATGAAACACCAAAATTTTCAGAGAAGAATAACCTTCAATTTTGTACTCTAGAAAATTTTGCATGTGATCAATACTTTTAGAGTTATTTCGAAGAAATGGTGATTTTTCGCTGAATTTCGTATATGATTTTTTCTCTTCAATCTCAATTCTTTCCAAAACTACGTACTTTCAATTGATGAAAAACTCAGAACCCATTAAAAGAACATGAATAAAGTGAATTACGGAGTAACAACGTTTTTTTCTTCAAAGGGGGGAGAGAGGATGAGTTATTCACAATATTTTTTCAACGAAAAAATAGGATTCAACATTATTTCCTTCATACCTCGGTCAGTTTTGATGCTAAAAACTTTCATGACAGAAATGAAGGGTTTTTGAAGGACTTCAAAAAACGTTCAATGAGTTTTTCCCGAAAAATGCATTGGTTTTTGGTTAATGTACGTACAAACTTTCCATTTTGGCGCTTGAAAATACACATCAACTTTCAACAAGCAATTATTCAGTTTGTAGTGTGTTTGCATCCATCACAAATAAACTATCGCCTTTGTTTTTTCAAAAGCTATAATTTTGCTCTCCGCAGGTTTTTCGATTAGATGCATATTTTTCCAGTTATTCGCGAAAAGGATCTGAAAACGTGTTTTTTTGCCTGAAAAAACGACAATTTCACTCGCGAATAAGTCGAAAAGTATTGCTTTTCAGAAAAAACTTCATTGAACAAAAAGTGCTTAGAATTAGTCAATCTATTGATTTCCGCACTTATTCCCAATAAAAATTTTTTCACCTCCAAGAAGGGGGCATCCACCCCCAGGGAAAAAGCAACCCTCGGCACAGGGTAGATTTTGAAAAAGAGGGTATGTACATCCTGGATCCAAATTTTCATGCGAATCGGTGCTGTATGGGATAAATACACGGGAAAATTGTCATAGACTGGACTAAAGAGGGCTGCTGCAATAATGAAGATTTGGTTCACCGAGGATTTTATTACTATTGAGAAAGATTAAACATTCCTAATCTCGTTCATTTCATTCTATCTATAGGTCTGAAGTTATTTTCACTTCATCAGAGTGTGAATATCGAATGAACTCTTATTGATTTTTTTTCGTATTGTAGATATCTCGTATAATTTTGTCAATTATTCATATTAAATTTTTTTCAACGGCAGATATCATTCAAGTTGACTGGGTACCAGGTACTTTCAGTTTAGAATTTTAATCGCCAAATTTTCACAATGATTGTTTTCCAGGGACATCAGAATATAAATAATATGTATTCTAGATAATATGAGGTGAAATGGTGATCTACATAGTCATTTCTTAAAAAAAAATTCATAGGGCATGCCTTTCAAATGGATGAATATATGAAAAATGATCCCGAATCTATATGTGATAAAACAGGCCCAAGACACTTATTATTGCAAAATAATTCCTATATAATTTCCAAAGGTACGTCGACAGGTAATTACTGGTTGCTTGAGGAAGTTGTGATGAACTTGTTGATTTTATCAGACTTCGTGGTCTATTCGATAATTTGTTTTGCAGTTCACACTCACATTAAAATATTCAAAAGATCTATTTCCATAAATTACTAGTGAGGAATTATTATCAATGACTGACTTTTCCTGACTTTTCCAAAACGATAATAAAAAAAAGGTCATTCGATGGGTTTCCGTCAACATCCAAGTATTTGGAGATTTCATCTTGCTCATACGCTTCAGCTACTAGGACTGATGAAACCAGCTGACGTCTCCATACGAACATAAAAGTCAAAACCTTAGCGAGAAATCAAACCCCGGACTCCCGCATGATAGTAGAATGTGCTTATCACTACACTACCAAGAATCACCACCAGCTGAAAGCTATAGTGCTTGGTCAGGGGCCAGTTTTATCAATCTATTATTGAGAAACTTGGCTGTCAGTTGAGACCCCAACATCCAATCAATGTGCTTTGCCGAGACATTCAATTTTGGCTGTTGAGTACTTAACTGAGAGCTATGGTCATCAACAGTAGATTGAAAAACCAGTCCTCAGCATAATTGTTGGTAATTATCAAATAAATCGTGCAAATACAATGTTTAACTGATTCCTTCAGCGTAATCCGAAATAGATTTTAAAATACCTAGAACTAGAGAAAGCTACAAAATAATTATTTAACAAAATCAGTAATTTGTCATATTACGATTTGTTGGAAGTTTTTTTATTGAATATTTCCTTCCTATGAATTTGAGCCTGTGAAATGCCCGCATTTAGATCTATCGCTATGGTAATAATTCGATTCAGATGGAAATCTCATTTAAGGAAACCACACTGCAGTCATCAGTCCCAATTTCATAATTTAACTAGGAATTCTCAATTTTATCATTTCATCACGAAAAATCATTGGAAACGAATGAATTCATCGACATATCATAAACCAAACTGCACTGAATATTTCTTTTGAGACACTGAATGTTTTAAATCCTAGAATAGAAGATGAAATGATTCCTGTCGTTGCATATGAGCTTTTCGTCAGAATTTGGCTTAACGTATTAGGCATTGCAGATCACGTGATGTCTAGGGGAAATACCAGTTTCACCATGGAAATCACACTCTTTTGAAAAAAAAAACATATGAAAGTTTGTGGGGGGCAGATGCTGCCGTATTGGTTCATTTCGTCTTTTGACAAGATGTTGACAAGTATCTGAAATTCCTCATTATGTTAGCCACATAGCCTAATGGTTAGGTGTCTTGCTATCTAGCTAAACACTTCCGGTTCAAATTGGTTTATGCTCACTTCCATTTTTTTTAATCATTACTCTCTTTTACGAAACACTTTCATTTAATTCAATTGAGCCACCGATGATTTATATTCAGAACATATCTACAAAACTTTAATAATTCCAGTTTCGAATAGTTGATACTGAATTTTTTCCAAGTTGCAAATTTTTTTTGGAAATTCGCAACACGAAAAAATTACAATTATACTATTGAAACGGGCAGACTTTTAGACCGAATTCGATCGGGCTATTTGGCCTCTTGTCAGCTCACCGACTATCTGAGAAATTAACTCCTCTTTGAAAGAGGAATTGGGCGATTTGATTTTGCTTTGGTTGTTGCCATTCTTGACCGAAACTGATTTTCAAAAATGGAAAAACATTGACTTCGAGTTGATCGTGAGAACCACCTTGTAATGACTTGAAATTGGCCAAATTGAACATCAATTCTGGCAGTTGTATCTTCAGAGGCATATGCAGAGATTCCTCCTGTGGATAATCCTGCACTGACACCTGTCCGATTTGATTCAATGCCCTTCGTGGTATTAGCTAGGGGAGTGGTTGTATTTCTGAAAGGAGTCCATTAACCTACAGGGTGGGTAAGTCGAGACTGGCCTAAGCAAATTGTTCCTTCAGATGATTTTATTTATATCTTTGAGAACCCACCATGGGCAAGTTGTAATTTTTCTCGATATTATTGCACATCATTTGATGAGAGTTGATCAATCACATGCGATTAACATACAAGTAAATCTATGTCGATTGGACCAGAGCAGAGCTCAGTTGTTACAAGTCCAAAGAAATGTGTATCTAATTTGATGCGAGTGATGATGTTGGTTTTATGGTATTGTGTGAAGAATGTCTGTTCCATCAAGAACCCAATTATTTTCTGTATACAAATTGGTATGAATCCGTGATTTCTATATAATCAGATGGATGTCGAAAATAAAATGGGATGATGCAAATGGAAGCATTCTGGTTTCATACCCTCGAAAAGTTTTTATAATAAGAGAGAAACAGCTGGTACCGTTTCCCAAAACTGAGGTTTTTTAATTTTGTTCATTCATATTCAATTACCCTAACACCAAAATTATATTATTTGCACTCGATGAGTATTTCCTCGGTATGAAGAATGAATTGAAATATTCAGGATGAGTGAACGGTTCTTTTTATGAAAACCCTTTCGGAATCAAGTTAAGTGTGACTGGTTAACAAAGAGTAAGTGATTCGACACCCGGCATATAGACAGGTTAATAGTAGGCACAAATATACTTGTTACTATGAGTGAATTAATCGTTTGTTAAAGGAATACACAGAAAGTTTCATTTAATAGTTAGATGTAACTTCTTTTATATCAGTTATATTCCTCATTGATTTGGAGAAGAAAGAGCAAACATTTTTCCCAAAATATTATTATCATATCAGTCACATTTTTTTCAATACTCTATTTTATATACATTCCGAAGACATGAAAAATTATCACGTTGTTTTCACACAGCGTCTCCGAGAACCCACTCACTCAATTTGATTCGTAGTAGTTTCGAAAATACGGTTAACGCTCGGTCATCGCGTGATCCCCTGTATAACATTTAACGGATATGCAGTTCCTGGTCACCCAACCATTCTCATACAGACACTGTTGAAAAAGGACAATATGTTATTGTTAGGACAAAACAAATAAAGGTTTTTAATTAAATAAATCAGGATTTGGAACAGCAGACAACTCAGGTCACATCTGGTTACTCGCCCCTTCTCGTAGGCACGGATGAATAAAGTTTCTTTTGTGCTTCGGAATTAGAGATATTATATATTTCATATAAATTGCCAGCAAAACTCTGCTGGATTATATAAGAAGAAATTAGTGGTGGTAATGGCGATAATTAACGGAAAAATTGCATTTCTCCTGAGCTGGTATCTTTTCTTATTTTTCATTATTCTCAGATTTCAGTTGGAGTTGGATCTATCATAACTGGAAAATTGGTTCAAACAATATTACTTTTGTTATTCGTGTGAAAAATAAATTCCTTCTGAGCATACCAAGTTTTATACTCTTTTTGAGTGATATAAGATTGGTTATCAAGTTAGTTAATTGAAATGCTCTTTGATATTAGTTCTCATTCTTGGAACTATTAATTTCTCAAAAAATGATACAAATTTTCAGTGAAGGTTTTCTCAAAAAAAGTAATTTGTTTAATTTTGTTGTCTCTGTGGGAAGGGGTTTCTCGTTATCAGTAGAAATTCAAATTTGAGGCACTTTCCTCAGGAGGAGATTTTTCGTTCTTCAATAATATTGTCAGAAGCTGGAGACTTCAATTTTAAGAATTATAACCGTCTCGAACAGCTTGGCTGGACGATGTGAGAACGTGACCTAGAAAAAAATTTCCCTAGGTCCTTCAAGTTTGCAAGTGAAAGGTAGGAACATTGTATTATTCTCATCAACTAAGATGTTATTACTGAAGGCGGGACGACTTATTTCAGAAGAAACAGGAATTACAATTTCTCGAAGGAGACATCTATAATGTCATAAAAGTTTATGGTGTTCATTATCTCTGCTTCTATGTAGAGAAGAGCCACAGAATTATTTTTTTCTCGAGACGATGACGACCTTCAATAAATTGAATTTTTAGTATTAGTATAAAAAAGCCGGTGAACTTTTTCGACTTTTGATTTTTTTCTTCTGAAATTAGGTAAGCTTCCTCGCTGGTTGTCGCCATATAGGCAGGGGAGTAGCTGTTTTAGACTTTTTTCCTTCTTGTGAGTGAATCAAACGTCTTTGAATTATATACACGTACCTATTAACAGAGAGTGTTTGTAATTTTTTTTTCATTTTACTTCCATTGGAGTTGTAATTTCTAATTTCTGATTAGAAGAAAAAAAGCAAAAAAAAATTCATCAAACTCCATTATCTCCACAAAAATACTTGAGTATTAATGATTTATGATTACGGAGGTTGCATTGTACTTTTATTTATATTGAGGTAAAAAAACCAGAAAAAATACTTCAAACTTAATTCTCCACAGAATTACTTTGTTAGAATTGAAGAAATGAAAAGGTGGAATATTAAATATTGGAGCGAAACTTGAAATACACTAGTATCGAGTCATTAAGGGTATTCGATACATAGATGATAGGATTGTTTTCTAGACCATGAACATTGCTTGTCACAAAATCAAATAAAAATTCCTGTCCTGACCAGTGCTTGTAACGAAAGTGACGATCCCCTAAATATCACAGTGTAGAAATGCGGCTTGAACAAATCAGTAAACAATGGGATTGGAACTTTCGGTGTAGAAGTTGAGACTCGTGGTAGAGATCAATCTACAACCTAACCTAACACCAAACTGATACATGCTTAGCATCTTCAGGAAAAAAAATGGATACTGTGGTGTTGAGTAAAAAAAACAACTTTGGAATCCTCTACGTTTTTCTCAGAAAAAACATCATCAGTATTTGCTCAGTGCAGTCTCAAGAAAATGTCTGAGGAAATTTTACTACTGTTTCATATTTATTATAGTCTTATATGAATCGATTCAAAATGCGACTTTTCGATCATTGAACTTTATCGTCAATTTTATTTATTTTTGAATATGGCTTCAGCTTATAATAATAATAATAATATATGTATTTCCTCTCGTTTTTTTCATAATGACTATACATTCAAACAATTCCTGGTCGGAGGTACCCCAAAAAGTAAGTGCAAACATTATTTGGGTCTATAACTCAAAGGTATACATAAACCTAATTGAGAGTGAATTGATATCAGTTGTGGATAATTCTATTAGCACCAAAAAATATCCTCATAAATTTTCTGTAAGATAAATAGTTTGGTAGATAAAGCACGAAAACCATTAGAACCCGTTTTTCCAAGATGATGGCCGCCGGACAATGGTTGCAACCCCCAAAACAATATAAGAAGTAAATGTAATAGACCAAGTAACAAACAGAAGAAAATTTCAAGATAGTCCTAACCATCAACATCGTTCAAGATATCTCATTAAATATTCGAATTGCCGTCCTTCGTTTCTTACCTTCGTAGTACTGAAGCCGCATTTCCTTTCCAAATATTTTTACCACTAGCCGTTCCGTTGTACTGGTTGCCACAGTGACCACCATCTCGAATTAACCATACAAGGAAATGGAATACGGCCTGAGTGGGTGAATTTGTACCCCAAATTGATATTTTTCCGTGGTCATGGCGATAATTTTTATTCGCCTATTAATATCCGATAATCCTTTCAAATATGCTCAAGTATAAAAAAAAATACCCCAGTCAGTAATGTTCGTAGTCGTGCGAAATATCTAGAAGACAAGTAGATTCCTGTCTTTTTTCGAGTTCATAATTGCAGGATCTCGTTCGACCACATGATTACGATCGTTCCTGAGTTAGGTAGTTGTCAAGTAGTTCCAGCACGCGAAAGGACATTTGGACGTGGTAGTCTTTGTCCTCGCGGAAAAGAACAGTTTGTTTGTGAAGAAAACAACCAGAAGAAAATAATATGTAACACATGTAATAATTATTATATTGAAATGAATATTTTCTGAGTTCATTTATATATTTTGTATTACTTTTGTATTGCATGGCTATTAAACTTATTTATATATTAAAAAATAATATATTTTTTACTGCAAATAACTGTAAAATATTATAAATATATATAAAAACAATGTGGGACACAAAAATACATAGCTAGATATCTAGTAGCATCTCTCAAACATTTCGTGTATACGAAAAGCATATGAACTTTCTCGTCATTAAAAAAATTTATTGATTCCAACTCAGAAATTTACACAAATCGAGTGATTATTTATGTACCTGTCAATAAATTTGAAAATTTTTCACTATATATAACATATATTATGGATCAATCCATGAAATATTCAGTAAACTTCCTTTATCCATTGAAAAAATTGAATCATCAATCGTCAGTTGAACGTAAAGTGTAACTGAATCTTCTGGAAACCCAGCTATCTAAATTGATTTGACACACCCTGATATGGTCCAATATTCCTTATTGTGTTTATTATGAATATGTATGACCTACATCACATCAATCATCGAATCACATTAAATGTTCACGATTTCTAAAGCTTGGAAACGGAAAGAACTAATATAGGAAATCACAAATTACCACCACGGCTAATCGCTTTTTCACAAAATACAAAATCCACAGTCTAATCCTCGAGCAGGTAAATCATGTGGTTGTCATTGTTACGGACGTGACATTCTTAGGGTAGGTCACAGTGAGCCATGTGAATTTTGAAAATAACCACGTATGACGAGGGAAAAGGTGAGAATTGAACGACTGCTGTTTTCGGTCAATTGATGGATGGCCCTCGCTACCAACTGTCCGAAAAGAACTAATGCATTTGTGTTCATTTATTGAGCTCAGGTATATTCGTGTGGGAATATGTCACCGAAAATATGGGGAATATTATTCACGTACATACTCAGTTCGCGTTTTAAGTGTTCTTTCATGAATAATAATTTGCTTCCATAAAGCAAAAACTTGTCGACCGTATTTCCCTTGCTTTGCAATTTCGCATTCGAAAGGTAAATCTTGAACGCAATGTTACGCTTCATTTGCCGAAAATGAGAAATGCGAATCGAAGAGGAATAGGTAAATGAAAAGCAGTAAGCGGCATTGCCTTAATTCATCGATTCTATATGAATTTATGAGCTATACATCCCTACGACTGGAAATTTTCGGTTATAATTTCACGATTGTATAAAAATTACCGATAATTTTGCAAGAAAGCGTGATATCTGAAAATTGCAAGTTCATTTTCATATTTTGGCGAAAGTGCCCGAGTCCGAAGGACGAGGGCTCTTTAACAAAACATGAATATAACCGAATGCAATTTGTATAAGATATCACGCTTGAATGCAAAATTATCTGGTCATTTTTATGCACGAATGTAATTCATTAGAACATTTCACGAATAAAGATATTCTCAAGGAAATGTTATTTTTTGTTCATTTATACTTTCCTCTATAAATTGTATGGAGCACTCACCAAAACGCGAAATGTTTTTCTATTTCTGAAGTCTATCTGACATTTATTTGTGTTGTTTACTGACGTCTAGCGATACGGTTTCAAATGTGTTGTTATGGTGACTTGATACAATGCAATTACCGCTGTAAGTTTTCGATACAATGCAATTACCGCTGTAAGTTTTCGATAATTGCATTGCTCTTATGGGACATTTTATATATGAGGGAAATATTCATTTAAATTATGGCAGTATGACCGGTGAGTTTGCTATATATTATTGACTATTTATTGATAGAGGAAAATGGACTAACGAAAACATCTTGAAACAATAGAAACCTGTATTGAAAACCGTAAGTAACAATTCAACTGTTTACATCACTTGAATCAATGTGAAATAACCATAAATTAGGTATATGGTTGGAATTGTCGTTGACTCGCGGAACAGAAATGTACCAAGGCCGGATGGCCACGTTTATCATTCAAAATATCGCCTTTGGTATCGTAATCTCACCTAGTCTCCCGAGATCTTGCTCTCGTTAACAAGATCTTGACTATTTTCAGGAGATCTGTAATTTTTTTGCGGTATCGAAAAGTCGAAATCTCGAACAAAAAGTCGAAATTTCGAGAAAAAAGTGAGATCTCGAAAAAAGACAGATTGGAACTGAAAAAGAAACTTTCAGTCTGCTCATAAAGCTTCTGTCAATATTATTATCTGAGTGGACGTTTTGTAAAAATCATATTATGCATCATGGCTTTGCATGACACACTGGACGAAAGGTGTTGGTCAGTACGTTAGATTTGTCAAAAATTATTTTTTTAGGCAGTGCTAGTCAAAAAATGGTCGCCATTCTAAAAATAATAGTTACATGAAAGAATGTAGGCTTTCACGGCCGATGTTGATGTTTCGCAAGTTTTTCGGGCTTGAGGACCGTGTACTGGAATTTTGAATTCCGGAGCTTTCGGCTACATCTGCGGCAGCCACCTTCAGCGGCGTGGTCGTAGTTTAACTCTCCTCTGCGAGTCTACTATGAATGAATCAGTCATCAGCTCCGGAATTCAAAATTCCAGTATACACGGTTCTCAAGCCCGAAAAACTTGCGAAACATAATAGTTTTTTTTATATATGCAGATTCACATGAAAGGGAAGACCTGTAATGTTCAAAGAACACCGCGTGCATCAAGGAACAGGAAATACGAATTAATATTTACGTTGAATTTCTGAAGTTTGTAAGCCTCAGGAAAAACCTCTTTTGGTAGGAAATTCCAAAGCTCAGCTGTTCTATTGACAAAAGATACCTGAGCAAGAGAGGTTCGACAGGTTTCCAAATTCACAACAAAGGGGTGGGAATTCTGTACTCGTCGAGTCATCCGTGCAGATATTGCCAAAGGGAGAACGATTGATATCACTTCGGATGAGCATCGACCGTGTGAGTATCTATAGAAGAGAGACAAGTCTCCGACCCTTCTACGATGTTCCAATAAAGTGAGCGAGTCTATGAGCGAAGAATCACCGACAAGACGAATTGCCTTTCTCTGAATAGAATCGAGAAGCCTCAATGAATGTTTTGGTACCGAACTCCACACATGAGAACTGTATTTCATGACAGGTCGTATCTGAGCCTTGTAGATCACTAGAAGCTGACGAGAAGTGAAGTATTTCTCCGCACGAAATAGAAATCCAAGTTCGGGAAGCACTTTTAGCGATCGATCTCACATGGTTTTCCCCACGAGAGATTATCACTGATCGTAATTCCTAGCATCGAGATACTTGATTTTGTAGGAACAGTTACTCCTGACATCTGAATATTCCATGATGATTGGTCGGCTTTTCTTGAGAAGAGACATGCCTGGGCTTTCGTAGCATTAAATTCCACCAAGTTCATGTTACCCCATTCTATTATTTTTGCCATGTCGTCGTTTATTTTATTGACGTAAATGTTTCTTTAAATTTTTGTTTCTCGAGCTGGTATGGGGACTCTGGAAGAGAAACTGGTATGAAGAGTACTGTGGTCCGCAAAACTATGTATTGAACAAGATGTTTTTTCGAGCAAATCATTGATATGAAGCAAAAACGAAGTGGGCGCCAGAACTGAACCCTGTGGAACACCTGCATTTATTGGGAGAATATCAGATGATACTCCACCAATAACCACATACAGAGACCTATCAGACAAGAAACTCTTCAACAAAGCACACAACTGAGGAGGCAAACCATAAGACGGCAGCTTAGAAAGGAGATCCCGATGCCAAACTCGATCAAACGCTTTTGAAATATCGAGTGCAACAGCTATCGTTTCTCCGAATTTCTTGATTGAATGTTGCCAAATATGAGAAACATAAGCCAATAAGTCACTGGTTGATCTCTAATGGCGAAACCTGTATTGTCGATCATTGATTATTCCTGATTTCTCTAGATATTTGATGAGCTTCATATTGATTGCTTTTTTCATGACTTTGGAAATGATAGAAAGCAATGCAATTGGTCTATAATTACAAGGTCAAAAGCAATGCATTTCTGTCTGTAATTAAAAAGGTAACTTTTTCTTCCCTTTTTTAGGAACTGGCTGAACTCTTGCTGTCCTCCAGGTCTCGGGAAAAATGCCCAGGTTATATGAAAGGTTGAATGATTCGCAGAGTACTGGTGTCAATTCGGGGGCACATTTTTTAGAACAATTGCTGGGATTCCATCAGATCCGCAGGCGCTATTCGTCTTCAGGTCCATTAAAATGTTTCTTATAGTTTGTTGATGGAAAATTATCCCAGGCATATGACTGTCGACAGGCGTGATATTCGGGGGATCTTTTCCCGATGAGTCCAGAGTAGAATTTCCAGCAAACATATTTGCAAATAAATTGGCTTTTTGTTGTAATGTAATTTTCTGATATCATCTTTGATCCTTAGATCAGTTCACGTCAGATCATGGCCACCTAGATGGAATATTCAGAGTGACCATAGAACAATCAAGTAGACATTATTACTTTTGTAAATGTCACATTCTGATCTGGAAATGTTAAAATAACCGGAAGTGACCGGAAAGTGAAAATTCACCTCTACCAAATATCAATTTGAAATACCGTTTATTCTAGAAGTTATTACTCCACCATTTTTCTCTTGATTATTTTTCACGAAACATCGCACATTTGACATAGTACAAATTAATGATAAATCCATAAATCGCACATAGCTTTCTGAAACGACCACTTTTAGGATTATGAGATATGAAATCAACTGAACAACTGAACAAAAGAGGTAATTTTTTCAGGCGACTATTCGTGATGTCAACCTCCACATCCACTATACGACCACTTTACCAAGTCAACTCTTTGATTGTCGCCTACATAATTAGAAATATGCAAATTTGGAGCAAGGTACTTTGATAAACCCAAGATAAAATCACTATTACGGTTTTGAATTATGTCCCTAATTATTTCTGAGAAGTGCTCGAGAATTTGAATGATGAAAATACAAAGCAACTACTGAAATTATGAATGTGTTTTATTAGATGGAGGTTGACCTGAAAAACTGAAGTGGAGTAAAAATTTTTTGGTGGTTTCGGTTGAATGAGAAGTTGTGACACAGAAGTAAACTCAGTATTTAATTCGTGAAATCCCCTATATAACTATGATTTTGAATAGTTGTTTTGTCTTGTTGGAGATTCTAGAGAAAAATATAAGAATGTATGAATTCAAATATTTTATTCCAGGGCATTCAGTAGAACGAATATCATCTCACTCAACCGAAAATGAAAAATCTGGTAAGTTCATCGAAAAATAAGTTATTGTGTGATTTTTTCCAGGCAGTTAACGAAACCGCTACACTTGTTTTACTGTTCAATAGGTTCTTCAGGCGTGTTTTGGTATTACAATGAATCCGATCCCGTGCTGCTAATCTGATCCTTATTTCTCATATATCGTTACAAATAAACTGTCTATTGAAAATCGAACAATGAAGTGTTTTTTATTTAGGTTTTCATGGATTCTCATCAAGTATTGAGCAATTCTTTCAGCTCTCCAGTAAGCTAGTCAAAAGAAAACGAATCGTTATCAGCTTTGACTGCTTTTTAGTCTATGCATTTCAGCAAAAATTGAAGGGCGGAATGGGATTTATTTTGTTATATTCCACTCATTATATGTTTATGACATTACTTCCTTTTTTCATTTTATATCATCCCCAATTGATTACTTCTACGAGCGCTCTCAGAAGATAGAGCCTTGTGTTAGCAAGGAACGGCCAATGCTCGTAACTGCCGTAGCAACTACTGGTTTAAGTTTTGCATTTGGTATTTTAACTATACGAAAACCCAGGATAATTTTTATCTGGGCAACCAACATAACACATTGACTTAGGAGCGCAATATGTGCAGTTGCTATCTCATCAAGCCACAAAGAAATTTTTGTCATGGCCAATATGCGAACCACACTCGGGACTGCACATCACCCATTTATCGAACAACTCGGCTTGTAATACCAACCATATTCCTCACAATGCTGGGACGGTTCCATAATTATTGAGATACAGAATTGTACGCCTTTGTAGAATATCTGAACAACGTGAGGCTTGCCGTCAAATTCGCAATGGAAGAAGAACCTCATCGCTTCTCTCGACAAGGAGGTGAAGAGTACCAGGAATAGAGGAGAAAACATCGGTATACAGTAAACCAACGCACACTGGACAATACCTGAGTGAGCAAGCAAACAACCATCAAAATACGTAGCGGGGAATAGTCAACACTGGTTGATCTTTGCAGTAACAAATGAAATCTTGACAAGGAACTGAAAAAACATAAGGCAGGATCTTAGGAAGAACGGCAACTCTATAAGTGGATTAGAGATTGGCCCGCACGAACCAAAGGAATACCAAGGAAAAATTGGAACAACAAGTTCTTTCCATCCCCTACGAGAAAGGGCTATCAGAAAATATCAACGGGATATTAAGAAAATACAACGTCAAGATATGTTTTCGGTCAGGGAACACAAAAACTTCACAACCGAATAAAAACAGCATCACCAACACCTACGTTCCTACATAGAAGAAAACAAAATACCATCGGAGGAAGAATATACGACCACAAGAAAAACACACGAGGAGAAACCACGGAATCGGATATATCAGAGCATGTTTGAACAAAAGATCACAGCATTAAATGGTCTAAAGCCAAGTTCATACACAGAGAGGTACACTGGTTTAAAAGGGAATTCAAGGAAACTACCTACATTCTCAACATCGATGTGGTGTTCCTAAAGGATCGATTTTTGATCCAATCCTCTTTTCGATATTCATAAAGTCAAAATCAGAATTGCACATGAACAGTCGAATCAAGCTTTTCGCAGATGGAAAGGAACTACCTGAATCACAATCTACAATTGAACATGATCTGAACATGATTTCTCTTTGATTGAACGCAAATAATGTTCAGTATTTGAAAATCTTCAATGATTTTCATATCGAAAAGGCCCAAACCAACAAACTCCCTCTCACCTATAGAAATTGAAAATTCTTTACACATCGAATACTAAATTCCTGGGATTATATATTGATAAAACCTTATCTTGGTCAAAACATATAAACCAGCTAAGAATCAAAATCATCAATAATGTTCATATAGAAAAGGACCATTTCAAAAAAATTTCTGTCGCCTATGGAAATTAAATATTCAATACACATCGAATATTGAATTCCTAGGATTACATTTTGATGAAACTTTATCTTGGTCAAAAGACATAAACCACCTCATGAAACAAAAAATATCACGAAGTCTCCGACCCTTCTACGATGTTCCAATGAAGTGAAAGAGTCTGTGAGCGATGAATCACCAACAAGACGGATTGCCTGTCTCTAAAAAGAATCGAGAAGCCTCAATGAATGGTGCAGAACTCCACGCATAAGAACCATATTACAAGCCTTGTAGATCATCGGAAGCTGATGAGGAGTGAAGTATTTTCTCACACGAAATAGGATTCCAAGTTTCTGGGAAGCACCTTCAGCGATCGATCTCACATGGTTTTCCAATGAGAGATTATCACTGATCGTAACTCCTAGCATCGAGATACTTGACGTCGTAGGAATAGTTACTCCTGACATCTGAATACTAGACGATGATAGATCGGCTTTCCTTGAGAAGAAATATGCCTGGGTCTTCCACCAAGTTCATGTCACCCCATTCTATTATTTTCACCGAGTCATTGTTAATTTTATTGACGTGAATGTTTCTTCGAATTTTTGTTTCTCGAGCTGGTATGGGGACTGTGAAAGAGAAACCAGTATGAAGAGTACTGTCATCTGCAAAATTATGTACTGAACAAGATTTTTTCTCGAGCAAATCATCGATATGAAGCAGAAACAAAGTGGGCGCCTGAACTGAACCCTGTGGAACACCTGCATTTATTGAGAGAATATCAGATGATACCCCATCAACAGCCACATACAGAGACCTATCAGACAAGAAACTCTTCAACAAAGCACATAACTGAGGAGGCAAACCATGAGATGGAAGTTTTGAAAGGAGACCCCAATGCCAAATATGAGAAACATAAGCCAATAAGTCACTGGTTGATTGTTGATGGCGATATCCGTATTGTTGATTATTAATTATTCCAGATGTCTCTAGATATTTGATAAGCTTCATATTGATTGCTTTTTCCATGGCTTTAGAAATGAAATTAATTACAAGGTAACTTTTTTTTTCCTTTTTTAGGAACTGGCTGAAGTCTTGCTGTCCTCCAGGTCTTAGGAAAATCCCCCAAGTTATATGAAAGGTTGGATAATTCGCAAAGTACTGGTGTAAATTCGGGGGCACATGCTTTCAGAACAATTGCTGGAATTCCATCAGATCCGCAAGTCTTCAGGTCCATTAAAACATTTCTTATATTTGTTTGTAAAAAATTTTCTCAGGAATATGACTGTCGACAGGCGTGATATTCGGAGGATCTTTTCCCGATGAGTCCAGAGTAGAATTTCCAGCAAACATATTTGCAAATATATTTGCTCCTTGTCGGGCAGTGGTGGCTTGTGATCGATCTTCTTTGGTTAAAGGGTGAAATGAACTAGAAGTTGCATTTTTGGCGACAACTTTAGCAAATAACCAAAACGAACGAGAACCATTTGGACATTTAACAAGTTTTGAATGTATTTTCTGATTATGTGCTTCTTTAGCAGCTGAAATTGTTGCACTACACTTATTTCTTGCGTTAACATACTCAGATCTCGTCTTCAAACTGGGGTCTTGGCGCCACCGATTGAATGCCACTTGTTTGGATGTGATAGCCTTTGAGCAGCTTTTATTGAACCATGGTTTCTTAGACTGAGCTCTCTTTGTACTACTTGGAATGAATGTTTCCATTACCAGAATAATGGTACCCGAGATTTCTTGGGCACATAGAGTGGGATCACCAGATGAAAAACAGACTCTTCTCCAAGGAAAATCAGAGAAAAACATTCGAAGACCGTCCCAGTCTACTGATTTGTAATGCCAGACACGACGTGCGGGAAACTTACCATTCATTGGAGCCAAATACGAAGTTGTTAAAATCAAAGTGTGATCAGAATTACCCAAGGGAGAATGAATTTTTATCTGATAAATATTTGTAAATGAATGCCATATCATGTTGAAAGCGCCGTGTGGTGAGTTCAGTTAAGATTATTTAAAGTATTTTGACGATTGAAGTTACTTTAGAAATCGATTTTCAACAATTTCAAATTTTTTAATAATCTGTAATATTTATTTCACATGTTGGTATATTGTACATAATTTTATATTCCTTCATAAACAAAAGTGTTTCTTAGGATTAATGAAGTGAATTGAATATAGACAATGGGAACCAATACTACTTGGCAAGGAACATTGCCAACCACATCCAAGCAAAGTGCTAGTTATGTGTGTGCATTATATAAGACTAATTGCACCAGGACTTAGTTCCTCAAATTATTTTCGTTTCACCGAAATTTTCGGGGTCGGAAAATTTAGTCCAGAATCATAATTTCTTCATATATTTTCCTGGAATATTTTCAACAGTTCCACACCTTCCTCCAGTATTCTTTCTACAGTATTCTGGAAACCTGGATTGACCAATATACGTGAAAATATTCACATTGTTTATACTAAACTCAGTGCCCCCTCCCTTTCCCTGTATTCTTCAAGAAGTTTACCCGCCACTCAACATTTACCACTGAAATACCATTGTTATAATTTACGTTATGACAATGAAATCGTGTCGGATACTGTTTGGGTTCATAAACCAGGATATTATTACTCCGTCTGATGAAAATATACCAATATTTTCCAAATATTAAAATTGGTGACTTGAAGTGCGGGTAGTTTGTATTTGTTGCCCATCATTCACAGCAAAATTTTGTGTCAAGATTGTGTTGGAAAAATTAGTACAAACTCAATAGAATGGACTCGAACCAATCAATTCGACTTGGATCCAATTATCATTTATATCTATGCTGATCTGGATCTTCAAGTGTTTGAAGGGTGAGCTGAGTCTCACAGCACTTATGTCACATTGGGCCCATTGTGCTTTCTACACATCGACTACCTCACCTAGATTGTACCAGCCCCAAAATATTCAAGTTGGTCAATAATATATACCAGCATCTTCCTCTTATGTCGAAAAAGTCGAATCTTTTAACGCAGAACAATGATTTTCTTCTTGAAAATGTGTAGAACCGTTGCATATGGTACGGTGGGGTTCTTGAATTATCATATTATCTGTTTTGGGTTCAAAGTGGTAGATTTGCCCAGATGAATAACTACAATATTGTGAATGGCAGAAAATTTTTGTCAGTTACGTGCCGTACTTTCTTGGAATTGAGAAAATATTCGCAAATCTAATGCTCTTAGCGTCGATTTTCCTGTTCTCAGCGCTAACTCAGCTACTCCTACTCTGAAGAGCTTTTGTCATAGTTGACATTCTCCTATCACGATACCCGTATGTCTTTGAAGGCTATTCATGGACATTTATAGGAATTTCCTGGCCGTTTTTTCATCGAGTACTCAGTGGCTCTTTCGAGATGTTGCAGCTGTTCTTCTCAGCGACCATCGGAGCCGCAATGGAAATGTTCTTTGATGATCGTACCAGTTACTGATGCCATCGTGCCAATGCAAAATGCAAAAGCTTTGGGACCGGCAACCTTCTTGTCGAAAAAATCGACAACGAAATCACTATTACGATTTCGCCCTCAAAGATCAACCAGAGACTCATTGGCTTATGTTTTTCATATTTGGCAGCATTCAATCGGAAAATTCGGAGACACGATAGCTGTTGCAGTCGAAATTTCAAAAGCATTTGATCGACTTTGACATCAAGGTCTCCTGTCTAAACTGTCGTCTATTGGAATGCCTCTTCAGTTGTGTGCTTTATTGAAGATTTCCTTGTCTGATAGGCCAGTCTCTGTGGTTGTTGATGGAGTATCATCTGATATTCTGCCAATAAATTCAGGTGATCCACAGGGTTCAGTTCTGGCACCCACTTTGTTTCTGCTTCATATCAATGATTTGCTCGAGGAAAAATCTTGTTCAGAACTGAGTTATGCGGACGACAGTACTCTTCCTACTAGTTCCTCAGGCATTTTATTCTCAAGGAAAGTCGATCTATCATCGTCTAGTATCCAGATGTCAGGAGTAACTAGTGACTACAAAGTCAAGTGTCTCGATGCTAGTAGTTACGATCAGTAATAATATCTCATGGGAAAATCATCTGAGATCAATCGCTAAGGGTTCCTAACAGAAACTTGGATTTCTATTCGTGCGAAGAAATACTTCACTTCTCGTCAGTTTCTAATGATCTACAAAGCTCAGATACGACCGGTCTTGGAATATAGTTCTAATGTGTGAATTTCAGCACCGAAACATTCTTTGAGGCTTCTCGATTCTATTCAGAGAAAGGCAATCCGTCTTGTTGGTGATTCTTCGCTCACAGACTCGCTCACTTCATTGTAACATCATAAAAGGGTCGGAGACTTGTCTCTCTTCGATCGTTCCACCCTTGGCAATATCTACACGGATGACTCGACAGAATTCCCACCCCTTTGTTGTGAATTTGGAAACCTGTTGAACCTCTCTTGAGGATCTCTCTCAGGGATCTTTTTTCAATAGAACAGCTGAGCTTTAGAACGCCTTGCCCAGAGAGGTTTTTCCCAAGGCTCACAAACTTCAAGAATTCAAAGTGAATGTTACAGGCAATACAAGCAAATCAGACTTAGTAAATGAATATTATATTATGAGTAGCATTCTTAGTTTCTTCAATGAAACTATTCAAACTTCCACACACGTATTATATATATATATATATATATATAAGTATATATATATATATATATATATATATATATATATATATATATATATATATATATATATATATATATATACTAGCTGACCCGGCCACGCGTTGCTGTGGCTAAAGTTTTTGTTATATTACATTATAGTAAACAATCTGAGAGGAACAATAAGAGAACATCAGTCACGGAGTCCACTATGCTTTTTCACACAGATGGTATTTGTAAAAAAATATGGTGATCTCCTTATTTGACTTTCTACTACTATAACCCTTTAGTACAATGAAATTATTTACGAACAAAGACGAAAATGTTGATGTTGGTATACAAATTCACTGGATTGAGATTTGAAGGGGAAGTACGTTGAACACAATTAATTAAAATGTTCTTACACTTGATATTAAGCAGAAATCAATAGGTACAAAATAAAAATTTATCAGATTTATTATTTCCATTTAATTTTATAACAAATATAAGTATATTACAGTATAATACAGTAAATAACATGTGACGCTTAAACTCATGAATGAGGTAGGCAAGGCAGACAGTCTTAAACTTTTAAACATTAATATCTATTTTTTTGAATTATAAATACTATCAATTTCAATTTAATTTAACACCAATCGGTGCACAATGTTTTTGGTTAACCTGTCTTTAGCTAACACAAATAGATTCGACGGTTTCCCAACACGTGAACACGCAACATATAGTTGTCCATGAGAAAAACATGGATTTTCCAAATCTGAACCATTTGTGGTTGTGCATGACCTTCTGCTGTCCTGATTCTTTGAGCTGGATTTCTTGATTCAATTTGTTCTGCCAACTGATGGGCTCAGCAGCGCCATCTATTGATAACTTACTCTCAACCCAGTCGAAAGGTATCGACATCTTGATTCAATTTGTTCTGCCAACTGATGGGCTCAGCAGCGCCATCTATTGATTACTTACTCAACCCAGTCGAAAGGTATCGACATCTGTTAGAATCATTTGGAGTTAACAGATAATTGTGACTGTCAAATAATAACAGACAAATAATTAGCAATAAATTAAAATTGCGACTATAATTTGAGATTTAAACTATCCTATCTCTCAAGTTGGATCGAACTGCACATGGTGTGTGAATTTTATTATAATCGGTTAAGTGGTTTAGGAGTCCATTGAGGACAAACATTGTGACACGAGATTTATATATATATTAAGATGCCTAGGAAACCCTGGTGTATCTACTTATACCTGAATAATTTTGGGATAAACTTGGCGAAAACTGATTGCTTGATTTCTGAGATCGCAAATGCTTCAGATCGCCATTGTAGATGGCGATCAGTCATATACCATATGAAGCTCAATTTTCAGTAGAGAGGAATGTGCAACCGAATATTCTACCACTGTTTATTATTTGCCTACTGAGATTTTGACAGCCCTGACAGCCAATCAAATGCGTTTCAGAAAACGTGCATGTATCGTGGAAACCTACCGTTAACAACCTGTCACTGTTACCTCTACAAGTTTTTAGTGTGTTTATATCAGTATGTAAGACTAGACTTTGATTCCGAGAAAATTTACTTTGCCCATTCACCTGAGAATGTACGACAAAGTTCATGCTAGTGTATTAAAAGTGAGAGTCTGTCTTGGAATTGGGAATACACACATCAGTTATGCAACGGTTCAAAATACGTATCACATCGATATTTCCTTTATTTAAACAAATCCTTGTTTTCAATATCTCATTGATAAGAGCTACAGATGTTTCCTCCTCGATATAAGACTTTCGCTCAAGCTGAAACGAATAAAATTAGCTACAACGCTACATTCATGTTATTATTTCGGGGCGATTTGTTTTGTACTTACCTTAGGTGCTGAATAAAGAAGAATATTTGGATCCCCAGATTTTGACTGACCACACAAAATACGAAATCTTCTACACATCGTGAAAAAGTACTTGTAATAACTTCAAAACTTATTCTACTTATATAGACTTTCAAACACTGTTCAATGCGAAGAAATAATTTCAGAGTTTTCATTGACAACAATAAACGTCAGAGTTACGTCAATTTGTCAAAACCGACATTTGACAGATATTCGAAAATGCTCATATAACGCCCCCTATACAAAAATTAGAAAGCTTTTGTAATCGTCGATTGTTTTTCGCCAAGAAATTCTAAACAATATCGAATCGCTAGATACACCAGGGTTTCCTAGGCATCTTAATATATATTAAGATATATATATATATATATATATATATAGAAAAAGTGTTATTTGCTATGAAGCAAGATGAATCAGGAAACTGATAAATAGATTATCAAATTCTCTGGTCTATCACAATTTGCATTCAATTCGAAATGCCCACCACAAGATAGCTAGCTATTTCTGGCTTTGGCCTTCATCAGCTGTGGGGTGGCATGGTCCTCGTATCGAAGACAGACTGTGATAGACATCCAGAGGATTTGAAATGAATCGTGCCTTTACGACAAGCGACACATAAGTGGAACCACCTAGGGTGTAACACTATAAGGAAATGCTGTCATAGTTTTCCGTCAGTGGTGACAGTTCGCCACGTCAACTAACAACTGCGTTTGCAGAAATAATGACAAGCACTCTCAGAGTGTTATCGAAAATCGAATTCCACAAATGTATCTGTATAATGTATCTTATTTCTATCTTATTCAATCAAATGTCCCGACGAACCCTTCCGATTGGCTCTTGGGGACTTTTCGCTGATAGAGAAATTTTAACAGAAATTGAAAATGCGATTTCTGAAAACATCGATATTCCAACAAGTCTCGTTTGACCAAGACCAATTTGTGGGTAACTTATTCTCGACAAATTTCTTATGACCCCTCAACTTTATCGAAAACGCAGATGTACTTTGATTATTTGTTAGGCGATATAAAAGAAAAAAATACAAATTTATCATCTTCGTTACAATACATATTGCAGAAATCCACTTCGCATATTCTTTGCATTGTAGTGAAGAAAATCCGTTGGCCCAATTTAATTTTATGAGACATAATGAGATCACACTCTGACGTGATTTCCCATGGCTATCTGGGACCGACCCATTCCCGTGTATAATTATTCTTCCCTTTATAATTACTTGACACGGTGTCCTAATCCAATGACACAACTGACCCTCTAGACGACCACCTCCAATGATCGAGCGAAAATCATGTGAAACCCGATGAGGAATGAGCTGTGCTTGCGGGCATCTCAAACTGTCTATTATAATGCAAATAAGGCAGTAACCACCACTAACCAGGTGTTATTTTCGAATGGACAGCTATTCTCTGAAGGCAAGACGCGTTAACGACTTCGCAATTTCAGTTAGGCACTGCTAATATTTGCATTCGCATCTTCAATTATGTACAAGAATCCATGTGAACTGATGGCTGAAAGCGAGTTTATGCTAATTGTTAGCTTACCCTTCAGTAGACATTTTCACGAAAAAAAAAATTCTCTTTGTAGGTACTTACAAAATGATATTCTGATATTAACCTCCTTTTGGAATCAGAAAAAAATAATAATGATCTTATCTTATAGAAAAAAGCGATATTGACTGTGGTGAGCGTGAAGATTGACGGACGACCATTAGTGGAAATCATCGACCATGTGAGCGATACAGTATACGTTTTCTATGACCCATGAAAGTTTTGTGTGAAAAGTGTATCCTGAAAATAATAAATCGAACTCGAAAATGGTTAGTTTCCCCAGGAAAAGAAGAACATACTTCAGTACATTGGATGGAGAGCATAACAGTGGCTATTTGAATTCGATGAAAAAACAAATTTCAACTCTAAAATGAAATTGTGAGTCGTGAAATGGCATTCATCTTCAACATTCGCTAAAAACAAAATATTGGATTTGTTACACCTAAATTCCACGTATCAACTGATTATAGCAACTGATTATAGCAACTTTTTGCGGCAACCGATCGCTGCGAGAAAATACTAGTGTTACGAAAAAAATGCAGGCATTCATCCAACAAATATCTGAATTCATTCATTCTCACAATTATATGGGGATTTTCCCATTAATTTCAGATTGAGAATAGTATATTATTCAAAGAACATATAATGCTGGCTATTATTCACGAGGTGAATCACCGAGAGAATCATAGCCATTATACGCAAGTGGAATACTATACTTTATGAATGACTATTGAAAAGAAAATTTGAAGTTTTTTTTTGTTAGAAAATTTGGTTACATTACATGCCAACATATTTTTAGAAACACTATTATTTTATTCTAACAAATATTTCATACAATACTGTAAACAGGTTCGAGTCAAATTTGTTTTGATTCATAAGCTTATCGCTGATAGCTCAAAGTGAACGTTAATTCCCTTTTTTTTTTCTTATATGTAGGTTCAGAATTGAAATTGAAAATATTTGGTGGTTTACACGATGAAATTTCAAGAACCGATTGTTTGTATCAAAACAATATAATATTATAGCTGAATCAAGAAAATATTTGGCAGCAGTGAATAATGTTTTATCCGAAAATGTGCTTATTTCTGATCTGAGAGGAAGAGGCAATAGCCGTCTCTAGCCCGCACAAGGCTCTGCTGTCCGGCAGGCTTGTGAGAGTCTTTGACTAGAGGACATATTGGTCTAATAGGAATAAAAAAGAGGAGCTGCGTCAAAACAGATCATTTGCTATTTCGTGCACTTCAAAACTATCGCACGAAATACATGCAATTCTATAAAGTTGCAGCGACAAATCGCTTTGTGAAATACCAGCATTATTCATTGTATCTGAAAAATTTGCAATTCATATGTATTTATGACTGCTATAAATAAAATCTAGTTCGAAAAAAAAGGTCGATTTTTTTATACGGAGTTATAACCTCATTAGTCAACCTTTTAAAATTATCGAAAGGACTTGAACCATATGTTCATTATTATACATATCATAGTCGTGAAAGCAACAGTATTACGACATAGTTATATGCATCTGTTGGTAGAAGCGTTTATTTAGAGACATGCTGTAAAGTCATCGCAGACAAAAATAGTTCTCGAACATACTCATTTTTACATAACTTGGCGAAGTTTTTTTTAAGTGACAATTAATTATTGGATTCTGGTTCTCTAGAAAAATTCGCGTCTCCACAAAATATCAAGGTTGTTGAAAAAAATTTATGACGAAAAAAATAATTACATAAATTAATTTTGTTGCCAAAAAAATGTGGAACTTGATCGCAACCAGATTATTTCTGGAACTGAATTATCAACATAATATATTCTTGCAAATGATTTAATCCACGTAGATTTTTCAGTCTTGGAAATTCGAAGAATTCAATTGGTTGCTTCCTGAAAGTGAATCAAAAAACTTATATACTCAATCATTTTGCCGGTGAAATATGACATCGTGAGAAAACTTGGAACGCACTTTATGATCTACATGTATCCATTCAATCTATGGTGGACAACGGTTAAAATGAATATTTTTATGTATGACCGTTATTTTTTCAATGATGATCTTTGAATTGGTTTGAACGTGGTATTAGTCGAAACCTTATTTTATCATATTCAATTCATGTCGGAAAAGCTCATTGAAAATATTGGCAAATATGTCAAAATGGGGATCTGAAAACTTCATAGATTTACTGGCCGAGAAACCTGATCATATTGCTTAGGACAACACATATTTTAACGGAATAATCTATTGCGATGCTAGGAATAACGATCAGCAATACTTTCTCTTTGTGAAAATATCGATTGCCTAAAGTGCTCCTCTACAAAATATATCACGTGAACTCATCTACAAAGCACAGATGTAACCACGCCTGGAATAGTGTTGTACCCATATGATGAAGTATTGGCACCAAATAATGCACTGGAGCTGGTAGATTAAGTTCGTATACAGATAGTTCACCTAGTTGGTGATACTTCATTCATGAAATTGCAAAAAATATGGTAATCTAGCACTTCAATAACTATTTTCCTATGACCGATGCTCTTCTGGAATATCATCAAACATTCCACTTCTGATAGTTTCCCATAGTTTTTGTCTCAGGTCGTTTTTATGCGAACACGTATTCTCTTGATTCAGGAAATGTTCGTAACAGGAGCTTTCTCCTCGAATAAAATCGAACAATTCATACCTAAATTACTATTTTTTTCACAACTTTTTTTTTATCTGCTACATTTAGTAAGGTATATGAATTTATACTTTACCTTTCGTTACCTATGTGGGGGTGACATACCCCAGATGTTTTGAAATTTCAATATTTCTCTCATTTGTGGATTCAGATAGTGTTTGTTGCCTAGAGTTTCCTATAACAATTTTTGAAATGCTTTGTATCGTTCAGTATGGAGCCAAGTGTTTTGTGGATTGGACCTGTTAGTACTGCTCTCGGGTATACCAGAGCCGACGTAGACTCTCGATTCGTTTGTTTGTTGTTTTCCCGATATCACTTTTTGTTATTATCCTGGTACCATGTAGTAACAGTGTATGTTTGTTGATGAAAAAACAATAGTATTAGGCCCCACTTTTTTGTTCTATTGTTTCGGTGATGTGTTATTTTTTGTTTGCTAAAGAACAAGTTCAATTTCCGTTTTTTTATTAGTGAATGAATAATCTATTGGAATGAAACTATTCGTTGATCTGCTAATACGGTCAGCTAAGTAGCCATGAGAAATGAAATTTCAAAAAAACGAAAATAGTGAATCAGAAAGAAACTGAAAATGGTTATGGTATACCCCAGGATTGTTTTCGGTTACGAATTTTTGAGGTAGGTGACGCAGGGTCAAAGTATTATATCCATTCTAGTCCATCAGTTGTTATGTCTCTGCATCTATGAGAAAGCTTTTGATACTCAAACTCGAAAACATCTTCTCGAAAATGATGTCATCCAAAATAATCAACCTGGTTTTAGACCAGATCATAGTTACACCTCTGCCCTTCTGGAAATAACTGATGACATAATTGATGCTACTGACAAAGGAAAGCCCTGTTTTGATATAATTGGGTTACTCTGAAGCCTTCGACACTCTCAATCATAGATTATACAAGCTATTTTCAGTTTTGTAGGATTCAGCAAAAACGCTCCTGATCGACTAGCTTGATATCTGAAGAGTAGAATGTGGGTAGTATTATATGATGGCAAAATTCGAAATTTCCTGAGAATTGATAAAGGAGTTCCACAGGGATCGGTGCTGGGACCATTACTGTTCGGTCTATATACGTGTAACTCTCCTATGTCTTTTCTATCATGTTCACAGCATTATCATGCTGACGATACTCAACTATATTTGTCATTCAAACCTAATGAGCTTTCGCGGTTGGGGCGCCGAATTATAACTTATATAGTCTTGAAATATTAATTGAAAGCCATTGTTCGAAATTGAACTCATCCAAAACAACTGCAATTATTTTGGAAGAAAAAATACTAAGGGAAATTTTGGTAAAATTCACTAAGAAATTATTCCATTGAGCTTTCGGCCAAAGTTAAGAACTTAGGTTTATAGCTTGACCAATACATAAGATTTTCCTACCATATCAGCAAATGTTTACAAACAGAATATTGTAACATCAAACTTATTCATCGAGAAAGGCAAGTTCTGAATAGAAGAACTGTGAAAGTCTTTCATGTGACTGTTTAGTGTTATCACGGCTGCATAACTACTGTGATGTTCTCTATAGTCCTTACATACATCCATCCACTGACATTAGTTGGATACAAAAAATCCAAAATAATTGTTTGAGGTTGATTCATGGTATAACACAGTTTGATAATTTATACCTTCATATCTTCAAATTGAATAATTGGCTAAATATGACTTAACAAAAATTCCTTTATTTTGCTCGCTTTTTCAGTGAGATTTTGAAATAAAAAACTTATACAATAAAATAACTTATCTTTCTGATATTTACTACATAAACATTCGACACAAATTCTCCCTTGTGCCGCCCTTGTTTCACAATGATTTTTTCAGAAGGTAATTTTCATATAATATCACTAAAGGCGGGTTGTAACACGACAGGTTAACCGTGGTTCAAGTAAACCGAGTTCAGCTGTCAAGCAACAAACGGATTCTGTTGGCTAATGCTTAGTAATTGACCTCGGTTCACTTGAACCACAGTTAACTCGAGTACGTACAACTGGCCCTAAGTGTATAAATACACTAACATCAAAAATGAAAAACTTTTGGATATCGAGGTTCAGAGGCCAAATTCATCGAAATTTTCCTTTCGAAACATAAATAATATATTATACTAAGATCTTCATTATTCATTGCCTTACTACTCTTTGACTTTTATTAATTTTTTTAAAGTTAGTTTCTGTTTTAATGGAATATATGTCGAGTGGTATTAGTTCGGACTTCCTTTGTCTATATCATTAACTCTATTGAAACCTGTTGTAAAGAAAAAACTCAATAATTTAAATCGAATACAATATACAAAAATGTTCATTTATGCATTTGTCAGAAATAAGGCAACCATATCCAAATAAAAAGGTTGAAATGGATTTTTTGGTCAAAGAATAAAATAAAAAAGGTTTGATTGATCAAAAATAATATTTTGACAAAAAATTGAGATATTCATTATGAAATAGCAAGGTCAGGAAATTTTTATCGATATGAACAAGTTTTGAAACCAGGTTTCAAGTTGAGTGAACTAACAACGTTTCGATACTTGTTATCCGCAATCGTGTTCGGGTGGTGACTGTCAACATTTCCATGTATGGTCGGTTATAATCAACGAATTTCCTGTGGTGTGGGAAGAGGAGTGCTAATAATGGTGCGCACCGGTGCTACTAATAGGGCGCAGTGATCGGTTTCAGCGGAAAATAGATGTATTGGGGCGACATTCTCGTAGGTCAAACCGAAGTTGGTCTATCCTTCGGATAAGTGGTTCCCCCCATTCCGCACCGAATGCATCGTTGTTGAGGTATCTTCCTAACTTACCAGTGATCCTCCAGGTGTATGACCTGAATCTATTTATGTATTCAGATATTTATTTTTTGAGCAAGCTGTAGAGTCTGTTTCGAGTTAGGTGGAAGAACACGGATTCACAGATACAAACTGCCACGATGAATATTAACCATTTTTTCTCGATTATTATATTCTGATAGTATATTTATTAATACAGACTTTTATTCTAGAGTTATGGGGAAATGGGTAATTTTGGGTTATTTCACCAATATATATTGATTAACCACTAAGCGAATACAGATGAAAATTGTCAGAATTGGTAATGCACTTTCAGTTCTAGCAACATCGCACCTAGGGAATGTAATCCCGGGTTACGGGATCTCGGGATCCCGGGATCCCGGAAGAAAAAATCGGCCGGGATTGTGAAACGTTAATCCCGGGATTTTCGGGATCCGAAATAAGTATATTTTCTCTCCAAGGAATATTCCTATGAGAATATAAATGAGATTTAACAACATAAAGTTATAATCGGCAACACTGCGTTCAGCTCCGCCCACAAACTAAACTCTCCCAGCAACGAAAAACAGATCATAGGTATGTCAGTCAGAAGATGAAACAGTTTATACCCTATTTCGACGATGCAATTTGTCGCTGCTACTCCAGAAAATTGCATGTATTCTTGCAAGTTTTTCGAGTTGCATGAATCTTCATTGGTGCGGAAAGTTGCAGCGACTTAGTGAATTTGTTGCCGCAAACTACAGATATATGGTAGCACTATTGTGAAGAGTGGTAATTTTGAATCATTCAATTATTTTTGGACACTCAATATTGGCAATACAAACTGACCGATAATGACATTTCTCGCAGCGACAAGTTGCTGCGAGAATATGCAGCGACAAATTGCATCGTCGAAACAGGCTGTAAGTTATTATCTAGTGCGTAGTCGCATACGTCAACAAAGATATATTTTTTTAAATCTATATATTATCAATTCGCAATAACTTCATAACATATGAATTGCTATTCAATTTTATTCATGTTTTGATTAAAACCAAATTTTTTATTGGGAGTTTTAACAGTTTTTTAGTGAAAAATGGATATCGGGATCAATCCCGGGATCCCGGGATTGAAAAATTTTGATCCCGAAATCCCGATTCACTGATCCCGGTCCGGGATTACATTCCCTAATCGCACCATACAACAAGCACAGACATAAGATCAGACTTTGCTGGTATGTCAGAACTCGGTTCTCTCGCAAAGGGAGGTAGAAGTTTATGCTACATTCTACGGACGGGCAGACGGCCAGACTGACAAACGGATAGATAGGCGGACAGACAGATGATCACACAACACAAGGCATTCATAGAATAGGATAAGTACGATAAGGCTATAGGCCAGGAGGCAGTATTAAAATTCTGTGAGTTGTAGCCTCGAATTCAATTTTTCTATAAAATCAATAGTACTAATGACTCAATAGGCAGAACATTCTCAGATGCAAGATTCTATTTGGACCTGGTAATGAGATCACTAATATAGTTGTTCTTATTATCATAGATAGTGGTCACGAATATAATTAATAGTAAAGATAATATCAAATTTATTACCGGTGATTCTATCTAGATTAGATCAATATTTTGTAACTGGAACTCTCTATAAGGATTCACTGCATTGATTAACTTCAGATATATTTCACCAGACAATAAGAAAGCTAATACTTTAAAGATCATCCACCATAACACCAAACTGATGTTACCTGCAATCAACGCGCGTGTCGCCAACAAGCTTAGCATTTTCAGGAGAAAAAGATTGATTATATTTCAGTTACTTCTCTTCTTCGGTTATCGGAAAATATTGGCACATTCATAAAAATTCAATATTGTCTCCAAATCTCGGGGAATTAGATGTATATCTCCAAATTTAATTCATTTCAAAGACACCCCTGGTTCAATAGCATTCTTGATAAACGCGGAAAAAACAGAAATACCTTTTATGGATAATCCATTGCCTCACGCGTAAACAAAGCCCTTATTTACTTCCCTTCCTGATAGACAAAGAAATTAAAATGCTTTTCGGAAGTTCAAAGAAAAGGCAATATTGTAGAATAATTAGCTGGAAAAGTTTCCACGGATTGCAGTGGCTGACGTTATAGTCGCAGCCGCAAAGCAGAAGTAATGGCGGGGACGCGGGAGACATGCAACGGGTAAATTAAGTTAGATATTTAATTACGGCGGCGGTGGCGTGTACATTTATTAATTTCACACGTGACTCCGCCGACTGCGACAACAGTTTCTTTCCGAATTTACCTTCTCTCTCTCGCCATCTCTGGAGATCGATGCAGAACGGTATCATAAACCTTAAGACGAGTCTTGCAATTTGTCGGATAATGCACTCAAGGCAGCTCTCGTGAAATTTTCACAGGGTGTTTCATAAAAAAAAAACTCCTCTCAACCTTCATAGTAAGTGGAATATCTGATTGATGAACACTCAGGCAGGCATGCAGGCGTCCATATGAGGGCATCATTAGAAATGATTGCATCCAGTAATACAATGCCAGACAGCTGTTTTGACCTGTCATAGGTTTCCACAGTGACACTCAGTGGACTTGCGAACACGAAACATTTCGAACGGTCTTTTCTTGACGAAACAAAAGTCTGAATCTGGTTCAGATGCTGTGTAAACCTCTTAGGCGAAACGCCATCAGCTGGATCACCAAAGGCTACACCAAAACTACATCAAGAAGAGAGCACCTTTTACAGCGGGCACATCGTTTGCCATCCAGCAGATGGGGTTTGGCCTTGAAGTTTACACTATCTGCATCAGATACAGACTTATGTTGCGAAATATTTTGTGTTCGCAAGTCCAGTCGTCACTTAGGATAAATACGGCAGTCAGAAGAGCTGTCTGGCATTGTATTTGTGGATGTAACACTTCTACGAGAGAGCCAAGAGAGCTAAAGGAAGGGAATATATGATCGTTTTAATAATTAAATAAGTGCCAACGAGTCGAAAATTGTATTATTTGTAAGCCTAACAAATACCTGTAGTTTATCATGGTACCGTATAGATGAAGCTATATCGATGTGGTCATGTGAAAGTAAACAAGTTTCTTTGTCAGTGGGCGTAGTTAACTCATTTTGAATCTAGATGGACTTATTCCCTTTTGTCCCCCAACCTAGCATTTCGAACATCCAAATTCTGATTTCTGTGGAGGGTTGCGACTTTCTCTGCAAGTAGGCCGAAGACGATTCTCGTTCGCGGCGGGTTGCTTGTATCGGCTTTGCCGTACGATGTGCCCGCTCTCCTGTAAAAGTGGCGTTTTGGACTTTTACCCCATTTGTCCCCCCTCCATGCTAGAATGATTGCATTTACAAATCCAATGCCAGACAGCTCTTTTTACCGCCATAGGTCTTCTCAGTGACTCTCAGCTGGACTTGCGAACGCAAAACATTTCGAAACATGAGGCTGAATCTGCTGGATGACCACAGCAACGATGTGCCCACTGTTAGAGGTCTTCTCTGCTTGATGTAGTGAGAGTTTGAGTATTTGGTCATATAGCAGGTGGCGTTCCGCACCAGATTCAGACTTCTCTTTGTTTTGTGTTCGAAAGTCCAGCCAAATGTTACTGAGGAGACCTCAGGCGAGTCAAACCAGCTGTCTAGCATTGGATTCGTGAATGCAAATTCTGATATCTGTCTGCAAGTAGACCGAACCCGATTCTCTTTACAGCGGGTCATTTCTACCGGCTTCGCCTTTGCCGTACGATGTACCCGCTATTAGAGCTCTCCTCTACTTGGTATAATAGGAGTTTGAGTCTTTGGTCACCCAGCAGATGGCGTTTCGCCTTAGAGCTCTACTCCATCTCCCACAGAATGATCAGACTTGATCATGCTGCATTTAGATAGGGGGGTACTGGTATTTATAAGAATTGTGCGACAATATGTTACCTCAATATACAGAATCAATCGTATTGTACATCTACATAATGACAGTTGACGAACATACACACTCTATCCTCGAAGTCTACTTCATTAACCAGTCACACCTGATAGGTTCTCACCAAGACCAAGTCAGAATGATTTCTGACTTGATAATATGAATGAAATGCACGGCACCCTTTTTAGCGAATGCCTTATTCTGATGTGAATCAAATTGATATTATAATTGTGAATGAAAGAACTGAATCTTTTTGCAGTCTAGCTTTACAAATTCGAAAGAGTGCCTTCAGCTGGCATCGAGGGTGATTAAAAAATACCGAATAATTATCTGTGAATGTTCTTCTGAAAATATACCTCAGAATAGTGACAGACATAATGGCTGAGATTTCATTTTATGTTATGCAAATGTGTTGCTGTCTCAGTAACTTCGTGGTAATCGCACGTTGATATTATTTTGTTAAAATTTTTGATGTTTGAGTGTTGCCGTTCTTAGAGGAATGGGAAATCAAGGATGAAAGGGAAAGAGAATGAAAATTGTTCTCCCATCGCAACAAACCGAAGATGAGACCATTTATATTTTGTTTTGGAGAAATCTGCATCATCTCCACTGGTTCCTCAAATATGTTGAGGAGCCATCTTGCTCGTTTCGAAAATGCATAGCTCCAAATACACTAATGAAGAAACAATTTCAAGTGTAAAGATGTAAGCGGAAAAAGGTGGGGAGTAGCTCAATCAACCCTGCTTCTCATTTGAATTCTGTCTGAACAGAACTTTGAAACGCGTTGTAAAACTGAAACAATCATAGTGTTACGATATTTCCTTGGGTTCGTCGATTAAAACACCAAACAACACTAAACTACTTTTATTATAACTCTCTATCACAATACGATACAACACAATCACTAAAATCGCTCTGATAACTTTCCAATGCTCGCTCGCTACTAAAACTCTCTGAACTAACAATTCTGCTCTCCGCGTGAACGGCTTCCGCTTATATATACGAGCTCATACAGTAGAGAACCATCTAGACAAATCTAGACAATCGAATAATCTAGGCGAGCCGCGATCACGCCGGTATGATCTTTCCTGGAACGGTCGAACCAATTCGCATTCATAGCCGGCAGGGCCGGCGCCAGCACATTTCGTTACATTATCCCCCTCTCAATTTTGATCGTCCCGATCAAACAATACGTCATTATCGCCATTGTAACGTTTAAGCCTTTCTAGGTGAACGACCTTCATTTTTGCTCTGGGGCTACGTTGAATCCTGTACACCACGTCATTTATTCTCTTGACTATCGAATAGGGTCCTTCCCAGCATGGTGTTAGTTTGGGAGAAATTCCTTTTCTACGACGAGGGTTGTACAGCCACACTCGATCTCCTTCTTTGAATCCACCAGTATTTGCCTTGAGATCGTATCGAGCCTTCATCCTGTCACTAGTAATCTTCAATCTTCTCCTCGCAATTTCGTGAATCCTTATCAGGCTGTCTCGCAGTTCATCGGCATAATCCTGTACCTCTTTTTCCTCAGTGCTTGGGGATCCGAACACCAAGTCACAGGGCAAACGAAGATCTCTTCCGAAGATGATACTAGCTGGGGTGAGCTTTGTGGAATCGTGCACAGCTGCCCGGTAAGCCATCAAGAATAGTTGAAGGTGTCGATCCCAGTCTTTTTGATGTTCTTCTACTACTTTGGAAAGATGTTCTTCCATAGTCCTGTTGAACCTCTCGACCATGCCATCAGACTGTGGATGGAGGGCAGTTGTTCTGGTCTTGCTAATTCCCATCAATTCACATACCTTCCTGAATACATTCGATTCGAAATTTCTTCCTTGATCGGAATGTAGCTCCATTGGCACTCCAAACCTTGTAAACATGTTGTCCACCAGGGCTCTTGCAACGGTGGATGCTTCTTGATTAGGCAAGGCGTAAGCTTCAACCCATTTACTGAAATAATCCATGGCAACGAGGATGTATTTGTTGCCATCATTCGTCATCGGGAACGGTCCAGCTACATCGATGGCGATTCGTTCGAAGGGAGCACCAACATTGTATTGTTTCATCTCGCCCCTTGATCTTGTACTAGGACCTTTGCTTGCTTCGCATTTTGGACATCTTCGGCACCATCTCTCGACATCTTCTCGACATTGGACCCAGTAGAACCTTTGCCTTATTTTATCCAAGGTCTTGTTAACTCCTAGATGTCCACCTGATTTACCACCATGAATCTCTAGCAAAACATCCTCTATTCTCGACATGGGCACAACCAGTTGGGAACTCACTTTCTTGCCATCGGCTGACTCCCAAGCCCTCTTCAGTAGGCCATTCTCCACAATCAAGGAATCCCATTGGGCCCATAATGCTTTGAAGGTTGGCGATCGATCCGAGATGTCCTTCCAGGTGGGTCTTTCCGCTTCATTTTCCTTCCATTTCAAAAATTCTGCAACGTTTGGATCATTCTCCTGATCTTCTCGCATTTTCGCTGTCGTCCAATTGTCATCTACTATCAATCTCACTTGGTTGATTCCTTCGCGACGTTCAATTCGCTCACAGTGTTTACAAGTATCCGAACAAGGTCTTCTAGACAAGGCATCTGCGTTGTTATGCAATCTTCCTGGTCGATGTTTTATCCTGAAGTGATACTGGTTCAACTTCTCAATCCACCTTGCTACTTGTCCTTCAGGAGTCTTCATTTCGAGTAACCACTTCAGAGCTGCATGATCAGTTCTGATGAGGAACTCTCTTCCATACAGATATTTATGGAAGTGGTCTACAGCCTTGATTATTGCCAGTAGCTCTTTTCTCGTTACGCAATAATTTCTTTCTGGCTTGGTGAGTACTTTGCTGTAGAACTCGATTACTTTTTCCTGACCATCTTGCTCTTGTGATAGTACGGCTCCAATACCATTATTACTGGCATCTGTGTCCAAAACAAACAGGCCTCGTTGACGTGGGAAACTTAAAATGGGGCTGGAACATAGAGCAACTTTCAGTTTCCCAAATGCTCGTTCACATTCGTTGGACCAGACGAATTTGACTCGATCTTCCGTCAACTTATGTAGGGGTGCCGCAATATCAGCAAATCCTTCTACGAAACGACGGTAGTAGGTGCAGAGGCCTAGGTAACTCCTCACTTCATGTTTGTCTCTTGGCCTCGGCCAGTCTCTTATCGCCTGTATCTTCTTTTGGTCTGTTCGGATACCGTCTGATGAAACTGTGTGACCTAGAAAATCCACTTCTTTCTGGAACAATGAACATTTCTGAAGATTCAGTTTGAGGTTGGCGTCCCTGAATCGTTGAAAGACTTCTTGCAGGTTGTGCAGATGTTCTTCGAATGTCTTTCCCATGACCAGAACGTCGTCGAGGTATACAAGACAAGTTTTCCAAGTGAGCCCACGAAGGACCAGCTCCATTAGTCTCTCAAATGTTGCTGGAGCATTGCACAATCCAAACGGCATAACAGTGAACTGGTAAAGTCCACTTCCAGTCGAGAATGCAGTCTTCTCCTTGTCGTCTTCATGTATGCCTACTTGCCAGTATCCGCTCTTCAGATCTAATGTTGAGAACCAACGGGAACCTGCCAAAGTTGTTAATGTGTCATCTATTCTTGGTAGAGGGTAGCTGTCCTTCTTGGTGACATCATTTAATTTCCTGTAATCGACACAGAATCTCGTAGATCCATCCTTCTTGGAAACCAACACAACAGGTGCAGACCAAGGGCTCGATGACTCTTCAATCACACCGTCCTTCATCATCTTGTCGACAAGCTCTTCCACCTCCTGTTGCTTGGCGAATGGAATTCTTCTTGGTGGTTGCCGAATCGGATGAGCTTGGCCAGTATCGATTCTGTGTTTGACCAAATCAGTTCTTCCTGTTGTTGTCGAATCAAAAATGTCACTTTCACTCCTGATGAACTTCTTGGCAGCCTCCAGTTCCTCCGTTGATAGGTGTTGACATGATTTTTCAAGAGTTGATATAACACTCTCAGAGTCTGCCTTCATTTCTTGATGTTCATTTGAATTACAAGTCGCTACCCAAGTCACAGGTTCACATGTTCCAATAACATCGCCTGCCTTAACAGTTATTTCTCTAGGAAACACGTTGGCAACTCTCACAGGAATCGTTTTGTTCGTTTTAACTAAGGCTCGTGCAAGCACCAAATTGCTGGGGGACTCATCACATGGCTGGACTACTCCAACGCAGCACCCAGGGTCTTCTTCAACTGCAGCACAAACTACTTTCTCCGAAAATCCAGGAATTCTCGCAGTTTTCATTAAACGCAGTCTCACAGGCATTGTCCTTTCTGCTGGAGTTGTGAGGACAAATTCTTCTCCTCCGAACCTCATAATCTTCTTCTCATTGTCGAATGAAAACCCATAGTCACTGATCAAGTCCATTCCGAGTATGAATTCATCTTCTATATCTGCGACGTAAACTGTATCTGTGATGGTGAGTCGCCCAAGAACCAATGTAATTTCAGCCTCTCCTCGAATAGGTGCGTTTTCACCAGTGACTGTCCGAAGCACGACGTTGGAAGAAATTGGCTTCACGCTTCCAGGCCGAAGAATGTCGCTGCGTACCAAGGAAACTGCAGCACCGGTGTCTATGGTGCATATAACGTCGATTTTATTCAATTTTCCTGGGATGGTAAGGCTCTCAGATGTTCTTTTCAGCCTGTTAACATTGATGACCCTGGGGGCTCTGTTATTACTAGCCAGCATGCGCCCCGATATGCTGGCTAATTCTCGTTTTCCTGCCGCCAATTTGAGGACTCGCTGGATGACCTTGTCCTCACAGGTGATTGCGTACGGGATGGCACCCTTGCAGGTGAGCTAGATCTCGGTGGCATTCTCACCCTACAGCCTTTGATAAGATGTCCTGGTTTTCCACATCGGTAGCACGTTCTCTTCTTCTGGGTGCTCATTTCAGTTATCAACGATTTGATCTCCTCCAGAAATTTCTCAAATGAACCACTCGTAGCGCCAGATCTATGTTCGGGATCGTCAATTGTTACCGCTCGCACTTTCGGCCTCGAGGTGTTGAAGGCCGCCTCCACTTCTAGCGAACGTACCAAGGCATCGCTACTCCTTCTGAAACTTGTAAGTCGCAGAGTTCTTTGGATTTCGGGGTCTCTAAGTCCGTCAATAAATATCTGCACAGCCAACTGCTCCTTGAAATCTCCGGGTGCATCTGGGTACGCCAGCTGGATTAAGCGTCGAACATCTGCCTCAAATTCTTGCAGACTCTCACCTGATTTTTGTGTGCGAGTCTTCATTTGGGCCCGGTACAGCTGTTCTCGGTGTTGATCGCCATACCTCAACTCCAGTGCAGAAATCAGGTCCTGATATTGCTTCTGCTGTTCTATGGGTATCGTTTGTAATATACCCAAAGCTGGCCCTCTCAAAGCTACGATCAGTGCCGTAGCCTCGTCGCCCCATCCATTAGTTTCTGCCGCAGCCTCAAATTGTCGACGATACATGGACCAAGACGACTGTCCATCAAAAGTCGGCGGTTTTACGGAAATTCCTGATGTGGCAACCCTGTCTTGACGATCTTGGTTCTTGAGAAGAGCTATCTGTTTTTCTAGACCTCTCATTTCATTTTTTATTTCATTTCTCATCTCATTTCTCATCTCATCTCGCACTATATCCACTTTCTTATTGACATCTTCCTTCAGTTCTACCTTTAGGTCTTCTTTCAGTTCTACCTTTAGGCTTTCTTTCAGTTCTTCCATTTGAACTTTGGTTTCATGTGAAACATGCTCGAAGAACTTTTCCTGATTTTCTAGAACTTTCTGGAAGTCTTCTTTTTGTTGTTTTTCTATTTGCTCTAATTCATTCTTTTGTTGTTCTAGAATTTTCTGGAGGTCTTCTCGTTCTTTTCTCTGTTGTTCTAGAATTTTCTGGAGTGCTTCTTCTCTATCTCTCTTTTCATCTTCTCGTTCTTTCTTTTCCTCCTGCCGTCGCTTTTCCGCCAATTCTTTTTCTTCCAGTCGTCGCTTTTCCTCTTCTTGTTTTTCCTCCTGCCGTCGTCTTTCATAATCCGCAAATTGGTTTTGAATTAATTTCAACATGTCCTCCATCGTATCGTAAGATGTACTTCTCGTATTCACCATAAATTGTTTTTATTTACCAGCAAAAATTCCACTTCCGACACCACTGTTACGATATTTCCTTGGGTTCGTCGATTAAAACACCAAACAACACTAAACTACTTTTATTATAACTCTCTATCACAATACGATACAACACAATCACTAAAATCGCTCTGATAACTTTCCAATGCTCGCTCGCTACTAAAACTCTCTGAACTAACAATTCTGCTCTCCGCGTGAACGGCTTCCGCTTATATATACGAGCTCATACAGTAGAGAACCATCTAGACAAATCTAGACAATCGAATAATCTAGGCGAGCCGCGATCACGCCGGTATGATCTTTCCTGGAACGGTCGAACCAATTCGCATTCATAGCCGGCAGGGCCGGCGCCAGCACATTTCGTTACAATAGGTAATATATATTTTTCTACCACTTTCTTTCAAAACTCTATATTCAAAACACGATATTTTGGTTTATTTAATATTCTCGTGCACACATTTTTGTTTATAAATAATCGTAAGTACCCTACAAATGACGAAAAAAATCACCACAATATGAAAAATGTTCTTGTTTCTCACTCTAAAAACATTGTTTCATCTAAAACTCACTACTTTACTGTCAACAGTCACCCACCTCCTGTGAAGAAGAAATTGTTCTTCATACATCAGCAATGTATGACGTTTCGAATCTGATATTAAAAATCAAAGAGTACCTTTTTCTATAAAATATAAATCATCCTTACCATAGTTATGTTCTATTTTTCCTGCCAACACATTGGAAATGAACGTTACCAAGTTTCATTTGTTATTCCACATAGTAGCAATTTCTTGGAGACAAGATATTGAATGCGTGATTCGGAGAAAAATTGTGGCTCACATAGTTATCGAAGAAAGATCGATTTTTTTCCGAAAACAAATCATTTTACTTGATGAGCTCCAAAAGATGTAGATCTGGGAAGTGTCGATCGGTTCTTGTATTCGATAAACGCCCCACTTCTCTGGTGGATATCTAGGCAATAGATAATTGTCTATCGTTCAGGGCCAGCTTGAAAAAACATCTGCTGGTATCATTCTCTTGAAGACTATTCGACAATTCCTCTACATATTTAATATCTCTAGGCAAATAGTAAGTGAAATGAACAATGTTTCGATGCAACTGAAGGGGTTGCTGGCATTATTACTAGATATCTCAAGGATGAGTGATCATTATATCTGAGAATCATGTGCCATCAGCACTAAATTGGTCAACCTGTGCACCCCGGTCTTTCATTTGTGCGGCGGACGTGCCTACCCTACAGTACCGAGAACCATGATGATGTGGATCACTTGTAGACAGGATTGTTCCTGATAAAAGTCAGGTCACTTGCAGATGTGTCTAGAAGCCATCTAGATTTCGATAAAAGCATTCGCACTCCATTCTATTCGTACTTCTTCAGTAGAAGCGATATGTCTATTATAAAACTACAAAATGCTTGCTCAGTACTTTCTCATGTCCATCACAGCATATCAATGCTATAACTTGCAATTTCCGATGACTTATAGCCTACCACGTTTTGAAAAATATATAATTATAAAGGTGCGTGTCCCTTTCTGTTTTCAGCTCATGAATTAATACTTGCAATGACTATAGTAAACAGTTGTTGAACTCGAACATGACAATTTTCACTAACTGTTTTGCTGCTTCTTTCATTAAATGCCCTTCATTATACATATATGCACAAAGGTATAATGAAAATCAGAGGACCGTAGTTTGTATTTATGATGGTGGAATATACGTGAAGTTTCTGTGTACGAGCAAATTGTTTCAGATTATCTATGGTTTGTGAGCTGTATTTATAATAATCGAGGTAAATGCATTGACATTTCTCATTGGTTTATAATTTTTCGAAATGGTTTGTTCTCTTAGTATATATTCTGCTAGAATTTCACTTATAATAATTGAATTATACGCATCACGCAGATAAATTGAATGATGATGGAAGCATTCAAATTTTAACGGGTGATGGCTTACAAAATGAGTTGTTATTAAAGTTCATCATTTTATTCATCACGTGAAATGATAGCATGCCATTAGTTGTAGTTGTTTCAAAAGTCAACTAATTTTATATGAGGGAATTGTCAATAGAATGGGTGAGTTACCACTGAAATATGAATTGACGGGAGTATATTGTCATTGCGTTTCATGTTTTTCCTAAGTACTGTACAACAGCGTGAGTTCAGCCAGTTAAAAAGGAAAGAAAACTTTACCTTGTGATTATGGACCAATTGCATTGCATCCCATAATTTCCAAAGTCATGAAAGAGGCAATCAATATGAAGCTCCCCAGAAACTTGGATTTCTATTTCCTGCGAAGAAATAGTTCACTTCTCGTCAGCTTCTAGTGATCTACAAGGCTCAGATACGACCAGTCTCATGTATGGAGCTCGACACCAAAATATTCATTGAAGCTTCTTCATCCTATTCAGAGAAACGAAGTCCGTCTTGTTAGTGATTCTTCACTCATAGACTCGCTCACTTCATTATAGCATCATAGAAGGGTCGGAGACGGACACGGATGACCCAACGAGTACAGAATTCCCACCCCTTTGTTGTAAGCTTGGAGACCTGTCGAACCTCTCTCGATCAGAGATATTTTTTCAATAAAACAGCTTACCTTTGTTACTCCTTGCCGCGAGAGGTTTTTCCTGAGGCTCACAAATTTCAAAAATTCAAAGTGAATGTTAATTCGTATCTCCTGTCTCTTGATTCACGCGGTGTCCTTTGAACATTACAGGGCTTCCCTTTCGTGTGAATCTGCATGTAATAAAAAATGTTTCAAAACGAATCAAGCCCATTATGGGGTTCCCTTCAACTATCCTCAAACATCAACCTATTTAATACGTCTGTTGAGTTTAATAATTTTGACACTGCGAAATGGCAGAATAGTCAGGCAATGATAATAAAGAGAAGGGAATATGTCCATTTTTTAGCTTTCTATAGGTGGATCAATATATGAATATTATCAACAAAGCTTCTGCGTATGAATTCTGTATGAATCAAGCCATAGCGAAGGATACACAGTACAAATTGTCAAAAAATGTACAGTGGTTGCGTGTGTCTGCTGGTACTATCAGGAACCTCTGAACTAGTCTGAATCCATTACTTCCGACTCTTCACTTTCCAACTGCGGCTAGCAGGGCCTGAGGAAACCAAATGACAGTTTAACAGATTTTCTCTGAAATAATTTCATGCTCGGACTTAGTTGTATCCATGTAAGAGACTCTTCAGCCCACCAGTAGTTTTTTTAAATGACACCAAGTTCATCAGCATAACTTTATGCTGCCTTAAACAGAGTGCAGAGGAAAGTATTCGAACTTGTGAAAGCTTCACAGGTCCCTTCACTACCATTTTTTTTATGAAGACACCACAAATCAAGGTCCACGGCCTCCTTGGTCGTATAACCGTGGAACGGACTATCAACGTGTGCATCATTTTGGGAATCTTTACATTGAGCTGTCGCAATAGGGGTATTGACTATTTTGTCATTATAATAATTAGAAGAGATTCAGTGGTACGGCAGTGAAATCACAAACCATAATTGTTAAAAAAGGCAGATTTGAACGTTTGAATTTCGGAATTGAACAAAGATGACTTTAATAATGGAGGACATCACATGCTCATATCGCCATATAAATTCCATACAAAAGTCCGTTTTACGAGAGAGATGTAGATAGTGAATATCAAGAGAAACAGATTTTGACATCTCTTGTCAGTTAACTATTTTCATGTTATCGCATCTGCTGTGAGGTGGCCGTGTCAGGTGACGCCGAATCACCTGGTTAGCAACAAACAGAATTGTTTTCAGCTCACGCGTTTTATTTAAAGTTACAGTTGGACTTCTTGGTGGTGTTTTATGTCTTGCATAATGAAGAATAATAGTAAGGAATTTTGTGTACCTGACGATATTGGAGAGGCTGCAAAAAGAGCTTCAATTGAACTGTTATCGAAAAAATCGGCTCAGCAGTACGATATTGCATATTCTAATTCTCTTAGCTGGTGTATACTTGAAAACGTCAAAAAAAATTTCAGCGAAACTGTCTTCTAGAGCCCATCTAGAAGAGAAATAGAAAATATGGAACACAACTTTTTAATGATAAAGTCAAGTGCACTCGTTAAACATGGGGTTGATTCAAGCAAATATTTCAAGGTAATAGCATTCTCAAAGCGGAAAAAAAATTGTGTTAAGAATACTTTCAACACTACACTGTTGAAAATATTTTAAATACGCTACTTTGTAAAAGTCATCTTTTATACTCTTGACAACCATTAAAACTGTCACTTTTATTAACATTTGTTCAAAAAATCATTTCATTCGCGATCATTCGATATTATTTCTATACTACTTAAAGGTTGGAGAGTAATCGATTGTTAACACAAAAGAAGACGAGGTAGGAAATAATTTTTTCGACTTCTAGCAACCACTCACTATCCCAGAGCTTACCTTTGCCTTCAGCCTCGTTAAACACTATTTTTCTATCGAGAAAAATTATTCACTTACCGCCTAGGTATGTGATACACTATTTCATAACATGACGTCACCCATCGAAAAAAATCGTGGTTAGTTTTTTTCATTTTGTGTTTGACTGAATGATATTCCAGGGATTGTTTATTAGTACTTCAGTATTTATGTAGGCATGAAGGGGAAAAATCTAAGTGTTCCCTTTAGTTAACTCAGCTAACTTCCAATATTTCTATCGGAAAGTCTTTCTAAAGCTTTGTAAATGACCATGTGAACTTCACCAATAAATACTAATATTCAACCACTATGGCATTCGTTCGTAACTCCTCGGAGATGTTTACTAATTTCGCCTTTCCTGGACTTCTTTCCCAAAGGGATGAAATGTGACGTCACGAACTCCACAAATTACGTCACATACAAATACCCATAGATATCTATTAGAGGAGCAAATATGCGACCGCGGCTGGTCGTGCAAACTTGTGATTGAGTTAGCCGATCTCTTCGAGATTCTCACCCGGTGATCAGGCATTGATTAAACTCGCATCTATTCCCACACCGCACTGCTCATCAGCTCCAACGAATTATGCGAAGGAGGTTTTTTCGCTTTCGACCAATTTCAAAGGAATTGCTTCACTGGCGGGGAAATTATTTTCCATCGGGATAGTTTTTGTTGATGGGTTCCGATAAAGTTGTTCCAATTATTGCACACACTGCTATGTTATAATAGAATATTATGCAACGGTCATGTATTAATAAACATTACATGAGAATTGCATGCGCTATTTTTTCTACACCCGATAAATAATGAAGGACTTCATATTTGTATTGAACACAATAACAGTAATTACTCATATTTCTTCAAAACCTTCTACAAAATTGTAATCAATGGTATTATCTCGGGTAATACCATGGATATAGAAAAACTAGAAACATTCAATTCATATCTATATTGAACATAATAATTGTATTCATTCCAATATCTCAAAAATATTCAGATTATTTATTGTGCAGTTCGAAAAGTTCATTCCAGGTCCCACTGATCTGGGAATAGAGGAAATGTTTACATTTATTTCATTATTGCTAGTGTCAATGGAGTTCAATATAGAATTGCAAATGTTGATATTTTTCTGAACAGAATTTTCGATGTAGCCTTTCTTCACTCCATTGGATTTCCAAATGTTAAAAATCAGGATCATTATGAAAGATCTGTCATAATGGATATCGTTATGATACGGATTATGTTATACTAGTTCATTATTGTGTTTTCATTGCCCAGTTACCGACTACATGCCCATGCAGGCATAAAGTTCACTCTATGCCGGCGCGGGCTATAGGACATATATTTTTCCCTGCATGTTAACATTTCAATTTTTACTATTTCCCTAGCAACCATAATATCTAGTTGAAATTGAATTCAATTATTTATTTCTTCGAATATTGAAGTTTGATGAAGTAACGAACTGGTATGACGTAAAAGTTAAGATGTACTACTAAAATTGAAATTGGACAAGAATGAAGTTTTCAAAAAAAGAATTGAAAATGAATACAATTAAAATGAAGAACAAAAATGAACAGAAGAAGAAAAACAGGCAAATGTTGAAAAGAAGACTTTTGAATTTTTAAAGTGCGATCGATATATAACAGCAAGGTAGGGAAAGAAGGTGGAACAGAATGGTGGCACCGTTTCGTTTTATATTAGTGGGAAATGGATGTATTAGCGCAAAACTTTCTTTTGTGGAACCGTAGTTGGTCCATCTGTTGAAAGAATAGTTTTCATCCTTTACGAATTCTCAAACGGGGTTTGGTGTATGCGTCCGTTTTCAGTAGGCAGCTTCCTCAAAAAAAAAATTCAAACCAATGTTCTTCCTTGTTGAAGACTTCAAATTCGAATCAATTGATATGGTGTTGGATTGTCAAACGTGTTCTGTTATTCCTAATAAGTTCTCGTTGTGTGTTCGTCCAGTCTTACTTCCAGTAGCCTTTTAGTTCATTCGATGGAAGACTTGTCGCACTCCCAACGGTACACGCTGGTTTAATCAAGTAGCCATTTGAAATGTCACTCATTGGTGAAGATTATTATATATTCCTTGCTAGAAAGTTTGATACAAGCTGTGTTAGGAGAACTTGGATGAATCAAGTTTTGGTCAATACGAAATTGACCTGCAATTTTAAGAGATCTGGAATATCTTATTGATGTTAGATTGATTTAGACTCATGTATTTTCGTGGGGAAAATGAGGTTGGATAAACTACTCTCTATCATTTTCTTCTTCGAATGAAGAAAATGATGGAATACAAATCTTTTACGAAATAAGTGAATTGACAAAAAGTTACAAACAATCTCTGTAGATGAGTATGTATATATTCGTTCATATGCGTTTGATTCATTCACAGAAGGTAGTCTATCTAAAAGAGCTACTTCCCTGTCTCTATGGTGCGACAGGCTCTGCATCACGTAGTAGTCACTTTTTCCTTGCCAATTCGTATACCAAATAAACTGGAATTGATCAAATCATTTATACAAAATTTCTCCACAATTGAGAGTTGTGAGTGAGACTTTTATATGCTTAGTATGTAAATTGAGCAAGAAAAAGTGCCTTCTATTTCATTCAGTGCCCGTTGCACTATATGGGTAGGGGACTAGCTCTATTTCCATTTTTGTGAATGAATGAAACTATATTGATGATTCTTCCACACAAATTTTGTAATTCCTTCTATTTCCAGAAAAAGCCAAAAATAGGTTGATCAGTGAGATTGAATTAACTGTGAAAGCGAAAATTTTCGAAGGGTTCAATTATCTTAACACAATACTGATATCACTCGCACTCGATGCGAATTTCAGAAACAAAGTTAGTCAGCGAAAGAAAATAATAATAATAATAAATGTCTTCATTCACCATTGTCACAATTGATGAAGAGGCGAAGTGTCACTTTAAAGTGTTTTTCAACTTAACCTATGACCATGTAAAATAGAAATTCAATGATTCTCAGTAAGCAAATACAGAATAGGTACATTATTTCGAAAAAAAAAAAATAGAACATAATAATAAATGAATCAAAGAAGGTAATCTCATTACAAAATATTATGATGTTGGATTTGAAATTATCTACATAATCATAAAAGATGAACATAGTACTTTTTTTAAATTTTGCCGAAATATAAGGAGGATATACAGGTTACAACCGCGGTGGTCACTCAGAAACACATGGACTCATAAAGGTATTCTTTAATTTTTTTTTAAGTTCAGTAATGAAAAATTCCTGAAACTTGGCGGTAATGGATAATATTTAATTGTTGCATTATAAGTGAAACCACGCTCGAAAACTGCAGAAGAGTGTTGTGGAACAACCAGAATGTGTCTGTTTCTTGTTGGAATATAATTTATATTTTCGAAACGTTTTAATTTTTTTCTTAGGTATGATGGAGTTCCCGTCTTGATGGTTTCAGGTACGAATGTGAGAAGATGTAGCTCACGTAATGATTTCAGATTTAACTTTTTCGTTTTCCTAAAGGCTGGTGTGATGTGTTCAAACTTTCTTATTCCAACAGCGAAACGTAAACATGAGTTCTGGATCCTTTGTAATCTAGCTTGATCACGTTTTGTCAGCGCTGGACCATAGATAAAGTCACAGTAGGTAAGTTTTGACATTACCAGACTCTCACACAAAAGGAGTTTCAAATCACGACTTAGAAGGCTTCTGTTAGGGTGCAGCGTTCTAAGTGTGGTATAAGATAATTCACATAGATGATTCACGTGCTTCGTATACCGCATTTTATTATCAATCCAGAGACCAAGGTTTTTTGCCTCATTTGCCATAGGCAATATTTCGTTGTTTATAGCGAATTGACTGTATGATGTAACCTGATTCTTCCCTACTTTTGGTCCAAATATCAGAACTTTCGACTTTGATGCATTCATCTTGAGATTATGAGCTGCTGAGATGTCAAATAATTGCTGTAAGTCATGATTGATTTTATTTACCATATCCATACGCGCATTTGTTGAAATAGAGAGGTACAATTGTGTATCATCAGCATATTGATGATTATACAGTCATCCAAAAAACTTTCAAAATCGGAAATATAAACAGAAAAAACAATGGTCCAAGGACTGATCCCTGAGGTACACCAAATTTGCGTTCCACAATTTCGGAAGTTTGGTTTTCATTCACAACATACTGAGAGTGGCCTGCAAAATAGCTTCTAACAAGAGTCAGAGCACCATCACTAAAACCGTAATATTTCATCTTAGTCATCAATAGTTCATGCTCCAGGGTATCGAATGCCCTATCGAAGTCTATCAGAACCAAAACTGTTACCTGGTCTTGGTCAGTGGCAGATAAAATGTCGTCTGTGATACAAGATAATGCCGAAGCGGTACTGTAGCCTGCTCGGAAGCCAGACTGGGATGGCATAATAATATTTTTCTCAGAAGCATAGGAATTGATCTGTTTCTTCATTATCATCTCGAGTAGTTTAGAAAGTGTTGGCAATATACTAATGGGTCTATGTTCGGAATAGTTGAACGCCTTTGGTACTTTTGGAACAGCCCGAACTTTTGCACATTTCCAAGCATCTGGGTAAGTGCCAGACCTCATAGCAAAATTTATCACAAATGCTATATGTTCCAAAAGATGAAAACTAACGAGTTCGATCATTTGCTTCGAAATGCCATCATATCCCACACCATCAGATTTCAAGGATTTAATATATTGCAGGACATCGTACTTTGACACCTCGGTGAAACAAAAGGTGTTGGAATCATGCTTCAATTAATTGTATTTTTCTTGTAACTGAAGCTGGTTGGGTGTTTTATTGACTCTAGGTACATTAGTAAACTTGTGGTTCATGATATCAACATTACGTAAAAAAGGTGACAAAGCGTGGTCGGTATTATTATTAATTATTTTGAGAGTTCTTAGGCGGAAACAAGTCATTTTAGTCTTATTTTGCTGTACCGCATATTCGATATAACCTTTTTTTTTCCTTGCAATAGCCTGGTTTACGTAGTTACGAATCTTTTATAGAAATTCCAATGAACAATATTATGGCTTTTTTTATATCGAGCGTAAGCTCTATCCCTAGACTTTATCATTTGTTTGATGTTGATGTTGTTGTGACCCATTGACATAAGCCGTAAGACTCAAGAAAATTGATACTCATTATTTTTGTTGAGTTCATGAATGCTGCAAAATATTTTTTCATGTATTTGATTGATGAGTTCCTACGAGAAGTGGTATTCCACTAGACGATGATAATAAAACACCTTGATACAGTAAGCACGTATACCTTATATAGCATCTCGTCATGAATATGTCTTTAATGAAATGAATTTACCATCATTGACCGTTTATCCTGTGATATATATATATATATATATATATATATATATATATATATATATATATATATATATATATATAGTGAAAGAGTTTAGTTACCAAGAGGTAAAGTAAAGATACAAGTATCAAAAAATATTTGAATGCTCCAATGATTCCCAATTCGAATAGGATGCAAAGTGTCAACCAACGGACAGCTGTTTCGGCCTTTGGGCCTCATCAGCGTTGGGCAGACAATCCATGATCATAAACAATTTGGGAAATCTCAGAGCATGAGACTATCCCTTTGAATGCTCTGAGATTTCCCAAATTGTTTATGATCATGGATTGTCTGCCCAACGCTGATGAGGCCCAAAGGCCGAAACAGCTGTCCGTTGGTTGACACTTTGCATCCTATTCGAATTGGGAATCATTGGAGCATTCAAATATTTTTTGATATATATATATATATATATATATATATATATATATATATATATGTATATATTGATTTCAACATTATTCCTCATGATCATATTAGAAAATATCGTACTATATATATATATATATATATAATGTTGTTTTTTGAAAGAATGTAGGCTTTCACGGCCGGTGTTGTAATATCGCAAGGTTTTCGGGCTTGAGGGCCGTGTATTGGAATTTTTAATTCCGGAATTAAAAATTCCAATACACGGCCCTCAAGCCCGAATGTTGTTTTTTGAAAGAAATTTTTATCACTAAATCTATGAGAAGGTCTCTGTTCTCAGATAATAATTTCGATAAATACTAATAATACTGAAATGATTGATAGTTTCATCACATATCATCGAACAATGTAATCCTTAGATTGTTTCAACCCTCTATAACCGTTACTTGATCAACCCCTAAACGGTAGAATTGAAAATCATCCTCAGTTCGTATGGTCGTAAACCTGGTAGCCTCATTATTTTCATCATGGTCAATTGAACTGAAAGTGAAACAAAGATAGGTACAGCGAATAACCCTTAAGAAAAACTAGTTTTACATTCGTTCATTAATCTTCAGTATAATCAGTAGGTACAACTGAAGGGTAGATGGTTACGAGGGTTTAGAACAGGGTGTTTAATATGCATATGGTCTGTTACGAAAACTTTGTGGAAGGGGCCAGTTGAATGTACAGGAAGCAGCAGAGTTATTTCTTGAGAAAGTTTACTTTAGCATAATATAAGTAATATGGTTTTTCGATCGGGGGATAGATGAAACAAAAAATATATAAACAAAAAAATTCAATGTATGAATGTATGTACCTATACTTATAAGTTCATATGGTTTCACCATTGATGCAATGTGACCATCAGTTGACCCTTCCACAAATCATGTCATTATCAGAGTACACATGGATTTTGTACTAGCTTGGTGTGACGATGGGTTTGAGCTTGAAATTCAGGCTGTAGGTACCTTTTTCAATATCAACGTGTATTTTTAAATACATACTATCAAAGATTTCGCGTAGTTATCTAAATATCGCTATTAATAAATTGAATGTTTCACTACAAATTATTCATATATCGATAGCAATGAATTGAAACCGAGTATATGAATAATGCTCGTTTGTGATATAGCCTCAATAAAACATAATTGGAATACGAAATTCACATCATGTGATTCAAAATATAAAACAAAAATACACAATACTGGATTTTTATTATTTCAATAGGTATACATATGTCATAATCAGATGAACATGTCCTAATCGGATAAGTATGTCATAGTAGGTGTCAGTCAAAGATCAGGAAATAGGCGGGAAAACAGTGCAAACATTGATTATTTGATGATTTATATTTCTATCAGTAATTTGGATGCTCTTTCCGACCTCGTAATCATATTCATTGTAACTAGTGACAGATTTGATACATCCCAATTTTTTTTCATCAAAAAGCTGCAGTACCTTCATGTAGTGTCCTGCACCTGGGTGAAGAATAATGTGATATTAGATTATTAGGTAATGAGTCATTATCAATTACACAATATTCAGAATGAAGGGACCAAAATGTTGTTTTGCATATAACCCCAGTTCCAAACACGAAAAAAAATCCTTTCCTATTGAGAAGAAATCTTTGTAAGCTGAGTTCATCACTTCACTCAGAAAAATCCACAAAATCGTGTCCCGAGTGATACAATCACGAAATTCAACCCATATACCATTCGCCCCTTTAAATGTCCATCCTATTCAGTTCCGGATAGTTGTAGGGATCAAGTGAGCAAGTCGAAAACAAAGGGCAACCAGTTTTTGCAATCTTGTATTGTCCGAAGTGACATGGGAACCCCGGTATGAACTTATTCCCTGGCTGGAATTTTGTATCAGGTGAACTGTATTGTTACTGTAAGAAAATTGGTGGGCAATAATAATGTTTTAACCGTTATCAATTCGATAGAACAGAACTATGTGGTCGATTCCTCGATGGAAATATTGTTTTCATTGAGAAGAATTTTTTTAATGCTGAAATAAACTTTACCAAAATCTGTGTGTTTTTACAATATATTTCATATGTATACTGAGTTCTACCTTTATCTGAATATTGGATATTCAATACAATTGCTTCTAATAGAGTGGTGGATACTTTTGAATCGATGAGACGCATTTTTTATACCATTTGCCACCATAATTATCACAGCATAAAACCTTCAAGCGACTTCTTCTGACATAATATTCAAATTAAAAGCAGTTTTTCTCAAACATCACCATTAATTTTCAACATTTACATAGTTATCTCTGTCTCGTTAAACAAAGTAATGAGTGTGATTATCCTCTTTTAGATACAATTATTTTTACATCAATTTTGCAGAGCTCGAGTGGAATTAAAATATATCCTCATGTCATGCTAAAGTATCATGCTGAGCAATTAAGATGGCTTGAGATAGTTCCAAGTGGACAATCTTACCAACCTCCTGCTTAAGTGAATTAGCTCTCTACATAATTTTATGAACTGTGTTAATTGAGTTACAAATTTTCTACTTGATATCATCTTTTCTGATCTGTTATGGATCTCCCACGTTCATTTGCCCATCCAAATTACAGTCAAGAGAAATAAAAGTAAAGGAATACTAATTTGGTCTAGACTGGTTCACTCGTATTGGCTTTGTTAGTTACGATCTCCGTGAATTGATCCATATTATTGAATGCACTTTTTTTACGACTGAATGATATTATATTGAATCAAATTTCTTCTGGTTTCTATTATAATCAATCCTACAATTACCAGACTTTTCGCAACACAAAATGAAAGTAGTAATAATTATATTACGGAGAATTTTGAATTTCGAGAAAGTTATTTAGTGAGAACTTATAACCTTATTTTTATTGGAGTCTTGATATAGGGCAGTTCTGAAGTGTCTATCATCATAATGTGACTCAAGTGCACGGGGTAAAACAATACACGATATTCCAGAGAACACATACTGTATAACTGCAGCTACAACTCTTCTGCATCTCTGTTGAAAGTGGAAGACCAAGTTTATTGAAAAAAGGAACACGAAGTCATCTCCACATACATTTTATTCCAACAGAAATAAAAAAAATATGTGGAGATGTCTTCGTGTTCATTCTTTCGATTAAATTAATTATTTGAGGGTTTCTTTTCCAATTCACACCTTCAATTTTACAGATTATATCTGAGCTATGTATAATCGTGTACTTTTCTACTCAGCTGGAAGTTATTATAGTTCATAATGCATATGATATAGCCGATCATTGTCACGTAATATTCTTTTCATATAATTTTCTTTTTCAAAACTGATGTCTCTTCAGCCTCAATTATTTTCAGTAGCTACAATTTTTTCTCCCCGATCATTTCATTTTCACCAGGAATTTCTGATAACTTGTACTACTAGTACTTGAAATGCTGTCATTTATGTGTATAAGTTCGAATCCACCTTCATTCTCCTTTGAGGAAGTTCTTTCTGCGTTATGCTTTGTTTAGTTTGCCTGATTGATCGCTACACTAACTATTGGTAACAGTTTTATTTGGCAAATTATGTCACTGCAAAGTGTTTGGACCTTTCTCCGTATAGCTAATCAAGTCCTGGATCAAAACTTATTTCTGCTTCATGGATATGGTCCTCAAGAGTGACGGATGTTCAGTATAGATATATTTTTCTTAAGGTTGTCTGAACTTTGAAGTGAATTTCAGGGAAAACTTAGTTATGGACGACTTATATAATAACAAATATTTTCGAACCTTCTAATCACTCTGAAATTCGAAATCAATGCTATTTTCTTTTTTGTCACAATGTTTCCTGAACCTGGATATTGAAAAATGTGAAAATACATATTTATCGCACAGCACCCAGTTTCGAATAAATGTTGATACCAACTCACGTATTTTGAACCGCTGAACACGAATCCGAAGTTAAAACTTGTCGGTCTCCCTTCATTCTGTAGGCCGTTTAGATTTCAGGAGAAGGGTATTTCCCGCCTCATTTTATGTACCAAAAAAACTACTTGGTCTAATGTTTGCCATTTACAACTATTTCCAACTTCTTATTTTTTTTTGAATTTTCAGCATTTTTCAGTCATTTCTCTCTCAATCGAATTCTCGATACGATATTTCAGTGAAATGAACAAAAAACGTGCATAGCGATTGTTGTTAATTGTACAATTATTTGTAAATATTACCTGACTAATTCAAACGTGTGTAGTCCGAGCGTAATACTGTGCAAAAAAGAAGGTGGAATAAGTACATGCCATTTATCCGAACTTTGAAGGCAATAACTTCGAGACGTTTCGGATTCTTGTTCAACTGCTCAAAATACGTAAGTTGATACCGAGTGCTGTGCCATAAACGAATATTCAGCAAAACAATAATTCAATAATCTCAATGAAATGAATTCTATGAACAAGCGGGAATAATTCACTTTTATTCATCATAGCATGACAATACCCACTCTGAAACGTCATTCACCCTCTCTTCATCGACCATGGCTTACTTCTAGATTAAGAACAAAGCGGTTTCAGATCGCTCAGTTCGACGAGTAATACGTGCTGAAAGTGACTTGGCCCGCACATAAGTCACACTGACAGGAGAGAACCTAATGAATTAATTCCCATTGTCGTCCGGTGCAGTCCGAAAAGACGCAGGGAGCGGATAACTAATCAAAAAGTTCATTAGTCACTAGGAAAGACCGATGCTGGAAGTCTCACTAATTAAACAATGTCATTCCGGATTAATTTCTGTATACCGGTCTATACAATAAAATATGAAAGTGTTCAAGGTTGAGAGAGGCCAGGTAGAATTCCTATCAGTGTTAATATAAAAATTCACCGTGTTGGAATAAAGAGTATGAATTTATAAAATGGATTGCTTGTTGATGTTCGGCTTACGACCGAGAGATACTGGGTTCGAACCCTGAATGGGGCATAGACTTTTCTCTGTCGTATTGGACAATGATTCTGCGATGTTTGATGATTGGGTCGATAGCGCTCGGTATGAAATACTATAAATCACTATAACTACTCGACTACTACAAATGAAGCAAAATCTATGGGCGACATATACCGGGTTACAACAACGAATCAGTTTACTCGGCACCATTCATCAGTACGAACTTCGAGTAACAGGCTATTAAATAATCAAATTTCCTTGGTTTTCTCTGATTTTTGAAGTGCCCCACAGTGTTGATGGTGATCGTGGATCTGAGATCAAGCAACAATAATGGCGACTGATGATTCTGACCTGAAACGGCATGCTATCAATCATATCTACACAGTAGGTTGATGGACTAACATCTGTCATAAAACAACTACTCTCCTGGCAAATACCACGGAGGCCGTTGATTTTTATTCGACAAGGACTAGTGCAGGTTTCTACACAAAAAAAAATCCTGCATATGCGTTCGGTGAAACAAATTTCGTTTTTTTTTTATTTTCAGGACGGGATTTTCATCAGTGCAAGGTAGTTTCCACGAAAACTAACACGAAAATCGTTGTTCTCCCAAAATTGGAGGACTTTTTCTGCTCTATTGTCGTACCTCGACAAAGGCTAAAGTTAAAAACGAAAAAAATAAGCCGTCATCGCGTCACCTACCAAACAGAAATCTAAATGTACTCCATTTCTCGTTCAACGAAAAGTAGAAAACTTTCCGACAATCGGTGAGCATACGTGAAGACTGGCTATAATATCAAATCACCTCGGGATAATTTCAACGGGCCAGCCTCAACTATACTACAGTAGGTTGATGGTGAAATTGTAAAATTAATGAAAATTATTGCTATATCATATATTAGGAGGGTTGGGACTACATGTACCAATTTGATTATATAAATGTAATAGTTGTTTTCCGATTATATGATCTTCTCCTGATGAGAATTCAAGCAATATCACGACCTTCGAAACTGGACAGATTGTTGGACCATATAAATAATGTAACTCGGCTATTTTCAGAACCTCGAATGCATTTAGACCGTAAGAACTGTTGTAAAAAATGTATTGATTAGGGTCAGTGAGCTAGTCGAATTTATTTCAAAGAGGATTTTCATGATGATCTAGGAAACTTTCATAGAAGATTGTAAAACTGTATATAACTTTATTGATTCTCAAATCATCAACTGATATGTAACTAACAACTTTTTTCATTGACATTCTACTATTACTAAATATTTTAAGAAACATTATTATAGTCTTGGGGAGTGTCCACATCTTCTTCTTGAAAATCCTTGAAGTATTTTGAAACGACTCGGTCTAGAGTCTAGACTGAGGAATGCTCTCTTCAATCTGCTGTGATTTTTCCCGGTGATTATCGATTGTTTGATGATTGTTTCTAGAGACACGGGTACCACTGATATGCTTGAATCAGATGAGGTAGTAACCAGCAAATAATTTTTGAGCATGGTTGACTTAATTCAGTCAAATTCATTGTCAAACAAGAAAGATCATGAAAAAGTATTGATATTCATGAATTATTATTTCTGAAATTCAACTGATACAATGAGCAGAATCAAAAATAGAAATATGATGACGTAATATTCCTCATTTTGATATATTTTCTCGAGGGGTAAACCACTTGCGGAAATGTGTACACAAGAATTCCATTTTCCCGGGAATTCCATGGAATTCCACGGAATTCCAAAGGAATTCAAAGGAATTCCATGGAATTCCACGGAATTCCAAGGAATCCCACGGAATTCCACGGAATTCCAAGGAATTCCATGGAATTCCATATTGGTGAAATATTTCACTTTTTCGTTAATATGATGTCAACAATGGCTTTAACAAAAAAACAGTGTTTTCGGGAAATTATACATTTATTATATATGTTGAATACGACGAAATACACACATTTCTGACATATTTATATATATTGCACATAATAAAAACATCACTTTCTAGGTAATGAAACTGAATCAACTTCAAATACTGGAACGATAATAATAATTCAGTGAAATTAACTCAACAATAAATAAATTCTGAATTAAAACGGTAGATTTGAAAAAAATTGTTATATTTCTTTGTAAAGTCTTTCAATGGTGTCTCTATCTCTCTGGCAGATCGTCATTGGTTCACCCATCATACTAATAGGGCCATAAAAAATATGACATTTATCGACCACATCTATATCATGTCGTTTTGGCCAATAAAACCCTGATGCATATTCTTTTAGGAATTTCATATTATACTTATCTCCTTCATTATCGATTACTTTTCCCACGTACCACATTTCATCATACCAAACGGCATAATACTTCTCGTTTTCTATCTTGATTTCTTTGCATTTGATTTCAATACCTTCATAGCTCGACTGATCTCGTGAATGGCTTACATTAGACATTTCAGATGAAATATTATGTGCCGCAGTGTGGACTTTAATTTTTTTAAGTGTTCACTATCTCTTATGACCAGCTGGGATTTTTCTTCATTATATGTGAACAAATCAGATGAAATTGTCCTACTGTAATTCTTGATATCATAAAATGATCCCTTTTTTGATTCAATTCCAAATAAAACTCCACTTTCATCGAGTCCATACCAGTTACAGAGACATCCTATTCCCTTCGCTGATTTATTGTGAGTTCCTTGCATTCTAGTGGACGCAATATCTATAGAGTAACTGCGTTCTTTTTCAGACCCCGTTAAATAGCTGAAACACAAAATTCTTCCAATCACGATATGATTCAAAATGTTTTGTTTTTCGTTCAACTCGAAATCATCTCTTGTTTCAAATAAACACCAATCGGCAATTGATATACTATCCTCATCAGAGAAAATATCCTTCGCACTCAGTGAAATAGATTGTGGGGAGAGTTTTATATTTTTTCTTGTAATGAATCTAGACAACCGATCAACACTCACTCTCTCACTTTTTGTTTCTAATAGCCAGCATAACGATGATTTTCTTATAATAATTTTTTTCTGTCCTATGTTGATTTCCACAAATATACTTTTTGGGGATAATTTTTCACTTTTTATCTTACCACTAAAATCCTTCAGTGATAAATCCTTCTTGAGACTAGCTAAGTTGGTCATATCCAGAATCTCATCCATGTCCAGAGCCGATGTTGTAGCTGTCTCATTTGTATAATGTTGGATTATATCTTTTATTGTCATGTCTGAGACCTCATCTTCAATATCAAGAATTCCGTCATCAATGTCAGCGTCATCATCACTATCCACTTCTTCTTTTCCATCAGATTTCTTTCCTGGCATTATGTTTATGTCTGTGATTTTTCCCTCCACTGTTAGTCCTAATTCAGTTGCATCAGATAGAGCATCGGATAAAGCATTTGCCACAGTTTCTTCTATTAGTTTGTCAGTGATATCCGCCAATTTCGTGAAATTCACATTTATATTGCTTTTCATATTTTCTCTAGGAAAACTAAAATCACCATTGAGATCATGCATCAGCCAGTTGATCGTACTGATTCGATTAATTCTATCCAAAATATCCTTAATGCTGAAATTTATAACGGTGGAGAAAGTTGATGTCAGTGAACGGGCAGCTCGAAATTTCTCACATGCCTGGCTGCTCAATAGCCAAGGGATGAATGAATCGTCTGCTGAAGAATTACTTCTCAATCGGAGAATGGTGTTGATCAAATTGTGGGCATTCATTTCTATGCAAATATAGGAATTCGAAGAAATGAATTTTTTTTTCAACGAATACACTTTGGACTCTTCAACAGAGAGTCTCCAGATCCTGAGAATGAAAACTACGTACCATATTTTATAGAGTCTTTCAGTTGGTTTCAAAGATTTATCACAAAAAGCAGAGAGTGAATAGTTCATCAATTTCAGATACATCAAAGTACCATCAGAATCTGGAATAGATTTCAGAAGTAGCATTACCTTATCTGAGCACATTTTTTCGGCGGCTTTGAAATTCATTTTGTCTTCCGGCTTGAGATCTGACTGCACCAGGAAATGTTTGTCTTTAGAATACTCTTTCATCAAAATCTGTAAGTGAGTCACCGATGCCGTATATTTCCCAAGAGGAAGTACAACTGATGGTTTGAGGAAGCGTGTTCGTAATTTAGTACAAATATGCACTGTGTCCCGAATGCAACCATAATCAGATTTACTGAATTGATCAACATGGAACCAATCCCAACTTGGATTATAAACAGAAGGAGATAAATTGCATTTGATTCGCATTGCCTTCAATACTCGCGTATCACCATCCCCTGAAAATCCCAAAATCTCAATACCACATTTTCTCAATTTGGTGTATCACTTTCATGAAATTCGTAATGAGAAGTTGGTTTTCATCAGATTTTTCAAGCTGTCTGAGGAAGCGTGCACCTCTTTGATATCTGATTGTTTTCCACCTGGAATTTGAAACAGATTGTTCATTTGAGTTTTCGATACCAAGTTTTAGCTCATGATCTGGTGATATAGAAGTATCAGAAGTCGATCTTGGGATTCCTTCTCTAATAACTCTATTCTCCAAAACGGTTATTTTATTGGACGATTGCAATTTGGTCGCTGATTCTGTAATTATTTTACTTGAACTAGATAATTCTGAATCATAATGCTGAGCTGAAGAGGGTTTTTCATGAATTTTTTTGAAATATGTCGTAATATCTTTCTTAGCAAGATATATAGGACGAGTGGTTCCATCGATGGTACCATTCAGATGTTTCCTGAAGTGTTTATGGAAATTCCCGTAAATCCATCTCCTTTGATAACACGATTTTTGGTAATTCTGAGTTAGCGTCGATGAAGTTCCACAAAAACAGTTAACATTACACTCCATAACCTGACGATCATCTTGGGAATCAGATTTTAGAGAACACGAAACAGTTATGTTGTTCAATAATGATTTATATTTTGTGCATTGTTCATTGTTGCAAACTTCCTTCACCCAAGAAGTAATTCTTTTCATCACGAATGCATTCTCTTCAGATAAATCTAGTACTTTCCTGCGCAATGGTGATCTTGATCGGCTTCTCTCTTCAAATTTCGACTCTAGCTGATTAGGTTTGCGATGTCTTCCCTTATCATGAGTACTTGGATTCACTGAATATTGTGATGTTTCCTGAGCAAATTTGTTCTGGTAGTAATCCTTCAAAAGACCTAATGCCGTTTTATAACCAGGCGGAAACAGATACTTCCCAGGGCAAGCACTGAAGATTCCAAAATATTTTATATATTGGTCTTCACGAATAATTTCTGGCAGAGTTTCTCGACAAAACTTCTCCATGTTTTGTATATCTCCATCTGTTATTTTTGAAATGATTGCAAGAGATGTGTACCCATTGATATGAAGTATATTTTTCAACTGTTCTGGTATTGCAATGTGTAATTCTTGTTCTGCATCGGCCATACCTTCTATGAGCCCAGGTATTGTCCCCATCGAGGTCTCCATTCTCTTCAAGATCTGTAAAAATGAAATGGGTACCTTCAATTCGACATTTCCATGCCTTTTCAAACGCGAACCCTACTGTTAATTCACATCGTATATCATCTTGACAACAGACTTAATAACTGTGTTAACTTATGAAGAAAGGCAATCCATGTTTTTTTTTATGAAAAACACACGCTCGTGAACGGGAAGGTTTAGTTTATTTTGACCATGGTTTAGACCTAACGGGGCCCTATTCAGACCCGAACGTAGTGAATCAATAAGCTTTGAAAATTAATTATCACACTTAAAAGATGAATATATTTCTAATCGCGCTTTTTAAAAAACGCACTGAAAAAAAATTCAAATTTCAATTTATACCGTGTGTGAAAGCCAAATGGAATAAATTCATTATTTCGGTTACTGTAGATATTTTTGAAAAATCATGAAACACGTCAAATGTCACCCCTACCTTCAACCCCCTTCGAATGACAGGTACAACCCCCATTTTTTTGAATGGGAAGTATAGGCTTGTGATATACCTATCGTTTGAAAAGTCTCTCCATTCTCTTTTCAAAAATTCTATTGCTTTCAAGCGAGCTTTCAAGTTATTTGCAACAACTAAGGTATTATACTCAAAAACAAAAATGTGATTCAAAGCGTAATGAAATCTAGAATACTTAAAATAACTATGGATGTTAACGAAGTAGATGTTCAAAATGTTCACCGCGAACGTACACTGTAATAAGTTTTGATTTTAATTTATTATATCTTAATCGTTGCAATAAACTTCAAAACGATAACATATTTGAATAGAGAATGAAGAGACCTTTCAAACGTTATATCACAAATGTATACTTCCCATTTGAAAAATTTCAGTTGTATCTGTCATTCAGAGGGGGTTGGCGGTGGGGAGAGCATTTTTACTTTGAAGAATGTCAAAATATAATTTACATCTGACGTGTTTCGGGATTTCTAAAAATATTTACAGTAACTGAAATAATGAATTTATTCCGTTTGGCTTTTACCGAGGCTTTCACACACTCTATATATTTACTCGAAAAATTAGTAACGAATCCCATCTGCTGTCTTGAATGTGCCACCTTGAATTATTTCTGGAAGAAACTGTCAATGGAATGACCAATATCATATTCAAATGCACAAAAATTGTCTACTGTCTCGATTTACGAATTCTGCTCGCATTTCGTTTTCTTCAACCCCCATAATCCCACTCTTGGCAATTTCAAATGAAAGAATCGGACCGAGAATCGGCCCATAATCACAACACTCCACTACAGTGGATCGATCCATCATCTTGAATATATGAATCGTGACAAAAAAATCATAACCATCGACTTCAAAAACCCCACCGACACTATTTCGAATCGAATCGGACCGAGAATCGGACCTTAATCACAATATTGGATTTATTACTTTTGTTGAAAAAAAATCGTAATCTTCGACCTTGAAAAACCCCCATATACCAATTTTGGATCTCGAATCCGACCTTAATCAACAATTTTTGTTCGTCATCTTGGAGCCGCCATCTTGAGTTCCTTAATTCTGACATAAAATTCATACCTCCGACCCTAAAAACTCCAACATTTCGAATTTAATCGGGTCGTTAACACAAAAGTTAAATATTTTTTCGTGTAAAATCGTGTTCTCTCTGAAATAAACACCTATACAGACGAAGTCGGACAGCAAAAACCTTGAAGGGATAACCCTATTCGAATACAAAATTTAATCCAAATCGTTAGAGCCGAGTTACAGCCGTTATCGAGATTATAGCAATTTCTACACTCTCCTACCGCACCACAAGCCACCCAAGCCCAGCAAAAAATAAAATTTCGACCCATATTTCGACCCGATACATCAAAGACGCCAATCAGGAGTGAATATAAATGTGTTACGAGATGTGTTACTTGCATACGCTGAATAAACTTTTCAATTCAACCTTCACAGTTGAACCGTCGAGGGCTGCTAGAAGATTTTATGCAGATTTGTGTTCATCATGCAAAATTATCTCAAAAGTTATCCACGAGGTTACTCAAGTAGGTACTGCAGAAATTATCACATTTCGAGGACCAGGTGTAAGCACTGCAAACAGCGAGGTAAAAAGCAAATTAAACAGCACATTTTTTGTCAAGTAGGTAATCGCCAAATGAGAGAATGGTTCGACTTTAATAGATTATAATAGGTTGACTTACCTTTCGCAAATACTGGAAAATAAGTTGTCGATTTTATTTGATAGAACACTTGGCGGTTTCCTTAAAAACTTCGGAGGAATCTACAAGTCAGGCCAGGTCTGTTAGACTTGAGAGTCGAGTAAGAGATCATTCGGCTTCGCTGTCGGGGTAGTTCGGTTCCATACGGGCTACCAGAACAGTTGCAATCAATGGGTCAGTTGAAGCTTGGAGAGTTTTGCACTACTTCGTTATACAATAAATAAATATGTTACTGGTCAAAACCGCGCCCGAATGAAAAACTATATTGGACCGAGCGAGGGAACGAGACTGTCGGGTGTCTTCGAGGGAGTCTCTTACTGTTTACGGGGAACAGTAGAGAGTAGAGATAATCTAACTCGTAATATTATGAGGAACTCTGTGACGACATCGCTTTTCATTACAAAGATATTGCTTTCAAAATAGCTGATAAGGTTAGGTTGATTTTCTTTGAAAACGAGGATTTTGTAAAACTTCCAGGTTTGATTTATCCAATTTTGTTGCTCTATAAAATGGCAATTTTTCGTCTACGACATCTGATTAAACATTAATTCCATTCTGATTCCGGGTTATAACATCATCAATTAAATTAAATGAATACATGAATTCCAAAGAATTCCATAGAATTCCACGGAATTCCAAGGAATTCCACGGAATTCCAAAGGAATTCCACGGAATTCCAAAGGAATTCCACGGAATTCCAAAGGAATTCCAAGGAATTCCACGGAATTCCATGGGAATTCCACAAGTCTGTACACAAGAATTCCACAGTGGTTTACCACTCGTATTTTCTGGAATAAGCATATGGATTGTTTAGCATATAGACTATTTGAAGACAGTTGCAACACTGATTCTCTGCACAAATCTACAAATCTTTTGCCTTCCAAATTCAAACAACCAACTTGATGCGCTTATAATAAAACTTGTCTCAAAAATATCGAATAAGTGGAGATTTTGTAAACTCAACGATTCTTCTCCTTTTTACATATAAAAAATTACACATCTTGATGATATTTTCACTGAGCAGTTTATAAACCGCTTCATTCACTTTATTATTGATTTCCATCAACTGATTCCATCCCTCTTCTCGTACCTAAACATGGGATCTATCAAATAAAAACTATACCAGGTCAAAAAAAAATGTGTATATGCTTTACTTTCACCATGAGAGCCACAAAAACAAGAGCTATCGAAGTAATGTTCAATCTCACTTCTTTTGACATACTTTTCCGGAAAGCAGCTATAATATGACCATGGGCGTCTACACCAAATTGGCATCGACCCGAGTGCGACTTTAGAAGAAGGCGCAATACTGCTGGTAGAATGAAGCATTTGTCGAAAGTCCACTACTGGTGCCAAACACATATTGAATTGCATCCTGATTTATCTGCAACAAAACTTACAATACACCTGAAAAGATCTACACTTAGACGTGGAATATGACATCTACATGGATATGTCCAAAAGATCGAAATTCCATATTCGGTGTTTACTCACGATCTTTGTGAATACCTATCGAATGGACCCTGCGAAAATGCCTGCAAACCAAGCTCATATGAATGTCAATGGCTGCAAATGAAACACCTGAAAAAGTTATAAGTGGTGGAACTGTGCACATCCACACCGATAGCAGAGCACTGCTTGCCTCGAAGAAATCAAAAGACACATTCACGCCAATAATATAATACCACCATGCCCTAGTTGAGGCCTCTCCGAGTAATATCATCACTCTGAATTATGTCGTTGACTTTCTAGCCGGGAAAACTGATGGTTTGAAACATTTGAGACCATGGTATAATTCACCTTATGCTGCTTATTCAATCGCTATGATGGAACCACCAACTGCAATCTCTAGTGAGAACTACTGAGCAAAAGGCAGAGCCCTGTGCGGCAAAAGTATGCTAATTGTCTTGGGTTTCGAAGCGCTCTGCGGCATCTTATTGATTTATTCGGTAGAGCGTTTGCTATTCCAATTGTAGGGAAACCTAGAAAACCCACAGTGCTACCGGGTTGGTTGGTGTATTCAATCCAGATATCCCACCTTCTACGATTGGTATCTAGGCAACCAACAATTGCCTATCGTATCGAGCCGGCCAGAAAAATTCTGCCCCGACCGCTGATTGAACCAGCAGTGAAAGAGCCTAATTGAATATACGAACCTCGCCGTAGGCTGCTTGGCCACACCGACTATGATGTGTCAAAAAGCATGTCTTATCGCTTTGGGTCCTACCAAGAGCATAGTAACCTCTTGTAGTTTTGTAATTTTACGAGTATTTATAAAATATTGAATTACGTGTTGATAACTTATTGTAGGAAATTAAAAAGTACCAGACTGAACTCGAATACTACGACTTTAAAGTTAGCTAAGTATAATTTGCCGAATTCGATAGAATGATTTCATTCGTATATTCCGTGAAAATTATTGCTAGAGCTTCTTCATGGTAATATCATTAGTACACTATCATTCCGTCTAATGAGTGCCAAGTAAACATCAGTGTTCAAAATAGATTAATTACCCATGATTCATATAACCATCATTAAACAATGCGGAAAAACAGTATGCGCTATTTCGAAATGTGGAATGTATACACCTACACAGAATTAGATATGTGGCAAACTTCTAATTGCCGTCTATATTCACGGAATATAGTTGTACATGAAAGGCAAGCCTTATATCTTCTTGACTTACATGTTTGCATACTGGGTGAGTCGAATATGATAAACGATGCAGGGGGCTATATATATATATATATATATATATATATATATATATATATATATATATATATATATATATATATATATATATATATATATATATATATATATATATATATCACAACGGCAACTTCTAACTTGAAGATTCCGACTTACAACTGAAAAATTCTGACTCAGAATTCAGGACTATATTTTTATGACATCCAACTCAGAAATTCTGACCTAGAACACGAAAATACATTTTCCGACCTTCCTTCTGAAGCGAAGCGCCGGTTGAATGCCTCCAGTTTTTATTGGTGTTAGGCTAAACGGAGTATATTGGAAACATAACAAAGTACAACCATTTCACCATATTCAATTCACTGAGTGCATTCATTTGTATCACATTCATATTTTTCATCTCGAAAGTATCTCTATATGGGGTCAGACTAGAAAAACCCTGAGGTAGAATTTGCCTGTCGTGAAAGACAACTAAAGGAATAAACTTAGGTGTGAAAGATGCCTTCACCAACGCCCGGTGAAATACCACCATATCAACTATTACGTACTGTGAAGTGATGATTCACGCTTCAGTATATGGTTGATATTTCCGGTTTTCGCCCAATTATTCAATTCGAAAAATGATGATGATATCTCCCAGAGTAAAAAATTGCGGAAGGAAAATACCTCCCCAACCGGATTTCCGAGTGGGAGGTACTCGGGGGAAACCTTTCTCGATGGTATTGATAATCGGTTATCGGAACAGTCGCGGAGTGAATAAAAATATCAATATCGTGCATCACCATCTGCAAACCGAAAAACTTGACATTCTTATTCTATCTGAAACTCAGGTCAATTCATATACACATATACTTTGCTCTGGTTATGAATTCTATTCTCGCTTTCGTTTTACGCTGGTGTTTGTTTATACTCTAGGAATGATTTATCGTGCCAACGCAAAGAAACTACTCTGTTTCCTTTTTCAAGCCTTGCGCAAATATTATTTTGGAGATTTCAGTTTTGTGTCGTTTCAAAAGTTTCAACATGTGACAATGCCATGAGTAACTGATCGATAGTTATACCAAGTGTAGATTTCAGCATAACCTACTTCGAACTGAAAGTTCCCAGTCCAACTCACCCCTTTAGGTGTCCAACATTGATTTATATTCAATGAGAAAGTAGCAATGTCCTAATTTCCGTTTAATGATATACAAGTAGACTATTTTGTTTCATTCTGTTCTCAGAATTTTCATATTCAAAATGATTGCATTCACAAATCCAATGCCAGACAGCTGTTTCGATCCATCAGGTCACATCAGTGACACTTGCCTGAACTGTGAACACAAACATTTCGAATTATCTACTCCTTACGAAGCAAATCTCTGAAACTGGTGCAGATGGTGTAAACCTCCAAGAGGCAACGCCATCTGCTGGGTGACGACCAAAGTCTCAAACTCCTACTGCCCAAGGCTCTTACAGCGGGCTATCTATCGCACGGCGAAGCCGCAACAAATAGCCCGCCGGGATCGAGAATTGACTTCCTTCAACTTGTAGAAAGCTGCAGCCCTTCACATTAATTAAGAATATTGGATATTCTTTTTTTTTTTTTTTCATTTTTTCATTTCTACGCTTTGGAAAGAAGTACATTATCAGAAAAGTTGACCTACAAAATATTGAATAATTCTATATAAGAATATTCAGTATCGAGTTGGCAATGGTATTTTTACTTCTTTGTTATGACATTGAAAGTTTTTCGACTGTTCAGCCTATCAAAATTTGTTTTATCTGTGTTTAATAAACGTGAAACACTTCTACTATTAGAAAAAACGATACTTTATTCCACGATGTAAATTACAATTCGATACTATCTGAATCTGACATCGACTGTCTGTCAACAAGCAACAGTAACCATCTCATACAGTATGATATTAGATCACGACAGTTTCTCCCCCACTTATTTGTGGAATCTCATAAAGGAATGTCAATGAAACACAATCGACTATTTTCATCTGCTTGATCTCATATGAAAACCTTCGAAACGCCTTGGTAATTTGCGCTCCCTACGTGGACGTTCTGAAACTGCTTCTGGTATAGATTCAGGGGCCTGATTATTCAAAAGTTGTGACCCGATTTCAGCGGTGGGAGGACCTCGGGGAACATCGAAGGATTGGCATGGACCAAAAATAACATGTTTTTCTTGCTTTCTTATCATAGTTGGTCGAAGTTGATTGATGTGTCGTTTCAACGATCTTCCGGAATCCAATACAACTATATAATGACGTGAACCTAACTTTTTTTTAACTTCTCCGAACCGCCAAATACGACGATTGTTAATGAATAATCGAATCTGGACTCTCTCCCCCACTTGAAAAGAACGACAGGATTTCGTAGGAAATTGTGACTGTTGTGGTTTGTATGGAAAAATTGCATTCAATCGAATTCGAAAATTTCGATGAAGGTAAAATTCAGCTGGTGATTTTCCGCAAGCGAGTGGCGTCGCTCTATAACGAAATAAAATGTTTTGTACCTTGTTTTCGATTGATAAGTTTTCGTCTGTCGCAGCTTTCAGTCTATTTTTGAGAGTTTGAACATTGCGCTCTGCTAGACCATTAGTGGCTGGATGACCAGGTTCAATGAATTTTTGAAAAATTCCATTTGCTCTGCAATATCCATGATATTCTTCGCTTTGGAAAATCGAAGCATTGTCCGACACAATGACTTGAGGGTATCCATGCGACACGAATATATTTTCCAATAGTGATATTGTAGAAGAAGTTGAAGGCGCGTTCTTGATCGTTTTGATATCTGCCCACTTGGACTTTGCATCCATTACTACCAGAAAGAATCGATTCTCGAATGGACCGGCATAATCGATGTGAATTCTTTCCCAGTTTTCTTGAGGCAATTCCCAGGGATGTACCTGAACTTTTGGAGGATCAGCTCGAACTGAGGCACAGTTTTCACATTCTCTCACCAACTTCTCAATATCCCGATCAATATTTGGCCAGTATACATAACGGCGAGCAAGTTGCTTCATCTTTGTGATTCCAAGATGAGTGTGGTGAAGCTCTTCCAAAATCTTCGAACGCAAACAGCTTGGTACAAAAATTCGATCTTGTCGGAAAATGATTCCGTCTGTCAATGTATATTCGGAATCTATTGAATTTGATTGAAGTTCTCTTACAATTTCACTGAGCTCTGGATCTTTTGATGTTTCTTCCTTGATTGTTATGGATGTGATTTCATAGCCGGAGATCTGGAAAATTGTTTCAGCATATAACTGGTTCACTTCTTCACCAATCAGTTCGTCAGATGAAATTATAGACTGCTGAACTGGGGCTCTGGATAAACAGTCAACGTTTTGGTTTTCTTTTCCTCTTTTACTCTCACAGAGTAATTGAAACCTGATAGAAAAGATGCATAACTTAGCAAACGAGCTGATGTCATTTGAGGCAATGCTTTATTATGGTGGAATATTCTGGACAACGGCTCATTATCAGTGATGAGTTCGAACTGCTTGCCGATGAGGTAATTATAGAAGTGAATAAGACCAAAAATGATAGCAAGAGCCTCACGGTCGAGCTGGCTGTAATTTTGTTCTGCAGTAGTTAGAGAACGTGAAGCGAAAGCAATTGGTCGCTCTGTGCCTTCAGTGGTGTGGCTCAAGACTGCGGCAACACCTGTTGGACTGGCATCCGTTGTCAATATGAGTGGCAAATCCGGATTGAACGGTATGAGAACACGTTCACTACATAGTTCGTTTTTCAGTTTAATGAATGCTGTTTCGCAACTGGGAGTCCATACCCAAGGTTTCCCTTTCATTAGCAAACAACGAAGTGGATAGGACGTTGTAGAAAAATTTGGTATGAATCTGGAGTAATAAGTAACTAAACCAAGAAAACGTTTGATATCATCAACATTCGAAGGACTTGGCATGTTTTGAATGGCTGAAACTTTCGATGGGGACTTACTTATTTTATTGAATCCCACCACATGTCCTAAATATTCAATCTTTGGTTCGAAAAATGAACATTTATTTTTATTGAGATGCAAATCGTACTGAGAAAGACGTTGAAGACATAACTGAAGATTTTGGATGCATTCTTCCAATGTTGAACCATGGACAATAATGTCATCGAAATAAGACTCTGTTTTGGGAAGCCCTTTTAAGATTTGAGATAAAATTCTATTGAATTCAGATGGAGCTGTCTTAATTCCGAAACTAAGGCGATGCATGCGATATGTGCCTCTATGAGTTGAGATTGTCTGAATCATGCTACTTTCATCATCAACATTCAGGTGCAAATAAGCTTTATAGAGGTCCAATTTGCAGAAATACTTCGAATTTCTCAGACTATTCAGGATATCGTCGATGCGTCGAATAAGATGGTTCACCTGCACTAATCTTTCGTTGACACCGCATTTGTAGTCGACACAAAGGCGTACTCCACCATTAGGTTTTCGAATAACGACCAAAGGGGAACCCCAATCTGTTGATACAAGTGGAGAAATTATTCTATTTTCTATAAGTGAATCTAGTTCTTTATCGACAAGTTCAATGAGAGCATATGGGACACTGCGTTCTCTTGTGAAAATTGGCTTAGCTCCCGATCGGAGTTGTAATGTGACTTGAAATCCCTGAACACAGCCAACTTTTTCTTCAAAAATGGTAGCAAATTATTTGAAAATATCTTCATCAGATCTGATTGATTGAATTTGAGGAACTACAGGTGACATATTTTTTTCTGAGTCGAGTTGTTGCAGTTCTATGCCTAAACCTCGTATCCATTGACGCCCTAGCAAAGCTTCATGGCCAGATGGCACGATATGCAAATCTCCAGTAATGCATTTTCCTTCATAAGAAACATTGACATAAATTTTGCCTTTCGGTTGAATGATGTTACCTGAGTAGGACTTGAAAGCAATATTTGATACTTCGATTGGAATATTCAGGTCGAGCTTGATAAAATCATCCTCAGAGAGAAGGGAATATTTTGCACCAGAATCGACCTCGAACTGCTGGCTTTTTCCATTGAGTTGAACAGTTATTATATATTTGTCACTATCGACCATTTCGAATAAATCAACAACGGTTGATATTTTATTGAGACCATAGGAGGGGTAATTTGGATTCATTGACATAGATCTCTGGGAATTCGTGTTACTTGTTTTATTTTTCGACATTCTGATCAAAGTTGAAATACATACTTTCGACACATGCCCCTCCTTTCCACATGATCCACATTTTATTTTCGATTTTTCTATCCGACAATCCTGGATTTTATGATTTCCTCGGCCACATCTGATACATAAGTGTTCTATACCCAGTGCTACATAATCTATATGTGGATATCTATATCTACTAGATGATCTGTGACCTCGTTTCGAAGTGGAACTATTTCTGGTTCTATTGGAATACCGACTTGATGAACTTTCAATTTTATTGATGTCTTTAGCGTTGTAATTGATATTTCTGGAGCCGGTTGGGTGTGAAAATTCCTTACTTTCTATATTTGATGCTTCTAGAGCAATAGCTTTGGCAAGAATTCCATCGAAAGTTGTAACATCAGACTGTGAAATCTGTTCTCGAAGCCAATCGTCACGCAAACCACGAATGAACTGCGCTCTTAGAAACACATCAGCTATAGAAACGTCTTTCTTACATGAGCAAGTAATAGAAAATTCGCATTCAGCTAAATCACGTTGAAGAGCAGCAACGAATTCGGCTATGGTCTGTTGATCCTTTTGAAAAACGTTCAAGAAATAATGTTGAGCAACAACAACACTTTTTTTTGGAATCAACATTTTTTTCAATGCCTGGATGAGTTCATCTAATTTGAGATTTTTCACGGGATTTTCAGGTCCCAAGAATGCCGCCAAACTATTATAATGAGTTGAACCAATACTAACACATAATAATTGTGCAATTTGTTCTGGATCTGTAACACCTTTCATTGTATAATAATTTTCGAATCGTTCTAGATAGCAAGCAAACTTTTCCTTCCGTGTGTCGAAATTTTCGAAGGGTAAAACACTGGCAAAATTCGAAGGAGATTTTGATTCAGGCTGCAACCGTGCTGCGATTTGAGACCACATAACTTCTTGTGATTTTTGAAACGTCGCTAACAACAATTGGAATTGGTCTGCATCCATATCGTAAATTTGAATTGAACTATCCCATTCTCGTCGCCAACTGTTTTATCTGTGTTTAATAAACGTGAAACACTTCTACTATTAGAAAAAACGATACTTTATTCCACGATGTAAATCACAATTCGATACTATCTGAATCTGACATCGACTGTCTGTCAACAAGCAACAGTAACCATCTCATACAGTATGATATTAGATCACGACAAAATTCTAGCGACACACAGAATTATTGGGTTGCTTCGTGGGTTAATTGGATAGTATACGATATACTGTTCTCTCATATTTCATCTACTGTTACCTCAGCTTGAAACTCGTCAAATCATCTGAGAACAATTTGTTACGGCCAGACCATACTATAGCTACACCGTAGATTACTGGATTAACACCAGCCAGAAAATAATAACTACTTCCCTTGCTGATACCACGATTGTGTGATGTATAACCAGTCTTCAACATGCCCAAAGACTATGTCTAAAAGTTTGAAAAATATCTTTCAAGTAAAGTATAATTAATATGATGATAATATTCGAATATCTACACGTGATATGACCGGTGGTGAAATGAAATCTTCGATTTTCAAAGATCATTCCATTTTGATAATATCACTGCCGTATGTTCGATTCTCCGATATTGATTATCCGGGTGTTCCTTTCAGAATTAATCAGAAACCAATTCAATCAATGGAATCAATTTGTGAAAGAGTTTATCAAATGTGAACGTGTCTGTGTTCAATTAAAAACCAATCATAGCGCTGGCAAACAAAGGAATCCCGGAGACACTTAATTGGGATCGAGATAAGCGAGAACTGTACTATCCATACTTCCAAGGAAAATAAATAGAAATAATTAACAACATGGCTTGTGTTTGTTCACAAATAAGAGACCAATATGTTAGATGGGGCGAGTAGACAAACATAGCTAATAGATCTAATTCAATTAAAGCTTCTTTTTTAATTAACACTTATTAATTTGTTTGTTGCCACGGAATTAATTGGAATGAGTGTTGTGTTACGGGTTCTCTTGAGTAGGCTTGGCTACTGTTCTGTGTTCATTTTAATATTCATATGAAGTTTACTTGGGTTCAGTTTCACGAAATGTATCACAACGGACGCGTCAGGAAAGAGTGTGAAATCTGTCTTTGTTTGAAAAGGTCCAAATTGGTGTGATTTTCTAATTAGAGCCAAATTCTTAATTTCTGTTACATTCAACTACTTTCTGAAACTCTAATGATGGTACTGGATAAAAGTTTGGCGATTCTCCTTTCTCATCGAATATTCGAAATATTTGCGTTTTATTATTACATATTGAGTTTGTTAATGGAGTAGTGTTACTCGTTTCTGGATCTCCGAAAGAGCTGAATGCCTTTTCTGTCTCATATCAAAAATCATGAATTATATTAAGAGAATCGTGAGAAGCAAGAGAACCGTCAAGAAAGGATAGTAATTCTATAGAGTTTCACCAAAAAGGAAAACATCAGTCTATCAGGTTTTCAAGAGAATAAAAAAAGGGTTGGGATACTACTGGAATGATGGTTTCCAATGAATATACTCAACAGGCGAATTGGCTGATGATATTTCATATGAGCAACGACTACGAAAACCTGTATGAAATGAGGTAAGTTGTCCACAGCTCTCATATTAGGTTTGATGCCATTTTCCAACAATCGAAGCAATATCTGCGAATGAGTTGATAATTAAATTGCTCCTATGTGAAATTCGATGACAAATTCTAACAATCGAAAGTATATGTGAGAACGAGTTGCTCCTGAGACTCCTATAGAATTGGAAGTTGTATAGAGGTGGGTCATCTCTTCACAAGTGTATCGCGCGAACAATCACAAGTGATTCGTTCATTAAATAGAATCAAAAATGGTATAAGCATTGCCATCATAGGCTCAACTGATAGGTTAAGGCATACAGGGTAATAACTGTTGAAAATCTGGCATGCTTTAGTTTTTTTATTGAATTCTACCAGTCCAAGGCATGCTCGATCCCAAGATTTTTCAAGATTCCACAAATATAACATTCACATTCCTCACACATTGTATTCGTGTTTGGCGGACATATTTTAGGCTCTGTAGGTATACATGTAAAGAAAATTCATGACTCATATTATAGTAACTTTACCATCCAAAACCTTGCAATTATGTATCTACTGTAAGCCAATGGATTAGCAGACAGAGCTTGGTCCAGTATACGGCTTGGAATGAGAATTTATCCATCATCTCTTCAGATCTATGTTCTCTAATGAAAGATAATTTACATGGATGGTCAAAGGTAGCACCTTCAATCGAATAGTTTTTACATAAATATTTGTCGCAAAGGGGAATAAATGTTTTTAATGAATCAAATGATGTCAACGCGGCCCCTAGGTGCACATGGCATGGAATTCATTAAAAAACATAGGAATAGTTAGTTTCGAATTGCAACTCTGGGTAATGTTCACGTAGAAAAGAAGAGTTTACGCCAGGCAGAAAAATAACGTTGTTCTTTTTATCGTTGTCGCGAAAAAAACATAATTCTATTATTTTTTCTCATTTCTACTAATCTGACTTTTTCATTATGTACTAATATTCCGGTTCACTCTCAGATTTTTCGTTGAATGCTACTCCACGATGAAAATATACATATTTTGAGTAACTGAAGAATATTTGTATATTAATACAATATTATATACAGGGTGACCCAGGGGTGCGTGCATGGTCCATAACTTTTTTCTATCCAAGCTATCGACTTGATTTTTTGTTTGAAACGATGGGTCCGAAAATGAGCACATTCTGAAAATATTTTCATTCATATACAGGATGTCCTAAAATGAAATACACATCCAAGTTCTGTTTTTTCAAATGGCAACTCCCCACTTTCGATACATTTTTGAAATCGCCACTAAATTATCTATACAAATAGCGTCATGCATGGACCTACAGATGAATCCATAACTTCAGAGCCATTGAAGATAACTCAACCAACTTTTAACCAGTCGTTTCCTTAAGCTTCGGCGCATCTTTTGAAATGCGAGCGAATTCGAAATCATTGTTCCAACGCCTACTACGATTTTTTTCAAATTACAAATTACAAATGGCAATATCTCGACTTATTCAAATGCAACACCCTGTATTTTATTGTACCAAAGAATGGCATTTTTCAAGAGCTTTCCGTCGATATAGGGTTTGTGGGGTCTACTATTTGAAGTTTCTGAAGTATGTTGCAAAGTGATAAATATGGATGGTTCAGATGGTATCTAGTGGGCCGTTTTCGTAAAATTTGAGACATCTGCGTACTGTAATAATTGTATACGTCGAATTGGTGACAATGAATTTCACTCGTGAAGAACTACTTAATATGGTCTACTGTATTGGCGAGGCTGACAGGAATTCTTTATTAGCAAGCAGAATCTATCACGAAAAATATCTAGAAGCAAGAACTCCACGGGTGCCTTCATTCCGAAAGTTGAGAGATAGGTTTGAACTCACTGGTAGCGTGTCTTATACTGAAAAGGAAATTGTTGGTGGTCGTATCAATTATATTGAAACATAAATTCCACCCTTTTCATCTGAACCCACATCAAGAATTGTATGGTGACGATTTTGCAAATAGAGTTGCGTTTTGTATTCAAATGAATGGCATGATTGAAGAGGATTGTAATACTTTGCCAAAAATTCTGTTTTCTGATGAAGCAACATTTAAGAAAAACGGGTCAGTCAACAGACATAATATGCATTATTATGCAGTGGAAAATCCTCACCGGTTGAGGACAGTTGATCACCAACATCAATGGTCGCTTAATGTATGGGGGGGAGTTATCGGAAATCACATCATTGGACCCTACTTCTTCGACAATGTGCTGAATGGGGAAAGGTATTTAGATTTTCTCCGCGAACATATTCCTAGATTGTTAGAAGAAGTGGATTTGAATACCCGAAGAACCATGTGGTTGCAGCACGACGGTGCTCCAGTGCATAACCATAGAATAGTTCGAGAATTTTTTGATCAATACTATCCGAATCGTTGGATAGGCCGGGGCGGTACTATTCCTTGGCCCGCGCGCTCTCCGGACCTTACGCCCCTAGATTTTTTCCTCTGGGGATACGTGAAGGAAAGGGTTTCCCGAAATCGTCCAACAACTGCAGATGATATGAAAAGTAGGATCAGGGAAGCCTTCCATTCAATTGATGGAGCAATGCTGATTAGAGTTCCGGACTCCTTCAGAAGACGACTAGCAGCTTGTGTGGGACATGATGGTAACCTTTTTAAACATTTACTTAAGCAGCCTTTCAAAATTTTCTCATGATTTTCTGTTAATTTCTTCTTGTGAATATACTAGAGTTTTCTTCGTGATTTACTCTTTTTTCTATTACAATCTCAAAAACATATTCGTTCATAATTTTATGGATAATGTCAAATTTTACGAAAGCGGCCTACTAGATTCCACCTAAACCATCCACATTTATCATTTTGCAACATACTTCACAAAACTTCAAATAGTAGACCCCACAAACCATATATCGATGAAAAGCTCTTGAAAAATGCCATTCATTGGTACAATAAAATACAGGGTGTTGCATTTGAATAAATCGAGATATTGCCATTTGTAATTTGTCATTTTGAAAAAAATCGTAGTAGGCGATGGAACATCGATTTCAAGTTCGCTCGCATTTCAAAAGATGCGCCGAAGCTTGGGGAAACGACTGGATAAAAGTTGGTTGTGTTATCTTCAATGGTTCTGAAGTTATGGATTTATCTGTAGGTCCATGCATGACGCTATTTCCACACATAAATTGACATAAGTCAAAAACTATTGCAGATAAGTCTATGAAACCAGGGTGCGTTTCAAAACTCTATTGAAACTGGGGGGTTGCCATTCAAGAAAACAGAACTTGGTTGTGTATTTCATTTTGTGACATCCTGTATATAAATGAAAATATTTTCAGAATGTGCTCATTGTCGGACCTATCGATTCAAACAAAAAATCAAGTCGATAGCATATATATATATATATATATAATATTTTTTTCACATAACCTCCCCTTATGAAAACTAATCTGGTTCCATTTGAGCCTGCTAACCAAAAGATACTGAAAATGTTTTCGTCTCAGACAACATAACACCACAAGAATAATTCTTGGACTTTTCAGAAACATAGGATATTACATAGAGTATGGATCATGTCGAGCTAGAAGAAATACCGCGGACAGTGAGAGCAGAACGTACCATGGTGATAATAGAAGAATATAGATAGAAGAACGTCAAATTTAATATTGAATGTCAGTCACTATTCGTTAGACATTGTTCACGTTTGAAGAGATAGCTATTTGTATAACAAGGAAAAAAAGTGCTTCTTTTCCTCCCGCAGTTCGAACCAACAGTGAAATAGCCAAATTGAATATAAGGACCGCGTCTTAGACCGCTTGGCAACATCGATCGACATAATCAGTTCATATTGTTTTTGATTATCATGTATGTAAGATAAAAAAATATTATTCATATGTCATCAGTATGTAATTCGTATCTGAATATGATTTCCAAAAAACACAGTCATCCTAGTACTGAATACTTATGATTGTTGTACCGAGATGGTCAGATTAGTAATCACTTTATACATAAATAAGTGAAATATTGACTCGACAATTATTGTCAAAGCATCCGCAAATCGCACAATGAAGTGGCGAATAAAAATACACACAAATTCTTTCAATCTGTGCGAATGGAATATAATTTGGGACTCACTGCCAATTAAAAATATTTTCATTTCATATGTTGATGTGTTCTGGGCACAGATTCAAATTTTGAACAATTTATATTGCTTTAACCGTCTTAGTTACTCGAATTATATTATTGCTGTGACTGAGATCTTTATATCATTGTATTTTTGATTTTTGAAAGTTTTTGAGAGATTTGAGAGTTTATAACGAATTTTTACCATGATCTCCTTCAGTTCCAATGATTCGTTTATGTTCTGTCTTTGATAACCATGGAGGTTCTCAGAGGGAAATTAATCTTGGAAATAACTATTAATGAAGCGAATAAACCGTTTCAAAGAGATATCGTTTTCACCAATTAACTAGTATGGCATTTTTGAATAATTACAAAACAGTGCATATTATTGTGAGACAATTCCATATTTCATGATATCTGAGGTAGTTCATTGAAGAGTCTGATATCTTTTTCATACTACCAGAGTTATGAACTTTTTTATTACAAGTAGTCTCAATTTATGTCTGAGAATATCATGGTGTATATTCTGAATTTATGTGCTCAATTATTGAGTTGACAGTCGTGAATGAAGTTTGAAATATTGAAAATTATTGCGTGGCAGGTGTTGAAATTTGCGTTGTGAAGTTGAAAAACGGGTTTCTTTGAATTTATTTTTTCGTTAACAACTTGACGTTTCCCTACAATCTTTAGCCCAAAAAAAAATTGTAACTTGTGTGATATAAGGATTAACGAAGTGTTACTTCTCATCATGTGATTCCTAGAACGGAAGAGAATGAGGAGTTAAAGTCTGTTCCGATCCGGTCTGCCATCCAAGATCATGGCTGCGCGGAACGTTGCTGATTGATGGAACTCGAGTACCTGCTTTGTATTGAAATAGTTCCCGACTCTAATTCAATAAAGTTTTATAGTGATTTGCAGTTTTCCATAAATATGATTGTACTAGTTGGGTTTCAGAATGATGTCTGAACGTGGAGAGTTGAATGGAAAAGATCATCCTGGAGCTCAAACTAATAAATATATACTCTCAAGCTACTGACAGCTGATTTTTTGGTGAGAATTTATATCAGACAATTCACCAAATTCTCATCCAAAAATTCTCATAGAAAATCAAAACTTCACCAATTATACGGAAGAGAATAGACATCGCTGCAGGTGCTTGAAACTTTGAGGGTTGAAATAGATAAATGCGCTGCAATGTGTGATCTCCTATTGAATCATGCATTATTCTTGAGAAATATTTTCAAGTTTTGCAAATAACCCCCTCGTTTCCTAATTTGCCGAATACCAAGACACAAACTGAAAAATTTTGATGCAATGCATTGAAAAAAGAAATTCCTACCGCAACCAGATTGAATAATATCAATATCTAATGTCTGTTTTCTAAAAAAGGGACGACCCATTGAAGTGATAATTGCAATGAAAATCATTCCCCGAATGTAAAACCAATAGTAGTAGTAGTTTTTATTCATTGCCAAATTTTACACAGAAATGCAAGAAACTAGTCAAGTCATCGGGGAGGGGAAAGATATATAAGTATATAAAAACGTGCAGTAAAAACACATCTGAAGTAAAATGGAAAATAGGTAAAAATGGTTAAAAATTTTGTTAAAAAGAACCATTTCAATCATCGACAGCCAATTGTGTCGAGTTGAGGAATTCATCAATATGGTAGTACGTGTTATTACACAAGAACCCGTATAAATCAGATTTGAAAGACGATCTGTTTGTGGTGATCAATCATGGTGAAATCACGGAAATTGAATGTCTGGACTTCAAAAATGTTGAATGTTTTGCTAGCGATTTCTGTAAACTGACTGCAAATTCTTCGAACAGAACTTGGGGCGTAATTCTCAAATGTCTAGTGTAAGATGGCTTTCAGTGTTGCGTTATTGTTTCAGACAGACCTGTAGACAGGGTGTACTTGTTCAAAGCTACACCTTGAGGGTGCGCTTGTGGTTGGAATTCCTAAAACTGTCCGAGATCACTCGAACCATGGAACACGTTGTTGCCAATACAGATCACTTTTGCTCAGAAAAGAGAATAGAACGCGAGATTATTCTGAGGCTGTTTAAAACAAACTTCATCTTCAATGACTTACCTCCAAGAATACTTTCACGTTCTAGTTTATTCAATAGCTATTTCGTAGTGATCATAAAAAAACACAAGAGAAGTTTGGTGGCAACAACATTCTAGAGTTTGCACGCATTCTGAATATTCTATGAATGCAGTGAGATCTGTTCTAAATATTTTCAGTACAACCCAGAAGGTTATAAAAAATAATAATGATTTCACTCACTAGAAAAAATGGCATTTTCTCACTTCACATGTCCATAAAATTTGATCACAATTCTCACTCCTATTCGCTCATACGCATTAACGTTATTATATTCCGCTGAAGTGTGATACTACTTCTGAGCCGAGCTTTTGAATTGAGATCACAATATAATATTGCTCAAATAAAGATATCAACAATCAACTAATTTTTTCAGCACATAGACCAGAATTCGCAACGACATAGCCACTTGGCAACAGAGAGCGTGCACATGACTGTCATTTCAACTGCGAGATGACGATACCTGGCGAATTTTTTGAGTTTTTACTACCATCTACGTCATCAATTCTCGATCAAGTAGGCCAGATCGGTCGTCTAATTTGCTGACAATCTTTTATATAGAGTGAAAACACCAGTATATAGCCACCTTAGCGGCAACTTTTCACGACGAGAAATGTCATCAATATGTCAGTTTTCATTGGCAATATTAAAAAATAGCACTGCTTGTCACCAAGATAAACGCTTACATTATCACATCTATCATTTTTAACATTTTCAATTGTTCTTAATCCACCTTATTACTTTTATTGGTTTCTTCAGGTTTGTTAAATGATAGAAATTTTCGAATTGACCATTCTTATTCATGGTGCCACCACATATTTCTTTGAAATTTTCTACAGAAATAACTGAGTAACTGCACCAAAAAAAAAATCAATGCAAGTCGAAAAACTTGCATAAATACATGCAATTTTCTTGAGTTACTTCGTCAAACTGTATTGTAGCGTTCAGGTGTTAGTTACGATATTGATAGCAGAAACCTAGTTTATATGCTATGGGTTGAGATTCATTCTACACGTCTAAAGGAGTAGAGTATATCCACTGATAAAGCAATTGAGAAAAGACAAGTACTTCCAAAACTATGATAAAATCTCCTAGAAGCAGATTTCCTGAGAACCCAACAAGGAAATACTGTGATGAAATTGGGCCGCAGTAGCTTTGCCCTGTTTTTGATGCTTCAGCCAAATTGAAAGGAAAATGAGCTATGGATCAGTGTTTGGGCATTTATTATTCATTACTAGATCAGCGTATTTTCTGAAACCTCATTGACTTTCAAGAAGTAGAAAATGTAGGTCATTTCAGACATGAGAATGAACGATAATTTACTGAATGTTTTCGATACAATGAAGGGATCAAGCTGTTTTCTCGGCGCAATAGGGTAACAGTGAGAATCACATGCAATCATCTCTTATTGGAAATAGCCAAAACCCATCATCTGCCAACAAATGTTTTGTTGAAATTTTTTCGAAAGTTCAATTGCCGAACTCATAATTAGTTGTGATTTTGAGAATCGTGTAGGTATCAACGAAGAGAGAAATTTCATGTCCATTACAATGGTTTGCAACGCATTTATAAATATATAATTTGATCTTCGAGGATGGTACACCCCATTTCTGTCAACTTCGAACTCAACAATCAATTTGGAAATGGAAATAGTAAACTTGAAGTTTTCATATAGTGAGTTTGCCTTTTTTTCTCTAAACCAATACAAACACAATACGAAAGATCTATGAAAGTAATTGAATCAAATTAATGTAAAAACACCCTGTTGATATTTTGTTCATGTATAGGTACTCTCCCTTTATGAAAAACTCTTTCGAGTGAGCCAGGAGGCAGAGCCTTGTGCAGGCAAGGGTCGGCTAATTGTTTTGGGTTACAAAGCGCTGTGGGGCATCTTACTGATTTTTAAGATAGCGTATTTGCTATTTCAACTGTAGAGAAACCCAGAGGAACCTACAGCGCTACTGGGTCGGTTGGTGTATTCAGTCCAGATATACTAGCTACCAGGATTGGTATCTAGGCAACTAACAATTTGGGTACATTATTTAGAGACGTTGAATTCATTTACTTGAAGGAAGAAAGAGTTTTTCTGAAACAACCACCCCTCTGTCCATATGACGCGACAGGCGTTGAATGACATAGAGGTGATTTTTTCATTGCTCGAACTTAAATCAATAAGGTAATTTTCATGAGATATTTCTGTATGAATGTAAAGTGGATAATATGTGAAGTTTCATTCATTAGGATATTTCGATTTTATTTTTTCGCTCACAAAAATAACACCTCACATGTTCATTTTTTATCGTTCGCCATCTGACGAACGTCAACACTCAGGAGTCGAAACTTGTGCGAGCAATGGATTAACGAGGCCTCACGTTTTGACGTGTGAAACCTAGCACGGTGATCTGGCGGGGAACTGATCCCCGGTCTTCCTCTCCACGTGCTCACCTCAATACTACCGAGACCAAATTAGTACTTTTACCAATATGAATCAAATATTTGATTGCATAGGCTTCGCTTTTCCAGTATTCATCTGTCCACAACAAAAATTTATACTATAAGGTTCAGATTCAGAGGTTGAATTCTCTAGTGAACCTTGTAATCCAAGAGATTAGAATCCAACTATCTATGATTTTCTAAATACTTTGATTTGATTGAATCCATTTCAGTTTAAATGAAAAAGGCATATCTCACCCTGTTAAATTCAGGTTCACAATGGACCATTTAATGAAAAAAATGTAGTGTGTGTAGTGTAGTGCTAGAAAGTATAGTGCGAGACAAAATAATGTGTATGTTTCACTTTGTCGGCATTTGACTCTAGTAAGTGTTTTCATTTTTGACATGGTATGCATAATCACTAAGCCACCAGAGAAGAAATTAAGCTACTGTCAGAATGGATTGGATAAGTTGTAAATGAATTTGATGGTAATCATAAGCAAAACCCATGTAAAAAGTTATTTGGCCAGGGTGACGGATCATTCATCTCATATTCTATTCATTGGGTGAGCCAAATATTCAACAATGAATTATCAGTTTGAAAATGGCGAAATTCAGAATCCAGTTTTTCAGTAAAAGTCATTTTACTGTGCAAAAAAGGGGGTGGATTGGAATACATTTTTTTGGCATTGTAAGGGAGAATCACGCGTTTTGATCCTGATGTAGGCCAGAAAACGTAAGTTCCTCCATTTTTTCAATGAGCTGGTGCCTTGAATTACAAGGAAAAGCTTTCAAAACTTGATGATTGATGATTAATTTGTTGTCAGTCTCTCATTGTTAAAACTGTACTTGACAGTAATTGGTCAACAGTATGGTGATATACTGGATATATAAGTTTGAAAATGTATTTCAGAATGCTTCGAAAAACCGGACATATGGGTTGAGCCTATCATATGGTTTATCTTATTCAAAAAAATGGTTGTTAACAGGAAAATATCTCTTATCAACAACTTCGTGTTTTGAACTCGATATTTTAACAAATCTGTACTTTTCTGTGACTAAGAATTATGGCCTTCATCATACACGAACTGTGTGTCGTATATTTGACAATTATTATACCGAGGATTCAACGTCTCAGGTGATCTGTAATAACTCTGGTTTCTGTGCGAATCAATCTTTGGTCTTCACCAAAGATTTCATATAAGACTTTATATGATCAATAATATCAAGAGCAGATCAGAATTTTTTGGACCCGACTTTTTTGGGCCAACTCTTTTTCATCATGTTGAAAAATGAATGAAATCTGAAAATAACTTACCTGAATGGATATCACAGCTTCATTTACAGCGGAACCGGTCACCTGGTATCTGTTTCCAAAAACTGGGGAAACTCGTTGAATATCCAAGACAAGATTTCCACACAAATTTTGATCGACAAGGTTTGAAAGAAGATTGATCAACTGAACTAATTCTCAACTTTAATTGGGAGTTCGCTCAACCACCAAGTATGAGTTTTATTCTAACCGATATAAAGTACGAAGTTTGTACACTTATGGATTAACAAAGTCATGAACTTCCATTGATTGACATTTTTGAAGGAATGTTTTGAATGAACATCCATTTCGGCATTGAATCAAATCAAATAAACAAATAAAAATAAGGTATGGAACAAGTTTAACAAAGTCCCGCTCAACCCGTTTCATCAAACTATAACTTCTTCAGTCAGACATATGATTGATGTTCTCAAGCAAATGTTTTGATTTGAAGTGATATATCGTCCAAGTAACCACAATGCACTAAGTCTACAAATTAAATCAGCTCAATTGAAAATTGTTCATTTCAGCCAAACCTTGGTAACAATTCATACTGATGATACTATATACATGATATTTTTCGAAATATTCCTTCAACTTCACACAGAAACGTTAGAAGTATTGAAGGACTTCCTCAGCTGTGGAGATTTGGATATATTCTAATCAGCAAATGAGCTATTTGATAAAATCACCGATTTTTATGTTTTTTGAGTTTTATCTCTGAATGACGACAGTGTTCTTGGATTTGGTCAAATGTGTTTTAGTTCAAAAAAGCAGTGGTGATGATTGACCTATGCTGATTCTGCACCATAGTAATTCATCAAATTCGGTAGATTTCATTGAGAAATTGTCTACTCATTCAAATTATTGACAAGATATACAGGATTGAAGAAGCTGTTCTCGTATATTTCATTATTCTGTTTATTCAATTCTTGATGGATCTATCGAGATATCATTTATTATATCAGTTTGGCAATTTCGTAGAAAATGTGCATTCACTTGGAGATTCAGTGAAATGAAACCTTACATCATTGAGACACTTCACGTTTTGTCTGGCACTTGTCAACACAGTTAACACTTTCAAAATCGAAGTTTGCCAAACCACATCCGATCCGTGTATAATACCACACCAACTAAACGTTTGCTATATTAACATTTCTAAATGAAACGACGACGAATAATGCGAATTTTCATTAAATATTTCAGTAACTGTAGCGAGTTAATCTCAGTCTAAATTTACGCTCGTCCCACCCTCACATTTTCAAAGGCATGTTCAGTTTTCAGTCTTTGGTTTGCTTTCACTAGTTAGTTTTCAGACGCACATGAGATTTGAGAGTGGCTCCGCTAACAGACGAGCGAATGATGTTTGTTTGCATCTGAAGATACTTCTTCATCAATTATTCATAATTATTTCTTGGATCTGAGTCGTTTATAACAAAGTAGTTTTTTTTATATAAGCAGATTCACATGAAAGGGAAGCCCTGTAACGTTCAGAGAACACCGCGTGAATCAAGGAACAGGAGATACGAATTAATATTCACTTTGAATTTTTGAAGTTTGTAAGCCTCAGGAAAAACCTCTTTCGGCAAGGAGTTTCAAAGCTCAGTTGTTCGATTGAAAAAAGATCCCTGAGCAAGAGAGGTTCGACAGGTCTCGAAATTTACAATAAATGGGTGGGAATTCTGTATTCGTCGAGTCATCCGTGTAGATATTGTCAAGAGTGGAACGATTGATAACGATTCAGAAGAGCACCGACCGTGAAAATATCTATAGAAAAGAGACAAGTCTCCGACCCTTCTAAGATGTTTCAATGAAGTGTGCGAGTCTATGAGCGAAGAATCATCAACAAGACGAATTGCCTTTCTCCGAATAGAATCGAGAAGCCTCAATGAATGTTTTGGTGCTGAACTTTTTACATGAGAACTGTATTCCAAGACAGGTCGTATCTGAGCCTTGTAGATCATTAGAAGCTGACGAGAAGTAAAGTATTTCTTCGCACGAAATAGAAATCCAAGTTTCTGGGAAGCACCTTTAGCGATCGATCACACATGGTTTTCCATGAGAGATTATCACTGATCGTAATTCCTAGCATTGAGAGAATTCGTTGATAGTCATTGTTATAATTTATTGAGAATAATTTGTAATAAGGAACATGATAATGCTTCTCGACGGATCTATAATCATTAGAAACCAACAATAGTATATTATCATGAACGTGGATCAAATTTTACTGATTAAAGACAATTTTTTTGGGGAGGAGCGTAGCAATGACTCCAATTATTGTTTGAGGTCGGTAATGCTTGAGGTTTGTGATGGTTATAACTTTTTTTGCACGCTGCTAACATTTTTCCTCTCGATTCGATAAATCAATTCCTGAGTACTAATTTAAAAGTCGAAAATGATATTCACATATTCGTGCGACCATTTTTCGCTGTCCAAATTGCAATAAAAATCAAGGTACCTCTCAAAGATGTTTCCATGACCTGATTCAGCTATATTCTAAAACAAAATCAGTGTTTGGAATAACCTTATAATAAAATGAAGTCGTCAGGTACTAATTTAGGCCTGTTTTCAAGTTGTACCACACTGATAAAAAAAAAATCTTCTCGAACAGTACTACCTGCTAGGAGAGCTGAGGCACTTCTTGATAAGCATGCCATAAGCAAGATAAAAAATTTTTATCTTGCTTGAAGAAGCTATTGTAATAGCGAAACACGTCTCACGTGTCGCGGTTTTGTAACCCATTGTAAGTGAAAATCATACAGGAAACTGTAATATATTTTTGTTCGATGATTGCATTGCTCTTATGGGACAATTTATATATGAGGGAAATATTCCTCCTAAGTTCTGAGGAACTCATGGTATTCAAAGTGAAGGTTCTCAACGGTGCGGATAACCCATTAATTAAAAAGTTGAAGACTAGAGTGCCTTTACAGCTATTAATTGCACTAGACCTGTTTTTCCGAATGAACTTGGATGTTGGTCCACTTTTCAGGTACTATATTCTTCTTGTTCGATTTTGAAGTTTTTTGAGTAAACAATTTTTCTAGAAGTTATCTCAACATATATTCCTCCTACATCAAGTTCAATGTACCAAAATGCGTGCATTTCCATAATTTTCGAATTTTTTAATTCAAGCAAACGCTCTCGTATATAATAATTAAGAATAAAATCCCTCCACTCGCGGTTTCAGGATTTCATCAAATTATTAATTTGCAAAACAAAATTTCGAAAAACATGGATGAACACAGATGTCAACCGATTAAACTTGGTACACTCGCGATATAACCCCTGATTGAATTGGTTATTCAATCGACGAGTGGAAAAATAGGATAAGTGATCATTTAAAACCGGTCAAGTCGGGTACAGCACAAACTAACTTCCTGATATGTTTTTCTGTCACGCTAATACACACATCATATCGTTCAACGGAACCCTAAAATAATAAGGCAGAGAGTTATAATGTAATATTTCCGTATTGCCATGCTCTTTCGCTAGCTTCTCCAAAACGCGAGAATGTTTTCCACTATACAATTATGTTCCAATGTCCCATCCATATCCCTGACACATAATGAAATAATTGAAACCAGTATAACCGAATCCAGAACTGATAATCACTGTTATTGTTCTTACTTAAAGAAAAATCCTTCGGAAATCAGGAGATTTTGATTAATTTAAAAAAAAAAATCAGGTCACTGATACATTCATGAGCTAGGAAATTTGAACAAATCTGACTTATCCGATAGATGTGCGAATTTTCTCATACATTTTCATCGATGTTACTGGTGGAAACATAAAATAACATTTTCTTCAATAACTGAAAATTCAAATTGCCAATAAGGGCAAACCCAAAGACGTGAATCTATGGCTGGTGGACAAAATAACAACGAATAATAATAATAATATCCATTAATGACAATTTTAGTTCCCTGATTTACTGATATTTTTGACCAAAAAATATCACACTTTTCCGTACGATTGTACATGAAACTGTGTTATTTCTTGTTGATATGGATTTTCATCAAGTAACGTCCAGATCAATTCAATTATTGGTATTTGAGCAACCCATAATAGCTATCAAAACATGGAAATTTCCAAGTGAAGTTGAGTACTGTTTTTTTGGTTGATAAGTTCATTTATTCATAAGTTGAGTTGGCTTGCTTGAATTCATCTCAAGACTGCTAGTAACTGTCAACCCAATGACTAATATAATATATGTGAGATACTCCAGCCAGAGTCGGTGTGACGAAGTAAAAAACATCTGATAGCAAATACAAATCTATCAATTCAGATTAAGTATAATGATATTCGAAAAAACTTTGAAGGCTAGAATAACACCATTTTTCAAGAACACTTAATTAGGAATAGAAACCATCATCTGGTGCAACTCCGCCTTTTTTCATGAATAAAGTTGATTTATTATTATCAACATTACTACTATTACCTTCAGTGTGAGAATGAAACATCTCTCAATACATCTCAATAATCCAAACTAGGAATTGGAAAAATGTATGTGTACTTTTATATGTATCTTGTAACGAATACGAATCTAGTTTTGGAGCTCATAGCAATAAAAACGAAACACAACTGAGGAAACGCGCCTATCTTAGTCAGATAAAGTGTAACGAAGCATAAAATTGTGAAACCCTTGAAAATTGTAGCTCTGATACATCTAGACTGGATTCATCTTTCACATGATTCAATCCATCATCACCATCAGTTCTTCCTCTTCAATGTCTATTCACATTAAGTTTCTGAATCATGCTGTTAGCTTTTTGAACCGTTTCTGTGGATGCTTAGTCACAACTAAAATCTATTTCCATATCCTTTCCGTGAAAATTAATAAATCAGCTGTTTACATACATCTGCTTCGGTTTTTATTATTATGTTTGATGAAGGACAACTTTTATATTTTTATTAACCAATTTTGATGGTCTTCTGATGAATGAAAAATATACGTTTCAGTAGTCAGAAAATATGTTCATGGTAAGTATATATTTATAGTCAGAGTCTTAAACAAATTGACAAATTCACACTATACATGCCGTACTGAAATCGTCATCATCTTGTAGTGCTTTCAAAAAACTTCTCCGGAAACTGAGGTAACCTGAAACGGATTCCTAGAGTTCGATAATAGGATTCATCTTAGAGATGGGAAAACTGAAGTTTATACATTGGTGTCTCCAGTGGCATCGAAATATATGTAGCCTTGGTTCCTGAAAATATAATAAAATTTCCAGGTCAGGGATTCAGTAGTGAAAGGACACAAAGATAACTAATGGAAGTACAACCATGTCAATACAAAAATATTTTTTGCAAATCTTCCGAAAAAATCTGTTATTTTCGACCAAAAAAACTCCGAGTGAAACCATGAAAACAAACCCAACCTCAGTTTCGGAAACTGGGATAGTCAAAAACAGGACCACAAATACAAACAGAATTCCCAACGGGATCTTCCCAACAAAAACTATCGAAACAAAAATGAATATGAACCAATTTATTGGAGCAATGATAATACAGTTATCAAAACTGTACCGCATATGGACATGTCATGTAGGTATCTCGTATCGAAACTTGAATGAGTTCCGAAAACTTGAGAGATTACTTGAAAACAACTTCTCCGTTTTGTTTGCGAGCCATGGAATGAAAACGAACGTACCTGTATCTTTTCCATTGGACCTACTGGATGCAGCTTACGAAACAGCTATTTGGCTACAAGAATCTGTAGTAAGACGCTTAAAATTTGATGGAATTTTTCAGAAAACTCCTCCCACCACCGAAGGACAATAGAAGAAAAAAGATTCCTTTTTTAACAATTTTCAAAATTTGGTTAACGACCCGAATTCGGCAAGTGTGTTTCACGTTAACGTTCAGACTATTTTGAAGAAGATTGCTATATATTGGATTCTTTTACATTCACAATTCGACCTGTCTCAAAACAATGGCTGAGAGGGGCAGTAATAGACAGGGTAAGTCACATCATTTTTTGTGAAAAATAATCTTGATTTCAATTGCATGGATTCAACTCCTTTCAACAGCGAAATTAATTCGGAATTCTGTGGTACATGAATTTTGATGATTTACTGACTACCAATGTCAAAGCTTCAACTGAAATAATGATTACAGAACAGAAAAAACTGTAGGAATACTAGCATGTACAGGTTTCTGGGAGCACTGTAGACCATTATTCAAAAAATTAGGCATTATGCTATTGCCAACATTATATATCCATCAGACGCTACTGACTGGAAATCAGTTGAAATGCTCAGATGATGTTGATCACATTATCAACTCTCTGCCAAATTACTTCAAAAAGTTTGATATCACCAAATCCAAAAGAGCCATTAAGGAAATGCTACTCAAGCAGTTTCTAGCCGATGGTAAAACTGGTAAGAATATTTTTCTAGAACTCCAATTTCAACTGTAAACGAGGAGATTCATCAGAGTATATGAATGCAAGATTTGATATACTGATTGAATGATCCTATATCGAGAGTACTGATGAAGTTTTCATGTCCCGTCAATCTAAATCAACTCTTCAAAAAGAAATGTCGGATACTGATTCGAAAATGAATCAAAGAACTATTTGTTTCATGTAGTTAAGTTCCTGTGCTGTATCAAAATACTTTCTGGATATTTCCACATGACGTGAACTTATGATATCTTATCTCATTTAGGGCCGGTCTTTTCACTTACAGATAAAGTCTTTGATGACTGTATCTTTCAGATATTCTACTTCTACCGTCTTTTCACCTTCAAGTAGACCTATCTGATAGATAAATAGAGGGTATTTGTAGAATAACTTGTCTGGCACTTTGGGTTGTGGATAAAGCGGTATTTGTAAGATAAATGCCACAAAACAAAACTGTTTTCAACATAATTTTGTGTTTTATGCATGAATGAGTGTGCAGGCAGATTATGCGATGCATAATTTTTGACAAAGCTGCCCCTCAAGCTGTTAGAGTACTGAGATTGAAATTAAATTAGAGATTTTGTGAATTTTGTAATGATGGACGTAGTTGAAGATATAGATTTGCTGTTAGACTACGATTTAATTGAAATAATATTGCAATGCGAGAATATAACATTAGACCCCGAACAGACCATTTCAACTAAGTATTGGGATAATCAAACATTTTTCAAACGTTTTCGACTCTCCAAACCAACCGTCCCTATATTATTAGAAGAAATTAATTGGATCTTTTTACTGAGGTTTCATGTGAGAGAGCTCTTACCTTTCCTTAAAAGGACTAGGGCTAACTGCTTTTTTTAAGTATAGATAATATTCCATTTATTTTCAATTGAAGCTTTTATTATGTGTTATAAGTACTTATATAAGTGAAATATCGATATATTTGTTTTTTCAAGGATCCTGATAGAGCCCTTACATCCATGAATAAATTATTATTGACTTTAAGATATTTAGCCACCGGAAGTTTCTATATAACAGCAGGAGATTTTGGAGGCATTCACAAATCATCTGCTGGAAGGCTCATCAGTACAGTTATCACTGCTACTTGTCGCCTCAGAGAACGTTACATCAGAATTCCAAACATATTTTCTGCCAAGTCGCATCTTTTAATTTCCACATGTTGGAATCTGTTTTCGTATTTTCTAAGATGTGTTTGACATTCAATCACAATTTTACTAACATGCTGGTCTCGTGTTGTGTGAAATTTGGAGCCCTGTCCACTTTTTTCCTAAAGCTTTCTTTTCCATATTCAAAATAATAACCAACTCGTACCGCCGAGAACACGAAATATTTGAAAATTTTCTGTCCACTGTTAACACTTATAAGGGTACAGTTTTGACAGCAACATGAAGTTAGGTACAATTCCAAGTCCTAGATAGGTACCTGAAGGATAGAATACCAAGAAAAGACGGAAGAAAGTTATCCCTTGGATAATTCTTTCTGGGAAATTTATCCGATAGATAGGTACCAGAGACTTTATCGGAAGATGAAAAGACCGGCCCTTACTGTTCCACAATCAGCAGCTGAAGATTTCCCGAATTAAACCGAAAAAACATTAAAATTTTTCCTGTTCATCTAATCGTATATTTCCCTTGCATATCTTTTGATTGCCTGTGTACGTTACGAAAAAATATCATTTTTCCATCATCTACAGTTTTCTTCAGTACTTTCCTATTCCTTTTGTTCATTTACTGATCAATTATTTTCTAAAGCACTTCCAACTGATTTTCCATTTAAACCCGAACATAAATGGTGGGTGATTAGAGAATATTCAATATTAATATAATTCAAATTAACAACAAGCTGACGCCGACACCGACTAGAAACACGAGGAAGCAATTGTTATAGGGCTTCCTTTAATTATTTCAATTACCGCTCAACATCTATAAACCCTTTTTAATTATTCAGTGATACCGAGAACCAATCCAAACCAGTGACTGATACAAACACACTCCACCGTAGTTTTATGTTTGGGAACTTGACATTTCTTGGAAATTTAGTTTTATATGCCCGCGTCTGATAGAGGAAATGAATTATAGGTGTGATCGATAGTATGCCGTGCCTTTTAATCAACTGAGATTAACTTGCAGTATACAGGGTTCTCACGATTGGTGCTTCTGGTTTTGGACTTATGAAACTTCAACATGGAATATTCGGGGAATTTTAATATGAATATAATCTGTTATATCATACCTTATTTTAACCGATCATGATCATGAAGGTAGGGAAAAAAAATACTAGGGAACATTGACTATTTTTCCCTTATATATGAAGAGCGAGTTTCAAAATTGAGTTTCTTACGATGGTTCATTATACCCACAGTAAAAATGAATCAGTTATGTATTTGATACACAGATCCCACCTGCTAGGATCTTCATCTCGACAACAAGCATTGTGTTGGCCTCGAAACGGCCAGAAAAATGACAATGTGAGAGTTTCAATTCACCCAACCTTCCACAGACACATCTGTGTTTTTTCGGCAGGACAAGATTCATTGTGCAATGTCAAGAAATTCAAATACATGGAAAAATATGAATATCGAGGCAGTGGACTTTCTTCAGTACAGTAAAGCGAGGTGTAAAGTTCTCCAAACACTTTGTTGAAACTAATCTGATTAGTATTTCACAGCCGCACTGATATAGCTGTATTGAGTGTTGTGTTGGCTTTTTCTTATACTACATATATTTCCCTTTTTTCATGAATTCTGGACTTGAACGATACCTGACAATATCCCTGTAAAATAACCTATGAGGTTTGCGGATCTACGACTGATTTTCAGCTTCACACAAGTACTTGATTGAGTGATTTTCACTAGACCCATGGTTTATGAAACCGATTGATGTGTTTCACTGTATAATAGTCTAGTGAAAGGTTTCCAATTTAGTTTTTTTCAATTACGACCTGTAAATATATAATTCAATTTGGATCAGAGCACTCGATTGGTACATTCATCCTGTCTCACTATGCTAACGAAAAACTTTATAATTGTAGGTATAAACAGTGAAACGAGAAAGCTCACGAAGAAACTATGTAGTTCGTATAATGTCTTATGCTTTTGAGAAGCGAGTTGAAACAAAACTGGTCAGCTAGAAGGAAGACTCACTATGGAAAATTGGTAGGTATTTGCTGCTATAACAAAATATTTCTCTTGAAGTGCGATGCAAAAAGATGAAGAAGGTACACTTTTACATTCATCCAAATGAAAAGAAAACAGAATGGAAATGGTGCAACACGTGTGTTATCAATTACAAATTCATTGACCATACTAAAGCTTGGTACTCCCCAAAAACCGAAGATAATTCAACATTTTTCATCAATTCATTAGCGGAGTTTGAGAAAAAGTACAGTTTAAAGTATTGGATTAGCTTTCAATTGATCAATGTCTCAACTCTTTTAGTGCCAATTTCATCATACCTGAAGATTGGGTTTGATTCATAGGTCAAGAGATGTGTTTCACTAAAGGTGACCAAATTCACCTTGATGGAACAGTTGACCAGATGATTGTTGGTTAAGTGACCATAAACATCACCTTACTCTGGGAAACGGGCCTTTGATGTTAACCCTCTTTGGGTTTTTCTTTTTATATTCCGATTTTGCATTTAAACTTACCCTGGCCAAAAGACCAATACCGCTCTGAATATCAAGCAGATGGCAGATTGTAGATGGAAAAAGATTATCATACTAGAAGCCAATTATTCAGTGAATGAAAACTCCCTCAATGATTCTGGAACTATTTCGATCAAAATTTAATTTATCCATGATGGTGTATCTGATTTTCAAAAATGAAATCTCCTAGGACCATGCGGTAATCTAATGAACTGTTTCAGAAAACCAAGGTGATTTGAATTCAACATACTGAGAGGTTTTCATGTATCACCTAATGATAAGTTGAATTGTTTCTCCTATTTCACACGATTTTGCTTTACCCGTACTCTCGGAATACTGTCTACTGTGGAAAATTGTTTTTCATTCAATCAGTTTAACTCTACGAGGGCCAATAAGGAGTTCATTTGAATTCTAGTTGGAACGAATCAGCAATTGTATATAATGAACCATATATCTTTCAAAATAACTAGAGAATTCCATGGGATGTTTGATTGGGATACTTTCTGAAATACGTTTGAAATAAGCTCAGAAGCTTCAGGATGAATAAAAAAAATTACCAGAAAATGCGATATAGAATAAATAGAATGGTTCACTTTCATCAGCAGAAGTCGAAATAATATACTGGCAAACCATGTAACTGCTATGAAGTATCACAGGTATGATCGAAACAATATGTGCGAAAAGAAGAGCCACTAACATCCTAGTAACAATTACACTAGTACCAAAAATGAAAACACTCACACTCGATACGTGTTTCGCTTACCACGTCAGGATCTTCAGAAAGATAAAATGATACTTAAAGGGATGGGAGTACGATATTGAAAGGCGAGCATTATCGTAGAATAGTTTTCCGCCAGGAAGAATTTTGCAGGTGTTTATCAATTTTTGAGAGTTTTTTATGTTCAGTATCACCTTTTTTCACTGAAATTGCATAAACATTAGACGATATATTCAAATATTAACCACTTTTGTATTTCACGTGATAATTATAATTTTAAAGGGTAACTGATGAATCAAATCAGTAATTTGAGTTCATTATGTTTTCATCACACTATTAAATACCACCGTTCTGAATCATTATCAGTTGAAATAAATAAGCGACACTCGGTTATTCTGAATCAACGACCTATCGTTTATAAAACAATGAAACACTGCTAATTGCTTCATCATAATACCCATTCTGATTATTGGAAAATCTATCAAACAACACACCATGCTGAATATAACGGTCCAAATCAGTGCCCAGAATACAAAAAACTATTTAATGATGAAACACTCTGCCATCCTCGTGAAATAACTGAATCGCTGTCTAATTGTAATGCGGGGTTCGTCATTTAATGGTTATTCATCAAGGAGTGTCCTACAACAATGATTTTTTATTTATAAAATAATTAGTGACAGTGCAGTCCTAATAATTGTTCAGTTGGTAATGGCAGCTGTAATTATGCATGGTCGAGTGACTCTAGTTTAATTGTTACTTTTAGAACTTTTGTTTCTTTTGGTGATTAAAATGTTTCAGTGAATAGTACAGTCATTGCTTCTAATTTCTTTTTCGTTGGAATATGCCTTAATTTATAAATTCCGAAACTTGCCTGACAAAACTTATATTAATTTATTGACAATTTTAATCAATCTCATCTAATGTTTCTGGATCATTGTTTTATATTTTTGGAAATACAAGATATTCATATACTTTGTTCAACCATCCTTTGCCGTTACGTCATAATCGGTGACGTATTCTGCTGTTTTACGTTTGTCTTATATTAGTTGAATATTATTTGACACTCAACTTCAAAATTATTATTAGTATGTACCTATCTGCAGAATACATCGCATACACTGGTGTTCCTATTGCATATTGATGTATGATATAAATCGATGATCCTCGAGCAGAAACATGTCCGGCATGAACTTTGATTTTGTAGTCTTTATCTGTTTCCATTTCACTGGTAGCTATTTTTTTATTAGTTCTGATAGATATTTCTGGAGCATCAGCAACACGCTATAGAATTAAATAAAATCAAATCAATAAAGACTTACATTTTGCATAACATAGGTAGATACATACGTTGTAGACTGCATTTAACGGTAAAAGCGGCACTCCAGCATCTCTTTCTCTTAAGTAGTCAATTGACTTCAAATTTAAGCTTTGCTCTTTCTCATTATACCAGAAAGGCATTTTGACAATGAAAAATTAACTGAAAAAGGCGAAAATGATCAGAAATACTAAACAAATCAAACTATGACAACTGAACTGTCAAAAATGACAAATAAAATTCACATCGACATTAGACATACGTTAATGACGTCATAATTCCGTCTCATCCATTTCATGAATGAGGGATAAAGTTGGACAACGTATGACGTAACGGCAAAGGATGGTTGAACAAAGTATAGCACTTCTGTTGGCAAAAAGTTTCACAACTTTGCAATTTGGTGGGTGGCTGAATATATTGGAGCAACTCCCACCAAGGTAATATATATTAGAGAGACAGAAACCGCCAAATTATCATTGTTGTCCTAGAGAGTGAGCGAATTTTCGAACAAAAATCTTAGAACGCCTTCTGAATAGAATTTGACAGGTCCTGACATCGAGTCTTGAACATATAAATAATTTTCGAAGGCAGAGAGAATATATGACTGATATATCGGGAGTTGCTAAAGATTGAAGTATTTCGGTAAGAAAAAGATAGTGAAAAACTGTTCTCGTTGCGAGTGTTTCCTTAGTTATACCAAAAAGACGAGCTATCGATTGTATGCTGAGTCTACAAAGGACAAGCTCGCAGCCAACGTCCAAGAAGTGAGTCGATTATAAACCCCAACCTTGATACCGACGACTGATTAATGTGACGATATATGATTCTATGTGATCCTAAGGAATATGTCTTCAAAAAACAACTGACAGAATATGAATATGATATTCAGATATTGCAATGTAAATAAACAGTATATTCTCTCAAGATGTTTACAAATATTGTTCGAAAGGTATGGATGGAATCAGTGTTGTATAAACAAACAGAAAGAGATTTCTTATATTTTCCAATTCTTGACGATACATAAAAGCCAGAAAGATGTGACAGATGGAACTTCTGTATATGCATTTATCTTTCGGTTAACTGATATTCATTTTCAGATAGAGTTTTATTCAATGGGAGTACTAATGGCAGTTTCATGCACTTTATTAATTTTCAGAAGTGAAAGCTGAAAATTCCTCAACACATCATGCAGTTTCAGATAAGATATTTGATTCATTCACTGTTTATTTCTGTTTATACCATCGACAAATGCTTTCGAATCATAAATTGACTAAAAACAGGTTTTGTTTTGATAATTATGTTGGATCGAAAATGAATGAAAACAGGGTTAATGCTATTTAGGTTTACCTCAGATGAGATGTAGACATAATTAATGGTGTCAACCACATTTCTAGCAAACGTAGACAAAATTATATGAATATTGTACGGAGTGGATCGTTAATGCGGAGTCTAGACGATTACAATTATTTCGTTATGAACAATTTTTTTCCTCTTCAATCAAGTATCTCAAGAACGCTATCTGGTTGATTTCATTCTTTCGAAAATAAAAACCAAATGAATTTTCTAAAGAAAAAATATTTCATTCAACAATTGGGTTAATTTCACGATGATGATGAATATTATTGGTTTGAATATTACACCAAATATTAGATGAATATGTTCGACAATGAAATGTTTTCCGAAACTTCCAACATATTCTTGAGATGGTATGAACAAGTTTTTTTTAACGTATATGACTTGAATGAATATTCTTTCAATGATATTACTAATTGTATTTTTTTATCTTCAGATTCCAGAAGTGAGTTTTCTGAAGGTTGTGAGCCTTGGCAAGTACCGACGTTCCTACACAAATCAGAAATAAGTAGTCATACTTGAATGTCAATTTTGGTTTTGAAAAATTGTTCCATCGAAATGCTATAATTTTCAATTTGTGGACTTTGTACAAAGCCTTGCTCTCTAGCCAAAATCCGAATAATTATTTGAAAAAAAATGTTTTGAATAAAGATAAACAGATTATCAGGTTAGCAGAGGCATTGAGCGATATAATTACTATTGATGAATATTTACCTACCTTCCATTGGACCTCACACTTTTTGTCTACGAAAGAATATCTGGAATAACTGATGAGAATTCAATACAACGAAACCTTGTGTGATTTTCAACTAGGCAGTGTACAGAACTGGTACATGTATTTCACGATATAATAGCTTTTTCAGGCGTATTATATTACTACATATGTACTAGACACGTAGTACTAAAACACGCCTAGAAGGTACTGTATAGAGGAACACGTGTAGCGGTTTTGTGAACTAGCTGATGGAAATAGCACAAGGAAGCGTTATTCAAAATATCTGAAAAATGTTGACAATCTGAACAATATATAAAACTCTATAGTCAGACTGAAGCCGAACATTAACTGAGCTATAATAAATATAAAACTTTCGTGCTGGCTTTACGTATATGAACGGCAATTAGGTACATAGTCAGCCTTCTACTGAATTCTAATTCATTAATTTCATTGGGATTATAATTACGATTGGAATATCAAAGTAGGATCAATATAGGAAAAGATCAGTCATGGCGCCATCGAAATGTGACGTGGCCGTTAACTCGGAATCGAAAACAAGTAAAAGATGCCAACAAGTGGCCAAAAGTGGAATAAGATGTGTCAACTGCGTTATAGTATAACATATCGGATGTTTCAGGTATCTTTTTTATATGGAGATTCACACGAAAAGAAAGCCCTGTAATGTTCAAAGAACACCGTGTGAATCAAGGGACAGGAGATACGAATTGCATGATTATCGAAACCCGTCAACTATGAAACGTGACAGTTATTGCTGAATACGACTGGAAGAAAAATCTCTTTTCCATTATGGATTATAACTCAGGACCTTTTGGTCAGAAACCGGGAGCTCGGCCACATCGTCAACTTCGATTTTTTTAGCCCATGTATGAAACGAAAACGTGCCAACACACAGGTAACTCTTGAAAACCTTCCTCACATTTACTAACTTCATGAGTACAAAGTTTAGGCTTGCCCATTCCACATATCTCGCTTCTGCCTCATTTCAACCACAGGTATTGTATTATCTCAACTGTTTGGATTGGAACTGAATTGCGAACACATATTTTTGTGAGTTATTTCTATGCAATTCCTTTCAGAATTCAACAATGACGTTTTTCAAATTCACACTACATAGAGAATACCCAGAAAAAATAGAAAAAGTATGGTATTCTGTTCGAGTGTTCTTGCTCTTATGATTGAAGAATCTCAACTTCAGCTCATCACCATATCTACCTACATAATATACTTTTGTATAACATGAAACATATTTTCATTGACACCATACTAGACATTCGTTCATTATAATCTTATAGTAATAAAGTGATTTTGATTTGATGAAATCAATCATACTCCGGAATGAATTGCTATCATTTACAAATTCGTTTCCAATGACCACTAAAATTTTCAATTCGCCTTGAGGTAGAAATATTTCCGGCTCATTGATGATATTCATCTGTGGCGAACCATAGCAATATTCCCAATAAAATATAAGAAGCCTAGAACAATGACTTCTTTGTGACGCATTAATGGCTCACCAGCCTTTCACATGTATTAATATTGCATCAGCAGGATATTCTTCGATTACAATTCCCTTTTAGAACAAGACACGAGATGAGCACATTGTGGATGAGCTTAACTCATTGTCGGAAAAGCCCTATTGTCCTCTATTGTCGGAGTTCTTATTACTTCTCCACCGAATGATTACTCGTTCGTTTCATAATTAGTATTAACTCCCAAAAAATATTTCATATATGACTGGACATGAGAACCAAACACTTCTGTGAGTATAATTGTATGTATTTGTGAATATATTATATATTTATGCGCCAAAATGCGTGTGTGGAAGTTTGAATGGTTTCATTGAAGAAAGTAAGAATGCTACTCATAATATAATATTCATTTACTACGTCTGATTTGCTTGTATTGCCTGTAATCTTCAAAGAATACCGCGTGAATCAAGGAACAAGAGATACGAATTGACATTCACTTTGAATTTTTGAAGTTACCTAGTTAGCTTCAGGAAAAACCTCTTTCGGCAAGGAGTTCCAAACTTCAGCTGTTCTATTGAAAAGAGATCCCTGAGTAAGAGATGTTCGACAGGTCTCCAAGCTCACAACAAAGGCGTGGGAATTCTGTACTCGTTCGGTCATTCGTGTAGATACTGCCAAGGGTGGAACGATTGATGACAACTCAGAAGAGCACTGACTGCGAAAATATTTATAGAAGAGACACAAGTCTCCGACCCTTCTACGATGCTCCAACAAAGTGAGCGAGTTAGTGAGCGAAGAATCACCAACAAGACGGATTGACTTTCTCTGAATAGAATCAAGGAGCTTCAATGAACGTTTTGGTGCCGAGATCCATACATGAGAACTATATTCCAGGACAGGTCGAATCTGAGCCTAGTAGATCATTAGAAGCTGACGAGAAGTGAAGTATTTCTTCGCACGAAATAGAAATCCAAGTTTACGGGAAGTACCTTCAGGGATCGATCTCACATGGTTTTCCCATGAGAGATTATTACTGATCGTAATTCCTAGCATCGATATACTTGACTTTGTTGGAATAGTTACTCCTGACATCTGAATAGTAGATGATGATAGATCGGTTTTCTTTGAGAAGAGACATGCCTGGGTTTTCTCAGCACTGAATTCCGCCAAGTTCACGTAACCCCATTCTATTATTTTTGCCAGGTCATCGTTATTTCTATTGACGTGAATGTTTCTCTGGATTTTTGTTTCTCGTGCTGGTGTGAGGACTCTGGAAGGAAAACTAGTATGAAGAGTAGGTACTGTTGTCTGCAAAACTATGCACTGAGCAGAATGTTTTCTCCAGCAAATCATTGATATGAAGCAGAAAAAAAGTGGGTGCCAGAACTGAACCCTGTGGAACACCTGCATTTATCGGTAGATTATCAGACGATACTCCATCAACAACTACACACAGAGAACTATCAAAGCACACAACTCCTAAGTCCTGGGAAAAACCCCTCAAGTTATACGAAAGGTTGAATGATTCTCAAAATTTTGGTTTCAATTCGGGAACACACGTTAAGAACAATTGTTGGGATTCCGTTTGATCCGCAATCCTTAATCGTCTTCAGGTCCATTGAAATATTTCTAATATCTTCTTCGTGAGAAATTATTTCAGGAATATGACTGTCGACAGCCCTGATATTCGAGAGATCTTTTCCCGGTGAGTCCAGAGTAGAATTTCCAGTAAACATATTCTCAAATATATCTGCTTTTTGATGAACATGGTGGCTTGTGACCCATCTTCTTTGGTTGAAGGGGGATATGAACTGAAAGTGAAATTTTTGGCGAAAGTTTCAGCAAATGAAGTTCAACGTTTCGGCTCCGATTTTGCAGCCATTTTCAAGAAGTATAACGTAACTTCACGCTTAGGTCCCAATCTGCCTACTCCTCAGAACTTTGTTCTGATGAGAGTTGGGTATCAAGGAGACTTAGGCCCAGACATCAAGTCACGCAATTACCTTCATCATGGCTCCAGAGTGGAAGACAAAACGTCGACAATATACTGATTACAGGCGCAGTTCAATCGGAAGTTCAAGTAATCACTTATCCGTCAACTGTCAAAAGTGGAATGAAGGGGATGCTATGAAAGTACGAAGAACGATGAAACAACAATATTTCTGTTTTATTGCACGCAAGTTAGTGAGATTTTCGTGATTACATACCAACATTTTGATGCTAAAAAAACTGAACGTTCACATTGATACTTTGTTGAAAAGAATAAAATAACGAATTTAGAACAGGCAAACAACAAGGTGACACCTAACAGGAAGCTGCTATTTGTTGTCCTAAAATCAGCTAATGTGGTGAATATTCTGCATTCATTACTCGAATGAGCATTTTAACAGTGAATGTCTTGGACTACAGAAGTCATAAAACCAGATACGCGAAACCCAAAATAACCGACAATTAAAGTTCTATTTAAATATTTACGATTAATTAGTACCACATGCCGACTATGCAAACTCTAATTTCGAAGAAATTGTCGATGCATGTTATTATATATTTCACGTGTTATGAAAAATATTTATTCATATGCTGTCGAAAAATGTGTGAAAATTATGGACTTCATTATAAAAATAGTTTTATGGTTTTCATTAGTTTCTAGAATTGTGGTTATTACCAGAGAGGCAAAATTTGGTGCATAATTTCGTCGATACTCGAGAATTAGGAGAATCGTTGATCCATTTGCTGACAAGAAATAGTAGGTATATTATACTATACTGAGGCGGAGAACTGATCATTCTCATCTGAAGAAAAATTTTGCTTACTTTGGTGAAAGCTGAAGTGAGGAAGAGAGAAGAATTTCTATACTATTTTATTAACAATTATTCAAAACAATTTTTCAAAAGGGTTAGGAGATTACTATTTGCAAAATTAATTTCAATATATTTTGCGTTCCAAGAAGGCACGGGGCATAAACTTAATTCATGAGACTTTCACAAATGTCAATATTGTCATCCGTTGTAAATGTCATTTGCCTGCGTAAAGATTGAAATGTTTCACAATTCAGCCTCTCTAGTTTCAATGGATGCGTTTGGTATGCCAATAATATCTCATGAATTTCAGTTATGTATCGCGAACATTGTTGCAAATAGAAATTGGATTACTTATTGAAATATTAACAGCCTTTTTGGCAATAAAAATGGGCTGAGTCTTGACTTGAGAAAATGACTGATAAAACGGTATCGTGCCATTTTTGGAAAATACTGTGTTGATTATTCAAGAGGATTACAAGAAAAAGACTCAAGTACATATTATATTTTCAATTCGTTTGGTACTTAGATAATGTTTATTATCAGGGATAGCACTTTTTTGTAATTGCACTGGTGTGTACACGTTAGTGGGGAACTAAGTGGTTTATGAATTCAGAGGGTTAGGAAAAGTTTCGAATAAAAGAAGGATGAGTCGGCAAAGTATTTCGTCGACATATATTTCTTCCGAGTGAGTGATTTATCACTTTCCAACCTGAAAGAAAGTAAGAAATAAAATGAACATATTCTCTAATGATTGTTAATAAAATATATGTTATGATATTTGTCGTAATAAATCTCCCAAGTTTCTACAAAATACGCAATGTGCCTAGTTGTATTCCGAAAAGGCGAAATCGAAAAGTATTGAAAGTATTTGAAGACCGAAAAGTTTACTCAGTTGGTAGTTTTCCATTGTGTTCAGGAATGTTCAGCAGAAATTCTATCCACTACCAGTTAATTCAAAATATACCCTGTCCCATGATAATAGAATTTTTTTTTCAAATAGGTTAAGGTTACCGTTGCATTTTGCATACTAAACATTATTATAAAGACTGTATTTTATATTGTTATTTTTCGGACCTTCAACCGAGTATTTTAATCAATTCTGATTATCCACTTTCAATTCGAATTTGAAAGTTCACTGTGTTCCACCCTTTTGTCTTCTTAGTAAAATCTATAACAAAATTGAAATGGTGACAAAATGAAAACTTTTAACAGAGATCAATGACCCTGATACCAAATTGAAAAAAATCGCTCTCAAAGCGTCTTAAGATAACCAATTTAGCATTTTTAGAAGAAGAAACTGATAATGAACTGAGAAATTGAGAAACTGCCCACAAATATTTTGCCTAAGGAGGAGGTTTCTTTTGAACCAAATTACAAAATTTGACTAAAAAGGGGGCTGAAAGGGATCGGTCGTCTTTATATCACTTTCCGTATAGAAAGTTGGAAGGCGAGTTTCTTGCTAAAAATGATTATTGAAGGTAGTTCCTCAACTCCTTTATCAGTGTACTATAGGTTCTCCTTGTTTTTTTACTATATTCGATTCTATAGAGATGTATTTATCTCCAAGATGTGTTTTCACCGTTGTAATAAGAAAAAATTTAGAGTTCCCAGAGAGGTATAATACATACTTGTTCCTGAAATCTATCTTTTAAACTAGTTCTTCTTCTTCTGACAAATCATCGATCTTCGAATATAAAAGGGTGATTCTCATCTTGAATTATAAAATGGGGTTTACCTTATATTAATGGGTCGTAGCATCTATATATTATTATAACTGCTCAATTTTGTTCGATTGAAAATGATATTTATTTATATATATATTCAGTGAATTCAAAAAAGCATGTTCCATTGGTGAAAATATGCGCAATTAAACAACATTAAATTTTTCTAGTACAACAGCCAAAGCTTTTAATGAAAATTATATTCATCAAACTCTGCGATGGATGAGGAGAGAGAGAGACGCATAAATGGGATACCCAGGAAGACTGGAGCTCCCTAAGCTCGACATAAGCCTGAAGTGTAATAAACCACCGAACTAATCCACGAGATTCAGCCTTGTTGGCTTGTCCTCTTTTTGTCGTCTCTTCTACATGTTAACTTGTCAATTGGTAACACCTTGTTCTCAACATATTCGACCAAACAGTTATCTGTTACTTCATACTGGGTGTATCTTTTTTATTGGAGAAAACTTCTCTTGAGATAAAATTGATTTGAAAATTTGAAAGTTGAATCAAATAAGTTTTATCAACATATTTTCATTTTGAATATGAATCCGTACCATCGACTACCGAGATGAGAAACAAACAGAAAATGAAATCAGATGCAAGAGAATCATACGATTTTCCATCTACCAATGTATCGAATTTGACTGAAAAAAAATGAGTGTCCTTTCCCTTTTTGGCTAGTTGAAGGTTATTTGTAACGAATCTAGAGGAAATGGATTAGGCTATGTGAAAAATATTTTTAAACGATAATCTCGAAAAATACTAAAGACATTTACTCTTTCGTTGGAGGTATTTTAAAATACTTACACTTACACTGACAATAATTTCATTTTCTACGTCATTCGAAGACGAATCATCAAAATAGAATCTTTCAAAAGTATATCGTCACTACTTCCACTGAAGCTTCACTGTCTTTTGTTATCACCTATCAGCAGATCATTGAATATCACTGTACCAATGTCTCATTCATGACTATTCAAATCTACAGAAAAATCATCAGAGTATACTCAACATACATCCATGTAAATGATAGCTGACTCGACTCTAAAAAGCTGACTGTCTTTTTCTTGAAATTTGTCACTATGTACAAAGTGAGGTCGTAAATAGTGAAACTTGATTGAAAGTGAAAAACAAAACATACCTACTTTCCGAAAATTTGTATCTCATTGACAATGCACACGGAAGGTGAAACTTAAACAATATCGCCTGAACTAAGGAACATAGGATACAAATTAAAAAAAAAGGATTCATCACAACTTTTAGTCATATCTGCCTAGTCAAATAATAACTACAAACAAATGTTCACAAAATCTAACAGAACCTATTGGAATATATATTTGTTTATTTCATTCTTCCAGTTATTGAACACTCGTGCGAGTGATCCCAGGAGGTAGAGGCTGTGCGGGTAAGAAACCAATGAGTTTCTTGTCTGCCGTAGCGGTTCAGACAGACTTACTGATTGTTTCAGCGGTGCATTTTCTTTTTAAACTATAGGGAAAAGTTCAGTACTACCGAGAAAGTATCAGTATCTTTGATCAAAGATACCATCAATGAACACCCCTGTATATTGAGAAGCAGAAGTCAAATTTATTAGTCGAGTTCGGTGGTCGAAACTCTAGACATCACCTAGAAGATGGCAAATGAGACTTTGCCGAAACGTCGTGATAACTATCCTTCAGAGGATCAAGACCACAGAACACGGAATGAGAAAACAACTCATCATACACTTTGTCCGTGAGAATCTTCATGCTATCATATATATATACAAAACTTGGGAATTATATTTGGGACAGCAGCAAAAGCGAAAGTGTAGGTACTCTTATAACAATATATTACCAATATTTCGACAAACGGTTGTTGTCATCATCAGGGAGCTACAGAATAATGGTAATGATGGAAAGTATGAAACAAAATTGTTTTTCCTTACATTGTTAGTGAAGATGGTCGCATGAGAAATTTTGAAAAGTCAGATGACACATAGTAAAACTTTTTGAAAACATTGATACGTATCCGTACAACACATAAACACGTTAAAAACTATCATCTTCTTATTCGATTAAAAGGTGTAGTGACAAACACTATGTGGAAAAGATTTGATAAAGGGCATGAAATTTTGTGGTTATAAAGGCGCCAAAAGTCATTTGTCGAAAATGTCAAATGTCACTGAAAAATTCTTGTTGAGACACAATTTGGCCTAAGCCGCTGAAACCTCCATACAATTACAGGTGCTAAAAAGAAGAGGTGGGATATGTAGTATAGTAGTAAAATTATTCAAAATTGAAATTAGTTCAGTGGAAAATCTATATTCAAAATTTTAAAGGTAACGTTTCTTGAATTGTCTTCGAGAACCCTCGAATTCCCATCAATCAGTAATAAATATGAATAAATTTCACTCTAATGACTTAGATCAATTCTTTTATTTGAACCATTTGAAGATTGGGAGATAAATGCCATTTCTAAGAACATTCTCCTCGAAACATTCCTTTCAATTGATAAAATTTTTGTGGAACCGTAATTCATTGAATGTCCTTCCTTGGAAGCATGTTCACTCAGAGCACACCTTTCAGGATGGAGTCTGCAATCGCTTCTATGTGAAGAAATGCGATCTTTCAACAGTCTTCCCGTCTGTCCGATATACTCAGAGTCACAATCATTGCAAGGAATACAGTAAACCACATTTGACTGGGATGATTTTGGAACTTTATCTTTAACATTAGAAAAAAGGGAATTAATCGTGAGAACTGTTTTATTGGCTATTTTTATATTATCTATGTTACTAAAAATTCTGGCAAGTCCAGGTGTGATCTCAGTAATGTAAGGTAAACTAATGTATGAGAAACTACTATGGGGTTGATTAGAATTTTGACTAATAGATGTGAGTTCTGAATTTGAATTATTATTATGATTTTGAGGGAACGTCACCATTAACTTTTCCTGTTTTTTTTAAAGATATATATATATATATATATATATATATATATATATATATATATATATATATATATATATATATATATATATATATATATATATATATATATATATATATATATATATATGTATATATAGATAGATATATCAGCAACCATAGTAATATTGATAAAAAACCTTTTTTGAATTATTAACTTTTCTGTTCAATAGCACCTATTTTTCTTTCGAAAACAAATTTTTCAAACATATTTTTGGATTTCCAATGGGATCCATAATAAGTCCAATATTAGCATCTTACGTCATGGATGACCTACTGGATATGGTATTGAATGTTTTACCTTTTTATCTCTTTTTCATTAAAAAATATGTAGACGACATAATCATAGCTCTACCCCAATATGGAATTACAGAAGTACTCGATGTATTCAATAGTTATGACCCTTATATTCAGTTTACCATCGAATGTGAAGATGAAAACCAAATATTCCTTTTCTAGACACAAAATTCTATCGCACCAGTGATAATACTATAATTATCGATTGGTACAGAAAACCGATAAGTAGTGGTAGATTCACGAATTATCACTCTTATCAAAAACAATCCATAAAAATAAATTTAGTCAAACGAATGAAAAATCGTATACTCTGTATTTCCGATTGTTCTTTCCATCAAAAAAATTTTAAATCCCTTTATGACTTATTAATCGATAACTCGTATCCCCCAACTTCATTAAAAAAGACTTTATTCAGTACATCTACCAAGGTTTCTCAAAATTCAGAACAAATTATCATTCTGACTTACCCCATATATCTGATTCACAGACTATTTCTCCTCTCCTCCATCAAATAACACATTTTCCCTTCGTTCTGCTACATAAATATAAATTTTTTAAACAATCATCAAATATTTATAATGTGTTTTCTTTCATTTTCAACATTCAACTTCAGGAAAAAGACACTTCTAACGTTGAAAATTGTATACCTAATGGAGAATAAGGCTGTAATTTTTCAGAAATTTGCATTCATACCTTATACATATATCTGCCATGACGGGAAATGTTTTAATGCTACACAATTTGTACGTAATAAAAATATTTCATGATAAAGTAAGGGTAGAAATTTCAAAATCATAGCTTGGCTAGCTGGCCACCATAAAGCTGAATTATGTTTGAATGTGCATGTTATATTAAACTTCGTTTACTAATCAATATCTTGGTCATTTTCTAAGAAATTTGCACATTCAAACTCACTTTACTGGAGTTCGTGCACCGGTGGGTTATTATTGAGCAACTGATTATTACATTTTATCATGAATCATTAAATTTTAAATATTATTGCCTACCATCAGATGTGATATTTTACGATTAATATTTTCGTTTTCGGGAAAAACCGCATAGAAATAATATTCAATCGATAGGGTCTTGAGATATTATTTTTGTAAAAACTGTAGAAGGTGATGATGGTTAGTAAATGTAATGAGCCAAGGACATGAATTGTTTTTACCTGTAGAATGAAAGTAATGGAAATGGTGCACACCAATTTAAAATGGTGGATCTAGTAGTTATCAATTCATCAAATTTGTTGGTGTTTTAGTTTGTTGAGGAGGTTTGGAATGGAATTTTCTTCAATCTTTTCCTTTCATTTTGTAGAGTGTGATTTCATAATCGATGCTCTCAATGAAAGTGGAATAGATCGTAAAACTCAATTTTGAGATGATCCCATATAAGAAATGAATAGTTGCTTCTGAAATTTTAGGGTGGTCGGTAGTTTTTGTTCCAAAAAGTTTTTATTTGTATATATTGAAAATATCGACGTGTTTTCTGAATTTACGTTTCGAGATCAATTTTTTTCATTGATGATGAAGCTATTATGTCTGAGGGAAGTGGTCCAAAGGCTCTTTTTTGAAACAGACTTCAATTTTCGAAGACCAATATGTTTCCCTGATTCGCCACATTTCGAAGTTTGAGCAAAACCTGTCGATAAGTTTATCGAAAGTAGCTTTCCATGCTTTTCTTTGAGGCGAATACTTCATGTGCTTCCCTTTTCAGATCAATACAATTTTTGGTAAGGATTCGATTGATCAAATCCTGGCTGTCAATATTATTGGAAATTTTCTGTAATCCAATACACTGAATATAATTGTAACTTCACAATTTTGAACATATATGTTGAACTGAGTTCCATAATGTTGATTAAAAATTGATACTAATGGGAATACACCAGATATTATAAGCGAGTTATCACTTTGTGGGTGACAGATATCCAGCGTTGATACATGAAAAAGAAAATGGAAAAGTTCTACTTCATAGAATGCAGTCAGATTTGATCATTATACTTACTACTAGACGAATAAAAAATCGAAGAATTCAATTGAAATTAATCCAAGGTCCTTCCTTCTATTTTCTCAAGCAGGAACTGCTCTCGAAAATCATTTCGCAGAGATATGAACTATATTTTTACATACCAAACTTCATCGACTTCAATCGAAGTTCACGAGTAGGTGTGGCTTGTTACTATTTCCCTACGCCATACCTCATTAACATAAGGTTATTCATGGCGTACCAGTCAACCATAAAACGCGACACAGGCATTCCCCGATACAACAGACAGAATTCCATACGATAAGAACCTCTCTCCCGTTGGGGAATCCCATCTCGACATTTCTATCAAGATCCAGGCATACACCCACCGCGCCAATCCGTTCGCCTGAGGGGAGTTATAAAAGTTATACTGAATTTTTTTCTTCCACTTTTTCATTATAACACTTGTGCATCAGAATTCCTAGACTAGTGATTGTTAAAAGTACGTCCAGGAAGATGAGAATATCGAAACGTTCTTCTTCTCCGTTTCTTTTACATGAATTTTATTTGTTATATTATTTATGACAAATTGTGTGCCTTCTCTTTTCCCGCTATCTATGGATGAAATGAAAATTGATATGATTGTTACGAACGTAATAACATTTTCTTGAAAATGAGAAAAAAATGCTAATCATTATACAACTTTTGGGTGCTTGGTTTTTAGCCACATAATAAAAGCCGAAATAAATTCTGTTCAGAAATGCTTCTCAAAGAAGTTCATGTATCTACTTAGTACGAACGATTAGGAAAAATTCAGAAAAAATATCTTCAATCAACAATGAAACAACTAGTATCATATACATTTGTGATGAGACGTTCTTTTCAATCAATTACTCGTTGAAAATATGGAAAAAGCTAGGTTACATTTGAATTATTCAGTGTTTATCCAGACAACAATATATTTTGGGGGAGCTCAGCTTTCACAGAAGGAGCTAGTACAAATAAATGAATGCTATATTAAAAGAATTGGTATATAACGTAACATTGATAAGTTTCAGTTTCACTGGCTACCCTGTATCTCTTTGTTCCCTCCCCACATAGATCTATGAAAGCTTGTTGTCATTATCATACACGCACAAACACATACTGTTTATTGATAAGTACATATAATTGGCGAAAAACTTAAGATCAAAAAACCGTACACTCAATCCGTCCTATCTTGCCCTATTTCCAGTTCACGAAATTATCTACATTTCTTTATGAGGATTCTAGTACAAGACTTCTTCTCACCCTATGGATAGTTCATTACAAAATATATATGAATACTAGCTGACCCGGCCACGCGTTGCTGTGGCTAAAGTTTTTGTTATATTACATACGGAGTTGATGTTGGTATACAAATTCACTGGATTGAGATTTGAAGGGGAAGTACGTTGAACACAATTGATTAAAATGTTCTTACACTTGATATTAAGCAGAAATCAATAGGTACAAAATAAAAATTTACCAGATTTATTATTTCCATTTAATTTTATAACAAATATAAGTATATTACAGTATAATACAGTAAATAACATGTGACGCTTAAACTCATGAATGAGGTAGGCAAGGCAGACAGTCTTAAACTTTTAAACATTAATATCTATTTTTTTGAATAATAAATACTATCAATTTCAATTTAATTTAACACCAATCGGTGCACAATGTTTTTGGTTAACCTGTCTTTAGCTAACACAAATAGATTCGACGGTTTCCCAACACGTGAACACGCAACATATAGTTGCCCATGAGAAAAACATGGATTTTCCAAATATAAACCATTTGTGGTTGCATGACCTTCTGCTGTCCTGATTCTTTGAGCTGGATTTCTTGATTCAATTTGTTCTGCCAACTGATGGGCTCAGCAGCGCGATCTATTGATTACTTACTCAATCCAGTCGAAAGTTATCGACATCTTGATTCAATTTGTTCTGTCAACTGATGGGCTCAGCAGCGCCATCTATTGATTACTTACTCAACCCAGTCGAAAGGTATCGACATCTGTTAGAATCATTTGGAGTTAACAGATAATTGTGACTGTCAAATAATAACAGACAAATAATTAGCAATAAATTAAAATTGCGACTATAATTTGAGATTTAAACTATCCTATCTCTCAAGTTGGATCGAACTGCACATGGTGTGCGAATTTTATTATAATCGGTTAAGTGGTTTAGGAGTCCATTGAGGTCAAACATTGTGACACGAGATTTATATATATTAAGATAATTCATTCTCAACGGGATCTCTTATTTTCGATTCCCACTAACCATTCACAGTCGCCGACAAATCACTCTTGACCATCATCACATTTTTCCACGTTCTCATCCCAATTAAAGTTGAAAAACTCATAAGAGTTATTGAAGCATACCAAAGGTAAATTAGAAATATTCACTTCACGCACAAATTGCTTCTAATTCTCAAGCTAATTTTATGTTAATACACCATCACCGAACAAAAAATTATTAAATTTACGTTGCGGTGCATTAACACCAGTAAATAATTTGATGATCAGAAAAAAGTGAACCATTCAATGTTCAGATATTCCTTCATGTAAAATAAGATTCCTCGGAGTTGCATTAATGCTAAGCTAATAAAGTATATGGATCTCGTGAGAAACAGCAACGTGACTGAAACAATAACACGTATTTTAATAAGTATACCTTTCTTTGTTAGTTGTATTATCTTAAAGATGAAACCTCTTCGTCTCACAAACATCCTGACTAGCCTACCATATCTTACCGTAATTGTTGACCACAATATGCCACAACAAATTGTATCAGAATGAATTAAACTCAAGAATATTTTATGCTGTCGTGGTTGCGATAAACACTGGTTTGGAATGTGAAATACAGAGAGTACTGAATTTCCATGCAAATTTTCATCAAAAAACATCTATTGTCAAAACGTTGAAACTCAACAATCAACCTTCAATGTTCGAAGCGAAGAGACAGCGTTAACAAATCTGGAGAAATGGTGCATTGGATTGTAGATTTGTGGTTCCAAATGGAAACTTTTGCACAGAGACGGACCATGTTTTTGATTCACCTTAGTCTAACGTGAATGTTGAAGAACGTTAATGATGTGTCAAAGCGATTGTAAATTTGTAGTATCGTCAAAATGGTGTATTCCGTGGAAGAAAGGGAGGAAATGATAAAATTATATTTTAGAAATAACGACTCTGTGCCAAAAACAGCGGCTTCATTTAACGAACGACATCCTGGAAAAAATATATATATATATAATTGTACGTGGTGCAACTGGTTGCCAAATTTGACGCTACTGGTTAAGTCAAAATGTTGGGATTTTTCCTGAAGAAAACTCTTTGTTATATCGCGCTTCCGAGAATGTTAATTTTCTTTATCAAGACATATACAAAAATAAAACAGATTATAAACATTGTATAAAGATCGGTTGAAATTACTTACTAAATTGAGATTGTAGTAAGTTATGCGTGAAAATGAGGGACAATGGAAAATCTTCATTTCCTCATGGTTTCATGACACAAATTAGGAAAATACACTGAAAACGTTTCAACAAATTAGAAATTTGTAATGTATTTTCCCAATTTGTGTTATCAAGAGCAACGTGTCTTGAACTGAGAAAACTACACAGCCACTGGTGGGGAATACCTCTTATTCCGTATTTCTGAAGCTAATTCATAAGAATCGGGAATTGAGATCACAAAAGCACCAGTTCAACAAATCCACATTTATTTATTTAATGTACTGCTGTTGTTATTGTAATAATCCATGTTGATTTTGAGATAATCTTCGATTCTTCTTGCAGAATGATAGTAATCGATCAAGAAATGAGCATTCGAAAATCTTCGAGGAACAAGAAGATATTGTAATGGGCCTATAATTCTTCGCGAGCCTTGAATCATCTCTATTGAGAATTGTTACTACTTTGCCGGTTTTGAGCACATCTGAGAATGATCCTATATGGATACCACATCATGTACTGAAGATAATCTATTTTTAAATTTCGTATGTTTAATATTATATAACTAAACATAATCCCTTGCGGTCAGCAGCTACCCCCTATATTTTTTTTCAACTGCACGAGGTGTCGAGTGATATATCATTTGAAAGGTCTTTTGTCCCACTTTTAACTCTTTGAGCTTCTTCGTCGTTGATTTATTAGTTATTGAAAAAATTCAATGTTGAACGTTTCATTTGAGGAGAAGAGAGAATTTTCTTGTATCGATGAAATCAACGACGAACGATATCATCGAATAGGAAAGCAACAGATAATAAGCAGACATTACAATAATACAGTAAGCTTCACTACACGATGTCTGGAGTCATCAATCGACATTCTGCGCCCTCTGGTTGAAATTTGCAATAATTGTCAAAGTGGTTCACTTAAATTTAAATCTTAAATAGTTTCGACCAAAGTATCGCTGCAATTTTATTTTGAAGTTGTGGAATGATTAAATTTACAAACACAATTTCATGAAATAACAAATGGAACTAACATTCACATAAAACGTTGAAAAACCTCACTGAATACATCCGGTTTCAAATTTCTGGACTTGAAATCCCAGTACCCTATCCACAATATTGAAAGAAAAACGTGCTGTGTTCATAATCATCACAAATAATAATTGGAGATATTGTAGGTCCGTTTTGAAGTATTTTGTTTTCCTTTTTTATGACCACTACTGATTTTTGTTCCGAATAGCACACCAAAACACTTATGGAAAAAAGACATTCATAACAAAGGCTCGATTCCCACTGATCCGATGATTCAACAGTTTTCAGATTGATAGGTTAGGTATTGTGAATACTCCCAGAGAAAACCTTGGCATTTTTGAAAGTCTGTGAGAAATATCAATAGGTAAATTGGCAATTTCTTTCCCTGAAGATCCAATCTTGTTCAGAGAATTATGCATCGAGTGCAAGGCGATAAATCAGCTGTTATAAGTTTATAATCCTCATACCAAAGGTTCCAAATATACCAATAATGAGAATATAGTATTCTCACCAATCTGTAACACTCTTGGGCTATAGCATCATCTATTATGTGGAAATCCATGAAAAACAATGAAAACCGAATGCTGTGTATATAATGCTATATATTCAAATTATGTTCTTTGTAACTTGCTCAAATGTTCGCAATAAAAACATAAGTTCATTATAAATGAACAAACTGAAAATTACCATATAATGCTAGTTTCGGAAGGAAATAATATTTTTTTAATCGCCTCAATGTTAGGATTATGTTGGTTTCGTTAAGCCAGTTTCATCGTTATCGAGATGTTGATTATACCTGAATGAACTAATTGAAATTGTATTCAATGGTAACAATAGTTCTCAGATAACATATTATTATCATTATCAGCAGACAAAAGAATATATTAACCAATTCAGTTGGAATGGCGTGGGAATAAATATATTTGCTGATAGATTCTTTTCTTAATGGCAATCAGGATATCTGAAGAAAATGACGGGAATACAATTTTTCGATTTGAAGATTGTGGGACCAAATATCCCAATACCTCTTGATCATGGGTCGGATGCGCAAACATCTGTGCCAAATAAAATAAAAACAGATTCGAATCCAAAATTCGGGGGGTCGACAGTACAACAAATTTGTATAATGCTAAAAGCACAACAGGACAACATGAATAACTTGATCTATAGAGAGTGAGAAATCTCATATAATATGACGTGAAATTATTACCTGTGGAGCATGAGGTGATTATAATATAGATCATCATCCTAATATATTATATCGGATGGATATCGGTTGAGACCGCAAATGGGCAAGTTCTCAAACGCATCCCTGATTCAACCGATTGATACGATGGATTCATCTATTGATTCATTCCAAGCTCACTCTGGTTCCCAATCAATCGTTAAGTATTTAATAAATTTGAAAACGTGCTACTTTATCCTTGGTACGAGAAATTATAGACGTTATATAGGCGTTATATTAGTAAATCGAGACAGATTCACCCTAAAAAAATTTACTACTGAGTGCGTTCGATAAAAATATTTTCACTAGTGCTTGATTGTGATAGTAATAGTGATTGAGAAGTTCGAGTGGCTTGCAAAAAGCAAAAAAAGATGTGGCATAATATCGTATTTTTATTAGCCTGCTAAATAACGTCAAATAAATACTGATAAATATCTATGTTGCCATGGTTGAGACAAGACAAAATACGCATTTCATTAGTCAAAAACTGTTGCTGTGAATTTCTCACACAAATATTCACCACGTATATCTATTTACTGCTGAGGTATGTTATAAAGATATTTATACAGACAAGCATATCGCAAGCGGATTTTTGTCAAGAAATGACTGAATTCCAGATCGTATGCGATCATACCCGCAGACATTTTTGCCTCTGAATAGTTATTTGCATTGTGTCGTACCTGCCATACCATACCTATACCATAATCGTCATAGTTTTGTGCAGGTATGGTTCAGGCTTTATGTTTTGTTATATCATCAGATGATTTAATATATTCCAATTGATTCAGACATAAGAATGTTCATGTTGAAATTCACTGCAATTTGGATATAAAACCACACTTATTTTTTCACTCACTGTTACTCAAATGTTTCAACGACAATTTTCGCCATATTCAGGATTATAATAATAAATTATTATATCAATGGTTTATATATTTTAAGAAAGACTTCGGCAGCAATATTCTCCAAGTTACTCCCCAAACTTATATCCCCACTATGTTTTCAACATTGTCCATCATGACAACCCAACACTTCTAAAAACAGTGATAATAAAAAAAAGAATGGGTTGGATTATGACGATTTATGACTGAAGGGCTGTTTGAACATATGAAACTCCTATAGCAACTATAACATTCGGCGAATACATAACCTAACGAGAAAGAAGAAAATTGTAATGACTTCCAAACATCGCATCGGTTTGGTTCTGTAGGTTTGTCCAAAAGAGACGTCGATAATTACAAACTACTGAAACCTTTAGCGTGTTCAAAGAACCCAGGAGATACAATATCAACAGAATCATCTATAATCTAGAACGATGATGAAAATACCCCATTCGTAAACTGAAGGAATTCACCACAGTTATTGAAATGGAGAATATACTATTATTGTAAAATCAGTCGAACAGGAGCGGAACGCTGTGAGCACAAAATCAGAGTATATATATATATAGGTTTGGTTGTAATTGTTCTCCTCTAGTTTTGGAGGAGTATCCAGAAATGGCCATAACATATGCATGGAACAATAACTTCTGGAAATGTGATAGAGAGCTAAGTGAAACGATAAGTCCTCGTAAATATTCGACGTTTCGATCATTCTTAGCATTCAGGTCAATATATCTTTGGGAAAATGGCTGATTTCTACATTTTCTTACACCAATTGAGTTGTTACCAGCGCAGCGTCTGGTATTAGTATGATCTGAAGTTGTTTCTGCCTTCACAATCGATAATCAAGAAGAGAGAATTATTTGATTATTTTGCGATCTAAAATCCTGTGGAACTTGGATGCTATCAAATTTTGAAGAATACAATCTGTTTTCCTGTGGTCTCATCTGAAAGTAATTTTTTTCTTTAATTTTAATAACGCGTTAATAATAATAAATGGTTTTTATGGACTGAATAATAAACAGGTATTAAATAAAACATCTATAAAATCAGCCAAAAGGCAGAGTTCAAGTCTGGTCCGAAGAAAAGACTTGTTCTTCCACTCAACCACAATAATAAATACCGTGTGTGCCTTTTCTCAATCACGTATTTGCAAATATATCGCGCACTCCTCGTATGAGTGATTCCTTTCAAAACGGCCTGGAGTGCCCATACACAGAAATTAGTCGCTGAATCAATCAAGGTAAGCTCACTTCGCTTCACTTATTTGATGGTATTAATTTTTATCTCTCTCTCTTGCGCTAGTCCATCTTTCCAAATCATGTAGAATGTCATCAGATTCAATTTAAATAAAGCTACACTCCATTTTTATTCAAAATCGAACACAATCGTAAAAATGCTCCACATCTACACTTTGTTTTTTATATCTATTACTTCATGAAAGTTCAGACACAAAAAAATTCTAAGCGAAATGCTAGTGACGTAACGCCCCAGGAGCGTTACGTCACTCTTCTCTCAGTATCCGACTCTTGCATGCACAAAGCTTTAGGCTGGATTCAGACAGATCAGAAATCCAATCGTACGACGAACCGATAGCTTTCTGATTGGTCTGAATTTTAATTTAGACCAATCAGAAAGCTGTGATCATTCTTGATTCAGTCGTATTCTTTTCGAAATGATGTGGATATATGGATAAGAAGTGTTGAACTGCAATACAACATCTATGCCGAGTACGGATTCTAGTGGAATATACAGCCATAAAACTTTACAATCATATTTCTCACAGTAGACTCGGAAATCAAATCCGACTTACAGATGTTTACTGATTATTCAAAAACCGAAACTCAACAATATCAAGATAGAAAAACTTCGTATTCAGTCTGAATTATTCAGTATATTATCGATTGCCGAATTCGTAGAAATGAATATCAAGAAAGAATGTTTCTATATGGTCTAATCCGTCTTCGATGTCAACTCATTAATTATTCAGATATGTGATGTGTATCAGTAATTTTAATACTCGAGCCCAACCGGTAGCTGATGTTTGGTCTTTATAAGGAAGATCTTAACAAGTTATAGTTATAATGTCACCCAATTTATCAATTAAGAATCCAAGCGCCTAATCCGTCATTGGCTACTGTTATTTTAATAATAATACAGTGTCACTTAACCAACTATATTGTATAATTGGTTTTGATAAGGGTATACAGTCGTGCAGACCAGTATTTGTCACACTGATGTAGTAACTTCAATTGGAATATGTCTGTTCGATTGGGTTATCTTCTTAAGTGACAAATAATCACGACCATTCTCTTCTCTCGCCTAGTTAATTAATTGGTTAATGTCAGTTCTGATTTTTATTGCCGCGGCGGAAATTTTAATCAAAAATAAGTTTGTCTACGACTATTACTTTAATTGTAGTTTTAATATGAAAATTGACGCAAGAGACATCTACGATGATTTGCATAACAGAATTGGTGCAGGAAGTTATTAAACAAATTGTAATCATTCTCGTGATTAAGATCATTGTTGAAATTCGCCATACTTTGCTTGAGTTGTCTGAATATCAGAACATAGATAGATCATTCTTATTTGAAAGTATGAACAAGGAAGGCAGAACAGATGGAATAAATCATTAATTGATGTATTAAAATTATATTTGACCTGATCTTTCAATATTGCTGGATTGAAAGTTCATAAATGCCTCTTCGAAATCTGAAGGAATTCTATGAATACAAAAAATTGTTATGCATGAATGTTCTTGAGATGACAACTCATCATCGGGAAATGCAGGTAAATAAAACTATGTAAAACTATTAAGCTACGTCATGTTGTAAGAATCATCATTGACGTCGTTCTCTTTGTCGTCGTCATCACTTTCATTCTCATTTCTCTTTCTCTGACTCATTCATTTCAATAGCATTTTATTCAATCGCAATCACTTGAAATTTTTAGGTTTGCATACCTCCTACCTCTGATTTTTTTTCAATTTTCAATCTTTTTTGTCTGGATTCAATGACAGTGAAGATTCGATTCACTTTATTGATGAATTAACTCTACAGCTGGGACAATTTCCTGAAATTTGTGAGTTGCAATAGTATTAACGATGACTTGGCCAAAATATTAGAATGGGGTAACATCAACTTGGTGGAATTCAATGCTGGAAAAACCCAGGCATACCTCTTCTCAAAATAAACCAATCTCTCTTTATCTAATATTCATGTCAGGAGTAACTATTCCTACGAAGTCAAGTATCTCGGTGCATGGAAGTACGATCAGTAATAATCTCTCTCGTGGTTGACCCATGTGGAATCATTCAATAAAGGTGCTTCTCAGAAACTTGGATTTCTAATTCGTGCGAAGGAATACTTACCGAAGGAGATTTCACACTCTAGCCAGATTGTCATAGAATTATGAAATATTGAAAAATCATGTTTTGATGAATAATTTTGCATAATTCAAATAATGAATATAATGAATCACTTCATGAACTGAATGATTCGAAATTTTTGAAATAAATGCCGATTTGCAGGAGACACTATCGTTTTCGATATATATAATTAAGGGTTGTATCTCTTGCCGGTCGAATGAATGCCCTCTCGAAACATTTCCTTATTTCATTCTTGGTATGTTTGATGAAATTCTCCCATATTTCGGGAGTGACAGTAAGAAGTGCCTCACGACACATATTCAAAAAAATTTCATTTGAAGTTCCCTCTCTACCTATATGTTTGCTGTAATATAACTTCGAAATTCCCCATATCAGTTCACTTGGGTTGAGCATGCAGTGGTAGGGAGGAAGAAGTAAAACCTTATGTCCATATTGTTCATCTACTACGAATATTTGTTAAGAGAAAAAATTGTGAATATGAACATTGTTTGTGTTAGTTAGGAAACGTGACACAATTCTGAGCAGTTCACTTATAAGCATTTGATTGCAAAATTTTAAGTTATTAATGAATAAACAGTCTTGAATGTCTGCTCTCTTCCACGATGTATTTTCGTCAAAAGTACGTTGTGGTATGGAGCATTGTTCATAATAGTCAAAGACGGTTCAGTCAAGTTCCACAATAATTGAAATTCGAACCAACGTTAAAAATTGCTTGAATTCATTCGCCACGATGGTCATCGTTTTTGGTTCTCGATAAAGAAAAAACAAGTTCTGCTCCTTCAATGAATCCTTCTTCATCCTGCGTGAAGTATTGAATGTCTGAAAAGAATATTTTCATTCAATACTCATGCGAATATGTGTTCATAATGTATCACTTACATTTTATCATCTTGCCAAGAGTTAGGTACTTATGATGCCATCATCAAAAGTACAGATCTCATCAAGGAACAAAAATTTGTACAAGCTTATTGACAATACCGAGCCGGATACTTACAGAACCATAACTTATTTAGGCCAACCAAGCGTAAATATTTCTAGATTCTTGAAAAATAATGGTATTAATACAGCATTTCGTACTAATAATAAATTGGGGATATATATCAAAAATAATAAAGACAAAAATGAATCGTCACAAAGATCAGGAATTTATGAATTAACATGTGGGTCATGTCCGATGTACTACGTAGGCCAAACGGGAAGATCTTTCAACACTCGCCTAAGAGAACACAGAACTAGTTCTTTGAATGGAAAAACAAATTCTACTTATGCAAGTCACCTCATTCTGGAAGGTCATGAGTTCAACCACGAGTTCAAAATAAGGCATTTTGAGCAGAAAGGTTGGAAACTTAACCTTCTAGAAAGTTTGGAAATCAATAGAGGAGAAAATTCAGAATATTTATTGAATGATCAGGTTGAGTTAAATAACTCCCCATTGTTGAATATGTTCCCGGCCAATAATTAACATAGCCTATTTCTAGGAATAATCTTCCAATGTAATTAATTAGTATTTGGATAAATTACGGGTCGAATATCGGACCTAAGTCGGACCTTTATTGTAAGAGCATTCGACCTACTTGTATATAAATAGCGTATTATAGAATAGTGATTTATTTATCTTGCTTGAAGAAGCTATTGTAATAGCGAAACACGTGTCGCGGTTTTGTAAACCCATTGTAAGTGAAAATCATACAGGAAACTGTAATATATTTTTGTTAGACTTATATGCTGTCCTGAAGATTAAACTCATTTATATTGAATACCTAGGTGCATCCAATCTCTTTCGAGAAATCCAAATACTGCATATTTGTTGCCCTCTTGGTGGTTTCACGTGTTTGAGGTGTTTTGAGAGACTCGTTATTTTTCTTCTTCTGGGAAATTGGACTCACAGTATACATATTTGAGTTTAAGGCTGCTGTCACTCGCCAAAAACGAAGATCTGACTGTAGATTATATTCAAATATATTTACTATATTGTATTCAATTCACCTCTCTAACAGCCGTTGAAGGAAGCAAAGGTCCATTATTATTGCATTCTTTTTCGAAATAGTCCATCAAAGATACCACCAACTATTGGCACCGCTCTTTTAACTGTTCTGGCATTTTTACAAAGATAAGTACTCATTAGGTAATGATCAAAATACAGTTTTTGACTTCAGTATCAAAAATGTATGTGCATACCATATAATATAATAATATAATAGACATCATAACTAATGGACTGGACCTAAGCAAGAGAAGACTGCAAAGTAGGCAAGATAAAATACTTCTAGTATAACCTCTTCAAGCGAATTCCTTCCTCAAGGTAGCAGATAAAGAGAGATGAAGAAGGATAGAGTAATTCAAGTATATAATTATCATTCTGTCCTTCACAATATCACTTCAATGTGCATATCCTTTCTCTCTCTATTGTACTTCGAATCGTGTTATATGGAAAACTGTCAAAAGGCCAGTCCATTAGTTATAACACACAATTGTCAATTGATAAATAACAAATTTCAAATGAAGTAGGATTGTAGAATGGCATATTTGTTAAAAATAAATATCCATAACTTCGAGAAACCGGCTCCTTATGATATCCATTGTGGTGTCAACTAAGAATTTTCGAAGGAAAACTCTATTTTGATTAAAATTACAAATTTTACGATGGGTAACATCTCCTACGTTTGTGTTAACAGTGTTGCCGTTTCCCAGAATTTGTCTTGAAAATTCATAAATAATGGTGCGTTATCAAAATTAATATTGTTTTAACTTTGTTGCCAGTGAATATTCTCAAATGACATTCTAGAATAATGAAATGTAGCAATTGAGAACCCAAAGAAAAAATCGTGGTGTGCCCTGACATTTGGAATTATATTTTGCAAATTTGGTGCAAACGTAGACTTTTCGACAAAAGTGACAAAAGTTAGAATTCAAGCGGTCGGAAACTGTAGACTTCATGAGGCTGCTCCGGTATTACACGAAAGTAGAGCCGTGTAATCTGCAAAGACCATCGCGTGAATCAAGGGACGGGAGATACGAAATACATTGACTTTGAATTTTTGAAGTTTATATGCCTCAGGAAAACCTCCATCGGCAAGAAGTTCTGAAGTTCAGCTGTTCTATTGAAAAAATATTCTGTGTTGTGGTCGTCTATTAGTAAATGACCCAAAAATCAAAATTTTGATTTTCTCCCATAATTTTCTAACAATGTAGTACAAAATCCATTACGAGAAAATCTGAATCTTATAAAAATAATTGTGGTGAGTTTCGCAGTCTGTGTGAAATATATAGGCATAAAAATAGGAAGTACTGTTTAACATTTTTTTGGAACACATTAACAAACAAGAACCAACAATAGAGTTCACAATGGAATAGAAAAGAATGATGAACTTCATTTCCTTGATGTAATGGTAAAGAAATCAATACTTCATATAGACACAAGTGTATATCAAAAAAAAATATACCAACAGATATCTTCACTTCAATTCAAATCACTGTGAAAGTGTCAAAAACGGTATAGTAAAATGTATTTTCGATAGAACAAAAATAGTATCCTATTCAATAGAAAATATCGATGAAGAGGTTTATTTCATGAAATCAATATTGTAGGATGATGGATATCCAGAAAATTTTATACATTGGCTGAAATTGGAAATCGTAACACACCCCATAGAGAAGACATACAACATGCACAAACAACATATCATGTATCAAACATTATACCTTATGTGCCCGGACTATCTGAAAAGATAAACCGGATCGGTAACAGGTATAATGTTAAAACAATATTCAAAACAACGAATTGTATTTATCGAATCCCTTGTTCATGTTGTCAAAAATATTACGGTGAAACGTCCAAACCTCTAGAAGTGCGAAAGAGTAAACACAAGATGTACATCAAGAACAGATTAGTGGTTCTGAATTATCAGAAATTATTGTTAATAAATCTAAAGCTAGGGTTAGTTGTTTATATACCTAAAGTTTCTGGTCCGATATGGACTTTGTCTGTTACTGTTAATTATTCTAAATAATTTGTCGATAATGAACTCACTACCTGCAAGTTCCGTCTTCTGCTAGTATTGATTATTCTGATTACTTTCTCAACAATGAATTGAAAAGCGGGCTGAAAGGGATAGGTCCCTTGTCACCATTCATGCTTTTTTTACATTTTGCTATTTCGAGACTCTCACATGCATCGAGTAGTCTTTTGTCATGCAACTGCTTGATCAGTTTCAGATTTCCTTCACCAATTTTGTGGTCATTGTCTAGAGCGTGTTGGGCGACACTGGATTTTTCTACCCTTCCGTATTTAATGTGTGCAAAATGCTCTTTAAAACGGGTTTTAATAGCTCGTCGGCTCTAGCCGATGCACTTGTTGTTGCAATCTTGACAACTGATCTCGTAAATTCCCGACTTCTCTGAGTTTTCTAGTTTATCTTCTGGGTTACCAAGAAGCTGTTGTAATTTGTAAGAAGTTTTATATGCAACTTTCATATTTACTTTGTCAAATATCTGTTGGAGTCCTCTAGTGTATTGAGGTTCATATGGGATTACTATAAACTTTACATTTTCTGATTATCTTATCAACTATCTCTGGGTTAAAACCGTTCACTTCAGCTACGTACCTAATCACTCTCCTTTTATTGTGTACTTATCTTTTTTCAAAGTAAAAGTTATCAACCTATGGACAAGAAATTGCAGTGCCGCCATTTTATGCTGTGGGCGATGATTTGAGTCATTTGGAATGTATCTGAAGGTGTTCGTGTCTTTCCTGTAAATGTCAAATTGTATTTCATTCTGTTCGTTCCTTATAACCAATACATCTAAAAATGTCAACTTTCGTTCTTTTTCCACTTCGCACGTGAATTTTTCAGAAGAGAATATTTGTGAAAGTTTCGAAAACGGAAGCGGATTTGATTTCCTAAACGTCAACGATGAGTATTTTGATAAATATTAGTTCTTGTATTTTTTTGATGGGCAAATTCGAGATATACGAAACGTTGCTGACTAATTGAACGTATTCCATTCAGAAGGAACTTTTTTTTACTTATCGCAGCAACTTCTCGGGGTAGATTGAAAATCTGCCCCTCTGCACTTGTATAGATTCCAATATTAATTTTTTTGATTTTTTCAGATAGTGGTAGGTTTGCGACTCAAAAAACTAGAAGAAAAAATAGGACGTGTTTGCATTTTTATCCAACGACTTGGAGATGAGAAACCCGAAAAAGTTTCACTATATCTATTTTAAACCCATGTGATAGCGGAATATCCAATTTTTCAGTTTTCATATTTCAGGTCACTCGAGACATTGACGACTTGTTCCAGAGTCCACGAGCAATCTATTAGTGCAACTTTTTACACATCAGACATTATAAGTTTGATTCAAAGGAAACCAGATCTATTGAAATTGTAGTGAAGGGTTCAAAACTGTTGAGCAACTTATATTATGAGAAAAAACATATTTTCCGAGTAATTTCATGATTCATTGATGTTGGTCATTTCATTTCCTTCCAAGGTCGTTGAAAAATCAATTCCGAATCAATCGATATTACTTTCGAGTACATAATAAACACATCGTCACGTTAATGTGTTTATAGAACACCCACCATTTATGAATAAAAAATCATTCACCATGTAACATAATTCCATTACGAAAAACGAAAAAAAAATTAGTAATAAGTACTCAAGATATTGACAGGAAATGCATTTTTAATGATGTACTTCGATATTAAAATTCCATATGAGTCCCAATACATGACAACAGATGTACCATACATAATTAAACGTTCACAACATAGTCATACAAATCAGGATCATATAATATCGTACAAGAATGAAAACCATCATATACTTGGTCGACTTAGTATGGGTGAAGAATAATAAAGATATTTATTTTTATAACAGCCGGTGAGTTTGTGCATATTGATAATGGTCGTACATTTACTTGCCATTTTTCGAATCATCCCAAGATTGAAATCGGAATCATTTGATGAATATCAATCATCAGTATAACTATTTACTTTGAATCCCACATTCTATGTGGCCGTGAAAACAAAACAGACGCAAGAAAAAGTTTGATTAATGAACTTTTTGATATTGGTGCTACATGGTCCAATATCCAAGATTTTTCACAGAATCTTTCATCGATTCCGAAGTTTGATAATAATTTTTATTATTTGATATGATTTTTTCAATTGCCAAATGAATCGAATTCTTCAGCGTACCTGAGGTGAGTGACGTTTCTCGTGGCTTTGATATGGACGGGTTGTTCGTTTCATTCCTTATTCTTGCCCCTGCTAAGAATCACACGTTGAACGATAAAACCTCGTAAGCCTTTAGCTCGCACTTTCGTTGATTCACATTTGTCTTGTGAAATTATCATTAGTAATTTAAACAATTTCAGGATACTCTGCTTGGAAATGCTCTCAAAAGTGATATTTCCGTTTCATCAAATTCACAGTCAGAGAAAGACATCAGCCTCCTGAATGCTTTTATTCACTCTTTTTTTTTATTTTATAAGGACTTCAGGTGGGTTCCGATCAAGCCTTTTCAACTTTCGGTAATCATGCAACTTTATACAAAAATTAACATAAGAATATTTCTCAATTTATAGAACATACAGCATAGTTATTCAGTATAAAGTGAATGTTTATGCCTCTGGCCCAAAGGTTTGTGAGTCTCCCGGGGGCATATACATCTATTTCTTCACGTAATGCATATCAACTCTCATGTAATACTAATTCGTAAAAAAATCAATAGTTGATTTCGATTTCAACTAGGTACTATGGTTGCTGGGGAAACCACTTGAAAATTCAAACGTAACATAGAAAAATATTCTGTACCTTCATAGCAAGTGCGGCCCATGCAGTGAAATTTATGATCGCATGGGCATAAAGTACACTGTTATGTAGTTGGTAACTAAGCAGTAAAAACACAATAATGAATTAGTTTGATATTCAATATTCTTTGAATTCAAAGTGAAAGTTCGAACATAAGGGTAATGAACTACAGCAAATAATTGAGATTCCCTGTATCGATATTCAAAATACCTCCAGTGACATTCCAAAGACCAACCCATCTTCGGATAATACGATATTTAAATAGTCGTCATTCGTCTGACAATTCGTAATAAAATAAAAGTGTTATTGAGAGCACCAACAATTGTGAAAGCTGAAATCGTATCAGATATCTAATAGGCCATTGTTAGACATTTAACTTTGATTATATATGTGGGCGAGTTCATTTGAAAAAATCATTTCCTGTGCATCACAATACACACATAATTACCCGGAGAGGTATAATTGTTATAATGACATCTATTAGGTGCACTACAGATTTAGTGACTATAATGTAGGTACATCTATGGATTCGTTGAAATATTTGGACATTGTTTTGTCGAACCTTTGTTACCCTATTCGTTCATAATGAGATTTGATTCTTTCACATGGAAACTGTTTGTGTGACTTCATTCTATATGCAGGGAAGTCATAATTAAATGAAGAAGATGAGACTTTCAATTCAACAGTGGTTTATTTTTGAAAATAAGATAAGCTGTTCTGATGTTATAAGCAGTTGAAGTTTTTTCTTCTATCTTTTTTGGGTGTTAAACGTGAAACAATCTTATATAGATTATAAGAATCTATACAAGTGTAGAAGAGCAGATTTTCATCTACAACGAGAAGTTGCTGTGTTTATTAAATTGAACTCGTTCATTTAGTCAGCAAATTTTTGTATATCTTAAATTTGCTTATTTTGATAGTCAAATTTGAGATATTTGAGAGGACACTTAATACTATATATATAATAATAAAGTGTTTTTTCGTATTTCAAGTGTGTAAGAAGGGATCATCTACCTATAATCGTGTTCATATTGTTGTGAAGATCATTTTAACGTTAGTGTGCTATATTTATATTCGGCTTAATGTGAATTAGTCAGGAGTAAGTTTTGCATAAGGTATATAACAGTGGAAAATTCGGTTTCGAACTAACCTAACCTAGTTTACAAAGATCGGAATATTGATTTTTGATACACATCTCTGATGTGAGCATTAGTAAATATCACTTTATGTTATGGTCTCAAATACATTATATTACATAATGTACACCTCGCAGCTTTAACTCAAAATATCCTATTATCATAAATTTATTTATTTTTGGTGAAATTTCTGATTGGATAACACAGTCATCATTCTGGATTCACTACAAATTTGAAATCACTGGAATTCGTATCAGGAATACAGATTTCACATATTTTTCCACTAACACAGTATGAATATCGAACTTTTTATAATATGACGATAATAAAGAATCGTGAAAAAATATTTGGGACAAATTCTAATTTTATGCATATTTCCCTGTTGGTGGTCGGTTCCAAAATGATAAACCTTTAAAATATTCGAAAGAAATCAACTCAGATCAGTTGAAAGCAAATTTAATATTGGTCAGTGAGAATCAGCCTGATGAAGACTACCTACTACATAACGAATTGTTCGAAAGATGATTTGTTTTTACAGACTTCTTTCATATTCCTGAAAGAATGAATCTGTTATTATCATCATGACGAATTACTCGTGGACACAATCCAAAAGTTGTCATTGAACACGCGGAAAAAAATGTGGCGCCTCTATTATGTTTCTTCACTTAAAATAGTTGACAATCAAGGACATATTTCAATGAATTTTGCTTTCATTTTTTCAGGCATCGTCCAACGCACCAAAGTTTCCGTTCATCTCAAGATTCTAAGTAGTTCTCCAATCTACAGCTTAGGAACTCAGCTGTAAGCTGTAACCAGTCGAGTCCCTGGTGCTTGATGTTAAATGTCGCTTGCGATGAAATCGGTGCATTGCTTTCATTGATCTCGCGTTGAAAAGAGATGGGGATATATGTCAAATGCGACAGTTAGTAATGAACTAAGGTGGCAATAATCTGTTTTTTTCACTCCATATTGAAGATTGTCAGCAAATCAGGCGACCGATCTGGCCTACTCGATCAAGAATTGATGACGTAGACCGTAGTAATAACTCAAAAAATTCGCCAGGTATCGTCACTCTCGCTGTTGAGATGACAGTCATGTGCACGTCCTGTGTTGCCAAGTGGTTGTGTCATTCTGGTCTATGTGCTGAAAAAATTAGTTGATTGTTGATATTTTCATTCGAGCAATATAATATTGTGATCTCAATTCGAAAGCTCGGTTTAGAAGTAGTATCACATTAGCCGAATATTATTCATGTTAATGCGTGTGAGCGAATAGGAGTGAGAATTGTGATCAAATTTTATGGATATGTGAAGTGAGAAAAAGCCATTTTTTCTGGTTAGTGGAATTATTATTATTTTCTATAATCTTCTGGGTTGAACTTAAAATTTCTCAAACACATATCACTGCATTTATAGAATATTCAGAACGCGTGCACACTCCAGAATGTTGTTGCCAGCAAACTTCTCTTGTGTTTTTTTTATGATCATTACGAAATTTTCAAATAGTTATTGAATATACTAGAACGTGAGATCATTCTTGTAGGTAGGTCATTGAAGATGAAGTTTGTTTTCATGAAACGTCAGATTGAAACGGGTTCCATGGATCGAATGATCTCGAAAATTTTTAGGAATTTCAACCACAAGCGCACTCTTAAGGCCTAATTCTGAACAACTTCACCCTGTCCACAGGTTTGTCTGAAACGATATCGCAACACTGAAAGCACCAGTATATCCCCATCTTACACTAGACATTTGAGAATCACGCCCCTGATGGCCCTTCGAAATATATTGGCTGCTAAGGACTTAGCCGATAGCTGAGATCCTCTTCTCTTCTGAAGGATTGTTACATTCAATAACTGTTTTGGTTTTCAAAGGGGTTCAAATCTTACTGCCTGTAGTAAAGAAAAAGTATCGGTCCGACTACAGATTCGATGTGTAAAAGTGGGCGTCTGATGACGGTTGCATATATGCAATTCTCCATGATCGGTGTTTGGAGCCAACGCCTCGTTGTTAAGTAGTCGTACATTGGAAGGTACGACCACGTTAGTCCTCAGCTCGCACAAGTTTTGACTCCTGAGGGCTAGTGTTTCGTCAATGGGGAACAGATAGTTCTGAAATCCTCTCAGACAATTAGAAAGAAAAATTCTAGGAGAGAACATCTGTCGAGGAACATATCAGCTGATGTGATATTATTCAATTTGTGGTGATATCTATGGTCTAATGGTGGATTATGGCAAACGGAATCATATCGTTTCCATTGGAATCATCAAAAAAATTAACTGAGACCATTTGAAACAAGGCAATTTAAACTTCAAAACGGTCCGTTTTCGACCGGTATATATGTAAATAGAGTAACATCCAAAACGTACACACCATTTAACAATTATAACTCAATTATGTAAAATGGAGCACTATCACTGGTTTCGGAAATTAACATGGACAAGTTAAAACACGGCGGCGGCAGTAACAGCGTGGGTTTTCGGGGCGGATGTACCGCATTGTCGGAGACTGCTACGATTAAATGGTGTTAATTTGAATTTGTGATATATTTGCTAATTATGGGGCATGGATATCGGAAATTAAATTGTTGGCCCGAGAATAATATCTGATTTAGTGTCTTTATTATGTTCTCTGTGTACACACTGCCAAATGGAGTAATTAATGGCAAGGGATGTGTCTCGCTGAATTCACTGCATTAAAATTAGATTATGGATTGAGGTGATTTGTTAGCTTTCAAGGTTCTAGTGAAATGAATGTTGTTACCGGAACTGATACAAATCTATACTGGAAAGTTGTGTTCGATTATAACGTTGACGAAAATTCGTTGAATTTGACAATAGATTTTAAATTTTCATATTTTGAATATATCGAAATGATTTATTGTTGGTTCGTGATGATTGCATTTCAAAGGGCAATATTTCAGTAGTATCAACTAGAATTGGTGTCGAGCGAGGTGGCGCAGGTGGTTGTGTGCCCAGCACACGATCGAGAGGTCGTGAGTTCATTACCCCAATGGGGGTTTCTTTCTGTTGTAATGGGGAATGACTCTGACACGTTTCGTGGTTGACGGATTCGCCAATATGAGTTATATGGTGGAGGAAGTTGGTAACAAAGCCTACTTGACTTCTATTCAGTCGACGTCGATAGCGTTTGGTGTAAAAAATGTGATGGATAGCATTTACTTGCATCAGAATGACCAACATATTGAAACAATCATAATATTCGGACGAAAATCAACTTATATTCAGGAAAAGTCGTTAAGCGTAGAAGACTTTCATGTGTCATAAGAAATCTATCTCTGTACTACAGCCTATGTTGGAAAACGAATTCTGAGCCTGAAAACAACAGGGTGGAATGACTTTATGAAAAAGCTCAGACGGAATGAAATTCCTGAAATTGATAACAACGGTCATTGAAATTTTAGGAAAGGTAGTGAACCTTTGAAGTTTGAAGGCGAGTAATGCCCACGTTAAGGAATTAAATTTCAATACCGTGGTTATTCAAATTATTTATTTAATTTTGTATACACACTAGATATTGTATGACAATTCGGATTAGTGTGAAAATTGGTCGGCTTTTTTTGGCCGAGTGGGCAAAAGTTCTCAAACTATGAGATCTCTGGTTCTCGCGTGGCTGTTTGATTCCTACCCAGACCAAACATTTTTATGACGTGTCATAGGGACATCAAGTTGTATAGAAACCCTGTCAAAATACTTGAATACTGGCACATCCAAACTTTTCCGTCAAAAATAGTGGACCTAAAGTGTACTTGATGATAGAGATTCGACAAAGAGCTCATATTCATTCACAGATGGAGCCAAGCAGCAACTGACAGCCTTGACGTTTGACGTCAGAAAGTTTTTAATCAGCCGAGCAGTCCGTTATTTATTTGAAATGATTTCATCGGTTATAATTGCACGAGTGCATAAAAATTACCGATAATTTTGCAAGAAAGCGTGATATCTAAAAATTGCAAGAGTTTATTTTCATATTTTGGCAAAAGTGCCCGAGTCCGAAGAACGAGAGCTCTTTTACAAAATATGAAAATAACCGAATGCAAAACCGATTCACGTGTTTCTCTATACAATAACTTCGTCAGGTCTCTGCTTTTATATCTATCCGAAGTACTTTTAACAGGCTCACCTGAAAAAACTTATTCATTCAATAAACTTTTGAAGCATTTTATTGAAAGCGACTACTTTGTATTACTATTACATACTATTATATAAGATGGTTCATGGAAAATTGCAGAATCATATTCATTATTCATTCGAGTAGTAGTCTCGTCAAGGTAATTCGATTATTTCTGAGAGGTGAATTCAGTTGAAGGGTGAATCGAATCAGTGGAAATAACAAACTCACTGATTGTTCTTTTGTCCAAGTGTAGCAGACTGTCATATACGTATCCATAGGAATATGGTCATTTGGTTATCAACTGATTTATGGGTTTTGTTCTCGAAGTTCATACTGAAAATTTGAGCAAGCAAAGGGCTCAGATAGATTCCCGATATCAGCCCTCACCCACAGGAATAAAACTTATTAGTTAATAGAAAACTATGTTGGGGTAGACAAATTGTGAGTGAATCTGAAATTCCGTGTTTTATTGTTGGTTTAACCTGGTTTCTACCTGAAAAAACTTCTATTGGCTCAATTGTTCCATTTGGTGGAAAACTACGAAAACGATTTTGGATATCAAATCATATTATTTTTACATTATTTGATAGATTTTAACTTTTTATATCATCAATCACTCACGTATATTTTGAATTGAATTTTGACTTGAAACAACACTACGGGTCAAATTAAAAGAGTGAGTATCTTTATTTCATTCGATAAGTGAATAGAGTTTGGGTGATTGTGGATTCATGATAGCAGCAATGCATTTTTCACTTTCATTCACTGAAAACTCAATTGATTTTAGGATTTATCTCTTCAATCTCAGATAAAGAATGTAGTTTTTTTTCAAATCAGAAAGTCTGGAGTTCTAGCCCCGTAGTCATTTTCGTTCACAACAACTGTTCGGCCTTTGTCTGCTCACAAAAATATAACCCCGTTAATTGTTTTTTGTTTAATTGATTTCGCAATTTCCACTTTCTCACTAGATTGAACTGACTCAGCCACTAAGTCTTTGAAATATTTGCGCGAACATTTTCCTTTGACAACGAGGTATCTCTTAGAGCCAGCTCGGTTTCGGTACCCAACCGTTCAATGCTTACGCGAATTATTTTAGGTTTTATGCTATGGTTGAAGCCTTCACTAAAAAATCCAGCTTCATTTTTTTTGGATTCTTTGTCGGTAATATTTACGAATCTATTGAAGAATGTATGGCTAGAAAATCTTTCCAACTTGGGTTCCTGTTTCTCAAGCGATCTAAGTGAATTGATTTGCCAAATTTTTTCTTATATTCGAAATATACCTTACTGTATTGAAATTTTCTCTCTACCTTCTTTCATTTCGTTCCTGGGCTGCTTTGCTTTTCTCATTTCTGAAGCAAAACATTAACTATCATATCATAAAATTAAATTTGGCCAAGTAATACCTATTAGGTTTTTCAAAATTTATTTTTCCTTTATGATCAAGCTCATTCCAAAAATGGTTCACAATTTGTAACCCAAATAAAGTGATCTATTATGTGTTATTTTAACTTTACTATTGGGAAGTATAACATTTTGGAACCTAGGGCCAGTTTAATGAAGTCTTTATCGGTCACTTAACCAACAGACAACCCTCAGGTTAACTACTCTATTTGACCACCTATTGGGATTTCAAGCTAAGCGATACGCTATCTGGTGGCAGTTGACGAACTAAAGTTGTCTATTGACAGTTGTCTGTCAAGGTGAAACATTGACGGAATATACGTCAATGATTTCAAATATTTCTTGTTTATGTTTACGACTTTTACTTACATATAATCAAATATTCATCTTCGAATTCGTAAATCCACATCTTATTCGAAAATATCCACAAGTGGTACAAGAAACTCATTTATATTGATGGAAATACTTCAATAGAGCCGTGCGCATTCAAATTTTTGAAATACAAACTGCCTTTACGAATTCTCCAAACATGCCTGGAGATACGTCTACCAAGAAACCTACCTCAAAGCGATAACTAGTTTTAAAAATAGCAGTCAAGCACTTTAATATCCACTTTCTGCTCGCCGATCTTGGCTTGACAAGAAGAACTTAGCTTTTGTCTTGAATCAAGAGAAATTTCAAGTTCCCATCCAAGAATGTATCAAATAACATAGTGCATACTTGGGACATGATGGATGTAAAAAACTATTGACATGTGCCGAGAGATGCAGCTCCCTAGTGATCCTAGATAATATAATGTATTGCTGCTATGGTTTGGTATTTCCCTATTTCCCTGACAACCACATATATATGTAATTGATTGAAACAGTCATGAACTAAAACTCTGAAATTGTGTTATCATCGAAGCCTACCATTGGTTCCACATAACTAGAGATCTGAAAAGCACTTCCCACCAACTTTTCTTTATTGAGACTTGTGATAGAGCATTTAGAGCATACCTAGCCATATTCACCTAGGTATACACTGAAGAATTATTATTTATTGAAAAATCAATTTAAAGAAATCCCTCTATTGATCCCTGATTGAACTGTTCTTTCTTTAAGCTTTCATTAGGTATTATATCCTGAACAATTGAGAAATACATTGCATGTCTTGAGAATTTTTTTTTATACAATTGATATGCTATTCATTTTCTATCAATCAAATTTTTATTCTAACCTATTTTCAAATTGGTCGGAACTGATTTTCCCAGTATGTAACTTTCTGTGTGTAAATTGGAATTATATAATAAAATCACTAGATTATGGATTTATTTTTTCATATATGAAAGTAATTGATATCATTCATTCAGGTAAATTTGTACAGCAAATTATCAAATAATGAATTCCTTCAAGATTTCAGGGATTTCAACCTCGATTTCTAGTGCATACTGTACACTGGATTTCGAGAGTAAAATACCACTTATAATTCTTTCAGAAACAAGCCATTAGGGCAATTTCCAAGAAGTATATCAACTTACCTCAATTGAAACTTTCCCTAGAGATCAATTACCCTAACACCAAATTGATATTTTTGCACTAGACGCGCGTTTCGCTAACAAAGTTAGCATCTTCAGGAGAAGAAAATTGATACTCATCGTTTAACCTACCTCAATGTCAATAAATATAGAAAAGGGTGTATTTATTTATTTAGGTATTCGATAAATAAAGATACAATTCATACAAGTTCATTGTGCAAAAAAGTGGTGCCTATGAAATTTTATTTACACTTAATATCTTATCCAACCCACCATAACAGAAGAACGGTATTCAAGAGTTATTGATGAAAAGTTACACTGTCTATTTATACTTTCTGTAGAGACCGATTCGCTAACACAGTATTTTCAAGAGAAGAAAACTGATACTGAATCTGAAGACTAAGGTTAACTATTTATATACTTTACAATCTAATTTTATTCCAACATGGACTTCGCCAGATAACTATGGATTATTCTGATTGATTTCTCAATAACAGTTTACTTCTCCCGAAGATCCTTACCTTTCTAGCGAAACGGGTGTCGAGTGCAAAATATCAGTTTGGTGTTAGGATAATTGATCTCTACATAAAGTTTAAACTTTTACACCAAAGGTCCCATCTCATTGTTTATCCGCTTTCTATATTTGAATGATATTGCTGCTCCCAAAGCACATTGTCCATTCATTCATTTCATGCTCACAACTATTTTTCTAACCCATCTACAGATTGCTTCCATGTACAAGCATATAGAAGCATATTCGTATGGACAAGGTGAAATAATGTCTCGCCACAGTATAAAAAAACATCTAGATTTCCGCAGTATATATTGGTAGGCTCTTCAAAATGATGAGATATTCATTGATATCTAACACAAACTTTCGAAAATATCTTCTGATGATGAGCCCAGTCAAGACTTGAATGATTCACTGGAGTTTGGTGGTGTGAAGACTGGAAACAATAGGATGATCTTGCATGGTATCCCCAAGAGTATTCCTTTTGAAATCGAATGCCAACGGTTTTTTACCTCAATGTTCTGAATATACTGAATACTGTCTGAAATGCAATTTTTCTGGGTCAACAAAATCTATTTTCTAGGATATTCACCAAAGTTGAAATATGTTTTTCTCTTTCCTAATCACACAATAAACGATACTTTCATCTTCATCCATTTAACCTCAACCTTCATAGCAACAAAATCAGAAAAAGTAGACAAACAACGAGTGACCTTGAATAGACAACTTCAGTACCAAAATCGTCACTATGGCGCTGACAACTTAATTTGAAATCCCAATAGTAACGGAATCAATCGGATATTATGTTCTTTTTTGCAAAAAGCGGGAACTCAGTTCAACTGGTAACGACATTCATTTCAGCATCAGAAATCAACTGTGAATTCATAGTAGTTGCCAAATATTCACGTCTACGCCACTGTTGAAAGGGCGAAGATATTTCTTCAACCGGCCACGGGCCACCTGGGGCAAGACGATAAGATCAATAGTTTATAATTAATTGTGTTTTTATATTTTGTTTAATCATTCTATTAGAACCGATCTTCAAACTGGTACGGTACAAAAATAATACAAAGAGAACATTTTTTAGATGCCAATGCAGAGTGTTCTCGATCGAAGATTGAAACGCTTTTTTGATAGGTGTTTGAATATTTTTGTAGATAGATCTGATGGGTCATTAAGCTTGTTCAAGATATACCTACGATATGTCATGGACGTCATGATTTATTTTGCTGACATCTAGGGGTGTCCAGTAGATAACCATCATTCGACTATGAGAAAGTAATTATTCAAGAAACTAAGGGTGACACCTGAAATCAGCAGTCAATATCAATTATTTTAAATTTTGGTTTCTGTAACATCATATTGATTAAATTGCAACTTGTTGAATATTTCAATATGTTCGAGTTGAATATTGTTGACTATGACATGCATTCAATATATACAACGACAGCCTAACTTAATTCATTTTCACTAACAAGCTCTTCATAAGTTCTACAAAAACAAACAGAAATATCGAAGTTAGGTAGAAAATGTCAAGCTATGTGCACGAATCAATGAACTCAGATTTTCTTTTTCGCGAAGAATATATATATATATATATATATATATATATATATATATATATATATATATATTTGAGGGTATTCTTTGTGGTTAACGGGTAGAGCAGGGTTTTGCCTAAGGGGTAATTCAATACAACGACAGCCTAATTTAATTCAGTTTCACCAACAAGCTCTTCATAAGTTCTACAAAAACGAACAGAAATATCAAAGTTAGGTAGAAATTGTCAAGCTATGTGCACGAATCAATGTACTCAGATTTTCTTTTTCGTGAGGAATATATATATATATATATATATATATATATATATATATATATATATATATATATATATATATTTAATCGTAGCAGAGCGCTTTCGACTTTTCGACTAAAATAGTAATCATCAGTGCTTAGGTATCTGAAACTGAGTAATATATATTATATTATTATATTATATATTACTCAGTTTCAGATACCTAAGCACTGATGATTACTATTCTAGTCGAAAAGTCGAAAGCGCTCTGCTACGATTAAATATATATATATATATATATTCTTCACGAAAAAGAAAATCTGAGTACATTAATTCGTGCACATAGCTTGACAATTTCTACCTAACTTTGATATATCATCAGTGCTTAGGTATCTGAAACTGAGTAATGATTGAAACAATTCGAATAATAGTCATTATGGAAGATTCTTAACATTCGAAAAATTCAAGAAAAACTTATGAAAAGTGAATGATCACTTAGTACCAACCGAACTACCCCATCGTGACGCCTTGTTTTGTCCGCCATCTTGGAAAAAACAAAGAATTTGTCGCTTCGTCCAGATTTTGGGCTTCAGCTCCTTGTTAATCAATCCATTTAAGAAAAATTGTAGATAATTGAATTTTCTACAATTCTTAAGCGAAACAGTTTTTACTACCAACCGTTGAGGGGCTATGGGAAGAGGAAGAGGAAAGAAATCGAATTTTTGCAAAATTCATCGCACTACTTCACTGCTTGGGAGTTGTAACCACGTTTCACTCCTTGGAAGTGAGCTATAAACATTGTTTATAGATATACATTTAGTCAACCATATGGCATTATCATTTGAAGGGATGGCCTCTACGAATAGATAGCACTAGTGATTTTGTTTCCAAGTCTTGTCTTTTCTTTCGTTTTCCTTACGGACGTAAGGCCTGAATCACACATTTTCTTCATTACTTATACATAATACCAAAAGATGGCATTCAATTCAGAAAAAGAAGTGGAGAAACTTTGTTTTGAAGATTCATTACCTTTCTTTCAACATGAACATGAACTGACAGAACTCTGCACCTTTTTTTTCGCCTCACAGTAGAAATCTTTGTCGTGCATTGTCAAGTAAAGGAAAAAATCGACATTACTTTGTAGATGGCGTAACGAAAACGCTTGTTATCCTTTTCACACAGGCATTGACTAGCTATATCTCTTTAAACAATGCTATTAGTGTCCTCCATCACTGTGCTCAATATTCTATTCTATTGTTTTTAATCCAATTCAAGAATCAAGATAGCACTGACACTTCAGAATACTTGGAACAATTTTTTGTTATTTTCGACAATTGTTTTCCTCCAAAAAAATTCTTGATTGAAACAACACAAATATCAATAGCCCATCACAACTGAAAATCAACTATTCTCCATTTATTATTTTTCCTGGACTATAATTTTGAAACAGGTTTGGCATACATCAAAATTTGACAAAAACTCAACTTCTGATTGAAATATTGAATAAATTAGTCTGTGGATTCCTACTAATAAAAACATGTCTACAAGTTGCAAAAGCAAGAAGTGCAATCCCCCCGATTCTGGTTCAAGTGGCGACGTGACACCAGAGATAGTAGCTGGTTGTCAAGAATTAATACTGACTGATGAAAATTTGCAAACCTATATGACTGCTTTTCTCGATAACATACAAAGAGGTCTGAAGAAAGAAACAAACCCCACGGCGATTGTTAAGTGTTTTCCAACGTATGTTCAAGATTTACCTGATGGAACGGAAAATGGAAAATTTCTTGCTTTAGATTTGGGCGGAAGTAACTTCAGAGTATTGCTGATAACACTCGATGGTACGAACTGTGATATGGAATCCAAAATCTTCGTTATAAATCCAGAAATTATGGTCGGCCCAGGAACTGATCTATTCGATTTCATTGCTGAATGTTTAGCGGAATTCGCTAAGGAACAAGGTGTTGCAGAGGAAGGCCTTCCCCTTGGATTCACATTCAGTTTTCCTGTAGTACAAAAAGGCCTGACTATAGGTATTCTCGAAAGATGGACGAAGGGCTTTTCTTGTGAGGGTGTGATCGGCAATGATGTAGCTCAAATGCTGAAAGATGCTATAGAAAAGAGAGGAGATATTAAGATTGATGTATGTGCTGTTCTGAATGATACGACAGGAACTCTGATGTCCTGTGCTTGGAAAAATAGAAACACACGTATTGGACTCATCGTTGGAACGGGAACAAATGGCTGTTATGTTGAGAAACAAGCCAATGCTGAACTCTTCGACGAACCTGATATGGGTTCTGGTAATGTTATCATAAACTTAGAATGGGGTGCATTCGGTGATGATGGAGCTTTGGATTTCTGTAGAGTAAAATATGATATAGATGTCGATAAGAGAAGTATAAATCCTGGCAAGCAGTTGCATGAAAAAATGATATCTGGAATGTATATGGGTGAATTGGTCAGGTTGGCAGCAGAAAGATTTACTAAAGAGGGATATATGTTTGGAGGGACAGGATCAGAAAAATTATTCACACCCGATGTGTTCGAGACCAAATATGTCTCTGAAATCGAAAGTGATCCACCAGGAACTTATGATAATGTGAAGAGAATTTGTGATGTATTGGATTTAACGACTGCTACCGAACAGGACTATATCAATCTCAAGTATATCTGCAAATGTATTTCAACTCGGGCAGCTCATTTGGTGTCAGCCGGATTGACAGTTCTCATGAGGAAAGTTGGTGAAAAAAAGGTGGCTGTTGGTATCGATGGAACAGTATATAAATACCATCCCAATTTTCATAATATTCTAGTTGCGAAAATCAAGCAGTTAATCGAACCAGATTATGATTTTGAATTAATATTATCTGAGGATGGAAGTGGAAGGGGGGCTGCATTAGTAGCAGCCGTAGCTGCAAGAGTGAAAGCACAGGCTCAATGAAACTAAACTGGATACAATATTTAAATACAGATTTCAAATGAAAAAATGTAACAAAATCTTTTTTCCGCAATTAAATTTTCTCATATTCATATCGATGCTGTTTTAATGCTGATACTTCAACTAAAAATTACTGATTTGATACAAGAGATTGGAAAAGGGGGAGAGGATGTTTCACACATTAGTTAACCTCATCCGCTCACGTCCCATATAGCAATAGATATTTCATGAAAAGTCTTGAAATATTATATTGTCCCATTATATTAATATGCAAGAAATAGCCTATCATGACGTACTCTGAAAGGCTAAAACATAAATTTCGAATAATTCATTGAAATTTAATATGGTGAAAAAATGTTTTACCCAATACCACACGTATAGTATTTTCCACAGTAAATGGTATTGGCTTATTAACTGCAATAAACTACCCGATTTAATCCCATTGTGTAGAAAATCATCTGGTAAAAGATGCAAATGTGCTACAGGGTCGAACTTAAGAAATTTGAATTTTGCATAATGTAGGAGATATACAAGTAATTTATTTAAATGTCACAATTCTATTCTATATTTAGTTCAGTGTCGCTATCGCTATCCTCATCTAAATTAATTATAATTGGCGCAATTGATTTTACAGAAAGGTACGAGTTTTCAACATTTATAACATGACTAACAGAACTTTTCCAACTCTCGGTAGGAATGTCATTCATACAGTTCCTAATTAATTCTACCACACTACCACTTAAAGTCGGAGAAGTATTTTTTCCGCGCACGCTCGATTTAAGTTGGTGCCACATAAGCTCTATGGGATTGATCACGCAGTAGTAGGGAGGTAGTCGTAAGACTGTATGTCCCAATTCTTCTGCAATTGTATCACAAACATACGTTTTTTTTAAAGAAAATGACTCCAGCACTTGTAAAAGTTATTTTTTTGTATAATTTTCCTCAAAATATATGTCATTTGCAGCCATGAAGTTTTGAATCTCCAATTTCGTATTCTTTGAGCCAGGAATTTTTTGCAATTGTCGACTGTGATAGCTTGCGTTGTCCATTACTATAACGCTGTTTGGCGGAATGTTGGGTAACAGACAATTTCTAAACCAATCTTCAAAATGCTCTGCTGTCGTATCTTCGTGATAATCAACACAAGAGTCCTTAATATTTTTGGCAGAAAGCCACATAGCGTTTGGGATCCAACCATTTTCTGATCCTGCGTGTAATATTGTGATTCTCTTCCCTTTATTTGATGGTGCTTTTGTTTTACACTTATCAGAGGAATCAGACCATCCTTTGGAAGGGGTGTCATGCGTGTCAAACCACGTCTCGTCGAGGTAGAGTATTGGCCGATTTTCAGACCGGTATTTTCTTATTGACGTTATATACAGAACGCCAGTTTATTAAACGTGTGGATTCCAATATTACTTGTCTCATGTCATTTTTGCGATATTTAAAGCCCATTGCAGACAGAGCTCGCCAAAGAGTAGTGAGGCCACAGTTGATGTGAGTTTCGTCATTGATGAGCCGCTGTTTCAGACTTTTGATTGTAGGGACACGCTGCTCCTCGTACATAGTGTAGAATTTTCGCCTTATCGAATCTTTTTCCCAGTCGTCTAGACTTTTTGTGACACCGGAATCTTTACGCTTTTTCCTTGATTCCATGGAATCTTCAACAATTCGTCTAACTGAAGTGAGAGACACCTTCGTCAAATTACTGGTTACTTTTGCTGCAGCACCCGCGTTATATCCTTGCTGAAGTAAGGAACTATACACATTTTTTATAATGATTTTCGCGTCACAAGATAAGTGATTCTTCTTTAACGAACCACTGGAAAAAGCACTATTACTTTTTATCCACGGACGCCACATACTGCCTATTCTGTACGTTGGGGTATAAAATCTTTGCTATTAATGTCTGTAATAACAAATAAATGTTATAAAATCATTGCACGCCGTAACACAAGTCAACACTTTCAATGAAATACAAAGACTAGAATGAACAAGAAGTGTAAGCTGTAATTCTCTACAATCCCTCTCTGAGAAACAAAATCACCTGAATCCGGTCCTTTTACATTTATGATGTGCATCTCGGATTTTACAAGTTAATGGTCTATTTGGTTTTATTATAATTCTTCAGTCAATACCATTTATTGTGAAAACTACTATACTTGAATTATCATTAGAAATTTTTTCTTGCTCACGAATATATCATGGAAATCATTCAAAATATTCATGAGCTCGAAAAAAATTCCGGAAATAATTCCAGCGCAAGTGGTATTACAAGTGAATATCCCAGGTTCCTAGGAAACCTCTCAGAAGCTTATTTAGGAGATTGTGCGAGCCTAGGAATCCTGGGATCTATAGTTTATGTACTGGAATACGAGAAACATTGCGACGGTGACTGTACGGCAAATATTGAATTCAAGTCATCCTGGTATTCCCGAAATCTGAACCTGGGTCACTCAGCTGGGAGCTTTGAGATGCTTTAATTCAGACATATTTCTTATCTTGAATGATAGTTCGGATTGTATCTTCGGGTGAAGGAGTTTAATTCCTGATAGATTTTCATATTTTCAAATTTTTCAACATACTATATTACGGAATGGTAGCTTTGTACTTGTTCCCAACTAAGTCGTCTTCTTCTATACGAAACGTCATTCCGCCCATCGGAATTCACGAAGTGATTGGATCCCCGCTAACGTGTATACACCAGCAACCAGCACAGATACATAAAACGAACTACTGGTATGATACTTCAGTTATTACACATTATCTCAGTACAAAACAGACAGAAAAGTTTCTCTCTCAAAAGTCAATAACTTATTCAACAAATAACATAGTCGTTTCCAAAAATGACAAGTTCATATTTCAGTGAGTAGGTAATCCAGATGTTGCTATTTGGTACAGACCTCGTGAAATGTATGAGATGTGATTGATACACCGAACGCATTTTTTTGAACTGTAAAAGCTGAATGTGAAATATAATTATCTCCACGTATACAAATAACATTTACGAAGAATGTCATTCGTGGAAGCGTCATAAAATTCGTTTCTGTGCAATGCTTACTTGGAAATAAAGAGGTATTGAAATTTATCTTCGGAATATTGATTCGATTGATTTTTAATTATGGGAAGTCATCGACTTTATGTTGATGATGGCACTGCCTTGCACTGACAAGTGGCCAAATAGCCCGAAACCTTCATTTGTATCGACGAAAGCAAATGCAGGATTTACTTCTGTGAAGAAACCTGCACTGGCACCTGGTCGGATATAATTCAATGCCCTTCGTGGTATTAGCCAGGGGAGTAGTTGTTTTCTGACAGGTGCCAGCCGAAACCTACCGTGTAGGTAATTTGAGACTGGCCTGAACAGATTGTTCCAAAGATGATTTGATTTAACGCCAGTCTTCAAGTATGCCCACTGACTATGTCAAGTGTTTTTACATTTTCCTCGCAGGAGGAATGGGCGAATTCGGTTTGCTTTTGGAATACCTCGTCCATTGGTAGATGGCGTAACAACTTCGTTGTTTGCATCAACTTTGGCCGGGGCTTGATACTCTTGTAGGAGTTTGATTTTTAATTATGGGAAATCATCGACTTTTATGTTGATGATGGCACTGCCTTGCACTGATGAGTGGCCAAATAGCCCGAAACCGGTCTGCAAGTGTGTCCGTCCCTATAATTGAAAATCAATTCCTTCACTTGTATCGACGAAAGCAAATGCAGGATTTACTTCTGTGAAGAAACCTGCACTGGCACCTCCTGGTCGGATATAATTCAATGCCCTTCGTGGTATTAGCCAGGGGAGTAGTTGTTTTCTGACAGGTGCCAGCCGAAACCTACTGTGTAGGTAATTTGAGACTGGCCTGAACAGATTGTTCCAAAGATGATTTGATTTAACGCCAGTCTTCAAGTGTGCCCACTGACTATGTCAAGTGTTTTTACATTTTCCTCGCAGGAGGAATGGGCGAATTCGGTTTGCTTTTGGAATACCTCGTCCATTGGTAGATGGCGTAACAACTTCGTTGTTTGCATCAACTTTGGCCGGGGCTTGATACTCTTGTAGGAGTTTGATTTTTAATTATGGGAAATCATCGACTTTTATGTTGATGATGGCACTGCCTTGCACTGATGAGTGGCCAAATAGCCCGAAACCGGTCTGCAAGTGTGTCCGTCCCTATAATTGAAAATCAATTCCTTCATTTGTATCGACGAAAGCAAATGCAGGATTTACTTCTGTGAAGAAACCTGCACTGGCACCTGGTCGGATATAATTCAATGCCCTTCGTGGTATTAGCCAGGGGAGTAGTTGTTTTCTGACAGGTGCCAGCCGAAACCTACTGTGTAGGTAATTTGAGACTGGCCTGAACAGATTGTTCCAAAGATGATTTTCATGAAATGATCACGAATGGTTGTGAATGAAATAGTATGCAAACCTTGGCGAAATGTGAACTTCTTTCGAGTAATATCGCTGCATCATTTTTTTTTATTTTCGAGAGGAATGATCCACTTGCCTCGGAATGTAATATACTATTCTATGCTCCCACTGACGGCCGCCAGTAACTTACAATACACGAGTATTCCAAGTGAACCATTGCGTTACAGCTGTCAGGATGCTGAAGTACCGTACGCGACTCGGGGATAAGGCCAATTACGTGCACTCGAGAATTAACGCACTCGGCTAACGCCCCGTGCTCACAGGTTTTTACTTGTGCGTAATTGGTACGTATGCCCGTCGTTGTGTAACATAGTAATTTCTACCACTTTTTACTTCATCATTGGTTGCCAGGTACTCTTCATAGAATATTCTGAAAATATATCTCTTAATAATATTCTATGAATATCCTGAATATTCTTTATTTCAATATTCAGCATATCAGATTGAGAATATTGCAAAAATATTGTTGAGGATATATTTATAGAATATTCCGGATATACTGTTTATATTTCAGGATATGCAGAAAAAGTATTTTCTGAGAATATACCAGAAACATTCTAGATATTCTTGGAATGCATATATAAAGAGATTCTAAAAAGAAGTATACATTCTATGAATATCATTCCATATATTTTTTTTATTAGAGACTTCACTCTCATCGTATACATTATGAAAACTAGTAATGAAATGCATGAAACATGTTTTCAAAATCTAACCTTGCCATGATTCGAAAGTCTTTTTTCATCCTCTAGCAGGATAAACATTTTTTTAACCTGCTTGAGAAAGCTATTGTATAACGGAACACGTGCCGCGGTTTCGTGAACCCATTGTTAGTGAGAATCTCACAGGAAACTGTGACATGTTTTCGATAAATGAAACTGGTGATGTTAATAGAAAGATATTCACCGAATACAGTGTACAATTCAGACAAATCCATCCCAATAGCATTTATATTGTTACTTGGGTGATGTATACTGTCGGGCTGAACAGATTTAATATATAAAGTTCTTGTTCGAACAGTTTCGAAAATCTCGTCTTTTTCATTCCTAACACCACCTCTAACAGTACTTTCACTGATAAACCACAGAGAATATTCTATTCTATAAATGAACCGTCAAGAATATTCTGAAAATTTGCTGTGAAATTCTTTGGAATAATACCTTGAAAAATATTCTGAAAATATATTGTACGGATACTCAAACGGTTATATTTCAAGAAAATTCGGGACGTATAATTCGTAACTAATAACATAACAATATCCATATTGTTACGAATTCGACGATCAAGAAAATTCTGATCTACGCTCATGACTTTATCTTCGCCTATGCCTAGGTGATTCGGAGAAGACCGAGTCCATTGACCGTTATCGCGATTCATCGATAAAGGAAGGAAGATACCAACCGCATTTGATTACACATGGGGAGAACGATAACAAAGGTTCCAGAAACGTCGATGCCGTTCGAATACGGAAAATTCTAGAGCAATGGACCTATATATAGCGGACGGGGGTAAGCAATACGGAGTCAGTTGATTACAGACAGCGATCAAGTGCATGAAAAGGCGAAAAAGTAATAGTGATTTATTGAGTTGGAATAAGCTGTTCAGTGATTTGTTGATTTTATTGCAATAAAGTTGCTCGATTTTGACGATCCAATTGTCACTTATTCTATGAATAATTCAGAAATATATGCTCATTTCATTATATCTGTATCTGTAATAATGTGTCTCCCTCAATTTGGAAAAAACATTCATTATTCCTCTTCCCAAAATAATACAGTTGGTCCTCAATCATTGAGACCTATCATCATCATCTGTACCTCATTTAAGGCAATTGAAGAATTTCTTTTTACCCAAATCAGTAGTCACTTAGAGTGCAACAGCATCATTACTTCGTGTCGAACAGGTTTCAGATCCCATCACAGCTGTGTTACTGAGCTACTCAAGGCCACAGATGATATTTTCAAAACAAAGTATCTGCTCTCGTGATGTTGAATTATACCAAGGCTTTCGACAAAATCAAGCATCGGTTATTACTGTCCATAATTAATTATATCGTCTTCTTTATAGCCGCGGTCTCTTTACTGAAATCATATTCACTGAACATATCGCAAGCGATCATGTTAGAGAGCAACTGTTCCAATTTTCTGAATATTGAAAGTGGAATGCCTCAGGGTTCTTTACTCGGTCCAATATAATTCACTATTCACATCCACGAATTCCGAAATCGCACTCGATTCAATAATAACCACTATTATGCTGACTATGCCCAGATTTATATTCAATTCCCAGATAAAAGTCTAGCTCATGCCAATCTCCAACTGAACTCAAATCTTGAAGCTATCTTATCTATATCTGATAAGATTTGCCTCTCTATAAACCCCTCCAAATCACCTGTAATTTTTTTTGGTAGGAAAGTTGCCCATAGACGTGCTTTAGATTCCTTCGTCATCAAACTTGGTGATGAAATCATTTCCTTTTCTGACAGTTCCAAAAATCTAGGTCGTTCTAGATTCATCCCTTACGTTCACTGGCCACATTAACTCGATTATTAGACGTGCATTCTGTAATTTGAAACTGACAAACACCAATCGTATTAACCTTGATAAACGAAGCTATGCGAATCTCTAGTACTCTCACATTTGAATTATGCGGATGTTATCTTTGGCCCCGCCATAAAAAAAAGATACGCGTCTCGGTTACGGCTGGTTCAAAATTCCTTTATTCGTCTGATCTGCGGTTTACGCGATCACGTATCCAGCCCGCTGACAGAAATTAGTTGGTTGAATGTTTTTACACTTTTGTACACCATTCCACAAATAACGATTCAAAAACAATGGTACCTGTACCATAAAACAACTTTACGAACTAATGTTTACAATCTCAATCTTCGCCATAAGTCCAGGCTCATTTCACCCTCTCTTACCACTACCCAGTTTCAATCGTCTTACAGTTAGTAATAATGGGGAAGAATTCCTACCGATGAGGGCGCTGATGTCTGTTCAAAAATGTCGGCTCCATTTAGTGATCAGCTGATCGTGAACCCGCAAAAACATATGTTTACCATTCCTTACGTTGTTTATTAGTGTTTTTCGAGTTTTGTGCAGGTAAATCACTGTTTGAATTTGTTATAGTGTTTTTTTTGTTAGAAGGTGTGTATTGAATTCGTGTAATCCCAAAATTTACTAGTTGGGTAACATTCAAGCAATATTTGTTTCTTTTTTCTGTGCCGTGTGTTTCGTTATCAGGCAGAGCATGGATTTTCAAGAGCATTCTTGTACTGACCTTGAGGCGTATTGGAAGAAGGGAAAAATCAGTGCTATGGAGAACTACAAATCAATTCTAATGATCGAGCCTCTCTAGATTGAGATCATTCTGCCAGGAATTGTCTTCGACTGGAAAAATTCCCCATTTCCGTTTCTGAACAGAAAAGTGATGTTTCAAAGATTACGTGAAGCTTCTCCAGGTTCTGGACAGAGAATGAGTACCATTTACTTATCAAGTTATATTTATAATTGTTTGTGATGTGCACCATAGGAAAAGGGAATCCAAGCCCAATCTTCAGGCAGAGGCCACTGAACACAATAGTAATTTACGTAACAAGTCCGGAAAATACTGTTTTTTTGGACGAGTGGACAAAATTCTAGGACGAGCGTAGCGAGTCCTGGAAGTCTGCGAGTCCAAAAAAACTATTTTCGGTCGTGTTGCGTACACTATTTTTTCGGCAACCGACCCACTTCCCGGACGCTTTTTCTTTAAGAAGGTAGCATTTTCCCGGCCTTGTCTGGGAAGTACGTATTTCCTGGACTAGGCCGGAAAAATGCTACTTTCTCAAAGAAAAAGCGTCCGGGAAGTACCCACTTCCCGGACGGTTGCCGAAAAAATATTTGATGTTGAATCAGAGGAGATATTCCACAAGGCAAGACAAAAGACAATCTCTAGCGATCAAAGGCCTAGCAAAATCTCACCATCTCAAGAATGTGCTGAAAGAGAAGTATTCCAGAGCATCAAGATACGTGATTAAATTGAAGTTGCCAGTGGAACCAGTGAGACAAATTACTAAGAGATTTGAAAGAAAATTTTGAATAAGTGGCTCTTGGTGCTAAGATGTAATTTCTCAACAAATGAATGATTGGCACTCGAAAACACTAAAATATATTTGGCCCAAGGGATTCACGAACAAGTAAGTGAATAGTAACTGTACCTACATAATGAAAAACTATTCCATCCAGGTATCTATCCATCCATCCAAATACACTCAGTACGTTTCAGCAACAGAAGCAGAAGCACGAGCCACCTAGATCCAGAGGAATGGTTATGAAGTCAAACAAACGGGACTTATTATTAATGAGGACCAACCGTGGTTGGGATAATCTCCAGATGGTGTGATTTTGAAGGATGGAAGTATTTTTAAGCTTCTAGTAATCAAGGGTTCATAAATAGGTTTGTTGAAAATTGCTTTTTACTATCGAGTACTGTTTGAAAGGGATTTCTTGTAGGAAACGGAATGATGCTGAAGAAGTAACCCACCCCATTTCTTCTAAAGATGTTATCCATGTTGGTTTGTATTTTAAGTTTGCTACTGTTTATCCAGATTTGTTTCAATATGATTTCAAATATAAGTCACTCTGTACAAGCGGATATTTAGTAAACTTCTTTTTTTTCTGGCAACTGATAAAATGACTAGATTTCATCAGAAATGAGTTTTTTTTATTCGTTATTTTATGTACTCATATTAATTCCAGTTATTTTGCCATCAGCCTGTTGGATAAATTTATTTTATAATTAGATTCAGTTTTATTGTCATCATGTATAACAATTTCCGGGTAATAGTAACAGTGGTATTTCATATCCCTCTAGGTAACAACTTTTCAACAAGAGAATTCATAGAACCTGGCACTTTCAAAGTCAAATAATTTGATTTTCACAAATTATAATTTGAGAACTGAATTCTAATCTCACTGTAAACTTAAAACATTCCTAGCTAAAATGTAACATGTGGTACTTTGAAAGAAACAACTGGTAATTAACTGAAAAAACCCTCTTATTCGAAAAATAAAAATATTCCAATTACATTACACCATGTATTGAAGATGATCAAGATTTGGCAAATGAAAAATAAAATTCAGGTCGAACAGAAGATACAAAAACAAACATTTACAAAGACCATCGTATTTGAAAAATAAAAATATTCCAACTAATCTCTTCAAATGAAGTTAAGAATAATCGGCGAATTCGACATCTGCGAAAACTTGTGGTTTTAAATGGATTTGATATAAATTCTGTTGTGTGAGAGGAAGGTGAGCTTTTCTCCCCCAAACTTAGGCCTCATCGCACTTCTTCCTCCTGTACAGAGGACTCTCCTGTATGAATACACAGCTTCTGGCACCAAGGTGTTTACTGGCAATCATGCATTCTGATGGCTCGACAACTGACTTCAACATCGCTACAAAGTCGCATTGTCCACACGATCGCTGTACTATTCAGAGAATGAAACATTTCATTTCAATGCATCCTGCGAAGAAATTGAGAAATTATTCATCGATTTGGGTGTATAAATAATATTTATGTACACCCGTACTCTAATAATACACTTATATGCCCACAACCAGTTTCATAATGAAATCCATTACGATACAGATTTTCATTACGATACAGATTTTCAACCGATAGAAATCCAAATCATCTTTCGAACAATCTGTTCAAGCCAGTCTCAAATTAACTACACAGTAGGTTTCGGCTGGCACCTGTCAGAAAACAACTACTCCCCTGGCTAATACCACGAAGGGTATTGAATTATATCCGACCGGTGCCAGTGCAGGTTTCTTCACAGAAGTAAATCCCGCATTTGCTTTCGTCGATACAAATGAAGGAATTGATTTTCAATTATAGGGACGGACACACTTGCAGACCGGTTTCGGGCTACTTGGCCACTCGTCAGTGCAAAGCAGTGCCATCATCAACATAAAGTCGATGACTTCCCATAATCAAAAATCACAATCCTTCAAGAGCATCAAGCCCCGACCCAAGGCTGATGCGAAAAACGATTTGATTTAACGCCAGTCTTCAAGTATGCCCACTGACTATGTCAAATGATTTTACATTTTCCTCGCAGCGGGAATGGGCGAATTCGGTTTGCTTTTGGAATACCTCGTCCATTGGTAGATGGCGCAATAACTTCGTTGTTCGCATCAGCCTTGGGTCGGGTCTTGATGCTCTTGAAGGATTGTGATTTTTAATTATGGGAAGTCATCGACTTTATGTTGATGATGGCACTGCCTTGCACTGACAAGTGGCCAAATAGCCCGAAACCTTCATTTGTATCGACAAAAGCAAATGCAGGATTTACTTCTGTGAAGAAACCTGCACTGGCACCGGTCGGATATAATTCAATTCCCTTCGTGGTATTAGCCAGGGGAGTAGTTGTTTTCTGACAGGTGCCAGCCGAAACCTACTGTGGTTTGATGCACGTCTAAATGTTTTGGCAAATATCACACTCAGTGAATCGAATGTGTTATAAAAGAAGTGTCGTGGCTCTGATTCGGGGATTTGATAAATGAACCTTTGATCGGGGAATCGGAAACAAGCCTCTGATTGATAACGGAATTGTCAGGTGTAGTCAGTAAAACGATTCTGCCCAATAGGGCAAGTAAATTCGGTGATGTTGAGTGTTTATTCTGTAAGTATAGGTTTATAACGAATGATTGTCGTTTTTAGTGAATGTGTTGATCAATAAAGTTTATATTTGTGTTTTTACCAACTGATTTCATCCTGGTTATCACAAAGAGTATCTGAGCTAATTTAACCCCAAGGAAGGACCAAATTCCTACCTTACTTCCCGACAATATTTTTCATTCGACAAATGCAGGACATATGTTTTTAATTCCAACTAGATTGTATGAGCTCTAATGTCCGAGTGGTCAATGGCGCCGGTAGTGGTTAGTTACGTCCGGGTTCAATTCCTGCCCTCGGCAGAAGTTTTTCTTAAGTTTTTCCTTCTTTTCATTCCTCATTGTTGTATTCTCCGTGGTTGAAGCATTAATTATAATTTTGTAGAATTTTGCAAAGAAATACGATTGATTACCTACCATTATTGTGTTCAATATAAATACCTAATAATATAATATTTTCAGTTCTTCATTATTTATTGGGTGTAGATAAAATAGCGTATGCAACTCTCATGTAATGGTTATTAATACACTCGCATAAACCATACGAAACTCACCTTCGGCTCGTTTCGTATCCCGGTTTATGCTCATGGATTAATAACCATCATTACACGATCGTTGCAGAAGTTGAAGTTGACAGAAGTTGAAGTTGACAGTATTGCTACACGTTTTCAGCTGTAGACTAGCTTCTTCAAGCAAAATTTTTATAAAATCAAAAACCAATATTTTATAAAAAAATTGTTTACTGTGTTAGTTTGATTTCTCCACTTATTGTAAGTATCACTTGGAATTTTTTCAACTGTTTGTTAACTGAAACTTTTCCTTGAGATCAATTACCCTAACACCAAACTCCGAAATCCACTGCCCTCTTGTTGTCGAACCGGGGAAATGACGATTTGGGATGCATGCTTCTGTGCAATGTATCAATTTTCTTCTCCCGAATATGCTACCTTTGTTAGCGAAACGCGGGTCGAGTGCAAAAATATCAGTTTGGTGTTAGGGTAATTGATCTCTAGGAAAAGTTTCAACTTTCACACCAGAGGTTCCAAACTCATCGTTTATATGTTTGTTAACTGTGAATTCTAATTCTATTTCAGCCTCTTTTGTACTCAACTGAAGATGAACATGTATATGTTCTAAACATGTCTTAACTATGACAATGGTTGTGTGGAGATAACTTTGTGTTTTTATTTTGAGTTTGGACTATTACTTTCCTATAAATAGGTTATGGATACAATAATTGTAATATCGCAGTTTCACAATCAAGTGTAGTGATTTATAGTATGGGCTTAGTTGTTTTCTCTCATTCTGACATTCTCGTGTTGAATGATTCACTCGGTGAATTCCATGGATAACATACAATTTAATTCAGATTGAATCACGATTCTGAAAATGCAAATTTAAACCTTCGAATGTTGCTATTGACAAATTCATAATATTATATCAAAGTAATTGCGTTCTACAATTTGAATCTTCCAATAAAAAAATTTGGGTTGGAACAGTAATCATAAACGGATCATCAAAAACTTTAGATATTATGACAAAGCTGATGGGTAACCACTAAAAATTTGTAATAATGAGAAATTCAAAAATTTTCATTTTGCACAATGGAATTTAAAATTCACTTCAACTCAATCGGTACTTGAGAATATATTTCATCCTTCAAGTCTAGGATGGGAAACAAAAGTCTTTGAATTGAAAACAAATTGAAATAATTCGAAAATGTGTAGGGGACATTGCAAAAGATCGTCCCTATTGTGGAGATGATACCAACCAGAGCGTCGTCTGAAGTAGCTAGTCGCGTAAAATGTTCGATTATCTCATTTCCGATACTCGCGACTGTGACACAATTGCAATTAGTGACCTAATGGGTCGCTCTTCTCTGCACCCTCACCCGACCATTCAGAGAACAAACGCTCAGACGTGATCTGGACAAACACTAGAAATTTGTACCTTTTCGTTTGGTCAAAGTGTTTGATGCTCCACTTCTTTCTGCCCCATCCGATCTCATTCTACTGATTCCGGACATTTAACTTCAATTGGCCTTTTATACGAGGGGACTGTACCTACGTAGGTAGGTTGAGATTCTTGTGCCAGAAACCGAAGTTGAATTCTATGTCATTTGAAATGACTTATTGTAATTTTTAAAAAGACGTCGGAGTGGTCGTGAAAAATATTCGGTAAATGGAACTGTAATCGAAACATGTGCAACGGTAATGAAAAATATAGTTTTTGAAAGCTCACAGATCAGCAGAACGGTTGGTTATTGGTGTATTTCAGATAACATCAAGACAAAAAGGAGGTTGAGTCTAGTGATTGAGTTAGCCCTGATTCCTACATTTGGGGTCATCCCAACACAATTTATAGAAGCGTTATGCATCAAAGGAGTATCAATGACCTTTCTGATGACGTTAATTCTCATAATTCTTTTTGACAACAGAAATATATCAAACATAACAACTGTATAAAAGGCATCACTCTGTGGTTGATGAATATTTTCTTCGCAGTTTTTTGGGTTTTTAGCTTACCACAATCTGAAAATATTAGGAATTGATATTAGAATATATACAAGTGACTTGTGATCTACCCCAAAAAGTTGCCGCTTTGATTAAAAAACCGTTCCTTCTAGATAGAATATGTCCAATTGATCAGAAACTCAAATTTGCCTGTCAAAAAATACAATAACTGATATTTATATACTTTATAACATTATTTTGTTTGACTGATTGTTTCTGTTAGAGCATATGCATTTTGTTTACTCGAAAATGTATATATATATATATATATATATAAATATGCAACAAAGTGCGAGATTCACGGGGAACGTCTGATAACCGGAGTTTTCTGCCATTACACTCATGTGTTGTTGTCACTTTTGTGACTTCAATGTAGCTAGCGTTCTGTATGAAATTCATTTTGTGGTCGGAATTTGAGGAGAGTGGTCAATTGCCAGCCACTGCCAACCACAAACACAGAAAGAATTATTCTAACTCCATTCTTTGAAAATAATTTTTGATTCAATATATTATATAAATGAAAATTTCACTGAATTGTGAAATAACTCACAATTGAAGGATGTTTTTTGATCACTGTAATATCACGTATTGTTCGTTCAGTGCATGAAAGAATCTATATGTTGAATGCAGACTCTATTCGCACACTTCGAAAGACATTCAGCAATATGTGATGTTCGACTTCCTTGTTGATTTTCAGTGAAATTTTGGATTTTGTAGACATAGTGAGTTATATGGAAGTTATTAGGTTAGGTATTTACCCGGTTTTTCTGGTATTTAGAAATTGTTGTGGATTATTGCAAACTTAGTATGTATAAATATATATATATATATATATATATATATATATATATATATATATATATATATATATATATATATATATATATATATATATATATATATATATATATATATATATATATATATATATATACTATATATATATATATATATATATATATATATATATACTCTGTAATATATACTCTGTAAGAATTCATCAATTCAAAAATTTAAATTTGTTTGTGCTCACCCTCAAGAATGAACTTAAATTGAAACTGAAATCACCACTGAATTTCGAGTACGCTTTGATAACAGCTTGTCTAAAAAATGGTTCCGAGAATCATCAAGTCCGTACCAATTCATTAGTATCAAAAACGAAATTGGTTGCTACTACTGAAATCACTTCCACAGTTCACTTGCCAAACTCATCACAACCGATAGGCCTTTCCTTACTTTATTCACCACCCCCTGTAGAGGAAACCATCAAAGGTACTTGAATCTATAAATAAAAAGAGCGAAAATGAGCACCCGCCGAGATGAGATCGATTGAATTATTCAATGTAAATTATTTTTTTCAATACAATAAATCTTTTGTCATTGAGTACCGGACTTCTTAGCTACAGAACAATAATTAATTGTTGAAAGTTAATGATGAATGATGACTGTTGGATTCGAGAACATTAAAGCTCTGGCAAGGGTCACGAATTTGTTAATTACTGTTGATTAGGATCTGTATGCATTAGTCGCGTTACAAAGAATAAAAGAGGAATTCTGATACGTCATTAGGGAGCGTTTCGATATAAGTTACCAAAGAATTGATATCGTTGTTTCCTCATTCGGAACACCCAAAGTATCTTGCTATTGAAATTATAGAATCATTCAGGTGAAAATTAATACGATTGCTAACGTGAGTTATGCTACAATAATATTGAATGAATAATAAAATGTATCTCTTACGAACAGTGAATTTTATTTGATTCAATTTCTCACTCTTCTTATTGTAAACTGCATTTTCTTTGATTATAAGGACCCCCACAAATTCTGGAACTTGCCACAAACAAGTGAGAATATTTTCTGCAAAAATCCTACTCCATGATTGTACAAAATCAAAAATTACTTCTCTAATTCAGCTATTGGTTTCGATGTACAGAAGAATGAAATAAAATACCTTTTGGTGCTCATGAGCTTTCAGGACTCAACTTCACCTTCCCAGCACAATATATTATCAACCTTGATATTCAAATAATTATTTATTTCATGCATGTTCCTGAAATGAATGTATGCAGAGAAATCTCAATACTATCCAAGTTATTCCATCAAATATATTTTTATTTTTTCCACTGCAACAAAACCCAAGTAGATTCTTAAAAATCACACAAACTACGGAATATGCTTTCCTGTAATAACTTTTTCTCAAGCATAGATCAGATCTTTTCATGATAACACGTCGGTAGAACTAGATTAGTAAATCACATATTGATTGAAATATCGGCGGCATCCATAGGTTGGTAAAAGACATACTTCTCATGTACCTATTTGTAACCTCTTTGCAGCATTTTCGTGGAGTCGTAATAGAGGTAATGCACATCAACAAGCCACCCAGAAAAATTTGTGATCACAATCATCATCACAAATGTGCTTATCTCTAACCTATCTTTCCCGGTGATTATTTGTTCATTGAGAAGAGGAGGAAACGTCGTAAAATATCATTGTCGACTTTTTAGACCGTATCCAACCTGTTCTTCACTTATTGAATTTGAAAAGTGTTCAGATCTCAGTTAACGTGTCCACACGCAGTCTTACAAAACAAACTAACCCTGATACAGTATAGCATACTTTCTCAGTACCCAATGGACAGAAACAATATAGGTACTAAGTTCCTTCCATAGAAACTTCTTTCAAAACTATGACAACACTACGCTTTCCAGATCTGAAAAATTACCTACAGCCTACTGCTATTTTGTCATTTTCAGTAAACACACTCCTTTTTGACGTCGGTCTCTCTTGCTCAGGGCCAATCCATTTTCATGTCGAAAATGACTTATCCTGAAAGTGTTTATTCGTGGAATCCTCGTGAAAAATGGAATTTTGAGATATGATTAGCCAAAAGAATTATTTACAACCAAGCAGAATGTTAACATCTTTCAACCCCAACGTAGGCAAATGGTATGTACAAAAACCGACAATAATATCATTGAAACCGCCACCATAAAATAGTCCGTTATGTCAGCACTTGGCATTGGATAATCGTAGATTTACCTTATCTTTCTGAAAACTGTCATATGCAGAGAAAATATTAATTTCTTTTTTTCCTCTTCATCAGCATCATTCATCAAAACGTTAAGCTTTATTTGCCTCTTTCTATCAGCATTCTGACATTTGGTTATCTTTATGCTCTATTCCATCTACGTAAATGTTCGTGTCAACGAAAGGTGCTTCATTTTAAGCTTATATAGTGATAATGCCATATTGTTGAATTATGTTAAATTTCAAAGCAAATTTTACTCTATAGTATATAACTTATGTTTGAAACCGTGACGTGCTCTCAATTTTACCACGGTCATACAGAATTATGACATATGTATCGGAGTTATCGCTCATCATCTAAAGTCACTTACAATGTGTTACGACGCAGGTGGAGCAATGGCATAAGAAATGAAAACATGTTTCGATTGGAAATGTACAGCCTGAGTATGATGAAGTTGAATTTCACTATCGGTCATTTTTTCCATAATAGTTTTACATGGTTTTGTAACTTCATCATTATTGCTTGAAACAAAATACAAAATCTGAATTCTACTAATATCATTGATGAAATGAATTTAATGATATTAAAATAGGCACACCACTGTAGGAAGTGCTCTTCCCACAAAATGAACAAAATATGACTCAAGGGCTCTGATTCTGAGTAGAGGAAACTTATATAATAGCTTAAAATACATCTGGTTCTATTCACTATCTGTTCTGAGAGTTGGAATGATCATTGAGTTTTACATTTCAAACTGAAATAACAGAATAACTCCGTTGGTATTTTCGTGAAAATTATGAATGGCATCCAGTTTTACTCGAATCAGTTCGTTTATCGCCTCGAAACGAATTTAGTATCTTCGTACAGCACATCGCTATCATGTTAATCCATTAAAACCCAAATTTATATTCCGTTTCCCTCATCGAGAAAGGATGGAAACAAGAACCATTCAGAATTAATTAAAATTAACGCAAATGGATCGAGAACATGTCAAAGCAGAACCATTGAGATAAAATTAATTTCTTCAAACCAATTTCTTATATCTAACAGATGGGAACGACATCGATAGAACGCCACGCCTGTGAAATACCTCCCACATTTAGTGGTCACTATTCATTTGCCTTTTGTATTCCTCAATCTTACACCATTAACAATGGCCCCACGGGATATCTTATACAAAATACATAAATACATTGAATTCATTAAATATACATATATCTCTTGCAGTCGCACGGTTATTTGAACTCAATGATGACTGCTTTGGTATTCGAGATGATGCTACGACGTCGCTGAACCACTGGAATGATCTTAACGAGCTAATCAATAGATCACGGTTGATCCACTGATCATTTATCATATTCCTTAAAGGGATTTGTGATAAGTGTCTGATTTTTACAATGTGAGGCAGAGAAATAGCGAACATACAGAGTGGGTAAATTTGTTTCCGTTTTATATTTATAATTTGATGGATGTAATTGAAATACGTATCATGAGAATATGCGAAGTTAACTTTGAAATATGTGAACAAGATGGCAATAGTAGTAAAATCCCGTCTTTACTGTTATTTACTTTCCTTGGGGTAATCTGAACAGCGATTTTGTGTGAAAATATTTCTGTAATCATTATGTCATTGAACATATACATCTCCCATTCAGAACTTCTCACTACAAACATTTTTCTATCGTCTTCATTTGCGAATGGGATTTTCGAAATTTGTGAATCGTTTCACATGAAGAGTGACAACCAATGATAATGTTAAAATTAGTAAAAATTGCAATATTACGTAACGACGGGGATACGGGCCAATTACGCACAAGCGAAAAATTGTGAGAACGAGGCGTTAGCCGAGTGCGATAATTCGAAAGTGCACGTAATTGGCGTTATCCCCGAGTCGCGTACGGTACTTTTTCTACTTCACCCTCCTGACAGCTGTAACGCATAATATTGAAAGTTGATGGCGGTCGTCACTAGGAACAGAAAATATTATTTTACAACATACCGAGGCGGAAACTGGATTTTTCCTCTCGAGAGGAAAATATAGCTGAATGATATTTCTCGAAAAAAAAATCCCTTTTTTTCCGAGGTTTGCGATTTTATTCAATATCATTCGAGAACATTTCATGAAATGAACAAGAAATCAATATTCGCAACATAAATTTCAATTTACTTTCAAGTAAGCATTGCACAGAAACGAAATTCATGACGCTTCCACGATTGACATGTCATTTGAATACGTGGAGATTTTCATATTTCACACTTTATCTCCTACAGTTTGAAGAAATGCGATCGGCATGTCAATCACATCTCATACATTTCTCATTTCACGAGGTTTGTAGCAAATAGCAACATCTGAATTACTTACTGAAATATACCTATTGATTTTTGAGAGAGAAACTTTTCTGTCTGTTTTCTACTGAGATAATGTGTGTAGGTTCATAATAATAATAATAATAATAATAATTTTTATTCCTGTCAGATCATATTTACATGAAATTGGAAAAGTCAAGGAACACAAAAGAAAAAACAGCATCTATTTTATATATAAAATCAGATCAAAGAAAATACTAATAATACAAGACAATAATAATGAAAGACAGTAGACGAGAGACAATATTGGGACCATTGAAGTTAATAATTATAACCTGGATATACGAATGTGATAACTCAAGTGAACTTTTTGTTCATGAATTCTGATATGTCATAGTAACACTCTTTGCATAGAAAGTCTTTGAGCTTCCTTTTGAAAACATTAAGGTTGTCTTCCAATCTCATACATTCGGCTTCTCTCATTCAGACTGGTTCCATGTTTAGGAGGTCTAATTAGTTTCGAGGATCGAGTTGGGTACTCGTGATAATCAGAATTGAGAGAGAATTTGTGATAATTACTCCTTGCATATAGAATGCATTTGTAGATGTAAATAGAGTAAAATGTGAGAATTCCATGTTCTTTGAAATGATTGCGACATGTTTCTCTATAGTCTAGGTTGAATATTAATCGTATAATCCTCTTTTGAGAAATAAAAACCCTAGATACTCCCACTGCACCACCCCATAGAATAATGTTATAGAAAATGTGGGAATAAACAACATCATAATAGACGCTGATCAACTCGTCATAAAAATATTTTTCAGATGCAATATAGCAAAGTAACTACAATTAAATTTCTTGCAAACGTGATTGACATTACTACTCCAACTCATATTATTGTCCACAAATACACCTAGAAATTTAGTGGATTTCGAGAAAGGGACTTCATTATCATTTACTGAGATTTTGATATTCTCAGATATTTCACCTCTAGTAGAAAAGTGCATACAGACTGTCTTAGAAGAGTTAACCATCAGAAAATTTCTCCCACACCATGCGGTGAACTCCCTTGCCAATATATTCATTTTTGCAATGAGCTCTTCAGACGTTTCTGCTTCAGTTGCCAAAGTCGTGTCATCAGCATATAAAATCAGATGTTTAGTACTGACGTATTTGGGAAGATCATTCATATATAGTAGAAAAATTAGCGGACCAAGAATCGATCCTTGGGGTACACCAGCCTCCACATCATGTGGGAGAGACCTCTGGCAGTCAACTCTAACAATAATTTTTCTGACCTCAAGGTATGAAGCCAGCCAAGAGAGAAATTTGCCACGGAAATCCAATTCACTCAGTTTATCAATTGTAATATGGGTATTGATTGAGCCAAAAGCTTTCGACAGATCAAAAAATAAGGCACCAACAAACTTTTTCTTATCTAAAGAAGAATGAATATTGTCGAATATTTTACATATTACACACTGTACCGTTATTGGAGGAAAATTATCGAGACATAACTGATTACCTTTCTTGAAAATTGGACTTACAATTCCTATCTTGAGGTCAGACGGAAATGATCCCTTTTAAACTGAAAAATTGATTATATCCGTTATAATACCAGATATTTGTGGAACTATACTTTTGATTACCTTTATAGAAAGACAGTCTACACCTTCAGAGTTCACATTTTTCAAAGAGCCCATAGCATTGAAAACATCTTCAGGAATAATGGGTTTGAAATAGAAAGTATTCTGTACGTACATTGTTGTGTAATCGATAAATGATGTGTTGTTAAAGTGAGCATTTAACATATGTTTTACATTCGTTGAGAAAAATTCAGCAAAAGCATTGCTAATTTCATATTTGTTTTCTATTATCACTCCATTCAGCTCAATACCATTTATTTCGAGACAGTTTCTTCTTCCAGTTTTCTGCTGTACAGTACGCCAAATATATTTTTGTTTTTCTCTGCCATTTTTATTTTCAAGACTTTTCTGATAGAATGATTTTTTCATATTGTTGATTTCCGTTATACATTTTCTCTTAGCATTCTTATAATAAGAGTGATCATCGGGATTTGAGGACTGATTTGTTAACCAGGACAAATTCCTGAGGTCATTGCCCATCCGTACAAGATTGGAATCAACCCAGGACTTTTTGTTTACATCATTACTATATTTTATACAGTGGGGCACGTTAAGTACGGTGTTCAAAAACTCTTTATACACAAGATCAACAGTACAATATTTTGTATCATTGAGATATTCATATAGTGGCGCAAATGTCTCATTTGCAATATGAGTTTGTAAGCTAGCCAGGTTTGATTGAGATGCATTTCAATAAGTGAATTGTTTATATACCAGGGGTAGCTCCTTTTGTGTAACTGTGTTGCTTACTGGTGTAAGCGGGAATCCAAACACTTCGTGAATTCCGATGGACAGAAAGACGTTTCGTTTAAAAGAAGAAGATGGAGTTGGGAACACGTACAAAGTTACCATTTTGTTATATAGTATGTTGAAAAATTTGAGAATATGAAAATCTGTTGAGAATTAAACTCCTTCACTTGAAGATACAATCCGAAATATCATTTAAGGTAAGAAATATGCCTGAATTGAAGCATCTCGAAGCTCCCAGCTGGACGACCCAGGTTCGAATTCTGGGACTACCAGGATTTATTGAAATCCATATTTTCCGTCCAGTAACGGAGCCAATGTTGTTCGTATTCCAGTAGATGAACTATAGATCCCAGGTTTTCTAGGCTGGCACAATCTCCTAAATAATCTTCTGAGGGGTTTCGTAGGAACCTGGGATATTCACTTGTAATACCACTAGTGATGGAATTATTTCCGGAAATTTTCTCGAGCTCACGAATATTTTGAATAATTTTCTTGGATATTTCAAGTACGCGTGGTTAGAAAATTTCACACCATATTGAATGTTTTTGCCTTTCATAGTACGTCAAGATAGGCTTTGGATTACATGTCAGATTTGACAATTGACTCGAAATTGCCTTGTACTGCCAAATTCGATTCAGTTTATTGTGTGAGCTTTAACAAAATGAAACGATTGTGTGTAGTAGTGGAGTGTCAGTGGCTCTTAAATAAAGATGTGGATCTGATTGTATTTTCATTAGTCTGTTAAATTGCTCTAGTGCCAAATTTGAACATTACATTTTGTTTACTTGTGCTCAAAGTAGGTAAGTGACATGTTATGTCAAACTCTACCTCTACCTATGTCAAAAAAGTCCACTATAATTCGCTGTAGGTTACCCATGCGGTAAGAAATTTCCGATAAATTACCTGAGTTGCCCATATTTGCCAACGCGAAACAAAGTACCCATTTTATTGGTCAAAAACTGTTGGTGTGAAATTTTCTTTGAAAGAAAACGAAATTTTCACTAGTAAAAAATAAATAGTTTCCTGGTGAATGTCATTAAGGACCTTGCTTTTCACCTGATACCAATACATGACTCAATACAAAAATACCTCTTGAATGTGTTTATTGTTTATCCTCGCCGGGCCACCGTGCTGGGTAATCGCACGTTAAAAGGTAAGGCCTCGTTGATCCATTGCTCGCACAAGTTTCGTCTTTTGAGGGTTGACGTTCGTCAGCTGGTTAACGAAAACGAACAATTTCAGAACGAACAATTGTGACAAAACAGGTTGAATAATTCTTTATCTATTGCGAACGACCACTTACAGACCTTCTATTGGCCCCTTTTTTGCAATGACAACTCGTCAGATAATTCGTACGTTATTCGCCCTATTCAATGGTTAGGTATAGATTTGACATGCTTAAAGAATCTGGCATTGTGAAAAATCACGACGTCCTTGGTGCTGACCTAAGCACTGAAGAGGGATAATAGCCCAAAAGTAATTGATGAATTCAGATAATGCCGGTCATGGTGTTTGCAAGAGAAACAAATGTTGTATGGCAGTTCTTCTGACAAATGAAGTTTTTTCACCCTAGTTTCATGAGCTTAGAGACAGACTTATCACTATATGGAAACGTTGTTCAGGCCACGCTATGATATCAATGAAAGAATCTGAAAATTTTTTTCCTTCTGATAATCAATGTGGAGAGAAGAAAATATTCGGTGAAAATGGTAACATCACTACTATTTTGAGGTTACAGCTTTCATAGGATATCTTTATTCATTACTTTGATTTGGAGCAGAAACAACCAAAATCAGCATCTCAAAAGTTCACCATTACAAAAATTATCATTTTTGAATACACACAGAGGTTTGTTCTTCTATCTGGTTAGAAAAAATATCATCAAGATATCTCCACCATACCTCTGGACCATCTGGATAACTTTATATAGCTAAGAGTTCTTTTATTAAGCTCTGAGCGCTCACTTTGCTCGAAGCCGTTCGTTTATTATAAGTCAAGCTCTCTAAGCTTGTACATAGGTGTCCTTTTATTCACTGAGCGAGCATATCGAGCAAGCTTTCTCAGCTCTGCTGCGCTAAATCCACTCATAATCATTCATTTATCCCAAATCGAGGACATCGAGCGCGCAGAGCGATATCATTGGTGTCCTTTTATTCACAGAGTGTGCATATCGAGCAACTCATTCAGATCAAACTTTCGTTAAAGAGAAAATCGTGCAAGATGTGAATTAACCGACGTGTAATGGAGAATAAATTTGAAATTAAATCAAAAAGTAACGTTATTTATTATCGTTATGGAATAGGAACTTTGAATAAGTAACAGAACCAGAACTACGCCACCTATAAATTAAATGTGGAAATATCCTGAATACAAAAATTCTGATGCCAGGGATTGAACCTGAGAGGCATATACGCTAACCACTACACTATCGGAGCATTTGATTTAATGTGGATAGAGTATGTATGATGATTCCGCTCGCGTCTGAGTGATCTGGTCAAGTTTGGAGTAATCAAGAATAACCAGGACCACTAGTCCGGAGTAATCTGGAGTAATCAGAAGTAGTCTGCAATTAATTGTACAGGGTGTTGAAAACACAACTATTAAGAAAAAAAAGATGGCGACCATGGGGCATTTCAAAATAAAGCGTTAATGCAATGTATAGAGTGACTCAAAATAAAGCGTTAAAACAAGACATGGCGCCAACATTGAAGGTGTTGAAACAGAGAGAAAACATTATATAACACAGGGTGTGCAGCATTGAAGAGGAAAACATGGCTGCCATGGTAGTATACAGATTGTTGTGTCATTTAAAAAAGTCGTTAAAAACTTTGGACAACAGTGGTTTTGAACTGAATCACAACATTTGTATCAGCGATGCGAAGATTCTCGTTTCAAAATCTGAGTGTTGAGTTTCCAATGTTCACATTTATTGTACTAAATTTGATGCTGAATTCATACTTCAAACAGTCAATATGTCACATCAAGAATATGAATTATTTCTTTATAATCAGTTATATCGAGAAGATATGGGTAAAACGGAAAATCTGCATATTGGTCTGTATAAATGCTGTTCAAGGGAGTCCGCGAGAATTTATCAAATACTGCGATAACAAGAGTACGAGGTAACCTAAATAGAAAGTGTCTTGCCCCTGGTTCAATAGGGTGAGGTATACATGTTGTTAATGCTGAATTAGTAGACACTTTGTAGTACAATAAAGCTGTATAGTCAAGTAATGAAAGAAATCAGTCGTTTTCGCGGCTACTCACCTAACCCCAACTCACCCCATCCTCACATTCCATAACAAAACTAGTAAAGTCACTCGTTTAGATATTTTAGTGTGGAAAGAAATTGTTCAAAAAAAAAAAAGGTAAGAAAAACATATCTTCCTTTTTTGGATGATTCACCCAGATCATGATCTATAACGAATTTTTATTATTTTGTTATTGAATTTCCGAAGAAGTTGAGTTTGTAGAGTACTTGGGGTGACAGCTTAACTGTTTGAAGTATGGAATCAGCATCAAATTGGGTACAATAAATGAGAATTGGAAAGTCAACACTCGAATGTTTTGATTCAGTAAAGGTAAACATTGTTGTCGGAAGTTTTCAACGAAACGTCAGACGTTTTGAGTTGGGATATTTGACGCTGTCGTACGCTGATATAGCAGTTGATTTTTTTTAATGATACAATAATCTGTATACCACCAAGGCAGCCAAGTTTGTCTCTTCAATGCTGCACACCCTGTATTACATAATGTTTTCTCTCTGTTTCAACACCCTATGCATTGCCGTCCTGTTCTCTTCATAGTTGGCGCCATGTTTTTTCTTTAACACTTTCTTTCGAGACACGTTTTTCATTACATCCGTGTTTCTTTAACGCTGTATTTTGAAATACCCCATTGTCGCCATGTTTTTCTTCATAGTTGTATTTTCAACACCCTGTACACTCCTTTTCAAAACACTCCTGATTACTCCAAATTACTTCAGATCACTCCAGATTACACCAGACCCTCCTGATTACTCCAGATTACTCCAGACTAGTGGTCCTGGTCACTCCTGATTACTCTGAACTACACTTGACCAGATCACTTCGACACGAGCAGAATCAGACCTCTATCCTCTATCCACAACAAATCGAATGCTCCGATAATGTAGTAGTTAGCGTATCTGCCTCTTACGCTGAGCGAACCAAGTTCAATCCCTGGCATTGCAATTTTTTTATTCAGGTGATTTCCACATTTAATTCATAGATGGCGTAGTTGTGGTTATGTTATTTATTCGTATGTAGCGCTGAGTACTCGTGACGTAGCCGGTTACACATTGGTGGCGTTGGATGTACTCGCGACGACACGTCTAGATCACATGAAAACTTGGTGCGCTCTGATAGACCTTGATCTAGTGCTGGGGCGGATAGAAAATTTTGGCAAGTGTCGGCACAACAATAACATTCAAAGTGACAATAACATTCATAACGTAAGTTGATTGCTAGGGCAGAGGTCAAAGGTAATTTTCCCACTCTCAAGGAAACCATCAAGTGACAATAAAAATAACATACAAAGTGGCAGAACAACAAAAACATTCGAAGTGACAGAACAACAGTGACATCCATACATGAGAGTTGATTGCGTTGGCAAAGGTCAACAATAAGAAATGTTTCCAAGTTCTTTGGCACGCTCTTGGCCTTTGATCTGATGCCGCCTGCGATAAGGAATTTTCCCATGCTCAAGTAAATTTTCCACTCACCATGTGCCTCACTTCCTACGATTACCAAATTTGTATGGGATCATTAAAATACAATTATTATTTTGTAACGCAGACAAAAAAATTACACCGAGTGCCCTTCAAACAAGACTCTTGAAATGAGGAAAGTGAAAAATCTTCTAAATGAAAATTTGCCAAAGGGTATATCATGACATATTTCATTTGTCTTCAAGGTGATGGAATAATCCTTAGGATAGCACAATAGTTCAATAAATGCAAAGTTCATTGGTACCACCATATATGTATTGGATGATTGAAATTTATGACAACGTATGGATTTGTTGAGATTGTGATGGTGATAATTATAAATAGCTTTCAGGACAGTTCTTCTCCATGAACGCACATCCCACATGTATTATTTTTTTAATAAATAAACTTTGTTATCATTTTGAATTGTCTTAATTCTATCAGTACATGTACTGTATTGATTTATCCGTTCTCAAAAAATATATACCTCTTTTGGCTCAGCTTCTCTACATCCTGATTGAAGGGTGTTACCATCATTCTCAAATTATTATGCTTATTGCTTTGCTTTCTGATTAATTTCTGTTCAAATCTTCGCTCATCATCCAATGATTACTTCAGTATTCTCAATGCATTGACATGGAAACTTGAATATCACTCCCTCAACTTATATCCGGAACAAAAAATATATTACAGTTTCCTGTATGATTTTCACTCACAATGGGTTTACAAAACCGCGACACGTGTTTCGCTATTACAATAGCTTCTTCAAGCAAGATAAATAAATCACTATTCTATAATACGCTATTTATATACAAGTAGGTCGAACGTCTCTTACAATAAAGGTCCGACTTAGGTCCGATATCCGACCCATAATTTGTCCAAATACTAATTAGTTACCTGCGAAGATTATTCCTAGAAATAGAATTATTGGCCGGGAACATATTCAACAATGGGGAGTTATTTAATTCAACCTGATCATTCAATAAATATTCTGAATTTTTCCCTCTATTGATTTCCAAGCTTTCTAGAAGGTTGAGTTTCCAACCTTTCTGCTCAAAATGCCTTATTTTGAACTCGTGGTTGAACTCATGACCTTCCAGAATGAGGTGACTTGCATAAGTAGAATTTGTTTTTCCATTCAAAAAACTAGCTCTGTGTTCTCCTAGGCGAGTGTTGAAAGATCTTCCCGTTTGGCCTACGTAGTACATCGGACATGACCCACATGTTAATTCATAAACTCCTGATCTTTGTGACGATTCATTTTTGTCTTTATTATTTTTGATATATATCCCCAATTTATTATTAGTACGAAAAGCTGTATTAATATCATTATTTTTCAATTCAATTTTTATATCCGGAAGTTTTCTGAACAGGAATTTTCTTATTTCTTATTCTCGCTGAAATAATTCATGTAATTCAACTTCTAGTGAGAACAATCACAAATGTTGTAATTGAATAAAAATCAATTTTTTCTTACCTACTTACCTATTTACTAACTTTATGGATTGTAAAAACATTCAACATAGTTACAAAGCCCTCATGAATATAAAAATGCACAAAATTTTGCTTGCAATAGCTAAGGATGCGAATCAAATTCATGTTACAATTTGCGGTTGAGATGATTATTGACCATTTGGTTTCGAAAGAGTATTGCCCAATTTCTCAATCACTTTATTGGTTCAATTGATGGGAAGAAAGTTTACCGTGATAAAATAATAACAAATGATTGATTGTTTCTGTAATTTTCTGTTGAGCAGCAAACCCTGAAACAAAATTCTTTGAAGCACCCACTTTCATATGCTAGTTTTCCTGTACCTACTTTCAATAATTTGATTTGCATCTCAGAAGTTCAATCGTGAACACTCACCAAATAATCACTTAGGTAACCCATCGAACATTCACTAATTCAAACAGATTAAAAAGTTAATGTGCATCTGCTACATATCATCGAACGTGTTAACGAATTTTGAAACCGAGTGTAAGCTTCGTAGGTGTTTCTTTGAATCATTAATTTTGAATTATGGATCGGTAGTTTATGATAGGAAGCTTTAGTATATGGCCAATCGAACTACGTTGGCATGTATATAGAGACAGCGTCTTTAATATTGAATGCTTCGAAATGTTGAAATGAAAAAGATTAAAAAATATCTGCTGATATAAATGAATATCTTATATGCACGAAAACACCAGCAGAATTCAAAATGTGATCAATTTCAAAATAACGGTTGATACCTGCATCCTGAATTGACATCAAACCGAGAAAGTATACCTGAAATTGGTGAATAAATTCATACTGAATATTATTCAACAATTATGAGGTTTCTTTTTCAACTCAGAGTGAAAGATGACTAACGTAACATATACATTCTTTACCAACAATATGTACCTATCGAAATGGCACGAAGTAGAAACCACAGTACACAGAAATGAATTTATAAATGTAGTTACGAGCTGTATTTTATTTGAAAGTGGATGAGGACCAAATGTTACCACAAAAAATGCGCGAAACAGTCATCGTTTTTTCTAAGAATAACCAAGTAAATTTCCATACTTGGATCAAGGGAATCGAAGGAATAAACTTCAAAAATCTCTTTAGGAACCATGATATTTTCAACCAGATTTTGTGAACAATAGTTTATTTTTACTAGGTAGGAAAATCTAATCATTCCTGGACGACTATGAAGATTGCAAATCGTTTAAAATTCGACAGATATCAACTGATTTTGAAAATATCGCGAATAATTTCAATCACAAATGAATGGTGCTTTCAAATTATTTATAAAATTACTTGAGTTATTATGGAAACTGTTTTCAATCATTTATGTTGTACACTAACAACTGTAAGAAAATATAATTTCCTTACAGTAAGGAAAAATCATTTCAATTTTGTTTTATAGTTGGGGTCACTCAACACTCATATACAGGATATAACTGAGACACACACGCCTAAATAGAATTTGTGAAAGGACCAATCTAAGTCAATCATGAACCTGTTGGCTAATGAATTGTTCTAAAAAAAAATTGTTCAAACAATTCAAACAATTCAAACAATATTGAATTCAAACAATAAACAATAATAATAGAAGTATTCATATTCATATTAAAATGAATTTAAATAAGTCAAAATGAAACTCATAAATAGTAGTCAATAACCTTGGTGTGCAAATACAGTATGTTAACAAATATATCATCATATAAAAAAGAGTACACATTAGTATAATGTTCATATGAATGAAAAAAAAGATCTCAATCATCTGAGTGGAATTTACTCTTATCTTCTACAACTTGACACAAAGTAAAATTCACCCAACTTCAATGATGTTTCAACAATGAACAATTCAATCTTTCGAGTCATACAATTTCGGCTGGAGATTGTACAAGCAGCAGCCAAAACTGGATATTCATCCTTCACATTTCAACTGTCAATGAATTTCGATATCAATTATGTCTGTCTCCTATCCGAAGAATTCTGACCAAGTTTTGAGCACCTTAAGTTGCAATTTTGAATTAGCAAATACATTTTGTATGGATTCGAAAAAAAATTGAAACGAAAAAATTTTATGATGAACTGACAGACAACATTGACATTTTGGCATGAAACTTGTAAAGAGAGAGTAACATAGATAACTTGATTAATGAAAATGACTCATTGGTTATAGAAAATAGAACGGAGATTATGTATGTATATTTATTCAGTCTCATATTACTTTCGGGATGTAACAACCAGCAGCTATTTTCTTGATCTCTGGATACATTGAAGTCATTCAAGGGCAGATCCAGCTCTTGGGTCAGATGGGTATCACATAGTGTCCTGTGAGGAGCCAGTTTGATTGAAATTGAAAATTCAAATGAATAAGAAATAATTTTACATTGTTTTGAAGTCACTTTAATTTATTTTGAATAACAACATCAACTTTTTGTATTTGTCGTGAAGATATATGAATGATTGGCTCCGCTACGTTCTTATCGGTAAAATACTTCTTAGGCAGCAATTTCTATAAAGATTTTTTATATGTATGTTGCATTACACTCAAACGTCTCTAAATGGTGCTGCATCAGATTGTATACAAAATTTTAGAAGGGCTCGTAAATTTCCTTCGTCAGCATCGTATGCTGTCAGCAGCTGTCATCACTTGCTTCTTTATTCAACAATTTGTCATCGTCGTTATGACAAGGTAACAGTATATTCTGTGGTCTGCAAAAAATTTTAGTTTCAACAATTGGTAGCAAGCGTTATCTCTATTCATCTTATGACATTCATGAAATGATAATATTTTTTTTACGTTTCGATACCTATTTTTGAGAAAATTCAGTTATTCTGATGATATTAAAATCAAATAGTCCAAATATGATTTGAAGGAAATAAGAATCTATTTTTTTTCCATTACTGTTCTGTATAAAATCATATTACAATAATTGTATTGCCATACATATTCACACTTAAACCCATGACCCATCTCTCTTTTCGAATGTCGGAATCTCATCATTTTCATATCGTGATTGTTCTATATATTCTTGAATTCTTTAGGGTTTTCCATGGTTATTTTAAGAATCTTCCTCAGGAATGTGCACCTATAGTTATAGATGTTGGACTTTCAATCCTTCCATCACCAAAATATTCCACAGACACGCCTATGTCAATGATTTATAAGTGCGGAGACAAAATGGTACAATGTCTATAAAAATACTGAAATACCTTTAATTCCTATCCAATACCACCTCTGGTTTCATATTGAAATAGGTTACCCGCTCAATAATAAAAGTAATTCCAACTCGGGACTGTAGAGTGATTTGTGGCGAGGGTTCAGGCATTAAAGGCCTTATTAAAGCATGATTATAAAACATTGTAATAAAATTTCACACATTAAAATAAAATTCGAATAAATTACAAATAAACTGGTCGTCATTAAGAGAATGTTTATGACACTTAGTGTCCGCTCTGCTCATATTTTTGTTCATAAATTACTGAAAATGAAAATAATAACCATAAAACTATAATATGACTACTGAACTGAGAGTCTTCATTTTTATACACGAATGAAGTTCGGTCGGTTGGAAATTGTATTTATTTTATTGAATGAAATGATCGCAATCATAATTTAGTTTACATCAATATATGAAAACCTGGTTGATTTTGCATATTTTTGCTGCTGTTAATTGGGATATAATTAAGGCAATATTTCACAAAAGATAAAATCAGTCGATTCCGCACACTATGTGGGAAGTTTTTTCGAAGAAATATTTTTCGTTTACATAGAAACGGACTTTCTGTACTTTCAAGCGAACACTATGAGAATCAAAGGCAGGAATAATGAATTTTCTAAAAATTTAAAAAATTTATAATTTTTGGCACTCTTATTTTCAATTCAATAGTTAAAATTGTGTGATAGGCTTGTATTTCAATAAGCGAACTCTCATATTCAGATCGCGAATCCTACAAACTAAGTCAGCGGTCAACTTTCAATGGTTACCATTCAATTCATACTGACATTTTTATTCAACTGTCGCCATTGAAATACACGAGTAGCTCTGAATAATTGGTATTTTTCTACACCCGTACTTATAATATTACACTTATATGCCTATAATCTGTGTCATAATGAAATCCATTATGAAACGGATTGAAAACTGTATCGTAGTGCAAAATCACAGATTATTAATCAATTCAAAATACAATTCAGTGGCAGAAGGCTACATTGAAAATTCGGTTCAGAATAAAATCAGCATTTCCCATACGATGTTAAACTCTATAGAGACTAGCAATAATGAAATAAATGTAAACATTCCTTCCACTTCCAGATCAGTAGGACCCACAAAACAAATATAATCTTTATAGTTCCTTATCATTCAGCTGTTGTAGAAAAATAGCGTATGCAACTCTCATGTAATGGTTAGTAATTTATGATCGTTGCATAATATACTATTTTATATAATTCGAAATATGTATTAACTATTGATATGAAGGCCACTCTTTTTATAATATGTGTCTATGGTGATTTGTTTTCCATCTTGAATTATACTAGGATTCCTTAGTCATCAATGAATATGTATTCACTATATATAGCCGTTTTCCTTCGTCTATATAACCGTAGTAGAGGGCTTAGACAGAAGTGAACCTCCCCCACCACTTTTAACCTTGAATAAACTTGATGGCGAGTTACCTTGAATGACCCTTGGTATATGGTGTATGTGTGTGCACCGTCTAGCGCATACAAGTTTGACATTGAATACCCTTGAGTGCTGGATGGTATAGCTTGAACAGCATTGTCCTTGAATGAAATTGAAATTACTTTGTGAATCGTCTTTAAGCTGCTAATCGGCTTTATAGCATCGAGTGACTTTGTGATATGTCATACTGAGGGGGAATATATAGTAAGGATTTCTCCATATTTCAGCAACCTGGAGCCATGGAACAGAGACATTTGAGATCATAAGCTATCGATTGGGGTTATAAAATTTAAAAAATGTCACGACTCTCCACATCTATTCAGATATACTGATAGATGAAGAAAGTTATACATCCTTCAAAGTATGGCTTCCAAATTGTGTCATGGCGCAATTCACAGAATATATCGTTCAAAATGTGATTTTATCACAAGCTGAATTGGGGCAGAGTGCTCCGCTGATGTAGAAAGGGATGTTCCCAAGGATTCTCGTTTATGCAAGATGGTTTTCACAGGGGTTATATCCATTTCGTTTCTTCTGGTATGTTCGACGATTAGACTTCCATTTTGAAGTCACACCCCTACGGAGTAAGCAAGCAAAACAAAGCATTGACCAATTGTCTGTTCCGTGTTGGAGGAATTATATAATACTTCTCTCTCAATATTTGTCAGCAAGCTTAGAGACGATTCACAGAATAACTTCAAAGACAGTCACCATATACCAAAGGTCATTCGAGGTGATTGGCCATCAAAGTTATTCAAGGTCAAAAGTGATGTGGGCAGGTCCACTTCAGTCTCAGGCCCTATAATATTCGTATAAGGACTTACAACCTTCTACATTAGGAATCTTGATGTTGAATTTGCTGAATAACGTAACAAATAATAAGAGAAGGTTCAATTTCTTGGTGAATATTCAATCCAAGTTGGTAATCGTAGAAAAAACTAGGGCTATAAAATATCGAAGTTTTTTGTCTCCGAAAAGCACATCAGCCTCTAGAGCTTATTGCGCTTTGCCTCCCTATGATTTATGACACCCATTTCAACAACCTCGTCCCCTGCACAAGTTTCTACAGGTTGATTGCTGGGTGTTTGTCATATTGCTATGGATCCGAAATTGGTTTTCCATATATTTTTTGCCTTTTGTGATGCAGAGCCTCACTCTCGCAAAGTACGTGTCGACCTGTCTCTGTCCCTTTGTAATACTGTCTGAAGCTAAGGTCACCGTTGTACAGCCCTATCTAATCCAGGTGTCCTTTGAATGGACAGTATCCAGTCAGTAGCAATGTAATAACCCCCATCTGATTCCTGTTGCAATGGAGGTTTTTTATGTAGACGGTCCTTTTCTGAAAGTTCTCGAGTGAACGCTACACGGTAGTTTTTTCCAGTAATCTCTATGTTTTGTTCTCACCTTATTTTCTATGTGATTCCGTACGATCGGTTTGGGCACCCCCACTGCTGGCTTGGGTTCAGTATAATGTTCAATCGGTTAACAAGCTGACGATCTTCAGAATTCGAAACTTGTGCGAGCAATGAATTATTGAGGCCTTACCTTTCAAAGTGTGATTACTCAGCACGGTGGCCTGACGTGGATTTGAACCCCGGTTTTCCGCTTGAAAGGCGCTTGTTCTAACTCTACACTACCGAGAGTATATAATGTCGGTGATCTTTTTGATTTGAACCTCTAGGGCGAAATGCCATCTGCTGGATGAGTTAAGACTCAAACTCCTAGCACAACAAAGGGCACATGGTACTGCGAAGCCCTAACAAACGACCTCCTGCAAAAATAGAGTCTTCGGCCTACTTACAGAAAAGGCTGCAATCTTGAGAACTCCTGTAGTTGATGTACCAGAAGTTTTGGCTTGTGATCATTCAGTAGATAGCGCTTCATCTCAGAGGTTCACGCCACCTGTTAAAGAAACTTTTGTTTCGGAAGGATCAGACGGCTCGAAAGGTTTCATTTTTGCAAATCCTGCCAAATGTCACTGATGAGATCAATGGCGGGTCGGAACAGCTGTGTGGAATTAGATTTTTGAATGCAAGTATACTGAAGACGATTCTCTATCGCAGCGGGTCATTGGTTTCGACTTTTCCGTACCATGTGCCCATTGTTAGAAATCTGTGCATGCTTCACTAGGAATTTGTTTCTTTGGTCATCCAGTAGATGGCTTCTTGTCCTAGAGTTTCACACCAACTGCACCAGATTTCAATAATCATTATCAACAGTGTCAGAACTCTCAGGGATATTGAAGTCAATGTTCATATTCACTCCCAAGTACACTAAAAAAAAGGTAATATTAACAGCTAGCGAAATGTGTTTGTATTTTTCAAATAATACATCTGAAAGCTTTTCGAAAGAATTGCTTGTTTCCATACCACCACCTATAAAGTGTTAATTAGTTGTCACCACATGAAATGATACTCGATTGAAATCAATTGACAAGCTCACTATAATTTCTGTCTCCACCACGTGTTATTAAGGTTTCTGTTTATTACTTTTTGCGACAATAATTCCCGACTTATTACCTATTTCTTCATCAATGCAGATGATATTTCTTATATATGCGTGATATACAAGGATAGAAACATGGTATCATTATCATTACTGAGGGAGAAGATATTTGGAAGGTATTTTCATGTTTAGAATCTACTTTCATCATATGAGATTGCATTCAGTGGCAGATGAATCATTTGAAATACCAATAAAAAATGGTTATTCACAATGTTCCAAATTAAACTTTAATTAATATTCTCCGGTCTTGTTGCCAAGGTGAAAGAGCTCACAGAGTGTTAACATATATCAGCTATTGTTCTGAAGAAGTAATAAATAAATTAGCTCAGTACAGCTCGAGACGTCTCTTTGTCTGAAATCTGGTACATAAATTTCATCAAGTGCGTTACCCGTATAGAAGCTAACTTATTGAAATCCAACTGAGTACTCGTCGCGATTCGGATATTAATTCGATCATGAATCAGTTGACCGACTGTTTCTGCAAATTTATTTCATCTCATACGGCTGATCTGATAACGAAACTCTGCATTGATCCGAATTGTGTATCTATCGAAGCTTTATTATTGATTTCCTCATATGAATATTTTGCTAATTATATCTGTATGATTATTCTTCGTAGAATACAAGATGAGTAGGAGTTTTTTCATCTTGGAATTCATATCGATAGGTATATCCTGTAATGTTTGGGGAACATCCTGGAAAATGACGGGGTAAGAAGAAAAATAGCCATGTAGAAATGTTCCTTGATATAATATCGCAAAGGATCGCCTGTACCAATACACAAAAAAAATGATAATGAGTAGGGAGATATTTTGAAAGATCAGTGTACCTTCAATCGGACCAACCAACGCAGTCAATCCCAAAATTATTAGTATTTATATTGTATATGATTACTAGTTTTTCAACACTATTTTTCAAAATATTCATACATTGGGATTTCTGTACTTTGAGTATATCTTCTCCAATCCTATTGGTAATTTACATCACAATTTCAGTTTAGATATGGGTTTCTGATGCCGAAAAGAATGATAGGATGGACAACATTTGTTGAGAAATCATTTAACAATGCTTTTTTAATATGGTGTATCGGAAAGACATTATTTTGGAACACTTTCGAAATGTGCTGTTTCAAAGATATTTGGGAATTCAAGATTTTTTCCGAAAATATATACAGGGTTATCTCAAAGATGGTTGCCAACATCTTAGTTCATCAATATTTTGTAAGTGAACATTCTTCTGTTAACGCGCCGTTTTAGATGTACCTGCAGAGTATCGAAATCTAGTGATAAAATATTTTTATGAAAGACTTACTATATTTCTAATTTTTCATGGAACTGTAGATGTCAACATCATATTTTTTTTGAAGGACAATTAAATGTATGTTGGTATACAGTGGTTTGCGATAGGGTTAGCCGACCCCATTCTGAAGTACCCTTTATGTCATGATACCTTTGGCTATAGACTAATCTTCATTATTAGAGTGAATATCGTTTTGGTCGATTCTGATAATGCTGAAAAAATAACATACTGTGCGCACGTGAAGATTGAAACGTATTCATTTTCTGTCAAACAAATAATATTCTTGGAAAATCCTCGGAGAGACATATTTTCCATTTCAATTTGCGACATTATCAGAAATATTTATGCTATACAGGGCGATATACAGGGTGTCCCGATAGTGCGAATTTGTTTGATATATGGATAATGCGAAAAAAAGTTTTGGATGAAAATAACATAATATCATAATGGCTACATTCGGAAATTAGTTTCAGATGTATAGATGGAATGCCTCATATGCTTTTGTGAAGTAAAGGCAGTACGATAAACCTCTGAATTCACCATTTCCCATGGATAAAAATCTATTGATGTTAATTCCGGAGACTTTGACGGCCAAGAAATAGGTCCTTCTCGTCCAATACACTTATCTGGAAACATTTCATCCTGCTACCCAAAAAATGAGCTGGTGCCCCATTTAACTGAAGCCACATTTCATCTTTGATGTGGTTAGGTAGGTGTTCAGGTAGGTTCTGAGGAATCGAAGAAACTCTCGTCCATTCAATTTTCTTTCAAAAAAGTATGATCCGAAAACCTGATCATCCAATATGATGATGATTGTTAGCCACAGTTTATGTAAATTTACGGTACTATAATGATGCTAGTTCTGCATATAAAAAACCGATTCCTGCGGAAGGTACAAAAAATTTGCTTCCATCCACTCGTGGTGTAGGTGCATATGGTAAGGGTGCAATTTGTTATTTTTCAAATTTTTGGTAACTGAATATTTCGATATCTCTGAAACTCTGCTTATTTTCCTTATACTCAATTTAGGATTTTCTACTAGTGCAAGACTAACAGCTAATTGGTTTTCATCAGTCAATACTGTTTTAGCATTTTTTTCTCCTATTCGACATGGCCAGTTCTCTCGAATTGTTCCTTCATTAATTTAGAACATTACACCTGTGGATGCCGTCTGTCAGGATATTTTGCGACAAACTAACGAACAATTTTTTCACATGCACTCATTGCATACATCATTTCAATTATGTAAGTCTTCTTTCGTATTATTCATGAAGATATTCAAGCGAATCACATACCAAACCAACAACAAATGTCACAAAAATACAAAATTCTTCTACTGATGAAATGATATTTATACCGCAGAGGGACGTTTTTCCTGAGGCAATCTCTCGACTCACACTGTGTTCTTTGTACATTCCCTTCCGTGCGAATCTGTATATACAACAAGTTTTGATAGAAACCTATTCCAAAAACTCAGACCTTGTATATAAGTATACAAAGATCTCAATTGATAGGTTATTAATTGATAGCTAGTGATGCTGTTACAGTTGGCTTCGTTGCCTTTGAAAATCGTCCTCTCGAAACGAAAACAAAATTTCGATCTTCGAAAACATTGCTTTCACAAATTCAATTTCAGATAGTCGTTTTGACTCACCATAGCTTTCTTCAATGATACTCGGTTGGAGATGCGAATGAACAAAAATGTATATGATATACTTGAATTGCATTGAAATTCAATCCACGAGTATACACCTACCTGAGATATATCTTCCATTCTGTTTTCATTAGGTACGCTGTAACTGTTTTATGTCTTTCACAATCTAATCTAACACCTATAACCATATCCTTTAACAAGAAATTCTTGTATATATATTTCTATATATAATATGAATTTTGAAAACGGCTCCACTGATTTTTATGAAATTCAGTATGCAGGGGATTTCGGGGGCGATGAATTGATCAAGCAAGGTTTCATTTTCAGAAGAGATCGTACCCGTGATTTTTTATTCAAATAACCAGTTCATATTTTCAATTATTATCTTGGTAAGATCAAAAAACAGTATTCATACTTCATCAGTATATAAGTAGTATCTACAAGAAATTTCGAAAAACCACGATTTTCAAAAAAAAAATATAGAGCAAGGCTCGGTCATCCAGTTACTGATAATTCATTTGTCTCCGATTGATAGCAAATATTAATTTCGCGGGCACATATCAATGAGCAAAGTTTTACTTTTCCTACCTAGGCAGCGAAGGAAGGACTTTCCCGCCTAGGCTGCAAAAGGAATACTCTTCTGACTGATATCTGCCTGGAGGAGTAAGTACTTCGAAGTCGCTATCACTGACCATAATGTTGGCAAACTATAATTACTACGGATATATAAATTTCCATAGCAACCAACCATTCTAACACTTGCAATTTCTTTCGAATTTGGTTTCAATTTATGAATAAAAAGATTGTGAGGATTGTTATAATTTGCAAATACGATTTATTTATTCATACAATTCTGGATACAAACAGATCGGGACCTAAAACACTATCCTCAAAGACCCTAGATGATACAGTGAAGATTCAAGTAACAGAAATAAAAGGTTCTTATAACTCAATGAGGTAGTGATGAATGTAACAATTCATAGTGCAGCAATACTATTTTTCTATAGAATCTCACTTGCTACGACTTATGTATTAACAATAGAATATATCATTTTTCCTATATCTAAGTAACTGATAAACTGTAATGAGGTAAAGCATTATATTAGAGACATGTCTGATTCCTTTATGTATCTATAAACCTTTTAATTTCGTTTTATAGCATTGAAGTGAAAGTCATAATATGTCTATATTATTACAGTCGAAAGTTGCTGAAATAAGGTTTATAATGAAATTTTGACTAAATTGGTGTTGAAGTATACTGGGAAAAATGAAAATATCCTACATATATCATCATAAACAATCAGAGAAAATAGTATATGCTCGACTCGGCAGCAAAGTAGATTGACTGCCTCACCTGAATTCATCTCGGAATTCATTGCCGAGGGTAGCGAGGCCGCAGCAGTCAATCTACTGCTTTGCTGCCTAGTAAAACTAAAACTATTAACTATTATTTTGAAATCGACTTTTTGTGTTTTGCTGACTTATAACGTACAGCTTTCATTCACAGTTTCTAGGTGCAATTTTCTGATTCGGGATCAGTTTGAAATTTCAGTTAGAAACGATTGTAAGTACTCAGAGTTGAAAAAGTTTCGATGCTTTTGGTAACTTTGGCTCACATAAAACGTTTTTTTTTTGTGATAACCTCTATCAATTTCCGATCGTTCAAGGATACCGGATATCCATGGGATACCAATCGCACATGCTGAAACAATTTTGAATTATTATCATTTATAAAATAATCAATAACCCTGATTGGTGATATTGTATCCTCAAGGTTATTCAAATTGAGGACAATAAACTCTCATTATCATAACAGTGCATAAAAATTACTAGATGAGAAAATATTTTTATGTCAATAATTGATTCCAAATACCAAGTGACTAATCTACACAATCAGGGCGAGTAATTTGAATAATGAATGTGTTAATTTTCCTATTGAAATTATTAAGGCAGCATTTAAGATCGACCCACATGAAGGCTTGTAATTTGAGTCAAGTCAGTATTAACATTTCATCACTCCAGAGTCTGCAATTATTATCAATTAAAGCAGTGCAAGTCGCAGTTGTACTAGTAAATTTTGAATAGCAGACGACTATCTGACTTGTAAATGACCCTATTAATTCATTCAGACTCGTGAGATATGGAGACACCCCTCGATGAGCGGAGTTGGGAATTCTTATATTCGCGTGACTAACGTTGGAATGATTATAAGTGGTAGCTGTGCTGCGATTGACCATATAGGTTTCGAGAAAATTACAATTGCAATTTTAACGAACTAATCCATTATAATATATTTATTACACATAAATTTAAATGTTTTTTATCAGCTGAATTCATTATGACACACACATATATATATATATATATATATATATATATATATATATATATATATATATATATATATATATATATATATATATATATTCCACGATTAGTACATCATTTATTTTCTACCGCCAATATTAAACAATGATTCGAAAAGAAATATTATCCTAACATAAACAAGAACTTATTTCATGTTCATATGTTGTCATGGTTTCCAGAATTTCTTGTAAATTGCTTTCGGACTGTACCTTCCCCAACCATTTCTCCTTTTTGTTTCACTGAACCAAGCTTTTCGCTTTTTCATATCGGTGTTCATAGACGAAAAACTGTAGAGGTAAAATCTAACAGGTTTCAGGATGTATTTCTGCAATTCTTTGTTCTTGAATTTTTATGAAGACTCACATAACTTCGTCTGTAATTTCGTCTTTTGTACTGACATAGTCTGTTATATATGTTCCAACAGCCTCTCACCATGTAGCATCGCGGAGTGAGTGATCATTGGCTGCGAGAGTCAAGTGTCCTGAGCACGTACGAACAGAGGGTTATCGCCTCTACATGCAGTTGATTGAAATCTCTTCTATATTCTGGCATGCAGATATAGTTATCAAATCAGACAGAAGTATTATTGAACTGGAACCGCCGAGCACACCAATTATGAAGACAACCTATTCAACAGAATCTGCTGAGTTCGTGGAGCAAATCCCGATTTTGTTGGTATTTTTTTCTTCTTTTCGAACAATATTCGTTTCAGCCGGATCCGAAAAGTTAGCCTGAGACTGCATACACTGTATAGAATTAGAATAGATGCATTAAAGTCTAGAGCAATTAACGGCAAGCCCTGCACCTCTTACTATTATTATTGTTATTTTCGTCGTATCTTATCTAAGCCCAATATTCACTGTTCCAACCCAGTGAACAGACCTACATTTACCGCGTGATCATTGGCTCTGCAAGTCATGAGTTCTGAGTAGACGCAAACGATCCGAAGATGACTTCGGTGATCTATGATGATTATATGGGGCTTATTGGGTTGATTCTGCCTGAGATTGTGAAAATAGAATTTCCATGAAATTTGGCACCTGTCATTCTCCACAATGAGGTCAATATACCCCGAAGCATGATTTTTTATTATTATCATCATAAAATAATAATAATAATGATCTGAAATTTACAGTTAATTCTGATATTCATAACCATGGTACTAAACAAACTAATGAGCTCATTTTGATCAAAGTCAAAACAGAATTTGCAAAGAAATCCCTTCTTCATAATTTACTGAACTGATCTATCTGTTTTTTCATGTTTTATCACATTATTTATTATAGTATGTCCCTGTTTTAAACATTCATGTTTCTTGGGATGAATAAACATTAATATTAATATATGAATTCTATATTTTGAATGAATTATTTGATTTCAGACAAAAAAGTTGTAATTTTGAATATTCTGAAATAATTTTGTCGCAAAAAACAAACAAACTGAAATTTATTGAAAACGAGTTTCGTTTCATGTTTCGCTTCCTAATTACGTGCAGGCAGGGAGTGAACCAAAAAGTAGGCAGATGTGCATATTGTGCTCCAACGTTTTTTGTTTCTTTTGTCTAGATGAATGCCTTGTATGCCCCACATTTCCACCTACTTGATCACTAATTACTGCAGGCCGGATAATGTGCCATTGTTACCAGGAGTCTGTTAAAATAGCATAAATTATCGGCGACAGAACAAAACACCCTTCCGCATCGATAAAGTTAGGCCGAGATGGGTGTTATTCATTCTGGCGAAATGGATTGTGGAATAATTATATTTTATTTCAGAAGGTAATCAATTAACACGACTTTACGGTTGACACATGAATACAAGCTAGACAACTTCCACTGAGAGAGTGTCCCCTGTTTCAAAATGACAATTGACAATTTCAGTCGTGCGAATAGCAAATATATGTTTGTATTAAAACTCGTTATCCATATGTGAACACAATACAATTATAACACAATGCAATTGTCCTCTTTCTGAAAACAGTGTACATGAAACTGGACAGCAAACAACTGGTTACACGGTTGTTCTCTGATTTCTCTCGGGGTTTCGAACTTGATATTCACGACTTACTACTAAAAAAAATATACTTCTTTCGAATCAGAGGACAGCCCTATAGCTGGTTGGAATCATACCTAGCAGACAGGAACCAGAGGGTGCATCTGAGGATTCACGACGCAAATTTCTACTTCACAAATAAATGTATACCGCAGTGAAGTATGCTGGGATCTCTACTTTTCATTATTTCCGTAAGTGACTTACCTAAATATTTTACTAATTGTCAACCTACTTACTCTATTTGCAGTTGATCTTTCAGTAGCTGCATCCGGTACCTTCATAAGTAACCTTAGTGTGGCTTCAACAGACTATATGAGAGCTTCTAATGAATACAGTATTAAAAATCACCTTGCACTGAACTAGCACAGTTTTCTGCCTCTGGTCTGGACAGTCTGCTAGTGAGATATGATAACACTTCTCTTTGTCAATCGAATTTTCTCAAATTCCTTGGAGTGAATATGGATTCACTTTCGAATTGGCACTCTCACATTGAATATGTTGTCAAAAATAATTCATCTCACTGCTATGTATCGTGGAGACTACTAAGAAAATTTGTAGACAGAAATATTCTAATAATCTGTTACCATTCATATGTCAATTATACAATATCTCATGCAATAACAATTCAGGAAAACTCAAAAAAAATCGAGTCTTTCTCAATATTACAAAAGAAAATATTGAAAACAATGACGTTCAAAGACCCAAGGTACAATATTTGATATTCATCAAAATAATATCTCTGATTACATTGCATCTTTTGAAAATGAAAACTACAATATGATAGCTAGGTCGGCGATTAGACTTGCCCCCCATAGACTTACACTAACGGCAGGAAGTTGTTTTGTTATGCCTTCGAAACTATGTACCTGATGTTCAGAAAAATGTAACAGATGTTGAAACTTTCAAACGTGAAACAAAAAATTCCCTACTACAGCAATCTTTATACTCGTTGGACGAATATTTCGATACCAATTTTTCGGAATAGTATGTACAAACTATTATTCACTTATGTGTTTATCTAATTTGTGTCGCTGTCCATTTGTATGTATACATACATTAAGTGTGCAAATGTAATTGTACCTCCTTTTGTCAGGCTACTGATTGTTAGTTTTAGTGACCTGTCCACATGTCATGTAATTTGACCATATTGGAATGGATAAATAAATAAATAGTAGAAACTAGTTTATTTGACAGCACTAATGTAATTTCATTTCAACAGAAACAAAACAATATAACTCTGGCAATTTTACATTATGGGTGGTAACTGTTCTATTTTCCATATAATAATAATAGTAATAATAATGTTTATTGCTTCCAAGAAATAACAATTATTTATGATAGGGAACAGTTTCGATTTAAGCAGTTGAATGCAGTTTGCAAAAAAGGATTTGTACCAAAAAAAAAATGAACACACCTATGCATGAGGCGCGTACACATACACACACCAATGCACACTCATTCTAACAAATCGAATGAAATGGCATTAAAAGATGTAACACGAAACAAATATCATGATAGCAAACACTTTTTCAGTTTTTTTTTGAATGAAAACAGATTTTTGGTGACCTTCAGTGATTTTGGTAAGCTGTTATAGCAGATGACTCCTTCGTATGAATGGATTTTTTATAAAAATTTGTTTTGAATTTTGCCAAAGAAAAATCATTTGCTCTTCTTGTTGAATGATCGTGACCATTCGAGCTCAGTTTTAGGTTTGAATGCTTGATGTTGTTTTTGAGAAGATGAATGAGTAATAATGTTCCATATTTGAAAATGGATATAATGTCTAGAAGTCCTCTAGGTTTATAAAGGTTAAAAGTTGGTTCTTTTTGATCTAGTTTGAATATACATTTCAGAATTTTATTTTGAAGAGTTTGGAGTGGTTTAATATTCGAATTATTGGCTGTTTCCCAAATTGAGATTAAATATTGTATTCTGGAATAAACTAAAGAGACATGAATAACTTTTCTATAATGTAATGGAATTTGATTTCTTATTCTATATATAATACCCAAAATTGGTGAAATTTGCTTTCTCACTATTTCTATATGTTTTGACCACGTTAAATTTTGATCTATATACAACCCTAAAAATCTAGTGAATGTGGAATATTCAATGGATTCATTCTCAAATTTTATTGAAACTTTCGAAATATTAGGTATTGTCTTCCTGGAAATGAATGTGTAGGAAGACTTCCTGTAATTCAAACTTAATTTGTGAGAAGCCATCCATGATGATAAATATTTCAAATCATAAGTTATATCTTCATTAATTTTTTCAATGTTATGTCCTGAATAGATGTGAGTGGTATCATCAGCAAATAAGTAAGAGGTTCCTCTCAGAGGCAAATCTTTGGTAGAATTGATATATATATATATATATATACTATTGTTTGTGGAGTACCACAAGGTTCAGTTTTAGGTCCTATTCTCTTCCTCATATACATATATATATATATATATATATATATATATATATATATATATATATATATATATATATATATATATATATATATATATATATGCTGGCTGGAACTTCCGGTTGATCCGCGTCTGGAAAGATTTACTTGTCTACGTTTCGACTCCCATTTCGGAGCCATTTTCAAGACTTAGTGACCTTGCGTCTAGGTCTGAGTTGTCTCACTAGCTGGCTATCATCACTGGAGAACGATTTGACCCTCGAATGATGTTACTCAGGTCTGAAAAACATTCACCATATTTCATTTCCTTCTCCCCCTATCTTCCCCCCTCTGAGGGTGAAAAAATGGCATTTTTCATGTTTTATTTTTTTCTCTCACTCCAGGACTCGAAAAATATTGAAAAAATTCGAGGATATAAAAGACAGTCTGTTCTTCGAAATAAAATTTTTTGAGCCCCCGGGCCCCCCATGAAGGCCTTCAGAAAAAATTTTAAAATTTCAAATTGGAAAAAAATGCCAGAAAACCCAGGTGTCCCGGGTGATATTATTTCATCATTTCAATGGGGCTGATATGTACTATAAAAACTAATATCGTTCATTTGGTTATCAGTGGTGGCACTTGAGAAAAAGGCATTTTTTGTGATTTTTTTATGAAAAATTGGCTGTAACTTTTTTGTCATTAATTTTATTGAAAAATTTCAAGGGACAGAAAATGTTTGAGATGCAATTTTACATAGGGTACACTCGAATTCAATTGACTTATTCTGAAATGTTGAGCTATTATACAAGTTGAAAGATTTTCACTTTGAGATTTTTCACATCAATTATAGCCAATAACTGTTTTTTTTTCAATTTTCACAGAAATCTGATACACACACACACACGAAAGCGTATCTTTTATTGTCATTTCTTATTTTTCCGCCCCCCTTGTGAAAATGAAAATTTTGTTATTTTAACGATTTATTATTTTTTGTCATAATCGATATCTTGAAAAAATAATATCAATGGAAAATAATATGATCTCCAAAATAAAATTGTCAGGCTATCTGGACCAATATTCAATTCACTTATTCCAAAATGTTGAGCTATTATACAAGTTGAAAGATTTTCACTAAGTGATTTTTCACTTTAAATATAGCCTTTATCAATTTTCACAGATACCCAATACACACACACGAAAGCGTACCGCGTGTTTGTCACTTTTTCTTTTCTTTTTCTCCCCCCTCTTTCCCCTTCTGAGAGTTGAAATTTAGTATATTTTACGTTTTATCATTTCACACACACACATTCGACATAGTCGGTGGGTGAACGAATTGTTCAAGAGATGATTTCTTTTATTATTTTTCTCACAATCTATAATATTGAAAAAAATAATATGTATGGAAAATAAAATGGTGTTCAATATGAAATTCTCAGGACCCTCCGGGCCACCCATTGAGGCATTTGAAAAAAATTATTGAATTTTCATTCGAGAAAAATGGCATGGAATGTTATGAGGCGCCGTTTGGGTCGAAAGTATATTTGCAGATATATGCAATTTCATGTCAATATATTTATTACCTTTGGCAATATTTTTATTTTGTGTTCCTATATATTCAATTTCTACCGAACATAATATATTTACGTTTTGAGTGTCACAAATATATAAAAATGAGAATTCCCATATATTTATAAATTCGATCTATTTTACGTCGTCAAGAGATGGCGCACTGGCAGCATTTTGTTCACGGTCGACTATATGGCAACAGGGCAAAGTCATTATTCATAAAATAATAGATGGCGACGCAGGCAGTTGTCATGTGAATAATAGTTGAGGGAGTTGGCGCTGTGGTTTCGCGTCCGCCTGTGGGTCGAAAGGTCCCAGGATCCTTCATATAAAAACTAATTTCGCGATTTGACAAGTTTCTGGAGTGCCTAATTTGAACTATTTATATCATTCCTCAGTCAATGCCATCTATTAGCCACTTTATGTACTAACGACTTCCCCATGTTGCCATGTCGACCGTGACAAAATACCACCGGTGCGCCATCTCTTGACGACGTGAAATAGATCGAATTTATAAATATATGGGAATCTCATTTTTATATATTTGTGACACTCAAAACGTAAATATATTACGTTCGGTAGAAAATAAATATATCTGAACACAAAATAAAAATATTGCTAAAGTTAATAAATATATTGACATGAAATTACATTCATTTGCAAAAACACTTTTGACCCAAACGGCGCTTCATAGAATGTCCCGGGCGATAACCATTCGATTATTAGTTATGAAGGATTTTCGTAATCCTCTATATCTGCTCAAACGGAGCGAAATTGATAATATTGAAAAACTACCAATGGAAAATCGAATGATTACCAATCGAGGAAAGGTTATAAGCAAGAGAATTGACAAAACAATCATTTTTTGTGTTCAACCAAAAATTTTTATGATGATATTATTGATTGTGTTGTTGTACAACATATCTTATTCAACCTCGTAACCGACGACATTTAGAATTTCCTTTCAACAAATCTTACGTGTCTATGAAAAAGGAATTGGTTACATTCAATGTGTGAAATGCCTTGGTGGACATCGTTTAAACGTCGCTCAACTTTTCATAGTGTATCATTTATTTTTTTGAATATTTTTGTTAAAATGAATGATAAAAAAAAACCTATAATTCTTAATTGAGAATTCTTGAAAACCACCCCTTTGCCAATTATCACCACTGAAAACGACGAACGTTACTTATTGTGATAACGCATATCAGTCTTATCGAAATGTTGAAATGGTTATCGCCCGGGACATTCCATGCCATTTTTCTCGAATGAAAATTCAATAATTTTTTCAAATGCCTCAATGGGTGGCCCGGAGGGTCCTGAGAATTTCATATTGAACACCATTTTATTTTCCATACATATTATTTTTTTCAATATTATAGATTATGAGAAAAATAATAAAAGAAATCATCTCTTGAACAATTCGTTCACCCACCGACTAGTCGAATATGTGTGTGAAATGATAAAACGTAAAATATAGTAAATTTCAACTCTCAGAAGGGGAAAGAGGGGGGAGAAAAAAAATAAAAAAGTGACAAACACGCGGTACGCTTTCGTGTGTGTGTATTGGGTATCTGTGAAAATTGATAAAGAACAGTTATAGTCTATATTTAATGTGAAAAATCTCTGAGTGAAAATCTTTCAACTTTTATAATAGCTCAACATTTTGGAATAAGTAAATTGAATAGTGGTCCAGAAAGCCTGAAAATTTTATTTTGGAGATCGTACTATTTTCCATTGATATTATTTTTTCATGATTATAGAATATGAGAAAAAATAATAAATCGTAAAAAATACAAAATTTTCATTCTCACAAGGGGGGCGACAAAATAAGAAATGACAATGAAAGGTACGTTTTCGTGTGTGTGTATCAGATTTCTGTGAAAATTGTTAAAAAACAGTTATTGGCTATATTTAATGTGAAAAATTTCCAAGTGAAAATCTTTCAACTTGTATAATAGCTCAACAATTCAGCATTTTAAACATTTTTTGTTCTTTGAAATTTTTCAATAAAATCAATGACAAAAAAGTTACAGCCAACTTTTCATAAAAAATTCACAAAAAATACCTTATTCTCAAGTGCCACCACTGATAACGAAATGAACGATACAGGTTGTTATAGTACATATCAGCCCCATTGAAATGATGAAATAATATCAACAAAAAATATATTACAGTTTCCTGTATGATTTTCACTCACAATGGGTTTACAAAACCGCGACACGTGTTTCGCTATTACAATAGCTTCTTCAAGCAAGATATATCAAGATATGATTTATCTTGCTTGAAGAAGCTATTGTAATAGCGAAACACGTGTCGCGGTTTTGTAAACCCATTGTGAGTGAAAATCATACAGGAAACTGTAATATATTTTTTGTTAATATGGATTTTCATCAAGTATCGGCCAGTTCAATTCAACGAAATAATATCACCCGGGACACCTGGGTTTTCTGCCATTTTTTTCCAATTTAAAATTTCAAATTTTTTTTGAAGGCTTTCATGGAGGGCCCGGGGGCTCAAAAAATTTTATTTCAAAGAACAGACTGTCTTTCATATACTTGAATTTTTTCAATATTTTTAGATTCCTGGAGTGAGAGAAAAAAATAAAACATGAAAAATGCCATTTTTTCACCCTCAGAGTGGGGAAGATAGGGGGAGGAGGAAAAAAATATATGGTGAATGTTTTTCAGACCTGGGTAATATCATTCGAGGGTCAAATCGAAATTTCGTGATTAAGGGCATTTCGACCATTTTAACTGAGGAGACCCTTAGTTGGTGATTTGTAGTATGAGCAAATATAGGTAATTTCTGGTCATGCTCATATTATTAGAGATACTCCGCATCAACCTACATTTGATTGTATTCTAATTTGCCTTCGTGTGTGAAAATAGTTCCTAGGTTTTTAAATTGAAGTATACTGAACTGATTCGTTCTGTTTTCGTGTCATGTATACCACAAGTCAAAATTATCAAAATATAGAGCAAGCGCGGCTCTGAAATAATATTTGGATCAGTTGTTTTTATTCTGCCATTAAACGAAGAAACCTCGTAATCTGAGCAGGGCAGATGGCGATTCATTGTAGTTTCTGGTATTTTCGTTTTTAAAGGCAGAATGTGAAAATATGGTTAAAAAAATGTGACAGCCGCTCTAATAATTCGTACTCAAACGAATCTCCTCTATAATATAACTGATAGGTTTGAAGAAGGATTGTTCTTCTCCAGTGACTGTCAGTAGTACCAAATATTTTCCATCCGAAGCATAGGAATAGTTACGGTGCTGCATCATCGTTTCTGCCTTTTGATACTCCAGCAACCAGTAGCGCGAGACAAATACATGCCACCGACCTGAACTCGCATTATAGACTCGTTGATGACGCATTGTTTTTAATACTGGCCAAACCCAATTTCAGAATAAACTTTTGCCTAGGCTAAACTAATTCGTCCTACACGCAATAGAATAAATTGGGCTAAACTGGTTCGTCACAAGCCCGATAGGATGAAACAGTTTAGCCAATTTATCTTACCTGACCTAACCTAATGTAACCTACCTACTGTACTTACTAGTCAATCCCATCAGGTGAAGTCAATAATACTGCTAGTATTTGACCAATTATTATTCACTGGTCAACGCAGATTACAGATTGATTGAAAAGCTTATGGTGAAAAGTCCATATTTTCAGTTTTTTTTTTTTAATAATGAAGTCGGCTGGCAATAATAACATTCTTGAAGATGATGAGTACCAATGAAAACACTTTTCGGAAAACTTCTTATCGAACGGTAAACAAATTGCCCGCAAAAATTGGGATACTGATTGGTGCAATATATTTTTTTTGTCATAATATATTATGCTTTTTCTGATGTATGGCCTTGACTACAGTTCCTTCAATTTAGTTTTCCTTCCCTTAATTATTCATTTCACTTCATGTATGATCTTGGTTACAATTTTTTTTTCAGGAGGGTGTGGCGGATGAAACGATTTGTCTGTTTGATTTTTTGCTCTTGGGTGAGGTAATGTAGAGAAAACATATTATACGGTTGAAAAAGCAGTCGAATGGTTCAGTACCTAGTTCGAATGCGAATACAGATATAAAGTACGGATATGAAGAAAGCAAAAAAATTACCTCAATTTGCTGGGCAGTATTAATAAATTCACATAATTTATAGTTTTCATTGTAGGAGATCCTTCTGAAGAAACAGATAAATAATCCTGTAATCCATATTAGCTCCGCATATCAGCATAATTATAAATAGATGTTTTCCTACATATACAAATGAGAAATTATTAAATCCTCTTAATCTGTAAATGGTTGGAGATCACACATGCTCCATACAATTTTGCACTGTGAATGCTTTCGAGCATTAAATACTGTCGTATATAAATAACAAGTCTCCGCAGGTATAATAATGAGCTTAACTAACTTAATATGCATAACTGATTGTAGTGAGGAATGCTGAAAGGGGGGAGAATCGCATATTGGACATTGAAAGATGAAGAATTATTCACCTGTTTTTTTTTTCGAAATCTCGATGATCAGGTGGTCGATTATAACAACGTGGAAAATATTGATAGTAATCGGAGGATGGAGTATTCTGTGACCGAAGTGCCTTATAGAGTTCGTCCTCAACTTCTTTGAAAGTTGAAATCTATGATGGATAAACGAAGACAATGAACTGCAGTTTACTGGTTACTTCTAGCAACAATGAACAGAATGTCCATTTCAACGTAGGACAATAGATCTGTTACTTTCTAGTTTACAAAATATGTAAGGTGAGGTACAATCATTGTGTGAAATTGTTATTTATGCGCCAATTGAAATGGTTTGGAGAGCCAGTTTTTCCATCATTCCAGTGACTTCTGTGTTCATAAAAAGAGACAAGAAGTGAACTTAGCCTTAATCAAAATTGATTACCGAATTCAAAAGAGAAATGAGTGAAACGAACCATATAAGGAATATATTTGTATGAACGATCAGATTGGTACCTTCGGTGTAGAATTTAAAGATTTCGTAGAGGTCAAATAACATAACACCAACTGATATTATTTGGACTTTGCGTTACTTTAGTAAGGTTCGCATCGTTAGGAGCTTAAAACTGATGCCACTATCAGTTTTCTGCTCTTTGTTATTTTCGAATATAGGGTGAGAAGAACTTTTCCTAATCATTTTTAATCATATTTCCCCTCTTTCCAATATTTCAATACTCTTTATTTTTTATCAAAGTTCATTTCAGTATTCATTTGGGAATGTATCCCTTTATTTCGACTAAGTTTATTTTTGCGAGTTTCTCTCACTCCACGTTCAATTTCTGTTCATTTGGATTCAAAATAGAAGAGAAACTGGTCACGCAATCTTTGAAAATTAGGTGATGCTCACAACAATATTTGTTCTTCCCAAGTCGCCATCTCGTTAATGCCCATAACTATATGTATTCAACACTTTGAACAGCATAAACTCTCCTGTCTTTTATTCTCTTGAGGAATATTGAATTCCCATCTGCATCTCGACTCTCTTTGAAAAATATCCTGTCCAGCTCAAATTAATTCAACATCTACATCTACACTTCTCTCTCCTTTTGTGTCAATGTTTTCCGAACATCATGAAATTCTCTCTTCGTATGAATTCAGATCAATAGTAGTAGGTACAATTATTGAAATGCTTTGTTGGATTGTTATATTTGGTTTATTGTTTTGCTATGCTGTCAGGCTGGAGGTTTTTTAATATCATTCACACGAACATGTCCATAAATGGAAACCTCGTGGGAAGAACAAATTTGTTTCAGTGTGTGTAATGATTATATCATTAACTGCAGCTCATGCTAGAATTCGCAAAGTGAGACCTGGTTAAACATTAGATCGCACCAAGTTTCGACTTTAGAGGGTAGGAGGACGGAGAAATCCATTTCAACTCCACACCCAATGATTTTCTTAGTGCAAGATTTCACTGGCTGACCCTTTGTTTGTTCGATGAGGGTGGTTAACATTTGGAATCAAACAAATATTGTACTAGAAACTAAGCAAGTGGAGTGATAACTGCTAACAAACCTTCAATATTAATTCAAACCACGAGTAAACGATGGAACTTTTGGTGAAAAAAATTAAATTTTTTCTAGACATCAATTACCCCAATATCAAACCCATATTTTTGCACTCGACGCGCGTTTCGCTAACAAGGTAGCATCTTCAGGAGAAGGAAATTGATACGAGTCTTAATTCTTGTTATTTCCTTTCGGTTGCAATTCCGTGTTTATCTAGCCACCCTAACAATACTGTAAATGTCTTAATATTTTAAAGTTAGAGCAAATCACCAGAGGCATAAAAAATATAATTACAAGTTACTGATGATTTGGTTGATACTTGATCCATGAAAACGTTAAAAATAGCTTTTTCAGGCGTATTACGGTACTATCTGTGCTAAAACATGCCCGAAGAAACCATTGTGTAAAGAAACATATGTAGCGGTTTTGTTTCGTTAATTACATTTTTATATCATAAAAAAGTTATACTATTGATGTTTACCTGACCCTAATAATGATCAGGGTGGAATCATGTTCTGTTCGATAGCAAAGATTGACAGTTATGTACAAAATCAGATATAACATTTATATTGAAAAGATTTCGAGATCTACGAATGGCTATTTGAGATAAGGACAGGTGAGATATTGGTTTCAAAATAATCCGCAGATAAAGAACCAAGCACGTTGAGACTCAAGAAACAAGTTTCTGAGATTATCACCTGAATCAGTGAGTCCGATATGAAAAATTACAGGTACTTATATTAATATTTGGACAGGTGTGCGGGCAGCGGACAGGGGGCGAACCAGAACGTGGCGGTACTTAATATGTTAATAAAGATCATATTTGTTATTATTGATGATAGTATCGGTGGAACATGTACTCTAATCCCACTCATTGGCGTTGTAAGTGTTGGTTGTAACGTATTACCTATATCTGTGTAAGTTATAATGAACAGTTGCCGTCCAGTCCTGTTGTAGCTACAGAGATTTAACGGCGTAAATCTTCACTTTACTTTATAGCTTACTCGATTGAAGATGATATGCTGTTCAATAGAATGAATATTTCTTCCACTTCATAGGCCATTAGGTACGCAAATTCACACGTAAATGGTACCATCCATTCGAACATAGGTACAGTGTTTCCAAAGAAAAAAAATTCATTTATCTTCGAAGTTTAAGGAAAAAACAACAGATTTCCTAGTACTGCTATATGTTTGTGATTTACTAGGGATTCAGATTCGCAGGTCTTTTGGAGGTGGTAACCATCTTCTTCAAGGATTGAATGGATGTAGCCGATAATGAATGAAAATCAATATTGTTTGAGAATTATTTTTGAAAAAGTCTAAAAAACGTCCATATGGACATCTGCATTAGCCCCCACAGTACATTGAACTCTTGATTTGTTGAAAACATCTATCGGACTCAGACAATTTTGATCCCTGACTTAAACTAATTTATCATTAGGTTCTGGTACTTCACAATGTAATTCACACTCAGTTGAAATAATCGGTGCTGAGAATGGAGAGAATGGAGAATTGTTGTTCTAAATTGTTCCAAAATTGTTCGTTTTCGTTAACCAGCTGACGAACGTCAACCCTCAGAAGTCGAAACTTGTGCGAGCAATGGATCAACGAGGCCTTACCTTTTAACGTGCGATTACCCAGCACGGTGGCCCGGCGAGGATTCGAACCCCGGCCTTCCGCTTTATAGGCAGATATGCTAACCACTACACTACCGAGACCCGAGACCACATAATGACCACATAATGACAGAATGTCTTACCTCTTTGCTGTTCTGATTTACTGTTCATAAAAAACAATCAGATATTGAATCATTCTCAGGAGGCCAACAACAAAATACCAACGGGGATAAACTCAAACACAACTTTTCATATCCAAAACAAAAGGAATCATGTCCCTACAATAATTTTTCTATTCTATTGGACTAATAATGAACTCGACAATTCTAACATATTTTGATTCGATTTCATTCAGTTCAGCAGTAATAGCCGACAGATATACACTTTACCTCTATAGAATGCGAAGAGTCTCATTCAGCATGTCATTTTGCAAGGTGCAAATAGTTATTTATGATATAAGTGCTAAAAGTGATATTTTATTTTGTGAGAAGGAAAGTTTGGGACACGACGCCGAAGGAGCAGTGTTCCATTCCTTCAAACAAAATGAAATCACTTTTAGCAGGTATATCATGCACTATTTTTTTACAAACACCATTAAAAGTCCAAATTAACGCATACCTATTTTTATTTTACATTGATTAATTGATAATATAATAGCTTCGAGATTATCAGTTTCGAATCCAATTTCATCTAATCTACTCATGAAACAAGTTGCCAAGGTAATCAAAAACAGAATTTGTTGATTTGTCTTTGTTGACAACTAACGTCAATAAATCACGAATTATTCTTTATCGTTTCTTCGTTCCTCGATGGAAAGTGATCCAGAAAATGAATTTCTACCGCCGGAAATTGAAGAAGCTGCCAATAAAGCTGCTTTTGAATCATTGCCTAGTAAGTCAAAGCTACAGTACGAGTTTTCATTCAATCGTTTCTTGAAATGGTGTGATCAGAAAAATGTCAGTGGCAATGAGGCCAGTGAAAAAGTACTTCTTGCATACTTTGAAGAAAAGTCCAGAATATGGAAATCGTCAACGCTTTGGTCGAATTAGTCTATGTTGAAGTCGATGACGAACATAAATAATCATGACATAAGCAGATATTACAAGCTTGTGGCTTTTTTGAAGCGAACGGGTGAAGGATATCGACCGAAAAAGTCAAAAGTATTGACAAGGGAACAAATCGACAAATTTCTGGCAGAAGTCCCGAATGAAATATATCTAACGCAGAAAGTTGCTGCGATTTTTGGTGTTTTTGGAGCCTGTCGTCGAGAGGAACTGTGCGATTTGACATTAAATTAATTGTGCATATTATACCAGACACAAAAACGAATGTGCCACGCACCTTTGTTGTAAGTGGTACATTGTTTATGAACTACTATAAAAAGTACATAGCCCTTTGTCCAATGGATATTAATCATTCAAGAGTTTTTATAAAATGCATTAAAAATAAATGTGCCAGAACTCCAGTTGGAATCAACACATTTGGTGAGATGCGTGCCAAAATTGCAGAATTTCTACATTTGCATGATTCCCATCTTTATACTGGACATTTTTTCCGATGTTCCTCAGCAAGTATGTTGGCGGACTCTGGTTCTACTACTATTACAATTAAAAGACACGGTGGATGGAAGTCCAGTACAGTAGCAGAAGGTTATATAGAAGACACGCTACAAAGGAAACAGAACATTGCGGATCAAATTTTGTCCAAAACTTCGGCGAATAACATTGTTCTTTGCCCCAAGCTTCACCAAAATAAATTCTGTTACATCTGCCAATGAGACTGTCCATGGAGTTTTTTATCATAATTGTAGTTTCACTAATTGTACGTTTGGTTAATTTAATGAACACTTCATTTTGAATTATGTTTTTATATTTTCTCTACAAATAAAAAACTTTTAGCACTAGTGCTGAAAATGATTTACTTTTAACACCAGTGTCATAAAATGGCATTTTAGACACTGACAGCATGCGTCAAGAATTATACTTTTACTGACGTTGCCACGTACTCTAAGAGAACGACTAAGAAGCTGTCCGATTGACAGGTTAGGCTCGCGACTGAACTCTAGTGGAGACGGGAGTGGGTCATACAGACTAAATTATTCAAGATGTTAAAAAAAAATGGGCGCCAGTTATACGATCCTGAGCTAACCCTTTAGACTTTATACTGATTCTCATATAACACGACGTCAGTATTTATAATACTCGGAAGTAACAACAACTAATCAAGTTCAAGTAGGTATGTAATTAGCGCAAAACAATTTTGATATACAGCCAGAACCAAATAAAACTAACTAGGAACTGTTGAAGGATAGGTATAACCCAGTTGAATGTCAATAGATGGTTTCATCAATTATACAAAAAAATATGAATATATACCTGTACAGGGTCTGGTACGTTTGGTACCAAAAATAAAACCGCAACTACGTAGGGTGCACCTTACCTGAAGCGTTTACAGTGAAGTCAACTTGTGACCATTAATGAATATAATTTCAATTATAATAAAAAAAATTCATAAGACTTGTGGTTTGCGGAGGAGACACTAAATAGTTTTCCAATTTAAAATTAAATGTAAGTTTTATAACTTGCGGTGATGATGATCATGAGCTATTCAGGAAGTATCAGCTAGTTCCAGTGGACAGTCCAGAGAGTACAGCCGCAGCTCTTATCAGGCATTCACCTCTTCCTCAGGCCCTACTGCAGGAAGACAACTTCTCTGACGTATCGATTCAGACCAGCACACAGAATGATAACCTGTGGTAGAAGTCCATTGTATCTCAAAGTGGAGTGTAGTAGATTTAAGATGCAGAAAAACTCAAAGTCGTCTCCACAATTTAATATTCGAAAGATGTCAGTACGGTGATTCAGTACATGTTTCGAACCTACATAGGTTCATCATCAGCTGAATTTACATTGAATTATGGAGAAGAAAAAATTGGCAAAATCACATGGTGAAGTTCAGGACATAAAAAATTATTGTAATGACAATTAAGATTAAATTGATATTAGGGGAATTTGGGACAGCCCATTGCATATTGGGCATAAGGGCTCCAAGCCCCCCAATCTTTAATGTATTTATGGTATTAGGGATGTCCCAAACTCCCCTAATATCAATTTAATCTTAATTGTCATTACAATAATTTTTTATGTCCTGAACTTCACTATGTGATTTTGCCAATTTTTTCTTCTCCATAATTCAATGTAAATTCAGCTGATGATGAACCTATGTAGGTTCGAAACATGTACTGAATCACCGTACTGACATCTTTCGAATATTAAATTGTGGAGACGACTTTGAGTTTTTCTGCATTATAAATACACAGAATGATAGCCTCAAGCCACACCGTACAAGGATAGCAGTCTAGATCACACTCCACAAAGGAAGCAGCCTAGAACCCACCCTTTTCCCAGGAAGGCCTAAGTATAAATGATCAACTAGACTTTCAGAAGGCTTCCTAATGATGTTTCAAATCCTGGTCAAAGGGTCAACGACATTTACTCCGATCAACTGGATATTCCAGATAGTAATCTACAATGCTTCCAGATAGTTCAAATCCTGGTTCAAGGGTCAACGACACCTGATTTCCTGATAAACTGGATATTCCAGGTAGTAACCTGTAGAACTGAGCTGAATAGAAGATGAGTGGTTATAATCCCCTCAGCGGGTAAGTTTCCAAAAATTAGATGCCTCACAGCAAACCCAAATACCAACGATATCAGGAAACTTCATACAGTTGGAAAATAGAATCCCAAACACTGGATGGTTGATGAAATATCAATTTTAACAATTTTCCAACACGATGCCACTCTCATCTACATCAATCTCAAAAAACAAGACACAAAAACAGCGTCCCTCTAGCACTTCGGCTGTCAATCCTTGTGGCCCTGTTGCCGGATGACCTTCTTCAAGGGCGGTCAAAATTGCACTTTCGACTCTATGACAATCAGATCATTGAATCAGATTCGCCGATCTAAATTTATATAATACCTAAAATTTATAACATCCTGAATTTATGGACTACCCGAAATTTATAGAATACCTGAAATTAATGTCATACCAAAACCCCTCATGACAGATAACTGTATAATCGGCCTAATGTCAAGATACCACCAAACATACGTCGAACCGTCGAGTAAAAAGTAGGATTCCTGTCGGCCATAACTTCGATCATCTCCTGATCTCGAAAACATAATTACCATCCGAAACTTATTGCCGAATGCGTCCAACCTCACTGATTAGGCAAGCTGCAAGCTTATAAATGCCTAACTTCATACTGGAAGGAGGAAGGAACAACGGATTCCCGAATGTTAAGAAGAAGAGGTGGACAGCTGATTTATTAAATGTAAATAATAACCTAAATGTTGAAATACTCGAGATGTAAATAATAATTAGGAGATGAAATACGAATATGGCCAAACAATAGGACCGTAAAGGCACGATAGATTTATCCGATGCGAGTATGTTTGAGAGGTGAAGCAATCAGAATATTGTAAACATTTTTGCCAACGAACCCTTTCGTCCATACTAGGAAACATTAACGTTACAACGTTTGTAGAAAAAATATATTAAGATACTACTTATTACAGGGCGTGTGGTGTGATGCACCTGATGTGGTGAGTGGTGAGTGTAAAGTGCCGCACTAACATGTGAAGCTTGCCACGCTGCACCAATCTCACGACGTGTAATGTTACCTTTATAATTTCTGAACTCGCTACACTAAAAATATTAATATTTATATAACTGTTATTGATATTGAGCAGTATTATAAATGATGGTGATAGTTCGGTATCCAGAGAGCACGTTATTTCCTCGATTGTTTTATAATCTACGTGTGTGAGTCAATCTGCATCAGTTTTGATATAGTTTTTAATTACTTTTAATTAGGTTGGTAATAATCGTTGGCAACAATCAGATTCAGAATATACTTCTTCGTCAGTTTCTCGCAGATTCTTCATTAGTTTGAATAGCATTTAAAAAAAAACAAAATGGATTAGAGCAAGTACCTCCCGAATTAAACAGATGCAAACTGATCTACAGAGATATTCATGTGTGTCCATTCAGATTCGTCGTTATAATTAGAAGTAGGTAATCTGATCTTACGTGAACATTTCAGCCTACACCACTGGCCAATGGCTCTCAGAATTTACACCTGACAATAGTTGAATCCGATGGCCTGCTTGACGCCCACCTGGTAATGAAATAATCTGCCACTCCTTGCCTGATACAGATAAAGATGTAATGGGCCGAATACCACACCAGTGCATACTCAGACTATATAAACATTCGCCATATTTAACTGCTTATTAATGGCATTCCTTGTTGAACTAACATCGTATCTGGAAATATGTCTTTTATTTGCTCTAAAACCAATGAGGAAAATCTTGTACGTAATAAACATCGATATAATCTCTAATAGAAACGTTATTTATTCTGTTACCGAACAAAATATCCAAAGTCCAAACATTTTCGTGATTTATTTAAATGTTTATATGTGATGTTGTTCGTTTTTTTTGAGGAAGATGTATATACTTCTGAGCAGTTCATCTCTTGATAATTATAAAAACGAAAATCACCATGTTCAATTAGCAGCATCTCTTCAGTTTACTTTTCACGGATCAAAAATTATCTTTAATATTTTCTGTTATGTTTCAGTATAGAAAATTTGAATTTACACGCCACACATCGTTTTAATTTTTTGTTTCACTTTCTCCAACAACTCTGATCTCTCAATACACCACATAACAATATTTATGTGAATGAAGTGAGCCCAATACCATCATCCATTTCAATGTTTACTTTCACTACCAGAAATTGTCTTACACGTGGGAAGCATATGTAATATAATATCGAGGGTTTTTTCGAAAAAAATATACGACGGCGTTTTAGGGTCACTGTAAAAATAAAAAATATCTCACATTTTAATCTGTCAATGACAGATACAAATCTGTCAATGGAGATATTCTTTATTTTTACAGTGACCCTAATATGCTGTCGTAAAATTAAGACTGTTGCAGATCAAAAAATACTTATAACCATATAACCTTTCGTTTAGATGGTTATATTTGGTAAATAAGTCAATTTCAATAAGTGAATGTGAATTTTTGTTGGGATCAATTCTCCTCTAGTAGACAATTTTCTGATCGTATCTTGTCATACTTCCGTTGGCATATATTTTGAATCTTCTGAGGTTTACCTGTGAAAAAAATTCTTATTTGACCAAGCTCTTTATTGATTTTAGTCACAAAAATTCCATTAGCATACTGTATATGCAAATCAAAGCCAGGCACCTCATTACTCATTCCATCATTTTTTGTCTCAACACGTGTCACTATATTTTTTGTTTCGCATATGAATCCACTGTGAGCTAAACTGTACTCTCAAATGTTCATTGAAAGGGGACCTGAGTGGGTACTTAATTCAACGGGTTGCTCTAATTGTGAATTGATATGCAAATGCGCTCATCGAATCGGTAAAGTAGTAATCTGTACTCATTATTTTACAACTTTTAACCCTGACAGAAGCGTTGCTACGCATCTGCTTCACCAAAAACAATGTTCGGGATTATTGTGGATGAGGGTGTTTATAACGTTTTTTATGCAGTTAATCATATATTTGAGGAACGTAATCACATCCGTTAAGGATTTTGGAGGGAAAGAATTGGGATTTATTACTTCAATGACATATTCTGACGAATACAATATAGTTATCAATGGAATGAAATGAATGGATTGAATAAGCAATTCGGTCTATAAAAGTAATATAATTGCCCCTATATGTGAATTCCTATGTTTCGAGGTTTTTTATGTGCAATGAGCTGTTCGACTTTGGTCACTCACTTATCATATGATTTCCGTTCGCTTTAGTATTCCCTTTTACCATTCCACTAGTATACCATTCAAAAATTGGCACAATACGTCTCAATTTTTTCTCAAATGAAAATTCATTGAAAATTCAAATACCTTTCAAAAAAAAAGAACTAGGAAATATTTGAAATAACACTTGCTTCTCAGAAGGATCGGAATTTCCACATTGTTATGATGTGATGGTTTTTTTGGTATTATCCTGAGAGTAAAGCTGAGTCTTATCAGTCGTAATCTTCATCAACGTTTTTGTTGGAACTCAGAATAGTCATCCACTGTCATCTGCCAATTGCAGGTGCTTTGCGCATTTGCTAATATTTTATATTGCATCCGAAATTTCTCATTTGTTGATATTCAGATATAGAATATATTTATGGTAAATCTAACTAATCTAATTGAAACTGAACATAAATGGTACCTCAAAAAGTTGACATTTTCGAGAATTATCTGATTATAGGGTCTTGTTCTTCATTGTAATCATTAATATCAATGATAATATAATAATAATGCCTTCGCTGCTCTCCAGTCTGAAAATCATACCAGCCTGTCAATAATCAGCATATATCCAGCTGGACGGATACAGAAGGCTGTCATTTTCAGCACGTTTTGTCTACCCAGATGAATCCAACTGAATTCAATCGTTCTGAGGTTTTCTCTGTCTCTTGTTTGTTGAACTATAAATGAGTAGCAGTGAATTCATCAACCTCAATCGTCATAACTTATAATTGTGATATGTAGGTAAATAGCATGTGAATCCGAAATGAACGATCAAATCATTTTTTACTGGTACCAATGCAGGAGTTTGAAAATATTGGGATTTCAATATATCCGCATCCCACTTATTGTTTTTTTCATATGACATTTGAAGAACAACAGTTTTCCTCGAAGAGAGGTGGATTCACTCTTTGGATCCAAAAGTTATCGAAAGTAATACCGTAAGACTTCATGATTTCATCGATGAATTTTCAGTTCTGAACGAAATCTTTGTTATTCAGAAATACAATGAGAGCAAATAGCATGATAAAACCATGAATCCGTGTTGCTGGTTGCTCGATTGGTATTGCTTGAAAATAACAAAGTTCGTCTTTGAAAAAATGGACATTCATCCTTCAACATTTTTCGATCGAGTGATATTTATTCCTTAATATCATTGAATATCATCAAACATTCCCAGCTGAATGCATCCATGTGTGAAAAATGTCAATTCTGATATATAATCCAAATAGAGAAAGTACAATTATTATAGGTAAATTAGCTTACTTCACACTAGTGAAGGGATAGTTTTCTTCCCAAAAATCTAAATTTTTACATAATTCAAAGAAATATAGATATTCGAGTTGTCTCAACAGATATTTATTTCCACATTATTTCCATTATCACAGTCATCGTTATATTCATTATAACAAATTAAACTTGCACTCCTGAAGCATTCATGCAGAAGTTTTAGTATTTAGTCACAATCATTTTTGATTCCATTATTCGTTTAATTTGTTTTCATGATAAAGGCAGTGGTAGTAATTGGAATTGTTATAATGAAGCATTACTAGATCCAAAGATAATAAATAATACTACCTAGATCTTGATTTCAAGGCTTTCAGCCGTCAGTTTCATGTCTATCGGAATGAAGCATTTTATTACTATAAAACTGTGTTCTGGAAGCCTAGACCTCAATGCTTTTATCCCATTGAATGAAATGATCATGGAAAACAGGAAAAATGGCAGTACCTTTTTCAGCTTGGTCCAAGGTTAATCGAGTATAGTTCAGAGTCATCGAAAATTTTAGCATTTACCGACGCTTCTATTCAAAAGGCCATCACCATGATTAACTCGATGTATGAAGTTGGGTATTCGGTACAAGCAAATTTTGTTTATCCATTGAAGAAGTGACAGAAACAAAAACTGTTATGCATTCATCGCTACAATATTTTCTCCCCATTTTCATTTTTCGCATTGCTCTTACTTTTCCACACTGTTTTCCTGATCATTGTAACATGGCGTTGAAGCTGCTCAAAGTAGTAGTTTACCTAACAAAAGCGGAAAAGTCACGCACACGCAGGTGCACAATTTTTTCCGCAATGGTATTGGACGAACGACCTTAAACTGCTGAATTAAATTACAACATTGGTTTGTCCTCATTGCAACCCTGGTAAAAAATTACATTCACGTGCTTGTGTGTGTATTAATTGAATCCCAGATTGGAATATATTTTTGAGCCAATGTTATTTGCTAATATAATCATTTTATAATCAGTTAAGGTGATGATGGAGTCAATTGTTTTTACGAAAAAAAAAAACAACATTTCTTTGCCCGAATGCAAAAAAGACCAGATGTATGAAAATTTTATTTTAGATAGTGAAAATCTGAACAAACGATATACTACGATCACGTCAGCTTTTATGTGAAATTTCAGTGCGAGTTCTCTATCAAGAATCCGCCCCAAATAATTCGCGTTGGTTTGGAAGATCATGATGATTACTGACTTATTTCATAGTTCGGTCATTCATACCAGGCAGAAAGGCATTATGGCAGAAAGTTGACAGGGTTAATTAATTTGCTTGAAAACATGTCCTTCTTTCTAAATCGTCATGCTTTCAATTTTTTTTTGGTTGAAAACAAACAAAGTAGGTATTGTTCAAAATGAACAGCAACAGTTGTCTAATTTGAACTTGTATGTGGTTTATTCTGTCATTCTTTCTAAATCGTCATGCTTTCAGTTTTGGTTAAAAACAAACAAAGTATTATTCAAAATGAATAGCAACACTTGTCCAATTTGAACTTGTATGTGGTTTATTTTGTTTCCATGCCCAACATGATGTAAACACTCATTTTCAAGAAAAAGAATAGAAAAAAGTGTGAAACCGCGGCGAAAAACATCCAGTCTGTTATTACTGAAATATTAGAACTGAACCATTCGATCAAACATTATAATGATTTATTCCTGTGATTCGCCAGTCACCACGTGTTTGCAGTTGATGCAGCCATTTGTAGAGCACATAAGCTCCCTCATTGTTGAAAGTCTGGATGGCTGTGAGTTTGAAGTATTGAGTCTATTCTGGTGGACATCACACTGTTTGCCAACATTTAATATTAGTACAAAATTTTCGTACACCATTGAGATTCCTGAACTATCTCGCAGATTCGTTAAATACAGTCTCTGAAGCATTTTCAAAGTGTACCATAATTAAATGCATTTCTACTTATTCTTGAATGATTTCAATGATCTAGTAATATTCAAGAATTAATACCTATAGTACATCAGAATAGATCTGAATATCTGCATTTTTTATAATTGCTTCCAAAACAGTATCCATCACACACATCAACTAAATATCACTCATCAGTTGGTGACGAACAAATATCTCTAAAATTTTGAAAATTTCAGATACTTACGTATCCATGATATTCGAACATTCATGACTGCAATGATGGAATTCATTACTCGATTACAATTCAAAGTAAAAATACGAAAGTCGATAACATTCGGATCGATTTGATGTTGGACGCCTCTGATGTGTTGGAGGTGAATAAAAACCCTTTTCTCGGTAAAGCTGATGTACGAGTTCTGGTAATTTAGGAGATATGCTATCTAATTAAAGAACCTGGCTGACATCACGGCTAATTGCCGATGCTTGTATTCGAATGTAATCCCCTTGTTTAGTGCTCGTGATGACCCGCCAGCGATGTTCTTGATGACGCCGTTCTTTATATCATACAGTACCGAAGAGAAAAATAAAACGTGATTCATTTCTGTAAACGTAAAGATTTGCATCTTCCTTCGGGTTGGGCACTCCAAACACAATTGCTGATTCGTTATACGAAGTGTTTCTGAGTACATATTGAAGTTTTTTGATAGTTCATTTGTGATGTAATGATTGATCCAAGGCGCTGAACTATTGTGCATGAAACTTACGAAAAATGATATGCGCCACGTTCGAATTGTTTGAATTGATGTTCAGGTTGTGCCAATATAGAGATATGTCTCAAGTGGAAAAATTTATATTATCGATTGATAATTACAAAATGATATTTCAATATGAAGAGTCCTGTTAGAGGTAATATCGGTTTGACAGCTTGTCACCAAATTCGGGACAATTATATCTGGTTACATTGAGAAATATCAGGTAGACGACATGTATATTTCGATCTAGTATAGGTATCTATCATAACCTTGAATTTCAGAATTGGTATTTCAATATCTGTGTTATTTACTGTTTGAAAATCATTATTTTGTGGTGAACGTTTTCTTCGTAGTTTCATTGGATTACTAACTTACCTATTTGAAGAAATCAATAATTAAAATTGCATAGAGGGAGAGATTTTTATTCTCTCCCAAGAAGTTGCTGCTTCAATCAAAAATAGTTCCTTCAAAATGAAACACGTCATATTAGTCAGCACTTCCTTCTATAACGTGAAGCCTATCACAAAAATACAAGAACTAAAAAAAATAAAAAGGGGGGGAACAGAGAAAAGCACTGTATAAGAAGTCATCGTATTAACATAATAGGGGTCACATCATCCTCGTCACCAGTTTAGAAGTTGACTGAAAGTTTCAACATCACTCGTATACACCAATTTTGAACACTTTGTACATGATTCCAGTCGGTGACATTGACTTGAAGTTTATAGATTCCTTTTTATTGACATCTGATGTATATCCCTTAGATATGAAACAACAAGTCCTTTGTTTTCGACTGAAAATTTTAAGAAAGAATTTTTTCTGTGATTTATATTCGTACAACTTCTTATAGGTAATAACCTTTTCATCAATTTACAATTTCAAACTGTGATGTCACTATTTAATGAATTGAAAAACATGTCAACCAACCTCACTATAGATGCAAGTATTGATTTCACGAACATAAAAGTGTATAATTAACATGTATACTTCATTGAAGTTTCCTGAAGATGTAAATGAAATTTACGAAAGCTTGGAATAACCTCTATAAAAGAGTACCATTTGACTTGGTGCTATCCCCAATATTACCTAGTTTTATCCTAACTAGTCAGCAACAACTATCCGTGTCAAACGTGTGAAAGTTGACATACCACTCTGAAAAAAAATCTGTGTTATATAATTGTTTGAAAGAGTGTATAACATTTCCGGTTGGACACATCCAACACAATTCCTGATTTGTCTACGATTTAAAGTATTATTTCAATGTTTGTTGCCAGTGGGAGAGAATTATGTATCGGACAAAAGATACATTCTGAGCAATATGTAATATAAGTCAGTAATCACCCAAAGACGCTTGCGAATACCAGCAATTGAAACTTGAAGTACACTCAGTTTGAAACTGGGTTTCAACATTTGGTCTTATTGTTACATGTCTTCATTCAAATTTTGTTCGACTCAGATATCTCATATTCGATATTTTCATTTTTGTCGTAATATTATTTTTTCATCAATTGAATTTTTGGTTTTTATTTCTCAACGAAAACGCATATTTTCTTGTTTGAATTTCAGTGCCTTATTTGATTTCTTTTCTCTTGACCAAATTATTTGACTTTTCATTCTTATTATAATTTTATTATTGATATAATTATATCGGTTCCATAAGTTCATTGCAACCAAACCAAAAATGGCGGAAAATATAGTATTTGTGCATCAATTTAATTATCCCAAGTTTCAATTTTATGAGTTGGCCCGTTCAAAAAATAAAAAGGGGAACAACAGAGAAAAGCACTGTATAAGAAGTCATTGTATTAACATAATCGGGGTCAAATCATCCTCGTCATCAGTTTAGAAGTTGACTGAAAGTTTCAACATCATACCACTGATGGTGTCGAGTCCTTGCATGACCACCCGCTATGTGATTTTTTGTGCTGCTCCAACTGTTGGAAACCGGAAAACCTGCAAATGAGTTGAATTATTCAATTTACCAACCGCATCGCTAGAATTGGTATACGATCAACCAACATTGCATAAAATGTCACCCCAGCAAGAGAAAAATCTGATTATGCCGTGAATCGAACCAATGCTAATGACCTGATTCGAACAACCAACGATTGAATCTCTCATATATTATCAAAAATATTCACGGGTATGCTTGAAGACTGGCTCCGAATCAAATATTCTAAATGAACAATTTGTTCAGGCCAGCCTCAACTCACCTACACTGTATGTTGACGGACTAACCGCCATTAGAAAACAACTACTTCCCTAGCGCAGGATTCTTCACGGAAGAAATTCCTGCATTCTTTCAATTATGGAAAGTCATCGAGTTATGTTGATGATGGCACTGCCTTGCACTGACGAGAGGCCGTATAGCCCGAAACCAGTCTGCAAGAGTGTCCCTTCCCGATAATTGAAAATCAATTCTGGCAGTTGTATCGACAAGAGTATATGCAGGAATTTCTTCTGTGAAGAATCCTGCGCTGAAACTTGTTGGATGTAATCCAATACCCTTCGTGGTATTGGCCAGTGGAGTAGTTGTTTTCTGATAGGTGTTAGTCCGTCAACCTACAGTGTAGGTGAGTTGAGCCTGAACAAATTGTTCATTTTGTATCTCCCATATATTATTATGGAAATAAAAATCTTGAATAGTTCATTGGTAGAATTGATGAAGTTTCTTTTCAATTTTTAAAAGTTCATTGAACTATGGGTAGTAAAACGCAAGGTGATAACAGAAAGTGTTTTTGAATATCAATGAAAAATAAACTACTTTTCTAGAGAAATAATTTCAATGGATTTGTTTGCTGACACTTCAGACTGTGGAGCTCTTAACAATAACAAAATTGATTCTTTTCCGAATTATAGACAGTGATTGTATGCTTCAGAAGGGGGTAAATATAGTACACGTTGAAAGTTAAATATTCATGAATATATGGCAAGTAGCAGGGGCATTATTAAAAATCGACATATGGAGTAAGAGTGAAGAATAGTTTTTGGGAGGAGCACGGAAAAACAATTTTTATTTTGTATACGAAGTTAGATTTGTAGATACTGATTTGACTCTCTAAAGCGCACTCGGAGATAACTCATTTTTGGGGTTATCGAACCACTATGCTCCTTGGATATGCTTATTGTGAAGTTTAGGCTAGTTATGTGAATATCAGTAAGACGTCCCAGAGCTCTTCGGCATCCAAGCAAATTACCCGACCCTTGCCCACACAAGACTCTGTTTTCTGGGCGCACTCACAGTGTTTGATAAAGGGAAAATATAAATATCGAATATTTGTGAATGATCTCAGTGTTCACATGTCCTTATTGAGGAATGTGAAATTCGGCTGTACCAAAATGCTACCAGAAGAAGAAACACGTTTGCGATTTTTCTCTATATTTCGAACACATTCCTCGCTATATCGACCCCATAGTCGTCTATCGTTCGTCAGCGTATTTTGCCTCAAAATAATTTTTCTGTATGAACGGTTGGGGTGGAATTGCATTTTTTTGCTATCATGCGATCTTACAAATCTTAGTATAATTTGAAACTCGTTATGTAGTGGATGAATGTTTTTTGTAGTTGTCTGAGTATCATAACCTACCAAAACTACTCCTTCACACTGGTATGGATCCGAGTTCAATTGTTTTTTTAAGTTCGTAATAGGTTATGATATCGAGAAAACTAAAAAAAAGAAACTTCATTTGAGATAATGTGGTGCACCATGTTCAAGATATAACAAGGTTATACTGCTGCTAATTCGTGTATTATTTAGGAAGTGTTGAAATATAATTTTTCACAGCATGGTATTCAATTGAAAATGTTTATGGAGTTTTTCTTTATGCGAATTAACGAGGATTCACCTTTGAACATGCGATTCTTTACAAAGACAAAATTGTTTATGATTGATGAAAGTCTTCGTGCAACGATCATTAGAAGTGAAATATGAAAAATAAGTATTCGTCCATCACGTATATCCTAATTTCACCTCTAGGAGTGAATGACGCCTCCATTCATCATGAATGAAAACCGTACTTGAGTGAAATAAAGTCATATTATTATTATATTATGTTCATAGGAGTGTCGAACTAATGAATATTGTGATGAAATGCATTTACATCATCTCACGAACTGATATCTTACACAAATAACATTCATTCACCATCATCATGTTGCCTGTAATTGTGCTTTTCCCATCAAGTATCGCTGCTAGAGCTGTTAAACAACACTAATCCGAATGCAGATCGAAACCATTGAAGACATTTAAACAAGCAACGAACTCATTACGAGGCGTGAGGTAAAGTTCAGTCATGAACTGACACCTATCAGTCAGGCCCTTAGCAATGCAAATGTACCCAAGAAAACAATTAAGATCAGCTACAGAGCTTGATAGAATAATACACACATTGTGGTGGGCTTCAGATTAATCATGAACTTGTGTAATTAAACTGTGGGTGCAGCATATAGTATCGAAGACCAGTGACGTAGTGTCAAAAATAACCCCCAGTATCAAATGTTCGCAATGACATATACCCTCAGAAAAAATTGGCTCTTATTTTACCAATATTTCATTCGCAGTAAACCCGACACAGTCATCTTACGGTTTTGTTGTCAATTTGAACTTCGAAACACCAACGCCAAAAAACGTTTTCATCCATCTCACTTGGTATAGTATTTTTCACAGTAAATGGTATTGGCTTATTAACTGCAATAAATTACCCGATTTAATCCCATTGTGTACAACTTAAGGTCTAATTGGTTTTATTATAATCCTTTATAATTATAATAAACTACCCGATTCAATCCCATTGTGTACAACTTAAGGGTCTAATTGGTTTTATTATAATCCTTCAGTCAATACCATTTATTGTGAAAACTACTATAACCTAAATTATGTTTCCTTACATCAGCATACTTTTCAATCATTGCAAAATGAGTGGATTGGAAGAAGTGCCACAGTAGTGAATGTGAAAGAATTGGCAATCAAATTTTTATACAATATTTACAGCTTGTCCATTTCATCTTGACACAGAAATTCAAATGAAATTTCAGAATTCAAATGAAATTTCAGGCGCTCACAATTAGTTTAGGAGATACGAGCCAATTTTTGGGTGGAAATGGAATTTTTATTTCTTTTTCAATGTACAATCATCCGTTTCACACATTTTTCAATCGAAAAGTACTTTTTCGAGATAAAATGCCTTTTTCTTCAACAACAACAGAATCATGGAAAATTCGGCATATGACAGCTGGGGCGAACAGATACCGGCACAGGAATATTAGTCAAGTGCCGGGATCTGTTATTTTACTCATGGAAGACGCATTTTTTTATGAAAAAAATGTGTGAAATGGATGATTAAGGGTGTGTACATCGTGCTGATAAATAAGGAGGCATTTCGTACAATGGCGTATTAGGGTCACTGTAGAAATGCCAGATTAAAATCTGTCAATGCCAGATTGAAATCTGTCAATGACAGATTAAAATCTGTCAATGACAGATTAAAATCTGTCAATGACAGATCAAAATCTGTCAATAACAGATTATAATCTCTCAATGGCGTATTGACAGATTCAAATCTGTCAACGGCGTTTTGACAGATTTAAATCTGTCATTAAAAATGCCATTGACAGATTATAATCTGGCATTGACAGATTATGATCTGTCAAGGGAGATATTTTTTTTGAAGCAGAAACGTATACTGAAAAATTTAATTTTTCACCTAAAAATGGGCCACTATATCTGAAACTGATTGAGAGCGCCGCGCCGAAAATTCAATTGGATTTTTTTTTCAGGAGGTCAAAATACATGAGTAAGTTCCCGCAAACCTTTTTTTCAATCTTCGTGTGCCCGATTAACGGTATTCAACCTTACATTATACATAGCATGAAAATGTAATGGAACAATCGCCAGACTTCCATGAGATCCTGCCGTCACTACTTATCCATAATTTATTGACAAAGTAGAAGGAGATAAGTCTTGATCCATAAGCATATAGAATATAGTGTGTGACCATTATGGTGATCACGATTAGTACGTACGTTAGTTGTGGTCTCTCGACACCGTCAAGTACTTTAGGTTGGTGTAGAAGTAGTCGAAATGGCTCAGAATTCTTCATGCAGCTCCAATATTGGCAGATCACAAAATTGAAATAAGGTATATTGATGATGAATTGAACACACTTAAGCCAAAGTTAAGGTTTTGTTTTCCTCATTAGATATTGAAGAACACATTATCGAAAAAAAAACTTGCACCTGTTTCCATATTGAAGTTTCTCACATCACAAAGTTCTGAAGTTATTCACGTTTCATTTGTGATGAACCACATAATATATCCCAATTATTCTCTTCCATAGTATGGACATTGAGAAATTAAACTTCCTATGTTTTTATACCATTAATAATAACTAACGTTAATGCAATATCGTTCTATATTGGACTTTATAAAAAGAAACTGCAGTAACGTTGGTTAAAAATACAAATGGTATAAAAATTCATAAAGTATCATTTCTCCATACAGTAACGGCTACTTTCATTATTGTATTTTCCATAGTTAAATTCACATCAATAAGATTCAAGACATGTCATGAAATAATGATTTTCCGTTTGAAAATATTTGGATTCTTTTTGGATGGTTTCAGCACTTCAAAAGATGTAGAAATCCAGACCGTTAGATTATTTTCCAACTTTTGAGGTAATCTTTCCCACTGTGTGCCGCGTCGGTCTCTCTCGCTCAGATTTAGTCCTATTTATTGTCGGAAATGCCACTGTTACTTCGGTAAGTATCATAGCTGATATGTATCAGATATGATTGCTCGAACACTTTCATTAAACCGTAAACAAATTTCAACCTCTTTAGACGGATGACATTGACAAATAATGCCAATGGTGACTTTCTTTGAAAGCTTCATGTAGTTCGTTACAAAGCCAACTTAAAACAAAAAAAAATCGATGGTAACTATGACACTGGTTGGCTACGAATTATGCGATCAAATGGTTTGAAAGGAGAGGATCTACCGAGTTGCCAATTTTGTGAATAAAATTGTATATACACCTCGACCTACGGACTTGGTAAACAATATTTTTCTTTCGATATAAATACATTTTCAGTCTCGGTTTGTGAACCATTTTAATTTTTTTTGAAATAGATGTTTGTGACGAACTCTCACAAACTTTGATTTCGATTTCGAATTTTTCCAAATGAATGGAATCAGATACAAAGCTCGAACCTAGCTATATTACGGGTTCCGCCACTGTAACAGCGACAACGTCAAGAGACCCGACCAGGTGGCCTCCAAGCTGCGGCCGACGAGAAGAGAGGTGCGATTTGCCCGCAAGCTTAATGTTCTGATCCAGAAAGCTAATCTTCGCGCCGGCTAACAAGTTGTCTGTCAACGGCCACCATAACACTACTCGCTGACCGGCAAATGTTTCTCCTCTGGGGCATAAATCATAGCATTCTCGACGCTTTACCACTTTTATCACCTGACGTGGTGTTGAGCATTAAGAAATGAAACGTATTTCCTCGCAGGATGAACCAATTGAGGCAGCTAGCGGAAAACACGAATGAAATGATATTTGAGATTGAAAATTTACGAATGCAATAGCGTTAGCTGAAGATGTAATTTACACGAGTGTGTGGGTTGGAGGTTCAACCGCACATTTCCACGAGTTAGCTTCAGTTGGAGCTTTTGAAAAAACTTTCACAGTCGATACGCTACGCCTCGGTAATTTTTGTAATTTTGTATCATGAGGGAGTCCAGACTATAGGAAGTATTTTTCAATGATAATGATGATGATTTTGAAGATATTTTTGAATATTTTTATTTTACCTTGAGTTTATGCTGCAGAAATGCTATTATTCTCACCCAATAGAAAAATAATAATCAAATTTGAAACACTTTCAATTATATATCATAAAAGTTCGAAACACTATTTGAATAAATTGATATAAAATATGAAAACGAGGATCAATTCAGAGAATTTCGTAAGTTGTTAATTGTTTTCCTACAAGCTCGCATAAAAAATAAACCTCGGATTGGGACGCACATTACATTACACGTTCACAGAACAGCAAATTATGACCCGACACGACACAGAATCGAATATCTCAACCTTAATATCTGCGTATCAAGCGGAAGGCCAGGGTTCGAATCCTCGCCGAGCCTCGTTGATCCATTGCTCACCCAAGTTTCGACTTTCAAGGGTTGACGTTCGTCAGCTGGTTAACGGAACGAACAAATTTTTTTAGAACAATTAGAATTTCGCATTGTGCCGAGCGCACCCCAAAAATTGCCAACACTTACAACAGCATTAGTATTACCACCAGATTTCAATGAATCACTAGCTTCTCTTTCAATTTTCAATTGTCGGTACTTGATTTGAATGATCAACCAAAAAGGATGACATACGCTTGAGGAACTTTTGTATCAAACATTTTAGAGTGCTGAATTTTGCTGACGAGTAATTTACCTGCAAACGTTAACACCTAGGTACTTCTCTTCGAGTGGCAAAAAATTTACGACAGAGCTATATGAAGGGGATCTGTGTTTTTAATGTAACTAATTTTCATCTAGCAACTTGATAGCAACGTGAATATTTGAGTAACATCCTTATGAACCGAGTATACAGTTGCATAATCTGCTTGGAATATTATATATAATTCATTAACAATTGGCGGAACATATTCAATCTAGTCAATAGAAATATAGTTTTGAAATATTATCATTGAATTTTTCGAATAAAATTGGGAGAAAATGTTTTTGTCGAGCAAATATTGTCTCTTAAGATTAAGAGGATTTAAGTGCATCTCATAGCCCAATAATCCCTTTCACACTCGAGTGTAATAACCACTCGTGTGTGCTCGCACAAAGTCTTGAATGAACTTCTGATGGGTTTCCTTACAAACTTGGGATATTCGTTCGAAATATATTGAGAAACCTTCATTTCACAAGCAATGACAATAACTTGAGTTAGCTGTACATTAAGAGACATATACTAATTTTCAGCGTACCAGTTATTATTACAATATTATAGCGTTCTCCTGGCAATTCTTGTCCCTTTAATTCAATTGTTGTTAATGATAATTTTATTCGTTATTTTTAAGTATCACCCAGCATACGGTAGGCACAATGCTACTTAAATGGAAGACGGTGTTTTTGCTGAAGTGCTTAAGAAGTACCTATCATTTTCCGAATTCGATATTGGCCGTCCAGACACGGGGCCCTAAGTAGTTCACACAAGCTCTTAAATGAGTGTCTGGAGAATTTCGTTAAAACCTGCTATATTCGTTGGAAACAATTCAAAAAATCTAATGACGAAACGTAAAGTTTTTCCATCTGGTACGCACACGCAAAAATCACATGGTATGCTATCTATTGCCTGTCATTTTCACAAAATCAGCTCGCATACCGTACCAAAATGGTCTTCACTAGTGCTACATGCTGCTTGTTTGTTTGAGACGAACGGATTTGACACGGAAGGTGCAATAAAGTGAGAGTGCAATCTAGAATTGAAAATCTGAATAGGGATAATTTTACTTCCTGCAGTAGATAGCCACAATATGTTGGTTATTGGTATGAGGAAAGCATCCATAAAATTCTTGATTAGAGATACTTTTTGAAATTTGTAGGAATTTCCTTTGAAACAATTGATGGAAAAGTAGGATAGAGTTCTTAAGGCCACTGAGTGTAAGTAGTGCCAAACTGGAGAATGGCAATGAATTAAGGTCGGGGTTACCTTGCAAATTTTTATTATGATATCTTCATATAGAGCTGAAAATGTTTTCAGCTAACTCAGTCGAAGTTATTCGAATTCGAAACAGTTTTTGAGAATGAGCTGTGAATATTTGGGTTTGGAATTGAGAGCTTATTATATTTTCTTAGGGATATGGAAAAATGCATACTTTTCACAACTACCTTCTACACGCAAATTGGACTTTGTGCACTTGTTCGACCCCCACTATGATTGCAATTTATGGTAAAAAAAAGATAAGCAACATCGAATTGAACAGTTATAACAAAAGACAGTTCAAGTCGATATATATGAATAGTGAGTGCATCAGATTCGTATTCACTATCCGAAAAATATAATGCGATCGTAAGAAAATGTTGATACCAGTTCAAAAATATTTTTATTGCATTCACCATTCGACTTCATCATGTCTCACGTGCGAAACCTTCTACTACTTTTGCACCCGTAACTATTTCTGAGTAAAAAAGCAAAGTAGTAATTGTTATTTTTGGCATTTTTTTATACCAAACGCGATCATTTTCATTTCAGGATCATCAGAATGCAGGCCTTGATACTAACTCCCTACGCCATACCTCAGGAGCAGCATAGTTATTCGCGGGCCTCTCAACCATGAAACGTGGCAAAGTCATTCCTCAATACGACAGAGAGAAATTCCCAAGAGAAACCACACCGCCAACTTTTTCGCCAGTCTCTGAATATAGTTCTCCAAATTATTGAAACTACATTTATAGGTAAAATTCATGAGAGCAACTTTTCCAATAATAGATTATTCCTAGTGATTTTCTTCAAAAATCAACTTGCTGTTCTTTTACTCTCGATTAACGATTCGAATGAAGTAAACCTGTTGACCACAAATTTTTACACATTGGTATGATATCCTGAGAAAGCTGATCCCACAACTGAAGTCTCTATTTCCATTCATGAAAAAACCAGTTTTGTTTGTATACCACTTAACGAGCATAATGAGCAGAGGTGGAGGTATCGGATATATTATAGTAGAATGTTTCCATATTAATATTTATAGAGTGACTTAGCTAACGTTAACATGGGTGATAGGTTAAATACCTGAGGTGTGGCCCTATATCGTGCGTTCGGATGACCGGCAGTAACATCTTCAGAATGGTTATTCATAATACAGGGAGTCATACAGATATCTTCACTTTCATATCATCAACGATAACGTTTTCATTTCTCCCCCATAACGGTTGTTGCTCCAATATTCATTAATTTCCTTACGTATCCATACATACCAGGAGACAAAAAAAAAGTTCCTAGATGACGCCATCCAAGTATATATGAATTCGAGAATTTGATATTCCAACCGTTCATTAATCTCCATGCTCGCCACACAAAGCATCACTTTTTCTCCTGATAGATCAATATTGTTTTTCGTGTTTTGCGCTTTTTTTGTGCCTCATTCAGATTCAATGTATTCTTTTTATATCATTAAAAGGAGATATATAATTCTCCCTCCCCCTCCCACAGGGCAGCAAATAACCATATGCTGCTTATATAAGTGGGGTTGTAGTCAAATAAAATATATAAAAATACATATATATATATATATATATATATATATATATATATATATATATATATATATATATATATGTGATGGTAGAGTTCGGGAGGAACCGCGCCGGGGCCTCAATCTGCCTACTCCTCAGAACTTGTCACAAGTTTTCTCTGCTTACTTTTTGGATTGAACCTCTCGATTTTTTTTTTGTTTTATCAATTTGCTTCAATTCAGTGTTCTACCAACGTAACAAACAACATTTTCAATATCATCCTGGCTTTTCATGAGAGGTGATTCGTGGGACTGCTGAATCTGAAGACAAAAATCATTTTCACCCAAGGAGGGAGTACTAACACTCATCTATCGTATCGTTTAGTTACTATTTGACTATCGAATTCCATTCATTATACTATGCAGGCATGATATAATATTCATCTAGTAGTCAATTGCTGAACTATCAGCCGAAAATATGGCCCGGACGGGCTAAAATGCTCATCAACTTTGTGATAGTTCTCGGTAAAATCATACACTTTGAAGTTATTTTCTATGTTCAGGTACATTCTGATTCCAATTGTTTATGCCATTTGATATTTTGAAATTTGAAATAGTTTATAATTCGTAGGGCTCTCAAGCCCCCTTGAATTGGTTCCATTTCAAAACGAAATATCAAGATATAAACATTTCAATTGGTCCAATGGCAAGAATAAATATTTCATCACCCTTCATTGGCCCTATTACCTCCTCTCACGCAGAACACTATCATCCAAATCAAGCATATTCCCAACAGCAATCATAAAAATAATTCGTTCCCAACCAATACGCACATTACCTTCAATATTCAACAATCGCCAGCATCAAATTCATATTCACCTCGAGAAACTACAATTGATGGTGAATGACTACAAATAAAACTGAAAATATTTTTGGTTGAGGGAGGATGATCGTAAGTTCGATAATATATTTTTATTTTCATTCATTCGCATGGTCTATCAATTTATTCATAATATTTTTTACGTCATTCTTTCGAATGAAATAATTACACCATCATTAATTTTCATTCGTTCCTGAACGAATATATTGTTCGAAGATTGCGGCTCTTTGTTTTCGTAACTGCGATCAAATAGTTGGAAATATTCTAATCGGATAAAATAATCACTAACTACTATTGAAAACGCTTTAGTACAAGGTAGAATGAAGAAGAGTGAACACCAAATCACTATCACTGATATTCTTCTTATACTTATTATAACTTTGCATAATTTTGTGGTAGTGTAGAGGTTAGCACGTTCGCAATTCAAGCGGAAGACCGGCGTTCGAATCCTCACCGGGCCATCTTATTGGTAATTGCACGTTAAAAATTAAGGCCTCGTTCATCCATTGCTCGCAAAATTTCGACATCTGAGGGTTGACGTTCGTCATCTGGTAAACGGAAACGATCAATTTCAGAACAATATTTTTGAGTATTTCTCTCATTCGAAAAGTTGTATCTTGGAAAAATGTGTAGATTGTCTGGAAAATGAACAATGTCATGCATGTGAGTTTCATAAAATCCTTCTGGGAGAGGCTTCATTTCAGAATAGTCATCAATGCCTTGTCATTGATTATATTTAATGAATAACGTGTCTTCATTGTTATGACAGAATATTCTTCATTCTGGACTCTTTGGATTGCCATCGTATATATAATTTATGCAACCTCCTGACGACAGCATCATTTCTTGAATAAATACTATACATCTTCTCAGTGAACGCCCCATGTTACATTTTTTATTAATGACGTCTGTTGTAGTGTTAAAATATTCAAAGATATTCCGGTTATTAATTAAACAGTGCCTTTTTTGAGTTATCATGAGTCATTCCAACACACTCAGGAGGTGGAATTAAACAGGTAAGAATCAGTGGTAGTAATCAAAAAGGCCACTAATGGTTTTAGAAGGAATGTCGGCTGTACCGGTCTGCGTGCTGAATTGGAAAATAGAGGTTCGTAACTGAAAAAGAGGACAATGAATACCAAAACTATATTTGAAAATTTAGCTTTTCATTGAATTTTTTTTACGGAATCACAAAAGAGTAAATTGTATATTTCTATATTGTTTTGTGACTGAAAATATGTTTCGAGAAGTTTCACAATCCTTGATAACAAAACACTTGAAAAACAAAAGATGTCAAATGATAATTGTGGTTAGTGAACTGATTGGAGAAAAAATACACAAGCGGCATAATTGTAACGAAGCGAAAAATAACCTGATCACCTGTTGCATGTAAACTTATTGTTTTCATGCACCCCTCTCTTCCATAATTTGTGACCAATAACTTGCTGTAAAAAAAACTCAAACATTCAAGTCGCGGTGATGTCAAACGTGAACGTTCCAAGTATAATTTTTATCTTCAAAGTTTGTTATAAAATGAATTTTATCCAGAAATTTTATATTGTGTTATTTAGAGAAGAATGTATGCTTTATGTGACGAGCATAGAGACTGACAGATGAACCATCTGAAAGTCCTCCAACCATGCGAGCCAGACGAAACAATTTTTTTCTGCGAATTCCACTTACTTTTTATTCTGGATTGGGGTGGCCTTTACTTGATGGAAATCCATAGTTATTACGCTATTAGGTAGACACGATTAAATTTCCACAAAATGTATTGTCTTCGCGACATGTTTCGATACACTGTATCTTTATCAAGCGAATGTTTCTAAACACTAGTGTTTAGAAACATTCGCTTGATAAAGATACAGTGTATCGAAACATGTCGCGAAGACAATACATTTTGTGGAAATTTAATCGTGTCTACCTAATAGCGTAAATACTTTTTATTCTTCAAACGTGGAAAATTTGTATGTCTGTTACTCTTTCTACCCAGTCAGAAGAAGTACGTTCAGTGCTGGCAACACTTTATAACAAAACTATGGTTATTATGAATATAATCAGATTGAAGAAGATCTTCAACCTCAATGTTCAATGTCAGTAACGAAACTTGATATATTTTTGACGTTTGAAGCAAAATTTATGTTCGAAGATTATTCTCATCACAAAGTGAAACCTCTATTTTCAGAAATTTTGTTTTTCAATACTCTTTTCCAAAGAACTCCTTGATTCCTTTAGAATCAGGGTGTATCAAAGAAATGGCCAGATAAAACAACTGCGTGTATACCAAATCATTCTTCATGATATAATTATTATTATACCTTTTTCAAATGAAAACGTATCTGTTTCGACCATAGTTTATAGATGGGATAGTTTGCCAATGTCTGTGTAGATGTTTCATTTGAAGCGTTTTTTTACGCCATCTACACTCCTAAGTCGATATTTCCGTTCACTTGACAATACTCTACAAAGTTTCCTTTTATGAAGGGTAAAATAAGTGCAGATTTCTGTTGGTAAGTTTGACCATTGTTGATAGAGAAATAAGATATTCAGCCGATGAGTGTGTAAAAAGGATTTGAAACGTTTTTGTCATGCCATCTACACTATAATGTCGATATTTCAGTTCACTTGACAATTTACGCCAAAGAAACATTGTTCTGAAAGGAAAAATAATTGAAGATTTTTAACAGTCAGTTCGACTGAAATGTTGAAGGAAACTTCGAAATAGAGTTGACTTTTGAAACAATCTTCAAAATATGAATTATGACACAAGATATTGACGAAAAATTACATATAAGAATGATATCGTTCTATGGTTGGCTAATTATGTATCTCCATAACCAATGGTTTGACTAAAATGTCGAAAAAAAGCTTATGGAGCTCCAAAATAGAATTGACAATGGAATAATAGAGGAAATGAAAGTTAGGCATCAAAATAATATTCAGACTATGAATGATCTAGGTCAATGACAAAGAATTCCACTTCTGTTACTGAATTGATTTTCATCTTTTGGCATATACATGAGTAATCAAGAAAATGTTTGTTTCAAGATACGACGTTTCTAAGGAACATGAAAGGAATTACATTACTTGGAGTCGTAATCGCTAGTACCACCTGTGAAATTTGCCTCATGGATTGATTTAATTGCGTCATATCTTATGGAAACAACTTCAGATGTCAAATAGAGAAAATATCACTGAATGACGAACAATGAGTTCGAACTAATGCTTATTTATCTGTACAATCTGTACAAATTTCGTACAATATCGGAACGCCACTGATTATCACCATGTCATCGATAAGTTATTTTCCAAACTAGCACCATCTCAGATAGAGTGCTGATACTGAGATTCGATACGGCGCAGCGGACGGTATATGTTGGAATGAAGCAGAACTTCTTGTTACTTGTGTTTTCCACTAACATTCCTCACTTGCATCTCATACTTGTGAAATATTTGTTTTAACTCGCCACATTTTTGAAAGTGGGAGGAACTCCGCTGAGATATTGATCACAGGCGAAACAAGATAATTTCAGACGGATTGTTGAGGTCTCCATACCAACATGAGAGATATATATGATCATTCATGACATATATGTTGATCGTTTTGGTTATGTAGATATTCAGATGGGTATGCCAAATATTCCAGTAGAAGTAGAAAAGTATCCAATTTTTTTCCAAGTTTTTTCCAGTATTACGATACGGTTTATTATCTTCGAGGAAAATTACAGAGTATTGTACATATACAAATAGTATATTAAGTAACGAGGGGAATAAGTGCCAATTACGTACGAGAGAAAAATTGTGAGCACGAAGCGTTAGCAGAGTGCGGTGATTCGCCAATGCACGTAATGAGCCTTATCTCCGAGTCGCGTTATATACTACATATTTGAACTCTATAGCTTTCCTCGACGACGATAATAAACCTTAACGGAATATTGGAGAAAACTTGGGTTATGTTACTAACTATAACAACATATCTCTTGTCCCTTGATCACCTTTTCTGTGAATCTGTATAATCAGTGCTTTATATCAATGTCCCCCTTTCATTTTTTTGATTACCTGAATACAAACACATTAACATCGATATATCTGGAATTAGTTTTTTTCCGATTGCCAGCATTTATTAATTTTGCAAACACATATCAATCAGCAGAGTATTATTCTTCCTGCCTTGGCAGCAAAATTTATTCTTTCCTTATTGATATGTGTCTGGAGGAGTAAGTACTTCTTTGTCGCTATCACTGTCCATAATGTTGTCAAACTATAATCACTATGAACAGATTCATCTCCATAGCAACCAACCATTCCAACACTAGCGATTTCTATCAAATATTTGTTATACGTTCATTCATCATTATAAACAAGCAGAGTAAAGATTATATGTTCAACTCGGCAGCACAAAGTAGATTGACTGCCTTAGCTGAATTCCTAACTAACAGCCACGACAGTCAATCTACTACTTCGCTGCCTAGTAAAACGAATATAAGATTTGATAGGTTGTTTTTTGTTCATAAAAACTGACAAAAATGTCAGTATGACAACGAGCATTATCAACGATGATTGTTCAGTTCAGTCTCATTTAGTTTTGGTTTTTCAAGTAGATAAGTACCACGTGGTCTACCTCCAAACTGGTTAATTGTACCTAATTCAACAACCACATTACTCCGGACAAGTAAGAAACTATTTGGATAATACTTTCCATGGTAGTTGGATTGGCCAACGAGATCCTACGGAATGATCAGCCCGCTTTTTTTCAAGCAAAACGTGTACGAAATTGAAACTGCTTCAGTATTGGATATTTGGCAGAGAATAATAAATATTTGTAGAAATATTGACGTTTGTTACTCTGCTCAAAAATGTTCTGCGTGAAATATCGTATAGGCTGTTCTTATGTCAAGAAATTCGAGGCAACCTTTTTGATGGCTGGTTACACCAACTTTCTCAAGTATCTCTCACAGCTGAAGCCCGGCTCAGATTAATGTTCATGTTAGATTAAGCATCATTGCACCACCAGGATTAACTGAAATCTTAGCTACGCATATAAACAGTTTGGTAACGATGCATTGCTAGTAGCTTGTCATGATGCCAACTTCAAAGGCGTCATAGAAAATAAATCAATGCTCTTACACGGGGTGAAAATTACCGATGTATTCAATTCTCAAGGAGTCGAGGAGTTCGAAAAAAAGTATATGATAATTTGAAGAGGATCCTTGGGTAAGATATTGCTGATGAAAAATGCTTTATGAAGTTGTTGGTTATTCACCAGAAAGTAAGATCTTCGCAAGGCAGGACATGGCGAAATAATGTTTCTTTGATGGTGACAGGAACAAAACTCCTAATACTGATAAGGATTCTGAGACAATGACAAATATTAATTCTGAACAAAGCTACACCGAAGCTGAGTCCAGCGATATAGCACCTTCTGCGAAAGTACAAAAACCTAATGCTTCACCTATGTCATTTTTTTTTGTCTGCAAGACTTGGAAAAAAGCTGCAGCATCCTATTTAAAATGTACATCAATTAAGTGTTGCAAAACCATTGGCTGAAAAGACGTATTCTGCTAGTCAATTAGTGGAAGAATTTGCTTCGTTAGAAAAAATAAAACGAGAGGATTTTGAAGCAAAGACCTCATACGAAGGAAAGAAGCAGAAAGAGAAGAAATAAATACTGTTTGAGTTAAAAAACCACAAATAATAACTGGAAATGAAAATTCGGCAGTTGCGACTGAACAATTGCAAGAACAGTGTGTTTTTGATTTTCAATGGAATGTTTTTGTGAAAAATAAAATAGGTCTGTATAAATTGAAACTTCCAACCAGCAGTATCATATTTTATTCCAAAGTGAATAATAAAACCATTCCATATGCCTACATAGTTTTCTATCGCACTTAAATAAAACTTACGTTCATTACAAAAACTTGAACAACAATATTTTCCTTAAACGGAGGTACATTGGGAACTTCATCCTGGTTCATGACTTCCACAAACCTTTGTACGTCTTTAGGATCTTAGAATCTTCCTCATTTTGTTCTCTACATATTATATTATGCAGTATAGCTAAGACAGCAATCAACACCTGTATTGTCTAGGACCAGTTGCACCGCTTCAACTCAGCAGAGATTCAACTAAGCTTGGCTCAATCGTTAAGGAACAAGGAAGCTGATTGGCAAATCCATAACAACAAAGCCTGGCTCAGATAAAGCCTAGAGCTGGAAATCGGCTTCTCCATACCTCTATGATATTCCAAGTCCTGATATAAGCTTCATTATATAATTGTTCAACTCTCGTTTGTGGATTCTCTACTCGCAATCGTCCTCAGAACTAGGTTGAATAAGAATAAGTGAAAGAATATCTGCTACTTAAGTTTTGCTGTCATTTACATGACATCTAACTTCTGAGAAAAACTGGTGCATACAGATTTCCAAACTTAAGGTCATCCCTAGATTAAGTCGAAACTAAGCGAAGCGGTGCAACCGGCCATAAGTATCTTCTGAACTGAACTCAGCTCATTTCCTCGAAGTATGAAGTCAAAAGTCGATGTATTCAAGCAACTATTGAATGTTCCGCCATTTTGTACTGAGTGAAGATATTGACTTCATATTCTAGGTTTGTGAAGTATTCGTCAGGAGCTTCAAAAGGATATATCACAAGACCTCCCTTTCCATTTTGTTTTTTTTCAGGTGGCGCCCAGCAATTTTACTTCAAAATATGGTAAACACACATCAATTCCATTGAGAGCGGTAGAAACTTGGTACAAAGATGGCTCAAGGCCCAAGAAGGAGTGGGAGCCGGTATATACGGAGGCATAGCAAAGACGAGAATCGCACTCGCAGAGGTAGCTGCCATCGAAAACTGTATAGGGGAAATAAACAGGCAGAAGGTCGCAAATGAAACCATTGCCGGTTTCAGCAACATGGGTCTAACAGAAGAAACCCAATGCAGGTTCTGTCAAGAAGAGAAAGAAACCGTACCGCATGTGCTCTGTGAATGCCTAAGCGATAGCAAGGCTGAGACACGCAAGATGCGGGAAAGAGAAATTAGAGGCTGCTAGCTATATGAGGGGGTCAGTGTCAGGGCTATGGAGTCTCATCAAAGAGATCAACCTAATCAGCGAGCTGTAACATCCAAGGAGCATCACAATAGATCTGAAAAGGTCGCAGTGAGTCAGGCCAGGAGTCAGCTCCCTGACAATCTAATCCAATCAATCTCATTATCCCAAGTTTTTTCAATTTTTTGAGTTAACCCGTTCAAAACATAAAAGGGGGTTGCTAGTTACTAGATGGATGTTATCTCTTCAACTCGCTGTCAAGATTATACAAACTGGTTTGGAGGCATCGTTTAAAGATGTGTCAGCAGTTCGATGAGTTCTTGAGGTGGATTCTTGCGATAAGTTATTGACGTAGGTTTAAAGCAAAGTACTAGAAGAGGATATTTTTCAGTACAAAATAGCTACTCTTTTCTATTTCTTGTTGCGATCTTTTGATGTGCAGTCCTGAGAACTTCAATGCAATGAGCTTATAAATAGAGCATTTGAGTATTAATTATTTTCAATTAAATTTTTCTGCTTAAAGAGACCATTGATTAGCAAAATTCGTGTCGTGGTTTCCTGAATCTCATTATTATGAAAAATATCAATGGAACCTGTATGATAATTTTTTGATTGATTCTTCAATTCATTAGCCGACAGCTTCAATGATGTGATTTACTTAGATTGGACTAAGATGCCTGAAAACCCTGGTGTGTTTACTTATACCTGTAGAAGTTTGGGATAAAAGTGGCGAAATCGGGATTGCTTGATTTTTGGTGGATAATTGAGCTTTTGGAGGTTTCCGTACAATATGTACAGATGTCGCCACACGCTCTTGTCAGTCTTGTCTGAAGCTAAATTTGCACTAAGTGAAAATGTGCAGTCGGGTTTTTCCACTTTTATTTGATTGGCTAGTGAGAAGAAGAGATCGCAACCTAAAGGATAATGGGTGGACAATGAGATACCAGTAACAACGTCTCGATATTTAAAAGCAATGAAATCAACAAATAAACACGATAAAAACATCGTACACATCAAAATTTCAAACTGACATGACAATATGACAATTAACTTGATACTTGTCATCAAATTTGAAAAATGGGAACATAACGCCCTCTACCGAAAAAATAGGGGAAACCTTCAAAAGCGTCGATTGTTTTTTTCGTCACAAAAATCTAAACAAAATCTGATCAGTTGAATCACCAGGATTTCTAGGCATCTTTGATTGGACCCTCTCACAAATTCAGGCGTATGTGCCTCAATTATATCCTGGATATAAGTGTTTGTGTTAGTTCATTTGCGTATGTGTTTTTGAATAGATTACTTATCTACTGTTATCATTTGATAAATTGTTATTTGATCATTTGTTCGTATATATTATTCATCCATGTAATAAGACCTAGAGTCTGTTTGGATATAAATAAATTAAGGAATGTATATATCTATTTCTCTTAGATGGGTGACTTGATGATTTTCTAATCTATATGTGATTTTGTACGTGATGCATGTTCCATTCCCCTCATATAATCAAAATTTGTTTTCGTCAAAACTATTTAGTCCGTTGTCGAAGGTAATTGAACAAGCAATCCAAATAAGTACGGATAGTGATTTTTTATTTTCGGGCATTACAAAGAAGTTAAAGAATATTTTAGGGGCGGTTCTTGTTTCGTCAACTCAGGGCTTTGTTTAAGTGATGGGACGGTAATCTAATCCACTCGACTAAATAACACTTCTACAGTTTCCCTTTAGATTTTTTCACTATTATAGCAGAAATCTTTTCGAAGAAGCTGATGTTGTATAGCGAAACAATTGTTGCGGTTTTGTAACCCCTATTATTGTGAAAATCCTACAGGAAACTCTAAATCAAGTATGGACCAGTTCCCATTGGTTACTTAGTAAACCAAACTCATATACTATACCTTCAGATAAGAGTATTTCTTGAAAAACTTTGCAGGTATATCCGCTGTGTAAGTCAGGGACCACTCTTTTCAATTTACACCTGTTTGCTAATGATATTCAATCATACCATAACTTTTCTTCAATTGATCTCAATCATGCGTCCACCTTTAAAAATAACTATTTGAGCAATATTGCAGATATTGCTGGCCAGCATTCTCCCATGTTGAATCCGAACAAATCGGTAGCTTTGATCTTCGGTAATAAACCTGATCAAGTGCATGTGAAAAGTAACGCCAATTTTTCGATACAAACGAATCTATCAAGATAAGTGATAGTGCAGTGTCTTGGCTTGATTTTGGATGACACTCTGAGATTTCATGAACACGTGAAACGTAACATTCGAAGGGCTTATGCAGCGCTGAGGTTACTGTACCCACATAGAAAGTATTCAGCCCATAAAGAAAGTCTTGTATCAAACATAAGTTCTCGCGAAATTCAATTACTGCTCAACCATTTATGGATTTTGTATCGATAAAGGAACACTTGGTAGAGTCCAACGCGTACATAATTCCTGCGTACGTTTCGTGTATGGTATCAGAAATTATAAGCATGTCTCACACCAACTCAGTGAGTTGAAATGGCTTTAAATAGGAAATACTTTCAGATTTCACTCCTTATGCTTATTCCATGAGATTGTTGTCCACAAGAGCCCAACTTTTTTGTATAATAAATTGAAATTCAGAAGTGACATTCACAGCATCAACATAAGAAACATCAATTCTCTGACTTGTCTCTCACATAGAACTTCAATTTATGAAAGAGGTTTTCAATATAATATTTATAAGTTTTATAATACGATTCCCTCTGAACTCAGAAAATATAGTATACTCAAATTCAAAAAAGAGCTCAAATTTCACTTACGAAATAATTCTCTTGGAATTTAATGTCACGCACCTTTCTCTGCATTTTTTGATGGGCGTAGTTCTAAGTATTAGTTTTGTTTATAGGTAATCAATAAATGTTTTCAAGTCCCCCCCATTAGGTTAGGTTAAGTTAGACTAGATTACTCCTAGTTGGTAATCTGTATCTTTTAAGTGTATTTTATGAAAACATCAAACTGTATTGTATTATAACAAGGGTTGAGTGGCAGAGCATCACTCCCCCGTGAGATTTTTCCCACTACTTAAACAATCGTGAAGATTCCTTCTTTTGTATGTATGTATTATTCCAGAAGTGTGGAAATGAAGACATTATAAATAAATAAAAGACACTGTTCATAAAACGGAGGCGAATTGAACCAACCCATGTTTTTATGTATTAGGAATTCTTGTAATGAATTATTATTGGTCATTACTCAGTATATAATTTCACTAAAATCATTCCAAAATTAACTTTCTGAACAATTTCTCTCGATTATACAGTTGAATACCAATCGGAATGTAAAAGCCTTCGCTCTCTGTGAAGCGGATATACATATCCACATTGAAAAACAGTTTCAGTCATACTAAGAAGCAATTTATCATTTGCTACATATCCAATCAGAGCTGAACTCATTTGAGAACAGTAAAATTAGATTTGTCTGAAATATCTAAGGCAAAATTCACTTGCATTCATTCAAAACATCCTCAAATGTAATTAAATTATCATTTTATCTAATCCAACCCATCAGTTGACTTATTATTTCGATCTGTATAAGGCGAGGACCAGAGCGATGTCCCGCGGGCATAATATGAAAAACTAAAGAAGAATAATTGTGGTTGTATAATTTGACAAGAGGTGCTCAGGTGAATGACAGAATCCATATCTAGTTGGGGGGTCACTGATAGCATCTCTTCGATAATCACAATCACTGCACAGTCATTCCTTTCCAGTGGTGGTACAACGGTATTCTTGTTTTGACGAAGCTGAATATAAATGGTTTTTGATGCTTTCTGAATTGTTTCGCGACTGTTTACTCATGATTTGAAAACTAATTTTCTTCTCGCACCTTGAAACTGACTGTTAAAAAGAAGTATTCTCGAAACTCAGTTATACGGGAATCTACAGCTACATAATCAATGCCTGAAAACGGATTGAATCATTTCCCAAGGAATGCAAATTTTTAAAGAGGGGTTGTTTATTTTGAGGCCACATAAAGACGTAGAAACGTATCACTTTCAAGCGAAAAAAATTTATGAATGAATGAAAATGATAACATTTACTCAGTTTCCTCATCAAATTTCGACACAGTGTTTCAGATATAATTTTAATAATACTCATAAATTTTTCTTTGATACAAACCTTCGAGTTAGACAATACCCGATGTGATCTTATCTTTATCGAAAACATTTTAGCAAAATAATATTTGTTTCAACACCATCTCCAGAAAAACTTTTATAAGGGTGCATATATGTCCAGTTTGATAATCAGTTGGACAATCCATATATCAACATTACCAAAGCATTTATATCAACTGTAAAAAGTCGATCCAGTCTTAATTCACTTATAAGCTTATGTTTCTCATATTTGGCAGCAATCAGTCGAGAAATCCGGAGAAACAATAACTGTTGCACTCGATATTTCGAAAGCGTTTGATCGAGTTTGGCATCGGGGTCTTCTTTCTAAGCTGCCGTCTTATGGTGTGCCTCCTCAGTTGTGTGCTTTGTTGTAGAGTTTCCTGTCTGATAGGTCTCTGTATGTGGTTGTTGATGGAGTATCATCTGATATCCTTCCAATTAATGCAGGTGTTCTACAGGGTTCAGTTCAAGCGCCTACTTTGTTTCTGCTTCATATCATGATTTGCTCGAGAAATCATCTTGTTCAATACATAGTTTTGCGGACGACAGTACTCTTCATACCAGTTTCTCTTCCAGAGTCCCCATACCAGCTCGAGAAACAAAAATTCAAAGAAACATTCACGTCAATAAAATTAACGACGACTTGGCAAAAATAATGGGGAGAGAATGGGGTAGGATGAACTTGGTGGAATTTAATGCTACGAAAACCCAGGCATGTCTCTTCTCAAGGAATGCTGATCTATCATCATCAAATATTCAGATGTCAGTAGTAACTATTCCTACAGAATCAAATATCTTGATGTTAGGAATTACGATCAGTGATAATCTCTCATGGGAAAACCATGTGAGATCTATCGCTGAAAGTGCTTCACAGAAACTTGGATTTCTATTTCGTGCGAAGAAATACTTCACTTCTCGTCAGCTTCTACTGATCTACAAGGCTCAGATACGACCTGGGCTGCTATTTTCTAACTCATGCGAAACTGTTCGTATGCGAATGCTCGTATACGGAAATTTTTCGCATGACACTAGTTTTCGGTATTTTCGATGCCATGCGAAAAGCAATTCGTCTCGTACAACTATATTCGTATGAGTTAAGCCGGCAACGCTGGTATGAATGCAGTTCTACCACAACTCTACCAACGAAACCTCTATATTATTTCTGTCAATTGTCAATTTCGAATTTTATTTTGAAATGGCAGTGATTTTTTTGTTTGGTTGATAGGTGGAGTATTATTAGTAATTGTAAATATAACTATTTATATTTGAGAATCATAATGAGCGAGAAAAAAAGAACGGCAAATATGACACCCAGTCAAAAGACGGAATTGATAAATTTTATGGAAAAAAATCCACAGCTCCGATCTGGAAAATTCACCAAAACTTTTACTTTCAAGAAGTCACAGGAGCTGTGGATAACGATTACAAATTCTTTGAACAGTCTTCCCGGCGCTCAAAAAACATGGCAGCAATGGAGAAAGGTGAGTTTTGAAGCATTTGTGAAATAAATAAAAATTCTTTAGTTATACCCACTATCAAATTGTTTTAGACATGGCATGATCTTAAAGTAAGTGCTAAAAGGAAAACTGCAGAGGTTAAAAAATATCAAAGAACCACAGGAGGAGGACCAGCTCTCCCTAATGAAATTTATTAAATGATGAAGAAATCCAAGTTGTTTACATGATGGATCCAGTTGCAATTGAGGGACACCTCGTAGCTGAATCATCAACATCTTTCGAATTTCCAGAGCCATTTATTAATGAGGAGGAGTTTGCTAATGTTTCGATAGATGAACACAATGAAGTCATTTTGCCGGTAGAAAATGAGGAAACTGCTTCTGACCATTTATATTACGCAACAGGTAGGTTAGAAATACATTTATAGCAAAATAAAAAATGTCATCAATCAGTTGCTTATGCCTCAGCTGATACACACTGAAGTCATCTGAAAAACTCTGCTTCTTATCACAATGTTATAAACAGTACTATTATGAACCTTGAACAATATTAATGACATTGCTAATGTTTATTTATATGGCCATAGTTCACAAAAAATGTTTTTTATTTTGATCTAAATTTATACTGAATCTTTACAATACAAAATAGATGGGTAACTTAAATATTCCATATTTACTCTTTAAATTATGTTATAAAACTTATTTAACCATTCTTATTTCAGAGAAGACAGATGGTAAAGAAAATAGTAAATTGCCTTCAAAACCTAAACGTTCAACAAAAAAATTGTTTCAAGTGCAAAGATTAAATCAAACTATAGCAGCAACTGAAAAGATAACAGAACAAAATGAAAAAAGAATAGACCAAAAAGGACTATATGAATCTAAAAAATTAAAATTATATGAACAGGATATTGAACTTAAGAAGCGTATAGCTACAGCACTTGAAAAAATTGCTCAAAAAATGTAACATCCATGCTGAACAGTTCTATTGTGATTGTATTTTTCTGTTTTATTATCGAGAATAAATCTTTTATTTGTTTTGGTTATGATACTAGAATTAATCTCAGTATTAACAATTCTTAAGACTTGTTTTCTCCTATGTTTCAGGTTGTGAATTTTTGTTTTATTTATTATTGAAAAACTTTTTGTCATGCACTACTGTGATATAGTGTTATACAAATAGTACTTATTTAATGTTTTGTTTTTCTTGTATTATCTAGAATATTTTTCATTTGTTTTTGTTATGATGCTAGGTAATTTCAATATTTAAGTACAATCCTTAGCAATTTTTTTCTCATATGTTTCAGTTGTGACTTTTTGTTTTATTTACTGTTAAGGAACTTCCTGTTATGTGTTACTGTGATAGAGTGTTATATAGATAGTACTTATTTAATAATTTATTGTGAAGTAAAGTTTGGGACAAGTTAAAAACCTTGATGTTTTAATAAAAAAATATTTTATTATGCAAAATGGTGTCTAATTACATGTTGTTGCATTCTTCTTCCATTGGCTAATTCGTCGTTCACTCTATACCTAACATTATTATTTTCAATTGGTCTTGGCATGTCATACATCCCATAATCGAAATCAATGCCATCATCGACTTGGACAATGGGTACAGCATTATCAATACACATGTTGTGCAGAATACAGCAGCTGTTAATTATTTTACAGCAACGTTCTGGAGAATAGTGAAGTACACGGTGCTTCAATAAACAACGAAATCTGAGTTTTAAAACTCCATTACATTGCTCAATTAAAGACCGTGTACTTCTATGGCTAATGTTATATCTGTCCTCGGGGGAGCCTTTTAGAGCATTGGCTATTGGTGTTAATAGCCATGGCCTCAATGCATAACCAGAATCACCTGTAACAACGAAGAGTGTTGAATACTTTTTTATACTCTTCAGTTTACAAAATATATGATGTTGGGCAAGAAAGGTTTAATTGCTAAACAAGTTTTTGTTATAAGTATGTAATCCTAAAAATTATTTTTTAAAACTGGGTCAGTGAAATATAAAAAAACAGTGAATTACCCAAGAAATAAACTGATGTATTTCCATTTTCATACAAATTCTGTAGGTAGGTTAAAGCATTGCTATTGTTCCATATAAATGAATCATGACTGCTGCCAGGATATCTTGCACACACATTGGTAATTTTTAAATCGGAATCACAAACCTAAGAAACTTTAATGTAGTACAAAATTAAAGTAGATTGTGTAATACTTACCAATTGTACATTAATCGAATAATATCCCTTTCTATTGACATAATGTACTTCATTTTGTATACAAGGGGGATAGATTGCAATATGTGTGCAATCAACACAACCCACCACACCAGGAAATCCAGTTTTTGTATTAAACCTAAACAAATCTTTGTAAGTATTTGATAAAAAATGTAAACTGAGTATGAACTTACTTATTGCGACACTCTCTTAATTCGATGAAGTTTCTTGGTAATTTAATGTACTGGTTCAATAAGTCAGGATTATTCAACACATCCGTTATTTCTCGAACGCAATTGCTGACAGAAGCTTGGCTTACACAATGGCTTATGTTTTGGCCAATATCAAGTTGGTAGCTGCCTGTAGCAAAAAAGCGTAACGCTACTAAAACCTAAAATTCTATTTAGAGTCTATACTTTTAATATATTCAACCAAGTAAATTACCTTTCTAGCAACAGTCAACCCATATGATCTTATAGGGGCATCTATGTAAGGCTCCACTAAATGAATTAGCTCCTGCGTCAACTGCTTTGTCAACCGATAGTGCCTAATGAATTCAATGTCGCTAAATTCCTCAAAAGGATTCCTTAATTGTTGAATTCGTCTTCTCCGCGGCCTATTTCCTAAAATTTCGGCCTCTTCCAACGCTGCTAAACCCGCTATATTAATCATATTATTAAACATGTCTACTTTTTACTAGGAATCTTTGTTTACGAATCAAACATTTAGTATGCGAATTCACCAATTCGCACCCCTTTGACCATGCGATGTATTTCCGCAGAATAAATTCGTCTACGAATATTTTTCGATTCCTTCAAAATACGGTTTATGTCATTTCATACGGAAATACCATAATTCCGTATGCGAAAGTCACTCGCATGAGTTAGGAAATAGCAGCCCTGTCATGGAATACAGTCATGTGTGGAGTTCGGCACCAAAACATTCATTGAGGCTTCTCGATTCCATTCAGAGAAAGGCAATTCGTTTTTTCCTGAGGCTTTCAAGCTTCAGAAATTCAAAGTAAATGTTGGTTCGTATCTCCTGCCCCTTGATTCACGCGGTGTTCTTTGAACATCACAGGGCTTCTCTTTCGTGTGAATCTGCAAATAAAAAAAATTATCATGACGGTTAATCATAGACCATTGAAATGAATCAGGATTATTCTTTAATTAAATTTTCATTGAAAATATGATTTTTTGTGATTATCAAAAATGAAATGAAACCAGTAACTCAAAAATAGCTTGTTCATTTCTCAAAAATATATGATTGTTAGATAAAGAGGTGAGAGACGTATTATCAAACGAGATTTGACAAGACCCACTTTCCAATTGAAAACCAAGCTGATAGCACGTTCTCTGCGGAAAGTGACATCACACAATTGATTAGGAGTACTAAAATTGACACTTTCTCACGTGAACTTAGTTCAACCTTGATATCATAAAGTCTGGTTAAAAAGTTGAAGGGGACTATTTATGACTGCACTGTATAACAAAATGGAAAAAAGTAGTAGCTTCTTTGTGTGAAGGCAATCCTATTGCTTTCACAAACAAGGCAATCGAATCAAACCAGAAGTAGTTATTGCTCCAGGTGCTCACATTTTAGTAATTATTTAGCCATATTTTTCGAATGCTAAAAAAATAGTGCATCAATTCCAGCGAAAAAGCTTCAAAATGATAATCATGTGGTGATAAATTGGTTTCATTATATTATTGGTATGATGATAATTGGTCACCGAATTAGGAACAACTGACGAATGTAGAAGCTGATAGAACCCGTTTGATTACGAATCCAAGGTGGATTGCAGGGGCAAGAAATTTGAAGAGCATGTTCAAATCCTTCCGCGAATTATTTCAACTTGTTACTCATGCTACCAATCTGAGCGAATTTAATTTGATTGAAACCTGACCACCAACCGATCGTTCCTTTTATTTGGCTACCATTAACATTTCCGAGAGCGACTTCCAAATTGATACAGAATCAATGATGAATAACTTAGAAGACATTGAAGAAGTGAAAACGTTCAACAACGGAGATCAATTACCCCAACACCAAATTGAGGTCAGTCCTTTGGTGTTACGGTAATTGATCTCCGTTGAAAGTTTTTATAGAAGATTCTCCAGGAGTCACCTCTTTTTCAAAATACCGTTGAAGTAACAAAATAAACAATTTTCCAGACATTCTGAATCATTGAATCCCCATCTACAAAAACCTGATTATCATTAAATAGGTTCTAATGAAACAAGGAGTTTGTTTTACCATCAGTGGCTTGCTGAAGGAGCAGTTTACACCAGACCGCCATTTGGATCCTTTTTTTATTTGCTTCATATGCATTATATGAGCAAAATTTGGGAAGTAATTGAGAAAAATAGCTGGGAATTCATAATTGGAACAATGCCGTAAAAATAGCTGTCCAGCGAAAGCCGACAATAAGGGGGAGTTTGAATTTAAATTTTCCTCATAACAATGGTACATTCCGAGATGTCACCCATGAAAATCGATACTCCAAATGAATCTGCTTCAATTGTACATATTCGTAAACAAAAAGAAAATTTTAAAAAATCCTGGATTCGGTTTTGCTGCTGTGAACAAAATTTCAGAATATACTACTGGGCCAACTTTCACTCAAGTAGCGGAAATGTCGTTTTTGACATCTGAAGAGTTCAACATCATAACTTGAGAACTCCACATTTTGACTCTGCATTCGTGTTATAGTATTCGAAAAGAAGGTGTGTACAAGAATTTCTTTAGAACTAGCTAGTGCAGAATAGAAAAAACTTCATTAAGATCATACTTTTTATAATATGTCGTTTCGAAAATATTCAGAGAGCTATAATTGGGAACCTCTGTACTGAGAAACTTCAACCGTAATATCGGCAAAGTGACAATACTTCTGTCAATGCCGTTATGAGACAAATTTACATTCTTTCGATAGTTTTGGCTTTCTTGATCGTTTTAACGAATATCATGGCAATTGTAATGGTTGCAAGAATGTACAAACGTCATGCCAATTGCTGAGTGGGTATAATCCAATACAGAAGAAACGCCGAAGACTAATGAAGCTCTTTAAGGTCCTGATCATTCATGGACAAGGGCCAGTCGTCGAAGATAATACAAATATTACCTGCAGCCTGTATCAACCATAAAGTTTTCAGCGACCATTTAATAAGGCACAAAAACCCATGACTCCATTCAAAGGTTAGAAATAGCAAGTAGTTTTGATAAAGAAGTGGTAGATCTTGAATCTCAATGTGAAAAAATGAACAAAATATATTTTATTTCATTTTGAATTTCATTATTGAATCTGAATTTCAAGTATCAAGAACTAGAGATTGCCCGTTCATATTTCGATTTTGGCCAACCTTACACAGGCACTGAGATCACAAACGAAAAATAAACCCTTGTAAGTACTTCAAAAAATTTGCAAAGTATTATATTCGTTCTTATATTCATTACATATCTCTTGCTCACTTGCGAAAGTAATGAATAACAGTATCCACTTCGTGATTGTGATCATTGGATGTTAGGCTCGTCAAATATCTGAAGAAACCTGGAAATCTCAGGATAGCTCTCTCCTTTCCGCATGCAAGTAAATGAGCCACACTCCGAAATTTCAGCTTGTTTTCTATATTCAAAAAGCTATACATGATATTAAAAATCTTCTATAGCATATTCAGTGAGCTAGCCATTTTCAATAATAGTAATTTATATATTTCGATTCGAAATATACATAATAAAATAAAACCTCACTAATTGAAATTGCACCTAATGAAAAGTATATCAAAGATTGTTTCATTCTCAAAATCCTATTGCTACACATATGTGACGCAAATTCCACTGATGAGAAAGATTTATTTCTCCGAAACGTTGGCTATTAGCCGTTGAAGGTTTTTGTTTACAGTTTTGTATAGTCCATTGTAACATAATTTTGGAACATTTTGTGAATTCAGCACGTGCCATTTATGCGGGTCGTCTTGCTACGTCGAATTCTTCCTACGGCGAATTCTTGCTACGTCGAATTCTTCTTACGGCGAATTCTTCCTACGGCGAATGTCATCCCCTCCACTGACGTCATTGAAACACGAACGTTTCCGATGATGGTCCATACACCCCATTGTGGAAAGTTCGCCGTAGGAAGAATTCGACGTAGCAAGAGTTCGCCGTAGCAAGAATTCGACGTAGGAAGATTTCGACGTAAGAAGAATTCGTCGTAGAAAGAATTCGACGTAGCAAGAATTCGCCATAGGAAGAATTCGTTCGTCGTAGGAAGAATTCGCCGTAGGAAGAATTCGCCGTGGGAAGAATTCACCGTAGGAAGAATGCGACGTAAAAAAAATCGGCGAAAATACACGCCCTTCTCTCTCGAAATATATCACATCGCAGACAGAACATATCGACAACGACGTCATCAGATGAACGATTTGTACCGAATAATTCCTTTTTCGCATTCACAGTGGGATTCATTCATTGATACTCGCGATTGTATAACTTTCTGAAAGGCATTCTGTTGGCTACATCGAATTCTTCCTACGTCGAATTCTTCCTACGTCGAATTCTTCCTACGTCGAATTCTTCCTACGTCGAATTCTTCCTACGTCGAATTCTTCCTACGTCGAATTCTTCCTACGTAGAATTCTTCCTACGTCGAATTCTTCCTACGTCGAATTCTTCTACGTCGAATTCTTCCTACGTCGAATTCTTCCTACGTCGAATTCTTCCTACGGCGAACTTTCCACTATGGGGTGTATGGATTATCATCGGAAACGTTCGTGTTTTGATGACGTCAGTGGAGGGGATGACATTCGCCGTAGGAAGAATTCGACGTAGGAATACGCACCCCATTTATGTAGCAGGTTGATATATATGAAAAAATTGAGAGCGGTTTTTGAAATGAGTATTGTGTCTATGTGAAGCATATGAAGAGGCATCACCTTCGTCCAGCAGTCGAAATCCAACTGCAAAATTATCTGCAAATAAACAGTGAAACAGTACAAAAAAACACAAATTTCGATGTATATGGAACAGAGCCTTTTTCTTCGGAAAAACAAATGGAAGTTTTATGACTATCGGATGATCTTCAGGGTAGAGGTACACAATCCCATCATCCAGATTATTCTGCACTGTCCCAACGTACACTTACTCGTATATTTCTGCTGAGATGACGTAACCATCAGCTGAAACTACAGGAAGACCTTCGCCAGTATTATCTAGCACCACAGCATACAAAATAAGTAGTAATTTCAGGTATGATAGATGTGATCATTTGTTAAACCTAGTATCGACAATGCGAGGCAGCTCGCTGCGAATGCCTCGTGGCGAATGGTCGGCTTTGCCTCGGACTGTGGATACCGGGGTTGCTCGCCTCACATTGCGCGACGCGAACGCCTCATAGCGAGCAACCCCGGTATCCACAGTCCGAGGCCAAGCCGAGCATTCGCCACGAGGCATTCGCAGCGCGCTGCCTCGCACTGTCGATACTAGGCTTTATGATAACATATTATTTACAAAAAGGAAAGACCTGCAAAATGAACTTCTGATGCAAAAAACAATGATTTGAAGTGCGGTCTTGGTTTAGGTTGAGAAGCTTCTTACTGAAAATGATATATATATATATATATATATATATATATATATATATATATATATATATATATATATATATATATATGAATCGGTCATTTTGAAAAGGGGTCATATCTACTTTATAAAAACCTTTTATCCTCAATACCGTTGGCAAATAAAATCTAGTCACTTATTTTTTCACTTTAGAAATGGATTTCAAAAATCATGAATATTAAAAAATATTGTTTTTTGTTTCAGAAGACCTTAAAAAAATCTATTTCTGATAGGAGAGATGACCCGTTTTCAAAATGAACAGGTATCGAAAAAAAAAAGAGTATAAAGTATTGTTTATTTCAAACTTGAAATTGAGATGATATGTTTCAGAGCAGAATTTAAGTTTCTTCAGTTTCTTCAGCGTTGGTAGTGGGCCATTCACAAATTAATATTGTGGTAGAATGCCTTGTCCCTATCTAGAATATATTGCTGAAACTTTGTTATGTCTTCAATTTTCTTTATCTTTATTGGGATTTTCCCTTGATAAGCGAGAAAATTTTGAGGATTGGGCACCGCCATTGACGAACTACTCCGCTGTAAAGTTTTTGAAAGAAGAAAACGTTTCTTGACATTGCTGCCAATGTACGGTTTGGCAACGACTACACCCACATAATCCGAGTTGAAGCTGAATTCATAAAATGAGTTTATACTGAAAGTAACCTTTTGTTCTTTCGAAACTGCCTTTCCAAGACTTCTTGTAGACAATACTTTCTTCTTGAAGAAATCCGGCCACCACTTTTTGAAACCACCTGCATCTACGTGAGTAATATGTCTGACGTCGAATTTAGAGCGTGTAGATGAAGTAACGATAAGGTCTTCATAATCTTCTACAGAAAAAAACCGGTCGAGGCGGCGAATTTTCCTTTCAACTGTGCCAAAATCTCTGTCACAATCATTAAATGAATAACTCGTTGAGGAAAGTAAATAGTGATTTTCTGGAACTTTTTTGACATTACTAGCCATGAGATAGCGTATCATGGTATTGTTTCGATTTTGACCGGGACCTCCGTCACAAAATAGATGCAGCTCTTCAACATTTTCTGGAATGTTATTGTTGATATGGTCATTTGAAAAAGAACACACTTCATCAGGGCCTTTGTGTCCTTCGCCTTCATGGTAGGAGTAGAACGTTGCTTTTTCAGTAGTGAAGTTGTGAATACAGAATTCATTAACATGGCAGAGGTAGGTTTTGCACATAATCAAAGGAAAGAGCCGCAATTTTGTCACTCTCATTGCACAATTTTTTTATTTCATCAATTTTTGTAAAATATTTTTTTTTGCTCTTCTTTTGTGCACCATGAGTTTTGTAGCCACGTCCCTCTTGGCGGTATCGTTCAGATGGGGGTCCTGCAGTTTGATTCCCAATTCTTTACATTTGAAACAGACCTCAATCTGCGGGCGACCGAAAGACAAGTTGAAATTTTCATGGAAGTACTTGAGGAAAAATTTATATTTAATATTTTTACACTCCGGGTGCTTGGCCATGAACATGGTATGGTAACATTGCATAATGCATCATCTGAAAACTTTGGGCGGTGGGCGAGGGAAAACACAATTCATTTTGAGAAGGGGTCATCTCCAGTAGATAGCCCGTTTTCCAGATGAACTGATTTTTATGTGGTGGGTAAAGGCAGCAAGAATGTCGAGAGCTAACCCGTTTTCGTATAAAATGGATGCGTCAAGGCGTGTTGAATGTTAAACTGTCAAAAAGTTGAAATGTCTAAAAAGTGGATGTGACCCCTCTTCAAAATGACCGATTCATATATACATATATATATTTATCATTCAAATATTTCAGAGTCACCCTGTAGCGGTTATTATTTCTTTCCCTAAAAAAGGCATTTTTTCAATGAAAAATGACATACACTTCTCTTGTACAGAATCACAAAGGATTTCATACAGAGTAAATATTTTTTCTGTTGTTGAGGGTAAACATAATAACTGAAATAATGAATTAATTGAAGTAACCCGCAACATTTATTTGTACAGTATCACTACTGTAGTTGGGGTTAGAAGGCCGTCGTTTTTTGGAACTCCTGACTGGTTATCACGACTTTGTAAGGCTTATTATATGGGTTCAGGTAGATCGGAGTGCTAATTACTTTTTCTGGAACCGGAGGATTTTCATTGATATCAATTGCCGCAATTACTTTATCTGGATTCGGAGAAGTAGCATTAGATTAATTGCTGCACTACCTGCCATCATGATATTTGTTATTTTTGATCTTCTTAAAATGGGATCACATATTCGGTTGAGGTTCACAGCTTCTTCATTTCTGTTGAAATCATCAGTATTTTTGTGGATCTCTATTGCCTCCCGTATCAGTCGACTATGATATTCCTGGTTGGGGGCAAAGAGTTTCGTGTTCTCAAAAAGAATCATGTGGTTTTCCTCAACGAGTGCGTGTTCCGCCACAGCCGAATTGTCAGTTGGCCCTAGTCCACACTTTTTTTTATGCTCTTTCAGCCTAGTTCCCATAGAATTTTGATGTTACCGATGTATACCGTCCCACAAGTGCACGGTATGCGATAAACTCCTGCTGCTGACAGTGGGTCTCTTTTGTCTTTAGCCGACCTTCGAGGCTTTCTTGTATCTTCTTGGTGAGTTTTAAAACCGTTTTAATGTTGTGTTTTCCCAAGAGTTTTCCAATTCTGTCTGTGACCCTCGGCGTCTGAGCATCTGAGCGTCCTCCCTGTTTTGAACCGTGAAACTCAGTTTAATGGCCCTGTTGATCTTGGGTAAACTGTATCCATTTGATCTCAAGGTCACTTGAAGATGTTCCGGTGGGTTAGTCTAGCACTAACCGACAGACTAACCCACAAAGTATACCGAAATCCTACGCATACGGATAGGTACCTGCACGCAATATCGAACCACCATCGAGGAGTCAAGTCATATGTGCTCTAACGGAACGTGCTTGAAAAATATGTGAACCAGGGCAACTGGGAAAAAAACTGGAACAGAGCCTTGGGCGGAAAAGGGACAGCTAATGGGTGCCGAAGCGCTCTGGGGCTTTCACTGATTTTTACGGTAGCGCATTTGCTATTTCAACTGTAAGGAAACCCAGACGAACCCGCACTGCCACTGGATCGGTCTAATCTATAAACACATCCAAATTCAATATATTTCTTTGACAGGTATCGGATTTGTGAATTGAATACACAATAGAGATTCGAACCAATATCACTCAACAGAAACATTGTTAATAAAATTCATACAAACTTAGTTTGAACCTTGAAAACCAAAAAATGTTCAGATCAAGACAAGCACTGCATTTTTGAATTGGAAATTTGAAAAAGAAAACACCACCAATGGAATATGCAAGATTGCACAACAGGTAACAGGAACACCTTCACATAGGAAAAGTTGTCTCCAACTATACAACCAAATACTGCGAAATATAAGGAAACTGTTAGAACAAAAAATACAAAAAATTGTGTTATCGACCAACCAAAGATGAGAATGAGTTTCTGATACTTGCATTAATCTAATCAAACCAACAAACTATAACATTCTATCAAAGATTATAAGCTTTGACGACCAGTGCCTGATGAATTGATAGCAGTTTCGGTTTTATTAAGCTGTACCAGTAGGTTTCTGAGTCTGACGTATACACCTGCGCTAGACATTGTCAAAGGCGATGCAGCGATTGTTGTTCTGACTTTTTGTGTTGCGTTTACTGAGAGCGGTCTCGAGTACGTGTTCATATTTATGCATATCAGATCATGATCTGTAATTTTTCCTTACTGATCCTTCGGAGGAATCACTTCTTGAATTAATTCAGTAGAGTCTGTGTATTCTGGGGTGTCGGTATTCATGTTTCGTTCGATTAATATTTTCCCTTCACGATTGAAATTATTCTCAATTTTTTGGATATATATGTACAGCTGCAGACAACAGCTATGGTCTTATCCAGATCTTCGATCGAATCGTTCGATCAAGTCCGACAAGTGCATTTTCTTTTATGCAATTTCAATAATAATAAATTTATTTCCATATATGACACATAATAAAATATCGGAAATATAAATGGTGATACTCGATAAGTGAGTTAACACTCGTTTCGAGAAAGCGTGAACAAAAATAAAAATAAGTCGACCTATAAAATATACACATAATATAGACACTCAAAAACATAATCCACTCCTTATTGGGGTTAGCCATGATATAAGTAGTTGTAAAAAACAACATCTATTAAAAAACAATATAAAATATATCCTCCTAAACATGACAGTCATATAAATATTGAAATTCAAAACAAATACAAAGTATCTCAAAGTGATGACGATTCCATTCATTGTCTTCCTTCAATCAAATCGTTGACAAGCCATCTAGGCGAGTCATGAATAAATTTTTTCAACCTGTTCCTGAACAACGTATAAGACTCTGCCTGTTTTATTCCATTTGGCATAAAGATTTTGTCATATGGGGAACAACATGATGATTTCTCTGACGAGTGAGGTAATTATGTGATGGAAGAGGGATCAAGTGGCATATAGAGTGAATTTTCAAGTTAATGTTCAAGTAATATAGTTGCCTCATATCTAATATTCCAATTTCTAAATATAGTGCGTCTGAGGGGTATCTCCAATTGCTACCAAGGATTATTTTGAGGAATCTCCGCTGTAGCACCTCAAGGGGTTGAATAAAAGTTCTAAGGGCACTACCCCAGGCAAGTGTACCATACCGTAAGTGACTTTCAACCAATAAGTGATACAAAACTTTGAGTCGTTGATAAGGTGAGATTTTTTTCAGATATTTGATTTTATGAAGAATACTTTGAAGTTTCTTGGTGGTGTATGTTATATGATCTGTCCATTTCATGTTACAATCCAAGAATATGCCTAAGTATTTTATTTTCGTTACAGATGACAAGTAATATGTTTTCCCTTGAATATTAACTGTTAGTCGGTTGTAAGACGGGAGGCTAGAGCTGTTGCAGGAGAAATGCATGAAGTTAGTATTTTCAAAATTTATGGTGAGTAACTTATAATCAAGCCAGCTTTTAACCATGCAAAAATCTGTCTGAGCCTTAATTTTAAGTGCCTGCCAGTCATTTACCTGATAAAAGATTGGAGTATCGTCCGCGAATCCAATGATTTCACCTTGACTCCTCAGCGAAAATAATCCATTTATGTAAATATTGAAGAGAATTGGGCCCAGCACGGTGCCTTGCGGAACTCCATACTCGACCGATTCCTCACTACTAAAATAATTCTCAAGTTTCACAACCTGTTTTCTATTCGATATGTAATTTTTAAATAGTTTCAAGTTATTATTCCTGATCCCAATATCTTCTAGAGATTGCAATAATAGATTATGACTAACGGAGTCAAAAGCCTTAGATAAGTCCAGAAAAATACACAAACATGGCTTACTCTCATTGAGGGCACTATATATTTCATTAGTTAGTTCTAGGATCGCATCTTGGGTGGAAGTTTCCTCTTTGAAGCCAAACTGTTTTTCTGACAGTAAATTATTTGCATTAATGAATGAAACTAATCTATTTTTCAAAAGTTTTTCGAAAATTTTTGACACATGTGAGATACGTGAGATTGGTCTGTAATTGAAAACATCCGATTTATCACCCTTTTTGTGCAGCGGTATAACAATGGTATTTTTAAAGATTGAAGGCCAAGTACCCGTCTCGATGCATTTATTAATTATGTAGGTGATGGGGTTGACAACAAAATGGGAGATCGCTTTCATAGTTTCAGAACGTATTCCATCAGAGCCTACGGCTTTCTTAATTTTTAAGTTTTTAATTATGCCAGCTATTTTACCTGGGTGAGTGGGTGACAAAATGAACGTATTCTCTGTTGGATGTCGTTGATTGTGAAAAGTAGAAACCAAGTCTATTTTTTTTGCAAGCGTACTACCCACCTCAGAAATTTTTTTGTTTATAACATTTGCCATTTCCTTCTTATCTGTTACTAATTCGCCTAGGTCATTCTTTATGGAATTTATGTAGACGGAGCGACAACTACAAGGTTAATGGCATACTCTTTGTTCAGTTATTGGATCCCTGAAGAGTTTTGCTGAATTGTGAGATCCTGGACGGCTTTTGTGGTTTCGTAACTTGCTTCCACTCCACGTTTCACGACTACCCATCAAAACGTTCTGCTACACCATTGATGGAAGGTAGGAAGGCTCTGCCATTGATGTTTCTTTCTGGCGTCTCAATAGAGCGGTTCTGTCTAGCCGCATGGCTCGGTTGAATTCAGCCTCGCTCTAACCATTTCCCTAACCGTTAACAGATTCGCTTTCTCCTTTTTCAGTTGAATCTAAGATTATATGAACGAAAAGAAGAAGTTACTAGTGACCAATTTATTTATGGAATAATTCGAAGAACGTGCTCACTGATCCGACTTCCATTCTGGCTAAGATATTTCAATGATACTTTTCTGGTTTTAGGTCTCAAAGAATAGGAACTGATTGGACACAAAAGAATATGAAAACAAATTGACACAATTGATCACAAATACCATAAATGAGATACATACCAAGGCAATTCGGTGACATCGAAACAAATGTACACTAAACAGAAAAAAATAGACAACATTACTGAAATACTAGGATTCACTGTCGGAAACACAACCCATTAATCACTACAGTGAACCAACACATATTCACCCTGTGAGACCCATTGTAATCTTTATCGGATCCCCGTGCCAGAAACTGGCAATATACATAGACCAAATTTTCAAACCTATATCAGATAATGGAAATAGCTTCACGAAGAATACTCCACATCTGATTGAAAAATTGAAACAAACAGAAAAACAAGTTGGTGAATTTCGATGTAGAGAGTCTGTTTACCAACGTACTTCTCAACAGAACTGGGAAGTTTTATCTCCAAATTAGAGAATGATGGAATGTGAGTGCTATAATGGATATCCGAAAACAATGAAGAGAAAAATATTTTTTTCATTCGAAATTGACTTTTATATTTACAAGAATTTGGAATGGCTTTCCATTTCTGAGTAATATTTAGATATTGTGCAGATTTTTTGCTACATGGAGTCATGGTCGAAATAAACTTGACATTTATTTAGAACGCCTTAACAAACAAGAACCAACAATGAAATTCACATTGTAAGTAGAGATAATGATAATCTTCCTCCTCTATATATTAAAGAAATCAATACTTTAAGTAGATATAAGTGTATATCGAAAGTTATCTACACTCGTCAAAAAAGGACAGTAAAATGTCTTTATGATAGAACCAAAATGGAATCCAAATTACCTTCATGAAATCAATATTGAAAGAAAATGGATGCCCAGATATTTTTATGAGAAATACATTGACTGAAATTGAAAATCGTAACCCACCCCGCAGTGAAGACACAACCTGCACAAACCACACATCATGTAACAAACATTATACCTTATGTCCCTTGACTGAAGATATAAAGCGGGTAGGCAGCTGGTATAATATTTGAACATGATGTATATATGTATATGGTTCTCGGTAGTGTAGAGGTTAGCACATCCGCTTTTCAAGCGGAAGACCGGAGTTCGATTCCCCGCTGGGCCACCGTGCTGGGTAATTTCACGTTAAAAGGTAAGGCCTCGTTGCTCTATTGCTCGCACAAGTTTTGACCTCTGAGGGTTGACGTTTGTCATCTGGTTAACGGAAACGAACAATTTTAGAACAAAATAAAAGGTTTACAAGGTAAGTAACAAAATTTCGCCTGATACTTCATCATTTTATATAACTCACCTGGAATTTTGAACAAATTGAGTGCGTTATTGTGTGGATAACTTCTCTTCCGATAGGTATGCGGCACTGTGGAACTATGAATTTCGAAGAAAATTGTACTGACAAGACAAGAGTTTTTCGGTTTATTCTAGGAAAAATGATATATTTTTGCAAGACACAACACCTACGCTTTATTGAAGAAACATAATCCTCATACATTATTCATCACTGCTCTAAACTCGTGGAAAACTTTTCCATCAAAATCAGTACAAAATATCATTCACATTATTCTGAATTTTAAAATCGCATTCGAATGCCAGGTAGCGTTATCATTGACATCAGGGTGTTTTTGATTGCGGTAGCTTTACTCTCAGACTAAATCACACAATAATTATCAGCGCCTCCAGCGATTGTTGACCCATAGTTCTGAAACTTTGCCCAAGGAGGAGTGTATGTTGCATTCCCGAATTCATTTTTTGTATCCTGTGGATAGCACCTTGTAGTGAAGATCCAACTAGAAATACCTGAAACGGATCACATTGTAAATTTAAAATAATTTTCGATCAAAGTTATACACATCGTTTTCATCTCCGACACTTGACTAGATAGTAATTATCTATTCATTTCAACGAACAATCAGTGCTAAAAGACTGAAAGGTCAACAGCAAAATTAATAAATACGCTCACACTTTATTAACAATCAAGTGACGTCAACTGTCAATTCAGTGAATTACAAATTAATATTAGTCTTGTGAGAGGATCCCACACCCGTTCTTCAATCAATTAATTATAATTATGTATGTAAATAGGACGCGAGACGTATTTAATGATATGCTGTCAAAATAAAAAATATTCTTTTAGTCTGACTTTTGGGATTTGGGGAGGTATTCTCACCACTGTGATGATGTTATTCCAATTAGAATACTTGTGAACCGGTTGGGATTTCAAAAATATGTTATGTCTATCATCATTGAGCAAGAAATCCTGCGAAGACTGCAGAACTGGAGGTTTAGCAATGTAAATTATCACATAGCTTTCTACTTATATTTGTGTGTGAGAAGAAGGTTTTCAGAAACTATTAACCTACTTGAAATGTTGAAACTTGTAGCTTCTTGAAAAGTCTTCAATATATCAAGGAACATATTGGTCATTCATAATTAGGAACTTAGGCATTTTTATTCAATTTTCATATATTGGTATACAAATCAAGCAAGAAAAAGTGATTTTTATGTAACCCAGTGCCCGTCGTGCCATAAAGGAGGGGGTGTAGATGTTTTAGATGGAATCTTTCTTCCTTTTGGTGAATGAATCAAACGTCTTTGAATAATATACACGTACCTATCAACAGAGAGTGTTTGATTATTTTTAAATTTTACTTTTTTATACATGTGATTTGAACTTTTTGATTCGGAGAAGAAGAAAACCAAAAAATAATTCATTGAACTTCATTTTCTCCATATTTTCAATGACTGTTTTAGTGCCGAGAGAACTATACTTGTAGATAATTAGAAGCTGACGAGAAGTGAGGTATTTTTTCGCACGGAATAGAAATACAAGCTTCTGAGAAGCACCTCCAGAGAGATTTTTAGTGATCGTAATTCCTAGCATAGAGATAGTTGACTTTGTAGGAGTAGCTACTTCTGACATCTGAATATTGGATGATGATAGATCAACTTTCTTTGAGAAGAAACATGCCTGGGTTTTCCTAACATTAAATTCCACCAAGTCTATATTACCCCAATCAATTATTCTCGTCAAGTCATCGTAAATACTATTTCTTGAAATGGTTTAGTAAATAAATGTCCAATGACCTGAATGAAATCAAAAATTCAAAATTTCATCAGAATTCACAATTATATTTCAACTCTCGAATAATGTTTTTTTCAAGACCTGATTTCTTCTATGAATGTTTTTGAAGAAAATCTATCGAAGATCTGATATTTGACATAGCACTATGTCATTCAAGAGGGGCAGCCAGGTGCGGTTTATATCGAATGATCTCGTTGATATGCATCTATCCTCAGACAGTATGATAAAAGCAGATTCCTTCAGTTTTCGTTTCCCGCCATTGCTCTCCTTGCAATCATTCGAGTGTCATTCCATTCTACTGTGTGATCTCCATCGGTAGCGAGAATGTACCTGATGATTTTGAAGAACAATTATGTTGTCTTGTGTTCACTTTATCGCCCTCTAGGAGGTCTGGACATATATTTTCGACGTACAAGGAATTTGATAAATAATATAATTCTTTGTGTTTTTTGTTGCGTCAGTTGGTTGAGTATGTGTCAGTATTGAACGTAAAGTATTTGGTATTTTGAATGTTGTTGTAACATCACACCCATTGCCGATCCGTTAATGCATTTTCAGACACTCGAGGGAGATGAGGTAGGTATTATGTTTGTTGAAGGATGTCTGGTTGGTGTAGGTTGTGTGTATATGGTACGATTTTCAATATACTGTAGATATCTGTTAGTGTTTTCTTTCGGTAAACACCTTTGGCTACACGAAGTGTTCATACATATAGAAAAAACATCATCAACATACTATACCATACTATTGCACCATTTGGATAACTGTTCAGAATTGGAGAAAGGGGTTAACCGATAGACATCCCAAATTTCTGTTGATGAAATTCATTTTTCAATTGAAAATATGTGTTTTCTCTAAAAGGTTTCGGGATATTCAATATAGCATCTACATTCAAATTCGTTTTGTCGATCGGTTTACAATCATTTTTCCAGTTTGGATTTGACAATTGCTAGAGTTTTTTTGAAAGGCACGTTGATAAAAACACTTTCTACGTCGAAACTCACCATGCCTTCAGCTTGTATTTCTGTACATTCTCATCTTAAAATCAGATGTGGAGTAGATTCTTTATGGAGCTATTTCGATTGTCTGATATAGGCCACAATATTTTCAATAGGTATCTGGCCAATTTTTGACACGGAGATCCAATGGAACTCACGATGGGTCTCAAGAGAATAATTTGGTTTGACTATTTCTGGTAACCCGTTGTGAGTTGTGACGTTCTGTTTTCTAGAGCGTGTTTTTGTATTATAGCAATGTTCTCATTTTCTGTTCGATGGACTTGTTTCAGTTTTTTGTTCCAATGTTAGAGATGTATGTTGCTTATGTGTGTCATATGTCGTATTTGTGATCCATTGTGTCAATTTGTTGTCATATTCGTGTGCCCATGATAACTTTGGCGTTCCCTCTGTCAGCTGGGAGAATTTTTATTCTTCCATCAAATCTTAAATATTTCACTGCAGCTTTCTCAAGTTTGTTCCAATTATTACTCTCTTATTCACAACTTTGCGGGATAACTCGTTTTTTCGAAATTCAAACATTTTGCAAATGAAAGTTTTTCATAGATATTCAATACTCGAGATGATATATTGACAATCTGTATCATATTTTGTTTCATGTCTTGTTCTAGCCTGAAAATATCATGTTCAAATGTTACCTTGTCCCTTCGGTGGAATTGAATAATTTACCTTACCATAGCACACACACCCTGCTATTTCAATGGTTCTTCTACATTGTTGACTGTCATATAGAAGTATTAATCGTGAACTTTTAGGAATCATTTTATTATCATGAAATTTGCCAAGAAAAGTCAATCTACGGTGGGAATTCGAATGATTCTTGTATAAATTCCCTACATTTCTGAAATTTCCCACACATTTTACTAAAATGAATGCCAATCGATAATGAAACCGTTGGTGTAAAAATGAAAACTTTTGAAATTGACAAATTGCTCCATCACCAAACTGATGTAGTATATATTCAACCATCATGATTGGTAATCGTCAGAATTTCAAAAAAACGATTGATTTTATCAGAAGTGCAATGTCCATCGAGCTGATAGACCATTATAGAAATACATATTTGTTAAAATCAGTTGTTGGTATGATTCTCGTTGGCTCTACCAAAAAACTGAGATTTTGAGTGAAAATATCTCGATGAATTGAACATACAGGCTACTTCAACCTCGATGATTTTTCGAAACTTCTTGAAACATGGATGGATTTGACTTGAAAATTGTCAATAGAATATAAACTATCATTGGAAAATATTGCAACAGTCGAGTTTATTTTCATAATTTTGTTTTAATTCAACATCAGTTCCGAGATGCACAAAGCTTTACTATTTCAGTTTTGAATCATCTGTGCACAACCATATTGAAATTATTTCTCCAATGAATTTTTTTCAATATCAAATTTCACAATCCTGAAACATCACTTTTTTCATTGTGTTAGGATTCTCGAAGAAGAAAATTAAAATATGTTTTCATAGCTGGTCTTAACACCGTATAATACAACTTGATCGAATTGATTCCATTTCAGGAACAATATGTGTATAGAAACCTATAAATCTCATTTCACGTGAATTAACATCGAAAGAATGTAATACCCAAAATGTTTTCTTTCTCGATTTTTAGGTTGTGGCACAAGTACAATGGTGTCTGCAAGAGATCGCGGGCTAGCACTAAATTAATATCAAACCCACAGAGCACAGATATAATCTGGAGCTAATGTCCTCACACAATGAGGATCACAAACAAATAAAAAATATCCGATTTGAATCGGACCAAGACTATTTAGTACACCTACGGGCTTGATTCTTCAAGAGCGCACCTGTATATGTATACAGAGTCGTATCGAGCTAGGTGTAGGAGGTCGGGATTTCATTCTTCATAGATTGCATAATAATCAGAAGACGAATGATTTCACTTTCTTCCTAACGGAGGAGAACAGTTAGTGATATAGCTTATTTCAATCCTAAATAAACTCACAGAATCTATCTTATAATAAAGTATGTGGGTATGAATGATTCTAAATAACCAATATAATAAATATATATCCCTCTGAAATATATATTACTGCTTGGAATGTTAATTAATTTTGAAAAATATAGTTGGAGTAATCATCATGCAATATTCTTTTACAACAAGAAGGATAGATTGGAAAGCCTAGACGGATTGAGCGGCGAATGAAACTACCATTGGAATTTCTGTAAAAAAGTCACTATCTAATAATCAAATATAGTGTTGAAAAATAATCAGTTCAACTAATAATTTCATTTTTGTCACTGACTCGAAACATTGATAAATTGACCTTTAGTAGTATATTCAAGGAAAATATTCCATAAACAAAAGGTCAACGTGAAATTATGAAATAACCATTTTCTCCAATGAAAGAGCAGCAGATATTGTTATCGATAGTTTGAAGAAAATAATGGGAAGAGTATGCATAAGTTCCACGATAGTTACTATACATGAGAATATTTGACAGGAAAATGCAGTAATGAATCGATTATGGGCTGTCTGGAAATAATTATTTATTTTTTTTCATAAAATATTCAATGAGCATCCTTGGAGAATGGTGACGATTAAAATCATCTTGAATCAATTTATTCATACCATTCTCAACTATACCAACAAATAAGGTTGATGAGCCAACACATACCAGAAAAAAAAATACTTGCCTGGTTGGCCTCAAATCATTTTCAACAAGTGTCAGTGCAGGGTTCTTCACAGAAGAAATTCTGGCATATGCCACGAGACGATTTTTTAAATTTTTGTGACTGTCACATTTGCGGACCGTTTGGAGCTCATTGACCTCTCATCGGTGCAAGATAATTCCCACCAACTCAAGAGTCATTGGTGTCCCATGATTTGAAATATTTTTCTTGTGTGGATATCTTATACCTCTTAAAATAAGCTGTCGTTGAGCCATCTATGAAGCAACCAACAGCAAACTCTAGTGCGCTCCTTTGTCATACAAGAGAAGGTATAAAACTTCACGATATAGTCGATAAGCGTACTTCAAAACTGGCGATGAGCGATTTAATCTTAAAACAATTTCCTCAGGCCAGTCACAACCATACCCAATACAATATTAGACCAGGAGGTGGTGACAGGTGACGTTCTCCCATTTTACACTGCATGCCTTTTTGAGGCTTGCTAATTAACCCTAAAATATGGAAAATAGACAGGTTCCTGGCAGCCGAGCGTCTGCACTTCATGAGGAAAAAGGCATTTCTTTTTTAGGGGAATTTTCGTGTTTTTCCATTCATTATTTCAGCTTGAAATAATATTCACTGATAGATTACAAAGTAGAGTGCAAAAAAAAGTCACGTTATTTTTAAAATGTTTGCTTGAATTTAAAAAATTTAAATTCATTTAATTTTTTCACAATTTTTGAATGTTGGGCTGTACCTTCATGCATGCCATTTCAATAACTTGAAATGATATATATTAATGAAATACAAAACGGCATGCATCAAAAACACGAATATTCCCCAGAACAAGGAAAACGTTTTTCCTTATGAGGTGCACACGCTCGGCTACCAGGAATCTGCCTTTTTTTCATATTTTAAGGTTAATTATCAAGCCTTGAACAGACATGGAGTGTAAAATGGGAGAACGTCACATGTCACCACCTCCTAGTCTATATAAGTTTATGAGCGAGTCCTGACGGAAAAGAACAAATTTCCTTGGAGAGCGTTGAATTATATCTGACAGTTGCCATTGCAGTGATCTTCAAAAAAGTGCAGGGATCAATTTTCAATTATTGGGACGGGCATACTGTCAGACCGATTTCATCTTAGAACTATTAATTTTCTGATTCATCATCTTTAACTTTTTTATGACTGGCTCTTCATAGAAGTCTGAGTTTTCGAGAAAAACAGGTAACGGACACATAACATTTCTAACTTCGATCCAAAGTACGGAGTGATTAGGTGGTTTCCCGCTTCAAGACAAGCCGCATCTGAAGTTGTTCAACTTTCAATTCCAGACAACAGTACCAATTGTGCTTCATTCTGGAACTGATATCATTAACCGACGTTTTCAAATCATCTGGTATCCCAATTTCAGGCAATCCCCTTCCGGCCTCCTCATATCAACCATTATTTCTTAATATCGTCTATTCCATCTGCGTATCACGTGAGCTACAAAAACAATTAAAGAGTGCGCATAGTTGAAAGCTAGCACACAGGTGAATGTATCGTCAAAGAACCGCGTTTACCCAACTGACGGCGATAAATCACATTAAAATGTCTTACCTGTTCACCAGTTACGGCCATCCACTTATCATATTCATACAATTAAAGCTCAGCATATGTAAAACACGTACCTTCCAACTTAGCTTTCGACTACCATGAGACGTTTTCATTCGAGTTCCGTTTTTCCGTCGCTTCCTTGTCGTCCACTGTGGGCTGCATTATCATTCGAAGGCGCGACATTCTGTTTTACTCATTTTCAGATGGGAGCAGACCTCGTTATGGGGGAATTTGATTTACAATAATCAGGTATGCCTGGCCTTTCTAGGTACATCTAATTGTCTCGTTCATATTTCGAGTTTACAATTGCTTTATTTTTCACTTATACTATGTATATTTTTCACTTCCAGCTCAGTCATTTCTTGATGCCAATTTTCTTTTCTTTTTTTGTAATTATCTTGTAAAAAAGAAAATAAAAACTGAATTTTGTTTCAAAATTGTTTTCATTCAAATAATTTATTTGAAAAAGTATATATGTCAAATTATAAACCCTTTAGTATAGAGTTTTTGAACTCGATCTGGGCAGTACGTGATCCAAGTTTAAAATTATGTTGAATTCCAACCCAAACTACATCACTTTTGTTGCCAACTTCACCTCTTAAGGATATGAATTTCGTGAAATAAGTTCTTTCAGAACAGTTTATGGATAATTAGCAAACAAAATGTTAATGCAATTTTCTATTATTCACACCTTCACACAGCAAGGACCATTTCGTCTTGCTTACCGAGACCAAAGGACAGGATTTTTCTCGAAAACCAAGGAGCATATAGCATCACATGCGGGGACTGTGATGAGCAATATATTGGCCAGACGAATCGGAGAATGCCAGCTAGAGTGCAGGAGCACAAAAATAGCATAAGGACAAAACAAACATCTTCCGCCCTCTTTAAACACCACCACCAGACGGGTCACAAAATAAATTTCGAGGCAGCAAAGCAAATAGCGCAGGTGAACCATTTCAGAACACGCCAAATTAGGGAAGGCATCGAGATAGAAAAACATGAAGAAATAAACAAAAGAGACGTTTCTCAAAATATACCAAATGTCTGGAGGGCCCCCATCAACAAAAAGAAAAACAGTTCAGGAAATGGTCCGGAACTGTTGGATGCAGGTCACCAAAAACCAGACCGACCGTTACTACCTGAACAGTCATTAGCCAAAGGTCCGACAGCCATAATCAATCCGACGGCTGGGGGAGCAAATCATATCGGCTACAATTTACGAGCGAGAAATCTTTTAAAAACTGGCAGAAGTTTTTCAAACAACAGTTGCTAGCACCAAGTAGGAGCAGTAACATTCTTGAAAATGCCAACCGAGATGTTGGCGAAACGTCGAAAGTCAATACCAATATTGGGTACCTAGTTTTCTATGACCACATTGAAAATGATGAAACACTACTGCTCGATAAAGGAAAGTACTTTACGAAAGTGAAGCTGTAGGAGACATTATATATTGAAGATAACTGGTCGATACCCACTTAATGAAAATCCAAATTGAAAAGACTTATACAGTATCCTGTGAGCTGTTCACAACTGCTTCTTCGGGCAAATAAGAATTTGCTTGAAGAAGCTATTGTAAAGCGGAACACGTATTTTGTAAACATTACTGAAGTGACATTATCTGTGATTACTAATACTATCAATTACAAACATTTGACTCAAGAGTTGAGTTCTGCTCAGAAAATGGAGGAAATGAACCCCACTTCAGTTGCCACCTGATATTCCGGACCAATCTTCGATCTGTTCGGGATCGATTTAAAAGAAAAATCTGCATATCTAGTTCTACTTTTTCCAATTCAAGGTAAAAATGAATCGGATCCAACTGTACCTTCAGAGTAACACATTGTATTTCACTTCTGAAAAAACAGATATGAAAACTGTACTTTGGAGCAAGAAACACTAATGATATAGTTCTTGAAAGTCAAATTGTTCTGAAAATTGTTCGTTTCCGTTAACCAGCTGACGACTCGGCTGACGAACGTCAACCTTCAGAAGTCGAAACTTGTGCGAGCAATGGATAAACGAGGCCTACCTTTTAACGTGCGATTACCCAGCACGGTGGCCTGGCGGGGATTCGAACCCTGGTCTTTCGCTTGAAAGGCGAATGTGCTAACCTCTACACTACCGAGAATAAAAGCATACCTTGAAAAATTAAAATAATTAGAAATGTATTTTTCAGAAGTCTACCAATTCTTCCATTAATGGGACACTGGACATCACCGCCAACGTATCAGGCGATTCTCTTTCAGGATTCATAATATTCAAAGATCGTCCGGTGCGAAAGAATGCAAAAGGACGAGGGGAGTGTAAGAATAGCGAGAACATCCCGTCGAGTGGTGGACAAAGGGTCCAGTGGCCTGGAAGCAACTTTGATCTTGAAACGAAATTGCAATTTTCAAACGGTCACCGCAACGCATCCAGAAATACCGAATATTATATTGGAAACTAGGATGGGGTATTTAATTCCGTAGTCTCGGTCCCACCCTTCCAACAGCCTTGATGGAAGGATCCCACAGGTGTTCGTATTATGTTCGAGAGTTTTGTGAGAAATATTTGTGGATATTGAAAAATACAAGAGAAGAATTGATATGGTAGCCATTCTTGTACACTTCATGTTTTTGATAGATCAGAAATAATACTAATCTACTACTAATCTAAAACTCAAAGAGGAACTCATTGATCAGATGGTATAAATGTTTTTGAAAATGATTTTTAGTTTTAGTTGTACACAGTAAAAACTGAAGAACCCATGACAAGGTGCTGTTACATATTAGCTTGAGTAAGAGAAGTGAATTCCGACCATTGGACCTTGAGTATCATTGAAAAATCACAATAAACATCAGTCTTTGCCACTCAAAATACTTCCATTCACAATCATTCAAAAATGTGCTTGTTTCTTACTTACTAAACCCACCAACACGAATCAGGTAATAAATTTTCAGACCTATTTCGAAACTTTCCAAACTCATCTTCTTGTATCCAAAACGTCATTCTTTCCATCAAAATTCACGAAGTGTTGGAATCTCCGCTAACGTTTACTTTCCAAAGCTGGCATGAAAAACAAGCTGAAACAATATTATTAACAGTTATGAAAAAATCTATAAACACTTTCTTCATGAAAACACCATCACTCAGTTTTCAAAAAGAAACTGTTCTCATCTAATACACTGTCGCTCATCATGGGCAGTCCATTTCTATTGTTCGAAATGCCGTCAAAATTTCAGTGAGAAATCCAAGTATTGTATGCAGCAATCCCCCTTACACAACTGAGCTTTGTGAAATATTATTCTTATAACATTTGTTGGGAGCATCATGAAATTGGTCTATTCCCAATTCTCAGTTGAAACGTAATGTATTGAAATTAATCTTACAAATGTTCATCTCTTGTTTCAAATGATTGTGAATAAAGTAGTATACAAACTTTTTCTGACCTCTTTTGAAATTTTTCCATCCCTTCGTCTCTCAATCAAAATGTTATTCTACTCGACGGAATTTATTCCTGGATTTCAGAAAGTATATACTTCCATAGCTGTAGTAAATCTTATATGTGATATTTTGTACCAAACACCGTCTACTCCGACCGATGTCCTTCAGCAAGTAGACCTCATTCATAACTTCCTACGCCAGGCGTCCTCGATATCTTTTGAAGACTATACCCCTTGATGGAAAACAAAATTTTGCGTACTCCCTTCTTGGGAGCGGGGGGTATGGCGAGGGGAGTTCAGTTGAATTTAAAACACCTTTTCACATCAAAAACAATAAATTTGAAAATATATTTCAAACAATTTACAAAAATGATGAGAAAGATGAGCTCCTTCCTTTTTACATAGTCCATCAGTTTTTAGCCCAACCTTTGTTAAATACAACCGCAAATAGTCCTCAGCATTGAGTTTGTTTATGGACTCACGTTTTATGTAAGTTGAGCTGGAAAATCCTCTTTCATATAGGTAAGGTTAGGTCAGAAGTGAGTGGGTCTGTTCGGCCCTCCACTGCAACCAACAAGGGTTTATTGTGGCTCAAACCTATTCAAACTCGACCAAATAAACCCACCTTCTTAACGAAGCCGATTAGTTTGTATGGTGAGTGATCTTTCAGGTCAGATGGTAAGAGTGAAGCCTTGCCAAACTCTGAAAACCTGATTCGGTCCGCAGCGGGGCAGGCACAAATTATGTGCTCTGCTGTTTCATCATTTTCCAGACAGATACGACACAGGCTGTCTTCTGACAGTCCGATTCTCTGCATATGATGATTCAAATGACAGTGACCTGTGAGAATGCCAGTTAGACATCGTAGTTCGTCCCTACTGTAGTCCAACAACTGTTTGGTTTCCGACTTCGAAGGGTGAATAAACGCCTTGGAATGAGCCAATCCTGGAAGACTTTGCCAGAAGTCCATAAATCTTCTTGCCATCTAGGTATTCAATGTTTGTTTGGCAAAGCCTAAGGCGATGCCAATGACAGGTTCTGGTCCGATGGAGCTGCTTGCAGCACCCTCCTTTGCAAGGGAGTCAGCAGCCTCATTGCCTTCCAGTCCAGTATGGCCCGGACTCCAGACCAGAGACAATTTGTTAAATCTTCCTATTGAGGAGAGTCGTTTTTGGCAATTTGTTACCAGTTTGGACGTTGATCGGTAAGAGCCAATGGCTTTCAGCGCCGCTGAGAATATTTTTATTGACTTGTGTGTGAGGTTGGATTCTGCCAATTTCTCCGCACACAGTTCAATAGCATAAATTTACGCTTGAAATACGGTCGCATAGGTCCCTAGGCAGGTTGATATCTCTGTCCTGGGTTTGCGACTGAAAACACCTGCACCGGAACCAGACTCGGGAAAAGAACTGTATAAGGCAGTTCATAGTTTACAGTTGGAGTCATAATGTCAGAGGTCATTCCCAGAATGCTGTGACTTCTAGTGTCAGCCAGCAGTCTAGTATACTCTGCATTAGATTGTTTTGTGCAATTAGCGATATGCACAAGTCTGTATGCAGTCCATCTAGCCTCTCTCTCCAGAAAAATGTGGAGAGGAGGTAGATCTAGAAGGATCTCCATGGCCGCTGACGGTGTGGTACTGATGGCACCACAGATAGCCAAACAGGCCTGTCTCTGTAAGCCAGAGAGCTTTGCCTGAGCCGTTTTCTGAGAAGCCTTCGGCCACCAGGCAATTGCCCCATAGGTAATCGTTGGTCTGACAATAGTCACATAAATCCAATGAATTTGTTTGGGACCTAAACCCCAAGATTTACCACAAATCCTTCGACAAGTCCATAGGGACAGTTTGGCTTTGTGTAAAACTTTCTCCAAGTGGGCGTTCCAGGTGAGTTTTTTATCAAGGACAATGCCAAGATATTTCACCTCTGTTCCAAATGGAATGACCTCACCATTGAGAGAATGTGGCGTTAAATCATCCAATTTTCTCCTCCTGGTGAAGGGGATTATCACAGTTTTGCTGGGGTTTACAGACATCTGCTCCCTCTGGCACCAACCGTGAACAACATCCATCGTGCTTTGAAGGATATTACAAGCTACCCTTCCCGACGTGGACCTTGCCAAAATGACAAGGTCATCTGCATAATCTTGCAGATCTACTTGTCTTCTTTCGAGGGCATTAAGCAGACTGTCCACCAGGAGTGACCACAGAAGAGGAGATAGTACCCCACCTTGAGGGCAGCCCCTGGTGACCCTGAACTCAATGGCCTCGTCTTGAAGAGTCGTAGTTGTAATTCTGTTTACCAACATGGCATAGATCCAACCCGTTATGGTTGTTTCTATGCCCCTTTCAGTCAGGGCTGATCATATAGATTTAGGTAGTGCATTGTCAAATGCTCCTTCAATATCGAGAAATGCGGCAACCGCAATCTCCTTGTTATCAAGGGATTGGGAAATTTTCTCTATGAGGTTAGTTAGTGCTGAATCTGTCGATTTGCCAGTTTGATAAGCATACTGGTGGTTATTCAGGGGGGCTGAAGATAAAGCCACCTTCCTGGTATGTTCGTCCAGTATCCTCTCAAGTCCTTTCAACAGGAAGGATGTAAGGCTGATTGGTCGTACCGATTCAGGGTGTGGGTCTTTCCGACCCACTTTAGGTATGTATACCACCCTTGCTGCCAACCAACTGGGTGGTATATAGTTCCACGCCAGACTTGCTCTATACAATTTTATGAGAATGGGTAGAATTATTTCCAGTCCGTTTTGAAGCAAAGCTGGAAATATGCCGTCCTCTCCAGGAGATTTGAAGGGCTGAAACGACTTAATAGCCCATTCAACTGCCGGTGCTGTGATAACCTTCTTGACGACCTCCCAGTCGTTCTTTTTAGGGCGTTTAGCGCCTTCAAAAGGGGGAGGTCCGTTGTTATCAAGAGTCAGACTTCCAGGAGAGTGGTTTTCTATTAAAAGCTCTAACGTTTCTCTTCTAGAGGTCGTGAAAGTTCCATCGGGTCGTTCCAGCGACCCAATTTCAGCAGTCGGCTCTCTAGAGAGAATCTTGTGAATGTTTGTGCTGCGAGGTAAATCAGAGATACTCTCACAGAACTTCCTCCAAGACTCCCGTTTTGCCTTCCTGATTTCCTTGTTATATGTTGTTAGAGTAGTTTTATAAAGCTCCCAGTTACCTGACTCTTTAGCTCGATTGAATAATCGTCGAACTTCTTTTCTTTGTTTTTCAAGGCTTTTGTTCCACCAAGAAGAGTTATGGTTATCTCTTTTTGTTCTCAGTGGACAGTTCTCGTGATAGGATAAGATCACTGCTTCGCGAATTTGCTCCGCTACTGTGTCTATACCATCACAACTGTGAATAGTAATGGATCCGTCCTCAAGGTATGATTGGAGGGAGTTTTTATAACCACTCCAATCAGTAGATTTTGAGTCACGATATTCCACTGCTGGTCTTGGACCTGTTTCAATATTGAAAAGAATATATCTGTGATCTGAACAAGAAGGTTCAGTAGATACAGTCCAATGGTGTATCTTGTTGCTCAGATAATGTGAGCTGATGGTTAAGTCTAATACCTCCTGCCTATTGCTAGTAACAAAAGTTGGTTCCGAGCCCTCATTAATTACAGACAACCCCTCCCCTAGTATATAATCAAAGAGTAACTCACCTCTATGGTTGATATTCGTGCTGCCCCACGCTGTATGGTGTGAATTGGCGTCACATCCCATTACAAATCGTAGTCTGTTCCTTTTGCTGTAGTCGATAAGTCGTCTTGCATTTGGATGGCTACCACGTCTTGGGTGCAGAAGCCTGTAAGCAAAAAATAATTTATATCCTTCCTGATGACTAGACATGCTCTGGGTTTAACCCCTGGGCACGCTATTACCTCACCAGGAATGTTGCTCAGTCCGTTTACTCGGCCTGTATTTCCTGTCCAAGGTTCCTGCAGGAAAGCAAGGTCGATTAATTCGTCCTTGAAGTTTTTACCAAGGACGTATGAAGCGGCCTTGGCATGTTGCAAGTTTGCCTGCAAACACTTGAAAGTGACAGAGCGTTCTTGCAAACTAGGACTCCTCGACCCTAGGAGAGAGAGAGGGTGGAGGATCACTAACGACACCTCCACCCACCCCTCCCAGGATCGAGGGATGGTTTGGCTCTGAAGACGGGGGGAGGACACCTACCGTCACTGAGTTGCCGGCTGGTTTCTTGGATCCCTTTGACGAGACGATTTCCGTCTTCGCTTTCGAGGAGCCAAGTCCAGTCTTTTTCCCTAGTTTTCTGGAAGAGACGTTAACCGTCTTCGTCCCCTGAGAACCAGCTGGTTTCCCAGCCTTGGGATGGGTACGTGCCGGTGGTTTATCCCTATGTTTGAGTGGGGGTTTAATTGTTCTCCTCCCCATAGAAGGATTGCCACTCGGCCCCGCTTTTTCTACTCTAACAGGTGCATCAGAGTGACTCGATTGAGTAGATGTCTGCTGGGAGGGTGCCCAGGTTTTAGGGCGGAATAACACCTGCCCAAAACCAAAATGTGGTCTGAAACCCATCTCCGCCAGCGCGGCCATGGATCCATCATCAACAGCGAAGGTCCATGTTTGGCCAGGGCCTGAGTTTTCCTTGTGAAGAATATTCCACTCCAAGGTTGACAGACCGTGGTTCATTTTTCTCAATCTAGTGAGGACCTGGTCGGAGGTCAGTCTGTGACTTCCTCCGTCAGGTAAGTGAGCGACACAGATGTGTGGCTTTGGAAGTTGATCCCCTGTGACGCATTTCAGAGAAGCGCCTTCCCACGGCTGCAGGGTATATACTACACCCACAAGCCAGTCGGCGCTGTTCCGATCCTCACAGGCGACCAGTAACCAGCCAGGCCGAAATGTGCAGCTCTGGAACTGTACCTGTGGCCCATCATCTGGAATATTCTCTACAGCCGACAAGATAGCCCCCTGCAGAGATTCCAGTTGGTTGGCCTTCAATAAGGTGGTCGGATAATCAAGGTGCAAGATTCCCACCTTGATGCCCGAAACAACCTTTCCATAAGAGGGTTTTTGCACGTCAGATACACCTGACGATGCCTTGGATTCTACCGTGCAGGGCTTTTTCGCCTCTGGTTTCGGTGAATCGTCATTTGAGCGCAAACGTTTACTAATCTGCTCAGGGGGGGTTTGTTCCTCCTCCCGAGACGGATTCTGCAGACACCGCTCAAGGATTTGGTGCAAGGCGGTTTCATAAGGTACTCCGCTCTTGAGGAGACGACTGAATTGTTTCCTGGCTGCACCACTTTGCCAATTTCTAGGTTTCGGTATTGTTTCAGGAGTTGGAGAGTTAAGAAGCTCTCGCTCCTGATCTGAAGTTACAGGGAGGTCAGTTGGAGTCGTATGCTCGACATCCATCTCCTCTGTAGACTCAAGGTCAGATAAGTTTTGAGATACTGTGTCCATGAAAGTCCCACGAGTAGCTAGGGAAGACAAGTCCATCACGGCAGAGCCCCGCATTACCGTGACAAGGCAGTAATACGACGAGAGGGCGCCCGGTGTCTCGAAGGTTCCGTTAAAGACAACTGATGGGCTCAGTGTCATTCATCCTGTCGGTACGGATACACACACCTTAGGATTAAGCCATCGTTGGAATGCTTTCGGTTAGGGGATAACAGAACCACAAGTGATTCTGTCATTCCCATATCCAGCGGTGCTACGAGGAAGCAGACATCCGATGGCCCCCACATCCCAAGCCAATGCACCCACAGAGTAGTAGGCACAGTAGCTCAGGCAGTGAGGGACGAACAAAGACGTCCAACCCCGCATATAGGTGTGTGGTTGAAAATCCAATGAGAATTTTCACAGCTATACTGGCAAGTTCTTGGTACTCCTTCCCAACACCGATCCAAAATCTAACAATGTAGCACTCGAAGACTATTTTTCAACTTCGTATCACGTGATAGTTCAACCAGTTGTTTCTTGTGGAATGTCGTCAGTCAGCTCAGAGTTCCACTAACATCAAACAAAAGTGGTCGCGAAGTCAACCCAACGTTTATCCTCGGAAAGTATTCTCTATTACTGGTTTTCAATGAGCTGAGGTTATGACCAAATAGAATTTCAAGGTCAGGAAAAGCAGATATGCTTCTGTAATTTTTTTTCTTTCGAAACTTCTGTCAATCTTTCAAAGTATTGCAGTTGTTGTTTTCCTTGTCATTTTCCTAGAGTGTCAGTTTGTTAATCATCGCGTTTGTTTTGTTTTCAATATCGTAAATATCAGAGACACTACCTTGCATATACTCATTCCAGATGTTTATTTTTCAAAAATGTCACCTAATTAAGCCAATTCCAAGACCCAATCAGAGTCTATGAGTACTGCAAAAAAAATGCAATTCTTTGTAGAGCTCAAGCACACGGTCCAGGATGTTTCCACGTGAAAACCAGCGAACTTCGGTGTGCGATAGCAAGTTCCTCATGAATACTACCCATACTGCGAGAAAGTATCATTAACTCGCGAAATGTTTTAAACAGTTTTGATGAATTTCAACAATTTTCAAAATCTTGTCGGGACCTTCTTTCAACTCATCAAGAACGACATATTTCTTATACAACCTACCAGATCAGTTATGTGACCACGCATGGCCTTAGCATCGTCCATACACACTGATACATAGTTTTTTCACTCAAGCTGGTTCCCGGAAAAAAATAATCCAAAAGTTTGAAAATGTCTCGTGCTTTTGTAGAAATATTTAGTGACTTACAAAATAAAAAATCCTCGAAAACGTAAGGATGAAACACATCTGTTGTTTCGTAAATTTGTATTGCAAACCATGGACTTCCTTGCATGTGTTGTTCTTTTGTGTTGCCTGTGCCATGTCACTGTTTCTCCGTGAAACTGTGTAATCTGACAGTAGTAGATTTTTATTCTATAACAACAGCTTCTTTTTCTCCAAACATGCAAGAAAGTCTCTCTAACGCAGCACAGAGAATAAGGTTTCCGCCTTTGGTGGGGTTTTTCCCAGACTTGGCAATCAGATGGCTAACTCATACGAAGCTTTTGGAGTGTTTTTATTTTTGTTTACGTCAGGAAATGTTTTATAATACCTTTCCTATTATAAAGATATTCCAAGAAACTTTTGGAATACTCTAAGTCTTCATTTACTGTATGACTATGTTGACTTTCAAAAAGACGTTTCAGAAGAGGAAAAGGCTCGTCTGAGCTTCCTGTCCAAATATATCAAAATTTTGAGTAGGATTCGTCATAGACCCTTTCTGTTTTCACACCTTGTTTTACTTTTTCAGGTTTTTCATTTTTACCATCGGATTGACAATTATAATATGGCCTACTTACATTTTGAGACGTTGATGGCCCAGAATGTTGATCGAGATCTTCATGAAATTTCGAGTAACTTGAGCACATTAATGTTCAATTAGATTTCATTATAATTATATTACCGTGCATGATTACACAAGGGGAAAAAATATAAATGGTTCAGTTTTTTATCACCTGCCCCGTGTACCACCAAGGGGTACGCGTATCATAATCCGAGAACCACTGCCCTACGCCATACCTCTGTAGCAGCATGGTTATTCGTGGGTTCGTCAACCATGAAACTTGGCATGCTTCGATGGGACAGAGAGAAATTATCTATATAGTCATTGAGGGATATAACCTAGGACCTCTCTATCATGAGCGAGGCACACAACCATGAGAGTCAAACCCCTCGCCAATACTCTTATGACTATATAGTCTGTAAATGTGTATTCCGAGATGATCGGAAGTTCCACTTCGACAACAGAAAATTAAATCAAATATCTCGAAAACTGTCGATATTTCCGACCGATGTTTCAGATGAGTGTTCATATCACTTGTCACTCCTTTCAGATAAGACAATGGATTTCGGAACAACCTGTATATTTTGTCATTATCACAGTTCCTTTATCATTTGTGAAATTGCAATCAATTGATTGATGAGTTGATTATACACTACCTCATTCAATGAAAAGTTCATTTCCGCACCAAATACCAAATCACCATTTGCATCAAACAAGCGGAAACAATGAATCGCAAATGAATTACATGGATAGAGAATAACTGAAGTAAGGAGAACGCTATGAGTCGCCGTCAGCAGAAGTTTGTTGAACCACAAAGAATACAAATGACACCATAACATCACTTCGATGTTTTTCCTCATATCATTTATAAAATGAAGTAGATCACGGGTCAGCAACCTTTTGAATCGAAGGAGTCTAAAATTAAATTTACAAAATTTCAAAGTTTTAGAGAGTCATAAAAATGTTTCTCACCAACAATGAATACTTGCATGAATAGAGTTTTTTGATAAAAAAATAGTCTATTTATCCATAAGAAATAGATTTATTATTTTGGTCCTAAGTTGTTTAAAGTTGCAAACACGACTCTAAAATTTGTTTTGTTTGTTGGCTTCTTACTATACTCGATCCGAAGATAGTCAACACTCCAAATGACAACTTCTTCTGGAAGACTATACCATGCGTTAAATATAAGTGACTCAACACTGATGCGTCACGTACAAACATTTCCGGAACTCCAATTTGTCCAACTTGCTTTTCAACTCTGTGAATTTTCCACTCCACACAGGTTTACTTTTCAAATCGTTCAATGGTATTTCTAGAGATCCAGTATCAACTCCAAATGGCTCAATATGGATTTCGTTAGTATTTGTGTTGAGATGTCTCACTATGAATGCTAGAGTGGTTTTGTTGGTTTCGAATTTCTGAAATCTGACAGCAAATTCATCTTTAATTTTTTTTTCTGTGGTGGAGTAATTTGTGCCGACAGTTGAACTGATTTATCGCGATATTGCTTCAGAAATTGGATATGGAGTAATTCACAGCTCTGAATATGTTCTCCAGAAGTAATTATTTTTTTTCGAACAAACCAATTCATTTACCAAATCATGGGCTGGATTTTCCTTTACTTGGAGTTTTAGATTCAGATCATTTGATTTTATTGTAATATTCACCATGAAGTTAAATTTTTGCAACCATTTCCGTTCTCTTTCAATTGAAGGTAATTGATGCCTTTCCCATTGAGGAATGTATTCATTTTATTCAAACACGAAGCAAATCAAATATTCATGGGGATGCTTGAAGACTGGCTTTAAATCAAATATTCTAAAAATGAACAATTTGTTCAGGCCAGCCTCAACTCACCTACACTGTAGGTTGACGGACTAACACCTATTAGAAAACAACTACTCCCCTGGCTAATACCACGAAGGGCATTGAATTACATCCAAACCGGTCTGCAAGTGTGTCCCGTCCCAATAATTGAAAATCAATTCTGGTGGTGTATCGCCAAGAGCATATGTGGAATTTTTTCTGTGAAGAATCCCACACTAACACCTGTTGGATGTAATTCAATGCCCTCCGTGGTATTAGCCAGGGGAGTAGTTGTTTTCTAATAGGTGTTAGTCCGTCAACCTACAGTGTAGGTGAGTTGAGGCTGGCCTGAACAAATTGTTCATTTTTAGAATATACGAAGCAAAACGTTTCAACATCTTGTCTTCGGGGGGTCATCGCACTTCATTGTGAAGAAGAATGATGAGTCTCCATCTCGTTAAGGAATTTTTGAAACCGACGATGCTATAGTGATTTCATGCAAATATATCTCATTTATGGTACTGGTGAAGGGTGTGGAACGCAGGCGTCAGCGACTAGGCTCCAATGGGCCTTTTCCGAAAACCACGGCATCTTCACTCACTCACCTCATGGCTGATACCGGTTCGATCCTCTTCACTTCGACCTTCTCATGAAGGTCAAAATATCCCTCCATTGCAAGAAGTGCAATTCATCTTCCTTGATAGTGGTGGCCCCGAAGACGTTTTGTCTGAGCCTGCTATATGTTCCACATTCGCCAAAGAAGTGGAGGGAGTCTTCCTCCTCTCCACATTCCGCGCACAGTTCTCCCAACTCTAAGTAGAGTCAGGTGTCTCCCGAGGTCGCAGTGTCTGGTTTGAACTCCCACTAATAGTCGGAGTTCTGCGGCTTAGCTTCAGTATCTTGACCGTCCTTGCACTGTCAGGTCCCGATATCATCTGATTTGACTATCAACAGGCTTCTCTAATCTTCTCAAATCCTTTCCCAATGACTCAATGGTCCACTCAATCAGTGCCGTTGTTACTAGTCTCCTTGTTATGCCGAGTGCGGGTTCAGGCCCGTAGTAGGGTTGCCCGGCCCCTTGCTTGACTTGCTGCTGGTCCGCCCACTCGTTTCCTTCTCCTGAACGATCTTATTATCTTCGAGGTATTCTAGCACGGCATTTCACATATTTTTTCCTCTGTTTTTTCCCGAGAGCAGTAGCAGTCCTAAAAGTTCTCCTTTTGGATCTTGGGAAGACATATACTTGGCATTAGGGGAACTTGTGCCGTGTCTTCCATGTTTCAAGACTCCTCTATAACAAGTGATAAGCCAGCTGAATGTCTTCCACCTCCGAATATGTTACATTGGAAGATATTTTATCTATCTATCTTGTACTGTACTGCGGTAAAAAAACGAGTATAAGTAGCTGAGAGATGGAAATGGTGCCCTATCCTCCTTATTCGATTCGAAATGATTTTTATGAAATGAATAATATTTGCGTATGAAACTAGAGAGCCGCAGCTTCACATCTAAAGAGCCGCATGATCCAATATAACTATAGATTGGAGTAATATTTTTGGATTTTCACTAGGATCCAAAACATAACAATGGATATTCAGACTATTCCTTTCTGACTCGTGAAATCTGGAATATAATAACCTAGAAAACTCCAAAAAAATCAAGTTTTCCCACATAACTCATTGATATTATCATCATTTCTTTGCGTTAAAACTTGGATCGTTAGGAACGGCTTTGAAATCATCTATTGCTATCCTTTCATAGGTTATTCTGTCTCTGGCTTCTCCTCCGAAGCCCTTTTGCCGTATCAAAAAAATCAAATCCTCTTCATTAACATTATTTTCCAAACTCAAGTCCGAGTTTACCTGATGTCAGTATGCCCTTATCAACAATTAAAGAATTGTTCAAACATCATCATAGCCTTTTATTGAGGTAGCATAATTTTCCTTCTCACTTTCGACAACATTTCTGGAGTTTCAATAAGACTCCTAGCAACTCTGGATAATTTCGAAGAGATAGCTCCGTAGATTTTTGCCTCTAAAGATTCAAGAGCAATTTTGGCGGATGTAGAAACCATATCTTCAGGGCCCCAAACCGTCTATCTTCTAAACTCCATCCACACATAAGTGTTTTATTTTGTAAATGACATCAGCATTAAAATTCATTTTTTCTAAATTTGGAGATGATATTAAATAGTACATTATATACCGCGGGACTGAAGTAGTACATTTAATCCTGAAGGTAAAGTTTATGGCCCGACCGCAGGGAGGGCCATAATTTACCTGAAGGATTAAATGTACTTCAGTCGCAAGGTATATACGATACTTTTCGTACTTCCGGTATGATTTTATTAATTATTTCAATAATTTCAATCAGTTTTTTCTCTCTTCAACTCATTTAATAAACTGTCTTTAAAATAAGTTACCATAGTAACATTGCGTTGTGACAGTTATAATTTAGAAACATTGTCATTACTAGTGTCATTGTAAAGAAACATTGTTATTGATAATTATTGGTATCATGAGTGAAGAAGGTGTATCTGATATTGATAAAAGAGCAGCCGAAGTAGGTGAAGAATTGTTACCACCGAAATCTAGAAAACTATACGAGCAGCAGTACGATGCTTTTAAAAAGTGGTGTCGCTTAAAAAATGTGAGACAACCTACTGAAAATGCGCTGTTAGTCTACTTCGATGATAAATCAAAAGCGGTTTGTGCCTCAACTCTCTGGGCACATTACTCAATGCTGAAATCGGTTATTAACATTAGAGAAGATATTGATATAAGTAAATTTCCAAAATTATTAGCTTTTTTGAAGAGAAGAAATGAAATTACCATTCTAATTAATTATATTTTTCAATAAAATATCCCTTAAATTCGTTTGTTTGTGATTTAATCGTTCCGGGAGTTTCGTCAATATTTAATCCCGGAGGGATTAAATGTGACACTTTAGTACCTGTCACAAGGGAGTGAAGTTGTCACTTTAGGCCCGGAAGTACGAAAAATATATTGAAAATTGGAAATACTTCCCCTTAGCGACGTTTCGGGGGCTAGTCTGCTATATCCGATTTTAATATATATTTTCATATAATCTCCAAATTTGAAAAATCCGTAATTACGTAACTGACAAAATAGCCGATTTTCCTTCTTTTTATAATATTGCAATTACGTATCGGGGTAAATATACCATTTTGTCCTAGGGAACAGATACTATAAGAGTCATCGGAAATGAGTAAGCCTCTGAAGAAGCTGGCCACTCGCGCTAGCGAAACGTAAGGAAGAAAGTCCAAAGAACGACGGCCTTCAAGCCCGAAGAAAAGTAGTTATACAGATATTATAAGAGTTTGAAGTTTTTTTTTTATTTCTGGGGGAGAGAAAACATTCAAAAATGAATTTCAGGACATTTAAAACTCATGAAAAACATAAGAAAATATTGAACTCAACACTGTTCACATTCAAAATACGAAAATCACTACTAAGTCCATGTATCTGTTCGGTTTGGTTTGTGTTGATAGTTCATTGTGCCGTTGAAATAGGCACAATCCAATAAAAAAATTATCCTGAAATGCAAGGAACTCTTATATTATACATAGTTATACTTGTTGAGGTATTCTGACAAGTTTGATCCAAATGGACTGTTCACATTCTTGGAATTACAAGAAAAAAGATGTTCTTCTGAAAAAAAATATTTCAGGCAATGACAAACAGTTCTATTTGGAATTAGTTATTTCATTTTTCAATCATATAATTGTGGGAAAAGCAGAACCGCTTTCCAACATATTCAAATCGGTTGGACATGCATAATGACCATAGTAAAGCGTTTCAAGTGCATTAAATAATACATTCATTACGACATGCAACGTACATTACAATGTTACAATGATTCAAATTAGTGTGATTGAATAAACCGTACCCCAGTTATAGCTCGTATCACGGGTAAAAACCTTCACAGCCATTATAATGTTCATCCAATTATAGAGTTGTAGCCACCAATGGAGACGAAATTGTAATTCGTCACTTATTTCTAATACGAAATGTTAGTAGAGGTTGTATCTGCAAAATAGATACCTCACAGGGTTTTGTTGAAATCCATTGTTCGATTGTCATCATATAAGTGATTTAGAGATAAATAAAAGTGAATTCAAGCAAGAGAACTCAACCGAATAACTTCAGTCAACTTGGGAAATGGTGGTTGACAGGCTTCCTTGCTGAGTAGTAATGGTCCGGGCACCCAAGGCCGACAAATTGTATTCTGAATATTGACATATTCAAAAAGTGGAAATCAAAGTTAAATTTGGAGGTGGTGACTAGGCGCAGGTGCCTGATTTATAACAGCTTATTTGTTTCGTGAGTTGTTCAAATTCAACATCTGTTGAAATAAATGAGCGTTTCATCATTAATACTGAAAAAGTGGTGAAAACTATTTTAAGAAACGTAAAAAGAAATAATTTCGAAACTTCCACAAATAACAATGTCAATCAAGAAATGGCATTTGACTGAGCATGCGCACATGTGAGTAACTTGTGAATTCTTAAGCGAAAGTTGAAACGTGAGAACTTTTCAAGTTGCCAAATAAGTACTTGGTCTGAATGCCCTCATTTGAATCGTGTTGAACCAATTTCAATCTCAGTTGATTTATTTATGAGTTAAGTTGGCTTGCTTTGATCCACCTCGAGTTAGAGAAGTTTTCAAAATGAATATTACGTATTATTCATATCTATATGAAGAAGGCAAATATTCACATTCCTATCCGAAACTAATAGAATTGGCAGATACTTGATCCAAATCTATGATACAATGTGGATAAACACTATGAAACACGTCCAGCAGATTTGTAAACTGTCAAGTGAAAATCACACAATAATATGTTTTTCGATTAACTGCAGACTAGTAAAAACTCACCACCAGAGAGAACGAAAATAGAGATATCGATAACAAATTATCTATTCGAGTGGAAGTTCCTCAAGTGTATGAGGCCGAGTTTCACCAACGACTTTAATCTCGATTTTGGAGGTGACTGATAGTTTTGATCCAAATGACGACCTCACCACAATAGTAAACTGGATTATCACGAGTAATCCAGATCATTTCTAAGCTGGCCATTTTTTATTAGTTATCGAAATAACTTCGTACATACATCACAAAACTATTCGTAAAGTCAGGACATGATTTCTGAAATAGATGATAGACCTGGTCAACGGTGAAATTTTCTAATGGTAGCTCTACGACTGTTGTACAATCTTGCTCTCCAAAATGAAAGCAGTGATGAGGCAAATGAATTCATGGTGCGGCGTGAATATGTAGCCAACAAGATAGGAATAAATTATTGTTCCTCCATTTTATTTTTACCTAAAGAGGCACAGAAAAAATTCTTCAAAAAAAAATAGGGCAATGGGAATAATTCTCAATTATGTTGTGAAAAAAACAAAAATTCTCAGTGTTAAACAATCTATAATAATGAATACAATGATAATAATCCATAAAATCCTCAATAACTTATAACCAAGTCATTTTTTAAACATTATTACTTTCGTAAAATGATATTCATACCTATTTAACTAGAAGTTGTGAAACCATTTATATAAAAACAGTTAATAAAAAATTCAACAAAATAGTATTTTCCACAAAGGTCTCAGAATATATAATATTCTTCCAAGAAAAATAAAACGCAGTTAAAATACAAATATTTTCAAAAGATAGTGTAACTATTATGTCGTCAAGCATTTCTATTTGAAAAATAGTATGTGAAAAGTGAATTATGTATTCACTTAATGTGATGTAATTTAGCATATTTGGTAATTATAAAGTATTTTTATTATTATTACTATCTATTGTGATTTGGAGGAACAATGACACAATTAATTTTTTCTACGGCTATAACATTAAACTTATTTGTCTTAACTGTTTTTGATAGAACAATGAGGTACCTTGTATGTCTTCAATTTCATTTCCTCACCTGCATTGTCAAATTTTAAGCAATGACAGCTCCTATTACTCATTTGATTGTACCAAAATGGAAATGTTGAAAGACATTAATTTGAAATTCATATTATTTCGCTATTATGTGTTATAGCCATAGAAAAAGCATAGTGTATAACTCGCATGGAATGCTAATTCCCCAATCGTATGATTTGCAGCATTTGTGTCTCAGGCTGCAAACTCTCGTTACCATCATTCCATGCTCCTTTAACAATACACTACTTCTGCTGATGGTTTGTGTGGAAAAAACTACAGAAGTGGGAAACTTAACGACTTGTTCACCTTGAATTCTGGTTTGAAGGTTGGAAGCTAGGTATTATTGTTTTATAACAAAATTGGAGAATTGAGTGGAGAGTTGAGAAGATAGAAATGTCAATTATATTTAGTCTTATTCGTATTCTCTTATGTATATGTTTCAGTATATAGCTGTCAAGTAGAGACCGAGAACAACATTATTCCACTGATATTCTCACAGATTCAAGAATATTCAGTTTCGTTTGTTTCATATCCTTATTTGGGTTTGGTAGCGTAGGTACTCTATCCTTAGCCCATGTGTTTCTTTCGAAGGCCTCTCACTTGAGTTTACCAAAAACGAGTTCTAAACGATTTTTCCAATGTCCAAAGGAAGGTTGAAGTAGTTATGATATGCTTCATTCCCTTTACCGGATACGAATGGACAACTCTCGGAAACTCATGCGAAGTACGGGAAAGGACTCATCTTCAATTCTTAGACCAGGATAAAGAATGATAGTGAAACGTGAATTTTGAAAAGTATAGATTTCAGACATTCTTCCCACCAATCAGCTCCTCAACTCGTCTTTGGTAGTGAAAACTGGTCCACAAAAATTATTAATTTTCAATTCACCATTACCTACGAACATGGAATATATCGTCGTTATATGACTCACTATAAATCTGGTCTTATGGTTCACGAGTTCATCAAATGAACCGCAACATATGAATGACCCGAAACGAAATAAAAGTCACGTGAATGAATTTGTTTACTCTAATATAGATACCAGGTTGATTGAAAGAATATTTATGTGGTTTTATTTATGTTGAGTCATGACATTGTAGATCCGTATCGAACCTCGAAGCTGTTGAATGTAAATTTTAAATAACTCCTCTTGAATATCACAATGCTGCTTATGGATTCGAATCATTATTATCATTGCTGTCTGCGATGTTATCTGACCACACTGATACAATAAAGGATCATTTAGTATATCAATGGAACTTTGCTCAATGTTTGAGAAGACTGCTTTTCTAGCGTCTTGAACAAATAATATCGAATGAGAAACTGTGATGAAGAGATTAGTTCAAGATTGTTAAAACAAAGTTCAAAGATTTTAGTGAATGCGACTATAAAACTTCGGAGATCTTTCCAAAATATGAATTTGTTATTATGCCAAACATCCTTCTGCCGATTTTTTCCATAATCGATTGTTTCCTCTGAGTTAAAAGATCCAAAAATGTATTGAACGCGCAGTGAACGAAGTTTCAGTGGTGAATGACTTTCCTGTTAAAAAGTGACAAACCTGTCACAGATATACTGGGTATATAGTGGTTGAATGTAATGGAAACAGTTGGGAATATATCGTTATGGATATATTGGTATAATATTGTAAACGATGTATTTCTTGTGATGTCTGTTGATCGAATACACAAACCGACTACGTAATGCTGTAGGCATATTTTTCTGGGTGACCCTAGAGTTCAAATCGATTATGTGCAACCAAAAAATCAGGAGGACACCTCAAAGCACCAAGACCTCAAAAACATTAGCCGTCCCTTTATTCGCACAATGCCCTAAATCTGGACGCACTACTGAGATTGTTTGACAAGGGGAAATTAAAAATAAATCGTGAAAAAAAAGGAATTTGGATTACTAACACTGGTATCCTAGGTCAGAATATGAAATTACAATATCATATATTTCAGTTGGTTATTTCACTAAAATAAATGGTAATTTTGCAAAACAATGCGGAACAGGTGATGGAATGAAAATGTTGGAGTTGAATTAGATATGAAAACATTGATTTCAGCCTATTAGTTCTACAAAATAAACCCAACATGGGGGTCGAAACGTCAAATAACAGAAACGTCTCGCACACGGATCATTTACGAAAAGGCTATTATCCAATATACATCGTTTTCTATTGTTAACATGTTATCACTCAATATGACCAAATATAGTTGAATTGGTGATAACTAATCAAACTTGTATTGTATTGAATTGAACTGGCCGATACTTGATGAAAATCCTGATATAACAAAAAATATCACTATTGTAACTTACCATGTACTATTTTAAAATTGTTGAGTCGTTATCCAACAAGTAATCACCCAAAATATTCCTTAAATGCGAATTATTTCTGGAACTTTCATTGGGTTTTGAATATTTGACTCATGGGAAATTTTTCTTCAAAAATTAGCAACTGAGAAAAACTTGTAACTACAATTCGAGCTCAAGAATGATTAGTAAGGAATGTTTTTGCTACAGCTAGTTATTTTAAGGACAAATGTTATATTTGCTATTGCTCCTGTAGAAAGAAGTTGAATTCGTAGATGCAGTGGTTTTTGATAAAGGTTGATAATTAACAATATACTACCCTGATTGTGCCTTACTATAAAACCATCGACCTATGAAATATTAGGTGGCTTTTGTTGGTACAGAAGGTTTTCCATTGAAGCTGAGTTTCATTTATAATAATGAAAATATAATAAATCCTCTTGGGAATAGTGAATAATTGACAAGCATGTGTAAAGTTGTCTAGCAGAGTGGTTAAATGTGCAAACTCGAGGACCATAACCAGATATATGGATATAAACTCAAATAATTATTAAGGTGGTTTGAAGATGGGTGAACTTTCCTATTGAGAAAACACTAAAGGAATTACGGAAAGTCCCACACATCTGAATAAAAAAATCAAAATGGATTATTGATAACTTTTACAAAAATGCCGCCAAGATATCTTGTTAATCTACCACAGAATAGTTGGCAGGTCAATGGTGTCATAGTTAGGTACAGTCAAAGTACCTAACTATTGATATATAGTATATATTCCAGAAAACCCCAGAATAAAACCTGTTTCGGTTTGAATCTTCAAATAATTGTCTTTGTACGTTCCATAATTTTATTCTATCTGAAACATGTTTGAAAAATCAAATGATATCGTATAAATATCACATCGTGATTTCATACATTATGTTCACTCCTAGTCTCAGTTTATATTTTAGTTCAAATAATTTCTTTTACTTTAATTATAAGTTTTCATTTATCACACTGATTGGAGGTAGTTTTCTATTATTTCAAATGCTCGCGCTTCCTAACAGTTGAGGTGACACAAACACCCTCTACCGGGGAGCAAGTGAAAAAGACACATTCGCACCGACATTCAGTGTGTACGCTCTCGCAATTTTTCGAATCGCTTTTATTTACGCTATCGCTGTTTCTTGTTCGCTTACTTCGCTTACATAAAACCCGCAAACCATCCAAAGTACTACAACAAAGGTCACTTGAGTGGGATACCAGCAGCTGAGGAATCAACAGGTGAGTGTCTCTCTCAACTGCCGTTTTTTTTCTCAAATTCGAAATCACGCACTCGACAACTTTTTGGTACCTTCGAGCCAAGGATTAACTTATTCTACTCTCCAGTCAGTGTATTTAGTAATTTTCGAATCATATCCAATTTTCCAATCCTCAATTTCAAATCTGAATTATAATTTTTTCCATTCATAATTCAGTTCGCTTCTATTCATACAGTCCACAAATCGCGCAAAAAACATTCCGTTTTTTCTTGTTCGCTTCACTTCTAGGAACGGTCTGCACATAGACGTACGGAAGGGAATTTTACTTAATCATTGTAATAACTATTATTGAAATATTTTTCCGACAAAAATGACTAGTACAGTGAATAAGATAAAACAATATAAGGCCTTACGCCAAATGACAATTAATCAAATGTCCGAACTGAAAGGATTCGCTGATAGAGCTTGTAAAGATGATAAAACATCTAAAATTCAATTTAATATGATGTATCAAAATTTCGAAACGATTAATTCAGACTTTAAAAAACATCATCAATCTTTAATTACTTTGGTTGCTATTCAAGACGGTGAAGATTTGGAGGTTGAAGATGGTATTCGCAAATCTTTCGAATTTGATTCTTCATATGTTTATGCTATCTATTTGACTCTATTTGATAAGGTAGACGAGGCAAAGTCAGGTGATACTGATCAGTCCGAAACCAGCACGAAGTCATCTCGCCCAAACGTCAAATTGCCAAAGATTAACATACCAACATTTTCGGGAGATCTCACACGATTCAAAACTTTCAATGACATGTTCACTTCGGTCATTCACGAAAATCAGAGTCTATCGCGAATAGAAAAATTCAATTATTTATTATCATTTCTTGAAGGAGAAGCACTTGCTACTGTTCAACGCATTCAATTATCAGAGGATAATTATCAAATTGCCTATGCATTGTTGGTCTCAGAATACGATAATCCACGTATGACTGCATTCGCTCACTTGCAGGCTATCGATAATGCGCCAGTAATTACGAATTCCAAGAATCGCAAGGGTTATCGTGAACTAGTAAATACTTTCAGTGAAAATCTTGCTGCATTGAAAAATCAAGGCTTTAATGTTGAAGATTGGGACTTTCTATTATTTTTTTTGTTTTGTAAACATTTAGATGAAGATATATTGGCTAGGTTCGAAGCTGAAAGAAAAGGACCGCAAATCCCAACCTTTGAATCTATTAAAGAATTCGTAATCAAACATTGCAAATCATTAGATACAGCTAAATATACAGTTAGCGGTAAATCGTCTTCTCTTGTCAAATATGAAAATAAAAAAATATCCACTAATCACTCAAACCCGCACAGTCGAACAAAGCAATCATCTTCATTCTTTTCTAACACTAATAAACCCCAATGTATTTTATGCAAGGGTGGTCACAGTATTTACAAATGTTTCCAATTTTCCAGTAAGTCTCCCAATGAGCGCTTACAAATCACTAAACGAAATAAATGGTGTACAAATTGTCTTAGTAGCCAACATATTTCTAGGAATTGTCAATCTTCTAATACTTGTCGCTATTGCAATGGCTCTCATCACTCATATTTGCACATTGAAAATGAAAATTCTCCAATTGCCAAAAGAGAGGAAGCCACTGTTCACAACAATTCAGTAACAAATCAAAATCCTCCAATTTCCGAAGAAACGAACACGCTTCATTCAACCACTAATCCTATCGATATTATAGCTACCAATTCGCATTCAGCCGAACAAAAAACGAATTTTTGTGGAATTGTTTCTAGTTCTACCAAAGTTCTTTTATCGACCGTGCTTATCGACATTTCAGATGTTCATGGAAATTTTATAACAGTCCGAGGTTTATTAGACTGTGGATCGCAAACAAGCTATATTTCCAAAAAATGTTTTAACCGGCTAGGTTTGTCACGATTTGACTTATCACTTTCTATTCATGGGTTGAGTAATATGCAAGAGAAAACCACTTTCGGTGGAGTGAATTGTACTTTGAGACCAGTTGGTGAAACATTTCCAAAAATAAATATTGATGCATTTATACTTTCAAAGCTGTGTTCAGAAATGCCGCAAAAATTCATAAACATTTCTAACTTTTCTCATCTTGCGAATTTGAATTTAGCGGACCCGAATTTCAATAAACCTGGTTCTATCGATTTACTTCTTGGTGCAGAAGTATTTCCTTATATACTACAAGACGGACGTATAACAGGTGGTGTTATGGAACCTGTCGCTATCAATACCATTTTTGGATGGGTTATCATGGGAAAATTTGCTGAAAAGACAGCAATTTCAGAGAGCACTTCTCTACTCACATTGAGCAATAATAATGATTTGTTTTCACTAGACAGAACAATAAAAAAATTCTGGGAAATAGAGGAATTGCCAAAAACAACATTTTTGTCTCCAGAAGATATAAAATGTGAACAAATTTTTTATGATACGCACTCTCGAGATTCATCTGGTAGGTTTATTGTTACATTGCCTTTCAAAATTTCTCTTCCAAAATTTGATGTTGAAGAATCATATTCTCTAGCCTATCGTAGATTTTTATCTTTAGAAAAACGCCTAATCGCTAATCCATCTATTTATTCACAATATCGTGCGCAAATTAATGATTACTTGGATAATGATTACATGGAAATCATTTCTGAAAACGACAATCCCAAAAATTGCTATTACATTCCACATCACGCTGTGGTCAAGTCACAAAAAATTCGCATCGTCTATGATGCTTCGGCAAAGCTTTCTCAAGGAGTTTCCTCAAATGATTTTCTCCTTACCGGTCCGAAATTGCAGAAGGACATTGTTTCAATTTTATTAAATTTTCGACTCCACCGAATAGTTTTTTCATGTGATATCAAAAATATGTTTAATCAAATTTTGGTCAGTGAAACTCATCAAGATTTTCAACGAATTCTTTGGAGGTTCTCGCCGCAGGAACCTGTGAAGCAATTTAAATTCAAAAGAGTTTTATTCGGTCTCGCATGCTCTCCTTACCTGGCGAATAAAACAATCCAACAATTGGCTTCGAACGAAAAATTAAATTTTCCTATTGCTGCTGATATCCTTGAAAATGATATTTATGTCGACGACATTCTCTCAGGATGTTCAGAATATAAGGAGGCAATAAAAGCACGTAATGAACTTATCGATATTTTAAAACGTGGAGGTTTTGAACTAAGAAAATGGACTAGTAATTCTGCACAATTTTTGTCCGATTTGCCAAGATCCCATGTCTTGATGGATCCTTTGACTTTTGATTCAGATGATACTCTAAAAATTTTAGGATTGCAATGGAAACCAAGTACAGATGTTTTTTCGTATCATGTAGATTTATTGCAAAAGAAATGTACTAAACGTAGCATCTTATCAGATATCGCTAGAATATTCGACCCTTTGGGCTTCCTTAGTGCAATCACAATAGTATGCAAATGCCTTATGCAAACTTTATGGACGTTAGGACTCGACTGGGATGATTCTCCCCCCGGCCATATAGTTGAACATTGGTTACATTTCAAAGCCGAACTCTCCTTTCTACCGAAAATCAAAATCCCGCGACTTATATCATCAAATAATACGATGTGCAAATTAGAACTTCACGGTTTTTGTGACGCTTCGGAAAAGGCGTATGCATCAGTCATTCATGTAAGATCTCAAAATAACTCCGAAATCAACACATTTTTTGTTTTTGCAAAATCGAAAGTTGCACCGCTCAAAAGAATTTCGATTCCACGTTTGGAATTAGCTGCTGCTGCTTTACTCGCGGAGTCAATGTCCTACATTATTAAAGTATTTCAGAAGAATATTACATTTTCACAAACTTTCTGTTGGTCAGACTCTACTATCGCATTAACTTGGATTCGTTCCTCGCCTCACAAATGGAAAACATTCATTAGTAATAGAGTAGCAAAAATTCAAGAAAATATCGCTCCTCCATGTTGGAGATATATCCCATCACAAGAAAATCCCGCCGATTGCGCCTCCCGGGGTATTTTTCCTTCACAACTTTCAAATAATAACTTATGGTGGGCAGGCCCCCCTTGGTTACGTAATTCAAGAAATAATTGGCCAGCAGACAAATCATGTTCCGTTAAATCAAATGAGAATTTTTTCATGGAAGAAAGGACTACTTCATTCATGACGATTGTTAACGATAATTTTATAGACATGTTGATCAACAAATTCTCTTCTCTTTCAAAAATATTGAGAATCATTTCCTATGTAAATCGCTTTATAAACAATACTAAAAGTAACCATTCTCCAAAAAGAGATTCTTTGACTATTTATGAAATCGATAACGCTTTAACTTGTTGTGTGACATTTATTCAAAATGAATGTTTCTCAGAAATTATTTCATCAATCAATGATAAGAAACAAATTCCAAAGTCCTTTAGAAAACTCAACTGTTTTTTAGATTCAAAAAATATTCTACGCGTAGGAGGTCGCCTCACAAAGGCTAGCTTCTTATCTTTCGAACAGAAGCATCTCGCGGTTCTACCATGCAAACATCGTTTTACGAATCTTCTTATTGAGTATTTTCATAAAATATACCTGCATCCAGGTAATCAAACCTTACAATATTTGATAATGCAGCGTTTTTGGATTTTATCCCCGAGAAGGGCCATAAGACGTATATTATCATCTTGTCAAAAATGTTGGCGCCTCTCTCCACAACCTTATCAACCGCCTATGGGAGATTTACCCAAACTAAGAATTTCTCAGATCAAACCTTTTTCTTGTGTGGCAGTAGATTATGCTGGACCATTTTCAACTACTCTTGGAAAATTTCGAGGTGTTAAAAGTACGAAATCGTACATATGTATTTTTGTTTGCTTTGCCACAAAAGCAATTCATCTTGAATTAGCTTCGAATCTCTCGACTGATGCCTTTTTAGCAGCATTGAGGCGTTTTATCGCGCGCAGAGGACGTTGTAGCAAACTTTTTTCAGATTGTGGGACCAACTTTGTTGGGGCCAATAAAGAAATTGTCCTTCTGATGAAAAATGCTGTCGAATCAGAATCTATTGAATGGTCTTTTAATCCCCCTGCAGCTCCTCATTTCACCGGACTAGCAGAAGCAGGTGTTAAATCCGTAAAAACACATCTGAAACGAGTGATTGGTGAACAAGTTCTCACTTTCGAGGAACTGTATACCGTATTAGTACAAATCGAATCTCTGTTGAATTCCCGTCCATTATGTCCGCTCAGCTCTGATCCAAATGATTTGACTGTATTAACGCCAGGTCATTTTTTAACTCTTGAACCCCTTACAAATTTACCAGATCCGGACTTATCACACTTGAAATTGAACCATCTCAATAGGTGGCAGTTAATAATCATTCGAATGCAACAAGATTTTTGGGTGAGATGGCGCTCTGAATACCTGCATACCTTACAACAACGAGGAAAGTGGCTAGACCATGCTTCTCCTGTTCGTATTGGTACGTTGGTACTCATTAAAAATGAACTCATGCCTCCTCTCAAATGGAGTTTAGGAAAAATTTTGGAACTTCATCCGGGTTCAGATGGTGTTTCCAGAATTGCAACCGTTCTAACCAAAGGCGGCAAAATCAAGCGACCTCTGGTAAAGCTTTGTCCCTTACCGTCTCCCTCTATTGATCAATAAAAAATATATATATATATATATTTTGGTGGGCAGTCATTGTTCACTCCTAGTCTCAGTTTATATTTTAGTTCAAATAATTTCTTTTACTTTAATTATAAGTTTTCATTTATCACACTGATTGGAGGTAGTTTTCTATTATTTCAAATGCTCGCGCTTCCTAACAGTTGAGGTGACACAAACACCCTCTACCGGGGAGCAAGTGAAAAAGACACATTCGCACCGACATTCAGTGTGTACGCTCTCGCAATTTTTCGAATCGCTTTTATTTACGCTATCGCTGTTTCTTGTTCGCTTACTTCGCTTACATGAAACCCGCAAACCTTCCAAAGTACTACAACAAAGGTCACTTGAGTGGGATACCAGCAGCTGAGGAATCAACAGGTGAGTGTCTCTCTCAACTGCCGTTTTTTTTCTCAAATTCGAAATCACGCACTCGACAACACATTATAACAAATTATTTGATTTTTTCCTGGAGAATGAATGATTTCGGAAATGTCATTGTGTTCAAGTGTACCCAGTTTCATACTATTTTATAAATTCGAATATGATCGCTAGAATTATCCATGTATTTCATTCAGTTCTTGCACATCTGCATAGGTTCTGTTAAACAAAGAGCATGGAAGATTCACTTCGATACACCAAACCATTACCAAGTTTTCACACGTTTCTAGAATACAAAGTTTTAATTATACTTCTATTCATATTCCGAAAGTGTCACAAGCGTGCACTATATATACTCCTAGAGACAAAGAAGATGAACTGATAAGGGCAACCTTCCTAGAAACCGAAGTGTATACGTTGCATCAAAATTCTGGATTACTTCTCATTACGAAGAAGCCATTCTAAGGTCATTTTACGTTTTGAATTTTATAGATCACGTTTGACGGCCGCAAACGGCACTACAAACGACAAAACTCCCAAATGAGACTGGTTTTCTCATTCTGAATTTGTTTCCTTCACGTAATTGTGTTTCACGAGAAAACGGTACTGTACATGTCATTAATTAAATATGATTTATATACTTTACGTGGTACGAGAGATAATTTCGGACTACTTAAAGAGGTTTCCAAGTAGCGATTCGTACATTGCAAGTTAACTTTCATTTTAAATGGGATAAGTTACAATCGAACTGTAAAGGTTACACATATATACTAAGTGACAGTATTTTAGAGATTTTAGTTCCCATACAGATACTAAAATGCCATTCACTGCAAGTTCCGGTGAACTTATCAATAGAATATCTTGAAAAAATTCATAAAATCCTTTATATTTGTTTTTCGCTAGTACGCTCCTACTGTGTTAAACAATCCGGGGCTTAATTCTTGAGTCACGCGGATTTAATTTCATTCGAAAAGAATGGCTTAGAGGAAGCACTGCACCGTCGTATACAGATTTATCTCAAGGATGCAACCCTTGAGCTAGCCTCTCATTTTGAGAGATACATAGAAACAAAAAATTCAATTGATCTTCTTCACGTATATCTGGTCTGAATTAACTAATTTCAATGACCTTTTTGTACTTTGTCATTGCAACTTTCAATAGGCTTCAAGACTATAAGTGAGGTATTTTTTTTCCTTGGATCAAGCACAACTATCTCCTTCAAATGTTTTGTATCACATCGAAAACAATTTTTACAGCATGATTCTTTCTTCCAAAAAAGGTTCAATGACAAATCGGAAACCTTTTTTAGGAATACCTAAATATTCGATTAAACCATATAAGTGAGAAACAAAACTTTGTTTTCCCTATGCTATCTTAAATTTTCGAGAATCGTAATAATGGGCTCCGTAATTCACAACTCTTTCTCTATTCTATCACTCACACGAAATTAAATTAAATGAATCATTGGATTTTACTTCGAAGGAACAAGTTGTGGTAGACTGTAGAACAAGTTTATGACATAACTGATTTTCCAGTATCTGAAAAATGAGAATAACCACTATATTTTTGAATTTTTCCCCGTCACAACTTTCGAAATGGATGAAATAGAAAAAAAATTAAGCAGTTTGCGATACAACTATCTTGTTTTTCGTACCAAATGACATGACTGATGATTTTCCACATATTACGTGAACTCCTCTTGAAAGGCGCCCTGGAAAAATATAGCTCATGTGCTACTAAACGATTAGTATTTTTAGTTTTTCTGATTTCGATTATGGTTTATGTTTTTTTGGTAACCCCTACAATTTTGGGGATATTCCATTATGATTGATATTGTGTGCGTTCTGTTTATAGAATAAGTGGCTTCGTATGTTGCTGATGTTTGGTATGTTCAATGCATTATGAATTCCATTGGAATTTCCTCAGTTTTTTGAATACTCATTTCAATATCACCTAAATATCATAGCTGTGTATCTCATATCCTGAAATACACATCTCCATCAAACGCTATCTCACATAATTCAATTTCTTTCAGGGCGTACAAAGATCATTAATTCAAACATGAATGTCTGGATGGTGAACTCACTCGAGGGCTAATTACGCATACCAAACAATACTAGGTTAATCAGGCATATTCGAAAATCCGGCTAAAATGTCAAGCAGTGTCTGCGGTACAATTAGACTCGTAAAGGATGTAATTAGTAATTAAACACAATCAGACGTGAGTCTCTGCCTTAATCACGGCCAACTCCACTCAGCCAGCTGACAATCAGTGTGTTCTGCATAATTTCGTCGCTGATGGTAATAACGCAGCAGCTCCCAATTAATATCAATTAGGTATTCGTTGTCGTCCACAAATTGGTTATCATTTTATAGTTCCATAATTCATCTGTGTATTCAATATATTTGAATATACTTAATGAAGATCGAGAGGGTTGTGACAAATAATACAATGACTGAACTCGTTTTCATTTGGTCCCAAATAATTTTTTTAGAGGATTTTTTTCGTCACATTGAAAAATGTAAATTCCAAGTTATCAGTTGATAAGATCAATTCATCGACTGGAGTGATGATTTTCTGCTGCCGAAAAAAATGCACCAGAGCTATTGAGTAAGTAAATACAAATACATAATGGACTTTTATCTGCATGAGCCATCTTCGGGGTATATTGTCTTTCCAAAACTGGACAAACTCACAACTGTAGTGAATTCATTTCATGAGTCACAATTCACGTCGAAAAATGCATTGACATTTCACAGGAAAACCTCTGAATTATAGCGAAATAATTCAAGTCCAGAGTTTGATTTTATAGCTCAATGATTTGCATAATTATTGTGTTAAGAAATTCATCACAATGAATTTGAAAAAAGAAATGTGTGGCTCGTGTGGTTGGCGGTCTTCCTAAGGATTGTCCTCCAGTCTCTATGCTTGTTGCCATAAAAACAACACTATTTTTCTCCTCATAACACAAAATACTATTTATTTCATTTTATAGGGCCACTTCCAAAAGTTCTTGAATAATCCCAATAGCTGTTTACACAATCTCTCATCACAGAATATCTTGAGTTTCGGTTTCTTTGTGAAACTGAAAACAAGAAACTTGAGCAATTTTCAAGTCACTGCATAATATAGACTATTTTTTTCAGGAATGAGTGTCAGTTTAGAAAATTATCGCATCACTTTCATTCATTTTATAAATTCGAAACTTATATTTCAGTGAATAAAATTACATAGTCTGTTCTTGAAAGTGAAATGGAATGTTACTTTATGGATGAGAATGAATTGGAATGGAATAGATTGGGGCGGGATGGCTACGGAATGATATGAGAGGTGGACTTCTGAATATCAGACTGAATCTGTAGTAGTCACTCCACTGAAAGAATCGATTTATGTTCGAGATTGAACCTTTGGTATAAAAAAAGGACTACAGAGATTACTCCAACACAAAACTGATTTCACTCGAACTCGACGCGAGTTACGTTGGGAAAGTTAGCATCTTCGGGTAAGAAAAATGGTGAAGTTCAGGATATTCCGAGAAACAACATGTAGATAAAACAATGAGGAGGATGAAGATTATATTCATGGTAACCACACGTAGTGGAAACGGGGCATGTACTATATGTACACAATGATGGTTAGATCTAGAATTTTTGGCATAGTAGAAGAGGATGAAACAAATATATGCAACTGATTCACTCACGTGAATGTTTTGTGCTGCAGCTTGGAGTTTGCTCGTGGTAGAATCCGCTCGCCAACTATGCAAAATTATCAAGTAAATACTTATGGAAAAATTATTTTCAATTCAACGAAATAGTTACGATATCTTGCATCTTGATTGTGGCTATAATTCAATTTTCAAAGGAAATGAAGCGATTACACAGTTAGGAAATGATATAGTGAAAAAAATCCTGTTTGAAAGAATGATTTCAATGCGAAGAATCAATTTCTAATGAATAAATGAACAGCTACATCTCTATGGTGCGAATGTTCACAATAGGAAGTACAATTTTACTAGGACTAACCTTCGCTTGAAATTGAATTTCGGGTAACGCTAGCAAAGCCATCTATTGACCCGAAGCAAAACCATTCTCATTATCTCGTTGGTGGCAATGGGAATGGTAAAAGTATCGTTAGTTACCAAAAGAGCTGGATTGTGCGAAAAAAATTAGTCGTCAGAAGTGACTTCTAGGCAGTGTCAAGATTGACACTTCTTGGTGATCTATATCTGTGGTTTCCTCTTGTTCGATATTTCGGTTTCGAATCAGAACGATTATCCTGGGACGAAATGCGTTCATGTAAATATACAGACCAAACCATGCAGGCTATAATATCTGAGATATATAGGGTTATTGGAGTAAACCTCCACTTGTTCGTGTCGTGAACACTCCATTTGGATTTGTGAAGTGTTTGTTAAAGCGGTGCGACCGTGCAGGAATGGAAGAAACATCCCCTGCCACTGACAATCATTGAAATAAAGCCTCTTTATTACCACTATAATAGACACTACTTGGCCATTTCGGCATTTATCAGCGATATATGCTCATAATACAATGTACTTGGGAAAAAGATAGGATGGATTATTGCTATATATGCAAGGAGCTGAATTCCTGTACTTGAAGGAATTCAGCCGCTCTCTACAGTGATGGTATTTATGCAAAAGATACAATAGAGGAATGCGACGGAAATATGTCAGTGTGTTTCCAGTTTTCACGATTCAATAGGATCAATATTATTTGTTGAATGAATTACTACCGATATCCATAGCCTTTTGGTTTCTCCGATTTCAATTCTCTCCTTTAGATTTCAATGTTTCTATTTTCGTTCAGTTTTCCATTTGATGTATTCTTACGGATAACAATAGAGTGGTTTTATATGAAAAACCAATATCACCCAAAAATTCGAGAAAAATTTTTCAATGGGAAGAGTTCTTGAAATGTTCTTATCGTGAAATCCATGAAATTTATCGTGATGAAACAAAAGCTGTTTTTTCGCTCTAGGAATAATTACAGAGATCCTCAAATGATGGGCTTTTAAAATGAATATCACACCATGTGTTACCATTTTTTTTAAATATCATTAATGATAATGATTGGAATTCAAACTGAACTCATTCAAATCATTATTCACTCCTAGAATGAAAATGTACGAGCCAATAAGTATCAACGAGGTCTCACCTGTTTACGTGTTACTCTTTTCAGAAACAAGAATAAGGAGCGGAAGTTCATTTCAATCAGTTGGTTTTTCTTAGATTCCACTTATTTTATATATTACCTTGTAAACACAAGCCAGGGTGTCCAGAGGAAAAATCCTGATTTTAACGTTCAATATTGTTGTAAAGCTTTTGGCGACCTGATGAGTCATCGGTAGTGCATATATTATTGCAACGGTAGGAGAACCCAGAAAACCTGCTGGAAAGCATTACCATCCTTGAGTTTTGTTCAAGACTGAACTGTTTATTTTTATTAACGTTAGTGCTCGATTTTTTGGAATATTTTCCTTCTAAAATGATTTTCCCATTCAATGCACACGAATATGAGTTCAGGCTCTGTATTATCTAGGTATTATTCATTTATCAGAAATTTTTCATTAACAAAAAATTCCACTAATTCAGTACTGTTTTCATGCATGGATTCAGGCAGAAAAGCATGTATCAAGGCTGTACTCGTAAATAACAATTCACCTTGTTGATACTTCATTCAAAACCTGGTTTACTTTCCTCTTGTCGTCCTTTCATCTATTTTCTTTAGAAATTTCTATGTCTGTTGATCTTCCGAAATATTATCAATCGTTTCACCTCTGGCAATTAATTGTGGTTGACACATCGAGGACAAACTATCCACCCTTTTATTGTCAACTTAGGCGAATACGAGTTCTTATCTCTCCACACTTGGTTCACGCGATGTTCTCTGCACATAACTGGAGTTGCCCATCCATATAAGCCTGAAATGATATAATATTCGATACCGAACTAGCTAGTACACCTAAAAAAATAGTCTCCGGTGTTCAGTTTAATTTTTTTTCTATTCCAACGAGATCTTCCTATTCCACATTAAACGAAACACGATATAGAATACCATAACTGGAACAATGCATCATCACAATCTATGAGCTATGCTGGTTATATTTAATGAGCTCAGTGATGAATTAAAGCCTTTCAAGCATCCGATGCAGGAACGTTTGCTACAATTACCACAATGGGTACCTTGTACATTCGCGTTTCCCTAAAAGTTGCCAGAGATAAGTGGTGCCGCCTTTGGTACGTGGTGCAAGGCGAATCAGATAATAATAACGAGTTACCGTCCATTCACAAACCCATGCTTATAATTGTTGATTATTTTAATGACGTCTCGGTCGCTCAGAATCACACACAATGCCCACACAAAGGTATACAATTGTGTCGTCCATTTGCATTTATATTCTATTCAAGTGCGCAGACCAGATAAACATCACCAAAGACAGAGAGCGTTTTACGAATTAACAATCTCACCAGCTGTACGCTGGTCCTTAAGAATCTGAGGCGTACCTTCCAACACATGCTGAAATGGCCTTTCTTTATTTTTTACAGTTCGGTATTCAGGGGTGATTGAATCAGTAATCCTTCGATATTTGAATCTTGATATTGAATATTTATCTGGAATATATGATAAATGTAAATATTATCTTTCTTCTAGTTTTTTGGGTTCTCATCCTAACTTAACCTGTAAAAATAGAATTTCATGTGTCGAATCCATTGTTCGTGCGGACAAAAATATATCGGTGAAACGTCCAGACCTCTAGAGGTGCGAACAAGTGAACACAAGATGTACATCAATAACTGACAGATCAGTGGTTCTAAATTATCAGAACACATTCTCACTTCCAATGGAGATCATACAGTTGAATGGAATGACACTCAATTGATAGCAAGAGAGCAAAAGCAGAAGACGAAAGGTAAAGAAATCTGCTCTTATCATGCAGTCTGCGGATGCTTGCATCCTCAAACACTTCGGTTGATATGGATCGCACCTGGCTGCCACTCTTGAAAGACATATGTCAAAACTCAAATTTCTGACATTTACAAGAGCAAAGAACATAACAAATAAATTAGAGGAGAACATTTGTAAAAGTTTTGAAAACGGAAGCGGATTTGGTTTGCGGAACGTCAATGATAGGTACTTTGATAATAGTTCTTACACTTTTTTGATGGTCAAATTTCAGATATACCAAAAGTTGCTGACTAATTGAACGTGTTCCATTCAGAAGTAACGATTTTTTAATTACTGCAGCAACATCTTGCGGTAGAATGAAAATAAGCCTTTTAACACTTGTATAGATTCCAATATTAATTCCTATTTTTTCAGATTGTGGTAGGCGAAGAACTCAAAAAAAGGTAGAAGAAAGAATCCATCCACCACAAAATAATGACTTTAAAACAGTACTTGAATATTATCTTAATCAACTCAAATTCAAAATGTGAGTCTCCTCGATTAGAAATAGATTGAAATGAGATCAGAGCCCAGATTCTATTTCACGTATTCGATTATCGAATTGTTTAGAATATGCGTATATTTTCTGTACAGCTCATCAACAGTCACAGTCTGAGCTACTCGACAATCGAATTCGTGAAATAGAATCTGGGGGCAGGTGTCTAGATTTTTGTGTGTTACCTCAAAAACTTAAATGGATCATTTCCATCATCTTGAATAATAATCCTATCGAATATATGGAAATAATAATACTCATTCGACTCGAATAATATTCATCAATAGGAAGTTCAAAACTAATAATACTTTCTAACAGTTATCATATAATACATACTTTGAGCTCGAAGGAGCTCGAAGGGGTTTCAAGGAGAAAGGAGGTTCCGAGTCTAATTACCAAATAAAATGATTTCATCACAATTAGAAGGAAAGATCATTTCGGTTAATACTACGCAAAGATTCTAACATTATCTGAAAAAGAGGATTCATGTTGAGGTATGATGACAACTCGAGTTTTATACTCCTGAACTAACACAGTCGACCTATATGTTTTCTCTGCTTGTCTAAATACTGTGACTCTGTGAATTATTTCAACAGGTTGAATTATACCCAATTGTGTTTAATAACTCCTCAAAAAATGATTGAATATGGCAATGTTGATATTGAAAATTACTGAATTGTATTCATTCAAAAAGGCAATGCATTACACTGGATCACTTATCGACTCGCTAAGTCAAAGTCTACTGTCCTCTCTTATCTTCAGTATCAATGTTCCACTTTCAGTAGCACAGCAATTTCACCCTATCGCTGCTGAACAGATCGAACTTGTGGAACCCTTTGCTACGGAGTTATTTCCTTACAGTGATAGACATTTTTGAAAAATTGAAGTTTGATATAAATTCCTACCTTTTCTTTTTTGATTCTCGACACTTTGAATATTACGGGATTCCATTCATAATAATGATAATAATAATTGATCATATCCATCAACTCATCGGAAATTATGTTTCATGCTGCTAACTCAATCGAAAATAGAGGAAATATAAATAGAAGAGAAAAGTACAAAACTAGGGTCGAGAAGGCATGAATAATCATGAAGAAAGCACCATCTATGTTGATATTCAACATCATATAGTTACAATATTTGATGAACCTGAGGTACTACTTGATCGGAATTGATATCCCAGTTTGATTACAAGAGTTAGAAAAAATCTCATTTGAGTTTGGTAGGTAAGATATCGCCATTGGGATAAACAGAGTTGAACTGAAAAAGAAAGCATTATTAAAACTGAGTTCAAAATGGGTGTTTCCGTTAACCACCTGACTTCACCCTCAGAAGTTGAAATTTGTGAGAGCAATGGATTAACAAGTCCTTACCATTCGACGTGTGAATCTCAGCACGTTGGTCCCGAGACGGAAAATTGAAACCCGGTGTTTTGCTTGACAAGCCTTATTGTTCATATTTATTTTTCAGACACAAGGTTGAAATGATTTTTTCATCGAAAAGACATTCGAGAAATTTACTAAAACACCAGAACCTCATGAATGAGTCTGCGTTTTCAATTCCAACTTTTATTATTTTTCAAGATCAAAAATAAAAAAAAATATTACCGGATATTTTTGAAAAAATCTGATCACACCACTTTTTTCACGTCGTTCTGAAATAGTCCAAGTCAAAATTACGCCAAAATACGTCATTAAATGAATTATAGGGGAACAAGATTTGCTGGTCTATGATCCGATTAATTAAATTCTAATACTTCTATTGAAAATATGACTACACTTCTGAATTCAGCAGCTTTTGATTCATTATTGTCCTTATTTCCATAGGAATACGTATACTATCAAAAAAATTTTGATTTAAATTTAAAATGAAAAAATTAATAATATGTCATTTTATAACAAACATCAACAGAATTCAGACTACACCATTTTACCGAAAACTTTTTTATAATAAACAGATTTCGATGAATTTCTTAACAGTTATAAACCAAAATCTGCTGAAATCAGAGGAGTACTCAAGATTTAAAAATAAAGTTACCTTTTTCAACGTTAAACGCATTTCGACTTTATTTTGACATAAACCATATCAAAATTACGTGAATTCAGTGGTGTGGTGAAATTCAAGAAAGAAAAACGATATTTTTCTCAATTTTGTCATCAAGAAATAATAGAACTCCCTGAAAATGAAGACTCATTCATGGAATTTGGTGATTAAGTAGACCTCTCAAATGAAACTAAAAACATCACAATCGGTTGAGAAAAACATGTTTTATAAGGATGCTTCCATTTCAATTGGGCCACACGTATGTCTCTCTAAATGTTATATGGGTTCTGATAAAAGAAACTCATGGGTTCATTCAAACTCAACACTTAATCCAATTATGACTCTCAGGTTCGTTAATCAAAAATGACTTCCTGCAAGATAAATATTTGAAATATTGTGAAAATGATGCGTTTGAAGTGGATATAAAATGAATTGATTGGCGGGTATCAGCTTCGAATTATTTTCATTTTCATTTCAAATGATATCCAAACAACCATTCAACAACTGAGCCTTTATCAGAGAGAATGGAAATCTTTTGGATATTCCTCCGATGAGACAATTAAGACTAGGTTTGGGCATGGCCCAGCTCTTCAGGTTGACTGACAGTCATTCGATATCTGAAGTCAAGCAACGCCGAGCGCGGTTAGTACTTGGATGGGTGAACATACAGGGAAATACCGTGTCGAAAGCCCGTACAGCTGCAGCGAAGTAGCATATCATAGCTCGCAGACAATATATCAATGAGCACAAGATATATTGAGGATATGCAGTCCTTCGGAGGGGACGTTAAGCCGTCGGTCCCGAGTCCATGGATGTTGGGCTCGTTAAAGATCCCTACCTCTGGTTGGAATACCAGAGGGTTCGGCAAAATTTCCGGTTGGGGGAAGTGTGCTCACCGGCGTCGGTGATTGGCCTTGGTAGCGGAAATAGGCCGACTTTAAAAAAAGAATTAAAAAAAAAAGACTAGGTTTAGACGAAGTAGTTCAGGCAAGAGTGACATACAACTCACAATGACTTTGAGTCGTTCCAAAATTGTGACATGAATTATTCTTCAAATTTTTCCGTTTGGGTGATTCTGTGTACTTTCACTGTTGTTGCGGCGTGAAAAAAAGTGGTGTGATCAGATTTTTTCACAAATATTTCCTAATAAAATGCAGACTGATTCATGAAATTCTGGTGTTCTCATTAAGAAATTCGAGTTTCGACATATGTCCTTTAAAAGTGGCAGCCCGGTGCAATCCATATCAACCGAAGCGTTTGAGATGCAAGCATCCACAGAGCAGATCCTGTTAACTCTCGTCTCCTGCTACTGGCAGTGAGAATGTTTTCTGATAATTTAAGACCACTAATCTGTTCTCGATGTACATCTTGTGTTTACTCTTCCGCACTTCTAGAGGTCTGGACGTTTCACCCATATATTTTTCACCGCACGAACAAGGTATTCGATAAATAAAATTCTTTGTGTTTCCTTTTATGTAAGTTGGTTCAGTGTGTGTCAATATTTTTAAGTATTTGTTGTTTTGAATGTTGTTATAACATCATACCTGTTGCCGATTCGTTTTATTTTTTCAGATAGTCGGGGACATAAGGTGTAAGATTTGACACAGGATATGTTACATCGCAAATTTCTCGGGCTCGTGAAACGTGTCCTGGAATTTTGAGTTCCGGAGCTCTCGGCTTCATCTGCGGCAGCCATCATCAGCGACGTGGACACAGTTGAACTCCTTCCTGTGAATCTAGTATGACTAATGGCAGATCTGGAGATGCTTGTCCATATCTTTTACTATACCTTTTTTGATACTTACGATTATTTCAGTGTGTTTCTGTTACCAGCAGTAATATTTTATAACGTATTTTATTTTTATTCTTCTCGAAATAAAACAAATTATCCTAAACTATTTACCCTGAAGAACTATTAAAAATTCTATTATTCGAAATTATCCTTTCAATTTGCTCTTCTACAATTTATATTTCCCTTCACCTCATAGAATATACGATATCTATATTTTTAGTCAGGGGCGGATCCACGGGGGGGGTTTTCGGGTCCGGACCCCCCCCGTTGGGAAAATAAGAGATAATTTTTTTTCAATTTGTATCGGCTCGTAATTTCCAAATTTTGTTAGGGAACGAAAAAATGTCACATGAGCAAGACAAAAAAATAAAATAGAATAAATTTTTTTGCTTCAAAATTGAAAAACTTCAATAATTATTATTACATTCCATTGAAAACTAAAGAGCAGGCTACATTTAAACATTAGTAAATTTTCGAGGTTTTTTGGCGCGTATTCGAAAAATTAGACTTTTTACATTTGTGATGAGTATTGTGTATGCCGGTAACGATTTGAATATACTATGTATGAGTAGAATATGCTGTTGATTCGGTTAAATCAACTCGATTCGATTCAAAAAAAGTAAAGTTTCGAATCTACTTTACCTTCTGGCTACACCTTCAAATTTTGCTCATGTCAATCTCTTTCACCTTTTTTTTGGATCTTGACTAGTTGTTGCTATACGGTAGCTCATAATTTTCTGGCAATCAGAACATGGCCATAGAACATATGTAGGCCAGACCAACAGACATGTGACAAGTAGAGTATACGAACATCAACTTGCTGTCCGAAAATCAGACCCATCTTCAGCTCTGTCCAAACATCATCAAGAGACAGGACACAATATAGACTTTGCGAACACTAAGACCATCGCCACAGCAAAAACACTACAAGCTCGTATAATTCGCGAGGCCATCGAAATCAAGAAGCGACCTTCCTGCTTAAATAAACGTGACGACGGCCAGAGACTTCCAACTGCATGGAAACCCCTAATTTCCAGATGCCCAGTCCCCACCAAGACATCCGACGGTCCTTTAGTAGCACCCGCTGCTATAAATCCTACCCAACATCCCTCGATACCTCAGTTCGATCTAAGGAATAGGCAGATTGAGACCTTAGAAAGAACTCGTGACGAGACCTGGGGAGTAGGCAGATTGAGGCCCCGGCGTCAAGTCACAAACCCTTGCCCCCTGTGATAACACCTGAGGAGTAGGCAGATTGAGACCTCAGCGTGAAGTCACATTCACCTCTTGAAAATGGCTCCAAAATCGGAGCCGAAACGTCGAGAACAAAACTCCAGACGCGGTTCAACCCGAACTCAACAACAACACACAACTGACCGCGGAAACCTATCCGAACACACACACATATATATATATATATATATATATATATATATATATATATATATACATATATATATTTATATATTATATATATATATGAATTTTGAGTTATAGACCCCCCCTTGACCTGATCCTGGATCCGCCACTGTTTTTAGTCTAGAGCCCAGATAGACAGACAAGCAAGCCATTGTCCGTTCAAACGTGGGTCAACTAGAACACGCCCTGCCATCTCTTTTCGAAGCGCCAAAGTCATTCGAACCCAATGAAATAGTATTTTTACTCGCCGCCACTATCGAAAGTTTTCACTAGAGCTTGAAATTCGATTACTCCCATCTCGAACTCGTGCCGGTTTGCCATTGATTGTTTCAGATGAGCGCGCCGCGCATTTCTGTGATCTATATTGAACATTTCGTATCTTTCGTTGCTTCTGATGTTATATAGGTATGTTCTGATCAGAAAGCTGAAAGAGGAAAGAATATATATGAAATTATCGTTATTTGAGCCTCATTAAGGCTGTGTTACGTTTCCTGCCTGGTTAGCCAGATTGGTAACTCAAGATGGCGTAGTGGTAACTGCTAGATTGAGCGGTATTTCTGAAAATTCGGTGATATACGAAACGGCCGTCAGTTTTCTGTGATGTTGTGGAAACACTGCCCATCTAGAGAAGAAATTCAAAATAAACGGAGTTGTCCGACTTGGCGAACTCATTATCAAAAATATTATCAAAGCGATAATACTACAAAGTGACCTTGACAAAACTTTCCCTTGAGTAGTAGTAGAATCTTGGAGAAATCTTGGTCTTCTTTATCTTGTGACATAAAGAATTTCTATGTTAGAAGAATTATCAGTCAGTTCTTCAGATATCCTCATTCCACAACGAATTAAAAAAATGTTCGTGAATCACTAGAAAACAACTCATCATGATTACGCAACTCACCAAGGATTTCTTATCGGTTACTCTGGTGACGAATCAGTAATCAACTTTCCAACCATGTTCATTGCCAACCATATTTCAGTTGATCGCTGTGGTAACCAGTCCAAAGGAACGGCTAATGGTAACAATATTCGGAAATGGAACACGGCCTAAATATTGAAAAATATAGGTACATACATAGCTCAAATTGATGAACAATAATAGTAACCCCAGCAGTACATAAATTCATCCTAGATAAGTCCCATTATGTCCATGGCTGTACAGGAACTCGAATGAAATGTACACGCGAATGTTCAGAGATGAGTCCACCCCTCAAAACTTTCGCACGGAACAAGATATCAAGGTCGGACAAAGTTAATGTGAAACGGCATCTATTTTAGAACTCATGGTGTTGGTAGAAAAATCAACAGTATGACGGCATTCTTGCCCGAACGGGCGCTACCAACTATTTTTTTTTTTTTCGAAAGGGTCTTGTGATATCTCGTTGAATAGGTTTTTCGAACCTGTTTCCAACAGTTATTTATATTTATGAATTGTACTAACCTTAATTGGTAAATGTGGAAAAAATTAAAAGAAAAAATAATGTGATAGAACATCAGTACGGTCATCATGATACGAGTAATTCTGAATTCGAATCGATTTCGATAATTCAGCAAAGAACCATATGAGTAATAGAATTCACAAAATATCGAATGAGCGAGTGAGCATAATCAACCTGGCTCGTGATACATACGAATGTAATTTTCTTTACTTTCTTCAAAAAAGAGGACAAACTATTAGTTTGCTCTGAACATATATTCATTTTACGTTTACTCATTTTGTTTATCACAAGTTTCAAAGTGATTGGAAATATCTTGAGGTTTGAATTCGCTTTGAATGGGAAGTAGTGATGCTGAACTGATCAATCCATCTTCAGTATCACTTCTATGATTCCCAAACTTTGAAAGAAATCATATATTTCAGACGAGTACTGCTAACCAATAAGAAGTACACTCTACAATGAAAATATCGGAAAACACCAAAAGGTGTACTTTGAAAAGCCCTATAACAATAAGCAAAATTTCAATGGTCTGAAATTAAACGTGCCCATTAAGGGAGAACACTCCTGTACCAGAATAAATGGACTGACTGGTACAAATTGAACTGGTTATCTCATAGATTTTCTCTTTTGTGATAAGTATTTGCACTCTCAAGAATTTCTTCAAGATGAGCACGCATAATATAACCTTAACTATCTGATTCAGATCAATTCTCACAATACAAGAAGAATACTTATTATTTAGATTTCAACATTCATTTTCATTTTATATATTCATACTCCTGGTGAATTATTGAACCCTTTTCGAATCTCATTGAGCTTGTTTTGTTTATTACAACCCATCATATAAAATTTTGATTTCTCCTTCCAGTACGCCTGGAGCTGGGCATATACATATTAAAAAAAGTCCATCCCATATTCATGATTAGCCCCTTGAAATGAGTAATGTTGACGCATTCTTTAGTGTATCATGAGCTCACAATGTTTTATGTTCTGGGGTACAAAGGCTTCTTTTTACTTTTTGGCGGTTAGCGTGTCGTGATAATGTGCCCGTCAGTTTCTTCCTTTTTGTTGAATTCGTGATTGCGTCTTCAGAAGTTCTTCTCAATTCATTGAAGATATTCTCAATGACAATACGTCCCATTACAAGAGCTACAGTGTGGATCGCAAAAATTTATATATTCATTTACAAGGAATAAAGATTTGTATGGCCCCGTTGTTTTATCCTGACTTCGATACGTCCATAGAACTTTTTCGTTCTATATTGGCATTGAATCTTGATGAATATTGTTCTTCTGAAGTTAATTGTGAATCAATCAATATTTATTGATTCAGTATAATCCAAAATTGGAACTGCATATCAGGGTTCCTGTGATTCGTACCATAGTACGGAAGACTGGTTGGGAATTGAAGTTGACGATGACAATTTATTTTCAACTGATTGTATTTATAATATAAAAAACAGTGAAAAGATCAATTTCCCACACTGATAGTATCATGCCATCTATCGAAAACTAGGTGACTAGTTTGTCAGAGAAGGATCAAGAAAACGTGAGCTTTGGTTCGATTCGGAAATACAATGCAACCTTAATTGGTGAATGTGGAAAAAAAAAATAATGTGATAAAACATCAGTACGGTCGTCATGATACGAGTAATTCTGAATTCGAATCGATTTCGATAATTCAGCAAAGAACCATATGAGTGATAGAATTCACAAAATATCGAAAGAGCGAGTGAGCATGATCAACCTGGCTCGTGATACATACGAATGTAATTTTCCTTACTTTCTTCAAAAAAGAGGACAAACTATTAGTTTGCTCTGAACATATATTCATTTTACGTTTACTCATTTTGTTTATCACAAGTTCCAAAGTGATTGGAAATATCTTGAGGTTGGAATTCGCTTTGAATGGGAAGTAATGATGCTGAACTGATCCACCCATCTTCAGTCTCACTTCTATGATTCCCAAACTTTGAAGGAAATCATATATTTCAGACGGGAACTGCTAACCAATAAGGAGTACATTCTATGATGAAAATATCGGAAAACACCAAAAGGTGTACTTTGAAAAGCCCTATAACAATAAGAAAAATTTCAATGGTCTGAAATTAAACGTGCCCATTAAGGGAGAACACTCCTGTACCAGAATAAATGGACTGACTGGTACAAATTGAACTGGTTATCTCATAGATTGTTTCTTTTGTGATAAGTATTTGCACTCTCAAGAATTTCTTCAAGAGGAGCACGCATAATATAACCTTAATTATCTGATTCAGATCAATTCTCACAATACAAGAAGAATACTTATTATTTAGATTTCAACATTCATTTCCATTTTATATATTCATACTCCTGGTGAATTATTGAACCCTTTTCGAATCTCATTGAGCTTGTTTTGTTTATTACAACCCATCATATAAAATTTTGATTTCTCCTTCTAGTACGTCTGGAGCTGGGCATATACATATTAAAAAAAGTCCATCCCATATTCATGATTAGCCCCTTGAAATGAGTAATGTTGACGCATTCTTTAGTGTATCATGAGCTCACAATGTTTTATGTTCTTGAGTACAAAGGCTTCTTCTCACTTTTTGGCGGTTAGCGTGTCGTGATAATGTGCCCGTCAGTTTCTTCCTTTTTGTTGAATTCGTGATTGCGTCTTTAGAAGTTCTTTTCAATTCATTGAAGATATTCTCAATTACAATACGTCCCATTACAAGAGCTACAGTGTGGATCGCAAAAATTTATATATTCATTTACAAGGAATAAAGTTTTGTATGGCCCCGTTGTTTTATCCTGTCTTCGATACGTCCATAGAACTTTTTCGTACTATATTGGTACTGGATCTTGATAAATATTGTTCTTCCGAAGTCTGTTGTAAATCAATCAATATTCATTGATTCAGTATAATCCAAAATTGGAACTGCATATCAGGGTTCCTGTGATTCGTACTATAGTACTGAAGACTGGTTGGGAATTGAAGTTGACGATGACAATTCATTTTCAACTGATAGTATTTATTATATAAAAAACGGTAGAAAAATCAATTTCCTACGCCGATAGTATCATGCCATCTAACGAAAACTAGGTGACTAGTTTGTCACAGAAGAGGATCAAGAAAACGTAAGCTTCGGTTCGATTGGGAAATACAATGCACCGTTTCCTTTCAATGATCAAGCCATCCGATCAAACAAGGAACTCCAGAATCTGTAGGTGAGTGTGAGTACGTCAAGTAATACATAGTGAAACCAAAGGAAGGCAGAAAAGTTGGCACTCTCTTATTCTTGTAACATTCATTAGCAAACCGTTTTCTTTATGTAGATACGCATACTTTATTTCCGTACATTCGACATTTCCTTCGGGAAGAGCACTCAACTCTTTATTGCGATATGTAGAGCTTTCAAACGAAAACTTTCCAACCTGAACAATTGCACGGGAGGTGCTGGATGCAATTTTGAGATTTCAGTATGTTTCGGGAATCTTCAAGGTGAAAAAATTTCATTTGGAAGCTTTCTATCATTGAATGCAAGAATACTTCAACCTATATTTACTTTGGAATATCAGATAGGGCAAAGATTTTGACGAATGTTACACTGAAAAAAATACAAACATGGTCATAACTGTTTTATTGAGTTCGCTTTAGTCGAATAATCAAATAAGTTAACTCGATTTGGGAACTATATGTATTATTGTTTATGATATGATACATCATTTTCCTACCGGCAAATAATTATGAAGCGGTGGGAATCTAACAAATATCAGGTATATTTTTCTTTTTAGATTTTTTCATAGAAAAATTGTCAACTAATAGGACGTGTTTCATTTTAAAGCAACATTGGTAGTTTAACGAAACAAAAAACAACGGATAAAGCATTCGTTCACAACAAAATGATGATTTTCAAACAGAATACCTATATCAGGTGGTTTCCGGATTTTTTGCATGACTAATCACCAAGAGAGATTATTTCGAACGTAACCTTCGATGCAGTTGTAGGTGAACCGTTGACCGTTGGGCCTAAAAACCCAATTCTACGGCTAAAATACCCGAAACCATCCAGGAATATGTTAGAAACCAGCCGTGAAAGCCTTCACTCCAAGCATATAGTTTTTCCTGATTGTCATTCATGGCAAATATCCAGACCGTTTCATGTATGCTGCCCCCAAATTAACATGATTGAAACGATTATTTCCAACAAAGCGACCGATTAAAACAGCAGTGAAATAATTATTACTCATCCGAATTCGCGTGAAATTTCAATAATATCAGACCACAATGGATTTTAGGGAATATCTACAAGTTCCCTTTGATGCATGTAGAATAATTATATATGCAAATGGTAATTCACGTTGAACTTTGAACAATTGGGGTAAAATATTATTGAATTCATGCGGAACAGTGGTGGCTCTTTGTTAATTATGATATGCTGGAAGCACATTTTATTGATGAAATGTTCATTAGGGAACTCACTAACAAAGGACCATAGGAAACTTTGGCTATTATACATTCTAGATTCCGGTGAACTCAACTGCTCTATACCTGACTGAATTTGCATTTTGATTTCATCCTCTCTGTTGCAATTAGGTAGTTAGGGCCGATCTGTTGGAATGTAATGAGGCATTAATATTGTGACATAGTTAGTAGGGCCTTGAAGTGGGAGGAAGGAAGGAAATGATTCGTTAATTGACTCGAAAGCCAATGAAAGGATTTGTTTGGTAACTTCATAATTCGCTACAACACAGGTTTATCGAAATTGAGTGCGCACCATTGCTAGCTATGACATTATGGTAAATATAAAATTGATCAAATCGGCAAACTAGTAGTACTTGTTACACGCATTGAGATGCAAAAATCAACAAAAGAATTGAGCATGGCCTCTTTGAATTATCGAGTGATTTACTATTTTTTTCCCAATGGAACTCCTTGTATGTAGTTTGTTTTGTGGTAGAAAATGAGATTTAATTATAAAAGTTAATGAAAATCTGTTTCGTAAAGTGAAAAATAAGGGAGTTATGAGAGGTGAGAAGAAAATGGACATCAAATTTTCAACTGTAATCAAAGCATAACAAAACAGTTTGTTTCTCCTGGCTATTGTATCTAGCAATGTATTGACATAAACATACCGCTGCTTATAAATTTCGTTTTACAAATGACTCCACAGCAAAAAGTCGAGAGAGATTATGTAAGGAGACCTGGGAGGCCATTGAACAGAGCCATGAGTTCCAATCTATTGATTACTGAATATTGCCAACATAGACAAAATACATTGATATTTTTCAGTAGTATTTTGATTTTTCAATTCAGGGTCGATTTCCATCCGAGCAGCAAGCATCATAACTCCCTTATTTTTCACTTCACAAAAAAAATTGTCACAAACATTTTGAATTGAAATATTCTTTCAGAAAAGAATATTGCATATAGAGTGTTCCATGAGGAAAAAAGTCAATTCACTGGAAAAGTCGATGTTCAGTTGTTTGTGTATAAAAAGTACTGACAATTTGACTGATTTTGTATGTTCAGTTATTAATTTAACAAAGTTTGGATTGCTTAGCAACCGATTTGGATTAGCCTGTATATCTCACATCTTCTTCCTCAAAATAACACGTTTGTCATCTCTATAGGAATTTCTCTTCAATAATTGCAATATTCTATAATAATAAAGTTCCAAAGTTAACAAAGGAAATTAGGAGGATTACAAATGAAAAACTAACAAATACCCCTGGTTATTGCGGAAAAAAAATATGGACATGGCAGTCTCGAACTGATCAAATCTTTCAGGGATAAATAATTGCATGCAATATGTTTTCTGAGTTGATGTGAAAACCACTGCCCAACGAAAAACCAAATATAATTGCAAATATGTTTGCTGGAAATTCCACTCTGGACTCATCGGGAAAAGATCCTCCGAATATCACGCCTTTCGACAGTCATAGGCCTAAGACAATTCTTCACCAAATAAATATAATATTTCAATGGACCTGAAGACGAATAAGGCTTGCGGATCTGATGGAATTCCAGCAATTGTTCTGAAAGCATGTGCCCCGGAATTGACACCAGTACTTTGCGAATTAGTCAACCTTTCATATAACTTGGGTTTTTTTCTTAAGTCCTGGAGGACAGCAAGAGTTCAGCCAGTTTCTAAAAAAAGAAAAGAACTTTAGCTTGTAATTACAGACCAATACCATTGCTTTCTATCATTTCCAAAGTCAAAGGCAATGAATAAGAAGCTTATCAAATATCTAGAGAAATCAGTAATAATTAATAATCGACAATACGGATTTCGCCATCAACGATCAACCAGTGACTTATTGGCTTATGTTTCTTATATTTGGCAGCATTCAATCGAATAATTCGGAGAAACGATAGCTGATGCACTCGATAATTCAAAAGCGTTCGATCGAGTTTGGCATCGGGGTCTCCTTTCTAAACTGCCGTCTTATGGTTTGCCTCCTCAGTTGTGTGCTTTGTTGAAGAGTTTCTTGTCTGATACGTCTCTGTTTGTGGTTGTTGATGGAGTATCATCTGATATTCTCCCAATAAATGCAGGTGTTCTACAGGGTTCAGTTCTGGCGCCCACTTTGTTTCTGCTTCATACCAATGATTTGCTCCAGAAAACATCTTTTTCAGTACATAGTTTTGTGGACCAGAGTCCCCATACCAGCTTGAGAAGCAAAACTTCAAAAAAACATTCACGTCAATAAAATTAACGATGACTGGATAAAAATAATAGAATGGGGTAACATGCACTTGGTGGAATTTGATGCTAACAAAACCCAGGGATGTCTCTTCTCAAGGAAAGCCGATTTATCATCATCTAGTATTCAGATGTCAGGAGAAACTATTCCTACAAAGTCAAGTATCTCGATGCTAGGAATTTCGATCACTGAAAATCTTTCATGGGGAAAACCATGTGAGATCGATCGCTAAAGGTGCTTTCCAGAAACTTTTATTTCTATTTCGTGCGAAGAAATATTTCACTTCTCGTCAGCTTCTAATGATCTACGAGGCCCAGATACTTGTATTGGAATATAGTTCTCATGTGTGGAGTTCAGCACCAAAATATTCATTGAGGCTTCTCGATTCTACTCAGAGAAAGGCCATCCGTCTTGTTGGTGATTCTTCGCTCACAGACTCGCTCACTTCATTGGAACATCGTAGAAGGGTCGGAGACTTGTCTCTCTTCTATAGATATTTTCACGGTCGGTGCTCTTCTGAATTGTTATCATTCGTTCAACCCTTGGCAATATCTACACGGATGACTCGACGAGTACAGAATTCCCAACCCTTTGTTGTGAATTTAGAGACCTGTCGAACCTCTCTTGCTCAGGGATCTTTTTTCAATAGAACAGCTGAGCTTTGGAACTCCTTGCCAAAAGAGGTTTTTCCTGAGGCCTACAAACTTCAGAGATTCAAAGTGAATGTTAATTCGTATCTCCTGTCCCTTGATTCACGCGGTGTTCTTTGAACATTACGGGGCTTCCCTTTCGTGTGAATCGGAGCTTTTTTTTTGTAGATTACAGCTCACACACAAGTCTCACAATAATTTTTATGGGCCGGTACTTCACAACCCAATTAAATTTAAGTATAACAATGATTATATTTCAATCGAGAATTCCTGTACTTTACTGCCCAATAAAAAATTTATCATTTTCAAAAGTGGGCGCGTCTCACTTGAATCTAACGGCGCGACAGAGACTCATCAAATGTATTTTATTCCGATTATTTGGGTTGCTGCAGTGTTCTGTGTTTGATATGACGCACTAAGTCCTAGCGCTAAAAATCATTTTCAAAATTCGAATTCAACTGGAAGTAAAAATAAAAAAAGGTTGAGATATTTCCAAGGTGGATATTGATTAATTAATGCAGCTGATATCAGAAGACATAAAAGTTATTGAGAATGGAATAACTTATGGTTGCAGCCAAGCAGCCAGCATTAGAAAGGTACTGGTGGTGGTCCCGACTTGAATACAAATTTTCTTTGATATTAAGAGCAACCCTATGGTCAGCTGAAATTGGAAATGGAAGGACTATCTATTACTACCTACCCGTTGCGTAAAATCGTAATGATATGAGAGGTTGAGTCATTGAATTCGCTTCATGATACCTAGAAGATATACATTCCGACCTGAAGTCTCATAGTAAATCATATTACTTACTGGTTTCTCTCAACTAAAAGATTGGGTATCTGATCGAGGATATATATTATTGTATACTATATTTTTGAAGCGAAATCAAAAAAGCTCGTCATTTAGGCCATTGAAGTAATCTGTTTCCACCATGAATGTACAGCTTATCCAATCCACCTTGGCACAAACTTAGATACTTTTCCAGTTGCACACTGGTAGTGTAGACCATGACGAAAGAAAAACCATCTTCTAGGAATGAATTTCAATACAGTCAACACATATAATACGTATTTTTTATATAAGTATACTTCACAGAGATTGTTGGGCATATATCTTATTAGTTCTGTGCTGAGATGGATTGGATAAGCTGTACCTATATGTCTTTTGAATTTCTATGAAATCTATTATTTTTTGGTCGCCATCGCTAGAAAATCAATCTCACGGAAATTCATTTTGTCTCTTTAAAATTTGAAAAACACCGAAATATAAATTAACATCAATTTGACTTAATGTCATGAATGATCAATGTGTTACAAAGGACAATAGGACTATAGTATATCAGAGAAAATGTTGTTGTTGTCTCTCCTTATGACATTATTATTGACATCATTTTCTTACGTATTCTAATGTAGGTATATGTTTGCTCTTCATAAATACATGACATGATCTAAATTGAATTTATTATTGTCTAAACCATAAAATATTAAATATTTGCTCATCAATTTTCAAATCACTCGAAAACGGATCAAAGTGCTGAGCAAAAAAGTTAATTATATTTTCATTACCAAAAAATTCAAGAATTATCCCAAAACATTTGCCATTTCTTCAAAATCGAATATTTGAAAGCCTGGACACTAACTATAGAGAGTTCTGATGAAACTTTCATCAGAAACTGAACTTTCAGGAAAGCACTCGCCATCAAACATAATCTGAAGTTAGTGATTGGTTTCGATGCAAAAGTGGGAAACGATTGATTTCCATATTCTGAATAGAAATAACTCCGACTGTTCTATTGTACATCAGATGATCCACCGACTCACCTCTTCACTCGATGAAAGTGAAGAATTCCAAAAAGCCACAACTGATCCTCAACTAGGGTCAAGGAACATTCAACCCTTTGCAAAACAAATTTTTCTTTGAACAATTCCATGTATCAATTGTTCAAAAAGGAATTGTTATAAACAATGTTATTATCTGATCACTGTGCATTTCTCACTAAAAAACTATCAATTTCCATCCACTATTGCATTTCATTGGTTTGTTTGAACTTTCGATAATTAAAGGAACCATAGAAATAATTAGTACTTAATTCACAAACATTCTATAATGTGCATGTTTCTAACCTACTTTCAGGTTGGAAAATGACCAACAGTTCACATAGTACTTACTGTAGAAATAGTATTAACATATTCACTGTACCGCTAATAGCCGATTTGCTGATGCGGATTTCGTATCAATAAAAAAAGGGGACTTGTTAGCAAATTACCTTCCCTAGCCCTTTTGAAACTTTTCAACCTTTTCGTCTTTCACTCGAAACGTCATTCTACTCATAACAATATACGAAGTATTTAAATCTCTGCTAAAGTAAGCTAACCCTGACACAATATTATAGCTACAACACACTATCTCAGTAGCCAACGTACAAAAATATGTAGGTACCTACTAACTTCTTCCTCAAAACCAAAATCCTCTTCAATAACTAAAACTTCACTCAGTTTTCAAAAATTAAACCCTACCTTTTCATCAACCATTTTTCAGTAACACTGTCGCTCATTAGGATCAGTCCAGTTTTATTGTTCAGAATGATCCAATATTCCATTGAGTAATTCAAACATTGCCTGCTTACGACAATCCTTGTGGCTCATCTGAGGTTTCTGAAATATTTATATCTCAAACGCACTCAGAGAACCGTAAGCAAAATTCACATATACATACAAATTTTTAAATAAAAAATAAAATTTCTCCCAAGAAATAGCTTACCTTACCTTTCACCTTGGTAAGCAACATTTTTCTCTCGATGGATGATTCCCTTTCCGTCTTGGTATATAATATACTATTTTAGCGCAGGACAGAGAAATAAGTTTTGAGTTTCTGACAATACAATTCTAGTGAATTTGCATATAAGGATCACATAACTGAACTGTATGACTTCGGGACAAATTTTGGAATGTTCTAAAAATCTTCATTTGGTAACATAAAAGTTCAGATCTTATTGTTTCTAGTACCTATTGATTTCATCTCATTTGTTTGTTTCAGATTTCGGTAGTGAAGAGAAAGCAAGATGTTGATGATTTCTCCGCATATAACAGAAGAATGAGCTGTCTGTGACAACGTGATTCTTTTGAAAATATCTTGAAAAAAACATTTATTAACGATTGTCATAGTTTCTGGTTGAGATCTTTATAATTACAACTGACCTCGTATCAAATCTTCAAATGTGGTAAAACTGAAACTGAAGATAAATGATTCCTAAAATTACCAAAACTGAATCTGAAAAAACATTTAGCGGTAACATAAAAGTAATCTTTATGTAAATTAGTTAGTAAGTTTCCTTATCGAACATTAAATTCAAGTAGCAAGAAAGAACATAATCATAATAAATGAAACGGTAGAAATAAATACACGACGCATATATTTCTCCCATTATTTGGAGTGTTCCACTGTTTCTTTTTAATTTGAAAATTTAATTGCGTGGCCACGCGCTCGTGTCAGAAGGTCGGACTCCGCACCGGCCAATAAAATTTGACAGTAACAAAGTCGGTGAAATGAGCCATATGTTGCTCAGGTTTATGTAATCGTTGAAATTTGATGAATGTTTGAGATTAGGAGCCGCATCCTTACTGTCTTTCGGAATGGCCTTTTTTTATTGCCCTCGAATATTTCCTGGAGATGGAGGGATAAGTTTTTAGTGACAAGATTTGCTTATATCCTACGAAAGCGCTGAACGGACATGCAGGAAAAAATGTTATAGTTGCCAGTTTGAACTGACAATTATAGATAATTGCCAGTTCAAACTAACAGTTGTATACATATGATTACCAGTTTGAATTGGCAATTATTGATAAATGCCAGTTTTACCTTCAAGTTCCAGTGTAAACTGGGCAATTATCTTCAATTAATTTATTGAAAACCTAGAAAAAATACAAAAAATTATCCTCAAACTAATCTTTATTAAACCATATACTTATAACAACTGAAGATATTTATAATGAATCCAAAATCCTAGCTAGTCGGCAATTATCCTTCGTGAGTACTATAACTCGCCAAAATAAATACAAAACAAATCTAGAAGTCATCAGTCATCCGTATCAAACCAGGCAAAATTCTCTTGAAAGAATAGATTTCGAGTCTATTTGTTTCCAATTCGAAGTATTGTAGTATCATATTTTAACAATCACCATATATGTATCAACATGTTTTTTGTCTTACGCTCAAAGTTTGACTCAATTCATTCGCATTACATTACTGCTAATACAACTGTCATTGTCATATTATCTTCAGTAAATAAATTATTATTATTATTGATAGCTAAAAAATATTTATCACGACCTGAAGTCATATAGTAAATCATACTACTTACTGATTTTTCTCAACTAGAAGATGGAGTATCTGATCGAGGATATATTATTTTATACTATATTTTTGAAGCGAAATCTAAAAAGCTCGTCATCAAGGCCATTAAAGTGATTCTGTTCCCTCCATGACTGTAACTATATGTGTTTTGCATTTCTATGAAATCAATTATTTCCTGGTCACCATCGTCAAAAAAGTAATCAATCTCACGTAAATTCATTATGTCTTCTGATATTTGGAAAACACTGAAGTATAAATGAACATCAACTTGGCATTAGGTCATGAATGATCAATGTGTCACAAAAATAGCTAATTGTCCGTTTGAACTGGCAATTTTGTAATTATTTGCCAGTTCAAAATGATGATAATAATATTTTTCCTCCATTCAGTGCTTTCGTAATATACAGTGGGGAGAAATATTTATTCACAATTATTCAAAAATGTGCTTATTTCTATTCTACTTCCAGGTTGAAAAGTGACTAATTGTTCCTTTCGGAGGAGACGAAATAAGTTTCTCGGCCTTTTTTTAAACTTCCCAACCTCATCTTATTTCATTCGAAACGTCATTCTACTCATTAGAATTTACGAATTGTTTATATCCCCGCTAACGTGTACACACCAACGTTTTTGTGCAGAACCTTCACAGGATATTGCGTAGAAGGCATACACTACCGAAGGTACAAAAAATATATAGGTACAGCCTATCCATCCTGGCACAAACTCAACTACTTTTCCAGTTCCACACAAGTGCATTTCATGACGGAAGAAAAAACACCCATAAGGAATATATTTCAACACAGTGAACACATATAATAGTTTTTTTATCTTACTATACTTCCCAGATATTGTTGGACATATAATATGTCAATAGTCCTTTGCCAAGATGGATTGGATAAGCTGTACTCACTTCCTCTATCAGAACTCCAATCCTTTCCAAAAGTCAGTTTTCAAAAATGAAATGTTATCTTTTCATCCGCCATTTTCCATCAGCAGCATATATCGTACTGTCGGTCATCACCATTTTTATTTTTCAAAATGCTGTCAATAATTCAGTGAGTAATGCAAACATTGCCTGTCTGCAGCAATACTTGTGAAAAAAACAGACTGTACTGGAATTATTCTCACAAATATTCAATTCTTGTTCATTTTTTGAAATCAATGATTGATATTCCGTCGCAACCAAGTCCTACAATTGTTACCTATTCGATTGTTTCCTCATTCACAATACATTGATTTTGATGAGTCGATAATTATCTTCCATGTCTGTATAAATAACTAGCCTTAGTCTTTTTAATATTCATCATCTTCTGCAAAAGCTAATCCCATTTGCGAAATTCGCTTCGAAAATAACTAAAATCAGATTGGAGTTAGAGTAATCATCTCTAGAAAAATTTTTACTTTCACACCCAAGGTTCCCATCTCATCGTTCATTAGTGATTCGTGAAGGCAATGGAAGAAGAGGAAACTGAAAAAGTTCTATATAATATGAAGGAAAAAAATTATATGCACGAGAGTTCATCATCATTTGAAATGGAAGTTTTTAATGTTAGGAGAAAAAAACACAGTTGTCCAGAAGCTCGAATCAGGTCCCCAGATATTGATTCAAATTGGAGGGAATTTTCATTAAGTACACAAATTCCCTGGTCCATTCGATATTGTTGTATGATCACTGAAAACCGAGAAAAGTGAATCACTAACATCAATACGATTTCAATCAATCAACTGATGGCCTTCGGCTCTGATTAGTTCTAAGTTCATTCTTGATTCAAAAATCAGTCTGAAGTAAATTTATACCCTTCATATGCACATTTATACGACATTCATTCTGTTCTTCCTCAATAAAATATATTTCGATAACAAAATCCCCTAATTGTTTTCTCAAGAAACTACTCTCTCTGTAGATTATAGTCAGAATCCAGACAGTATCAAGTATCAACTCTGATAAATATTTCAACCCCCTGTTTAGAAAAAATATTTCTTTCAAAATTCAAGACTTATCAAATTTATCGCCGATTCCAGCATTCGTTCAAATTGGAATATATCATTAAGATTCAAGATCTGGATGTCAAATCCGGAATTTTGAAAGTTCTGAGGAGGAAAATACCCAGTTAGGTAGAAATCAACCACTACAATATCACATCAGTATATAACAGTGAAAATAAATCTCGAATATAGAGGACATTCAACCGAAAATTGCCACAAGGACTTTTTTTGGGCAGGAATGATAACTAAATTAACACAACGGTCAATTTCAATATGAAGGAATTACCGATGGCGCAGCAATTTTCTATAACGGGGGGATGTGCTGGTTAGAATTTAATTTTGAAATATTTCTGATTTATCGTTATGACTGGAACATTTCCAGTCACCCCAACACCAAAGTAATATCAGTTGCACTTTTCCCTAAAAAAGTTTGAATCTCCAGGATAAGGAAAAGGTTTTTAAAATTCCTGCATTTTTTTTATACGAACTGGTCAATCAATTCTTAAAGAAGAATTTATCAATAGAACCGTTAAATAACTTTTCTTCAAAAACTTGTATTTATCAATATATTCATCTGTTATGTAGTTTGTTCTGTTCTGTCGTGAAATAATCGTTTATTAGTAGTAAGAAAGCCTTTTCCCAAATTCTAGAAAAATATCGATAACGAAGGATAGCTGGTATAAGACTGCATCATTATTGATGACACATCCTATAGAGTTGAAATCGTTATGGATTTGGATATCACTCATAACCAAATATCTTCATTCGAAATGCTAATACAAGCTAGTTTCACGAATGTGAAAAACATTGGGAATCGTATTTATATTGAAATAATCTATTTCATTATTATTATTCATTCAATTCAATTCACCTTAAACCTATTTTTGAGATATTGCTAGGTACCTCATATAAAATATTGCTTTGAATCGTTATCCGTTCCATATAAATCTTGGTTATCGTTCAACAACGTATTTCTACTTATTTGAGGAATAATTAAATGAATGAAGAGGATTGTGAGGAATGTTATCTATCATTAAATGATTTTGTCGCGCTCAGACGTATTGTTTCCCGACATTCTCTCACGAAGAAAATACATCACGTTCTTGTCTGAACAATCCAATAAGTTAGCAACAATAATGTCATTAGAAGAAATCAACAGACTATGTAATGTGACTGCACGGTAGCAAAGCTGGCTCGACCATTCGTTCGGACACCTCCAGCGCTGCCCAACATCACTAACAACAGTCGTTAGCTAACAATCGCAGGACCAAAAAATCCCGAGCCTCCCTTGTGAATTAAAGTAATTTCAAATTCGATTCCGTCGCTAGAGGGACAGATAGATGAGTGGTCTATTCGAACAATTCGTTCGAGCTTTTATCAGCCGTCGAAATCGTCCAGAATTTATCTGTCTTGCCACACAACAACCTTAGCCCGGCTTAGCTATTCAAATCGCGCTTCGATTGCAGTGGCGCAAATTTTTTATCTCCGTCTTCGATATCGGCTCGGCAGGGCAGCATTCGCCTGGGCTATTTACTCATATATATATATAGACGTATAGCTATTCCAATTGTAAAATCTAAATTCTGCTTTGCATTCCCTTCTACTCTACGGCGCTATCGCAGCGAGCCGCATGTAGCACCCCACACCCCTCCCTCGACGTCTTTTATTGTGTGCGACTTGAAACACTAAGTTGTCAACTAAAGTATTTTTCAGAGGTCAGTGCGGTCCTCAATACTGGAACTTGCAGTCATGTCTGAATGTTATTTGAAGCATTTGATTATTGAATCAAGAAGAACACTTTGATATATGGAGGAAATCCTATTTGATTCTACACATTTTCAATTTTCACCCACCTCTCAGAATGAAGACCGCATAATTGCCTCAGGAACGCAAGGGTTGGCAATTTATTCTTACGAAACCAATTCATTCGACATCGTGAGAATAATGGAAAAGAAGATTTCAATTCTTGTTGGCATGTTTGAAAGATGTGAGCATTACTAAACAATTTTTTTTTCTACAAATTCCCTAGTTATTCTGTTGAGATGGGGTTATAAAAAATTGTTCTGAAATTGTTCGTTTCCGTTAACCAGCTGACGAACGTCAACCCTCAGAAGTCGAAACTTGTGCGAGCAATGGATCAACGAGGCCTTACCTTTTAACGTGCGATTACCCAGCACGGTGGCCCGGCGAGGATTCGAACCCCGGCCTTCCGCTTGATAGGCAGATATGCTAACCACTACACTACCGAGAAAGACTCTACTATTCCATTTTAATCTTGAAGAAAATTCAACCTAGGAAGAGAGGAAATATTTGGATCAATCAATTCTTGTTGGCTTGTTTGAGAGATGTGAGCATCAGTGGTCTCGGTAGTGTAGTGGTTAGCATATCTGCCTATCAAGCGGAAGGCCGGGGTTCGAATCCTCGCCGGGCCACCGTGCTGGGTAATCGCACGTTAAAAGGTAAGGCCTCGTTGATCCATTGCTCGCACAAGTTTCGACTTCTGAGGGTTGACGTTCGTCAGCTGGTTAACGGAAACGAACAACAAAAATTTCATTTTAATCTTGAAGAAAAGTTAACCTAGGAAGAGAGGAAATATTTGGATCAATAAATTCTTGTTGGCATGTTTGAGAGATGTGAGCATTAGTAAACACTTTTTTTTCTACAAATACCCTAGTTATTCTGTTGAGATGGAGTTATAAAAATGACTCTACTATTTCATTTTAATCTTGAAGAAAATTTAACCTAGGAAGAGAGGAAATATTTGGATCAATAAATTCTTGTTGGCATGTGTGAGAGATGTAATCATCAGTAAACCCTTTTTTTTTCTACAAATACCCTAGTTATTCTGTTGAGATGGAGTTATAAAAATGACGCTATTATTTCATTTTAATCTTGAAGAAAATTCAACATAGGAAGAGTGGACATATTTTGATCATTCAGATAATAATAATGATAATCTTTATTTTCCAGTTGAAAAGTACACACAATATACAATAACTGTTGATAGTTGATGAAATCACCTAAATAACCATATAGGGATATTTTGAAGTCTGTAGGAATCACTTATGAAAGTGCAATATAGGTAGAAATATCTTTTTCCAAATTGAATGTTCATAAAGTCTTTATACATAATTATCTCAACTGATCAAACCTCAGAGATATATTTTGAACATATAACGTATAATAGGATAAGTATGTAGTAACTACAATACTGAAAACTGAGTTGAAGTTAGAAAATAATAAATGGAAACAGCAAGAGTCCTTTTTCCATCCATAAGCTCACAGAATGACCAATAATAATGATTAATAAAATATCTCCGATCCCATTCTGCTACAGTAATCGAAATTCATTAGCTTCTACTAGTTTCAAACCTATTCCAAACCAAAATGTATAGAGAGTTTTCTTGCTATTTTTTTGTGCCCAGTTATACCAGTAGGAAATTACCAAAACAGCTTTCAAATACACCAATGACATCGATTACATCCCTGGACTGAAATATTACATAACGTGACAAAAAAAACAGTATTCATCTCGGGAGAGTAATGTTTAATTTTCGCTAAAGTTTGCTATTATTCGAAGAAATATTTCGAAATGAACAAGAAATCAATATTTTTAACTCAATTTCAAATAATTTTGTGTTACAAGTGGGCATTACAGCAAGCTCCCAACGAATATCACTTCTGTATTTTTTTTTTCGGATATCATTTGCCTATGCATCAATGAAGGCGTATGACATGCCAATCATATCTCATAAATTTCGAATATGTTTTACGAGGATAATTACAGAAATGCGAAGTTAAAACAACTTTCTGAAATGTTAGTGATATTTTCGACAATAAAAAAGGATTGGCCCTCAGCGAAAGATGCTGACGTCATGAAGAAATAGGCACATACTGTACTTGGCGAAATATCTAACTGACTTGTAATGTTTCATTACTGGATACAGTGTAAAGTCTTAGTTACTGAAGATGTTTTCAGGAGAGAAACAGGGTAGTAGGTACCTATATCTTTATTTTCTGTCCGTTGAATGTTAGGTTTTGAATAACTATGAATACGGTGGTGTGTACGTTTTATTTCTGGAGACAGTGTAAAAACGTAGTTACTTAAGAGGTTTTTAGGGGAAAAACTGAGTACGTACCCATATCTATCTTTTCAATGTTTGATTTTGTATATCTATAATACGTTGCTGTGTACACTTCAGCTAGGATCTCAACACTTCCTACATTGTGATGAGAAGAATGACGTTTTCAATAGGTGCACAAAATGTCGGAGAAGAGTCATAAGTTTGCTTGTGTAATTTTTCTATCCCTTACTCTCCTCAATGAACAATTGGTCTCTTTCCATCCTGGACATATATTGGAAATGAGCAGATTTTTGAGCCATTGTATGAAAACTATAGAGGCTGTCAGGAAACTCATTGGCAACCGCTTACACGAATAAATGAAAGAATCATCCCCATCTATAACATTTCGAGAAGTGAATGACACAAAATTTTTCTGTTTCAGTTAATGAAGATGAGGTTTCGTAACCGATATGGAACATCACAGATCAATCTGCTCACAAATTCATATTGCAAGCAGCCCATATGAATTCGAACTAATTTCTCGCATACGAAACAGATTCGCGAAAACATTCAACGAATTCAATTATGAATATAAACTGTCTGAATTCTGCTTTCATTGGGATATGGGTTTCTTCTTTGATCAAAGTAGAGCTTTCAATTTCGTGGATCACAACCTACTAAAAATAAAGTTAGGTGCTATAGCCTGAAGTGCCTCTCCCCTTGTATATTCAGACAACAAAAATAAACCATATAAAACTAGACGATATTGTCATTTTCCGGATTCTAAACGATTCTCTTTTTTTATAAGATTTTCAGAAATATTCATCTAAATTGCTTGACGTCCAATAGTCTGTCTCTTCCAGGGAAATGTGATCCCAAATACCAGTTAATATCTAATAGTCAATCTGATACCCTTATAGAGAAATGAAAGCATGACGTTTCTCAGGGCTGAAATCGGTGGAAAACTCACACAATCAGTTGAGACATCAAGAGAAGTTCAAAAAAACATATTGAAACTTCTATATTTTGTCTTAGCAAAATTGGCTTTTCAGAATTTGACTCAGAAATCAATAAAATAACTTTATTGAATAACTCTCTATGTGATTCTCAGTTAACAATAACGATACACGTGTTTCACTATACAATGCCTTATTTTCCTCAAGCGTGCTTTACGTACGCGCGTAGTACGTAGCTGAAAATATATTGTATAGTGAAACAAGAGTAGCGGTTTCGTGAACTGTCTAGTGAAAACCACACAATGAAGTGTTATATAATTACATAAACCATCATCTAGAATCTAGACAATAACGATTTTCATAATAGATAATGCAGCAAATTCCTTAGGAATGATGAAACAAGACCCAAGGAATATGCTTATCATTTTTTCCTGGATTGACGACCAAAATTTAGCATCCTCAAGCCAAATATGAATTAATCACAATCGAATGCTCAAACCAAATAGAAATTGTATAGATACGAGTGAAAGCAAATCGTTCATGAGCGACAGAGCACATATTTGTATAGCTTGAAGAATTCGATTCTATAACTATCAACATTGTTACCGAATGTAACCGTCTATGAAATTTGTTAGGATCATGTGTGTGTTCACTTGATGTTGAACAGCAATAAATTATCTTATAGGTACAACCGATATCGAATAAAGATAATCGGTATGGGTTGATTGATAACAGGTATCGTTTCAGCAGATCATCAGTTACTTCGAACAATATAACGTTGAGCCAAACTTTCACAATATCCAAGCGACAAAAAACCTTGATAGGCTTGATGCTCATCAGTTCAACAATGCATATTTTCTCCTCTTAATGATGTTATGGAACGTTTCGAATACGAACCAGATACACAAATAAACAATGGTGTACCAATCATCCGACTGCATGAATGAAAGCTATTTTATAATGCCTACACCACCATTATATGTGAGTGTGAATGTAATTGTAAAAATTCTTCTCCCATCTAACTTTTGAACGGGTCAAGATATGACGGTTTGGCAAAGTAAGGGGAATCATTTTCAACATCATCATAAAAAATATTTGTATAACGTCTCATGTTCAAAACGAGACTGATAAATAAAACAATAGCTCATAGCACTATTTCATCAGTTTTTGACGGAACAATCATCACAATCATTAGGTACAGGGGAAAACAGAATTTTCCATCATAATATGGAATATTCTTCATACTTTCCTTCTATCAACACTCTTTCGAGTGCGCCAGAAGGCGGAAGTTTGTGCGGGCAAGAGTCGGCTAATTGTCGTGGCTACCGAAGCGCTCTGGGGCGTCTTACTGATTTTTTTGGAGAGCACTTCCTATAAAGTAATTTTTCATCCTTCTGGACATGATTCATGTTGGTCATTTCACCCAAAAAAGTGCTATGAACATGTAGTCTGATTCAGAGTTTTTGGCACTTTCAATTCAAATTCCCTTCTCCTAAAATTTGTAGGGGATGACATAGCAAGGTCAGAGGAAGTTCAAGTGAGAAAGAATAATTTTCATGACAACGATATTTATATAATTTTTGAAATTGAAGAGTTTTGTCACATCTTGTGAAATGGCAATTAAATTATTTATCTAACACTGTAATTTTTGATTTTTGATAATTTAATTAGCCGTTCTCGAGTTATAAGCAGTTTTATATCGTGTTTTTTCACTGTTTAGATTTCCAGTAAATTACTGTTTGATAGAGAATAACTCTTTTCCAAACAAGAAATCACAAGTTCCCTTCTTTCAATTGAAAAAAATTCAACCTCGCTCGCCAAACATTTATTTTCCTCCAAAGGTACTGAAATGATACATTTTCAAGTGAATTTTGTTCGACCTCAATATCCTGTCCCGTTCAAACGTTTGGCAAGGAAGCATTTTTTGGACCGCATATACATTGTGTACTTTGAGGAAGAAATTAGGTACCTATTAGTACCTATCATATTTTGACAGCAGACACGTTTCCTAAGATACACTTTCCTTAAGCTACAGCTACCGCACATTGATAGAAAATATAGATTTTTTTGAACTTTGCTAATAGTTATTCAGAATATGATCGGTTGCAGGTAGAAGATAAGTTTTTGCTGGCTCCACTGAATATTGTGTCTTCCTTCTTGTACTTCCCCCTGACAGTGGTAAATGTCCTATATTGAAAAACATCATTGGACAGTTCCATCCTCAGCTAAGTCCTGGATCTGTCTTTGCTCGAATATTACGACGATCTATTCTAGGGGAAGGTAGATATAAAAGTCTAATAACCAGAAATTCTATGAAACTGCGAGAAATAAGATACAGAAGATTAAAGCAGAGTTTCTGAATGTGAAATAATTTCAGAAACAGGCTAAATTTAAATTTATGTAATCCCACATAGCAATCAAAAGCATATTCATAACTCGAGCACATGCTGAGGATATGTTTCAACTCATATTCCCCAGATAATATCCCTAGTATATTCCCAGCATAAGTACTTTACTGCTATGAATGTTCTTTTCATCATATCTGTCTAGGAATATTGTAGCATATTCTAGGGATCTTGGGACACTTTCCCGTAAATACTTCAAAGAATTTTTGTTTAGAAAAATACGTACATAACAATTCAACATTTACATTTTTGTGAACTAACCACTCAAATCAACCCCGTAACCTTACTTTTTAGAATCTATTATATTACATTCTGATGCATTTTCAACTTGACATTTAGTACAAACTGGCTAGGTTGAAATCCCAACTGTTGGTACTTCGACTTCGTTAAAATCTTCCTGGCAGCACTGCATGCATGCGTGCGTGGCAAGTCGCAAGCTAAGCTTCCATTTTCCAAGCTTCTTGTTCTTTGTTCTTGTTGAAATTGAATGTTATCTACAATCAGTTTACCAGTTAACTTGTTTATTTTCAAAAAAGACATTTTATCAGTGTGTGTTCAGTGTTCTCTATTGTGGATTGTGCATATTCGATACCGATAGTGAAGTGTGGGGAAGTTATCGAAAAAAAAGTAAGGTTAGGGTAAGCTTTCTTCACGGCTCTTTTTATTCATAGAATAATATCTTGTATATCTATTTTAGATGCTGTTCAATGTAATAAGAGAACACAAAATGCTTGTGAATATGAAACTATCCAAGAAATAAAGAGATGGTTAGCTGCTAAAGAACGGGTTAAAAATGAATTAAAGAAAACTGAGATGAGGTGAGTTTTGAATTTTGAACCCTACCACTGTCCCAGTATACCTACATGTTCCAATGGAATATCTCATAAACCAGGAGTGATTTCCGATATTTACATTGCTCAAAGCAATATATATAATTATCTATATTGATTATTCAGAATTTTAAATTTTCATTTTTTCAAATAAATGAAATATTCCATTGTAACATGTATACCGGGACACCCGATATATTGTTCTAATCCATTATATTTTTAGGTCCCCAAATCAGCAGCGTTCCCAGGACACTGAAATAGGATGAAAACACATGTGAATAAGAATTTATTAGTTTTTCATAAGTAAATGTTTTAAAAGTATTTGATGTCTTTTGTTTGAAGATAATCAAGGATGGCATTCATGCTTCAGAAAATGCCAAGAAACTAACTACTAGAACCTTTAAGGATAATGATGTTGCATCTCCTAAAGTCCCTCACCAAAATATATATTCATCTTGGACATATTCAGTTTGCACATATAGGGTATATTGAGCATATATTATAGCATATGCTATGTTGGTGATATAGGTATATTCTGGGGATATTTGAATATATTCAGGGTATATATTTCAATCATATACGTAGCATATACTACTTGTGGCCAAAAAAATATACCTAGCATATTCTCAGCATATAGTAACCATATTCTGTGTATATGCTAGGGATATAATCTCAATATTCTTATGCGTTTAGGAATATGTTTAGCACATACTTGGTATATAATTTTGCTATGTGGGTATATGACGTTATTTTTTTTCAAATGAACGCTGAATGCAAACAATGTTTGTTTCTTTCTTTCAACAATAGTGATAATCAGAATTGGAGATTTTTTTTAACAAAGGTAAAACGTTGATGTTGCCATGAGTATGTGGCACCCTCTTTTTTATTTGAGCACCAACGAATATTCCAAATATTCCACATTTGCCGTTTTCCAAAATATATGTAAGTACAGCTCTTCTCCTTCGCGAATATAAATTACTCATGGAAGTTAAAAAATGTATCTTGTTCTTAAATTTCATCGAAACACTATATAATCTAGGAAACATTGAATTCTTGATACAAATATGAAGAAGAGCAAATGAAACCTAATAATTTTTTCTGTGATACACTCAGTCCATATTAATAGGATGCAATGAAGTGAGAAAGAAATATAAAAATGAAAAAAAAAATTGGAACCCAAACCAAATTTTTCAATACCATCATAAACGGTAACAAAAATAATGTAAAAATGAGGATAAAAAATTTTCACGAATATTTCTATTCATTCCATTGCTATTAGAGGAATAAAATTCATGCATAGCTTAAATTCGGAGGTATTATTTGCAAAAATTCATGTTTGAATGCTTCAATTGAATTCCTCTTCAACTATAAAACTTTCAGTTGTCATTGAAGAAACTTTCTGTTTTTTCAATGTCAATTGAATAAAAAACATTGCAGTAATAATTTTTACATTCGGACACTAATTATTTCTCAAAACCTCATATTTTCACGATAATCAATTGCTTCATCAATTTATCAATGTTACACATGAGTTGCTGGATGACCGAGCTCTGCTCGGTAGTTTATGTTTTCGGTAAATCGTGTTTTGAAAATTATAGTCAGATACAAATTACATACTGATAAAATATGAATAATATTTTTTCTACTATCGTACAGAATAGTTCACTTTTTCGCAATCATTTTATTGTTTGAAAAGTCACTTTCCCGCATTAGTGCAGGAAAAACAATTAGTGCTGACAAAGCAGTGGAAAACCGAAATATGACTTCATTGGAAAACATTTTAGCCTCTGCAATTAATTTGCAGAATGCAACAAATTGCATGTTCAATATTAATACTACCAATAATCAATTTTTTTTATATGTATTTAATAATAAATTGTTATTTATGTCAACTTTCGAGTTTTTCCGCACGCTAACGCGTGCGTGAAATTACTTTTCCACACGCGATTGCTGCAATCTGCAATCGCGTGCGGAAAAGTATCACTTTCCGCATTCATTAGTTAATAGTATATTACATTACCAGTGAGAAAAATCACTTCCGCACAAGTAATGTACACTATTTTTTCTTCTACCACCTATTTTATTAAACAATTTGTAAATATTAGATCGTGTATATGTTATATACGCTACAATATGAATTCACCTTTACAGCAACCTGACAGCTGACAGTCCCTAGAGGGATATTTGCAATTGGACTATCGATAAAATAAATTCAATGGCGTCGGCCAGAATCGTTGCTTCAATGTAATGATTTTTGTAATAAAGACTTATAATTTATAGTATAACTGTTGAATGGACATTATTGTTGTGTGAACTGTGAATACACAATTAGTTTATTGAGTTGCCTCATTTTCAATTTTTTTTGTGTCAGTCTATGTTTGAATATTGTTTCTAAAAAAATTGTTCATGAATTTGCAATAACTCTGCTAGTGATATGATAAAACACTTATTTTTCTTTTCTTTATTTTTCATGAATAATTAGTTACCTATCTCTCCAGTTTTTATTTGAATTATAACAAAAAAGAGGAGCAATCGATAATTGCATCTGTATATCTTACAGGATTCACGGGTTTGACGTCTTATTGATTAAAGGTCACTTTCCATGGGAGTAGACAGGGCGATATGTGTCACTTTTGTGGTCGTAGGAAAGATACTATTTTGATCTCACCGACATAATAACAACAACTATGAACTAGTTGTCGGTCAAGAGGTATAAGGCGCGGCCTTACATTCAATTTGGATATTTCACTGCTGGTTAGAACCGCAGCGCGGTCGAAACAAGAATTTTTCTCACCGGCTCGGTGCGATAGGCAATTGTTAGTTGCCTACCTATCCTGGTAGGAGGGATAACTGGATTGAATACATCAATCGACCCGGTAGCACTGTGGGTTTTTCTAGGTTTCTCTACAGTTGAATTAGCGAATGCGCTAACTTAAAAAATCAGTAAGACGCCCCAGAGTGCTTCGGCATCCATTACGAATAGCCGACCCTTGTCCGCACAAACTAATATCTGTTCGTTGATTTTGTTGTCCAGCCAGAGAGAAGCAGATATTTTTTGTATATTCGCGGATAGCTCAATAATTATTAATCGAATGGCTGAAGACATTACAGGAAAACACTAAGCCAAGCACAATACTATTAATCGATGTTCAACCAGAACTCATTGACTATTGTCCAGAGAAAATATGAAATGTCGTGTTCAAAGAAAAAAAAATCATTTTCATCTCAACAATAAGCTCTCGAAACCATAGTAGTAAAATACCTCGCATGAATTTCAAGACCATATTAAAACTCATTCCATCTTCATTTCGATAATAAATCATAATGATAAAAGGAGCCGAACAAATGCGAATTTGAAAGTCATTCATCAGTAGCGGATGAGCAAATAGTCAGAGAAATTGCAAATTACTCTGTTTGAAATTGAACACCATGCTAATTCGACATTCACCCAATCATCTGTATAATTTTCACACAATACCGACTAAATTACAACAGAACCTTCTGCATATTCATGAGAATCGTAATGAGATTTAGTACGGTCGAGTACAAACACTTGTCGGAGAGTACAGGAGTGTCATAAAAAAAGTTTAAAACGAATGCAATAATGATCATGAATTATATGGAAAATTAGTTTCACCAAGAATACTTGAGTCTCCCGGAAAAAAAAAGTAGTTTTTATCAACTTTACCAGGTTTCATGATTAACTCTACTGCAAATAATATGAGGTAATAAAAAGGCGTCACCAAAACAAAAAATAAATATTTCACCCCACTATAAGTCCCCAGATGTAGGAGTCTGATTACTAATTACTAGATTCAAATATATTGGAAAAGATTCATAATTGAATAATTTGCTGTCCTTCCTATTACCTTCAGAAGCCGACAACAATCTTTTCGAACTTAACACGTTGAACGCCGTATGTATCCGCCACGGATACACGCGACACAGTGTTTCAATGGCCGCGTGAATCCATTGCTGATACACAAGTATTTCTGTAATTTCAGCCACATGTATCTGTGTTGGCTGCATGCCTTGCAGAGATCTTTATGGGAGCGTTCGCACTATGGCCTGGGATACCTGAAAGCATATTTGGCCTGCGGATTTCATTCACAGTTTTTTCAGGGGATGATTATTTTAGTGAGTAGGTTTGAAGTTGGGAATATTTTTTATTCAACAACAAGAAGCGCTAAATTATGAAGAACAAAATATAAAATGATGGAAGAAATGAACCTTACAAATACAGTCTGGGTATTTTATGCCATGAAACATTTGTGTACTTCAAAAAAACAAGATAAGCAATAATGTTTTTCACATTTTATACATCTGAATTTACTTTGTGTGGCTTGATTAGCTGCAGCTTTTCTTCCAACCTCTTCAGTTTTTTTTTTATAGCATCGTACACATCTTCCTCTTTTTCTACCAGCTCCCTGACTTTCTTCTAAAACATGTTGAGCTGGAGTTTCATCAGCTGAGGCTGTAGTGTCCAGGGTCTCAGTTGGAGAATGTAATAAATCTGATATAACGAGTTCTTTGAATTTTGTAATCGTCATTTTGTCGTTTGCAACCTCTTGATGTAATATATATGCATTCACCAAAGCCGTACCCATTAGCAGCTCAATTGCCAATTTTCGGTACCATTTCAAGCTCCTTCTCAAGGATGATGAATATGCTTTCATTTGGTCAGAGAGGTCAATGAAAGCTTTACATTTATTGTAGTCGCTTATTATTTTTGGTTTTTGTACTTCACCACCTCTTTGCCTTACAGTTACTAGTTCATCAGTGTGTTTTGTACTAAGGACCAAAACATCTCTCCTATCTCTCCATTTCAGTACCACCACGCCTGTGTTGCTTTCAGCTGCGACAACTTCATTTTTATTTATCTTTTTAGTGACAACTTCTTTGGGATTTAGCTTCCTATTTGAACGTAATGTCCCCACTAAATGTGTCTTCCGGTCTAACAGAGTATGAGCTAGGGAAACACTTGTATAGTAATTGTCAGTATACAAGGTTCTTCCTTGGTCTAATAAATTGGTTACAAGGGCAAGTACTACGCTAGTTGCTACCGGTTGACCTTCAGATTTTTCAGTCCCGCAATATACGCTGAGATTATATGTATATCCTTTATCAACACATAACTTGAAAAGCTTTATGCCGAATTTGTGGCGTTTGTTTTTTATGTATTGTCTGAACGACAAACGTCCTCTGAAGGGAACAAGTGTTTCATCGATGCATAGATCATGTTGAGGAATAATAGCAGCTTGAAAGCTAACTAGGAGTTTCTGAATGAGCGGATTTATTTTATGGAGTCGATTTTGTATGACTCCTTCATTATTGTTGAAATGAAGCATTTTCAGCAAGAGTTGAAATCTATTTCTGCTCATCAAGGACTTTATTTTATTGCAGTACAAAAATGATGTCCGCCAGTAGGACTCGATACTTGGTAACTGAAACAACCCCATCCACATAATTATTCCAAAAAATCTCTCTATTTCTTCTGAGTTGGTATCGGCCCATGCTTTTATTCTAGACTTTCGTAGATTATTATTTCTCTTGCATTGTTCCGCATAACGATTCGTTTCGAAAACAATATGGCTTATTATGTCATCGGTTACCATAAGTTTGTAAAAATCATATGGTGTTTTATCGTAGAACCGTTCATATATTTCTGCTTTCACGCCAGGATTCGGTTCCGTGAACGGAAAGTCTTTTAGGTGATTACCTTGTACTGGTCCCCATGAAGGGTCTTCTGCTGGAAGTGGATCATCGTCCTCCGCAGACGATTCATCTACTCGAAATTGAGCAATGACATCTTCTATGGTTTCTGTGATATGAATCGTTGTATTAGATTTCCTGGCCAAAGTACTGGCATTCTCTGTTGATACTGGTGTTGAACTCGTACTTGGCCGGGAAATATCTGCAAACAAAATTTTTATTTCAACAGATCAAGATCATTATCAAGTACCTAGAGTTTCGAAATAATATTTTGAAAACGGTTTCTAGTCAGTCTTAGACATGCAAATTGCATACAACATTTTTCTAGTTATTTTGTAATACCTACGATCTGCATTATATGCAATTCACAATTTTATTGATGCTCGGACATTTGGTAATTTGTTTTACATTTCGAATCACATTAGGTATAGGATTATAATTTTGAATAAATCAGAAACTTACCTTGGTTAGATGATCCAGTTGCTCTCAGTTTCATGCGCTTACTTTTTCTGAAACTTGTAGAAGGTGAGCTACTATCACTATCACTACAGTCATCACTTTCCATTTGATATTCGTCTGACAAATAAACATCTCCAAATAGCGAATTCTCCTCGTCAGACAGCAACTCTTGCATGAGATTCTGTAAACGTGATTGTTCCTGTTCGTAGGACATTTTTTTCGAAATACGCCTTGTAAATAATGTAAAGAATACTAATAACTTTTGAAACAGTACGCAAATTCAGTATCCAACCTCGAAAAACTGCGTGAATTTGGTACGATCGAGAAGGCACTGCGAGCGATTTGTTTCAAACTTGCAAATACCTGTCTGATCTACTTCGACAATAGTGCCGGCTCATGTATCCAGGTTGGATACATGCGGCAGCAGTGTTCGAAAATAGATATTGTGGCCGTGGGTATCCAATGTGGATACATACTAATGACAACGTCATAAAATGTCAAAATCAGTTTTTTTTATTTCTAACTTGCAATTATGTGAAAGAAGAATACATTTTTAAAACCCTACCACAAAAAAAATACTTGGCCTGATATACCCAATTTTCCGCTGCCACGGCGGCGTTCAACGTGTTAAGCTGTGCTGTAACAATTTAAACCCAGCGCTGCGTGACCTCCACAACGCACTGAACATGGACGATCCCAGATTCCGCGAGAGGGACAAACACCCGAGGCCTTCCAAGCAAAACCTGAGACCACATCCAAGAGTCGCCCGCAGGCGGCTTAGGTGAGTATAAGAGTCGCATCAGCGACTCGGGTAAGTACACTCCACACTACACACAAAGACATCGCGCGCGAACACATAAACCGATCCGCGACAGGCGAGAACTGTCCCAGAGAGGTCGGGGGGACCACCATGCAAAAACTGCAACGCAGCAGAGTCAGGTAGAAACCAAAGTAAGAGATAGAGAGGAAGCAATAGCACCTAAAGGTTGATTTCCAACCGAAGCGGGTTAGATATCAATCTTGCTGAAGTGCCCATCAGCAGGTTGAGGACCGCTCCTGAGAGGGCGGGGGTGGAAAGGAAAACGGAGGATGGCGAGGTCTCGTATCCAGGCAACTGGATATGGCATCACGTCATCCTGGGCGCTCAACCCCGGGGGGGGCATGGTGGGTGGGTGTAACAATTTGATATGAAGACTCAATATGTCTTCACGAAACTTTTCCTATACCCTGAATCTTTTTTCAACTCTATTCAATTTTTTTATGTAATATTGTCTATGTTACACTCGTTTTGGAAAGCAGGGAACTAGTAAATTTCTGAGTAGAAAAATCCATACCAGAATGACTAAGAACAAGATTTTTAGAAATTTTCAGTTTACCTGAACTGGAACAGTGCTGTAAGAATGATTGAAATTCAAAGGATCACGCACGTTTCTTGTGGAAAATGGTTTTCCGTGAATTCGACCAAATATTTTGTAGATGTAGATCTCGATGCAGTGATCAAAAGTTTCCATTGTCACAAAATTCACAAATGGACAGTTTTCGAGATATGGCTCTATCATTAGCAATTGTTTGCATTTTTGGATTTTGGCTCATGGTCAGTTCCCTCTTGTACTTAGGTAAATCGGAATCTCATTAATGTCAGTGCAGAAATCAAAAAAAAACTTTTTTTTTTCAGAAACATCCATTCAAACCAATTATCATACACTGCTCGTCACTGACGATGTAACAAGAGCATATGAGTGAACTGATTTTGCGCCAAAATAAAAAAATAAATATATGATATTGATAGAGCCATATCTCGAAAACCGTCCACTTTTGGAGTTTTTGGCCGTGGACAGTTCTTATCAGTGCATCAATATCTACATCATACCAAAAATTCGGAAAAATTCACCCATTTTCCATAAGAAACTTGCGTGGTCCTTCGTTATTAATTATGCGAAAAATGCCTTCCAGACTCGACGCTCACGAGAACAAATAATACTTTTCAGAGAATACAAAAATGAATTTAGAAATGTAACAGGCGCCTTCCCGCGTTAAATTTAGATGCTCAGGATCATCAACCACCGAAGACGCTAATGGTGGATATTCTGTTCCAACTCAGGAATAATTGTACTGAAACGCAGACTTCTATGATGGTGTCAAATTTGAATAATGTGATGAATAAAATTTCAGTTGATATCTTCAATTTTTTTTGGCTTATCAGCTGTAATCTATTCGGATAGTGGATATAGTGGACCATATGTTTCCACAAAAAATGAGCGGAAAATGTATTATTCCTGGTATTTTTTCATGCTTGTATCGGTTGAGTAGAACCACCGAACTATAAAAAAATATATCGGAACCAAATTTTCAATCCACAGTTTGTATACGAAGGACAATTTTTTTCATTTTACAGTGACACGTACTGAAAGATAACCCTCATAAGACTCTCATTTCCCTTTAAGTTCCAAGTGAGTTATAGTAATTTATGATTTCAATATAAATATATGCCTTACTACATCGAAATGTCCAGTCAATGGAATAATAGTCAAGATGAGTGAGCCTCTGAAGAAGCTAGCCACTCGCGCTAGCGAAACGTCAGGAAGAAATTTCAAAGGACGACGGCCTTCACACCCGAAGAAAAGTAGTGATACTGAAATTATGATTTATTCTCAACTGCGTCATCTTTAATATAAGTCGTGAATGTGGTGCGATAGTTACTGGTTCATAGAAGTATGCCAACCAAACCAAAACCAATCGTGCAGTGTCCTATCTTAACTTGTTTCTTTAATATGTGGCTGACATAAATTCGAAGCATTTCAATGGCAGAATTCTAGTTATTGGTTTTCATACGTTAAGCTTCCTACTCGTCAATCAATTCTCAAAATAGAGGTGGGTTCGACCTGAGGATTTATTGCGCTTGGAGTGTTTCATATTTGAATATATCCACTTCTTTAGTTTTTATCATATATTTCAAAAATAGTGAGCCGGGTTGAAATTGGTATGCATGCTCCGGATAAGTGAGAATTCTCAAACAAAAGGAATATATTTTTACGTCACGTTTTTTGTTGGGAATTCCTCTATATATTCTGAATCATCCATCAAAGAAATGAAACTGAGTTGAAAAAAAAAATATATAAAAATTGAAATGAATTTTACCGATCAATGGTATTTATAGTATTTCATTTTATGTCTTATTATTTTCTATGTACTTTCTCCTCGCGTTGAGTGTTTCCATTTTTTTAAATCTATTCATACTCTTTCAATATTTCCTAAGTAATCAGAGCTGTATCATTGTATTTTTTCCGCTTATTGCTATGTCTTATAGGTTCAAGTTAAGTTATTTATGATTGTATCTGGGCTTGTAATAAAGATATTGAGACTTTTTCCAAAATTACGCGTCTCGATTAGACTCATGAGAATCTTGAAAAACATTTTCAATAACTTGAATAGTTAAGGCGTAAACTTCTATTTGGTCACAAGCTAAAATTTTATATACACGAAAAACATGTTTTTTTCAAAACAACTATTTCCTTCAGTTAAATCTTGAATGTACATGCTGAAAAATATCACCCTGATTTTTTTGCACCTTCTCGGCCATGTGGAACAAGTGCTACATCGACACGCCGGCTATAAGAACCGTTCATTATTGCTACACTATGAAATATCGCTGAATAAAACTTACCGATATCTCTTCAGGACAGTTTCTTTTAGGTGGTGGATGAGTTTCAGAACAGTACTTTATCAATAAACCACGTAAATACAATAATACATTTTTGGAAAATTGTTGTTTAACAGTGATTCACTGCCAAAATAATAATTCTACGTGATTTTTGTATAGGACTCATTTTGTAAATTTCATGACGGCGCACATTTTTCGTAAGAAACATTTTTAGATGAATCTCATTCCAAAGATAATAACATCAAAATAGTGACATTTGATTATTTCAATAAACTAATATAAATAAGTGCTAAAGTCTGTCTGCAATCCCATTTACTTAATTTAATTAATTTGATCAGATATCAACAAATCTATAAATTATGTACCTATGTATTGAAAAGATAAATTTGTATTTGTGATTCAGTAAATGGTTCCAGAATACTCCAAAATAAAACCATAGGAGCAGCTATCACACAGGCGAAGTCCCTTTTTTGAATTTCAATGATTTCAACAAAGATATTGCATCTATGGAAAGATGAAAATGAACGTCGAATCTATATATTTAAAAAAAATATGTAACTGTTATGATTTATCTCCTGCGCTAGAGAACGCTGAGGGCAGCCTCTCGCTTGTTTAGCCTATTAATTTCCCTCGTGGTGCATATTAGCACAGTACAATTACCCCCTCCAAAAATTGGATAGAAGCACGTATTCCACTTTAATTACGGCTGTTAATAAATGTAGATATTACTTTAAAGTGAACTGACATCTCAGTGAGCCATGATTGGAATAACGGCACTCATCTGAATACCAGGTGTCAAATTTCGTGCTGTTTTGCATACAAAGTAGTTTAATCCCGAGGGACTGATCAGATGACTGATATAGGGCATCATTTTTCATCAACTGAGGCGCGGGAAACGTTTGATATTGAACTGGACAGATCATGAAGGAAAGGATTGCGATTGAGAATTGAAGAACGCTATATTTTTCTCAAGTACGATGAGAAAAAAAACTTGTATCTTGAGAGTGACAAGTAAAAATATATCTTATATTCATTGGGTTAATTTTTGTCGACCGATATTTTTTATCTGGATCTACATGAAAATAAGAAACTGTTTGGCGTACATTATTCTGAGTGAGAAAATAGAAATTAGGTTTTTTTTTCATCTCTGAGAGCTATTATGGCCAGGAAATACATTTGTGGGTGAGATGAATATATATGGGTAAACCTGAAAAATGTAGAAACAGGTACAGGTTTACTCCAGTGTGAAAAAATAATATTCGGTGAAATTAGAATATAAAATAATAAATGCTTCATTGCATATATTGGCTCCCGAAACCAAACATTGATGGGTTCGATCTATGCCTTATCTGTCGTAAAAAGGTGATTGGGATACTATTTCTTGCCTCAGTTTTATGACTCTAGACATAGTAACTTGGCAATCAGCTTCATCGAAAAAATGCTTGCGTTTGTACCGGAATTGCATTGCACCAAGTTTAGGATTTTCCATTCTTCAAAAAATACTATTCTGCTATTGAATGCGTTCAAATTGCAGATTCTTTGGGTATTAGTTTATCCTTCAGATGTTGGATAGAATATAGACTAGAATTTCTATAGAGATCTCAATTCGAAATTCAGTAGAAGAAAATTATTCCGATATCTTAGTCGGCAAAGAGAGAAGAATCTGTTCATGAAAAAAATCGTCGGCCAAAACGCATGAGGAAATCGGAGAGACTGCTCTGGTTTCGAGGTTCTCACTTCAGCGGTAGCAATTTGTAGTTCTTGGTAGTGTTACACTACTGCCTGTCAGAATCACCGTGCTTTAGATTCACGTGATTCAAGAGGAGGGGACTAGCTTCGACGATTTTATTTCATAAACTGATTTTCTTCTCTATGCCGAACAATATATGATTTTTTCAAGACATTTTTCCTCAACTAAATTTCCGTGTTGAAAGATGAGTCATCGTTAATCCACTGCTCGCACAGATTTCTACTTGTTAGGGTTGCCCTCAGGATTCTCGATGTGAGTCACCTATAAGCACATTATCACAAATCACTATCACCTAAAGCACAGTAATCGTAGTTTGTTGTATGATTTCTCGCATTGTACTTGACCAACTTGTACTGCTCATCCAATCCTTCTCGGCACAAACTCAGATATTTTTTCAGTAGCTCACTGGTAGTGTAGACCATGACGAAAGAAAAAACATCTAGGAATAAATTTCAACATAGTAAACACATATAATAAGTCTTTTTTATCTTAGTATATTTCAAAGAGATTGCTGGGCATATAAGTTATTACTTCTGGGCCAAGATGGATTGGATAAGCTGTACTTATTTTTCTCATAAAACCTATTTTCCTTCGAACCTCAAAAATGTTTGCCTTCTGTAGCTGACATTTGAGTCGACGTTCTTCTATCATATTTAAATCATCATTACCATGGTTACTTTCTACTTTCAATGCCGCTGATAGTGGAGTGATTACTTTTTTCGGCAACCGTCCGGGAAGTACCCACTTCCCGGACGCTTTTTCTTTGAGAAAGTAGCATTTTCCCGGCCTAGTCCGGGGAAAATGGGTCGGTTGCCGAAAAAATAGTGTACGCAACACGACCGAAAACAGTTTTTTCGGACTCGCAGACTTCCAGGACTCGCCTACGGCTCGCCCTAGAATTTTGTCTACTCGTCCAAAAAACAGTATTTTCCGGACTTGTTACGTAAATTACTATTTTGTCTATACAGTTAAAGTGATGGTTCACAAGTTTCATTTGATATTTCGAAATTTTGTTTTTTCCCTTCACAAAATCGTGTGGCTCGCATGGTTGGATTACGTCAATCTCCACGCACGTCACTTGAAGTATGAGATCACTTTGTGTTGTGGAGACATGAATCCATTTTCTGCATGGTTAAAGTTGATGCGTTCATTGGACTTTTCTACACCACGATCAGGGATGGTATACTAAGTATTCTCGATACGGTTGGCTAAGAAACTATCAGCTATTTCTCACTATAGAATCGTCCATATACAGAAAAATTATCTTCCTTCTCCGTACCAGGGACAATGGATCTCCTCAGGTTTTGTGGTTTCTACTGAGAAAATGATCAAACACTGTACTTGGAGGGGACAGTCGGACTTTCTCTGAGAAAAGACATACTTGAGTTTTCTCAGTATGAATTCTACTAAGTAATCAGAACGCTATTTCTTTTCGTCAAGTTCTCATTTATATCGGCCGGTGCGATGGGCTATTGTTAGTTGTTTAATTACCAATTCTGGGAGGTGGGGTATAGGGATTGTATACATCAACCGACCCGGTAGCACTGTGGGTTTCACCACATTTGAAATAGCAAATGAGCCACTGTGAAATCAGTAAGTCGTCCCAGAGCGTTTCGGCGCCCACAGCAGTAAGCCGACTCTTACCGGCCCGCACAAGGCTCTGTCCTCTGGGCGCACTCGAAAAAGTGTTTGATAAAGGGAAAGTATAAATGAAAAATGAACATCCCCACTGCTCTCCAAGTTCTGGTTTCACCAGAACTGAATTGTTGATTTAAAGCAAAAATTTTACTTTGTATTGAAAAATTTCGAAATCAGATGGGTTATACGATGATTTCTCTTGAAAAAAATTCTCATTTTTTAGAAACATATCAAAATAGTAGTTCATTCGAACCAAAATTTCTAATACCCCATCATTAGTAGTGGTGTTATTATCTACCGACTTCTCAGTAGACAAGATCAAGAAGACAAAATAAGTAATTGATTTTTCCTTTTTTTTTGGGTTCTTAACAATAAATTCTTATTTTTCAGATTGTGGTAGGTCAAGAACCCAAAGATCAATAGAAGGAAGAATCCATCCACCACAAATTAATGACATTCAAACAGTACAGAGTGAATGATGTGTTGTGAAATTGCGGTGAAAATGCGTGGTATTCACTCAACAGAAACTTTATGTAAACCGTGTTGAGAACAAACTGCGAAGCAGGACGTCTATAAAATATTCAAGAGAGGGCGATTTTGACGAAAAATGTGATCGTTTCTCAAACTTTTCATCATTTTGTCACCGGTAAAAGCCAATACATCTTATGAATCACAAATATTGATACAAGATAAGCTCCTTATGAAATTTCGGACAAGTTGCCTAATATATTCACTGGCACGTCTTGAGTGTAATAAAGATGATGTCGTATTTTTTGTTCAGAATTAGTAGGGAGACAAGTACGTGTTGAAGTTCTGCTGCAAGTTGCGATATATTTTTTTTTCACTGTTGGGCTCAGATTAACGTTCAATAGGAGACTATTTCAGGAATTCGATGATTTAATAGAACTTGGCATTTTTTATATAGAAAACTCATCAAATAATGGATAGCTGACACGTTGATTTGGTTTTGGTTGAGTTTGAAGAATGAATAGAACGATGAATCGAATCTCTATTATATTCCTTTCATCAATCGGGTTGAATAAAGATGAAAAATCATTATACAGGAGGCGACTTACTAAGATTTCCTGTCGAATCGTACGAGCAACTGGATCAAAAGAACGAGACTGGAATGAAAATAATATGTTCCATATTCATTATTGGATATTTTCTTTCTGTTGTTATTACAGCTCCCCAAAAGATTTAACTAGACATTGTGAGAAAAAGTTTCTTCGAAATGACATCTGGATTTCCTTGGATTTGAAATTCACAGAGTTTTGTCAAGTTTATAGTTGTTATATAACTTTCCATTGATTTTTCGTTCCACTAGCTGATATGACAGCTTTGAAGAAGCTCATGAAGATGAATGAACACTTGACAAGAGAGCACTCAACAGGGCAGGATGGCATTTTGGGGAATGAGGTAGCAATTCTTTGAAGACAGGAGAGACTTTTCACTGTGATTTTCTAAAATTTGTTCAAGTTTAAAGATTTGTTTCCTCAGTAGCATCGGCGAAGTAACTGAAGGAAATTGCTGATGATGATCATTTATGATAACGTAATGAAATAATATTTAGTTCAATGATTTTCACAAGAAAACTCACAAAACGGCTACACGCGTTTCACTATAAAATTGCTTTTTCTTGCGATACTATAATACACAAAAAGGGTTATTTAATCACGTCATCGATAAATTACTGTCTACAAGCTTCTTTGATGAGGAGTCTCACAAAAATCGTCATTAAAGAAGTAACTGTTTCAAGAGCAAGTATTCGACTGAAAGCTGATATTTACACTAAAAGAAATGAATGAATGTATTCAACAAATAATATACAGTTGCCTGTAAGATTTCCACATATTAGGGTTTACTAAACCGCGACACGTGTTTCGCTATATCATAGTTTTCTCAAGCAAAAACTTTAAACTTATGTATTTAGCGATAAGTGTGTCGCAGTTTATTAAACCCTAATATGTATATTATTTTTTCAATATGGATTTTCATCGAGAAACGGCCACTTCCATCCAGTAAATGTATTCAAGTATCATTCTTCTTGCAGCTCGATCGAAACTGTGGTTTTTCAACTTAATAAGAGGTATCGGAGTTGAAATTTGAAATGTCTCTTATATTCAATAATGGAAATCATGGTGTGGACTTTGTAGAGGGGTTTCTCTACACAATAGCTTCCTTATAAATGCACTGATCGAGTCATTTGTAGACACCCTTCCACCCCAAAATGATAGTTTTTTCAGTATACCCAAATTGCAAATCAATCATTCAAATATAGCTGAAACAGATGATATAATTCGGTCAATGCAAAACGCTCATTACTTGAAAGATTTTAGAATGCAATGGAATGATTGACAGCTTCAGTAAATTTTATTAGTATCAATGAAAATCAAGATGCCTGAGGTGTGGGGGAGGAGGGATGGAGACAATATAATAATTCAATTTCTACTACAGATTAAACTTTGTTTCACAGTTTAGGGATAATCAAATCGTAAAAGGGTCACATTATCTGACAGATGCACTTTTAAAATCCCAGATTATATTGAACGATCGTTTAAACTTTTTCAAATTGTAATATTGTTATAGGTTTTTGAGAGTCAAGGTGGAACGATCTGATTCATTCTCATAATTCGATAAGAAAAATCGAAAAAACTGAATCAATCCAGCAGATACCAATGTTTTTATAGGGACCATCTTCCCAGATCATTCCTCTACGCCTATGAGGCTGTAACTGGCGTTGGGGATACGAAACATAAAACAAGCTCTAGATTGAAACAAGTGATATATAGTCAGTGACGTTGGCCATTAGAGTGTCCAAAAATATTAATCTCCAGGAAAAATGAAAAAACAGAGCGGGAATCGTACGTGTTGTTTATGTTGGAAGTCTCTGTCTAATTCTCGGCGTTAACGGCATCCTCTAAGGGATATAAAATTTGTAGAGGATTGATGGAAACTGGAGAAGGGAAACTCATATCGGGGTAGGAGAAATATTCGCGAACGGCTTTTTTGTGAGAATAACATTATTCCATTAGATCCGTTAGTTTTTGTTGTATTCTCGTATTATTTCTGTCGATACTGGTTAGACTGCTATTTCATCTATCTGTGAAAGATGCCGGAAAAGAGTATAATACCATAAGAATCGGACAATGTAATCCAGTTTTTATCGAGAGTTCATATATTCGACTTTAACGAAAATATTACTACTTTTATTGCCACTCTTTGTAATTTTGGTAAATTACTAAAAATTATTTTATATGATGTTATCTATTACTCAGTGAGGAACACAATCTTGCCTTTTCAGCAAGGCTTCATGACGCAGAGATTCACTGTTACTAGTTTAACATGCATTACTCAGTTAATATCTGAGGCTCTCGACTCTGAAAGTCAAGTAGACGTCATTTACACTAATATCCATAAGGCCTTTGATATCATTGATTATTACTTATTGATAACTAAATTAGGAATAGTTGGTTTCTCTGAATCATTTGTCGATCTAATGAATTTACTCAGAAGAACTCCATAGAATGACGAAGGTTCGGGTCTAATCGCTATGTAGCTTGCTCGGTAGTTCAAAGAAGCTTCAATCTGAGTCGACTCCTGTTTTTAATATTTATCAACGATTTATCACTCGAACTTAATGTCACCCATCCTCTATTCGCTGAAAATAATTTAACATCACTGGAGCAATGGTGTTTCAGAAATAATCTCTAACTCAACATCACCCAATGCTGTGTTATTGGTATAGCTTTACTGATGTAGACAGTCTGAAAATACTGTACCTCACATTTATCAGGAATATGCCAGTCACTTGGTCCTCATTATATGAAAACGCAATAGACAGTATACAATCTCTTCAAAGGAAATTTCTCAAGTATATGTACTTTGAATGTTATGGCTATTACCCCGAAAGAGGATATGCCCATAAAATATTTCTGAATATTTTTCACTTTCAATATCTGCAAGAAAGACGAGACTGCTTGGCACTTACCTCTCTATTTGAATTGTTGAACGACATAATAGGCTATCCTTATTTGTTGAGCAAGATCCATTTTCATGTCAAGGAACTTTTTACAATTCGGCTCCTCGCACCACTGTACTCCTCAAGTCACCAGTTTTTTGAATGAGAAAAATTTTCAAGGATAATTGTGCGTCGTGTGATATCAATTTCCATGATATCAACTTCCATGATATCAACTTTATTTGATCAATCTATGAGCGTAACCAGTATTAAGATGAATATTTTCCTCATATATTAAATGTCTCATAAGAGCAATGCAATTATCGAAAACTTACAGCGGTAATTGCATTGTATCAAGTCACCATAACAACACATTTGAAACCGTATCGCTAGACGTCAGTAAACAACACAAATAAATGTCAGATAGACTTCAAAAATAGAAAAACATTTCGCGTTTGGGTGAGTACTCCATACAATCTATAGAGGAAAGTATAAATGAACAAAAAATAACATTTCCTTGAGAATTTCTTTATTCGTGAAATATTCCAATGAATTACATTCGTGCATAAAAATGACCAGATAATTTTGCATTCAAGCGTGATATCTTATACAAATTGCAAATGGGTTATTTTCATATTTTGTAAAAGAGCACTCGTCTCTCGAACTCGGGCACTTTTGCCAAAATATGAAAATAAACTTGCAATTTTTAGATAATCACGCTTTCTTGCAAAATTATCGGTAATTTTCATGCACTTCAATGTAATCCTATCTTGTAGTTATATTCTACCTTGATTTTTTTCTGGTATTGGGTGTATATCTGTTGAAAATAAATGTATTATTATATAACGCCGCCAGGTGTTGAGCCCTTATAAAAGTCACCTTTTCTCACTCGATTTGTGCACCTCACTCGAATCCAACTGATATCTTTCAGAAAACAGAACTGTTCATATCGAAGTATAACTTACACCAATTTCTTCAATCCTATTCTCATTTCCGAACAAGCTGAGTTCTGGTGAAATGAATTTATCATAATAGGAAGCCCGAACGCATATACATTCATTTATACCCATGGTGCGTTCACACTTTCATGTAATACTAGTTCTATTCTGAATCAATATAATATTTGAAAAAATCGAAAATACCATTCGATTTCGACTGGATGATATGGTGGCGAAGGAGACACTGTGAGAATTGAAACGTTATTATTCAGAAAATTCGTGGATCATGGCTCGTGCGGGCCGTGAAATGATATTTATGCCCGCATGGGCATAAAGCACACTTTTATGTAGTTGATAACTGAACAATTGAAATACATTAATGAACTGAAAATAATTCATAGTGCTTCATATTGCAGACAAAATACTGATTAATTATTGAGCTGATTTTTCCCGTACCATAGTTGAGGTGTGAGTGAAAGAGCGAGAAGTAAAGAGAACGTAAGAGCTGAGGACTAGTGGACTGAGCACTAGTCCACATGTGCACCCCAATTCAACTTATCGTTTATAACAATAACCAGAAGGTTCACTTGGCTACCTATACATAGTGAATATTGGTGGAAAGTAAGAGGAGTTGCGTTTTATCCCGGTTCAACCTGAAATAGTTCAAAGTGAAAGTGAAATGATTATTTGCTTTATTTCCGTCTTGTTTCCTGAAAAAACATCCAAGTTTGCATGAGATTTTTTGAGTGTCGTATCGTCGGCAAAACAAATACAGCTTATGGTAGACATGAGTAGACGTCATTTAGAATAATATTATAAACTAGCTGTTGCCCGCGACTTCGTTGGCGTAGACGTCGAAACAAACACTTCTCTGAAGTCGAAAATGTGGTAAGCAATAGGTGATTTCTACGTCGATTACAAAAAACGTACCTAAATTATGGTCGGAAGAGTCTTCACTCTCACTGGCTGAATTGCAACTTATAATATGTAATAAATATTTTTTACTACACTCGTACTATAATAATACACTTATATGCCCATAATCCGTTTCATAATGGGGTCCATTATGATGCAGATTGTTCATAACGATACAGATTCATAATCCGTTTCACAATGAGATACATTATGATACAGATTTTTCATAACGATACAGATCTTCAATCATTTGGAAATCAAATTCAGTGGCGGAAGGCTACATACTTTGAAGGGATCGAATGGATAATCATTTTCAATATAAATAGAATGTTTTTAGTTTTCCTATATCCATGATTACAATTTCGTAGAGTTTTTCAAAAATATGTGAGTAATTACTGTTACAGTGTTCAATACAAATGTAAATATAATATCTATAGTTATTCATTATTTATCGGGTGCAGGAAAAATAGCGTATGCAACTCTCATATAATGGTTATTATATGATAGTAGCAGAATATTCTATTATGCATTTCACAACAATGTTATTTTCAGATATTTTCGATGAGTTTATGCTGTAATGTTCCTTTCTACCACAATTTTAATGTGTGACCTTATCTTCGTAACGTATTTTTTGATCTCTGCAATGTAACAGAATTTGTCAGTGGTCGATCGTCAATACACTTTGTCAGGATGAGATTCAACTCATGGTATTCAAATAGGCATTGATATGCATGCATTCCAGAGATTTTCACTCTCAATTGGTGATTTTTCAAATATCACTCCTAAACTAAAACTGATAGGAAAAAGCTGTTGGTAATAATCTAGGAAAGCGCAAAATGCAATGATCTCGGGTATTTGACCATTTTTATGGGTTGAATAAGTGTTGACATTTTTTTTGGTCTCTATTCATTCAGTTCTTCACGAAATGAGGGTAAACATTGCATTCTGGAATACATGTTTTTCTGCATGGAAAGAACACGAGAAGAAAACGGACGATAAATTTGTAAATCTTACAGCTGATTGCACAAACTTTTTCTTATGAGACCATTAACAAAGAGACTCTTTAAGATGAGGGAGGGTTCATTAATGGGTGTTTAAATGTCTTAAACTCTGCATATAGTTATATAGAGTATTTCCCTCATATATAAAATGTGTCCCATAAGAGCAATGCAATTATCGAAAACTTACAGCAGTAATTGCATTATATCATCCACCATAACAACACATTTGACACCGTATCGCTAGACGTCAGTAAACAACACAAATAAATGTCAGATAGACTTCAAAAATAAAAAAACATTTCGCGTTTAGGTGAGTACTCCATACAATCTATAGAGGACTTTCGCCAAAATATGAAAATAAACTTGCAATTTTTATATATCACGCATTATTGCAAAATTATCGGTAATTTTTATGCACTCGTGCAATTATAACCGAAAATAAATGAAAACTGATTATTATATAGGAACCTCAAGATGGACATATGATATCTATTAAAAAGCTCATAGCAAAAAATCATCAGGACTGTCATTTGCCAGAACCGCAAATTAGCAAAAGTAGATTGTCTTTTTGGTATCCTTGCAACATGACAATGAGTATTGTTTGAACGTCATTTTTTTTTGGTGATTCAATATTTGTTCCGTTGTTTTTTGGGTTTGTAATCTACCACACTCTGAAAAAATAAGAAATAATATTGGATTCTATACAAGTGTAGAAGGGCAGATTTTCAATCTACCCCGAAAAGTTGCTGCGTCTATTGAAAAACAGTTCTTTCTGGATAGAATAAGTCCAATTAGTCAGCAACTTCTCGTATAACTCAAATTTTGCCTATCAAAAAAATAATAAGAACTGATATATATGAGAATACTCATCTGTTAACGTTTCGGAAACTAAATCTGCTTCCGTTCTCAAAACTTCTAGGCAAATACCTTTTCAAATGCAAATACCTCGTGAAGACAATTCTCGTGATTGACATTTGTCAAATTATTTCAAATTTGACATAACATTTTGTCCTTCAAGAGGGGCAGCCATCCGCGATCCATATCAAGCGATCTCATAGATATGCTTTCTTCACCAGTCAGCATGATGAAAGCAGATTCTTTTAATTTTCGTTTCTTGCCATTGCTTTCTTTCGTTATAATTTTAGTGTCGTTCCATTCTACTGGGTGGTCTCCATCAGCAGTAAGAATTTGTTCTGATAATTTAGAACCACCTATCTGTCTGTTCCTGATGTACATCTTGTGTTCACTCTTTCGCACTTCCAATGGTCGAGACGTTTCACCGATATATTTTTGACCGCACGAACAAGGGATTTGATAAAGACAATTTTTTGTGTATTCTGTTGGGTAATTCGGTTTGGTATGTGTGAGTATTGATCTTAAAGTATTTATTTTGAAAATCTGCCCTTCTACACTTGTATAGATTCCAATATTGATTCTTATTTTTTCAGATTGTGGTAGGTTACAAACCCAAAAAACTACGGAACATGACAATGAGGTTTCGTCGCTGTAACATTCAGCAAAAGCTGCCTAACTTTCAAATTTTTCAAATCGTTATAATATCTCGCCATGAATGTAACAACAGAAACTTTTTTACTCTCAGGACTAGTCAGTGGTCAATAAAATTGTTGACTGATTTTTGCGAACAAAAGACAAAACAGAACCCGATCATCAATTATCGGCTTATTACGAGATTTCTTCAGTCACCATCGTGAATGACCATCGAGAAAGCCGCCGCGTCCATAAATTAGCTGTAATTATTTATTACTCTTTTGTGCTTTTTGAATTACAGCTGGAAGGCAGTTGCCAAGCGGGTTTTGGTGACATGTGTCTACCTTCGATACATTTACGAAATTTACAGCCACGCTGGCGTTTCAGTAATGTAGGTGGAATTATTTATAATAGGGCTCGAATTGGAAAACACTAACAGAGCACAGAATGGTATAATAGAATAATGGAACACAGAGATAAATTCGGGGGTTGATAGTGCAAGTAACTGATTTTGTTCTCTACGGTTTGATTTTTACTATACGCAAATTTATTGTACTGGAAAATTCGTTAAAAATATCTTATTAGTTTCAATGAATCATCTTGTCGTGATACGTAGTTAGTAGTAGTAGTAGTATTTATTTTTCCTCTCTGAAAGTCCAAAACTATTTTCCACAATTTTTTCATATGATAACAAGGAGTAGTAGATTCCCTTTCAGTAGATAATAAACATATCAAAACGTTAAACAATACATATCAATTCTTCTTCTTCTCTTCTGGATTAAGGTTGTTCTATGAAAAGATCTCTAGAACGGGTAGTATAACAATGTTACTGTGTTGAAAATATATGAATAGATAACTCATAAATATACAAACCGTTAATTGTGAGCATATTCATTATTTTTTGGAAACATCTCCACAAACACACAACAGAATTAGGGACAATGTGTACCTATTACAGTAGAATAGGTACTCAGAAAATCAAAAGTTGAGTACCACTATTCTAGGATCGATTGCACTTCTATCCCAACATTATATGTACTGATATAATGATAAATAATGATTGTTGTTCTAAAAATTGTTGTTGTTCTAAAATTGTTTGTTTTCGTTAACCAGCTGACGAACGTCAACCCTCAGAAGTCGAAACTTGTGCGAGCAATGGATCAACGAGGCCTTACCTTTTAACGTGCGATTACCCAGCACGGTGGCCCGGCGAGGATTCGAACCCCGGCCTTCCGCTTGATAGGCAGATATGCTAACCACTACACTACCGAGACCATATTAGACCATATTAGACCATATTAGACTTCATTTCATATTAAATATTTTTCCAACTCAAAGTACATCTACAGCTAACCCACTATTCGGACGTTTTCTTTTCATAATAGCCATTAAATGAACTCGAAGTCGTCCCTTCAATTCCAAATAGAGCCAATAAAGCAAATGATATCATTTTCATAAACTTGTGGGCACTTCTGCGTATCTGTGAGTTTGAATAAGCTTAAGTTTGCCAGAATTCGCATTCAAGCGTCGGGGCAATTAGGGCAGAGCTCACCCTTGTAGCTGTGGGCGAAATGGTTTGCCGCTTTCGTCTCATCCAGTCACTACTCATGTAGATATAACTGCTGTGATCCCTCGGGTGTATGGTCGTCTCAGAGTTTTATTCTTTTTCCAGAAAAAATCTAATTTCAAGGTGTCAAAGAAAAGCCATTTCCCATTTTCCAGGCCATCCCAGTCGATATGCATATAGATACAGTTCGAGTTGACCATCTGAATATTTGCTACTGCCAGTCGTTTTTATCATTTTCTAGAGATGTGAAAACTTATTAGCTCAATACATTCCCAGAAAACGGAAAATAGGCGATGGTTATTTTTTAAATATGATATTTCTCATTCAGTATAACAATAATAATAATGTTTATTCACGTAAATACAGTAACATATAGAAAATAAGCGATGAAACAGTTCAGCGTAAATAAACAGGAAAAAATCACCAAGCTCTAGTACGGAGACTATCGCTTGTATGTGATTTGTAGGAAAGTTTGTTTTTTTTCAAGAAAGTGAATATTTCTCGAACATATTGAAAGATGTAATAGATATAATAGTGGAATTTCAGAATAGAATTTTTAAATTTTTTTCAATTGATTTACCTAATTCGTCCTAATAGGGTATATATCAAATTTGGGTTTAGATGTCATATTTATTAGGTCACTCATATATACATATATACATACATACACACACATACACATATATATATATATATACACATCTATATATACACATACACACATATATATGAATGCACACACACGTAAGTTTAATTACATAACATTGTTGAAGCTTTTCTCTATTCATAATACTTTCATCGATGGGTTTGATTGACAAAATTTTGAAAAATTGTCCTTCCATTATGTGATATCCTCTTTTTTATTGTGTTTTTGTACATGTTTGGGTTATTAATCAATTTGACATGTTCTCAGGTAGAATGTTGAAGATACGAGGTCCGAGGTAATTTGAACAACGCTGCCCTATAGTTTTTTCTGACCTTATAAGTTTATTCAGTTTCCTTCTGGTGTTATATTTGTGATCGACCATTTCCGTGGGAATTTTTTTCTGTTTCACATCGAAAAGTAATTTCAAGCAGTACAGCTGTCTTACATCTAGTACACGGGCTTCCTTGAAGAGGCAGTCACTTGGATATGTTGAGATTTTTCCGTGAATGATTTTAAGTATCCATCGCTGTATGACATTCAACTTTTCCAAGTGACATTCGCTCACACCACCCCATCCTATGATTCCGTAAGAAAGCTGTGACTGGACTAATGCATAGTAGAGTACTTTCAGTATGTTAATATTGTTACAATGATACAAAGATACGATGGAATCATTATTATTTATGGATCGAAATTTCGACATTTGGTTTTTGGCTTGATAAAAAATAAATGGAGATGTTTCTCACTTCAGTTGCCACGTTCCATTCTGAACCTGCTCAATGAGAGATTTATTGAAGAATGCCATAAATCCTTACCATGTTTGTATGTGTGACTATGGAAATAAATGCATACCTATCTACCATCAAATCGTTAAAGCGGAGACGAATAAGATCAGTATTATTATATAAATCCTATCTTATGAAAAATATTCAGCCATGTTTCATAAAACTTACATCATTGACTTCTCCCTCTCATTCTCCTGAATCCCAAAATATTTTTGAGGCTCCAAACTGCAGCTATAGACGAATATCTGAGGTCCAGATACAGTCCAAGCACGGGACCCACCTTCACTCCTCATATTCTTCCCTGCTAAGAAACACACGTTGAATGGTAAGATCTCCTCAATCTATAGCTCGCAAAAGTTTTGACTTCGGAGGGTTGACGTTCATAGAGGAAAACGGTACAACCCAAACCCATATCAGGATCTTCACAATTTTTTTACAATGACTGCATCATTGAACCCAATAGATTTTTTCACAGATACAAAATACAGTAATGAAGACATTAGAAATGAAAAAACCGTCAGCCTTTTTTTTTCAACAGAGTTTCTGCGTTTGAAGAGGCTCTTTGGCTCCTTTCATAAAAACATTATAAACCTAATAGAATTCAAGGTGCCACGAACTCAAAGAGGACTTACATACGCATTTCTTCCCCTCCAAATTCCAAGTGAGTTATAGAAAATGATTAATTATTTTTGATTTCGTGATGACATATTTTCCGAAAAAAATGTTTCGCGTAAAGGAGGAAGTGATATGTTTTAATTATGGTGGTGAAATATATTTTGGTTTGTATAGATCGATCTGAGTTTGGAAAGTCTACCCTCAACTCGTCGATAATATAAAATTTTGGCTTTTAGTTTCAACAGTTTTCATTAATCCATCCAATGTTGTTGTTCACAGCAGATATTGACGTATGGCCATTTTCTTGGTTGAGCTATCAGCCGTGAACTTAGATATATCTACTTGCCAAGCCTGACAGAAAAAGCAGGTGCAAATATCGGACCAACGTTCATATATAGGAAAGTTACGAAATGTCACGAGTTTATAGGCGAAGGGGTACCTGAGGCTAGGGGCAGGGTTTGGGGAAATCGAAGTTGGCAATTCTGGGGTAAATTGGGTAAATTAAAAATCTCTATAGGTGGCATAACCCCATAGAACCAAAGATAAACAGAAAAAGTGCAAAGAAATTGTCACAGAACACACAAACATATATGTTTTATGTGGCTGATTCCTGATTGTCTCTGTCTCTTGTTGTCTTTGTTACTCTGTTGTAAAAGTAAAAGATTTGTTGCGTTGTCGTTGTCACAGACTACAGCATACCTGAACCTGCGTTGCGTTGTCTGTCTTGTCTTTGTGGAGTTTAGGGAAATAAAAATGAACTTTCATGATACCTAGAATAATACTAATTAGAAAAAATAATTCTTTAGATTTATACTTTTGTACAGTTTCGGAAATACATTATATTGACTTGTATTGTGGCAATGGGGTTTGTTAACAATAAAAAGCATGATAATTTTTGTATTTTAGTATTTGTGTGGTAGTCAGATTTTAGTTTATAATTTGCATATGATGCAAGCTTACATTCAAATAAGACCTGATAAGTTCTGTGATGGTTTGTTCTTAAGATATTTTGGATGTTCCTATTTGTTTTGTACTCAACTATAATGCTTGGAGAAGTTAATTCTGAACGTTTTTTAACTATTTTTCATACTGACCTATACTGATTTATACATTTTTTATCAGATTCTACTGACTTCTTCTGTTATATTCTGTTAGACCTTTCAAGAACCAATATGAACGCTTGAACTGTATGAAGTTATTTTTGTGAGTTTGAATCCCCACAAAATAAGGTGTTCCCATAGGTTCCTCATATTTATATATATATATATATATATATATATATATATATATATATATATATATATATATATATATATATATATATATATATATATATATATATATATATATATTGTTGAATGTAATAGGCTGAACAGCTTTAATTGAATGATAATACTTGAAAAAAAAAGAATCGAAATATATCAAAAAATGTAAATGAGAAATATATCCAAAAAAGTCAAAGTGAATGAATCTTGATCTTGGTTATTGCGAGAAGAATTTCTCTATATCTTTCCACTGCTACAATTCAATTGACAATACTTGATTTTTTTTCATATATTGAATATATCAGAAACTGAACTTTATGCAGCAGTTTTGAGTAATGAGAAGTTCAGCCTTCACTTTTCAATAGGAACGTTTAAGCACCAGTCCTAATAAATTTAAAATAAATTCAACACTAAACATTAGAAGACGATAACGTTCAAAGTATAATACAAAGCTCAAACATTTTCTTGGCCTCGGAAAAAGATCCTTGAACGACTGGTAAACCCAAATACTTTCGATTTCATATAGGAGTAATTTTCATACTCTGGCGAACTTCCTTGCTGCATGAGAAACAGTCCCACTTTTTTCAAAACACAGGTGTTCCTTTCGGATTTTCACCAACCATACACAGTCATCAATTTTTCATTTGCTTTCGTTTTCAATTTTCACATACATCGAGATCAGATCGAGTTGAATAATCTGTCAAACCAAACACAAATACGAAGAGTATATCCACACTTTTTCTCAACTGACATTCAGTATTGAACACCACAAAGTTAGATTTTCAATATACTCGAATATTCATAGATCTTATTAGGGAAGCAGGATTTTTTTTAATATCTGTTGTTATCTACCAATCAGAAACCAAAAACTGAAATCCACTTGCATATTAGTATATCGTGGAATTTCACCTTAACCTCATTGACGCCCCCGCAATATGGAGGGATCGATATGATGACATTTCGTAACCTTCCTCCTATATACCAACGTTGTATCGGACAGTATAGGTCGATGCCTGTTTATCAACAAAGCATACTGTACAAGTCAAATGTGTGCGAGTTGTCACGAAATACCTCGACTAATACGTATCATTGTTTATAGAGAGATATAGTTAGTCAATGCCTGTGTAAAATGGATTTGATGCGTTTTTGTTACGCCATCTGCAGTATTATGTCGATATTTCCGTTTACTTTACAATGGACGAAAAAGTTTTCTACTCTGAAGGGAAAACTAGGTGCAAAGTTATGTCTGTCAGTTTCACTGAAAATTTTTATGAAGCTTCAAAATAGAGTTGACGATAGAAATTAATGAAGAAAATGAAAGTTTAGGCATTGTAATAATACTCAAAACATGAATATTATTACGAAAACTGAAAAATTCCGCTTCTGTTTCTGAATTTCTTGCCATATTTGGTATTATGCATAAGTCATCAAGAAAATGTGTGATTCAGGCTACGACGTCTGTAAGAAAAACGTAAGAAAAGACATTATTTGGAAACGAAATCACTAGTGCCATCTACCCGTAGCATCCATCTCTTCAAATGATATTTCCTTAACGTTGGCTGACTATATCTCTATAAATAATGTACGAATGATTCGTGGCGGAAATATGGTTTCACAAAACAAAACTTCGTGAGGCCAATATTATCACTTAGTCATTGTACAGAAATCAAATGTATTTTCTAGAAAATTAACAAAAAAGCTACGTCAGATGCTAATCTCATTACTTTTTTAATGTTTATGAGTAGTTATTCAATATTTGGTATATTTTGGGATTCGATGCGTTTCGATATTTTATATTCATCATCAAAATTTTGAAGGCCCATCAAATATTGTGAAGCGAAAATAATCTTCGAAACGGACCACCATTGGAAAACGAATTCAATAATAACCTGTACAATTGGGACTTGCTTCTAACTACCTATGCCTTAGTAGTGGCCTAACAAATATTCACGTACCTGTCAACCAAAGAAAGTGCCCGAATCATTCCCAAATACGACAGAGAAAAGCTCTTGAGAGAAAAATATCTTTTCCATTGGGGAATCACTTGCACCAACTCTCTCGTCTCATCATTTTCAACTACACTCAGATTCATTTTTTCGAGTATAAAATTATTGATAACTTTGACAACGCTGAAAATTATTGTTTCTTTTGTATGCACAAAACTATATTTCAAATTGCTTCATTGTCAATAGATAGCTGATTTGAACGACGCGTGGAGATAAACTGAAAGAAATAATATTATGGGTGAATTTTCTTTTCCTTGAAGAGTTACCATTACCGAAATCATCTGAAACAGTGTTACCTATCTTCTCATTACTTACGTTTTCATACCAGTAAACAAGTGAACAACAACACTTTGTATCGAGTTTAAAGTTTGTTTGGGTGAGTGTAATCATGATATACTGCTATATGTATGGAAATAAGAAACGGATGATAGACGAGAAGGATTTATTTCTATCTGACCACAGTTATAGTCGAGTCTATACCCCACAGCATCTCGGATGTAGCGAGAAATCGAGCATCTCGACGTATTTCTCGGTTAATCACCGATTCTCATTCTTCCTATTCGTGTCGCATTACTGCTTGGATGTGGTATTGATCGAATAAATTTGAATGTATTATGAGGAATGTTCGATGGATGGAAAATATTTTCGAGGACTGTACTTCGTGCCTTTGGCTCCTCACTCAGACATTGCTGAAAGTTTCGAGAACACCGTTTACAAGGCGGATCAGCAGTTGTCAAATCAAATTTTGTTATCATTACACTTGTATAGGTACTGGGCGTTTGGAAAATTTTTGGAGATTTTTCAAATGACCTGCATAACAATTATTAAAAAGAGTGATGAATGAACATTCAGACTCGTGATCACCGATTTGTATGGTGAAGAACTCTCAGCCATTTTGTGACATTTTCACAGATATTGATTGATTAATTCGTACTAGAGATTGTCATCATATCGCCCTGGTACCTACATTCAAGTCTTCAACATCATTCCCCAACAATTTTCACTAGGATCTACTACAAACATCTTATATGTTTTTTCCTCAGACGTTACCCCTTATTGATTAAACGACGGTTTTGTCCAATTTATTTCCTCTGAAAATTCTGGCGTGTTTCTGGAAGGGCGAATTAAACTTCTCTCATAACCTGTGGACAGAGTCGGCGTGGGGAGGGGGAGAGCGACTGATTTCCACATATACACACTCATACAGTTTTAAAGATCGATGCAAAGTAGTAAGAGAGGAAGTAAAAGAAGGAGGCTGCGGAACCACGGGCTAGCTCGTTACCATGGAGATGTGATGAGACGACTTCTTCTTTTTAACCTCCTTCTTATGTCCACCGTGCATGCAGACAAGGGCGTGTTTGGTAGGGATAGACTAACAGATAATTAGATTGATAATGAGTTCGGATATGAAATGAGAAAAGTTGACTAAGAATTTGAGTGAGTGAAGTTGCAAGTTATCATACATTGAAAATGAATCAGTGTCTATTGATCAGTTTACTCTCAGAAAATTTGGAATCATATGTCATGAGAGTTATCTAATGTTTTTTCAGTGAACGTTTGATTCAAAATAGGAGTGATTCAATACGTATACACCGTATTCAACTTTTTCGGTTTTCAAACATAATATAAGTATTATTTTTATGAATAGATTGATGTATAATAGATAGATGCATTTATCCCTCTTTCATACTGGTTTCACAGCATATCGTATTGATCAAAATATTACTCGACATATGGAGACATGTTATATAACATACAGAGAAAAGAAATTCCTGTCCAATAAGACTTCAATAGAAACATTATGATGACACACATTGTATAAAATGACATGATAATGTAATTGTATGAAATGAGTAATTCATCAGTAACACATATGGAGCATCGTGTGCTTGACAAACAATTCCGTATAATTGATTATTCTAAAAATTTTTCAACACAATAAATATCATTTTTTATGGGTGAATTTCGAAGAATGAATTCCCGAACTGAACCTGGTCTATAGTTTCAAACTGATGGAATACATTTCTGATTTGATTAATCGAAAACACGGGAATGCTATTTGGTCTGCATATCTAGTTCCTTACTTGTTAATATCGTGGATGAATGTATGAGTTCTTTTATTTTCATGTATTTCACCTTCTGATTGAATAATGTAAAAGCGTTGAAGCGACATTTTTCTGAATGTAAGAATAAAATCACGACAATGGTCTTTGATACCTGCTCCAGCTAATAGCCAATAGCTTCCTTTTGAGTCCTGAACATTCTCAGTGAATGATAAGAGTTGCGCCATAATATTGTTCCATAATTGTCTCGGGAGTTGAGTAATAAAAGGTCACGAGAGACACAATCAAACGCCTTAGAGGAATCGCACACAGTAATGCTTGCGCCTTGTTTATTTTTAATCCCTTCTTTACTAAGGCTATTATTAATTGTTCACTGGTTCTTTCGGAAACCATATTGATTGAGTGTTTGACACGAAATAACTCACTTCAAATCCATATGCCAATCTGAATATAATTCAACAGCATTGTCATTATTTTGGAAAACATATTAATGACTGACACAGGACAATTATTCTCCAGATATTTCGAAGATATCAGGAAAACATCCTAGTGCGAGACGTTGATTAATCAGGATACTCAAGGATTCAAAGCAATATTTTGGATGTATCTTTATAAATCAAGACATTTAGTTCGAAAAAATTCTCACTCGTTTGATAGCTGATAATACCTGAAATGGAGTAGTTGGGGATATAAAAAAACTCTACTTATGCAATGGTAGTTTTCTTATGACCTCAATAGTTATTAGACAATAGTTCGATATATCCTGTGCTCATTGATATATTGCCTGCGAACTATGATATGCTATTCTGCTGCAGTTGTATGGGCTTTCGATGCGGTCTTCCCCTGTATGAGGTCACCCATCCAAGTACTAACCGCGCTCGGCGCTGCTCAACTTCAGATATCGAATGACTGTCAGTCAACCTGAAGATCTGGGCCGTGCTGTTTACAGCAATTGAACCGAAACAAATCAATGAATTCGTCAGGGCTAAAATTCTTTGTCATTTTTATGGTAAAATTATTGATCCTCCAGCTGGGTTTGGATATATTATTAAATCTAGTGAGCAGTTTTCTTTATTATATTTATGGACGAACTTCTGTGGTCGGTTTTGAATTTTTATTGAAATGTCCGAAAATCCCTTGGTGTTTTTTCGAATTTTATTGACGAATGACGCTAATTTCCGCTTTTGTTGCAAACTACTAAGTTGCTGTATATGTGTAATAGACGAACTTCGGTGGAAATATTTTAAAAAAATTCTTCCTCAAACTTGAAACAGTCAATTGTTTTCGAAATAATTTTACAATGAACAGTGACATAGTAATAATTGAAATCTACTCCGCCACAAATAATTAGTAACATCCTCAGATCTGAACTTTTTTTGAAAATTCATTTGTCTGCTTCAAATTTATTAAATTTCCGTTTTGAGAATTTTGGAGAGTTGGAATGTTGTTTTTTATTATCGAATCAGGAAATTTATTGTAGAAAAAATCATGAAACACATAGACAGAATTTGCAGAAACTAAACTAGCAAAAATAAGTTAATACATATTGCAGGGTAATCACCTACGAACTACCCGTTTTCACGATACACATAGTAGTTAGTTCAAAATTGGGCGAAACATGAAGAAGATTAATACATCTATGTATATCTATGTACATATTTCGTATTCAGCAATGATATTGTTAGTAAAGTGAAATTCTCCATTTGACTTTTCAAACGAATTTCCGATGAGAAAGAGCATTTTACAGCATCCTTCTCAATCCAATGTTCTCATTCAGTGGCGTTTCTGAGAGAAAATAACAGAAATTCAACTGTTTATTCACCACACTACTCAGGCCTGAAACTAGGGAGGGGGAAATGTGCCTCAGACAGCAGATTTCAGGGAGTGGCAAAATTCGGAAAGTTTATCAAAAAATAATGAGTTACCGGTTACCGGTATATATGTTTTTTTTAAATGGCAATAACGCATTGATATCATTTGACTGTATTTGAATTTGTTGCAGAATTCATCAGTTATTTTCCGATGTATAAGATACGACACATACATTATCGTAACAATGTTACCTAGACGCACTGAGAATGTTTCTCACAATAACAGTCACAGTGTCATCTAGGAAACGAAGTTTCATCAAACTCAGAAACATCAAAAACTGCATGAGAAGTGAAATGGGGTAGGAGACACTATTCTATTCAAACATGATATCAATTGAACACAAACCAGCATTCCTCATCAACTCTGAAGACATCATCAATACTTGTTTGGTCTTCAGTGTATTAATATAAGTATTTCTCTCGAAATAGTCGGAACCTTTTTTTAGTGTTTTATTTGTCATCATAATCTTCAGCTTGCCACCTTGGAATTTCGTTTTGTTACCGAATTCCCGAATTTGACTCATTTGTTTTTGTAGAAGTATGGCTTCCACGATTTTATAAAACCCAGAGTATCGAACAAACATTCAGGTCTCACAATACGAAAAACTTTCTCAACCTACCACCATCGTCATCAAGTTGTTCGTTATTCCACCGCAACATAAGTGATTTGCATAAATGAAACTTCTCAATAGTCATAGTCATAGTAGTTATTTCAACCACCACATCTGAAGAATAGCTCAGGAAGTTCGTATGCATTTCAGTGTAGAAGGAATCGGGGGATTCTCACATCTTTGCCCTCTCCCTGACAAGTAACTAAGTTCCGCGCCTGACACCACTAACTACACATTTGAAACACAAAATTTTGTAGATGACATATTCATTCTGGAATGTATGATTCGAAAAAAAAAGTTGAAATCAGACGTGTTTTCATTTAGGTGAATCAAATAGTGAAGTGATTTCGAATCATTATAGTCACATAGATCATAAGAGTTATTATTCAACAAAAAATCCTGGTGATTACTCAAAAAAATTCCTCAGCAAAGCACCAAAATGTACCTATGGTCACATTGGCCCATTCAATATTTTCGAAATTTTATATGTCACCTTCAAATATGGACTGAACATATTGAAAATTAACAGTGTTCTTGTGAAATGTTTTGCTTCAATTGTCATTCAATTCATATTTACCTTCTCCGTTTACCAAAACAAAACTAGTTGATTCGAATACAATTATCAAATTATCTTGTTTATAGCTATTCTAATATAATATTTAGGAGCTCTGATACCTTTCACCTAGGTAAAACACCTAGGTAAACAAGTTCGAATATTTCAAAAATATTCTTGACATCAAACATCAGAAAATAATTTATCACTCATTGAACCAAACTTACTCGGGGTATGATGTGATTTCCTGGAAAGGTGTGTCTAATAAAATTTCGTTCATTCAGAGAAACTGAAGAAGTGGATAATCAGGACTATATTATACAACCTTCTTATCTACCCAAACGATGTTTCATACGACGAGTCGGAGTTGAAAATCATTGCATGCACTATAATCACACATCAATGAAACAATTATATGGGACGAAATCTTTTGATCATATCGGTGATACTCTGCATAAAATAAATGCAATAGATATACCGAAAGAATGTCAAGAAAACTCGGACAAAGCAGTTATATTCACCTTGTTTCAAAAATATACATATAATTTTATGATTTCAAGTTTGATGAACTATTTTTTGTTCCTAATTATCATTTCATGTCTCTCAACTCAATTTCACTCTTCAAATTAAAAATAAAACTAAAGAATTTACAGAGCTTGAGAAAAATGATGGATGAAGTGATGGAGATGGTCACGTTCGCAAATATATTCACATAATTGTGTGTTTGCCTCGGTTTTCAATTCAAGGTGTTATAGGCAAATGTGCTAAAAAACAGACACAATTGAGTTATTTTGTTGAATATACAGTTTGTATCACACCGAACATGCTTTAGAGTTTTGAGGTGGAGGAGTGAAATTATCGAAATATATTCCGTATAAAAATTCAGCCTTCTCAAATCATTTACCAATATGAGGGAAACTAATCGATAGCGTAGCATATTGAAGTTATTTTTGCGAAGGAAAACCTATATATTGACCCGAATAAAAGTAGTGATACTGAACCTATATATTATTTTATGTAATACTATGTGTAGGCTACCTTGAAAAGCTCTCCCGGAATTATAGGGTTTTATGGGAATTAACAAAGTGGTAGGACAGTTGCACCAAAGCAAAACAATTGAGAAAACTTCCTCGACAAAGAGTGCAGTCGAACTTGCACAAGTTCGTTCTATCGGATCTACTAGGATATGAAAAGACGATGCCTTTGTTTTGGTAAATTTCTGAAGACACTTCAACTTGATAATGTGAATACTGTTATTAAAAGCACACAAACAACTGATACATTAAGATACAGTTATTTTCTTTTGATAATGATCCAGCACGAACACATCTAATAATTTCATGCGGAAGTATATAAAGAATGAATACCGAATCACGAATGAAATCCTCTCAAATATCAGAATTTGAAAAAAATATTGTTAAAAACAATGTGTTCGAATTATCTAAGAAACAGTTACTGTTCGATGGAAACATTATTTCTAGCTCGACAGAAAAGAAGCATTGCCAGAACGGTAGAATATGTTTATATCAAAGGAATAATAGCCTGATATTGCCAGAGTGATTGCTAATATTTTCGGTGTTACTTCCTTACTAAGAGATTATAATTTTGAGTCATATAAGTATAAATTCCATTCAAATGAATGTAAACAAAATAGATTACAATCTTCGACAAGAGACGAAAACAAAGCACTTTCCGCTTCGGTATGTAATATACTAGTCAACATCAACTAATTCCATTATTTCGATTCCGTAAGACAGGAAGTAATCAATAGCGACATGGTTTATATCCGGCTCATGCATAGCTAGCTAGGTAAAAATGTTAAACGGTTACCATTAACCATCCCGGTGGCGTTGACTAAATAGCGATTAACACTCATCACTTTGCTTATCTTTATTTATATCTACTTTGACATGCCCTATGGCCATGAAATGGTGCATCAGCTATTCAACAATTATTCAGTTCTGTTAGCCTATAATTGTTACCGGTCAGAGTGGGTTTTCGATAATTAATTACCGAATGGAAAAACATGTAAATTTCGAGTATTTTCAAATGAGTAGGCTCATGTTTATGAAAAATGTTTGGATGTAAACAAGCAGTTCTGGACGGAAAAAACTTTTTGGGGAATTCCGTTCATGCATAATGAACTTGCCCCATTTCAATCCCATTATTTTTAATGGAATGGATATATTAAGAACTATGAACTATGCCGTGTACGTGCAGTATGCATGATGAACTATATACTACTATCGTTGCTAAAAATTTCTATGAATGTTGGTTAATTAGATGAAGGTGAGATTTTATCGTGCTGCATACACGTGACTGATAAATCGGGGAAAGTCGTATTTCGTGTAAATAAATTTATTTAAAAATCGCAGAGCGCTTTCGGCTATTAAGCCATCTTCAGTGCTATACCTGCAAGTAAGTAATAGTCGAAAATTGGATTAAAGGTTAGAATTGAATTACTTACTCGTCTAGGTATTTACAGGAAGATCTTCACAATCACAAAATAATCGTGAGACATTACATTGAATAAACATCAAAGTTAAAATCAGTGCCCTTTTGGGTTGACAATTGAAATATTTCTATTAAAACATTGTTAAATGATTAAAATTTGGATTCCCAACGTGCTGCATGCTGAGCAGGAAGGGTGACAAGAAGTGAAATTTGACGTTGACTTAAGGTCCTAAATGATTCTGGAAAATAAACTTTGTGACAAATGACGTATTATTGACTACAGTACATCAAAACTTTCCAAGGTGAGCACAGAATTATTCAATTGAGATTATTTGAAATAGGTAGGGTACGTTCTCGGTCCATCTCCCAACAGAAACTCCACTATAAGAATGCTGAAAGTGTAGCAACCGTTTGAGTCTAATGGGAACCCAACTTACGGTCACTGACAGAGATCTGACAGAAGAATGACTAATTTGGAATAGTCAGAGGTACGTTCTGAAGTTACCTATTGTGGTTATGAATTATACTTGAGGTAGAACTGAAAATTTCGAGAGTGCGTTCCGAAACCAATTGTCAAGGAAAAACAATTCCACCGGCAGGGGGGAGTGGAAGTGAAATTAGGGTCTTATGAGAACCCAACTTTCCAATCCACAAACCGGAGCCAGGTAGAAAGTAAGTTCTGAAGGCCTGTGAGGTGCACTCAGAAACACTAGAGAACGTTGGTTGATTCTGACGTTGTCCTCAAGATGTACTGAGGACACAAACCACATTCAATGTAATGTCTCACGATTATTTGTGATTGTGAAGATCTTCCTGTAAATACCTATACGAGTAAGTAATTCATTTCTAACCTTTAATCCAATTTTCGACTATTACTTACTTGCAGGTATAGCACTGAAGATGGCTTAATAGCCGAAAGCGCTCTGCGATTTTCAAATAAATTTATTTACACTAAATACGACTTTCCCTGATTTAATTAGATGGAGTACCTATTGAAATATCACATCTTCACAATAAAAACTTGGGAAATAGTAAATAGTTTTATTTGACTGAATTCTCACTCTTGATCATCAAGTTGTGCAGCAAGTGTGTGATGATGGTTACACAGATACACCATTTCTCATGATCTGTGGATGAGTCCATTGACTCTAGGCTAAAAACCGTTGAAAGGTATGTCCTCGTTGATTTTCAGCTGGTAGTAGTTTGCGGTAATCGAACGTTCACATCTTTCTTAGTCTTGAAAATATTCCAAAAATGATTTGATCCTTATATTCCTTGAGTGGATATTCGATAACAAAAAATCTACATTTCTAAAACTGGACTCTCACCCTCACCTGAGTTCCTGTTGAAAATGGGGACTGTTGAACGGGATTGCATTCCTACATTCTATTGAGCATGATTTCTGCATTGCTATGTTAAACTATCAAAATCCCAAATCTGACTGGAGATTTAGAAATGAAACTTTCTATGATTTTATAGTTCATAGTATTTGTTTGATAATGTCTGCTATCAATCACTACCCTTTATGTATTAAATTGGAAAATGATTCGAAAGTTCGTTATCAAAAATCACTTCAATGTGTGATTTTCACTATTCAGTTCACAAAACAACAACAGGTGTTTCACTATATAATAGATTCGTCAGGCATAATACTACTAGTAGATAAAGAAGTACTACTACATGAACGAAATAAGATAATGAACTTATAATAATATTTTTGGCAGTGTTAATTGTATTATCATTCCAAAAGTTTTCCATAGAGGAAATTTTTTACTTCTATCTTCGGAGAGATCGAATATTGCCAATTCTTATCAGGTTTTCACTCTCCTGAAACTATGTATGAAATATCTTGTTGGATGTTCGCTTGAATGTGGTTGACAATGTTCCTTGCTGAATGGTAATGGTTCGGACTTATCCAAGCAAAAACAATTTCTTGAAACATCCAGGATCAAACAAAGTATAACTCCAACCATTTATCTCGAATGCAAATTCAAATTTGTGCCATGCAGACACGTGTTTCAGAATGCATGTTGCTCGATTGAGTAACATTAATAAAAGCAGATATTTATTTGTTTTGCGTTGACACAATAATTTTTGTTTCATTCAAAAAAGGCATTCAGGATCACAGGTGATGTATACCCTGTAAAATATTTTCGAATTATATCATCACTTATTGATAACCTTCATCTCGCTTCAACCTCACTTCATTACTCAATGTTTGCAGAAAGTAACTCACAATCAGATACGATTGCGATGGTATGCGTAAAAGTTATTGCACGTTTTATTGGGCAGTGGAAAACCAACAACAACGTTTTAAACACTTGGAAAGATGCTATATCGCGAGTCGCTTAAATACGAAATTACCACATACACATAAATATTCGCATTCTCTCAACGACAGCTTACAGAATACCAGAAAAATTTGATTAAGGATCTATCCTCGGCGCAAAACGAAATCGAAAACGCGTTCAGTCTGTAGTATGTCTATGCATAGCCGGTCAACGAATTAGTCCGTCTTCGCTGATCATCTGGTTCGTCTTCAGATTCGATGGTCGATTGTGGTAAAGGTTAGCTATAACTTGCGAGGTTACCTTTCAGCATATCGGGACTTATCTCGCCTTTGTTCACTTGTCAGCATAATTTTTGTTGTGAATGCATAAACAAAATATTTATATTGTCCCCTCGATTGGTTTTTTCCACGGATGGTGCAGGCCAGACTGAACTTTTTTGTTCCTGGAATTCAGTTTTTGCTCCTCGGATTTAAACGATATAAAACTTTAGTCGTGATTGAGTTATTGTAACCATAAATTTCTTTTTGACAGATAGTGTTCTCTGCGAATATGCTGTTACTTTCACCTATTACTTTTTATATCGATGATTTAGTGAAGCGGTCCTGTCTTTGGTATACGATAGAGGTTATATTTGTTTATTCGAGTATCTGGTCGGTGATTGCTGTCAGTTTCACAAGTAGATTCTCCTGCTCATACATGCAAGGTGAGATAGGAAAATCATCTGTTAAAGCAATAACGGATATTATAGGTGTGAATAGGAAAACTTTCGATAGCCAATCGAATTCATCATCAATTTCTAACCAAATGAGCATTTTCAAGAGAAAACAATTGAGTGTATAAATTCAATTTTCGTTGTAAGCAGATAATCAATGTTATTTGTCAATAAATGGGAAATCAGGTCATATTAATAAATGGATTGGAATAAACGGACCCATTCAGTGCCAGCAAAGGTAAAGAGTATCTGCCAATACCAAAAGACCAAGAATAAGATGTGTGACATCTTTCTAGTAAAACAAGTCACCCATCCATATCATAGTGGCGAAGAGTGTTGCTGACTTCAGACACCTGACAATCTTGATTAAACTCATAAGCCATTTACTTCACATTCAACTTTGAAGTTTGACGGGAAACTGTAATATTATTTTGGCACAAATGTGAGATTTTCTGATTGCTTGCAGTGGATTTATGTCTTTTTGAATTGATGCATACGTCTTACGTCTATATTGCCTTCAATATTTTTCATAATATCTTACACCATTTTTGAGTATATTTGATGAGATTTTTTTATCCCAATGATCAAGTCTGAGATATTACCTATGGAATGTGCCCCTTTTTTCATTATAATCATGCAATAACCCCTAATCACACGGTACAAACCCATACTGAAAACCCTCTTTCGAAGGCTTTAAGTCCTGTTAAAATGAAAAATATATATATAATTTGATCAGTAACATTTTTTTTTCACACCCTATATCTATTAATTATTTATGCTGAAATTTTCATCTGAATCTTTTTTTTTCAATCGTGAATAGTGAAGCAGCTATCGTCCACTCATGCACCGTTGATAACCTCTGTGTCTTCTCTTTATATTTTTCATATTTTATATTAAACATATGAACTTGTTTTGCACTAAGAAAATAAAAAACTATCTTCGAAATCATTGTTTCAATTTCACCTTGAAAAATCTATATCACATTCGTAAATCACTCACATCATAAGGTAAAGCTATGTAGGTCATTCCTATCTGAGTCCTGAGCTGTTTCCAGTCCCCATCTTCTCTGAGCATACGTTGTTTACATTTCCATGAGAAAATGGCTATAAATAATCCTCGAGATATGTTAATCGATTATTCATTTTGCCAGAAAATAGTGAATATATGATTAATGTCAAGTGAAGATTCTTGTGTTGTCATATTTTCGAGAGAAATCAAAGGGTAAAATACAATAGTCACCATGGAGCTTATTCAGAGATCTAAAAACACGCCAAATTTGCGAGATCACGATATACAAAAAAAGCTGGACGGATAAATGAATAGATTTTCTTCACTAGTGCGGTAAAGTGTATCTGAATACGTGTAAACAAAAGAAACATTTACACTAAGAATTCGATTCATGTGTTGCACCGATAATGTGATAAATGGCATAGAATTTCAGAATAATCCACTTCATGAAATAAGTTAATCACCACTGATGATATCAGTTATTTTGAACCACCTGGAGTAAGTAGAGGCTCGAGGTCAGCTTTCGGTTATTGACGTAGCTTGGCGCCTCCGGTAAAACTGTAAAGATTATTCGTGATGATAATTCCTTTTTATGAAGATAGTTTCTTTTTGTTTCAAAAATAGGATCTGCACTTTTCCTCATAAAACTCTAGATTCAGTATACATTGAGTAACAGAAATCAAATGATGTCACGAAAACAACTCAGGAATGACTGAAAGAAAACACTCTAGTGAGTACCTGTATTTTCCGAAATATTTAAGTAATAAAAAATGCAGAAAAAATATTTTTTTACTTTTCAATTTGAGAATAATTCGTCTATATGAGTATTTAATATTCCTTTCAAGTAATATTAGTGTTTCGTTCGTTGATTTCACGGAGGCCAAAAGAGTTTAAATGCAGCGAGAGATGATATTTTTGTATGAGTCGAACTAAATTGTCAATTTGAGTCTGGAAACACTAATCGGTGTCGATATATTTCAATTTCTATGGTGACTCGACGAATTCTTTCATATATTCTGCGACCTTCACAGTTCACATTGAAATATTCAAACTACTCGCAATGATGCACAGGAATGGTAAATATAGTATAATCAATGACAACAATCATAATGGAAAATATTCTGCAGATGATGTACAACCCACTCAGGTGGTAATGTTTTTCTAGTGTTTCGATATTTATCAAGAATAATAAATCACAGAGAAAAAAATGATATGCTGGCCTCGGTGTGATCGAATAGTTCATTTGGGGCAGACATGAACTAAGTGTGGATTTTTTATCAGAGGAAGATCAAACCAGAAATGTATTCAGGAACAATGGACTGGTATGTAGCGGCCCTCTGATTCAAAATTAATTATTTCCGAAACAGAAAAATCACAACTCATTTCTTCGCAAGTAATGCAAATTCTTTTTTTGCTGACTTGCTAGCAATGCATAAACATTCAGTTCAACGATCCGAATTGAAAAAAGTTTCATATTGGGTCACAAAAACCATTCACCCAACGAATTTATTGAATCATTTTCATTGATAACGAAAATATCGTATTTATCAGAAACATTAGTACGGTACAGTAGGGTGAAGACAAAACATGAATGAATTTACAAATGAGGAATTATTCAAGAAATTAGAAACTTTCATCAACAGAAAAACGGATGAGATAAAAAGTGAAATCCAAACCATAAATGATAACATAAATCAAAAATTAAAGAAATTGGAACAAAAACACGAGATAATAGAAGAAAGAATAAAACACATCGAACGAACACAAAAGAAAAATAATATTGTCTTATTTGGGTTACAAGCTGATCGAAATAACCTTTTGGAAACAACAATGAACAAATTAAATACAATATTTGGATGCAACCTAGAAGAAAGAGACGTCAACAACATTTTTATTATTGGAAATAAAAGCACAATAATTGTAGAATTTGTCTCGTATTTACAAAAACAAAAGATTTTCCAACAATTATATAAACTAAAGGGAACAGGTATAAGTCTAACACACGACCTATCCCCTGAAGACAGAAAAACGCACAGAATACTTGTACACCATTTGGAGGAAGCCAGAGCCAAAAATCAGAAAGCCTACATTAAAAATTTCAAAGTCTATGTAAATGGGGAACCGTACACAGCTGAAGAATTAGAAAGATCCAACGAATCCGATTTTGAGCCAGAATTTGAGAATCTTCAACCACGAAAAAACAACAGTGCCCCGCCACGCCAACGATTACACAAATAGCTCTGGAAGAAGTAGAAGTTTTCACCCACGTGACTGAAAAACCAACTGAAAAACAAAAAATTGCAAACGTGAACACATCAAAACCGCAAGTATCAGGCCCTTCCAGCACCCCCATTTTAGCAAAAAGAAACACCAGCCAGTCTGAAAACAGCTCAAAAAAACAGAAACCCACTCGAATTTTGAGAGACAAAAAATAAAAACTCTGAACCTGTATTCAAACTTCCCAAATACGTTGAAACTTACAATTTTTATTTCTTTCATTGTACTGCATAGTTTTTATCTTTCTCTAACTTTCAATGATTAATAATAAATAATGAATTGATTTTGAAATTTGAGGCCAAACCAAAATATAGATTATATGACATACGCTTTAACTGTACTAATCTAGTCTATAAATTGGACACATCTCTGTCAAATAGGTTATTGAAGGGAAATTGATTTGTATTCTGAATTTCTTGGTGGTATAGTTTATTGTTAGATACTAGTTTGAAGCATGCACAGGTACATAGAAAACTTTGAAATTAACAATATAAAAACAGAAGTACTGAACGACCTTGCAGAGTGTAATGATGTCATAAACATAAACTCAAAAAATGTAAACTTCAAAATACTTCACAATAACATCAAGAGCATACACAAGAATTTCGACGGATTCCTATGTTACCTCAACCAGTTGAACGCTAAGCCAGAAATTATCGTTTTCACAGAGACCAGGCGAATAGCTGATCATAACTTATACAACATTGATGGGTACAATTTAATATATAATGAGGGGCAATATAACCAAAATGATGGAACAGTGATGTATGTTAAATCGGATCTGAGTTATAAATATGAAATTATCAAATTTAGTGATATAAACCATTCGATTCTCGCAAACATTTCATATCATGGAAAAACTATATCGGTTCTTGCTATGTATAAGAACCCCCCATACTGCACACATGATTTCATTAATTCGTTGAGAAATTTTCTCACAGAATGCAACAAACAAATGGAATATTTCATTTTTCTAGGCGACATGAATATCGATATACTCGACGAAACGATGGATATATCGGTAGTAGAGTATTTGAATGTCCTGAGTGAATTCGATTTCATCTCGCTGATAAATGAATATACAAGGGTTAGTGAAACTACCAAATCTTGCCTGGATCATATTTTTATCAGAACAAAAAGAGATATTGAACTTCTACTCCCCATTATAATAAAAACTAAACTAACTGATCATTACAGTACATTTTTGCAAATCTGTATGGAAGACGAGCATTATAAACATAAGAACAATACAGATCAAGTAACTAGAATAGATTATAAAATTTTCAAAAACCGCATTCAAACTGTGAACTGGGAAGAAATGTATCTCGCTCCAACTTCTGATTCTGCAACAAAATACTTTGTTGAAACCATTAAAAATATTTTGACCGAGTGTAGTTTCCTCATTAAAAACAGAGTTAAAAAGAAAAAAACATGGATAACAAATGGTGTTATTAAGTCTATCAATACAAGAGATAAGATGTATCAAAATGTTCTCAGAAATCCAAACAATGAAATACTAAGAAGTAACTACAAACAGTATAGAAATAGGTTGAATATAACAATTGGAAATGCAAAAAAAAATCATTATCAAAATGAAATTGAATTGAATGCGCCAAACAACTCGAAGTTGTGGGAGGTTGTTAACAAAGTGTGTGGAAAAAAAGGGCGAGGGAACAAAATAGAACATATAAAAGTCGATGGAGAAATTATAGATGATCGGTTGGAAATAGCAAACACCTTCAATGAATATTATACCAACATTGGAAAAAAACTTGCTGAACAGATAACACCTTCTCACAATCTTGACACATCTGGGTCCAGTAACATGGGAGTTTCTGCTTCTATGTTTCTATTTCCCACTGATCACCTAGAGCTAACAAATATCATACATCCGATGAAAAATAAGAAAGCGACAGGCATAGATGGAGTAAAAACTGAACTCTTGAAGCATGTAATTCCTTTTATTATTGATCCCTTGGTATTTCTAATAAATAAGTGTCTCATTGAAGGATGTTTTCCATCTGAACTGAAAACTACAGTGGTACTACCAATATACAAAAAGGGCAATAAAGAAGAGATAACAAACTATAGGCCAATTTCCCTAATCACAACTCTATCTAAAATTCTAGAGAAAACTATAAAAATAAGATTAACTTCTTTTCTGAAAAAGCGTAACATTCTATCAAACAGGCAATACGGTTTTAGAGAAGGAGTATGTACACAAGATGCAATTCTTGACCTTACCTCTGAAATGTATTCTGCTTTGGACAAAAACAGAGCTGCACTCTGTGTATTCATAGATTTGTCTAAAGCTTTCGACACTGTCAGTCATCCACTCCTTTTGAAATCGCTAGAAGACATTGGCATAAAAGGAAATGCTTTGAATATTTTCAGAAGTTATCTGAATGATAGGTATCAGTGCGTGAAAATAAATGACCACACTAGTGACTTGAAACTCATTGAATACGGTGTACCACAGGGCACCATACTTGGTCCAATTCTTTTTAATATCTATCTCAATGATTTATTCCTCATAGCAACGACTGGAAAAATTTTCACATATGCTGATGATACAGCTATTTTTTATGAAGAATCATCTTGGACTGCTGTAAAAAAAAAGCGGAGATAGATTTATCTAAAATCAGTAAATGGTTCTCGAACAAACTCCTCACCATAAATTACGAAAAAACCCACTACTTACCGATCTTCTCTAGTAATCGACACTCCCTTCCCGTTCATGACCTTTATGTTTCCAGAAATTTCGTAATCACTCCAGTTACCAACATGAAATACCTCGGAGTCATCGATTGCAACCTGAAATGGGAAAAACAAATAAATTATATCGTTAAAAAACTTCAGTTCCTAATACACCGATTTAAAGTTCTAAAAGAGATACTAGATGAAAAGTTCTTGAAAACACTATATTTCGCCCTTATCCAGTCTCATATTACATATGGTATCCTTGCGTGGGGATCCTGTGGAAAAACTAACATGAATAAATTGATTATCACACAAAAACGGATTGTGAAATTAATATTCAATAAAATCAATACTTACCCCACAGATAGACTCTATAGGGAAACAGGAATACTCGACCCTCTACAACTCTATTACGTTAACAGTAATATAAGAATGCAAAAAATGAAACATAACTTTAACAAAAATGATCATATCTATGATACAAGATACAAGCTGTCGAATTACATAGTGCCCCTGATGAATAAAACTATAGGACAAAAAAGTTACAACTACTTGAGTCTGAAATTATACAATAGTATCCCATTACACCTTAAACAAATTGTCAATTTGAATTATTTCAAAAAAGAAATAAAAAACCGTGTTCGCAACTTACCTCGACTTGAAATACATAATTTATTTTATTCATAGTTACCGCACACCGTTCTTTTATCACGGATCTTCTATTTTACTTTGTGAGTTTCTGTCTGCCTGCTCCATGCCTTAGTACTGCCATGTGTACGTACATTGATTGAGTATAATTAGCATGTCTTATATTTTATTTATATTTTATTTATATTCTTTCTAATTTTATTAAATTCTCACCACAGACAGCCTTCTGGCTTTGTGGTTCTCTTCTTTTATTTGCTTATAAGCATGACTTTCAAATATTTTTATATATCATAGTTTTAACATAATAGTCAATGTGAAAACTGTAATCAACCTAATTTGCGCAAATGAATCATTCATTCATTCATTCAAGGTCTAGGTTATACATCAATATCATTTATGCTGGAGTAGGCATAATGGAGTTCAAGCCGCTGTAGGAGGAGGAACGCCAGATCAATAATTGGTTCGATTACAAGCTATCTAAAAATCCGTAGGAAAACTCCGAACCAAGCAAACTAACCAATGAGTGTTGAATAGTCTTGGCAATGATAATGTCTGTGTCATATTAGTCCATTCCGGCAGTCTTACACAACCACCTATCGAGCAAGCAACCTGCAAAAGTTGAAAGCATAGGCAAGGGAGCGCTGCATCAAGTCTAGACAAATTTCGTCAGTTGTCCAGTCGCACATTCCCAAAAAAGTCTTCTTCAAAGTTGGGGCAGTTATGGAGATTTGAAGTTGTCCATTCCATTCAGTAATCAGGATGGAGGCAAACAGGTTCATAGAAGAATGCAGTCGCCATGAGACAACGTGAATGCTTCCCTGAACCAGGGTGGCCAAAAGAAAGATGAGGAAATGTAAAATTGGCGGTATTTTGTTTAGATAACAGATAGGGCATCTTGTTACAAATTTTTGATTGTGTTCAGATTTCTAGCCATTTGCTGTTATTTGGTATTTGTGAAAGAATCTCTGCTTCATAGTTCCTTACGATGGAATCCATTTTGAATGATGGGAGCCATCATACAGAACAGGTGGGCATATGTCGTATATAGTCCATGATGAAATGCCTTCTTCTTGATCAGGTCGCAACATTGACATACATATACACATTCATTGTCATGGGTTGATTCACGTTCAATTGTTTGGGCAAACATCATATCCAGCATTTCAAATGTTTTATTGAAGTGTCGTGACTCTGATCGGGGGATTATTGAATTAGCCTTTGAACGATTAAGAAATTAAGAAATAAACAAAAATGTAGTCATTAAAGCCATTCTGCCCTCAGGCATGTATATTCGGTGATGTTGTGTCTTTATTTTGTGAATATAGGTTATAATGAATGATTGTCGCTTTGAGTGAATATCAATAAAGTTTGTATTTGTGTCTTTACCAGCTGATTTCATCCTGGTTATCACAAAGAGTATCTGAACTATTTAAAACTCAGGAAGGACCCAATCCCTCCTGCCTTCCCGAAAATACTGTAGTCTATACTCATTGATTGCTCGAAAAAAGACAAAACCTGATCTGTTCGTTAGTCATAACACCAGCCTCAGTAGTAAGAGTGAACGAATGATTTACATAAATTTTGGCGTATGCGCCAGGTATCATTTTCAAGTTAAATATTCAGTACTAGAGTAATGATTTCACTCAAATTTGGATAATTTTAAATGGTGAGGGGTGAAAACTATAGGTGATGGAGGATGAAAAAAACCCAATGAGACAGAGCCTGTGCATGTTGAAATGTAAATTCCTTGACCTAGATTCACCCTTAGAGCGTATCCTCTCGATGGATACAGTAGAGGTTTGTTTCACCTTCTTTAAAAAATTACTAGAGTTGGACATAATTGGGAATTTATTTTCAGTCTTCTCCGAATCGAAAAAAATAAATTACAACTTCTATGAGAACAGTAAAATCAAAAAAAAAGACAAACACTGTTGATAAGTATGTGTATATCATTCAAGCTAGCTTGTGGCTTCAATTAATGTCGTCTCTGATCCTCTCTCTTCTCGAATTCATGAATATCATTTTGACGCTTGAATTGTGACTTGTGAATTCATTTCACGAAAGTATCTTTAATCCTGGTCCTTACAGAAGACAACAAGTTGGAATGTAATAAAATTAATAATCAATTAACAATGACTTGTGCAATAAATAATAATGAAAATGAAATTCATTAAAAGCTTTCATTGAAGAATCAATACACAAAAAATATGGAATATGTAACCACTCTTAAGAACCCTAAAGTCCTTGATCATATGTATTCAGAGCATTTTCAATAGTCGATAAGATGAAATTATGAAAACGAGAAAAATATATTTCTTTTAGCCGGTTAGTGGCCGATGAGTGATCGAAGGAACTCGCTTGTTTTGGATTCACTTTCCTTACTGTCGGTTCTCGCGGCAATTGTCCATTTATCAATCCTTGTAGGTGAGGTCTGTCCATCGAATACACCAACCGATCCAGTAGCTCGTAGTAGATTGTCTCGGTTTCCTACGGTTGAGATAACAAATTATTCATTAAAAGTCAGTACCTCGCCTTAGAGCCTTCTGAGCGCAATCATAAGAGTTTTTGGGAAGGAAAAATATTGAACGATTATTTTTTTCATTGTGGATGAAAATGTTTGATCTATCTGTTTCGGACTCTCATATTTATGGTTGATAGGAGATGAGTTAGATCGTCCCATTCTCTTCTGTCTTCTCTTCGGCATCATTACAGTTTTCACCTTCAGATATGATACTGCATCATCGGCAAAAGTAGAAGTTCACCGTCGTAGTTGCAAGCAAGTCTTGAGTTTATGTACAGTATTAGAAGTATGGAACCGAGTACGGTACCTTCAATTTCCCACTAGGTGCTTTGCCAATTCTCACATACAGGGTGGGGCACCGAAAACGAAACAGATCGAATATCTTCAAAACACATGTTTCCTGAAAAAAAATGCAAAAATACTTCGATTTTTAATCGAAGGGGAACATTTTCCTATCATAACCTCAACTGTCATACCTCCTCCCCACCCCTCGGTCACTATCACCCATACAATTCAAATAGGGAAAGTAGTAGGTGTAACATATTAAAAAGGTAATTTCATAAAAAATTCAGCCATGTCAATTTTCGCTACCTAACTTTCTATTTTGGCGCCCTCTGGCGGAACAAATACTGCTCCGTATTCCAAATTATGATACTTCTTTTGCAAGCTAATCTGAGAAAAGTTCGGTGACAATGCATTATGGATTTTCCTGAGGGAAAAACAAAATGACAGCTCCACAATGGAGGACAAGATTTGCAGTTATGGTCCGATTTGAATCAAAATTGATAAGGGGAGGTTTTCAGGGTCGGAAATTATGATTTGTTTGTCAATGCAGGAAAGCAATATGGTGGCTCCAAGATGGCGGACGAAATTTGTAATTATGGTCCGAATTGAATCAAAGTCAGTATAAGGAATTTTTCAGTGTGGAAAATTATAATTGTTTTGTCGATGAAAAAATGGCGGACGATATTTGTAATTGTATTTATATTCGATTGAAAATTGGCATATGGGGGTTTTACAAGTTTCGAGTATGACTAGAAAGAATTAATTGCATTGATGCAAAAAAGATTTTATACAAATGCCCTCAAAAAAATTTTTTTTTTGATGTGTGACGTAGTGATGTGTGACCGAGCAAGAATAACTATATTGTTCTCGTGGCAAATTTTTCTTCTTCTCATCGCATTTACAAAATGCTTTTTATTCAATTGTTATCAATTTTTTTCACTCGTGCTGAAAATCTGTACCCAAAATCCACACAATCCAATTTTGATTCGAATCGGACCATAATTAAAAATCTCATCCGCCTTCGTGGACCTGCTTTTTTATTGTTTTTTTTTCCAACAAGAATTCCATAATGCATTGTTATCGAAATGAACACCAACCGAAGTCCCGGTTCAAGTTGATCGGACAACTAGAAGTGGGTCAAAAGTCAGCTGCCAGATTTGCCCCACACTACATACATACACACTAACTAACCGGGGTGGAGTTGAATAAAAGCTTTTGAAAAATAAAAAAATTGAAAAACCCTGCATAAATCCAAATGCATTCATCCCAAACTACAATAATTCACAATAGATGCTCAAATTGTTCGCCAAGAACTACCATAAATCAGTATGAGCTATCGTCAAAACGCCATCTGACGTTTTTGAGCATTTCTGGAGATCAATCGTACCTTTTCAATGAAAATTGTCTATTGATATAATAAAAAAGTTTATCGGCCTCCCCCTATCCAAAGTATACATTTCTTGTTCTCATTGTGAGGAGCAAACTCCCTAGGAAGGAAAAGTAATAGTGACGTTTGATACATCATCGATGAAATAACTTATTCGTCATTAACGACCTAAACTGTATTCTATGATATAAGATATAAGTATAAATTTTACCGTTCATTTATAGAACACTTTGTATTTTGCAAAATAGTACAAATCTGTAAAGAAAGTAAGATATTTTCAAGAAGTGAGCGGAGACGACCTGATCGTCGCATACAATTTTGTGAAATCATGAGTGAACGTGCTATAATATACAAGATTCAAATTTTGTTTTCAACATTTGTTTTTCGGATGAATGCAGTTTTTATATCAAAGGGATTGTCAATCGACATAATTGTCGGTTCTGAACAGATTGTAATCCAAGAGTGTTTCAAGTACATATGCAATATCCACAAAAGTTAAACGTTTGGTCTGGAATATTCGGCGATCGTATTATTGGTCCATTTTTCCTACCAGATAATTTGACTGGGACATGTATTTGGAGTTACACGAAAATACCGTTGATCTAACGTTAACAACGGACATAATAGAAAACGATAACCGATACCTTGAGGATCATCTAATATTCCGACAGGACGGAGCTCCTTCACATTTTGCAGTAACGGTTCATCAGTACCTGAATGACAGATTTCGTAGACACTGGATAGGAAGAAGAGGATGCATTGAACAGCCCCCGATCTCCCGATTTATCCCCCTTATATTACTTTTTGTGGGGAAGCATTCAAAAAGTAAAATATACGCCACTCAGCCAGGTTCACTAGAAGAGTTACGTCAACGTATCATAACCGGTTGTCGTCAAATAACCCCTGACATGCTCCAAAACGTCAGACAACGTTTTGAGACGAACTCATACTCAGGTATGGCAGTGAATGGAGAACACTTCGAGCATCTACTGTGAACTAATGTAGTTTGGAATGATCTTAGTTGATTTTATGCACAACTTTCCATAATTTCAAATCTTGTCCGCCATTGTAGAGCCGCCATTTTGTGTTTTTCCCCTTATCGTAATATTTTCACTTGCTTGAAAATTATTACTCCTTTCTACTTGAAATAGCCCTTCTATTGTCGTTCATGAAATACGTGATATTGATATGCCTTTATTCCATAAACACAGACGACGTCGTTGTCTACAGTACAATGAAAGACAACAATAAATAATACGATATCATTACCATGATTGACTCAATTTTCATATGCTTGGTATAAAATTGAGCGTCGTTGCCATATAAACAGGGAAGTAGCTGTTCTAGATGGACCCTTTCATCCTTTTGGTGAAAGAATCAAATGTTTTTGAATGATATACACGTACTTATCAACAGGAAGTGTTTGTAATATTTTTTATTATTTTACTTCTCTCATCGAAATTGTTATTTCTATTTCTGGATTCGAAGAAGGAAAGACGTCAAAAAATAATTGTTCAAATTATTATCATCAATTTCAATCCCAATCATCCCAAGATAGGTTTAATTTTTAATCGTTATGATAACTTTCAATAAGATGAATCACCCTTACATCAAACAAAGATATTCAACCTGGTCCTATCAAGGTAACTGATCTCTGAAAGTTTTCACTTCCGAAGATTCCAACCGCACTGATGAATCATGATGAGATCCACATGGTCGTCCAAACGTAACTCAACAAGACTTGTTTGAATGATTGAAATACATTATATTGTATGGTATTGCAAACGCTAAACAGCGTTGTGTCATTATCGACCCTCAAGCTGAAGACGCTGATAAGCGTTGTGTCATATCACATGTTCAGACAAAGACGCCAATGAGCGCCTCTGCCCTTCAAAGTGTTAACAACATCAATTAAAAATTTTCGAATCCAGCAGTTCTGGAATTCACGTACTCTGTGAAGTGTTACAATCACATGGGTCGCTTGTTTCTGGGGTATAGGAATCGTTCCACGAATTCTTTTTGCATGTTTCACCATTCAACACACATATTAATTCGAACTCATCTCCTATAATATCATTTCGATGTAGATACTCAAATGATGAAACTTTCACCTCGTAGATCAAATCGAATACTTTGTTGGGCACTCGAAGGATGCGAATCATCATATTGAAATTTCAATGAACATCAAGCTTGGAACGTAGACACCCAAGCTGCCCCATCAAAACAATTCATGCAAATAAGGATCTCGACGTGGAACAGGATGTATCAGTGGAATTGGCTTACATTCTTGATTCTTGAGTCCTGCGGTGGAACGTGTCGTAGGTAATGCTGGCATTGGCCTACAGATGGCCGTCCCCATCTAAGAGGTGAGCTTAGGTAAATGAAGCCAGGAACGGACTCACATCATCGTGGGCTATCTAGAATGCCATTGTTTGTTTGTTCTTGTTAATTTCGAAGGAGCTAGGTGGGAAATGGTGAAGAAAAGGGTCGTTTCACTTCAAAATTCATTATTCACGAATATCGCTCGACTCTAATGTTGGCAATTATTTCTACCACGAAACATAATCAGGCGTTTTCTGTCTGAAAGAACAGAAGGGCGTGATAATCAGTTTTCATTATTGATTTCCAAGAAAAACACAAAACTGACCTAGTCAATAAATCGAATGAAAACAGTATAAATGCACTGAAGTTGTTTGGAATTTCAGTGACCATTCGGAGCCTAAAAAGATGAGTCTTTATTCGGTAGGTGACATAAAATCGTTCTGGGGTATACTGAATCATTATAAAGGTAAATAAATAACGAAGATTAAATTATCAGAATTTAAATGAGCTGTCAGTCAACCATTCAATCTCATATTCATTGGGTTCTTACCAGTATTGCCAGTTGCTGTGGATATACGACCAACTTTGTCAATTTACGATCCCGATGTGCTATTCAACAATTGTTTTCACTTGATTTCATGCCGTGGAAAACTCCCCTGTTAGTACTAGAAGTGAAAAAATTATTTTTATATTTACTACTGCAGAACTCTTTTTCAATTTATCTATTTGACTCTGTATCAGTATCACTACTTTTATTCGGGTTTGAAGGCCGTCGTTTTTTGGAATTTCTTCCTGACGTTTCGCTGGCTCGAGTGGCTAGCTTCTTCAGAGGTTCATTCATCTTGGAATTCACTCCGATGACTGGAGATTGTTTCTTCGCAAGTTGTATTTATGCCGATTCAGGTAGTTTGCGGTGCTAATTATTCCATTCGGATTCGGGGAATTGTCATTAATATTGATTACCTTGTTTACTTCCTGTGGGTTCGGAGAATAATCATCATTAATATCTGAAGAACTACCTGCAGTTATTATCGATTTTCTTAAAATGGGATTCCATATTCGGTTGAGGTTGACAGCTTCTTCTTTTCTGTTGAAATTATCCGTGTGTTTGTGGATTTCTATTGCCTCCCGTACCAGTCGGCTATGGTATCCCTGGTTGGGTGCAATCAGTTTTGCATTTTTAAACAGAATCCTGTGGTTTCCCTCACTAAGTGCGTGTTCCGCCACAGCCGACTTGACTCTACAGACAAAAATTTGACCTACCGCACTGGATCGGACTACCGTCGTATTCTTAGGCGCGTACAAAATGGAACATACGCATGTGATGAATTTTAAGAGCACTCATCTCTGACTGATCAATGTAGTCGAAGAAAAAATAGTTTCCTTTGTTCTCTTCAAGGAAATGTTCGTTTCCGTCAGACAGTATTGCGTTTGTTCTGGTTCTCCGTTTTGAACGGTTCGATCATATTGTGGTTCACGTAGAATCGTTCTGAAATCGTCTTCAGCATGTTTCGGGTTATAAATTTAAAATTCGATTCGGAGCTATTCGAGAACTGTGAACAAGTAGATTTTTTTCGGTTCCAACCGACGACGGTTCTAGGACGGTTCGAGGTGAGTTGTTGAAATTCGGGCAATCCATCGTAACATAATATTGCGACTACTGGTTCAGGATGAGTTCAAAGCAGTTGGGCAGTTATACTGAACAAGTTTCACCTATTTCAATTTCAAGAATTCAGATGGACGACTATTTTCGACTGGTCTCAAACCGCCCTTCTTTGAGGACGCGAACAAGTCTAATATTAACCAAGTTCTAACAATTGGCAAGAACTGGATCCGCAAACGCGAACCAATTTTTGTTTATTTCCAATCCACAACTCAACTCACTCTGACCTAACTTTTCCATCACCAATTAGAAATATTTTGTTGCACAACGGAGTAAGTATATTATATCAATCACTCTTCGATTATTCATTTCCAATTTTGCAATTTCTTATAGAAATCAACGCCGGTCTCAAGATGAATGTTCTGCCAGTTATATTGGATCATCATAAAAAAATCACGGTGCAAATGAGGTGACTTCATATAACTGAAGATGAGCAAATCCAAGATTTCTTCGAAGTTTCTTGAATGATTTCTGATAGTGTGGGAAAAAATCAGCAAAGTCAGTCAAATACCAAACCAGAGGATAGATTTCATTACATACCTCTAGAGTATACAAATATGAATATATTGTAATGATTTGCTACTCATAAAATCACAGCGTTCAGAGATGCATATTTATCAAACATTTCCATTAGCTTGTAGTATTCCATTATTGAAATTAAGGTCTGTTCGTTGAATTGTTCTCATTGGTTGCATAAGATGCAAGCAGTATATATATTGTTATCATGGTGCCTGAGTTTTTTGCAGATTCCACCCATTCCAGACACTGAAAAGAAATTGTAGTGAAAAATACATATTGGAAGACTGGGCATATCCAGACTCCAAACCTGTACTTTGTCACCCTACAAAATAATGGTTAATCAACCCCTGCAGACTTTTATGAGCATAAGATGAGCAAGTGCCCTGTTTTTCGTAATTAAAGACGAAATTCTAGCAGCAGTACTATCTGTAACTCAGAAGCATACCTACTATTTGCCATTTTACGAAACGTTATTTGGTTGGATAGAGTAATATATTTCCATTAGTGATACTCAGTGTTGAAATGTGATAAATAATTTTCTGTTATGGAGTCATAAAACAAGTTCATTTTTTATTTTTCAAATAACAGTATTTTTTGTAAATGCTCTATGAACACAATTTCGATGCCAAACAAAAACACTATAACTTTGCTAAATACGTACTCTGAAAAATATAAAAGCTGCAATAAAACTTTCCCACTATCATAATTTTCACATAAAAGTCATAAATATAAAACTACAAAAATGCAAAAACCTATCTTGATATTATAATTTCCACATGGAAATCATAAAGATAAAAATGTCTTTAGATATAACTGGTGGTCTGGAATGCCAAATCGAGCAGTTTTTTGACTTCCTTCTTACTGCATGTATGTGGTTGCATATAAAACGACATCAAGTGAGCCATTGTTTTGTAGGTGAAACCCATCACTTGAATTCCATGCAATAACGCAGTACCTTCAACAGGTATACCCGAAGTAGGTAACTGAAAAGTTGTCGAAGTTACTCAGAACCTGTAGAGTTGTTATTCTTGTGCTATTATATGATAGTATGTCGAGCGGTATTTCACTCACGTGAAATTTGTACAACAAATAATCAAATGAGGAGTTTTATTCAAGATTGCAGTTGGATTTCACAAAGTATCTCAAGTGTGATTTCTGTCTTTGTCTCGTCTTCTGATCAGGTTTGCATAGTGGAGGAGAGACTTACTCCAGAAGTCCAGTACATTCACTCAGCTCTGAGGGACTTGGGTTTCTCAACAACGAAGAACTTGGATAAGGGTGTTTCGTAAGGCTCTTCTCCAGACCGTCACTCTAATGTGGGAGTGGCTTGAGCTGATTGTTGTTGATAATTCCCTTTCCTTGTTGCTGGAACTTCTAGAAGCTTCTCTCTGAAGTCTGTGTTCAGGTGGTGTTGCTCTCTCTGATCGAAATTGCTGCGGAAGACAAAAGACAAGCCAGTATTTTGTTACAATGTTATGAGGAGGGTTGAATTCCTCACAAATTAACAGGCTGCGAGTAAAAGAGAATTATTTACTAGAATTGAGCGAAACAGTGCTCACAAAATTGGTATTAACACAATAGTTTATGATCTTAACCTATTGGTCCTAATTTAATTATTCGAGCTCGAATGAGTTTCAAGATTCTGCTGAACTGAACTGAAAGTGAGATAGGTGAAAGAAATAATGTAAGATTATTTCGATCACTTCTCAGACTGTTATGAAATATATGATTTCAAGATATATGTGAGAACGATGTCAGAAATTACTAAAATTCAAGTTTTAATAATTCGAGTGGTCCTGTTTCCCAACGTGAAAGATCGTGTAGTTGGCAATCGGAAAGAAATGAACTCTATTTGATTTGGAGTAAATAGACATATAAAAAAAAACAGGTACTATTGGTTTGAACCTCTGTTCCTGAACAAGGACTTGACATGGAAATCAAAAAATCATGAGTGAGTCTAGCTTCTGCTGATTATTAAAAAGTTGTAATGAAAGCAAATACTCACTCACAATCCCTTTCCCTCCAATCTGATGACCAAGTCCTCATCCAAGGGTGGAAAAAAAAATGAAATTCAAGCTGATGTATGCAGCAGCGTTCTCGTGTCTCTCAAAATTTTTCAGATCCGCTAATTCCAAAAGTGATGTAAATGGATGCTAGAAAATAAAGAGAAAGAACAGAAACGACTGAAAATTACATAACCAAAAGTTAATACGAGGTTTTCAAACTGATAGTTCTAGGTAATCATAAACTTTCAAATTCGGATGATCAATATAATAAACGATGCATGTTCCTTTAACACGATGTCGGTGCCATCATGTCCCTGACCTTGAATCAAGCAAAATTCAAGCAAAATAAGAAATTATTGATTACTAATGATTTATTCTGAATGTTGAATAGAGATTATAGACAACTTGAAATTAATCAAAGAGATTATACGACCTTTTCTCCAAATCAGATAGGCAAATTGCTACTCAAAACTGTAAAAATTATCGCCACGATCGTTCCCGTTGCAAATCACAAAATCAAGAGAGAGCTCGAAAAATGTCTCTGCCAGAAAAATCCGATCCTCGCTCCCTGCGCATGTCAACTGACAATTCTTAATCTCGACAAGGTGGAAGTGTCTATTATTCCGCCGCGCAGTCATTTAACTGATTTGTAATGTTAACAAATAGGATCGAGTAACGAGATGTTTTTCATTTCGTTACAATTTCAATATGGTTTTGTAGGATACCTAACGCGAAACACCCTTCTCGGTTCCCGTTATGTACAGCAACCAGCAATATAATCATCTTCACGATAAAAAATTCCAGAAAATTAAAAATAACGATTGGCAACTCAAAGTAACACCATAACCCCAAGCACCTTCGCAAGCTCCGGTAATGAGTTGCATTTTTGGCTCATATTTATTTATGTTGGGTAACGTAATTCGTGTTTCGAATTTGAGTTATTTTCAATCTTTAGGAGAACTTATGATCAAAATAAGCAGACTGACCCACCACAATGGCAACATCGCTCTAATATCCGTCTGTTATTAGCTACTTACCTCACTCGCAGAAATAGGCCCGTGGCGTCACGGGCCTGACATTTTTGAATTTCATTAATGTTTGTGTAAGTTAATGAAACATCCGAAAATTATGTTTATATGCAAAAGTATTTCTGTTTACCTAGTACTTCTCTAGAGTTGATCGAAATGCCATTTTCACCAACAAGTGAATATGCGATAGTTTCATTGAAAGAATGTGACACGGTATATTCAAGTTCACTTAATTATGTCTCAAGCATTCTAATTATACTTCATAAATCTTTTTTTTTATTTACGAAACCTCATTCATTTCTAGAAATAAATTGGTTCTATTGCCCTTAACTCGAAAATAAAAATCCAATGTGTTTTGAATTCCATGTCACCTTATACTCGCCTGGATGCGGTCCTGCAGAGTAAACGAGCACATCGGTCGAAAGCCTCGTGCTTTGATTTCAACGGATTTATGTATTGTAAACGATTGCTTTATGCGATATTGGACACCATTTACATGAAAAATGTATCTGGGAAAACGTCCTCATACGAAGCTTTTGTTTTCGATACTAGAAAATATTGCTCCACCGCTGAACGTGACTGCCTCCATGGTAATTGATGACTGCTGCTTTGGTGGTGGTGTGGGAGAAGGATCCGTGGATGAAGGGATTAGGATATATTGGAATACACTTTTTTGTTTATATCACCATGAATTGATTTTCCGCGAACATTTCTGGTCTCGTTTTTCGCTCAAAGGCAGCTTGACTTTCCTTTCAGTAATTTATAATGCAGCATTGACAACATGGGCAGAAGTAGGATGATTTCAATGGTTGAGATATGCGCTTGTGCCTGGTTTGCGGTTAACCATTTGAAGTTCTCTTATGAATATAAATCTCAAAATTCAAAACTCACGCTAGCTGGATATTAACGAAATCTTCCATTTTCTCGTCAGGCTAGTGATCTGCACCATGTTATGAGAGAGACCAGGGTTCGATTCCTCGCTACGGTACCATCGTGATGGGATCCACGACTGAAAAGATATAGGGGCATATGTTGACCCATTGCTCTTTTTTTATAGGATGCACACGAAAGGGAAGCCCTGTAATGTTCGAAGAACAACGCGTGAATCAAGAGACAGGAGAACGAGTTAACATTCACTTTGAATTTTTGAAGTTTGTAAGCCTTAGGAAAAACCCATTTCGGCAAGGAGTTCCAAAGCTCAGCTGTTCTGACAACATAGTTAAGGCTTTCGCGGCCGAGGTTATTAGTATAACTACTTTTCTTCGGGCTTGAAGGCCGTCGTTCTTTGGAATTTCTTCCTAACGTTTTGCTAGCGCGAGTGGCCAGCTTCGGAAATGAGTAAGCCTCTGAAGAAGCTGGCCACGACGGCCTGGGCAAGAGATGTTCGAGAGGTCTCCAAATTCACAATAAAGGTGTGGAAATTCTGTATTCGTCGAGTCATCCGTGCGGATATTGCCAAGGGTGGAACGATTGATAACAATTCAGAAGAGCACCCACCGTGAAAATATCTATAGAAGAGAGACAAGTCTCCGATCCTCCTACGATGTTCCAATGAAATGAGCAAGTCTGTGAGGGAAGAATCACCAACAAGACGAATTGCCTTTCTCTGAATAGAATCGAGAAGCCTCAATGGATGTTTTGGTGCCGAACTCCACACATGAAAACTGTATTCCGAGACAGGTCGTATCTGAGCATTGTAGATCATTAGAAGCTGATGAGAAGTGAATTATTTCTTCGTACGGAGTAAAAATCCAAGTTTCTGGGAAGCACCTTTAGCGATCGATCTCACATGGTTTTTCCATGAGAGATTATCTCTGATCGTTTCGACAAATGTGGATTGACGTTCATATGGAGACGTCAGCTGATCAATAGAAAAACCCATTCATTTTATACTAGTATATTATTGTTTTTAATGCTCAGTTGTCAACTACATAACAGTGTTCTTTATGCCCGTGCGGCATGAAGTTCACTTCACGGCCCACGTGTTCATAAAGTTTACTTTATTGCCCTAACGGGCCATAAAGAAACAATAATCTTCTGCACGTTGACGTTTTAATATACAGTGTCTTCCTAGAAACCATAGTATACAGGTGAAACCGAATGACATTTTCAATGTTTTTTCAAATATTAATATTGTTGATGCAATAACGAACTACTATTGAATAAAAGTGTATCTGTAACACGGATATAGATAGATGTGTATGCCCTCGGGGCCCTCGGCTTTGTAAGATTGTCCCTCCCAGGGCATAAACATCTACTTTATGCCCTTGGCACATGACTATTGAACCCAAATTTCATAAAATTGTGTTATTCTCATCATATTTACTAATATGAATTTCCATTGTTCACGAATTCGTTTATCGCCAACGAATATTAAATTTAAATGATAATAAATGTCGAAATCATTATATCTGCCGATTCATGACGCAGTTTCCATGAAGTTAAAACCAAAAAATTTTCCTGACAACAAGATACTCATGTATCAATCCAATTTAAAAATACTTACCTGTTCAAAGTTACCGTGGCCGCATCAACAGTCCGAGAAAGCTGATGCACAAAGAAACTTTCAGTGCATGCATCGGTGGTATAATTGATACTGTAATATATTAGTTTTCTTCTCCTGAAGATTCTGAGTTTATTAGCGAAACTCGCGTCGAGTGTAAATAATATCAGCTCGGTGTTAGGGTGATTGATCTCTACAAAAAATTATAACAATTCAGACAAACTGACAAACAGAAATCTGCACCCATTTCACTATCCACACAGTGGTGTAGATGGCGTAACAAAAACGCTTCAAATCTCTTTTACACAAACATTGATTAACTCTCCTATTTCCCTTCCAACAATGGCACTCAACACAGTGAATCTTGACTGTCAGGTTTACACGATAATTGTTAAATAGAGTACAAGTCAAGTTTCGAACAGAAACAATTGTCAGTCAGTTTACTGTCACTTGTCAATGATGATTGACAATTTGACATCAGCTGTCATGAAGTGAGACTCCGCCATCTGGCAGAACGAATGTATTATCAACAGCAATCCAGAAGAGCCGTATGAAGAGGGGTTTTTACCGACCTTTCACAGCTATGAGATATTACAATAGGTATCAGACCGATCGGCAGTAAGAGTTTTTTTGAAATAATTTATTACAGTCTACTTTCGAAAGAGGAAACACTTGAAGATAAAACAAATTGTTATCTGTAGACAAATTTACCCGATGCGTGATATCTCATGTAAAATCCAATATTGTGTTCTACATACTGTTGAAACTTGTTTTTTATTAGTTTCTCACAACACATTCGGTTGAGTTTGAAATCACCCTGTATAGCATTTGAAGCAGTATACCTTCATGATGTTTGTGATTCTAGCGCAGTTTTCATGTGGAACTGCTAGGCATCCTGTAAGAAGACTTCTATCAAATTATAGTTGAAATAATTCATCAAACTCAGATGAATTCTGGGTTCAAAAAATATGTCATTGCCGCCTCAACGATATTTCTTTGCATCTAAGTATGGGTCAGATTGCAAATTAATTCTTGTCTAATTTCCTTGACACCGAAGATATGCTGGTGACATATCACGAATTCAACCATTCCACATTATTGATTATTATTCTTTTCATTTCTGAAATTATAATACATGATGATTTCAAAGGGTATCAGTAAAAAAATAGCATGAAGTATTCGTGTGTTTCGAGTAGGTACCTGGCTGCGTTTTCGTATAAAAAATTGCGTCTGTTCAATATACTATTTTCTATATGGACAATAATACTTTTCTCAAAATTCTGATTCTTTAATATTTCTTTAAAAAATAAATTACGATGCGATAATGTTACAGTTATGTATTTTCTTCCATCCCCATTGTTTGAGCTTTCACAATTCAGGATATGGATTGATGTTTTCGTAACATAAACCGTTCAGTAAACACGCCATTAACTCCTAATGGTCCGAGAGAAACTAAAAGAAATATGGAATGTTTTATAATTACACATGTGTTCAATGTATCAAGATGACCACAAACATGCTTTCAGTTCAGGAAGTTTTTATGAGCAGAGAAGCTACACAATGCTATCTGGTTTTGGATTCGCGAATGCAATGATTCAGATTTCTATCGGAGTTGTAGTTTTTTCAAATGTACATATTTATTAAAAGTTTCATTGTGACTTCGAAAACACGTATTCACCGACAGTTTTTTAATGACTCGTATAAATGAATTCAAAATCTTATTCAAATTCAATCAGTTTGTGATATATTCTCGAAGCATTTGGTCGTGTTCCGCACTTACAGTTTTCCGCCAAAATGGTTAAGGCTTTCGCGGCCGAGGTTATTAGTATAACTACATTTCTTCGGGCTTGAAGGCCGTCGTTCTTTGGAATTTCTTCCTAACGTTTCGCCAGCGAGAGTGGCCAGCTTCTTCAGAGGCTTACTCATTTCCGATAACTAAACGTTTCCATTTCTTAAGGCGTATTTATATCGATGCGGGTAGTCTGGAGTGTTAATTACTTCTGTCGGGTTTGGGGAATAATCATCATTATTAGTTGCCGCACTACCTGCCATGATTTCATTAGTTGTTCTTGATTTCCTCAGAATGGGATTCCAAATTCTGTTAAGACTCAACGCTTCTTCTTCTCTGTTCAAATTGTCCGTATGTTTTTGGATCTTTATCGCCTCCCATACCAGTTGGCTATGGTTACCCTGGTTGCGGGCAATCAGTGTAGCATTTTCAAACAAAATCCTGTGGTCACCCTCACTCAGTGCGTATTCCGCCACCGCCGATTTGTCGGTTTGCCCCAGCCTGCAGTTCCTTTTATGCTCTTTGAGCCTTGTTCCCATGGATCTTTTCGTGGTTCCGATGTATACCTTCCCACAGGTGCATGGTATGCGATAAACCCCTGCCGCTGACAGTGGGTCTCTTTTGTCTTTAGCCGACCTGAGGCTTTGTTGGATCTTCTTGGTCAGCTTGAAAACCGTTTTTATGTTATATTTCCCCAAGAGTTTCCCAATTCTGTCAGTGACCCTCGGCCAAACTCATGTTGAAGGCCTATTCACTATAATGCCATTTTGATATATTGTAACACTATATCCGTATATGCTGGTGCTCAGTGTACCATCCGATGAGGACATCTGTTTGTCCATTATATAACTTGCCTATGTACCAGGTACTTTTCATATTATTTTTACCTCCAGTACTTCTACCCCATAACCTGAAACCAACAAAATGCATTATCAACTTGGCAGAAATACCAGAGTGGGATTGTGAAAAACACAAATGTCATAAATTCAGCACTCAAAACTAGAAACCAAAAAGTTATTTTTAGTCTTGAAGTTAAATCAATAGAAGGGTTAAACAAGAATATGACTTTTTTTTCCGATTGACAGCAAATATTAACTTTGTAGACACATATCAATCAGCAAAGTATTACTTCTCCTGCCTAGGCAGCAAAGTTAGGAATTTTCAGCCAGGCAGCTGATTGACATGTGTCTGCAGGAGTGAGTACTCAAGTACTTCTAAGTCGCTATCACTGTCCATGTTGTCAAACTATAATTACTATGAACATATTCTTTTTCATACCAACCAACCAACAGGATAAAAAAAATTGAGAGAATTGTAATTATTTACAAATACAATATCATACATATATATATGATTAAAAGAAATCATGGAAAATTATATGTTCAACTCGGCAGCAAAAGTAGCTGAATTCCTAGCCTCGGTACGCTCAGCTACGAACTACCAGCCTACTCTATGTATGGAAAATATATTCAACTGTTTGTATTTCTTCGAAAAGAAGTCATTTGTTATTCATCGTAGATTTGCCACCCACGAAACGCTCACAATTTCATATTTGGTATAAAAGTTGTCAATTTTCTGTTGATATGAAAATATGTAAATACTGTATGTATAATACTCGATTCGACGTCCATGCAGTGCCTCCATTATCTGGATGTGCATACAGAGATATACCAACTAGTATTATCTCAAAGTATCAGAAGTTATATTCATTGAACTTGAGGTTTAGCCGGAAGTGGACATGAGTCAAAAATTTCAAGTCGAACCCTATTAATTTTTCTCGACTTCACGATTGAATATAAAATCATCTTATCAATGATATAAAACAAGTGGTCATTTCTATCCAATAATATATTATGGTATGAGATAATATCAAACATGGATCTCAAAACATTTCAAAAAATAAATGATAGGATTTGTTAGTTCTAGGAGAAAATTATCAATTCTTCGGAGAATAACACCTTACTTTTTCCATTTTGAAGAAAAATCGACATCTGACAAGCGTACATAACGTCACTAACATTACAAATTAGCCCCAAATTCGACCCGGGTTTGTTAGTTCTAGGAGAAAATTATCAATTCTTCGGAGAATAACACCTTACTTTTTCCATTTTGAAGAAAAATCGACATCTGACAAGCGTACATAACGTCACTAACATTACAAATTAGCCCCAAATTCGACCCGGGTTCCAAAATGTTTATGATTTTCCACGGTCATGAAATCTCATAAATAAATATACGCCGTCACTTTTCAGTTAGTTACTTAAAATCTCTTCATAATATTAGACCCGGGTTCCAAAATGTTTATGATTTTCCACGGTCATGAAATCTCATTAATAAATATACGCCGTCACTTTTCAGTTAGTTACTTATAATCTCTTCATAATATAAGGCCTTCGATTTATCATTAAAAACGTTTCTTAGTTTCGGAATAAACCCCTCATTTTACCCCAAAAACGATATGGTAACGTCACACAGTGAAAACTTCACAGGTTGAAATTTTGCAATATATTCATTTAATTTTTTTCATACTATTCATGCTTTCGAACTTCCAACGATTTGTTGAATGAATTCGACGGCGGTGTGTTCCACACCAGTATTGTACGTGAAAATGTTAATAACTTGCATTCTGATAGGTTACTTTTTTACTACCCTCTTTCGTCTGCCGTCTCTACTCATACCTCCAGAAAGGCAATTTTTTTGTCCCCCGTCTTCATCGAAATATCTGGATTCCAAGAATTCAGATATTCTGGAAACTTCTCAAGTTCCTTTTCTCACGAAAATATCAAGAACATATCGAAGCCAATAGGAGAATTGGACCGGCGCATGCTCTAGAACTTGTTTTTCGAACTATTCCATGAAGAAGTTGACCGCTTCAGGGCTCGAAGGAATTCCCATTCCAAGCTCTTCTTTGATTTCGGTACTATTTGTTTTCCATAGAAACGGTTCATCAAAGATTGTAAGCTTTCACGGCCTGTTTCTGAGTTGTGTTCTGCAGGTTTTCGAGTCTTAGGTGTCCTCTGCTGCAACGCTTTGATTGAATGTGGTTCAGCTAATAAGTCTATATTTATTGATTGACTCTGTACCGGATCGTCAATTTTTAGCCATGATTGATTTTTCAGAACTCTCCCCTTTATCATTAAAAGGGTTCGTGTGTTTTGAATTGCAGACATCTTTGTTTTATGCATGTTGAGACTATCTTTCTTGTCATTGAAGTTTTCTCTATGTTCCCGAATTTTGATGGCCTCCTAATAGCTCATACACAACAAATATAACAAGTTGTAGAACATGCATCGGCCCAACCCTCCTACAATATGTTGATATGGTTTCAAAATTTGGGATCACGGAAGAAAGGAACTGAAAAAGTTCCTAGAATATATGAATTCTTGGAATCGAAAGATTCAGTTTCAGATTCAGTTGAAGACGAAGAAAGATAGGAAATTACATTTCTGGGCGTATTGGTTTTCTAAAAAGCCTACACACACAGATAGATATTTGAACAAGAATTCTATCCATAACCCGCGGCAAAAAAAGGAAGTGATGAAAAAATTGGTGGAAAGAACGAGACGCATTTCTGAGCCAGAATATTATGAGGAGGAGATCTTAACTTGCTAAGCGCCCTTTCATTAAGGATACAATTATTCAAGCTTCATGACCCAAACAGGGGTCTCAACGAATGCTTTCGAGCGGAAGCTATTAGAGGGACTTTCTTGTCCCACAGTAACGGAGTATTGGACCACATTCGAAGACTTCTGGAAAACTGGAAAAACATGGTGTGAGAGCCATTTTGGAGGCTATGACAAAAAACGCAAGAAAGCTTCAGATCCGCAGAAAACTCACGTGATTCATTATCTACTCTAGAAGTGTACCGAATGCCGTGCAGTTGTGGTCCAGTCTATAATGGAACCACGAAAAGGACCATGTTAACAGAACACAAAAGAAATTGTCGATAATGCCAAACATAAAAAGCACTTCGACTGAACGCAAGTTATCGATAGAACTTTAAAATATTTCCCTTGGTTCTATAGGGGAGGTCATCGAAATTAATAGGCATAGAAACAACTTCATTCGCAAAGGAGAGAGTCTCAACATCCATAGAATATGGGTGGCAGATTTTTCATGCATACGAACACTCCCAGTGATAGTGGTCATGGTTCAGAAAAATCAATTACCTCCGTCTGATCCTAATACACGAACACTTTCAATGATAGAGGTCAGGGTTCTAAAAAATCAATTACGTCTTATAATGGACGGTCCCATAACGAGTCATTCAATGAATATAAAATAATTAATTGAACCACATTCAATCCATGTCTCGCAGTAGAGGTCACTTATCCGCAGGTTTCGAAACTTAGAGACCACGACCAAAAGACCCGTGAACACCAAAACAATTCATTTATTACTGACCGTGAATGCCTACAATCTTTGAACCGTCTCCACGGGAAATAAATATCGAAGTGATAATATCAAAGAAGGGGTTAAAGGGAAGTCCTTCGAGTCCTGTAGTAGTCAACTTCTTTATAGAACAGTTCGAAAACCAAGTTCTAGAGAATGCACCGGTCCATCCCTACTGTTGGTTACGATATGATGATGATACTTTCGTGATTTGAAGTCACGGAGAAGAGGTACTGAAAAAGTTTCCAGAATATCTTAATAGAGAGAGATAGAGAGAGACAGAGAGAGCGCGCACTTGATAGTAAGCATTTTAGGCAATCATATCATGCCGCATTATGGCTGCGAAAAGTCCGGTGCTGCTACGACTCTCTGTTCCTGAGATCTGGTAATGAGTTCACCATGCCCATTAGGGGACGTTGGGCACCCCTTATGGGGCATCGAGAACGCGCTCCACATGCTAAACAAGCTACTAGACACGGCACGGCGGATGAAACAGAGCCAGGTGATCTTGAGCTGATTGAAATACATTTTATGACGACCTCCCTTTTCGCCCCAACACCCTCGATAGGACTCAACTATGAGTAAATGATCGATTCTGACCATTCTGAAATAAACCGCATCATTCTATCGGCCTTGGTTGCCGTGTTACAGCTTTTTCCCGGTTGGGGGTCAAATATCCTCAGAGGGGTGAGAAGGGGTGACTGCATTTATTCACTATTGCTGTTAAAACAAGAAATTTTCAGAAAAACTTCCTTTCTGGAATTATTATTATTATTCTCATAACCCGAAGTGTTGATATTAGTCTGCAATTTGGCATTTGGAAAACGGTTCCTACTCCCAAAGAAGTATGATATTTTCATGACACTTTTTTGTGGTAATATGTGATATTGATACGAATTCGTATGTTCTTCACATTGAAAGAGCAGGACATGCCCAGAATTGAATGGATAGACCAAACTACCAAGCTCACTTTTCAACCAATATGATAAACCATCAACAACTTTTGTTTCAGCTGTCATTGCAAACCTAGATGAAAAATAGTAATGATAAACATCAACACTTATTTTTGGTTTTTATCATTTTTGTTCATATCAAGATTATTTAGGATTATTAGGTATTTGAACAAAATGTATCGATAGTGAAGATGGTGTTTGTTCGTCAAGAGTGGATTTTCTTTATGAGTATAGGCCAAACGATGAGTCTAAAGTGTAAAAAAAGAATATCTTGAACAACATCAACTTTGTTCCGTACCTATAAATAAATATGTAATTCAGACAAAATGTCTATAGGAGTTGTAAAGGTACAATGGAACCCATGAAAAAATCGATGAGCTCGCCAAACCTCCTTCTTCTCCAATGATTGCTTCTCAAATGTTCGTGAAAATATAAAAATTATTACAAGAACAAGAACATCAAACCACCTAACTTCAAAATTATAAAAAATGAATAACCTCGTGTATGGTAATAGAAAACGAAACGATTTTGACGTCTGATGAAATTGAACCTGACCTTGAACTAGGAAGTGAAGTCATGACTATTATGAATATGGATTTTTAATTTTTTTCTCGAATTGCTAAAGTTTGAATTGTATTTTTTGCGTGTGCGAGTCCTACTGACGGTGCCTTTAACATTTTCAGCAATAAATTATTGAAACAGAACATGATACTGAGACCTATAGACCTAGGATGGACACTGAACATTCGTAAAATGAGGTGAGTAGGTTGGTCAAACACAACTATCTTCAGGGTCAAGTTTGTTCTCTCAGACAGAATCGTCTCGCTTTCTACAACACAATTCTTCTCACTGATGGTGTTATAGTGTTGCCAAGTTCACCCCATATGTTGGTAACGCCAATTTAAAGAAATACTGACAAAAAATATTTCAAGAATATAAATCAGGGTACAATTATACTGATACTTTCGACGTGTGATTTAATCAATTCGAATGGAAAGGTCCATTAATTTCAAACAACTTAACGAAGTGAGCAGACAAAAAAATTGCTTAGCCCTCGACGAAAACTTTATAGATTTGAATTTTTCACCAATACTCATTTTTTCAAATCGATTTTGAATTTCAATTTTCTAATAATAGTAATGAGACTTGATAGAAAGCAATAGATATAATTCAAACTTGAACCATGAAATACAACGAATGCAATGAGGTGCCACATATTTTTTTTTGTTTCATTGAAAGTTTTAACTGTGGATTATCTACAATCGACACATCAAACCATGAATTATACATAAATCGACAGTTCCAACTGTCGATTATTTATAATTGACGCCTCAAACTGTTGATTCTAGTTATGAACAACAGTTCACACTTTCGACTATAGTCATAATCTACATTTTAAAGTGTTGAATTTGATCATAATCAACATTTCTAACTGACGATTATCTATAGTTGACAGTTGGTCAATCGATTATGGCAAATAGTCCGAACTGTCGATTATGGCTTCGTAAATAATAGATATTTTCCCACATTTATTGATACTGAATATCTACCTAATCCATGCGCTTCATTGCGAAGTTTCAGAAGGTTTCGACAGTTCAAACTTTCGACAGTTCAAACTTTCGACTGTAGTCATAATATAAATTTTGGAGTGTTGAATTTAATCATAATCAAAACTTCGAACTGGCGACTATAATTGACAGTTTGAACTGTCGATTATGGCTTACTTGGGGATCCTCAGCGGTTTCGTAAAAATACATTTCCCTGAATTGAAAAATACTGAATACCTCTTCTATTCTTTTGTGTCATTGAAGAGTTTTCAATGAAAAACTGTGGATTATCAAGGCTTCAAGGTCTGATTTTTTCTTCAGGAGCAGACTAATCGAAAGCTTAATATATTCAGCATTTTTTTTTGTATGAAAATATGTATATTCCAAAGTTTGAATTCGAAACATACTACTTTCCACTGATACTCGAATAAATTGAATTGAACTGAAGTTGAAATTGGAATTCGAATGAATTTAAAATGTGTGAATTTGTTGAGAATTGAAAATTTTTTTGGTGCGCAGAGGCAGAGAAAGGCATATAAGCGTCAAGGGTGGTTGATGTAATCATTTGCTATGGTATAGTTGCTTTTTAAATGGGGATGTAATCGAAGAAATGGATAAACATGCTGGATTGGATGAATCCTTTCTTTGTGGTCTTGTTGCTCTTTGAGCTAACACAATCAAAATAAAGAACTTATTCGTAGGTTTTAACTACGAGGAAAAGAATCATGCACCACGAAAAGTACTCAGAAGAACATCATGGTCCGCAAAGTGTAGGAGATTTCAGAAATTGAGAGAATCTATACAAGAGGATCTCAAGTTTTTACAGTAGTCTAACTTTCTTTTGCAAATGTTGCGATAATGAAATCATTCCCAAACGTTTGAGATTCGGACTTACGAATGATAGCCAACAATATGTAGACAAATCATCGAAAGGGCAGAGTATTCTAAGGGTTGTTATATAATTTCATTGATAATATGTTTGGGTTCCCTAGAACTGGATAAAATGCGTTTTGGGTAGTAAGGAAAGCTGCTAACTCCTTTCATTTCCCAATCCGTTATAAAGTATTGAAACCTTCCGAATAGTATTGTAGTCAATTATGATTGATTGAGATATCTGGAATTACATGTTCAGAGAAAATCTGTATTAATACATGAATAACCGTCTGGCTGGACTAACTCAATGTAGTATTCCTAGACCAACAGGTCGTTGAGATGAAATAGATCTGAGGCAAACATATGCCAAGGAATCGATGCAGGTCATTGAAATGTTTCATTTTTGAGGCCTCAGGGTGCGTTCCTCAGAAGACGCAATTACATTTTTTTGATGTGTGGGGTAGGTTAGGCTGAAATTGAACCCGCCACCCTTGTCCCGCGACCGTCATCTTGGAAAAAGGGGTGCAAATGGTTTTCACGCTTTATCTACCAAATTATTGATATTACAGAAAATATATAGCAATATTTTTTGGTACAAATTGAATTATGTTTAACTTCGATCCCCAATTATTTATCGCATAATTGAAAATAACAAAGCTATGGTCGAAAATTGTTCAAAATTTTGGAATAAATTTTCTTTTCGGCGGGATAATTTTTTCTCTAGTCATTTTACAATGAAATGACATCAGAACATTTTTATAGAGGGGATTTCAACGAATAACATTCATTATTAATCTTTATGATTTCGTTCATTTATTAGATTTTTAGAGCGCTCCGAAATTGACACACTGGTTGTAGAAAATGTACTTCGAAATATGTTCAATACTTTGAATATGTTGTTATTTTCTGTGATGACAGTTGTCAGTTGAATAATTTTTTGTAACAAGTCAAGTTTTATTGAAAAGTTCTCATTTTGTACATTATTATCACCGGAATAAGGTAATCTCGTTGATTATAACGTTCCATTGACCTTCTACTTCGATAAGTAATCATTCATCGGCAAGGTGTTGATTACGATATTTTACATTTGGCGACCGTGACAGGACGAAATGGAGAAACTGATGAGAGCCCTTGATGTCCACCGAACTTCGTTCGCAAGACTTTATGCAGAAACGGTGAAATTGATGGACATGCCAGATTATGACTTGGCAGATATTCAAGGAAACGTTCGAGTTATGAACCAGAAAATGGAAATGATTGCGGACCTTGATAAACAGGTACTACATTTCATGTTAGAAAATGATGCAGACGAGGACGACGTTGATTCGGAGGTAGCCCGAGCAGATGAAATTTTCAGCAGGTATAATAGGCTTAAGGCACAGTTGGAAAGGTGCTTGAATAAAGATCATCTCTCTGAAATCAGTAACAATACTTCAAATCATGCTAGATGTAAAGTTAAGTTACCGCAAATTGAATTGAAAAAAAAATAGTGGTGAAATAAAGGATTGGTTGCCATTCTGCGGTCAATTTAGTAGAATCCATGACGACGATTTGATCGAGAATGAGGACAAGTTCCATTACCTTATTCAAGCTACAGTTCCGTACTCAACAGCTTATTGAGAGCTACCCTCCTACGGCTGATAATTACCCAAAAGTTATTGAAGGTCCGAAATCTCGTTTTGGTCGGGAAGATTTATTGGTCGAAGTATATGTAAGGGAACTATTGAAATTGATACTGAATAATATGAATTCAAAATCGAAATTAGGAAATCTATATGGTAAATTAGAATCACAACTAAGATAACTCGAAACTCTTGGTATCAAATCTGACAAGTGCGCGGCCATGTTATATCCCTTGGTGGAGTCTTGTTTGCCTGAAAATATTTTACGTGTTTGGCAGCGTAGTAATAGTTGTGACACTTCACTTTCATTAACGATTCGCTTAGATAACTTGATGGAATTTGTGAGGAAAGGAAGTAGAAAGCGAGAATGAAATTGCTTTAGCTATATCAAGTTTTGAACTCCAGAAAACGGAAAGAGTTGAAATGAATTCGTCAGAAAAATCATCAATTCCCACTGCAAGCGTTTTAGATAATCAAAACATGATACTTAAATGTGTTTTTTATGAGAAACCCCATTTTTCCACAGAATGCGATGACGATGAAACAAAAAAGTTGTCGTTCGATGAAAAACGTAAAATATTAGTTGAGCATGGGCGTTGTATTAGTGCTTGAAATTTGGACATCTAGCCAGAAAGTGTATGATGAAACTTGCATATTCTCACTGTAAAGGAAAACATGCAACATTAATGTGTGTTCAAAAGAATGACGGCAATGCAAATTCTGGCACAAATATGGCAACTGTTGAAAATTTGTCTAGTAATACTCTTGACCAGTCATTTTTACAAACTCTAGTTGTAACGCTTTGCGGTAAAGAGAAAACTCGTTCAGTTAGAGTGCTCATCGACACGGGATCCCAAAGATCTTATATTGCTAGTCACGCTGCAATAGAGATGGGTTTTGAATCATTAGGTTCTGAAAAAATTGTTCATGCTCTTTTTGGAGGTTCATTCACAGATATTGTCGATTATAACTGCTACAGGGTGACTCTAAAACTACTTGATCAGGCGGTTATATGTGGTCAAGTTCTTTCTATACAGGAAGGTCCTTGGAAAGCAGAATTATCGAAAATGGGAGTTGCAGTGACAGATATAAAAGATGGTCCAATAGAGATTTTGATAGGGGCTGATATAGCAGGCAAACTTTTGACAGGTAAACGACATGTCCTACAATGTGGATTGGTTGCTGTTGAAACTTCATTGGGATGGACTTCGATGGGTGAAGTTCCTAGTTATAATAAGAATATTTCTAGATCAACATCATCCATGATAATAACATCTATGTTTTGCACAAACGACATAACCAACCTTAGAAATTGAGATATTTTGGGCATTTCTGAACCCAAAGAGTTGAAATCCGTCAAAGATAATGGGGCTGATATCATGAAACTGTTTTCAGAGTCTGTTACTGTGAACAATGAGGGTAGATACGAGGTTAATTTGCATTGGGTTGACGGCCATCCTCCACTAGGTGATAATTCTGATTCAACCAAGAAACGTTTGGATTTTCTCGTAACAAAACTCGATAGGAATTGACTTTATGATTCTTATAATGGTGTTTTCAATGAGTGGTTAGATGAGAGAATCATCGAGGAAATTTCAGCACAAGAAATTGATACAGAGGGTTACTATTTACCTCATCGTCATGTTCTTAAACCATCTAGTTCGACCACAAAGTTGCGACCAGTTTTTGTCGCCTCAGCGAAGGTCAGGTTCAACCGTCTCTGAATCAATGCCTTGAAAAGGGAATGAATCTAGTCGAATCGATTCCTTCAATTTTGACACGTTTTCGACTGTCAAGAATAGGAGTAGTGTCTGATATAAAGAAGGTTTTTCTTCAAAGTAGTTTATAGAAAGAAGATCGAAACTTTTTAAGATTCTTATGGTTTGATGAACTTCGCAATTTGAAATTCTTCCGACATTTGAGGGTTGTTTTTGGAGTGACTTGTAGTCCATTTTTACTAGCTGCTGTTATAAATCATCATCTGCAAGTTATTTCCGAGAAACTTGATCAGAAATTCAGTCAATCCATTCCCCAGAAACTCAAAACCAGTTTCTATGTAGATAACTGTGTGGCTAGTGTTGATAAAGCACTCGATCTCCAATGATTTATCGGTGAATCCACTGAAATTATGAAAATGGGAAAATTCGAACTTCGAGGGTGGGCGTATTCCTTGATCGCAAAAAAAAATGACCTGTTTGACGTAAGCCTCTCTCCTGTTCTGGAATTGAATTGTGATCGAAAGTCTGACCCTTTGAAAATAAATTTTGATTGGTTGAAGAATATCAATGTTGATAAAGTCACGAAACAAACCATTTTATCCATAGCTCATCGTCTTTTTTGATCCTATTGGTTTCTCTAGACCCGTTCACATTTGTCCAAGGTTTTTGCTCCAGAAGACATGGATTATGAAATTGGCATGGAATACACAAGTCCCAGATGAAATAAATGATGAGTTCCTAATCTGGCTCAGAGATTTACAATATCTCACTCAATTACGTAATCCTCGGTGGTTGATGAAGAACCATCCAGAAAAATGGAGGTTGCATATGTTTTGTGACTTCAAAGATGCATACGCCTTCGTCATTTTTCTCCGTACACAGTCTTCTGATGGTGTTCATATTCAATTGATACAAGCTAAAACCCGAATTTCTCCTACGAGAAAGATTTCTATTTTAATATTAGAGTTATTGGCAGCCAGTATTGGTCCTAGGCTTTTGAACTCTGTAATTGAGAATATTGGAATGAAGGATATTGATATTTTTCAATGGTGGTATTGGTGGGATTGGGATCAATTTAATTAAAGAAAAACTATTGTTTCCTTGCCAACGTTTCGAATTTTAATAAATTCATCATCAGGGCTCTATAACAATGAGTTGCGTGTTAGAGTGGAAGGATATAAATAAAATAAGAGAATGCCAACAAACTATTGGAACATTTTCAGGGGTTCAAAATGTTGAATTATGAAAAAAAAAAATGTTCAAAATACTTACCAAAAATCAGTTTTTCCGAATAAAAATATTAAAACTAGGTATAAAACAGACATTTTAGATACACACTCTAGGTACAAACAAAACCACATTGAGTACGGGACAAACGACTACTGAAATAAAATTCATAGAATGGCTGTAGTTCTTATGAATGCTGATAGGAAGAAAACAAAAACAAACGTGATTGTTGGAAACACCGTATAATGATAAAGAATCATTTCGGTAGCTGACTTATCAGATTGTAATAAGCCGTATTCAATCCTTCTATATCTCTTCTTGTATTAACGCTGTCTTGGTGAAGAATTTGTATCATTTCACTGAATAGCCTTTTTCATAGAGAAGATTTCTGATCAAGAATGATAGGTTTTGTAAAATCAAAAATATGGCCATTTTCTCTAGTGTGCTCAACTAAGGCTGTGGGATTTTTGACATTCAGCTTTCGTGTGTCTCTATCGTGTTCAGAGATTCGTTTTTTCAAATATCGTCCTGTTTGACCCACATAACATTTAGTGCAATTATTACAATTAATTTTGTAGACAACGTTCGATTGTAGATCAGTGGGAGTTTTTTCTTTTTGACGTGTAAAGAATCTTTTCCCGATAGTGTTATCGTTAGAGAAAGCAATTTCAAATTGTTCTTCATTGAAAATCCTTGCAATTCTCTCAGAGAGATTTCTCACATATGGTATTTTGTTATATTTTATAATTGGATCGTTTATTTTATTTGATTGTCTGTCATACTTAAGAATTTTATTAGTTAATGATGGCGGGTAATTATTTTTCAGAAGAATTTTTTTTATTTGCTCCATATTTTTTTGATGATACTCTGGATTAGATATTTTGAGAGCTCTATTTTTCAGATTTCTTATGATATTTATTTTGTGTTGGAAATTATGTTGTGAGTGATAATTGAGAAATCTTTCAGAAAAAGTTGGTTTATGATACCAATCTACTTTCAAAACGTTGTTCGAAGTTCTAATGACATTTGTGTCTAGAAAGGCTAAAGTTCGATTGTTTTCTTCCTCTAGAGTGAATTTCAATTTTGAATGAAAACTTTGGAATGCCTCAAGAATTTCAGATTTATTATTTTGAGGAATTGCTGTGAAAATATCATCCACATACCTTTTGAAGAAGGGTACTGAGAATGATAGTTTATCTAAGCATTGTTTCTATAATTCTGACATAACGAGATCGGCGCAAATTGGTGACATGCAATTGCCCATACCCAAACCATAAATTTGTTTATAGAAAACTCCATTAAAATTGAAATAACTCAAATCAATACAAAATTGAAAAGTTCTGATAAATGTATCCAAGGATAATGTTGTAAATTCTGAAATTTTACTCCAACGTTTCTTGATTATTTTGATTGTAAGCTCGACTGGAATATTAGTGAAAAGAGATATAACATCTAGAGAAAAAAGAATATAATTTTCAGGAATTTTTTTGTCACGAATAAAATTGGAAAATTCAAAAGAATCATTAATATGAAACTCGTCCTTTTCAAACCCCTGTTTTAGTATTTCACTAATCCATTTGGATAGTTTGTAGATTGGGGAACCTATGAAGCTGACAATAGGTCTCAAAGGTGTATCCTTCTTGTGTATTTTAGGTAAAAAATACATTTTGGGGAAAACACCATTTTCACTTGTGAGGTATTTTGCACATTTTATATCTATATATTTGTTTTCTAAGAGTTCTTTCACTAACTTGTTATTTTGGTTCTGTATTTTTGTGGTAGGATCTTTGTTCAACACTTGGTAAGTACTGTTGTCACTCAATATTCCAAAAGCCTTTTCAATAAATTCTGTTTTGTCTAGGGCAACTGTGACATTACCCTTGTCCGCTCTCGTTATCATCAGTTCTGGGTTCTGTCTAAGAAAAATGTGAGTAGCTTTTATGTCATTAAAAACTTCTTTATGTATTTTTTCATTGTCTCTGAGTGTATTAGAATTCATAAAATTTGTTAGTGTTGACAAATTTATTTCTTTTTTCAATTTTTTCATCATTAGTTTTTAAATTATTTATGATGTGCTCTACGTCGATTATCATATCTTTCAGGGGAAATTGTTTTTTGTCGTAAGGCAAATTGAACTTTTCTCCCATACTTAGTAATGTTTGAACATTTTGAGGTATTTCGCATTTAGATTTATTAATGAACCAATTGTTTTCTATTATTGTGGGTACGAGTTTATGTTGATTTTCTATCAAAATTTTTAATTTATTCATATGAGTCTTTTTTGTTTTATTGAAAATAGTATAATACATTTTTTTTTGGTTTGAATCATAATTTTGAAATACAAATAGTGGAATGAGTTGAGAAGCTTTTTGTTTTGTCTTGAATAAGTCAGATTCCATCTTTTTTTATTTCCAATGTGAGAAACTGATTTCAAAATATTGTGGTATTTATTCACTAAAGGAGATTTTTCAACTAATAAATATTGGAGACATCTAGATGTAGCAATCCCACCAATACCACCATTGAAGAATTTAACTCTGGATCTCAATTATCACTCACAACATAATTTCCAACACAAAATAAATATCATAAGAAATCTGAAAAATAGAGCTCTCAAAATATCTAATCCAGAGTATCATTAAAAAAATATGGAGCAAATAAAAAAAATTCTTCTGAAAAATAATTACCCGCCATCATTAACTAATAAAATTCTTAAGTATGACAGACAATCAAATAAAATAAACGATCCAATTATAAAATATAACAAAATACCATGTGTCAGTATTCGTTTGTCCCGTTCTCAATGTGGTTTTGTTCGTACCTAGAGTGTGTATCTAAAATGTCTGTTTTATACCTAGTTTTAATATTTTTACTCGGAAAAACTGATTTTTGGTAAGTATTTTAAAAAATGTTTATTTCATAATTCAACATTTTGAACCCCTGAAAATGTTCCAATAGTTTGTTGGCATTCTCTTATTTTATTTATATCCTTCCACTCTAACACGCAACTCATTGTTATAGAGCCCTGATAAAGAATTTATTAAAATTCGAAACGTTGGCAAGGAAACAATAGTTTTTCTTCAATTTAATTGATTCCAATCCCACCAATACCACCATTGAAGAATTTAAATCTGGATCACCAAACCTACCAAAACTGTAAGAAGATATTTGGGTTGAAACCTGACACCAGACTAGATACAATGGGTTTTCTAAATGAGATCAAGAGCACTTACGGCGATGAAGCATACATTAGCCTAAAGGAGTGGACAAACTTAACTTCGAAATTAGCCAAACAGCACAATCATTCAAAATTTCTTTTACAATGCAAACAAAAAAAAGTTTTACCAAAACATATTTTAGCTACATCTAGATGTCTCCAATATTTATTAGTTGAAAAATCTCCTTTTGTGAATAAATGCCACAATATTTTGTTACATTTTCAGAAAAATATTTTGAATACAGAAATCAGTTTCCCACATTGGAAATCAAAAAAGATGGAATCTGACTTATTCAAGACAAAACAAAAAGCTTCTCAACTCATTCCACTATTTGTATTTCAAAATTATGATTCAAACCAAAAAAAATTGTATAATACTATTTTCAATAAAACAAAAAAGTCTCATATGAATAAATTAAAAATTTTGATAGAAAATCAACATAAACTCGTACCCACAATAATAGAAAACAATTGGTTCATTAATAAATCTAAATGCGAAATACCTCAAAATGTTCAAACATTACTAAGTATGGGAGAAAAGTTCAATTTGCCTTACGACAAAAAACAATTTCCCCTGAAAGATATGATAATCGACGTAGAGCACATCATAATTTAAAAACTAATGATGAAAAAATTGAAAAAAGAAATAAATTTGTCAACACTCTAACAAATTTTATGAATTCTAATACACTCAGAGACAATGAAAAAATACATAAAAAAGTTTTTAATGACATAAAAGCTACTCACATTTTTCTTAGACAGAACCCAGAACTGCTGATAACGAGAGCGGACAAGGGTAATGTCACAGTTGCCCTGGACAGAACAGAATTTATTGAAAAGGCTTTTGGAATGTTGAGTGACAACAGTACTTACCAAGTGTTGAACAAAGATCCTACCACAAAAATACAGAACCAAAATAACAAGTTAGTGAAAGAACTCTTAGAAAACAAATATATAGATATAAAATGTGCAAAATACCTCACAAGTGAAAATGGTGTTTTCCCCAAAATGTATTTTTTACCTAAAATACACAAGAAGGATACACCTTTGAGACCTATTGTCAGCTTCATAGGTTCCCCAATCTACAAACTATCCAAATGGATTAGTGAAATACTAAAACAGGGGTTTGAAAAGGACGAGTTTCATATTAATGATTCTTTTGAATTTTCCAATTTTATTCGTGACAAAAAAATTCCTGAAAATTATATTCTTATTTCTCTAGATGTTATATCTCTTTTCACTAATATTCCAGTCGAGCTTACAATCAAAATAATCAAGAAACGTTGGAGTAAAATTTCAGAATTTACAACATTATCCTTGGATACATTTATCAGAACTTTTCAATTTTGTATTGATTCGAGTTATTTCAATTTTAATGGAGTTTTCTATAAACAAATTTATGGTTTGGGTATGGGCAATTGCATATGTCACCAATTTGCGCCGATCTCGTTATGTCAGAATTACAGAAACAATGCTTAGATAAACTATCATTCTCAGTACCCTTCTTCAAAAGGTATGTGGATGATATTTTCACAGCAATTCCTCAAAATAATAAATCTGAAATTCTTGAGGTATTCCAAAGTTTTCATTCAAAATTGAAATTCACTCTAGAGGAAGAAAACAATCGAACTTTAGCCTTTCTAGACACAAATGTCATTAGAACTTCGAACAACGATTTGAAAGTAGATTGGTATCATAAACCAACTTTTTCTGAAAGATTTCTCAATTATCACTCACAACATAATTTCCAACACAAAATAAATATCATAAGAAATCTGAAAAATAGAGCTCTCAAAATATCTAATCCAGAGTATCATCAAAAAAATATGGAGCAAATAAAAAAAATTCTTCCGAAAAATAATTACCCGCCATCATTAACTAATAAAATTCTTAAGTATGACAGACAATCAAATAAAATAAACGATCCAATTATAAAATATAACAAAATACCATATGTGAGAAATCTCTCTGAGAGAATTGCAAGGATTTTCAATGAAGAACAATTTAAAATTGCTTTCTCTAACGATAACACTATCGGGAAAAGATTCTTTACACGTCAAAAAGAAAAAACTCCCACTGATCTACAATCGAACGTTGTCTACAAAATTAATTGTAATAATTGCACTAAATGTTATGTGGGTCAAACAGGACGATATTTGAAAAAACGAATCTCTGAACACGATAGAGACACACGAAAACTGAATGTCAAAAATCCCACAGCCTTAGTTGAGCACACTAGAGAAAATGGCCATATTTTTTATTTTACAAAACCTATCATTCTTGATCAGAAATCTTCTCTATCAAAAAGGCTATTCAGTGAAATGATACAAATTCTTCACCAAGACAGCGTTAATACAAGAAGAGATATAGAAGGATTGAATACGGCTTATTACAATCTGATAAGTCAGCTACCGAAATGATTCTTTATCATTATACGGTGTTTTCAACAATCACGTTTGTTTTTGTTTTCTTCCTATCAGCATTCATAAGAACTACAGCCATTCTATGAATTTTATTTCAGTATTCGTTTGTCCCGTACTCAATGTGGTTTTGTTTGTACCTAGAGTGTGTATCTAAAATGTCTGTTTTATACCTACTTTTAATATTTTTACTCGGAAAAACTGATTTTTGGTAAGTATTTTAAAAATTTTTTTTTTCATAATTCAACATTTTGAACCCCTGAAAATGTTCCAATAGTTTGTTGGCATTCTCTTATTTTATTTATATCCTTCCACTCTAACACGCAACTCATTGTTATAGAGCCCTGATGATGAATTTATTAAAATTCGAAACGTTGGCAAGGAAACAATAGTTTTTCTTTAATTAAATTGATCCCAATCCCACCAATACCACCATTGAAGAATTTAACTCTGGATCACCAACCCTACCAAAACTGTAAGAAGATATTTGGGTTGAAACCTGACACCAGACTAGATACAATGGGTTTTCTAAATGAGATCAAGAGCACTTACGGCGATGAAGCATACATTAGTCTAAAGGAGTGGACAAACTTAACTTCGAAATTAGCCAAACAGCACAATCATTCAAAATTTCTTTTACAATGCAAACAAAAAAAAGTTTTACCAAAACATATTTTAGCTACATCTAGATGTCTCCAATATTTATTAGTTGAAAAATCTCCTTTTGTGAATAAATGCCACAATATTTTGTTACATTTTCAGAAAAATATTTTGAATACAGAAATCAGTTTCTCACATTGGAAATCAAAAAAGATGGAATCTGACTTATTCAAGACAAAACAAAAAGCTTCTCAACTCATTCCACTATTTGTATTTCAAAATTATGATTCAACCAAAAAAAAATTGTATAATACTATTTTCAATAAAACAAAAAAGTCTCATATGAATAAATTAAAAATTTTGATAGAAAATCAACATAAACTCGTACCCACAATAATAGAAAACAATTGGTTCATTAATAAATCTAAATGCGAAATACCTCAAAATGTTCAAACATTACTAAGTATGGGAGAAAAGTTCAATTTGCCTTACGACCAAAAAACAATTTCCCCTGAAAGATATGATAATCGACGTAGAGCACATCATAATTTAAAAACTAATGATGAAAAAATTGAAAAAAGAAATAAATTTGTCAACACTCTAACAAATTTTATGAATTCTAATACACTCAGAGACAATGAAAAAATACATAAAAAAGTTTTTAATGACATAAAAGCTACTCACATTTTTCTTAGACAGAACCCAGAACTGATGATAACGAGAGCGGACAAGGGTAATGTCACAGTTGCCCTGGACAAAACAGAATTTATTGAAAAGGCTTTTGGAATGTTGAGTGACAACAGTACTTACCAAGTGTTGAACAAAGATCCTACCACAAAAATACAGAACCAAAATAACAAGTTAGTGAAAGAACTCTTAGAAAACAAATATATAGATATAAAATGTGCAAAATACCTCACAAGTGAAAATGGTGTTTTCCCCAAAATGTATTTTTTACCTAAAATACACAAGAAGGATACACCTTTGAGACCTATTGTCAGCTTCATAGGTTCCCCAATCTACAAACTATCCAAATGGATTAGTGAAATACTAAAACAGGGGTTTGAAAAGGACGAGTTTCATATTAATGATTCTTTTGAATTTTCCAATTTTATTCGTGACAAAAAAATTCCTGAAAATTATATTCTTATTTCTCTAGATGTTATATCTCTTTTCACTAATATTCCAGTCGAGCTTACAATCAAAATAATCAAGAAACGTTGGAGTAAAATTTCAGAATTTACAACATCATCCTTGGATACATTTATCAGAACTTTTCAATTTTGTATTGATTCGAGTTATTTCAACTTTAATGGAGTTTTCTATAAACAAATTTATGGTTTGGGTATGGGCAATTGCATGTCACCAATTTGCGCCGATCTCGTTATGTCAGAATTACAGAAACAATGCTTAGATAAACTATCATTCTCAGTACCCTTGTTCAAAAGGTATGTGGATGATATTTTCACAGCAATTCCTCAAAATAATAAATCTGAAATTCTTGAGGTATTCCAAAGTTTTCATTCAAAATTGAAATTCACTCTAGAGGAAGAAAACAATCGAACTTTAGCCTTTCTAGACACAAATGTCATTAGAACTTCGAACAACGTTTCGAAAGTAGATTGGTATCATAAACCAACTTTTTCTGAAATATTTCTCAATTATCACTCACAACATAATTTCCAACACAAAATAAATATCATAAGAAATCTGAAAAATAGAGCTCTCAAAATATCTAATCCAGAGTATCATCAAAAAAATATGGAGCAAATAAAAAAAATTCTGAAAAATAATTACCCGCCATCATTAACTAATAAAATTCTTAAGTATGACAGACAATCAAATAAAATAAACGATCCAATTATGAAATATAACAAAATACCATATGTGAGAAATCTCTCTGAGAGAATTGCAAGGATTTTCAATGAAGAACAATTTAAAATTGCTTTCTCTAACGATAACACTATCGGGAAAAGATTCTTTACACGTCAAAATGAAAAAAACTCCCACTGATCTACAATCGAACGTTGTCTACAAAATCAATTGTAATAATTGCACTAAATGTTATGTGGGTCAAACAGGACGATATTTGAAAAAACGAATCTCCGAACACGATAGAGACACACGAAAGCTGAATGTCAAAAATCCCACAGCCTAAGTTGAGCACACTAGAGAAAATGGCCATATTTTTGATTTTACAAAACCTATCATTCTTGATCAGAAATCTTCTCTATCAAAAAGGCTATTCAGTGAAATGATACAAATTCTTCACCAAGACAGCGTTAATACAAGAAGAGATATAGAAGGATTGAATACGGCTTATTACAATCTGATAAGTCAGCTACCGAAATGATTCTTTATCATTATACGGTGTTTTCAACAATCACGTTTGTTTTTGTTTTCTTCCTATCAGCATTCATAAGATCTACAGCCATTCTATGAATTTTATTTCAGTATTCGTTTGTCCTGTACTCAATGTGGTTTTGTTTGTACCTAGAGTGTGTATCTAAAATGCCTGTTTTATACCTAGTTTTAATATTTTTACTCGGAAAAACTGATTTTTGGTAAGTATTTTAAAAAAATTTTTTTTTCATAATTCAACATTTTGAACCCCTGAAAATGTTCCAATAGTTTGTTGGCATTCTCTTATTTTATTTATATCCTTCCACTCTTACACGCAACTCATTGTTATAGAGCCCTGATGATGAATTTATTAAAATTCGAAACGTTGGCAAGGAAACAATAGTTTTTCTTTAATTAAATTGATCCCAATCCCACCAATACCACCATTGAAGAATTTAACTCTGGATCACCAAACCTACCAAAACTGTAAGAAGATATTGATATTTTTTGTTGGAGAGACTCCACCACAGTTTTGGCTTGGATACGACGGGAAGATATCTGAAAGCCTTTTGTTTGGAATCGCATTCAAGAGATTCAATCCCTAACGGAAAAAGATTGCTAGTACCATGTTCCTGATTATATGAATCCTGCGGATCTGCCTTCGAGGGGGTGTTCGTCCAAACAATTGATAACTTCAAAATGGTGGGAGGGGCCGACTTGGTTTGTGAATGAAGACGATTGGCCACCGCAAAATTTCGAAACCCGTTAGGATGTAATTTCAGAAGAAAAAAGAAAACAAGTTGCGACATCCTTCAGTTGTTTATTCGGACAATTGTGGTAATTTCGTTGGCACTGAAAATAATTTGAAATCTCTCGATTGGAAGAAAATTGAGGAAGAAGGTGTTGCCGAAAGAATTGAATGGAAATTCAACCCTCCTGCAGCTCCTTTTGGGGAGGTTGGTGGGAACGCCTCATACGTATTACAAAACAATTATTGAGAAAACAATTGGGCAGAGCTTCTTTATCTAATGAAGAGCTCAATTCTGTTTTATGCGAGTGCGAAGCAATTATGAATTCACGACCACTAACTTATATTACTGAGAACTCTGACGATCATATGCCACTTACCCCGAACCTGTTCCTACATGAAGTTAGAGAAAGCGGTACACCAGATTTTGACGAAATAGATGCATCATCTCTGAATAGACATACGAGATATATTCACAAGATTCGACTAAATTTACGTCAACGATTTCGGAAAGAATATCTTAGTGGACTGATGATATTCAGAAAGAAACATCGTTCTGGAAAACTCAAAGTTGGAGATGTTATGATCGAAAACGAGCATTTGAAAAGACTTGATTGGCCTTTGGGTATTATCGAGGAGGTTTTTCCTGGTAAAGATGGACAAATTCGTTTAGTTCGTGTGAGAACATCTTCTGGGAAACTTATACGACCAATTCAGCGAATCTATCCTATGTAAGTAGAACTACAACCAGATGGTACAGAAATCAGAGAGGAAATGGTATCCACGAGAATGAATCATATTCAGAGAGACACTGCACATGAGCCTAATCATACCGAGAAGAGTCTAGTTCAGAGTGAGACATCACCTGGATCTAATGATGATGAAGAAAACCCGATCCAGAGAGCGACTTCGCCAGTGGAACCTGATGTCAGAGAACACTCGATGACAACAAGATTTGGAAGGAAGATCAGACCCCCAAATAGACTCACATATTAACATTTTCACGATATTGTTGAGTCACTGTTAATGTGCCTCAGAGGGGAATGTGTGGAAAATGTACTTCGAAATATGTTCAATACTTTGTATATGTTGTTATTTTTTGTGATGACAGTTGTCAGTTGAATAATTTTTAGTAACAAATCAAGTCATATTGAAAAGTTCTTATTTTGTACATTTTTATCACCGGAATAAGGTAATCTCGTTGAGTATAACGTTCCATTGACCTTCCACTTCGATAAGTGATCATTCATCGCGTAGGTGTTGATTACGATATTTTACACTGGTAACTGTTTTGGAATAAAAAAATAATCATCATTATTGGGTCCTGGGAGGCGCATCTGGTTTTTTTCTCTCTAATTAGTTACTTAATCTTCCAGTTTTGGTACGTATTTCGCCACGTGCAGACTGCTGACGTATTCAATTGTGAAAGGTATTTTGAGATTTGCAGGTACAGTTATGGGATTTGTGGGCAAGATTTTCAGTTTTGTGGTAATAATTCTGACTTTTTCAATCGTGCATATTGATTTATTTGTAAGAAACTCGTAGGGAAAATTAAAATGAGTGCGAAGGGGAAAGGGGTGAAAACCTTGCTTCAAATCGAATCAAATCAAATCGCTTTATTACCTTCAAGACATAATTCAATGTAAAACATTCGTCATAACATGAGTCAGTGAATATGAATACTTACAAAACTTTAAATTACTATTTGAACACATCATGCAATAACAGATAGAAGGAAATATAATTGATGAGAAAAACACATCCCATCAGCAAAACCGGGGGATTATTGAAAATCTACGCACCAACCCTGTAAGGAACTTCAAAAGAGGCTACAATTTTAGATATGGGTTACGTAGCGCTCTCTTACATATACATGAAACTATTCATTGCTATGGAACTTATCTTCAGTTTTGAAAGCAAAAACACAAATATCGAAATTATATTCACAAGTCATGGTTAGAAGGTTGAGACCTGTGAAGGCGTCCATAGATAATCCATCTCTTCTGCTCTACACTTGAGCGTGACATAAATTTATCAATTGTGGTCTAGTTGAAATCAATTTGAGGTTTTTGAACATATAGTGAATCGACGATAATTTAACGATGATGGACTTGAAACGATCTTTCCAGTTTGAATAGGAGTGAGTCAATATGAATACCCAAATATTTACTGCTATCACTAAAAGTCTAGCAAGTATTATTTGCCATTTAATTTATTTCTTCTGGTATCCGCTGAGGTAATCGAAATTTGAATACATTCGTTTTCTCAGCATTGAAAAAGAGGAAAATACTACCGAACTAAGCTACTAACTGATTCAAGACGTTTCACATACTTCTTTCAACGAAAGTTTGAATTTTGAGCGATATTAGCAGTGATGTATCATCGGCTTACTTTGTCAATTTGATATTCGAGAATAAAGTAGTTACTTCGTTGATGTACAAAATAAAGAGCACCGGGCAAGATAATTATTTTTGAGGTAGTGATCAATTACCTCAACAGCAAACTGATATTAATTGCACTCGATGCGCGTTCCGCTGAATTAGCAGCTTCAGGGGAAAAAGAAGAAATTGATACAGACATTTTTCGCTCTGAACGTGTTCTAAATTCACTCGAGATGAAAATCGTGTAATACTCAGGGAACATGGTAATAATGGAAAAAATTGAAAACATATGTTGAAAAAATCTCATTTTATGAATAGAAGTAGTAAATGCTTTTTATGACATTATACTAAACGCCATCGACTTTGATCGTAGTCCTTCAACAATTAGGCCTTCTTTTACTAGCTCCCTACACCATTCCTCAGGAGCCGTATGCATACTTGAGACTCAGTGAAACATAGCGGAGTCATGCTCCAATATGGAAAAGCAAAATTATTGATAGAAAAATATTTGCCCTATTGGGGGATCAAAACCAGGACCTCTCGGTTTTATTATAATTTTATTTTATCAACAAAGTGTTCGATAGTTCATAAAACCGAGGCGGTTATCATTTGTGGACTATTGTGTGTAGTGAGTGATTCACATGCCAAAACACTAATCTGTGATAAGGACATTATCCTTCTCAATTTATGAGAATATTTCATAAATATCACCAAAAAATCACGAAGTAAGAATATTTCAGAATCCATTGTATATCAGACGTGAAAATCTTTTGTGATTGGTTAGAAATGATAATCTTGAATTAGTGGTATCGATTCGACCTTCCATTTTCTGAATGATGTACTATAATAAAACCTATAAAAAACTAATTAGATCAAAAAACCAAACTACAATGAGAACGTTGAATGAAGAATTTGAAAATGATCAAAATGGATTCGGAGTGAATTTTTACATTTTGATCCATCTGTCCATATGGATTCTTTTGTTAAGATTTTATTGTTTTTTTTTTCAGACCATTCTTTTCGGTCTGCTAAGTTTTTTAGTAGGTTACTGTTAATTATATAGACAATGGAAGTTTGAACGAATAGTCTCCCAAGGAGAAACATTGAATTATATACAAGCGAACTATTTTTGAATATTTTGAGGTAGGGGAAGTAACAAAGTCGACGAGTTCCAGAACTCCAAACAATTATTGGTTCATTCCAGATAAACGAATGCCTTACGAAATGATCAGTTTTCCTTTTCGATAGAAATAAATCTCAATATTCGACGTGAATTTCAACAAGAATTACGACAAGTTCTCAATTCGATCGCAAATTGAAATAATTGATACTATGGATTCGTTTCTATTGGCTACAATTAGTACACAATCTTACCCGTATATAAGTCAGAAGTTTTGACTTTCTAAAAGACAACATTCACCGCTTCTTAGTAACATCTGCAGAAAGATCAAATTATAGTGGAACGATCACCCTTCGCCATTTAAATTTCACAATAAGTCGTACATCGTACCTTATCTTTCCAGTTATAATGCTATATTTTACAAGCGCAAAAGTCGACAAGCATAAAACAAGCTAAAAGTTGTAGTAACAATTTCATCGCGTATGTCCTTCACCTCTTGAAATTCATTCAATATCAAAAGGAAAACATCCAATTTCCTCACTAAAGCTTTCACAAGCAACCTTCGAAGGGGGCCGAATTAGCAAATGGAATTCCGCGATAAATATTTCAATTAAATTCAAATATCTGAAGTCATCATCTCGAAAAACCAACTCAAAACTCATTAATTGAGTCGCTTCTCGTTCGTGCTACCCTCCACAGATGAAGAATTTTAATTAAAAAGTCAAGAGTGTCTTGCCTCTCTACCAATAACATTATTCTTAGAGAAATCTGCTACAATCAAGGGAGTTCATTGGAAGAGCGAATTCGAGCCGAGCTAGAGACTTGTTCTAATTACGTAATCAAGAGCTATGATTGGAGTCTTTTCTCTCTTGGGGCGTTGCCAACCCTGCTTTAATTACTGCCCGTTTGGTAGGTATGGTGTGCGCGAATAGCCTGAAAGTAGGATACGGGCAAAACGTTTTGACGAAGGAGAAAGAAGATACATGTTGCGAATAATTGCAGACCGTTCTGTTCTACCTTCAGTATTTGAGACAGAAAGACCGTATCAGAATCGAAACTTTGGAATCACTAGTGTGATTAAATTAGATAAATATGACATATATATATATATATATATATATATATATATATATATATATATATATATATATATATATATATATATATATATATATATATATATATATATATATAATGCATGACAGGAAATAGAATTTAGTGAAATGACATGTTACGAATTGACCTGCTAAACCACACTCATTGGTATATGAAATACTCCCACGAATAAATCAGACTGTTGATAAAACTCATTTCTTTGGCAAAAACATATATGTTTGATGATAAAACTATGTATACGTCAGATGATTGAGAAACTAATGATGAAAAACAGTCAGGAACAACGTGCATTGAACAAACTCTACTATAATCTATGTCATTTCCACAACTTTAATGATAATGGGGCTAAAAGAGCCAGGGATGAATAATGTGAATTACATCATCTCATATGATTTCGGGAAATATAGAAAATGTTTCAAATCTAAAAATTGAGAAAAGTGTAACTGATGTTTCACGATTTTATAGGTGTTACGTGCTAATAACCTTACTAGAAAATCTCGACTTGCTTTCCATGAAGATATGCAATATTTCGGATTTGTAATCATAGAAATGGTTTTTAAGACATTGTTATATCTACAGATCACATCATTTTCTTCAGATGTGGTATATGTTTTTGAATCATCAAGTGGTTGACAATTATAATTTAAAATTTGGTGTCCTTATATTCCATTTTATCATCAATACATGAAGTATCGGAAGTGGGATAAGTACCTATATTATATAACCAGGCGGAAAGTGAATCATTTCTCTTGAGAAAAAAATCAAGATTTTTTTATCTTCTGACAAAGTTTGTATATTATTTCAATGACATATTCGAAATAATTTCATGAAATAAGCTAGAAATAATTAATCAATACATTTTACTTTCAAGTAGGCGTTGCAAATACACAAACTTCAGCTCCAAACAAATATTACTACTCGCAATGGAAAATGAGCAATACGCCCCCTATCGACTTTTGCGAGAACATTCAATGGTAAGATCGCCATACTCTAGTTTGCATGTGTATATATGGGGCTGTTCTGTTGATGGAAGGATTTATGCAACATTTCCCAATACCTAACACTGATAACTAGTAACCAAGAACTATTAACTAAGAGAGCTGTGGCGTTTATGCAATTTAGTGTTAGTTCTCAGAGAAGAAATTCGCACATGCAATCGCAATAAATTCAAATTTGCCAAGCATCATCCCTGTCTGCTTTATTTTTAAAGAACTTATCTTTTTTATCTAACGGCAATCAGTACTTTTCGACAAAATGTATAAGTAGGCTATAATTTATTTCTATTTTCATCTTGCGCATGCGTACTACCGTTTTGACTAAGAACTTAGTTCTTAGTTAAAAGTTGGTCAACTTTCAGTTCACCGTTCTTAGTTCTTATATAGTACTAGTAATGATTGCGTAAACGCCCTCGTTAATTACCTGTTGGTGAATTCTTAGTAATTAGTTCTTAATCTCAGGCTCAGTTCTTGGGAACGTTGCATAAACCTTCCATGACTCTTCAGTCATTTCGGATTTTTATGATTTTTTTTGTGTTCGATTGTGGAGATTTTCAAGAAGATTGTAAATATTCCAGTATAATAATTGGAATATTTGCTGTCAACATATAGATTGTTGCTCTGAGTTTAGTAGAGTTTATCAATTATTAGAAACTTTGTATATCTTCAAGAACGAAATCTGTGTGAACTTTCAACAACACTGAATTGAGTGGTGGTATAGTAAATCAGCAGAAGTGAATGGGAAACGAAATAGGAATTAAAAAAAGTTTGACATAACATCAAAATTGCGAAAAAATATTTCAACAAGAAAATTCCACCGTGAGCATGACTAAAAAAAGTTCGAAAATCAACCAGGAAAGGAGCTCCAAGAAAGAAGAAAGAAATGATAGTTCTGACGATGAAATCAACTATTTTTCTTATATTATATCCCACCGATAATAGACAAATTGTAAGTAAAATGGAGAAATTTCTAATTTCAACCCAAGATAAGAATAATGCTGGAACTTCGAGTGATCTATGTGCAGAGTGCAATCAAAAAATTGAAACGAATCAAAGTGCCATTGAATGTAAAGGATTTTGTGGACAATGGTATCACTTCAAGTGTTCAAAGTTATCGAACAAAGATTTTGAAATTTTTTTGAAGAAGGCTCATAAACCAAATGGACAACAATGGATTTGTCAGTACTGCAAAAAAGTATAACATCAACTAATGATATTTCTCTATCCCAAAATACCCCAAATGAAACCAGTCGTGATTGTGCTGATGGAAAATTTGAGAACTTGACCAAACTTATGCTCGGAATTCAAGAATCAATAAACTTCTTTTCAACTGAGTATGATGAAATAAAATTGGAAAATAAAGAAATAATAGCTTTGCTGGAAGAGATAAAGAGAGAGAGGGATGAACTGAAGGCGGAGAATGAGAAAATGCAAATCGATTTGAAGAATATGAAAAAAGAAATCAATTTTCTCAAGCAAAAAAATAATGATCAAGAACAAAAACAACTAGAAAGAAAAATCGAAATCAAGGGTATTCCACAACAAACTGAAATGAAAGATATGGATAAATTGAAAAATATTCAAAACTATCAAAATTGAAATAACTAATGCAGAAATCTTGAATATACAGAGTATTTTACCACGGAATAAAGATAATTCCAAAACTCTAACCGTTGTGGTTAAAACTGAAGATTTGAGAAGAGATATTTTGAAAAAAGCTAAAGAATACTACAAATTGAAAGGTAAACGCACTACAAATGATAAAATATCAACAAAAAATACCAGCAGTGATATAAATTAACGAGGCAATGACAAGCTGGAACAAGTTTTTCTTCGGGAAAGCAAAGCCCCTCAAAACAGATAAACAGATAATTTTAAATTCATATGGTGGAAAAATATTTGTTGGGAAGACTGAAGGCGACAATGCAGTTATGGTGAATGATGAATTTGCATGAATTGATGCTCAAAAAATTACATGATTATGGATTTCGAGAACAAATAAAAAAATTATTCAAAAATTATCTCAAAAATAGAACACAGTATGTTGAAATTGATAAAATTCTGAGTAAACCAAAGATATTTGAATTTGGCATTCTTCAAGCAACAGTATTAGGACCATTACTTTTTAATAGATATATTAATTTTTTTTTATATGAATACGGCTGGAAACATTCATAGCTATGCTGATGATACTGTTATAACATACCATGCGGAAAATTGGACCTATATCGAAAAAATGGCTGAAAACATTTAAAACATTTGAAAAGTTGGTTTGATTCCAATTTATTTACAATAAATTTCGAAAAAACTAAATATATTGCCTTTACTAGTAATGAAAATTAAAATGAATTCTTAGGTTCAATCGAAACAGAGAAAGATAACACCATTTCAAGAGTGAATAGTATTAAATATTTAGGTATAATTATTGACCAACTTCTCAAGTGGAATATACAAATAATCTTTCTAACTAAAAAACTGAAAAGTTTGCTTCCTAAATCCAAGTTCTTCAAGAAATTTCTCAGAATTCCCCATTTAGAAATACTCTATTACTCTCTCATCCAGTCTCAGATGAATTATGGAATTCTTAGTTGGGGAGGTGTAAATGATACTTATTTGAAACCATTAGAAATTCTTCAAAAATATTTTTTTGAATCATATATGGAAAAAATATTAGATATTCTTCTGACCTACTCTATAAAGAGAGTAATAAGATGGATATCAGGCAACTATTATGTTTTAATATAACGATTAATCTCTTCAGAAATAAAAAAGAAATCAAATACAATGTGCATCACTACGAAACCAAACATTAACATAAAATAACTCTGAAAACAAAAGTACATAAAACAACTGGCCAAAAAAATTATGCATTCACTTGTTCATATGTATATGATATTGTACCAAAGGAAATCAAAAACACAAGATCATTTATATTCTAGCAGAAAAATCTGAAGGAATGGATACTTTTTTTTATTTTAATTTTCTTTATTTGAAAGAAACCGCATCAACCATTATCGGTTATACTTCCTTCTGATAGAAAACTATTTCATGATATATTGAAAAACTAATTATACCTATGTTTCGATCCTAAGAATGTTTTCGCATTTCTCACATGAATAATAATACGAATATCCCACAACAAGTTTCACTTCGTGGGATTATGCATTTAGTTTGTCAATGAGATTGATTTTTTATATTGTATACCTGTTTTTGAATTGTTTGATGAATATTATTATTATTTATTGTGAGCGTATATTTGGTTTTTGTTGTTTTTTTAGTTCTGGATATAAACGAGTTAATCTTTGTGAACTATCACTTTTAAATAACACACCACAATTGCACTAAATTCACCCTTTTATTAAATAACTCAATTACACCGAGCTGTGCTCAACAAACGCCCAGACAATACTGATCAATAACTCCACGACAGTAGTCTTTTTTTTACGTAAATATATGAATAATACTATAATCACTCAACACAGTCATATTTCATGTAACGTATGAATAATAATATATCAGAAAGCCATCATCCATCGTATTTATCTCGTCGACACTGGTGCCAGTTCACACTCGGCCATTCCTGACTAGATGATGGCTGACCTTGTGGTATCTGAAACAAAACCAATATCAGTCTCATTTTCATTTTATATGGCACAGGGACACTGTCCCGACGGCCCATCATGGCACAGGGACACGTTCCCGACGGCCCATCATGGCACAGGGACACGTTCCCGACGGCCCATTATGGCACAGGGACACGTTCCCGACGGCCCATCATGGCACAGGGACACGTTCCCGACGGCCCATCATGACACAGGGACACGTTCCCGACGGCCCATCATGGCACAGGGACACGTTCCCGACGGCCCATCATGGCATAGGGACACGTTCCCAACGGCCCATCATGGCACAGGGACACGTTCCTGACGGCTCATCATGGCACAGGGACACGTTCCCGACGGCCCATCATGGCACAGGGACACGTTCCCGACGGCCCATCATGGCACAGGGACACGTTCCCGACGGCCCATCATGGCACAGGGACACGTTCCCGACGGCCCATCTACTACCAACCTGATTTCAGACAGGATCGTCACAAGTTGTCCATCTCTTCAGGTGCTCTATAGCATAAACACCCACGTAGGAGGATCGTGTTCTTTTACATCCCGGTAGGTCGGTGACTTCGTAGCGGTCATTCTCAAATTGTCGAGATATTCGAAATGGACCCTTCCACTTGGGAACCAGCTTTCGTCCTGAACCAGTGTTCACGATTGATGAAATTTTCACTAATACAAGTTCTCCGATGGCCAATTTACTTGGTTTCGTTCGATGCGCATCAAACTCTTCCTTCTGACGAGTTTGGTTGCATTCCATCCTTTGGGCAGCCGATTGACGAAGCCTACTGACGTCCACATTATCCCCGTTTTCAATTTCGTCTATGTTGTGTGGGCCCGTTCTATAGCCAAGTAGTATTTCCGTTGGACTGGTATTGATACTTCTATTCCAAGTATTGTTGATTCCCAATTGTATGTTCGAGATATTTTCATCCCATTCGTCATCGTCTTTGTCAGCTCCCATGGTCGCTAGACAGTCTACTATCGTTTTATTGTATCTCTCGACCTGTCCGTTTCCTCGTGGCATTCCTACTGCATTGAGGTGGTGACCGATATTCTTTTCCACGCAAAACTCTCTGAACCTTTTCGAGGTGTACGCAGAACCTCTGTCAGTGATCACTCTTTTAGGAACGCCAAAAATTTGAATCATTTCGTTCAAAGCGTCAAGAACATATTTTGTTTTAGTATTCTTGACTGCTTTGATAAAAGTGAATTTTGTGAAAGCGTCAACCATAACTAATACTTGAGTGTTCTTCTGTTTACTTTTACAAAAAGGGCCAACATGGTCGATATGCACAGTGTGGAATGGTCGGGCAACTTTCGTTATTGGGTGTAAATATCCTGGCCTTTTTCCCGATGCCGTTTTGTGATACATACAGTTTATACAAGCCTTAACGTATTTTTTCACAATCTTTCTCATTTTTGGAAACCAGTACTTATTTGATATTCTTTCGAAAGTCTTGTCGAAAGCAAAATGTCCTACGTCGTCATGGTTGAATCTCAATATTTGCCAAATGCAAGCCTTTGGTAGTACTGCTCTGTTTCCGCGCTCCGTTCGACGATATACTCTTCCCCTTCGAACATCGAACTTGTCAAAAGTTTCTTTGTTAGTCATCCGATCACCGGACAGAATAATATTTTTGATGGCTTTTATTTTTGCATCAGATTCCTGAGTCACTATTAGCCAATCGTCTTCAGATAAAATCGCAGCATATATGCCTTGTTTCTCTCGTTCTCCAACAGGGTTTCGGCTCAATGCATCTACGTGTGTCATTCGTGTACCTGGTTTATGCATGATCGTGAAATCATAATCTTGCAATTCAAGAACCCATCTGCCAATCCTCGGATTGAGATCCTTCTTAGACATGGCACTCCGAACAGCTGTACAATCTGTGAATACTTTGAATTTGATCCCCACCAGGTAGTGTCTAAATTTTTTTATGGATCGAACAATAGCCAGAGCCTCGAGTTCATAAGAATGATATCTCTGTTCGGTAGGCGTGGTTGCTTTGCTGAAAAACCCAATAGCTTTTTCCAAACCTTCCTTCAGCTGCACTAGCATTCCAGCAACGCCCCAGCGACTAGCATCTGTATAAAGAATGGTTTCTTTTGTGCTATCGAAAAGAGAAAGTACTGGGGATGAAGTGAGTTTATCTTTGAAGAATGTAAAGGAATCTTCCTGTTCGGTTTGCCAAGTCCAAGGATGTTGTTTACTCAACAATTTGGTGAGGGGTTTCGCCTGATGCGCAAATTTAGGCACAAACTTACGAAAATGACCAACCAATCCCAAGAATTGTCTGACTTGATGTACATTTTCTGGACGGGGAAAACTGCGTATTGCGTTTGTTTTGCAATCGCTGGGTTTTATCTCACCATTTTGAATGCTATATTCAAGATATTCAACTTTTTCTGTTAAAAAGGTACACTTTTCAATATTCAACTGGACACCATGACCGTTTAGGCGCTCGAGTACCTGACGCAAAGTGTCTATACCTTCGGGGATCGTTCTCGAGGGAATGAGTATATCATCCAAATAAACAATAACTTTGTTAAATCTTAAATCACCGAGAATATTATCTACGGCGCGTTGGAAGAAGTATGGAGCATTCATTAGCCCAAAAGGGACTTTGAGGTATTCGTATTTCCCTTCCGGGGTAATAAATGCGGTGATTGGGATGGACTCTTTCGAAAGTTTTATTTGATGATATCCTGATTTCAGATCCAAAATAGTAAAATATTTCTGACCAGATAATCTGTCAATCAAATCCTCAATCACCGGTAGAGGATAATTTTCCTTGACTGTTTGTTTATTTATCATCCTGTAATCCACACATAGTCGAGTTTTACCATTCTTCTTTTTTACCATTATCACAGGACTGGCATAGGGAGATTGAGAAGGCCTGATAGTACCGCTTTGTAGTAATTCGTTTATCAATTTTCGTAATTCACACTTTTCAGAATCAGATAATCGATATGGGCGTCGAATAATGGGGGTTTCTGTATTTAGTTTGATACTCATCTCTATTCCAGCGATCGTGCCTAATTTTCCCGAGGAATCTGAGAAGCAATTGAAAAACTCATCCACAAGCTCTCTTATTTTATTTTGAGCTGATTCATCTGAAACATCAACGTGAATAACCTGCGGCTCCTCATATTTAACCAAATTCACGGCCAGTGCGTGACGAAAAACTAACTGAGATCCTATTCGGGAGTAAGTAATGCCGAGGTCCTCAGTGAAATTCTGCCCGATCACTATATCCACGCCCGGTATACATTTTTCCACTAATAGAAATTCTACAGACAACGTTACATCATCAATTTCAACTTTGGTTTCAGTCCATTTCGACACCGATATTTCGGACCCTCCAAACACTGTCAATATTATTTCACTGGGAAAAGTTTTGACCTTCAGCTGAAGCTGCCTTGCCATAGCATATGTGACAAGAGAGCATTCGCTACCAAAATCTACAAAACATGTTTCGTTTCGATTTCCAATTACAATATTTTTGAAGAATCTATTTTTGTCTCCATTCCTAGATACCAAATATACTCGCTTCTCATCACGTATAACAGTTTCATTTTTTTCAGGCGCTTGGATGTTACCTACACCTCTCTTCTTGAAACAGTTATCGACTGTGTGGCCCCTTCGACGACAGTAATTACAGTATTTTATTGGATCGCTTTGTGGAAAGTTTTGAGAGCAATTAATTTGTTTGTGGCCCACTCTCTTACATTTGAAACAGGTGATATTCTGTCTAGGATTATTAACGTTACTAGATCTTTTATCGCCCCTACTACCGCTTTCATGACGTTTCCGTAAATATTCATTTTGATATGGACTTGTTAAATTCGGATCAAAAGACTTCAGATAGGTTGCCAATTTCGACGGGTCATCGATATTGGCAGCCGTAACTGCGAATTTTATTGATGTATCATTTATACCACCTACAATTAAATTCACTTCGTCGGTCCCACACAGTTTCAAATTCATTTTCCTAATAAGGGATAGTTTCTCAAAACAATATTCAAATAAACTTTGATTTGGTTTCGGATGGAAAGCGAGCATCTCTGTCATCAGACGGTGCAAATCTCGATTTGAGGGAAAAGTACTGGATAGAAGAATTTTCCATTCTGCCCAACTTTTAGGCATAATTGTCAAACTCTTATACCAGACCTCGGCCGGCCCTTTCAGTTTATTGATGGCAAGATGACATATATGTAGATCACTCCAGTGATATATATGCGCATATTCATTGATTTTCGAAATCCAAACTGACACATCGTCACTTAAAGGGTTAAACTCGTGAATATCTACGTCTTTGACTGACATACCCAACCTGGAATGATTTTCCTTCCTCAAGTCATTAAATAGTTCTAGCAAACCTGTATTACTGCAGTCCACCGATGCTGAAGAGAGTTCAGGAGTCTGAACACGGTCACCAGAATTCGTCTGCACACGGGAATTATCGCCTTCCATACTTGTTTCTCTCCTTCGATTCCTCCTTCGATCTTCTTCCCTACTTGGCGTACGGGACTTGGAGTGTTTACGTTTTCGGTTGCCCATGGTCGACAAAGCTCACCAAATCCTTCCTTGAAAGCTTCGTTCTTTATCCCACTTCTGATGTGAACTATCACTTTTAAATAACACACCACAATTGCACTAAATTCACCCTTTTATTAAATAACTCAATTACACCGAGCTGTGCTCAACAAACGCCCAGACAATACTGATCAATAACTCCACGACAGTAGTCTTTTTTTTACGTAAATATATGAATAATACTATAATCACTCAACACAGTCATATTTCATGTAACGTATGAATAATAATATATCAGAAAGCCATCATCCATCGTATTTATCTCGTCGACACTGGTGCCAGTTCACATCTTTGACCTACGTTATGGGTGATAATGAATGATTCAGTGTTCTGAATTCTAATTAGGGAGAATCACATCTACCAGCTGAAAACTGCCTCTTCTGATACTTTATTATTGCTTGGCTGATGAGGTGGTAGAGTTTCATTTCTGAAAACTGAGAGGGGCCTGAGTTATTGAAGAGGATTGGGGTTTTAAGAAATGAAGTATCTAGATATACCTGTTTTGTACGTTCGCTACTAAGATAGTGTGAGGTGTCAAAGATACAAAACCCAAGTATCCCAACAAATCCATGTCCCTATAAATATTAGTTCCTTAATGAAAATGTCAGTAAAAATATGTTTCTAAAAGTCGTCTTCAAGTAGGCAGACCATTTTTATAATGTCAGTGATAACAATGTAAGAACTCAGGAGAGAACGGAGGGAATTTGTGTCAGTTTCGAATTTTTTGCAGTTAATAGAGGCTGTAATCACCAACATTCTAGATAAATGGGAAAAACCATCAAATTCCCTTCGGTGTTTCAAGAGAGCGAGCAGATTCGTGAGTGAAATGAATAGGACGAGAAAAAAATAAATTGAATTCAACATTTTGATGCATGTTCTCTCACACAACTCCAAGTATTGGAACGATATTTGCAAAACCTATCACAATGTACAACAACGTGAAATACCATGTTTCAACGAATAATACGGTCCAAAATTACTCGCTTCGCAATGACACTTTGAATATATCTTAAAGATGTGTGATCTGGGAATGATATTTGTTTAAGATGTCTGATCCAAATACACAATCCATTGTTACTGCAACAAAGTCCTTGTATTCATCAAAAGAAAGATCCAGACGCTATTTATATATCCCTTCTAATTGTTTCTTTCGAAGACAGAGTAAAAGCTAGTAGATTTTGATTTTCAAGATTTCGGTCGTAGTCTGTCCCCATCAGAATAAATAAAATAGGAGTTTGTTACCGTTTCTTGTATAAAAAATAACGAATATCCGTATTCCATTATATACATCGAATGATTTCGTATCGATAAAAGGAAGCTCGGGTACTAAATAAATGTGCTAAAAGGGAAGAACCAGTAATTGTTTATTCCAGTCATGCACTCAGTCGACTAGCAACACGGTCAGAATCTTTTTTTGTTTTTCGTTCGGTTAGTGCCTCACGATCACTTTTGAGACGGTGATTCATTCTTATGCTGACAGTTGGGTTTTATATCAATTAAATATCGAATAATGTCATCCAATTCTAGAATGATATACGATTGTTATTTCGACATTATTGGAGGAATTTTGGGTCTTGTTACTGCAAGACCGTGTAGGTATCGACAAATTTTTAACAAAAATTTCAACGACTGTTATCAGCCGAAAACTGGTGGATAATTGAATGTTCTTTCCAATACAGACATATTATATGAATCGGTTGTCACAACACTTACGTTACTAATTGTATACTAAACTAGTGAAGGTATACAAATAAAAACTTTTTCTACCGGTAGAAAGGATGTTACTTCAGAACATTTCTGTACAAGTAATGCAATCTCTACTTTGTTAAGTTTTGATTCTTATGAGAATTTGAATTATGAATGCTCGAAGCGTAGTCGAAAGATGGTTGAATAAAGAGAGATTAGCTATTTATGTACCAAGGGTATAAAGTAGATGCTCATGGTCTGAGAGTGATGATCTTACAAAGCCGCATGTTTGTGGCCAAAGGGTTTTTTGTAAGTCGCCCGAAGACATCACATTTATGTATTACCATTGTGCATATAAACTTCAACGTACTAGTTCGTCATTACATAATAGGGTACCATTCAAGAAGAAAAATTGGGTGCTTTCATGAAGTACAGCATTATGTTATTGTGACCAACACCAAGAACACAAAATGAACTAGTGAGACTTAAAAAATATTTTGTTTTTTCTCAATTTCCCAAGTTGATCAAGTGTTGTTGACGAAGAAATCTGGCATACGGAGATAATTAATTTGTACTGACTACTTCATTATAGATCATTTCACAAGAAGAGTTCGTTAATTTGCCTATGGATTTTTTTCTGAAATGTGACAAAAAAGATAGTTTCATAGCAAGTTAGATATAATGAAAAATTGAAGAGAATTATATAGCGTCAAACACATATGATAAAATCACAGAAAAAATTGCATTCAATATATGTGTGGAAACTGAGAGTTATGAATGCAAACGTACAATGAGATCAGAACACAATTGTTTCACCTACTACTCCTAATTATTCGGGTATAACACTTCAAAATCAATTATAGGTTTGAACTTCCACACGAATATTTTTGTGTAGAAGAGAACTTTCGAGAAAGTGATTATTTACTTCTTATTTCCCATTCCAGTGTGAAAATAGCAAAAATACTACTACATTTTTATTCAAAACATCAACTACTTACACATGTATTCACCTATTTACTGTTATTTTCATCTCAACTAACATTTTAATAAAAACCAAAATAAAAGTAATCAAAGACGTCAAAGTCTTGCACACTGCACACTGTTGCCAAACGAAAAAAAGACAACGTAATGAGGAAGGCTCGTGGTGGGATATGCATTTCTTTCGAACTTTGAATTGGCAAAAAGAAGGAAGAGCAGCGCGTTTTGACCTCGGATTCGTGATAAACGACTCATTATTCATAAGTTGGGACTAACTTTTTCTCGGGCTAAACATTACATTACCCTACATCGAATTGGGGGTCGTGACCATATTGCAGGTGAAGTTCTGACCATGAGGAACAATAACTACCGGAGGGGCATGGTTTATTTTTAATGAATTTTTTCATTTGACAGGTTAGGTCTATGGAAAACATTTCTTCGTGATTTCTGAAATGAATTGAGAAAATAATCTTACTCTTAGGCATTCCAGATCACGTGATGTCTGGGGGGCAAATGCCAGTTTTGCCATGGAAATTACACTTTTTTAAAAAACCGAACGAAAGTTTCTGGGGGCAGATGCCGCCGTATTGGTTCATTTTGTCATTCGACAAAATGTTGACAAGTATCTGGAATGCCTTATTATGTTAGGTTAGGTTTAGGCTAAGTTAGGTTTGGTCAGGTTGAGTAAGGTTGATTTAGATTAGATTAGTGAGGTCAGTTTTGGATGAGTTAGGGTAGGTTGGTTAAGGTTTGGTTAGGTTGGGTTAGGTGGCAAAAAAGGTGTAATTTTCAAACCTCAGTTGAAATTATATGATTGAAATTGGTTCAGGCTGAGTCAGGTTGGTTTAGGCTAAGTTAGGTTGGTTTAGGCTTAGTTATGTTGGTTCAGGCTAAGTTAGGTTGAGTAAGGTTGGTTCAGGTTAGGATAGTAACATAAGGTTGGCATGGTTAGCTCAAGCTATATAAGATTGGTTTGGTTAGGTTAGTTAGGGTGAATTAGATTAGGTCGCATATTTTTCCAAACATCAATTGAAATTTCATAATTGGAGAAAAACAATTTCCCATAGACTCAACATGTAGAATAAAAAAAATTAACTACACTTTCCATAGACTCAACATGTAAAATAAAAAAAATAAACCACGCTTCTCCGGTAGGTGGGGCCTGGTAGTTATTCTTCTTCATGGTCTAAGCTTTACATGCAATATGGTCACGACCCTCAATTCGATGTGGGATGAAGTGAAGTCTTACCTTTTTTTCTAAACTATGTGCTGGGCGGTTAACATATATTTACCAGATTGAGTTCCTAGAGATGAGTTCCACGAAGCGGCATACCTACTGTAATTTTGGTAAGGTTAGGTTGAGAAATAATTGAATTCAGGTCATTCCATTCCAAGCTGGCATTCAATATTTTTGAATTTGTCAGACTGAGGAGTTTTCACTGATTGAAACAAACACTTATGTATCATTATTCTGTGTATATTTGTGATAGAATCGCTTTTTGTATGCATCTGGATTACTATTTTCTATGTACTGGCGTATGCTGGAGATAAATAAATGTGAGACAGTGCAATTTATTTGCCCAAATTTGTGCATTTGCACTGACCACTGTCAGACATTTTAGTGCTGAAATGATTCTCACACGAAAAAATGGGATTATAAAGAATTTTCAAGCAATCGGTATCCTGATATACGTTTAAAGGAGTTTTTGAAGGAATTTAGTTGTTCAAACGATGGTCCAGTTTCTTCTTCCTGGAAAATAGACAATCTGGATGAAGGTCTAGGTGTATAAAATCACCGTGCTGAGTAGCATGCTGGTAAGTGGAAATTCAATGTTTGTGTTTAGAATTTGAGTTTTACCCTGTAAGTTAGTTTCATGAATGCCTTTGTATCTGTTTATGAAATGACATGTGGAGAAAAAAAAGTTAAAAGGAGTTGTTGTTGAATAAAAGGAAGAAAAAAGCAAGAATTTGTATAATTTTGAAAATAGTAAGAGAAAACCAAAAAAGAGATAATTCGCTGTTCCTTCTGCCGGATTATCAAGTTTAAACCTATTTTAGGTGAGTTGACTTACTTCCACACAGCATGCGTATTCTGGGACCGACAGTTCAGGAAGAATTTGAACTACCTCAGGTTCCTGGGCAGAAACGAAATAAAGAATTGAATTCAGGAAATTAGACTGATATATCCATGCGAAAACCAGTTCAAACAGAAACTGACTGCCTCCTATTGCGTATAATATCACGGGAGTTGATTGCCATATTGGACATCCTTGCTCAGAAATCGTTCTTCTGGTTTTGGATTCAAGTAGTCTCTTGAAATTTTGAAATGGTAGGAACCAATGAAACTCCACTTTTTATAATAATTCATTCAGTAGGCATATGAAAACAATAATGTTTTATTAGTTATTGTTGACAACACAATACACAAAATAATACATTTGGTATCACGATTCACAATGAACATATAGGGATGTTCTCATTCAATCATCAGAAATAAACGAAGGAACCACATATTCAAAGACAGTCTGTAGTCTATGTGTTTATATTGGGGGCTTCCCGCTACCCTACCAACAAGAATTTTATTCACTTCGTTTATGAATATAAGAAAAGCCCAAATTGAATATATCTCCCACCTCGAAAGAATGTCTTTCGGAACTCATAATTTCATACACACACATATATATATATATATGTTGTTGTTGAGTTCGGGTTGAACCGCGCCTGGAGTTTTGTTCTCGACGTTTCGGCTCCGATTTTGGAGCCATTTTCAAGAGGTGAATGTGACTTCACGCTGAGGTCTCAAGTGTTCGCAAAGTCTATATTGTGTCCTGTCTCTTGATGATGTTTGGACAGAGCTGAAGATGGGTCTGATTTTCGGACAGCAAGTTGATGTTCGTATACTCTACTTGTCACACGTCTGTTGGTCTGGCCTACATATGTTCTATGGCAATAATGCACACAACATTTTATCCAAAGGTTTCAATTTCTCTATCACTCCCACCTCAATTCCAACCGAATCACTCATCACCCAAATCGAATCTGCTATCACTCACCTTCCTGAAATGATAGCCGAAGAAACCCGACAAGACATCGCCACCACCCTCAGGAGGGCAAAACTTCCTAAATCCAATATCACACGGGCAGAGAGACATTCTCTGAAAAGTCTCCACAACAACCCAGACCTGATCATCCTCCCAGCAGACAAGGGCAACGCCACAGTTATCCTCAACACGTCTGACTATGTTGATAAAATGAGTAAACTACTCAATTCACCTGAATATCAACCCACCGACAGAGACCCAACGACCTATCTTGAGAAGAAAACCAGGACCCTCATCAACAACTCCAATATCCCTACCGAAACCAAGAAAGCTCTCATCCCCCGGGAGGAAAAATCCTCACGCACACCTCGCATATATGGTCTCCCAAAAATACACAAACCCAACGTTCCTCTTCGCCCCATTGTCAGTGCTTCGGTTCTCCAACACAAAATCTTGCTAAACACCTTGCAAATACTCTCCAACCCCTTGCAGAACAGTCCTCGTCATATGTACGAAATTCTTTCCACTTCATTGAAATCCTCAAAAACCTCAATATCCAACAGACCGACATCCTTGTGAGTTTCGACGTAGTGTCCTTATTCACAAATATCCCTTTATCAGATACATTGAACATTCTCGAAACCAAACACCAAATTTCCAAAGGCACCCTCAACCTCGTCAGTCACTGTATGTCCAGTACATACTTCCTATTCCAAGGTACCTTATACAAACAAGTGAAAGGCGCCCCCATGGGTTCTCCCCTCTCACCAGTCCTTGCAAACCTTTTCATGGAAGACTTCGAAACTAAAGCCATTGACACGTTCGACCACAAACCCTCTTGCTGGTTCAGATACGTAGATGACGTTTTCGTCATATGGCCTCACGGCTCCGAAACTCTCCATAATTTCCTTGATCACCTTAACGACCTCCACCCAAATATAAAGTTTACAATGGAAATCGAAAGCAATAACTCCCTTCCATTCTTAGATGTCCTCATCACAAAAACCAATGACTCCTTCACCCACACGGTCTACAGGAAACCAACACACACAAACCGATACCTTAACGCAAACTCCCACCATCATCCAGCACAAACCAATTCCGTTGTGAATTCCCTCATCCACAGATACATCAACCTCACAGACCTCCATAACAAACCACAGGAACTAGCCCAACTCAAATCAGCCCTTCTTCAAAATGGATTCACAGACCATCAAATTGACAGATCCATCCGCCGCCATCAAACTTCTCATTCCATTCCCAGAGACCCAACAGACAACAACGTTCCCCACAAAGCTTTTCTTCCCTACATTAAAGGTGTTACTGACAAAATCAGCCGAATTCTCAAAAAACAGGACATAAAAACGATATTTACAGCCAGCAACAAAATCTCCACATTCCTCCGCTCCCCCAAGGACAAAATTGTCAACGAATCACAGGGTATATATGAAATACCATGTTCTGATTGCCATAGAACATATGTAGGCCAGACCAACAGACGTGTGACAAGTAGAGTATACGAACATCAACTTGCTGTCCGGAAATCAGACCCATCTTCAGCTCTGTCCAAACATCATCAAGAGACAGGACACAATATAGACTTTGCGAACACTAAGACCATCGCCACAGCAAAAGCACTACAAGCTCGTATAATTCGCGAGGCCATCGAAATCGAGAAGCGACCTTCCTGCTTAAATAAACGTGACGACGGCCAGAGACTTCCAACTGCATGGAAACCCCTAATTTCCAGATGCCCAGTCCCCACCAAGACATCCGACGGTCCTTTAGTAGCACCCGCTGCTATAAATCCTACCCAACATCCCTCGATACCTCAGTTCGATCTAAGGAGTAGGCAGATTGAGACCTTAGAAAGAACTCGTGACGAGACCTGGGGAGTAGGCAGATTGAGGCCCCGGCGTCAAGTCACAAACCCTTGCCCCCTGTGACAACACCTGAGGAGTAGGCAGATTGAGACCTCAGCGTAATGTCACATTCACCTCTTGAAAATGGCTCCAAAATCGGAGCCGAAACGTCGAGAACAAAACTCCAGGCGCGGTTCAACCCGAACTCAACAACAACAACACACAACTGACCGCGGAAACCTATCCGAACATATATATATATATATATATATATATATATATATATACGTCTAAATTTAGAAAATCCTCATCCAAACCAAAATAAACCTTGAGGTTGCAGTCATAAATTGAGTTTGGCCTGATATAGTAAAACTCTTCATTAAATTGTCGAGCTTTCGAAAATCTTAATTTTTTTTTCAAGCGTTTGAAAAACAGTGCTCATTACTAATGTGAGATTAGATATAAAACAGCAGAGGAAAAATCCTTGTCCATCACAAACAGAAAAAACATTCCCTATCAGAAACATTTACAAAAAGTGGAAAACATGTCTCCGAAAATATCACTAGGAAAAAATAGAACCATTCATCCATATTACATTGAGGTGCACAAATTTATACATGTGCAGATGATTAACAAAACAATTTGGAAAAATTCTTTACAATTTAACACTAACCACTTCTGGAGTGAACAGAGCACATGGCCCAGCGTGAGCACGGAGCATGGAACTGCAGGGAGAGCAGCACATAACAGAACCAAATGATGGTTGACAACGTCTTGGCACCTGTCAGTTGTTCCACTATTCAGTGTCCAACCCAGAGCATGTGTTCCATTCTCAGGGTTGCAGTTTGCTAACTTTAAGTTACAAATGGAAAAATTTCAGTTTGAATTTGGAAAAATTTGTTCATGGTGATCAAAATTAAAAATGTTATTATAAATGATACTGAGGTTAGCTATATCAGACATCTTATTCATCGGATTTTGTTGTTTATTGATGTAAATTCAATGTTAATTTTCATTTCATGAGGATTTTCCAAATTCAGACGGTTTTCCCTACTAGTCCAACCAAGAGAATACCCTTCTCTCTCTCTCTCTCTCTCTCTCTCTCTCTCTCTCTCTATGTATATATATATATATATATATATATATATATATATATATATATATATATATATATATATATATATACATCCAGCTATCTTCCTGGCGTCTTTTCACAACTCAATCTCTGAGCGTCCGTCATGTAGTTCTCAAGAAACCTGTTGTTGTACAGATGAATATTTTCAAGATTCATACACGACGTGTCATGGAAACTGTTTGGACTTTGTTTTTCGACTATAAATAATTGGAATTTTCATTTGTCCATTCCTTAGCGTCCTTTCATGGAGCCCCCTCTCAGCGTCCAATACATTCAAGAATTTCCGCTAGCTGGCGTCCGCTTTATATATTTTACTTTCGTCCTTCCGATTCGTAAGCGCCCGGCGATGATGCCAGATTAAACCATAACGGCAATAGGTAACTTTAAGATGCTACTCGTGGGTTGACTTTCTGAGCTCTGATATTCTGCTTTGATACTTTTTTAATTTCACTATTTACTTGTTATTTTTATCTATACACTCATATGTGATTTGTTAAATATATACAATTTATGTAAAACTGACTTTTTCCACAGCTTATAAACATCAGTATTAATTGCCACACTACCTGTGGTCATGTTGTTCGTTATTTAGCTTTGTATTAAGCTTACTCAATACCAGTCCCTACAAGAAATTATATATTTTTCTTCAAACATTACTAAATCATGACATGACCACATATTTGGAAAACGGCCCTAAGAATCACATTCCAACTCATAAAAAATAAATAAATATATTAAGAAAAATTTATTTGTGGAGATACTCTGTTATAAAAGGGTACACGGTAAAGTGTTCACTTGTGTTTGTAATGAGCAGCCAAAATGTATGTTGAGAGGGGGGCCAAACATATACAGTGTCATCCCCAAAGTATGCACCATATGGGAAACTTATTTATTGAGGGTTTTTCGACAAAAAGTTATTCCTGATAAGAGTTTGTGTATCCCCTAAAACTAAACATGCACCAACAAAATACAGTAAAACACACGTAATATACGAGGAGCCTTCAAATATTTGATTTTGAGACAAGAGTATTTTGAAAAATCTCGGAAAATGTTGTTTGGAAAAGTTGTTCAGCATCAAAAAATACATCCAGATTCGAAGGCATGGCCATCTAAGTGAAGTTTTACTTTTTTACCCATTTTCTTCTCAACTATTTTGGACAAGAAAATCTCCAGAAAATCAATAAGTTTTTTCCAAAATACCTATTTTATTTTGACGTTTTGTGACTTGATATTATCGAATATTAAGTTATTGTTAGAATACTGTATAATTTTCAGTAACATTCGGTGTCAACAAAAAATAAAAATAACCTTGCACCAAAAACTTAGAAAATTATTTAACTTGTCAAAAAATTGACCGTGGTTAACACCTTACTTGTGTGATTTGTAATATTACAGCCTTCTAAAATAAACCGTGGTATACAGGATGCTGTCTATTTATCGTTTTAACAAATTTTTGTTTCCGTAGTCCCCATTTGAGAAAAGTGGGTAGAAAATTAAACTTCACTCAGATGGCCATGCCTTCAAACCTGGATGTATTTTTTGATGCTGAACAAATTTTCCAAATAACATTTCCTGAGATTTTTCAGAATAAGGGTACTTTACTATTGTCTCAAAATCAAATATTTGAAGGCTCCTCGTATATAACGTCTGTTTTACCGTATTTTGTTGGTGCATATTCGGTTTCAGGGGATGCACAAACTTTTATCAGGAATAACTTTTTGTCGAAAGACCCTTAATGAATGAGTTTCCCATATGGTGCATACTTTGGGGATGACACTGTATAGGGCTAGAATTGGTAGTCTTTTTTAATTAAAAAAGGTTACTACAGTTGCCACTGTACGGATGGATATAATAATGACTGCAAAAAAAATTTCATGATACCACGCCAATATTTTCATAAGAAAATACGTTCTGAGACACTGAATGATATTAAATATTTTTGTGGCCCAACATACCCGAAAACAGACGTAGCAACTTATCGCACCAAAAAAAATCATGCAACTCGAAAAACCTGCATGAATACATGCAATTTTCTGGAGTTTTAGGTGTGAGTTTTACAACAACAGCAACAAAAGCATAACCAAACCTTCCCCTAAGTGGAGCGTCAGGCGTTAGCACTCGAATCATTCAGAAAGAAGTAAATGAAATGATAACTCTTCAAATAAGATATTTCTCGTTCAGAAAATATTGAATTTCAAAATTTCAACACTACCTTTGACGAAAAATGCAAGAACCGATTTTATTTCACCTAAATACTGACCGTTTTATTCCAATAAATTTATTCGAGAGGTTTCTTTGTTTTTTAATGCTGTGCAGATCCTTCGCATATTTTTTTAAATTTTTAGAGTGATGTAAATTTGCTACTGTTATCGCAGACTTCCATTGACTGAGTTGTTAGTATCAGCACGACGCGACGTTTCAATCGATTCAGAATTTCCGATCGTTATTGAGTATACTGACTGACCACCTGAGTTAATAAGACAACATTCATAGGGCTTGAGATTATTGGCAGAACTCCCTGTTTTTCTGATGGGACCCTACCTAGCTTGGTATTATTCAATAACAGGTTATTTTCATCGTGTGTCCTGTATCTGGATTCACTACAAATTGCCATCGACTCATTTATAACAAATGTCATAGAGAATGATCCTGCATGTGATGCACAAGAAATATTTTTTCACAAAATGGAGCTCTCCCCCATTACTTGCTGAATGTACGCAATTACAAATATCATATAGAATGACAAATATCATAGAGAATGACCCTGCATGTGATGCACAAGAAATATTTTTCCACAAAACGGAGCTCCCCTCATTACTTGCTGAATGTACGCAATTACTCGAATGGCACGTTTCCAGGTCCCTGGGTAAACGAAGGGGTGCAACTGAGTGGCCCTCTTGGTCGCCCGACTTGAGTCTTTTAGTTTTTTTTGAGCATATAAAACCAAAGTTCACAGCACTCCGAAAGATCCAAAGATAAGCGTTCAACAGTGTGCACATTCACTTAACTAATACGGTATGTTTTTGAGTTGAATCAAATAAAATTTTTAATTTTTTGTCAAAAATTGTCCTTCTGACGTGTATTCAGATTTTATCGAAATTAATTTTCCAGCCTCTAATGCCTTGCGATATATTTTCGATGAGCCACCCTGTATATGATATTACATCGCGTATCCGGAATGAAAAACAAATGGTTTTCAAACCAATTTTTTTTACCACCATGTATCAAAAATACCGATTATGAATTATTTCGATTCATTCAATTCATGGGGGCTAGTTGATGAATGATCTATTACACAATCCATAGAGGTTGTAAATAACGAATTGAAATTAATTTTTTGTTCTCCCTGTTGTGAGGTTCAAACCAAATAGTTGTAAAGGATATTGGACACACACGACATCCTATCACCACTCTGGCATGATATCCTTAAAGGAAAAGCCATCTGTATCACTACTTTTGTTCGGGTTTGGAGGTCGTCGTTTTTTGGAATTTCTTCCTGACGTTTTGCTGGCGCGAGTGGCTAGCCTTTGAAGAAGCTAGGAATGGTGTGGTTTCCCGCGAAAAGCTTAGTTCGCCTTGAAAAACCCCCTACTCTAGGTCTGTGCGTTGATGAACTCAAGCAGAAACAGCGAAAGAATACAAAGTAGTCATGAGTGTGTGTCAAAACCTCATTTGATTCATAACTTCCCTGAAATCGGTTTATCAAATATCACTCACTCTTCACTCAACGAATGTTTGTCAACAAACACGCTGCCTTCTGAAATCAGCCCCTATTCAGCGTTGCCTCTTCTTCAGAAATTGAAAGACGCTTGGAAATCGACGGTCCGAAAGTAATATATACCTTTCAATGAATATTCAGAAATGCTCCCTGCGTCGCTGGCGGCAAACCTGATGAACTAATAATATACAAAAGTATTCGAAAAATTTGCACAACTATCAAGAAGGCGTCCAACGAATTTTCAAATATGTGAACTACTCTGGTGCTCTGAGTTCAGATTCTACACAGTTTCTTCAGAGCGTCCATATATGGACGCTCTGTTGGAGCCGGACGCTTGGAAGATAGTAATTTGTTAATGTACGGACGCTCGGTAGATAGTGGTATGCTTATATATATATATATATATATATATATATATATATATATATATATATATATATATATATGTATAAAATTATCAACAAGTGCAGTCAAGAGACTACCCTTCTCTCTCTCTCTCTCTCTCTATATATATATATATATATATATATATATATATATATATATATATATATATATGTATAAAATTATAAATTTTTGCAATTGAAAGTTCAACACTTCCATTTTTAGTTTTAATTGACACAACGCGTACTTTTTTCGGGCCTTGGAATTAATTCAAATACACGTCCCAGCTCAATTTTCAGTGAAAAAGACTATCTTTTCGTATTATTACAGGCTGGTCAATTTCCAAGTGTTTCTGTTTCTCTTGCCATTTGCAACGACTCCGCTAATCTGCAATATATTCTTTGGACCATCGTGTCCAAAAAATGCTGCTGGTACATCATTTGAATTTGTTGATATTTGGATGGTCTATTGATCTGCTCAATCATTAGGTTTGGGTCTGGTGATGATGTTAATTTTTTACCAATGAGGAAATGGGATGGCGTTGAAATATCCATATCATTGGGATTACTTGAGAGTTGGGTTGAAGGACGGGAATTCAAAGCTGCTCCTACCTTTGTAAACAGAGTATATAATTGCTCGAAAATAAGTAAGGTATGGTCAATGACTCGTTTCAAATGATATTTTGTATATCTTGGCCTTCCAAATACCCTCAAAACGAAGTGAATTTGAAGTAATGAACTTCCAGTTTATTCCCTCATTTTCAAAATATTAAGATAAATAAGTTTTATCATTTCTTGGATAATTTCAAGAATTCATTCCATTATCGCACCACACACAATTCTGTTTACCCCTGCGTGAGCAAAAGCTCCTGAAAGTACTTATAAATGCTTCTGATGTCAATGATGATACCAATTGAAAATGAATCGCACGAGTAGACAAACAGGCAAACATAAAATTTCGATGATTTGGAGCCGCGATCAGATTTGTCTTACATAAAAATGGACATGCATAATCTACACCAGTGGTGAAAAATTGGGGCATAGGGTGAAATACTCATCGATTGACACACACATCTGGGTTTATTTCTGAAACATCGAAGACATAAATTAAAGACATTTCCACTTGATTAAGCAAGTACATCCTTTATCCAAAAATGTGTTTTTTCTGAGCTTTGACTTTTTTCACTGCTTGATGTTCCTTTTTATTCCTCACTTTCCCCCCTCTTCTATCAATTTGAATATTATGGCAAGTTATGGTATGTACTGTCTGAAAGTAAAGATGTAATTCTTTTGGGAGTTCCCTGTACATAAACATGTAATGTTTCTTGGGATAATAAATGTACTACTACATTGATGACCAATTTTTTGAGCTAGATTTCGACCACCCGTAATACAACTAAGTAGTAATAATGAACTACCATGAAAAAGTTTCTCGTGTTGCGCCTTGTACAATAAATATGTGAAATGATGCCGAGATGACAATAAGAAAGTATGTTCAGTATAATCCAATTTTGATAATTGAAGTCTTCCCCTTTCCCTGAGGAATGGACTTGAACATGCAAATGACTTCGATTGTATATGCTTGTCCAACTTGATTCTTTCAGAAAATGATTGTTTTTGGGATCATTCTACTGAAGTTATCATTGATGAGTCTAATTCTGATGCTGAAAGAGATTCGTAACGTCCAATATTTCTGTTTTGACAATTATTTATGAATCTTAAGCATGTTATTCATATTTTCAATCTATTCATAGTTGAAAACTCTTCAAATGGAGTAAAATGACTCATTCTTGATTTTTGGAATACGTTGACCTGTTTTTTCATTTCGGGCGAATTTTATTGTTCAAAATTGCCTATTTTTCAAAATGTCCATTTCCTTTGATGTAATGGAAGCCAAGAAGGATCACTCCACCAAATATTACAAATTTGGTGAGATACCTCTCGATAAATAATCTGCAGGGTTGACCTGACCTTAGAATGTAACCAATCATCAATGTGAGAAAATTTTCGAATTTGAGAAATCCTATTTTTTACGAATGTTTGAAACAAGTGTGGAGAAATACCTTTCCAACATAAGCTACGAGTAATATTACGCCAGAGTATTGTTTTTAAAAACTTAGTATAAGATTCTTTGACTTCTGCTACTAGTTTTACCTGAAGCAATGCACCACATTACTCAAGACGTGGGATTATTAAAGTCTTCAAAGGGTCCACCTTTCCTTTTGAACACATCTAATGTACATGAAAGTTATAATTTACATCAATGCTTCATATATGTATATACACACCCCGTAAGTAAGACATGTATCGAAAGAATCATGCATCTAATCTTTTATAGTTTTTGCAAACGACACAACAAGGAATTTCAATTTCATTCAATAAAATGGTTTAGTTTTAACCATTATGAATGAATACCAGATTGTAACGATTCATCTCAACCGATTTTCAATGCCCATAATCTTTGATGTAAAACTTTTGCAATGGTAACAAAAGTCTGATGAAATTAATCTTCTGGTAATCTTTGAAAAATCGGAAAGAAGTTGATTTTATACATCTAACTATCAGATTCAAGTAACCAATATAAAACGAGGGTTTCATTTTGTTCTGTCTCACTGAAATGGACTTCGTTTAAATTTGATGATTCACCATCATTTTTGTTAAACAACTAGGTTTTTCAGAATTCACGAGTTTTCGTTGCCTAGTTGTATCGCTCCTTCAACTGTATCAGTTCCAGACAACAAATCGTCTACATAAAAATAATGCATTATAGCTTGTACAGCTTTGGGAAAACTTTCCAAGCTTTCAATAGCTGTTTATTTTAAATACCTCACTGCCAAATATGGAGCAGATTTCGTTCCATAGGTGACGGTAATACATATTTCTTGATATCCTCCCCAGGACCAGCACGCCACAACATCCTTCAGAGATTCCTCTGTTCAGGATATATCCAAATTTGTCTGTACATTTTTAACGCATCTGCGCAAATCACAAAATTGAACTGAAGAAACCTCAATAAAATTATTGATATGAGTTCATCTTGAATAATTGGTCCTTATATTGAATATCGTTCAACGATAATTCTTTCAAAACCCCATTCAAAATGGTATGAAGGCTGATCATCAAAATCAGATGTTATTAAGAACATGTGCTCTAATTTTTCATTCTTTTTATTCTTTCATAAAGTTTGTATACACTTCTCTTAAAGTATAATTTGTGAACAACCGTTTTTTTCAAAGCTTAAAATCGATTCAGTTTGTTTTTTAAAATTGCCCAATAGGGTTGGTGGATCTGAAAGTGGTATTTGCATCACAAATCTACCATAAAAATATTTTTTCGTTGTTTTGATAAATGATTTTTCATCATCCTCAGACTCATTAATGGAAAGAGAGGGATTCCTCATGGGCCCGCAGTTTCTGTAACTGGCCATGAAGATCAGAATTCTCATTGAAATTACAATAACTAGCTACTAGGAACGTCCTATAGTACCTGATACAATCTAATTAAAATATGTTTTGCAGAATGGGTTTTTTCTCTCCCAGATTGATGTGATCAATAGAAATGAGTGGGTAGAAAATATCTGCACCTGATAAAACATCAATAAAACTAGATTTTGAAATTCCGGGATCGGCTAAAGGAAGATGATGAGGAATGTTCAAATGACCTATATCCGGATTGAAGGTGTAAATTCTTTCAGAAATTCAAGGAACAACTAAACAAGAAATTATGTTTCTAAAACCGTTTCTCAATGATTGAAAATTAATGGACATATGTCCCAAATTTTTGATACTGTTTGATTGATATCAACAATTGAAAAAATATTTTCTAAATCTGAATCAATGCTGTAGATTAAAAAACTTCAGTGTGAGTATCATTTACTACAGCATTCAGTACCGTATCAGTATGTCTGAGAATCAGATGAAGTGGTTACCACAGTATCTGTAGTAGTTTCCATATTGCTCATATTATATGAACAAGAATCATTGATCTGTTATGTTCAAATTCACATTTTTTGTAGCAACCATTATTACAATCTCGACTTGAAACAGATCGAACATAATTTCATGCGCTCTGCGTGCTCGAACATTGATTATTCATTCAAATTCATAAATTTCCCACAATTACCAATGAAATACCTATATTCACAAGAACAAGGCATATTAGTCGTAGCAGAGAAGGATTTGCACGTTCTTCTGATTCATGATCTAAACTTCTTATTCATTTTCTTATCATTACGACTAGCTCAGCCCTCGATTTGAGAAATTTTTTTAATTCTTCCAATTCTGCTGATTTATTTTAAGGTGTCTGTCTATTCTTTCCACTGAAGAAAAGCATGAGCATCCAATTTTCCACGGATCAAAAATATTATTATTGCATCTGAAGAATCAATATTCGAACTCAATGATTGTAGTGATTTCAAATGTTCTGTTAATGGATCCGAAAGCTTTCCCAGGTCAGTGGAAGACTCTCGAACTAAAGATGGTTATGAAAATAATTATTTCAAATGATTTTTAATCAAAATATTTTCATTGATATATCGATTGCAAAGTAAATCCATGCAATTGCATAATTTACTGCCGAAAATTATGATGAATCAAATACCTATTTAGCGTCTCCTTCCAAGGCACCACGTAAAAAATGAAATTTCTCCATATCACTTATACACACAAGTATTCGAGTGTATCAGAGATTTGAATATGTCTCGGTCGTGTAGTGGTTAGCATAATTGCCTATCAAGCGGAAGGCCGGGGTTCGAATCTTCGCCGGGCCACCGTGCTGGGTAATCGCACGTTGAAAGGTGAGGCCTCGTTGATCCAATGCTCGCACAAGTTTCGACTTCTGAGGGTTGACGTTCGTCAGCTGGTTAACGGAACGAACACTTTTATAACACCAATTTGAGCTGCATATCCAGATCTCCTGTGATATTTGGAATAGGTATAGGTGTCAATTTTGGTTTCGATGCTATAACATTGGAATTCGAATGAACCACTTCAGAGTTTGACATTTGTGAATTTTTCTTCGTGGTATGCCATCGCAAATTTCACAACTTTTTGAACCGTTCAAAAGTTATTTGCATACTATGCCGCAAAATGTTTTTTTGCGCTCCGGGAGCGAGATTATCGCCGAGGCCGCTCCAGCCGAGGCAAGATGATCAAGATAACACTATTATTTTAATCTAAAAAATATTTCATGCAATAAATACTGCTGACAGGTTTGAGTTAGACTAGTTTGGATTCAAAAGCTATTTCGATGTGACACGCACATTCATAGTCGCTGATAGCTCAGAGTAGATGCTCCTTGCCTTGAACTGAATTGAAAAAAGTTGGTGGTTAACAATAAAATTTTAAAAACCGATTATTTGACGCAAAACAATATAATGTTATAGCTATATCAAGGTATTTGACAGCAGTGGATAATGACTCATTATTCACTAGTGAATAATGGGTATCATCAAGGTAGAGCAGACAGACGTATAATATCTTCATCATACAGTAGTCGTGGATAAAAATATTTAGCAATACAAACATTCAGTTTGCTGGCAAATAGACTGGGCAACGGCGGTAAAAAATTTGCCGGCTGTCACCCTGGGCAACGGCCGCAAAATATAATTTTTTCTACTCCCACCCGTGAATATGCTCATTTCTTTGTAGTTTACTAAACGTATAAGTAGACGAATCCAGTCAACTGAATCGTTATGATTTCATATCCACGTGATGCTATGCGAGTTCTACTGTTTTCTTAAGTCTTATTGGAAAAAATGCTTATAATTCGGTTGAAAAGTAATGAAGAAGGTGGAATAGAATGTATATATCGTATATATGAGTATATTGTGCTGATAGAGAGATGGAGGAATTTCGAGCGGATTTGCCTGAAAAACAGACTTATGCGTCAATCCATTTTTTCCTGACTTTGGGGGCCAGATCTTCAAAACTAGTTGTGACCACCAAAATTCAATTTGAATTTTTTGTTCAGGAAGCCAAAATACGTAATTACCATCAAGTAATTTTTCTCTACAGGTTAGAGCCCGATAACTATATATTTACCCATGTTTATTAACATGTTCCGCTGCAAATCAACCAGATGTTGATATATTTATCTTCACCAAGACAACTTCTTTTTCCATGGGTTTGATAACTGCTATCGAGATGTGATCGATGACTGCTTACTGTTTATGAGACCAATGCTTTGGTATGATAGTTGATCCGCCGCCAAATCGAAGAATCATTATCCAATCCAATACAAATCTTGCAAACCTCTGCAAGTTCTAGAGCTGTCTCGATGAGCCATAAATCGGTTTCCAAATCCGCACCGATGGGACTAACTGTCTTTGTAGGGAAATTTCCGCAACTAATATGGACTGTATTCACTTCATTTATGAAAATAGAAAAAGCTCAAAATACTTTTATTCCCAAAAATATATTCAACGTGACATCTCTTACATGACCAGGATTCTTATCTTGTTTTTTTTAATAACAACTTGTATCTATGGAAAACATAAGCAACTGGTGAGGTATAGTAAGTGAAAATAATATAAAATACTTGATCGAACAGTTTCAATATGTTGTTGAGAAGTCCCATTGAAAGAAAATATTGTAAAAGTTTTGAACTGTTTTCCTCATGATGTAAAATAAAAAAAAAAACATTTGAATTGACTCGAATCATTTAATACACCTCATTACTTACATCCCTCCCAGACACATAACCACATTCTCAAATCACAAAAAAACGTGTTTGCGTCTGCCGCTATCATGGGGAATCAATCCTATTGAGAGAGAAATGTTGCAGACAAACTACAAACTCTCCTCTACTCCATAAACTCACGCCCAAGCCGGCTTAGATTTCCAAAAAGCCAAATAAAGCAGACGTCGATGAAAGTCAACACCTCCTTTGCATGCAATAATATTAAGAACACCAAGAGTATCAGATATTTATGTGAACTGAAAGGTCTGATCAGGAAGGTGATATCCTTTGAAGTTTTCTCACTAGCGAAGAGCTGAGAGCTAAGGAGCATATTGGAAGCCCTTCTCTCGCGATCTAACTGTTCAAACGTCAACAAACCGAATCCGCTTTTAATATATTCCTATGTCCACAATGCCAGCGAAGACACGATCGGAATATCAGATCAGCAGGGACGATGGTGACCCCCTTCACTCCCCGGCTGTCCCAATCTCCCTAACGGCCCATCCGCCCGCTTCTGCTATGTGCTAAATTAAACTCTTCAGAATATATTAACATTTCGAGCGGGCGGGTTGAAGAATGCCAGGAAAGACAGAAACGGATTGGCTTTGATGATACATTATTAATGAAACACACTCTGCAGAGAGTCAGTTGCTGTGGTTGATCAAAGATAACAAATGCCTTTTTACACCGCCACCTTCGACGTTTCTGAACTGATATTGGTATTTAAAGTTTTTTTGAAATTATATTCTCCATCAAATAGAATATCCATATATAGAAGCTTATATTATGCGAAAATTGGTACAACTAGGGTGTAGGTATCTACTTGATATGACATGCGCTATCATAAGAAAAAATAATAATATTTGGGATTTCATTATTGAAGGTGATGTAAGAACTTTTTACAGCGATTTTCTGCAAAGTTGACAAATTTGATGACACGCATTGTAAAGGAACAGAAATATACTGAATTATTCGTTCACAAAGCAATTTACCTTCGTTGCGAATATGTGGAACTTCTCATACTCTCCAACCTAATCACAAAATATTCTTGAAGCTTTTTTTTCGTTTCTAAGATTTCACTTGATCTGAATGATCAAATTTGGACAAAACTTATCATATACACAGGAACATTTCATTTGAAAAAAAAATTAGTATTTTCCGAGGAAGATGTTTAATTTTTCAGGCTATAATACTCTTTCATGAAAAATGATCTCTTGTGAAATATTATCGTAGGGAGTTCGGCAAGTTATCATTCTCTTTCCTATTGAAATATACTTTTCAATACATGAACTTGAAAGGATTTGATACTCAATTCAAAGTGACTCTCGCAGCCCAGGAAACTCATACCTTTCCATTTTACAATTTAATTGTAAGAATAACTAATGAATTGTACAAATACAAATATCGGTCGATACGTCAAAATACATAAAAAACAATACATACATACTTGAGAAAACCAATAGAAAAAGTCCTTGAAGAAAATCATCCTTTTTCACCAAACAACTCTTAGATATTTCTCAACTACGTGCCTATTGATTGAATTTTAATGCTAGCAGGAAAATTTGTAACCGACATATTGAAAAAAAAAATCATATAAGAGAAAGCGATGCCTATTCGTATCTGATCTCTTTGTCATGTTATGATTAGCACGATTTTGCATGTATAATGCCTTTTTATCATAAATGAAGATGCACGCCTTCAAAATATAATTACCCAAGAGTTTAGGAACTTTGTGTTTTCTGAATGCATCTTTACCAGAGTTCAAAGCGGAAGCATACTCTTGAATTCAATTGTACTGAATTATCAAGAAAAAACTGCTTGTTTGACCGGTCGAAGTGTCAGAACCTCAGCATTCTAACAGTATAAATGAATCATCAACAAGTAATTAAAATTCTTTTCCAAATATAAAACTAATCGTAGAGCTGAATGTAAAAAAGTGCCAATGTTCATACATTTTTTCAAACTTGAGGTAAATCTCAGTGTATTCAAACGATTTCAAACGATTCAAATGGAGCAACTGACTCTTTTCTCAAATCTGTAAATGAGGGTTTAACGTTAGTTTACCACATAATCAAAATGTTCCCAAATTGGCTCCATAATTTACCCGCTATGGATTAGTCTTTGTGACGATTTATTAAATTGAATTAGTGATGTTATTGATACTTTCTGTAAACCATCTCTTGTGAAATTCATATTGAAAAAGTTGGGGGAAGTAAAATAGCGATGGAATATTTCTGAACAGAAAAGTATTCGTAGAAATAATTTCTGAAATATTTTCACCTGAATGCAATAACTATTTTCCTGTCAATTTTAAATATTTTTCAATAAGATTCGACATTGAGTTCCGTTGTCTGTAGAAAAATCATTATCAGAAGAAATTATCATTCAGCCATCGCCTTACTGGTTGTTGCAGATCAATAACTAACTGCAAATGATTGTCTCTTCTTTGTTGGGCTATTGTGAACCGGAAAGTACAGCTAACATGTATATATTTGGACTGAAATAAATATAATCTTTTTTTACATGATGACCAGAGACTCGTCTACCAATGAGTGAGAGAGTGTGAAGTATAGACAATATTCAAATACAACAGTACATATCTTTCATTATACTTCGCCTACTTGAGATGTTTTATAGTATATTTCATTTTGAGACTGGTAATGATCATCTTGGGCATTATTTTTCAAATAATTCTTTCTTATCACAAAAAAGTTGCATTGATAACATGGTATCACTCTAGTTGCGACTTGTTTTTTCAGAACAACATTATAATGGAACAATTTTTCCTTTCTCTTGCAATTCGATGGTTATTTAGATATCCACGATAATCTCAGCTTTTCATGGCTGAGTTCCAAGTTAGCTCATATATTGTACGAATGTATTATGGCAGATGACCTGAATATGATGTGATTTAAGGCGCGTATTCACCTGAGCACGAACGGGAACGAGGCAAAGTGAGGCCGAACGAGCGTGCGTAGTGTGTACGTCACAACGAGGCGCGGAAAACGGTGCGGTGCGCGGTCCGAAGCAGTTCGAATGCCATCCGATCGGTGTCGGTACTTCAAAGAAAAATTTGAATATATGTGGACGGCATTGGTGCCTTCAGTTGCCTCGCCTCGCCTCGCAACAGAATTGGTGTATTATTTTTGTATTAATTGTACCTACCTATTCTGTCCAGTCGTATTGTACAGTGTACATGTTGATAAAAAATGAGCTGGGATAATGACAAAACGTTAAGTTTCATAAAAGAGTATGAAAGGCGGCCTATTTTATGGAGAAAAAATGATAAATTGTATTATAATATCGTCAAAAAAGAGGATGCCTGGCGAGAAATCGCATCCATATTTGAAGAGGACATTGCAGTGCTGAAAAAGAAAATTGAGAGTCTGAGAGGTTCGCGGCGCAGGGAAAAGACCCGTATGCTAACCAGTATGAGGACTGGTACAGGTAAATTAGTGTAGAAAAATAAAGCAACATCTGGTTTGCACCTAAATACTATGATTTCAGGCCGCAAAGACGTTTACGTTTCGAAGTGGTTTGCTTGGGATAGTTTAAAGTTTCTGGAGGATCCAGAGGAGCTTCGGAATACAATATCAGTAAGTACCTACCTGCTTACTAGTTATTAGGGCCTATGACTAGTGATAGCTTCAACGCACTCTGGTCTTTACTGTTGTCTCAAGAACATAGCAAATATAAAGAATTAAGATTTTTGTTCGAAAATATGAATAGAATATCCATAAAATCTGTTCTGGATTCATCTGCGGCTGAAAGACAAACGTTAGTCTCTATTTAATTTGCAAGAAAACTATAATTGTAGATGTATCCTTTCTTCAATCTGTACAGTGCATAGATGTATTATAATTGTACAAACCTACATAATCTCCTAAATTAGTTATAGACCGTCAGCCAGTGACAGATTTAGGTGCCCCATTTTCGCATACAAGCCTCGAATAGGGTTGAAAAGTATATCGATTTGGAGTAAAATGAAGATATTTTTACGAGTGGCTCCTGGGGATAACATATCGAAAATTGATATTTTTGTTTGTTTCCCTCGTGTTTCCTAACTACGGTACGAAACTACAGGGGGTGATTCGTTACGTCGTTTCAAGAAAAAAAGTTCCTATGAACATATGTCCGCGGAGTTGCTTCTTTTCTGAGTGACAGGGTGTTGAATTTTTTTGTTTACACGCCCTGTATCTCAGAAACGAAGCATCTTTGGACATATGTTCATAGGAACTTTTTGTCTTAAATCGACCTAGCGAATCACCCCCTGTAGTTTTGTACCGTAGTTAGGAAAATATCTTCATTTTACTCCAAATCGATATACTTTTCAACCCTATTAATGTTTCAAAAAAAACTGCAAAAAAATATATTAGGCATAATCATTTTGCCAAGAAACAGAACCATTAGAGGAAAAATATTCGGAAAATTCCGCTCGAATATTGTTGATGGCAATCGATGATTTGCGCGGTACATTCCGTAAGGGAGTTAAAGATTGACCGTTAGTCCTCCAAGAACCAGGACTGACTTGCCCATGTACTTCCTTGTCGAATGTCCCTTCAGGTGTATACAGATTTTTTGATAAGTGGCTTTTTCTGAGAAAATTGTGTAAGCAAATTATAGTCATTGTTATGAGCTCTGCTTTTTCTGGTTCCAATAGCATTGGTTTTCTTAAAACTCTAAATACAGCAGAAATAATACCGAAAGCATTTTCTACAACTCGGCGGGCTCTACTCAGTCGATAATTAAAAATACGTTCTCGAGATCCTTTTGGGTGCAACCCTGAGTATGGTTTCATGATATTTTCGGATAAGGCGAATGCTTCGTCCGCTACAAAAACAAACGGTACATGTTCGTTTCTGCCTGGTAAATTTGAGGGCGGAGGGAAATTCAACCTATTCCTTTCCAAGTCTTTATACAACTGACAGTTCTTAAAAACACCACCATCAGAAACCCCTCCTTGGCAGCCAATGTTCACATACAAAAACTTGTAGTCAGCATCAACGATAGCCATTAATACAATACTGAAGCTTGACTTGTAGTTGTAGTAGGAGCTTCCACTATTCATTGGTGCTTGCAACACAATATGCTTCCCATCAAGAGCACCCAAACAGTGAGGAAAATTCCAATTTTCTTCAAATGTTTGTGATATTTCTCTCCATTCTTCCACTGTTGAAGGTGTCTAAAACAAAATATTTTTATTTTAGAATTATCCAGAAGAACATACTGCTGCAGAAGAGTCTACAGAGGATGCAGAGCATTCCGACCACTCACAAGTTTTAGAAAATGAACACACGGCAGAATCAACAGAAGACGACGTGCAAAGGAATTCTGATAATAGTACTAAGGATGACCAAGTCGAAAGAAATATTGCTTTGAGTAAAAAAATAATCAACCCAAAAGAAAAAAAGTTTATATCTCCCAAGCGTGTTGTAACAAAAAGAAAGAACTCTGAGGATCCTCGAATACAAGAAGCTTTTAATATTTTACAAAAAACAGTAAAATCCAGTTATAATGAAAATGATGAGAGCTCACTTTTTGCCAAATACATAGCGGAAAAACTGCGACAGTTTGATAAAAGAACCCGTACAATGCTACAGCACGAAATTCATAGTATTTTCTTTCGTGCTGAAATGAACATGCATCCAGTTTCAATGCCACAGCAAATGCTTTCGCAACTCCATTCGCAACCTACTCCACTGCAAATACCAATAAATACGTCCGCAGTGTTCGCAACACAACCTGAAGAGCTAACTCCGCTACAAAATGCGACACCTTCATCTTACTATGTATCTTCTCGATGTGATTCTGCCGTATCTAATTCAACTTATTATGTTACATCCTCTCCATCAACATCTTACACCGCTTCGCCCCTTCCATCACCTCAAGATCATCCAGAAAGTCGCCAACCTGCGGACAACGCAGGCTTCTCTGTCTTGGCAGAATATTTGACATTTCCAAAAGATGATAATGTTTAAAATAAAATAAACTTTTTTGTCATTGCATTTCTGTTGTTTTTCAATATAAGTTTGCCTGAACTACAGGGTGTTGTAAAAAATATGTCACAACGCTCGACTGAACGACATCCCAAAGGAAGAAAAAAATTCATAACATAGATCCAGAAATGCTTAGAACCGTATTCAACGTCCCATTTAATTAAAAATGCTTTTAACATTTGTCACTTTTTATCTTTTGAAGTTGACATTGGACAGACAGATTTTAAAAGCGCTTTTAAAGTTAGAAGGGGATGTTGAATACGGCTCTTAGTTTGTAAGATACAGGGTGTAATGTTGTTTTTTTATGATTTTCTTATGATTTGGTGTATAACATTTTTTATGAGTACCTAGTTGACGCTTGGGAAAAATACATACCTTAACATATTTAGATAAGATCTTCACCAAAGCCTTGCATACTTCTGGTATTATTTTCGATATTAGCTGCTTTGATACATTGAAGAGGTACTGAAGGCTAGTGTACGAATCACCAGTTGCTAAATATCTGAGAGTTATAGCTAATCGTTCCTCCGCGGTCACAGCTTTGCGAAATTTCGTATCTTGTCGAGAAATATCAGAACGAATCGATTCTAATAAAAAGTTGAAATCAGTGGGACACATTCTGGTAAAGTTTCGAAAATGCCCATTTTCTTCCTCTTCCACCATTCTGTTTAACAATGACTGTCCTCTACATGTCACCCTATTTTGATACAAGGATGTCATCCACCAACGTTTCTTCCTTCTTTTTTTTCGTAATAGCCCAGCAATAACTATACAAGCAGCACTGGCCACTGTCAAATCTTTTGCGTCGGCCATATCGGTTTACACTCTTTTAACAACACTTTTCCCAACTGCTGATGATTATGAAATTCGCATGCCGCTCCGCACGGGGTGGATCGCTGCCTCGTTCGTTGCCTCGGATGCTTCGTTTCGCCATCAACAAAAATACGAACGAGGCATTCGTTCGGCCTCACTTTGCCTCGTTCCCGTTCGTGCTCAGGTGAATACGCGCCTTTAGATGTGGAGAGAACGTGAATATTAATAGATGATGGTTCATGATTTACTTTTTTATCCATGAAAGAGTTCGAAACCAAGGCCATCGATACGTTAGACCACGAAGCGCAGGTGAACCATTTCAGATAATGGTCGTTTGGCGGACGCAGGACGTCCCAAACCAAACCGACAGTATTTATAAGAACAGTTATTATGGTTCGATAGAAGGCTTTCAAACAACAGTTGCTAGCACGAAGAAGGAGCACTAACACTCTTGAAAATGCTAAGTGAGATGTTGACAAAACGTCAAAACTCAATTCCAAGAAACCAACGGATAAACTCTTAGAATAGCTCAACAGAAAATTGTCTCCTCAGAAACATATTGAAATTGTTAAGGTGATTGAGGAAAACTATTCGTCACAGTTTGCTGGCCGAAAGACGCGACGCGTTAGCAATCGCTTGCAGAATAGTATCATTTTCCGCACTTGTTAGGTAAACTACTGTTGCAGTTACCTTTCGCCTTTTAACATTTTTTTTTTCTCAAAACGATGTGATTGTGAATCAAGACAATTGATCATTATTCCTCGATTTTATTTATCATTTACATAATGTTTATTAGCGAATTTTTCAAGTACAACATTTGTAAAGGATGTCTAAGTTCTTCTCATATTTCTCCTTCACAACCCTTTTCTCCAAAATGCTTATCCAGCTGGTTGCTCAAAAAAACACATCATCAATGAATAATATTATAGATTCTCTTTCGAATAACATGACAAATTCAACTCTTGACAAAATGATTAAGGCTTTCGCGGCCGAGGTTTTCAGTATCACTACTTTTGTTCGGTTTTGAACATCATAGTTTTTTGGAATTTCTTCTTGACGTTTCGCTGGCCCAAGTGGCTAGCTTCTTCAGAGGCTCATACATTTTGAGTTTGAATCCGATGATATATATAAACATGATAGTATCATGCTATCATGAAGATTTTCTCTGAGTACTGACTGAACGATGGTAACCTTGCCAAGATCAAAATAAAAAATCTGTCATCTAACCAATCAGTTTTGTAGAAAACATCACATTCATGGGGTGGTTGTTATATTTGGAAAGAGTGAACAAATATTTAAACGGATAGGTTTCAGTGCTGTAGTTAAATACACTTTGAAATCTGTAGAATTGAAACCAACTATAAAATATATAATGCTGTATGCAGGTCTTGTTTGGGAGACTTTGAATTATTTTCGAGTAATTTTGATAAACCCTAAGAAAAAGTTTTACGTCTTGACAAACAGTGTATAATAGCAAGGGACTTCAACATAAATTTCAATGTTGAATCACAACATTTGAACGATTCGAAGAACGTGTTAGAATCATTTGAGCTCATGGTAACTATAGGTGAGTTCGGATGTTAACTCTATTTACTCTTTTCACTCCTCAACCCTACGGATTTTACATCCGGGGTGAAAAGAGAGCAACTTGTGTCATTCGGTATTTCAGAAGTAGAGTGAAAGGAGCTAGTCCTTCAGTACTCTTTCGGGGTTACGTATGTATGGAGTGGACAGGCACACTTCAACTGTTTTGGTGTGATTTGATGAGTCTCGAGCAAAACTAGCCACAGAAATATATTGGTTTTATTCAATCTTCATCACCATTCAGTTCCTCACAAACAACTCAACCCAAACTTGTTCATTTTTTTTACAAATTCAACAATCACCAATTTACTCCTATTTTCGTTCGTTCAATGTTCCTTCAAAAACTCTTGGAATGATTAACATAGGCACTCCCCTCCAGCTCCACTCCAATATCGGAACTATTTTCCGAACTAAACTTATAGAAAAAAATACCAGAATCACTGCAACATCAGCATCTTACATATTCATATTGAGAATTTCAGAAACTTCTCTTTCAGACCATCTTGGACAAATATTGATTTTCAACAAAATGTACGAGGCCACTTCTATAGCTAAACTCGGAAGATTTTTCGGTTGAAAAAAAATGAAATGTACTTTCACAATGGCCTGCAAATGACTGATTGTTCTTTTTTTGGAGCTACAGAGTGATGTTAGCTATTTGTCCGGGGAATTCATCGCCACAATTACTAACCTCCTTAACATAAACTTCCATTACGGAAGTATAAGGAAAGGTCTGAGCCGCTGATGACTTGGTACAATGACAATTTGAGATCTATGAGAAAAACAATACTCTTCTGTGTCAACCACGGCCAAGAGAAAAATCTCATGAATTATTTTTATCAAAATCAACAATTTTTTTTGAAGATTCTTGGGAACTAATAGATTTTGAAAGGAGCAAATGTCACGGTAATACAGGTAATAGAGAATTTTGCTTTGCAAAATTAGGCAGGAGTTATAAATTTCCTATCTTTTTTATCCAATAATTTTCTTCGTAGCACTTACCGTTCACGACTTATATTATTATTACTTTTTGTTTATTCACTATTTCACCGATATCTCTTCAAATAATTGTTTAAACAATAAATTGTTCAAAATAAAACTTTTAAATCGATTGATTTTCCACAAGTTTTATCCAAAACTTTTCTCTCTAAAGTTAATATTTTTGAAGTTACAACACGTTCAATGTCGTTCTCCAGAGTACAAGGTTATTAAGAACGAAGTATGCATAGCGTAATGATGTAGCGAATCCGATACATAATACAAAAAAATTGATTTTAGAATTTTTTTGATTTAATAAATAAATAATAATTCAAGTTCTTACCTGCAAGAAATAGCGAATACCCATTAAAATTTTTTCTTTGTATTTTCTTTTATACAATTTAATATTACTATAATTAATTTGAAAACTACTGCCATAATTGAACACGCAAATAAAAAAATGGAATATTTATTGAAGAATATATGTGAAATTTATTTTTACAAATGTACACCAAAATGAATCATATGTCTTCTCCGACTCTTTGGCGTTTCGAGGGTGGTGAATTTTAGATGTTGGTTACATTCTCCTCTTCCTCTTCGTTATCTTCGTCAGTGGCATATAAAGATTGTAACGCCTCTATTAATTTGTCGTTAGAATCATCACCAATATCTTCATCGATGTCGCACAATTCTGTGTTGTTGACGATTACTTTCAGCTGATTAGTGTACGTTTTCTCTGTGCAGTTCTCACAGATTACCGCACAGTCCAATCCTGCTTTTTGGCACCCACAGGCTCTGCCACAGCCAGTTCTGCATTTGCATGAAATGCACTCTAGTTGATCTCCCACATACAAGACGATTGAAATTAACGCGTTGTAAATTCGAAAATATTAACTTTAGAGAAAAAAGTTCTGAATAAAAGTTGTAGAAATTTCATCGATTCAGAAGTTTTATTATAAACAATTCATTGTTTGAACATTTATTTAAAGAGATATCGGTAAAAAAGTGAATAAACAAAAAGTAATAATAAAATAAGTCGTGAACGGTAAGTGCTACAAAAAAAATTATTGGATAAAAAAGATAGGAAATTTAATTATCTATAAAAAAGGTTCCAATAGTTGTGGGCCTAAAGTGCACGGTTACGGAGATACTGGCCCAAACGGTTTTTCACAAAATGGCGGCACTTCCGTTCGCCATTTTTGTAAGTATTTTGTGTTTTTAGGTTAAGTACGTCAGACTGCAACTATCCATGCAATAAAATAACTCCTGCCTAATTATGCATTATGGACACGAGTAGCTGGCTCCCTATTACCTGTACTACGGTATCAGAAAAATTAACCAGAGTTTGACACCCACTGCCTTCAACCTTTTTTTTGCAACATCGTTAAAGACATAGATCTCATAAAAAAAAATTCAGCACCTGGTTGTGTTCCAGTTGTTGAAAGTGCAGTATATGATGCACTCTTATCTCTCTAGAATTCATCAGCTACAGATATATATGAACTCAATACTATGTTAATCAAAGAAAACGGCGACGTGATTACCCCTCCTCTAACAATCATCAATAATTATTGTTTCAGTTCTGGTATTTTTCCTGAGTTTTTGAAATTCTAAATTTCTACCTTACCTTCAATTGCTGATTGTTTAGAGAATTTTCGACCCATTTTCATTATACCTTGCCCTACAAAGTAATCTTGAAACACCAGCTATACAAATATTTCGAAAACAATACATTATTTGATAATGCTTAATTTGGGTTATAACGGACGCAGTTGAAGTTCTTGAGGGGGGTAAGCATACAAGGCTTACACTGTGCGACCTAACCAAGGCTTTTGACTGTGTATCCCATTAGATAGACACTGATTACCAAGCTCAATCGCTATGGATGAATAAGAAGTTTTGCGATAAGTGCAAAGCACTTGTTTCGCGAACAAAAATATCACAATGATAAAATATCACGTGGAAAAAGTCAACTATAAAGTCTAAAATCTAAAATATAGGATATGAAATATAAAATATAAAAATGTCTAATGTAAATTTAAAATATAAATTATTATTAATTAACAGTACTATACAATGAGCGATAAAGGTACAATCATGTAGAACAATAATAATACAATTGGTAAGATAGATATAAATAAAAGATAACAAACAAAATTAACAAAATGGAATGAGAGGTATTCCACTGAAACTGATCGATTCATATCTATCTCAGAGAAAACAAGTTGTATCCATTGATGGTGTTATGTCTGATCCGAGTCTTATTGAAAATGGTATCCCTCAAGAGTCTGTTCTGGGACTACTACTGTTTTTCATTCACATTGATGATTTCCATCACTTCTTGCTGCCTGATAAATTTTTCCTATTTGCTGACGGTACTACCATAATAAACTCCGACAAGAATATCAACACTTTCGAACATCTAGCCATGGATAGTGGAATTGAAGCCAAGACAGAATCTTCAACAATCTCTCCACATATGAAAATCACACAGGGATTATCAGTTAGATTATTAGGATTGCATATTGATGACATTATGTCTTGCGTCAGTCACATACATTATATCATTTATGTGAAAAAATTTCAAGTACATTCTTCTGACTGAGACAAAACAAACGAATACTAAGCTTAACAACCCTCAAAATTGATTATTTTCCACTGCTTCTTTGGCATATATTCTACTCGATAATTAAATGGGGGGCATCGTCCCATTCCTCTGAAGCTTTCATTCTACAAAAAAAAAGCATACGGATTTTAACAGGAGCGGATAGATGGGATTCGTGCCGACATATTTTTGGAAAAACTGGAAATTATGACTTTTCCGTCGGTTAGAATGTATAATTCCGTATTAGAAATACATAACAAACAAGATTCATTAACCGAAAATTCAGACAACTATGATTCCCCAACAAGATCTGAAAATCTTCTTTGATGACAACGATATAGGTTGAATAAATCTAGGAAAAATTTACTTGGAACTCTATAATAAACTTCCGAAGTACTTCAAAGATCTCAGAATCTTTTCAATAGCAGAATGAATCATTTTTTCCAAACTCACTGTTTTTAATCCACTTCAGAGTTTCGTAGTTTAAATTTCCCGTAACCCTGAATTTGTTGAATGAAGCAGGCTGATCTTACTCCTACGACTACCATTTCATGTGATTCCCGCTAACACATCTTAGATTGATGGGTGTAAATGTGTATGATTGTATTTTATTTTATATATGTCAAGTAAGTTTCTAGATGTGTGTAGGTGTCTCTTGTTCGAAAGCAATTTCACCTTTTCAATTCATAAACACGTATGAATGTATTGAATTGTGTAAATGCCGATGTATTGCATTAGACACCAATAAATTATTTATTCATTTATTTATTTATTCATCTACGGAAAATCCATTTTCACATACGGTAGTACTCAATAACTTAGTTTTGTTGAATATGATACTAGTGCTAAATGAATGTACATATTACAGTCTACTTGACATTCATAACAAACTTACACTACAGGCAAATCAGAATTATCTAGATCTAATCATTTGATTGATATTTATTATAGAGTTAAATAAATCGATATGGGATTGATATACATTAGCTGCTTTGAGTAATCTTATTATCGGTACATTTAGACCATGGTTTGAGGGTGGAAGTTGATTTGAAGATTTCTAAGTTCTTTTATCATTTACGTTAAGATTATATTCTGTAGTGAGCTTTGGCAATTTAGGTAAACATTCATAAGCTTATGTAGGAAACTGAGATCGAGTTCTACTCTTCGGTGTTCGAGGGTCTTCAGATTCAAATCCAGTGGAATATTAGCATATTAATAGGTACCTCTTGTAAGACCTATCTTGAATGTACAATGACGAAGAAAACTGTGTTGCAACTTCTCATTCGTATCTTTATCAATATTATACATTGGATTCCACACAATACTCGAGTAAAGATCTAACCAAGGAACAGTACAATATTTTGTATGAATTCATGAGGTCAGGGAATGATCTGGTTACAAATCCCAACATTTTTTTAGGCTTTAGAGACAGAATTCGTAAAGTGGGTCTTGCAAGTCAGTTTTGTATAAAAAAAATAAGGTCTTTAACAGCCCAAATAGCACACGACATCCTGAAGACGAACCATTCATGTCCCAGTTACGTCGATACGTCCCGGGACGTATGGGAGACATTCGAAGAACGTACATTTCCGGATGTTTCATGTATGTACTATATAGACGTCCCATGTCCCATATTTGGTCCCGTTTCAATCGGAATGTAATAAAAACGTACATGCTTGGAAGTACTATGTACGTACTGTAGTAAGTGTCCTGGGTACGTTCATAATAACTCCTTTTCAGGTACGTACATTTCGGAACGAGTTAGGGACATACCAATGACGTGCTTTTTTGATAATTCCTTGTACGTACTGTTTATAAGTATCATTGACGTACATGTTTGGAAGGACTATGCACGTACTGTTTGGACCTTCCAGGTGCGTACATATTGGGTCCCTTTCAAAATCGTATCTTTTGAAACTTTTGAGGATCATAGTGATGACGTACATTTTTGGGAATCGTATGTATTTGGACGTCTCCTTGACATACGCCAAGAAACCTACTTTGTACATTCAGCTAGATCCCCTCAAGTCTAGTGTGGGCCGAAAAAGTACGAACTAGAAACGTCCCACATACGTACATTACTGTAAAATTGTGATAATAATGGACTGTATATGGTAAACCTTTGAAATAATTGCTTGAAAATCTTGTACTTTAGTTTTTTCTTTAATGAATCAACTTACAAAATTGACTGATATCGATGACAGTAATAATGGTCAAAAACTCATTTTTCAACAAACTTTTGTTTTCTTCCACTCAGCTCCATCGATTATAATAGAAGTATGAAAAACAGTTCAAAACGAAAAGTATAGCTAACAATTACCGTCCTGTCAGGTAGGCCCAACGCGCTATCCCAAGTAGCACATCATATGGTGACTTCAAGTTAGTTACCTATGTTCGAGACAACATTAAATTTTTTTTAGGAAGTTCAGTAACAATGAAAGTATATTTGAAAATACACTGAAGGATCACTGTCTTGTATGCGATGGCGATGTGGAATATCACACTTGCTGTGCAAAAAGTTCTGGCCGTATTTTCTGGAATTGAAATTCACCACGTCGATATTTCAATTTTTCCAAATTTTTTCAGGAATAATTCATCATGAATATTGCATTACCAATATTGGTATATGTTCGAATATTTTAAAGTCATCACTCTCAGAATCCCGATACCCCTTTCAGTTGTGATTCGAAAATGACGAGTTGAATATTTTCATTTTACTTTGAAAACGATATTCAAGCATTATCAGATTTTGCATATCTATATTGCAGTATTATGCCAATATGCCATCTAATGTGATAATTCAATATTTTATTCTACGCTCCCAATGTCGAATGCACATATATACCACACAACTCTTCTTTGGAAACAAGTCTCTCCGTACCGTAGAGCGTTGTAAAAGTGAAGGTCCGGGTTCAAGTCCCGCAGCAGCCAGAGTTTTTTCCAGGTTAGTATTCGGTAAGTACATGTGCATCAGTGAAATTTTCAAGTTGACTAATTGGTAAAGAAGAAATGAATAATTCCAAATATGAGAACTGAGAATTGAGAAGTGACATCAATTGAATTTATTTTTTTCGTCGATATATCATTGACAAGAAGGTACGTTTTCGGAATGTCCCAAACAGTTCCCCTTTCTGTACATTACAGGTCCTGTGTGGACTAGAAAAGTACGTACCTGGGATTATCGACTATGCGGAAACGGTAAGTTCCAGGGAGGTCTTATGTACGTCTGTCGGAGACTAAAGTACGTCCCAAATACGTACAATACATCCTCACTGTACATATGCAGTACGTCCACTGGACGTACTTGTGCTATCTGGGAGTATCGATTATCTGTAAGTTAACATTCTTTGTTTTGTAGTTTATGGATATGGGATCAACAACTTTTGTGAAGCTGATCTGGAAACATTTCTTGAGATATAGTTTCAGGAAATTTATATCGCACCATCTAGATAAATTGTTCAAATCTGCTTGTAAAAGCGCAGTATCTTCACATTTACAGCAAACATTAGGAATTATCTACTGAACTGATAAGAAATTTCATTTGTACTGAGGGTAGAACGATTCAGAAAAATGCGTTAAAATCAGGGTATTGGACCATTTTCATTATGAAACTCGACTGAAAATGTAATGTCAGGAATTAATTTTTTTTTCAGTATGGGATTTTAGGGATACCCTCAAAGTTAATTATGCACTAGAAATGTGCTCAGAGCCGTTTCAGAATGGAAAAGCGTAGAAATTTGGAATCAGGCTTTGTGGTAGGTATGAAGAGATGAATGTCAAATATCATCTACATTTATTGACTTATACTTACGTAAAACTGTTAGGTTTTTGATGTATAAAAATATTATTCATATTTCATTGCGAGTGGGAAATACAACAAGAATTCAATTGTCCTTCTGTGAAATTTCATTTTTTCCCTTATTTTTATACATAATTTTTTTTATAAATGAATACGTTCTGATTTCACGGTCAGTTTGGTACACATCCAACCCTCCTCGACAACCCTGTTCAAAATAGAACAAATCCCAGCCACAGTCATCCTGGGTGCGCGCTATTTCCAGTAATGACGCCTCCGTTTACACAGTGTATATTTGTATATATATATAGAATGTGGAATGACCAGCAGACCGGACATTCGCCCAACTGACGCTATATATCAGGGGGATTTAGTTGCGGACACAGGCGGCCCTTTCCTGTCTCTCATGGGCCTTCACTTTGCTTAATGTTTGATAGGGAAATCGCCTTATCTCCAACGCTATTCTTCTCCGCTGCGATTCACACTCGTAATCCGCGAGAGCTGGTGATAGAGTCAAATTACGGATTTAATGCTGGAGGTGAGGTTGCAAGGGTGGGGTGGTTCAGGTAGGAAGTGGCGAAAATTGGATTTAGCGAGGGGATTGCAACTCCTCAGGTTTTTGTTGGTCATTACAGATTTTATTTCTGAGATAAGGATTCCTTGCTGCTACTTTTACGCATATATTTATAACGCAGCTTCGCTTTTTGTGGTGTTACTCCAAATGAGACACTTCCCAAGTTTCACCTTTCCCAAGTACATCTGACTGTGGATACAGATATTTTTTATTCTCGTGTTGGATTTAATAACTTGTATTCTCGTATTAATATTTGCCAATAACATATAGGAATAATTTAATTAAGATTTTGACCACAATATATAGCAATAATAGCACGTATTTCAAATGAGACTTGGATACATCTATACAATTTACTGCCTATTCAGTTGTTCTGCTGTGCCTCACAATTTCTAGTGCACAACAAGTGAATCACTATTCAAAATGGAAACACGGGAATAGATATCTTACTGATCCTGAAATAATGATTCCGTTTTAACTCCAATGGGAGAATTCTGTTAGAAATCAGTCAAAATTGTGAAAAACCTCAATTCCTCAAATAAAAAACGCATCACTGTTTCAAACCTGAAGATCTCGCGAAAATAGTCACCAGTTAGACCGATGTAGGATAACATTACTCAGAAGATGTCGATGATTACTAGCAGTTGAAATGATTTTTTTATTACTTCGTTTCATCATCAATATATTTCTATTGTATTTCATTTTTTCCTAGATCAAATTGTTATTATTGGATTTCTCCTGAATTATTCATCCCAGTATCATTTCGTTTGTTTATTTTTCAGTAGTGTTTCGAATGATTTTCATTTTCAAATACCGTTGGTCATTTCTTTATCTCCTTCATTTTGTTTTGGGCTCAATTCAATTTTTGAAGCTTTCAATAGTTTCAACCACTGTTATAGGGACAGGGACTATCGTTGACCACACTCAAAATATACAATATTTCACTCCAATTTGAGTCTGCGTGCAATCAATTTGATAGAGGACTCAAATCAAATAGAAAGTCATGTAGCTGTTCAAGAATGACTCAGTGTACCTACCCATTCTCTTTTTGTAAAATCATTCAATTGAGAAAAAATATGTTCCACGTCTTTTCTATACCTTCCTCAGTGTGTGATGCCCGATAATAAAATTGCGATTGAGGCGATTCCCAATATGTCACGTGCATGTATCAAATCATCAGTTTTCTGGCAGACATGCTCAAGAAGATCCCAGTGTAAAATGATGCTCTTTACTACAAATGGAATTTTTCCAAAGGAAGAAATGGTAAAATGAAACGGGGATATAGAAGAAGGAAAAAATGTTGACGAATTGTTTTATTGACGCGGCGTTGGTGAATGTTTGCAATAAAATATGTATCACTAACAATCTGTTAATGGTACTAACCAATCCTGAGAAACGTCCGTTCCAGATACACTCTTCAGACTACTTGCTTCATGATGATGTGGATGAGTACCTATATAAATATGTATATAAAAAAAATATTTACTCACATTCAACAGGTGAAAATAAATTGTAAGGTCGAAATAAACGAATTTCTCTCCCATTTTCCCTTATCACCAACAGATATATCCCGATATTTTTAGTTCAGGAGTGATTTGAAACGTCGTTAACCTCGTGACGTAGTGATTGACCTCTCAAGATTACCACTTCAGGAAAAATATCATTGACACGCAGCAGGATACAAAACTTCTTACTCGTTCGAAACAAAAACCCTAGTCGATCCTGAACAGGTAATAAATACAGGAAAATTATTTTTATTTATCCTTTTCCTCCCGAAGATCATCACTATCATTCGGTATAAAATGTTGACACAAATAGTGACTTCGTTTATCAGTTGATTGACCCAGTTTATTCCAAAGTTTTATCCTTTGCCAAATTGAATAATAATCTTATAGGAACGAAAATCGATCTGACAATTACCTTCAAACACTATTCGGATTCCTCATACCATGAACCGAAAAGAAAATTTCACAGCCCCAGAATAATGCAGCAAATTACTTGTCACAGAACACACAAAGACCCTAGCCATTAGGTCCAGATTATGCCTAAACGACTGTTGTCATGGCCCTCCATTCAAATTGACCATGATTTATACTGCCTTCTTGGCTAAAATGTAGGTGTAATTAATTTCAATCAACGCTGTTAGGACCATAATTAATCAAGAGGTGTCTCTCTGATGACCAGTGGCTCACTGAAGATTTCGTTAGTACTCACTCGTAAGCATTATTGAAAACATTAAATGTTTTTATTGTGTTGTGTTATGCTTAATTTTTTTTCAGTTCTTTGAATCTATGAACTTCCGAACACAACATGAGAGAATCGAATTCACGAGGTATGTTGTAATCAACTGAAAACTACAAAATGGCTAACGATATTCAGGTGACTTTTTCGATATGCCCACTGATGTGCTCAAGAGATATTTTTTGGTCATTAACCTATCAACATCTGAAAAATTGAAGAAATAATATTGGAATCTATACAAATGTAGAAGGTAGATTTATGATCTACCCTACAAAAATTGCTGCGTTGATTAAAGTTTCTTCACCAGTGTGACCCACTTGAGACCGGAACACTCTGATGAAATCTAAATATTTCAACCGATTGAATTTTTTTGTTTAACAGGAAGAGTGTCGAAAGTATCCGTTTACACCGTTTGCTTGAAAGTCGTTGACAATGTTCCTTGCTGAATGGTAATGGTTCGGACTTCCATTGTCTATATTTTTAAATCTACTGAAACCTGTTGCTAAGAGCGGAAGGATTAAAATGCAAATCAAGTGGGAAAAAAATTAAATCAAAATCAAATTATTGGTCAAAAATGAAATTAGAGATTGATTGATCAAAGGAAATACTGTTGTTACAAAAAACCGAGATTTCGAATATGAAATATGAGTCAAAAAAGAATTTTTGAATAATGACATAAAATGAAATAATATTGTGACAGGAAAATTGAGGTATCGAATATGAAATACTAGTAAAAAAATGTAAATAAAGAAATTGAATGAAATATTATGATTGCTGGTTTCGTCGTGAGTACGCTCAACTTGAAACTTGATTTCAACATTTTTTCATAATATTTCATTCAATTTCTTTATTTACATTTTTTGACAATTTTATTTCATTATTTAAAAATTCTTTTTTGACTTATATTTCATATTAGCAATCTCGGTTTTTTGTAACAACAGTATTTTCTTTGATCAATCAATCCCTAATTTCATTATTGACCAAAAATTTGATTTTGATTTGATTTTTTTCTCACTTGATTTGCATTTTAATCCTTCCGCTCTCAGCAACAGGTTTCGGTAGAGTTGAAAATATAGACAATGGAAGTCCGAACCATTACCATTCTCCGTTTACACTAAATTTACAAATTATGATTTCAAATTTCAGGGCACACTATGATTTTTTATGTTCTGAATTTCATAAGCGATTTTTTTCGTAAAATTTCGACCACCATCGAATTCATCATCCTTCATTAAGGTGAAATTCCTTTGAAAATATCCATTGGCAACAAAGTTAAGTTTTGTAGTGTTGCCGATTCTCAGAATTTGTCTGAAATAATCATATATAATGGTATGTTATCGAAATTAATATTGTTATAACTTTGTTGAAAATGAATATTTCCAAATGAAATTCTAGAATTCACCTAAATGAAGGATGCTGAATCTAAAAGTGGTGTCAAAATTTCACGAAAAAAATCGCTAAAGAAATTCAGCAATTCAGAATATAAAAAAAATCTTTCTGGCACTCTTCCTGCTGAAAAAAGGAAACATTCAATCGGTCGAAAAGTGTAGATTTTATAAGATTCTCCAGTCTCAATTGGGTCACACTGTATATAAAACACGTCATAATTCTTTTTCGTCAAAAAAGAGTATGCCCAGAAGGCAGATCCTTGTGCGGGTAAGGGTCGAGTAACGATATTGGGTGCTGGAGACGCTCTTGGGTAACTTACGGATTTAACGATAGCGCATCTGCTATTCCACATGTAGGAGAACTCAGAAAAACCCACTTGTATTCAGAATATTTTTAATTCTGAAATTAATAGAGAAAGATATTGAATGGTCATGGTCAATTAAAATCGATATTGAAAAACATTATCATGTATTCTCCATATACAGGAAATTGAATTTTTGCATGCACATCGATAGTCATTATATACGAATTAAACTATTTTTGTATGACCATTATTTGGAAAATTTTCACCTTAGTTCATTTCCATATCAAAACGAAGCAATATCTTCTGTATAGAAATGAACCTTATTTCAACGTAAGTAGCAAACTTTATTTATAGTGGATTAGTATTTCACCGAAGTAGGTAAACGCAACTAATTTGAAGCGTATGATATAGAATTATCCTGGAAATTGAATTGAATTTGTCCAAATATGATCCAACACTAAAGGTTGTATAAAAAACTATTTTGGAAATCTATTAATTTTTCCTGTGGAAAATTGTTGAGGACACTGTTATCAATCAAGAATAAAGAAGATCAGACACGTTTTGATATATTGCACAGAAGAAATCGTCTGGAGAACCATATATTTATTAAAGAACATTCAATTTCAGCATTATCAACTCAGCTTTTCCACATCATTATCAGTTCAATAGATGAAATCGATGATATTACTTGCACTAAACACGTGTTTCGCTGGCAAAGGTTAGCATCTTGGGAAGAAGAGACCGGTTTAAGTATTTGACATTTGAAGAGAAGAGACCTGTTGAAATATTTGACAATTTTGATTTTTTTATGAAAAAATCGATTAGTTGACGTCACTCACATCAAGTTTTTTTTCGAAGCGAAAGAAGAAGCTTGTGATGTCTCGTTTGATAGCTCTTCTAACAATATATTTTTTCTGGGTCAGATACGTATTTGAGACAGTTGGTATTTTTTTCTCTCATTTATTGTATTGCCCTCTCCTTTTTCTCCTAAAATATGAAGAAAACTGAAATGTATTCAATGCTAATGTATTGATGTATGTTCGGCCTAACTGTTTTTACAATCGAAGTTTGTTTACACTAACACAAAAATAGCTCAAACGGAATCAATAAAATTCAACTCCTTGTTCAGTGCACATAATTCTATTCACACCAAAAAATATCACAGTTTCCTGTAAGCTTCTCTCTGCTTAAAGGGGGCTATTGTATAGCGAAACACTTGTCGCGGTTTTGAATCCATTGAGTGAGAATAAAGAACTGTGATATTTTTTGTAAAATATGGATTCTTCATCGAGTATCGGTTATTTCAATTCGACTTTCCATAACGGTTCGTTGCGAGTAACACGGATTTAATTACTGGCAAACACCAATTCAAGCTCCACCAAAAGAGTCCGGCTTTCAACTGTTTGACAAGTGATCTTTCAGGTCTGATGGGCACCGGCAAAGCTGTCCGAATGCATGTTCTTTACCCTATTTCAAGAGTAAGGTAGAGTGAATTAAACTGAAATATTGCCGAATCAACACTACGTTATTCGTGAAACAGACTATATGCTGTTCAATCATCCTCCAAACAGATTCAGTGTTCGTTTGGCAAGGGCCAGAGCGATGTTAATGACATCTTCATGCAGCGCCCTCCTTTCAAATCTATTACCCAGCTGCAGTGTGGCTTGAGATCCAGACCAAAGAAAATTTGTCATGTATTTCTTGAAAAGAGTTTTATTTAAAATCTAGTACCAACTTGGACGATGCCAAGTTTTTCCAGAGCTGGTTATCTGGGAACATTTTTACTGTTGCATGTTTGTATGATGTCGATTTCCTGCAATTCCCCTACATATAAATCAATAGCAAAAATTTCTACCTGAAATAAGATCGCATAGGAATCTTGGCAGGTCGATATCTCAGTCTTTCAACTGCAACTGTACACTCTCCTGATGATCTTCTTCATAGATCTGTGAACCTACAGCTATCTGCTCACATCGCTTCCCTGTTCTGAGGGATTAGGTCCTTTCTACTCGTAATTCCTTTCTGTTTCTATTTTTAACCTGCATTATGCAGTCATAACTCCATCTTTTATTAAAAATGTCATAAAGATACTCTCATCTGAGCATATGATACCTATCAAGCTGCAGCTATTCAAAAACTGGAGCGGACTCGAAAAACTGCTCCTTCCTGCATGACGGAGATATGACAACAAGATCTATGGAGGTTATGCTCAATTTTATTCCTCTTGACATACTCGTCAATGACTATACCAATTTCTTATATTTTCCCTTTCCAAACACTCTTATGAGCGCGCCCAAAAAGAACAAGGGTCAACTGAAATTATTGTTGTTCAGTTTCATTCAGTACGATAGCCCGCTATAAGAGGTTGATGGGTAACGTAAAAGCTCTCAAAATATACAGTTGAATCGATTTGCTTGTAGGAGGAAGTTCTTGCTCCGAAACTGCAGTTCAATAGTGGTGTGTGTGATAGCTGAGTTGATCGAAACTTGTGCAAATATTTTTTTTCCAAACTTGAACCAGATATTTTTCTGCTTTCTCAATGGAATTCTTGATGTCAAACTCTTCAGCACCTAAAATATGCACAACTAGTCGAATAATTCTTCCAAAAGTTGTATTTTTCCACATTATTGATTCAAAATATACCACGTCCGAATTTCACAAAAAAAATCAGGTTTCGCTTCCAAAGCACTGAACAGTGTTCCCATTTCACTTGTGTAGTATGTTACAGTCAAATGGTGTAAAGTTGGAAGTAGTGAACAAAGTTGAATGCCACACTTTTTCGCCAGTGTATGAACTGGTATGAACCTTTTCTTAGCAACAGCACCGGCTCGTACACGTGATTCCTGATATTTAATATTATTATCATTTTAATAATGAACTTCCCAATAAATATTGAAAAAATAGCCTTCAAACCTTTCTCTCATATAGCCAAATAATGTAATAAGAATATTATCAAATCGGTGTCTGATGATAAAACCAATGGTTCTTGCAAAGTCTGAAGTACATGGTTCATAATATGTATGTACCATACTGGTTTATTCTGGTGAATTTTGATTCACTTTCAATTTCGAATATTGGTTATTGAAAATACTTGACAACTGTTATAGAAGAATATTATGATGCTTCATCGACATTTCTGAAATATGTTATAGGTACTGATTTCTCGATATGATATAATACCCAAAAAACATTCATATTCGCGATTACATTCGTCTGACAACAAATCTCATTCGTTGCAATGAAAATTATTCCTACACTTCTATGCCAATTTTTCATTAAATGAGAAACTTCAGTTGAAAACTGAATCGGCCAGTTGAGCAATCGAAAAATGAATGTTATTCAATTTGCGACAAACTAAGTTGACATCAGTGAAAAACAGTGAGATTTTGTTACATATTTTTGCACTTTTTCCCATAGTTATTGTTCGGAAATTATGTTGATACATTAATAATAATAGTTAAGATGTTAAAAATAGTCATTTTTTCGATAAGCTGGATATGCGAGCACTCGCGGAAGGAATATATAGTGCTCATACGCTTACTCGGACGAATTGTTCATTAGATATCCTGTATATTTAAATGTGAAAAGGGTTACTGTTTTTTTTTTTTGTTTTGGCCTATCTTGATGGTAAGTGGTAGAAAAAAGGAAAAAATGGCTATTTTTGCAATAAAACTAATAACTAATTAACTAACAGATTTCTGGCCTGTTAACCTGAAAATCCGTGATCAGCGACCCAAAAAACATATGATAACACCAAGTTATCGAGGGTGACTCGAAAAGTATACGAAACCCCCTTCCCCTGGCGGTTGGCCTAATTGTGACCTAAAGATGATGTCTAGACAATGCTGAAATTACTATAGATTGATAAGCTCATACCGTATCTTCATTCCATTTTTGTACGCCTTTTCAAATCTCGCCGTTTCCCTTGAAGATAACAATCTAAATCCTCGTCCACTTTCACACCAATTTGGGGCGTATTCATTGTATTGAAAGCCCCTAACCCTTGCTCTAGTATATGACATGTAATTTAACTACTTCACGCCAACCCTTCTGCTCGAAATTATTTGTTTGTTTCAAATCTCAATGAGATCTCTGTTACATCTCCTTTCATATGAAAGGATATATATGCTTGATCTGACAAAAATTGGAGAGTCGTGAGTACTGAGAGCTGTCGAATATAGGTAATTCAAAAAAATTCAATATTTTTGTTTCTGTCTCTCAGGTAGTACCAAACGATCCCATTTCTGCTGTGTGCATAGAGATGATGAAAAAAAGTATGGCAAATGAGAATTTAACAAAGAAGCGCAAGTTGTACCAAAAAAATCATTCATGAGATGAATAGTGGTCAATAACAGTGTGACGTGAAATATATAATTTTTTACAATGCGTCATACATTGTAAAAAATACAAGTTTATTATTTTTTTCACGATTTATTAGTAATATATGTCATTTCGTATGATTCTGTGAATGAAGTCGACCAACTCACTTGAATGAAATTATTTTTGATACACTTGTCTTACGTATATAACAATACTCTTCTTGGCTATAATGTTCTGGGAACATGGTGAGAAACGAAGACGGAAAGAATTTTGCTTTTTCTATATGAGACATAGGTTTTTTCATTTCATATCAAGTGAATGAGTATTGATTTGGCGAGCCTAGCATCGAACAACTCGGAAAATCAATATTTGGATTGAATAAGGTCTGTTCATCGAATACGCCAGCCGATCCTGTACCACTATATATTTTGGGTTTCCACACAGAAGGCTCATTTTTAAATCAGGTGAACCCTCCCATAAAAAAAATTATATTACCCATTAGGGCGTAATATTGTTTGCATTGGAATAAAGTTTCTTCTTTGATAATTTCATTTCATCTTTCAATCAACAAAAGGGGAGGCATATTTGGTTCTGTTCGCGTTCTCAACGAAGGACGATTTCAGACTAGTCTAAAGTAGTCGCCCATCTACCTTCAGACACCTATTGCATTAAATCTTTCGAAATCGATACATTAACTGACATCTAGCGGAGAATAGTAAAAGTATTATGAAGTTGCAATATTGCAGATTATTATTGATCGCCATAGAAAAACAGAGATGACACTTCACATCTACCTTCTAAGTTATAGTTTTTTTCGGAGTGGTTGTTTTCAATCAATCAAACGTGTGTTATTGAATATCAGTATGAATTATTTGAATATTCTTCTATCTTGTAGGAAGTCCCTGTACCTACTTCGGTCAAAATCTTTGCAATAAATTCAACATTTCAGAAATATTTGCAAATATTTTTCGACAGATCGACTGAATCGTAGTGGTCGAGTTTAAATACCTAGCAGGTGAAGCGAATGATACGAATATACCCAAACCATTCAGGTGGAATTATATTATCGAATTGGTGAATAAGAAGCAGGCACTAGGTACTGACAAACCTATTGATATGGATTCATATGAAGAAAATAGTTTCAATGCTAGTTTTAATGTTCAGAAAAAAACAAGTGAAAGTCAGGTATATCTCGAAAAAATTAAAAGTGATTCCCTCATTACATGTATAGTTTCGAACAAAAAAACTGAAGTTGAAGATGATAACACTTATTGACAGTTCTCATTTTTGTCTCTTTCGTCTCCAAATCAGTGATATACGTGTTTCAAAATGCTTTAATTATTATCATATGAAGATAAATATTGGACTGGAGACGGTTTCGAATACCATAGAAATATAAAAACATTTCTCAAATATATTTCCTATATCAGTACAGATTTTCTATTAGCAATCCAATGGTGGTTCCCCTGTTTGTTTTTTTTCCATAGTCTTCTGAGTTTTTAAATGTTATCAAGATCCTGGCTTTCATTTCATAATCATATGATATCATTACCTACTGTAAAATCTTTGTAGTCGGGTGGAACACTTTATGAAGATTACCTGGTGTTCTTCGGAGGCATAGTTCTTGAGTCACGCAGATTTATTTTCATTGGAATTGACTGATGTAGAGCGACAAATGTCTTGAACTGAGACACAACACAAAGTCTTGTACGGATCTATTTCAAGAATAGAGCCCCAGAAAAATGTCTGCATGGCCCATTTTTTACAGCTTTGTACTTCTCTTTTGATAGGTACAACTTCTTTTTTTCTGATGTTCTCTCATCAAAAACATGCTGTAAATTTTTTCATCTACGCTCCATATTCTATATGTTAACCTCTGCTCTAGCTACATCATTGCCTTATCGATTCGGAGTGTGCCTACAACAGAAAATGGCCATTTGGAATGATCTCATATCACTATATTAATATGGGTTTATACCTACACTTTCTGATTTATCGTCATAGTTCAAGCTACCTCATACCTGTTGATAATTTTGGGCGCTTGCTATGGTTCAAGGTTCATATAATAAGGTATATTTCACTACTGTGGCATTTTGTGACAGAAAAACCATATAATAGTCTATTGTTTACTAGGTATTATTCCGCAAAACGTTTAAAATTCGACAGATATTAATTGATTTTAAAAAAATCGCGAATGATTTTATTCACAAATGGTGCTTTGAAATTCATAATGAAATGACTTGGTTTACTATGGAAACTTTTTTCAATTATTTATGTAGAACACTAACAACTGTAAGAAAATATAATTTCCTCAAAATAGGAAAATTTTGATTTCTAGAAATATGGTCTCTAATCTCAAAATTTCCTAGCAATTTGCTGAAAATTAATTTCAACGTTCCAGACAAAATTCCCTAAAGAAAAAGTCAAGATTTCCCTATTTCCTTACACTTGTTACATAAATGATTGAAATCACTATCTTTTTAATTTTGAAGAATTAGTGCTGATCCATCTCGGGGATATAGTTGATCTATACTTCTTGATAATATTGCCCGTAAGATATTTTTATGAGATGGAATGGTTTAGAATGGTTCTTGAAAATGGAATGCTGAGGTACTGACGTTTCAGAAGTAATGATAGTTTGCCTGTGCTACAGCTGACGCCCAAACATGATGGTATATTGTAAGAATGTAGGCTTTCACGGCCGGTGTTAATACATCTCTGGTTTTTCGGGCTGAGTCGGAGTAAACTCACATAGAGGAGTCCAACTAAGACCACGCCGCTGAAGATGGCTGCCGCAGATGTAGCCGAAAGCTCCGGAAGTAAAAATTCCACTACACGGCTCTCAAGCCCGTAAAACCAGAGATGTATGATGGTATATTGTGGAGGTTCGCCAACTTCATTAGAGAAGAAATGTGTTTTGTTTGATTTTGGTGATACATATCATGCATTCTCCAAGCAATTAGTTTTTGTTTCTCTCATCCTCTACACAGTTCTACTTCAACATTAACATAGATATCTCTCCTGCTCGTATTCTTTTGAAAAAGAAGGAACAATGAGCTATCAGATCATAAGAAATGACAAACTTCTTTTCAATGTGAGGTTCCTAGAGGTGAGGTGACCACGTTCATTATCGAAATAATTCTTTGATCGTTCCATGCAGTTTTAGATCAAGTTCGATTGTTCGAATGTGTTTAACAATGTTCCCGTTTGGGTGGTAGTAATAGAAATTCCATTGTCAGAATCTTTTGATGTTGTCAATTCTTTTATTTGTTCCATATTTATTGCTTCAGATGACATTAATGATAGACCTAGTGATGGATAGGAGATTTACTTAATTTTCTGAAGAAGAAACAACGTGTAGCCCATATTATTAAGTAGAATGAAAATATAAAAATTCAAGATAAATGACATCACATACTTTAAAGTCGTAACAAATGAAAAGTACATCAAATATGATTGATCAGCAGACAGGAGTGATGATTTTACATGAATAGAAACACACATTACCAAAAAATGATCTGAATAAATATTAAAATCAAATTGAATAAGTCAGCTGTACAATATAATGGTTCATAATGGTAATGATTTCACTGATTATCTGAAGATTTTTTCGTTATTGATTTTTTCAAGTGGTAAAGGGTTATAGTATATTAGACACGGATAAGGAAAGTGAATGATTCTTCTGAAAAAAATATCTGTCCATTTGATATTGAGAATATGCGTAAAAAATGTAATTTCGTTCCAAGGTAAGCTCGTTTTATAAAACTGCGCAAGGGTTTACACCTTAGCAAGAATATAAACACGTCTATGATTTCCAGTGGGTAGAATGAAGTTTCAAATAAAAGAAGGGGAAGTCGAGAAAGTGCCAAGAGGTCGCTGAAGTGTTTTGCCCTCTTCGTCTTCTTCTGACTATACACTTGGGCACTTTCCAACTTGAAAATATTTTGAAAATAAGCACATTTTCGAATGGATGTGGGAAAAAATATTTTACAGACATTTGAGTATATCAATGAGTTCTTATAAGATTCAAAGTTGGAATCTGTAACTTGATATTTGCGGCTTGTCGAGTACCGTAACTTGATTCACCAGTTTCAAAATGATCAATATGCTTTCTTATCAAGCGGTAGTTTCTAATTTGAATAGAGCAACTGTCAGTATCCTATAAATGAATAATGTTCGGCATGAATCTCGATTTTGTGCATGTATCATTTGGCACATTTCTGCAGAATTACAACGGCTTCTATGTGGTCGTTACTACCACGATGCCATAGGTATCTCAGGTGAGATTCAATTAGGTAGTGTACAATTTTTGCTTTAGATAGTCCAAGTTCGTGGGATATAACTCGAACTGCATAACAGCAGGATCCTTGTTTACTTTTGAGGGTGACCATTGGCTTATCCATTCGATGATTGATTCCCAGAATTCAGTAATGTACTTGTTTTCCATAAGTCATTTTTTGTTGCATTTTTTGAAATGAACCTTGTCATCATGGTTATTCTGAGATCGTGCACTAGTTATTATATTTTTTTTACTCAATACCTCTATGGTACTGCTTCAACGACTTTTCCAGGGCATCAACTGGAAAATCCTGTTTTTTAATTAGGCAATCCAGAAGCATGTCAAATCAAAACCAATATGGCGGCTGTTGGCACACTTCGGAATCTCTCATTAGCGATAATGTTGATGAAATTCTTTCGTTATTTCCTGTGCATATATTTGAATGTTTCAATTTATTGTGAATTAGTATTTGTGCTTCAGCTGAAGAAAAATGCCTCTCACGTGCCTTGTTGTTTGCTGTGGATCTCGTCATGACGGGGGGGGAAGTCTGATTTTGCTCTGTTTCTGCTGCTGTAAAACACAGGTTTCAATCGACAAGGACTTATCCTAGTTCATTCTATGATTATCCATCAGATGACATTGAAATGGTCCCTTATAATCATTACCTGACTGCCCAGTATTCTAATTATTCCGCAGTGTGGGATTTCACATCTGGTTTTTGATCCAGTGTTTCAGAAAACACAAGAAGAATCGACTGCAACTTGTAGTTTATCAACAGTTTGGTTGTTCATGAAAGCAGTGAGAACTTCACCTCATTCAAAATATTCATAAGACTCCAAATTGTTATAAGCCTTCATCTGCACCTGTTAATAAAAACTGCGAATTCAAACCAAATACGAGAGAATATTCATATCCGTAACAGAGGATGGACATGCGATTTGTATAATTCAGCACAGAAATGATAAATGCGTGAGGATCTGTATTATTGATTAATTTCAATTTCATTCTACAGAGTACCTGTAACAACGTTTCTGTTTTTCCACTTTAAGTAATGCCTTTAAATGATCACTCTATATCTGAATATTTGTCTTCAACCTAGGTCACTGAAACTCCGAAAATAGAAATATTCACTGCCTAGGACCAGCAACACAAGGATACTCGTATGGCAAATGTTAGTTCAGGTACCAACAACCGCCATTTTTGTCACGTGAAATGGATTGCCTAATAGTTCTTGAAATAATAATTTTGTACTTATAACAACTCATCCAGGGTAGTATATTTCATGTGGAGTATTCGCAAGAAAATTCGACTGTCTGAAAAAAATATTGAATTTTTATCCATCAGAGTTATCGTACAGCAGCTCTCATTTCGAAACAAAAAACATAATTTTTGAAAAGTGACCATCAAACAGGATCGAGAAGAGGGATTAGAGGATGTCCTATAGACATGAACTAGATTCAGAGTGCAGTATCAAATAGGAATTCCAGAAGTATTATATTATGATATTGTGAATCTCAAAAGTTTGTTCCCATGAAATATTTGTTTAAGAGGTTACCTGGAACTCTCCCAGAATGCTTAATCATTCCAGCAACTGATATCCCATTCACCAACCAAGCTAAAATTGTCAGGAGAAGAATTGATAGTCAGTATCAATCAAAATAGCAAATCTTCTCCTGAAGATTTCAAGTTGGTTAGTGAACCGCACCTCTACTGCAAATGATTCCAGACTGGTGTTCCTGTAATTAAACCCTCTTAAGGAGTGGTTCAACTTTTACAACGAAAGTTTCAATAATATCAATTATCGTTGAATGCTAACTTGACATAGAAAAATATTTTAGGTTCTTGTTCAACATTGTCTTTTTATTGCTCATATAGTTACCAACTGAATAATCATGTACTTTTTCTACACCTGTGGTATAATGATACACTTATATTCCCAAGCCGTTTCATAATGAGATCCATTTTGGTACAAATTTTTCATAACGACACAAATTTTCATTCAATTAGAAATCCAATTCAGTTTCGGAAGGCTAAATTGAAAATTCGGTTCAGAATAATATAATTAGCATTCCCAGTACAAAGTTGAACTCTATTGAGAGTAGAAATAGTGGAATGAATGTGAATTTTCCTTCCACTTCTAGATTAGTGGGACCTGGATTGACTTTTCAAGGTACACAAAAACTAATCTTGATGTTTTCTAGATATCGGATTGATTACAATAATTATTATCTTCAAAATAAATATATATATATAGAATGTTAATAGTTCTCCTCTATCCATGGTAATAATACCCGAGGTAATACCATTATTTACAATTTTATACAATTTAAATGAAATCGAGTACCTAATTACTTTTATTGAGTCCAATACAAATATGAATATATTATATTTATAGTTCTTAATTTTTTTTCAGATGTAGAAAAAAGAAGGTATGCAACTCTCATATATGATTATTACATGATCGTTGCATACCTAATATACTATTATACTGGTACAGGCATAATGTACACTTCATGAAACGCGCTAGTCATGACACGAAACTTTCCTGCATTTGAACGTTTCAATTCACCAATGTTTTCCTAGCAACGATAGTATCCCCTTTCATAAAATAAAAATGCTTTTGGACTCAAATTGAACTTCTGTTTTTTTACAAATTCGAATTGTGGACGGACTACCGTTCTAGTATGATATGGATGTTTGTATGCACCATGGACCAAAATAGATGTGACTCGTGACTCAGAAGCCCTCAAGCCTAGGGCCATCAACCCTGTAAGATCATCTCCAGAAGGGCATATACATCTACTCGATACCCTTGGTATGTTAATTTAAAAAAAATACACCCTAATTCACAGTATCCTTTTTCCAATTTTGATTTTCATTCCATCGAATCTTCTTGGACATAATCCATATTCTTATTTCATCAGCTGAGCAGAATCAAATTATATTCAATTCGATGGTAATTAATACAAAAACTTCGATTCACGATCCTGAATTCAATCCGGAAAGACGAGCGAAACGCCTGAAAACGGCTGAAATGGTGAATTATGGCTGCTTGCCGGAGTCCTCACTTCATATACACACACATACATATTATATGCAATTATAATTCTCAGTGCACGATGCTGATGGAGTAGAGGGGGAAAGAGGGGAGATGTTATCCGCCATATTGTATCCGCCCCCGCTTTCCTGTAGCCCCGCCCGATCTCCGTCTCACTCCTGCACGTGTCGCAACGATTAGGGGCGTCTTTTTCCGCTATGTATATCATATAGCATGGTGTGCTCAAATAATTTTAATGGATCGCGAGAAAGAATCAGTTTTGCTCGGCGGTTGCGAAAAGAAATTTGAGGAGAATAGGAAGGAATCGCCAGGCTTTTTCAGGCATTGAATTCGACGCTTTGCTTTTATTTCAATTCCTCCAAGGAATCTTCTGCGTTTTATTGTTTATTTCACAAACAATTTCTTTTCGTTTTTGTTGCGGTGTTAGAATTATTTTATTGACTTCCTTTATGTCGTTAATTGGATGCTTCATGTTGTAATGGACAATTATTTTCATAGTTCGACGAATCACAACATATATTCCAGCAGTTGACGAAAAAGTATCCTCAATTATATTCATATACAGGGTACATCAGAATACAATTATTCCGAATATTTTTTCAATCCAACTTTTCAAGAACAGACATACGTAGGTGAACTATTGGTACCTACCTTATCAGATGATTGAAAAGTTGTATGTCGTATTTGACTGCAAGCCATCATATTTTCGGATCATTTTTATGATTTTAACCTTTGGTGTGAAAGTGAAACCTTCAGCAGTTCAATCACCCCCTTCGATTGATTTTCTTCAATTTGTTGGTCTCAAGATGCCAACTTGGTTGGCGAAATGCGTGTCTGTTGTTGTTTGATCAGGTATTCAGAGCAATTTCCAAAACGGTTTCATATTCTTCAATATTGAATCTGATCTGAATCTGAAAGATATTTTTCATCAAACAATTTTCATCACTATCATTAGTTTGCAGACCAGGAAAATTTTACTTGGTGAAATTGAAACCTTTGGTGAATATGTAAATGGTTATCGAGTGCGATTGATATCAATTTATTGGTGTCAGAGTATATATTTATCTCTTTATGAAATTCCCAAGATTTTTTCAAATATATAGTTGATGACATTGAAAACACCCTTATCAAATATCATGGTATCAAGTGAATGAAATACTTTTTTCATTCATTGATCAACATCTAACACGAGTAGTTGTTTTTACACCTTGGCAACTGAAATGGATTTTCGATGACTTTGAAGTCCAAGTTTCGATGGCCTCACTCACATATTCCAGTTCTGGACTCCGGGTCCTTTCAACAAAATTTCATTGAGTAAGAAATATATAACTCCGTAGATACGTAAAGTTCATTCTCCGTATTTTTAATCATTATTTCTATAGCTCTTCCGTCTGATAATGAGATCAAAAAGCGATTTGGTTATTCTCTACCAAAAAGAAAACATTAAATCACATCAAGAAAAGGTTCAGTTACAATGTTCATTTCAGGGTTTAACCCCTATAACCTGCAATAATACATGATCCCGATGAGTTGGCTCTGCCATCATTTTTTTCATCTCCTAAGTGTGGATTCATGCAGCACAAAATAACAAATAACGAATAAGAAATGACAAATGACAAATAGGAAAACAAGTTGACTTTTTAGGTTTCAATGACTGTGTTCATGCAGACAAATGACATTTAACAAATAACGAATAACAAATAAGAGTTGGCCAACTTTTATCTTTCTACTGTAAATGAACGAGATTTCGTTCTGTGCGCAACTAATACGCAGGTGAACGCGGATTCGACGGAATGTTAAATGAAAACAATAACCTCACTTATTTTTCAAATATTTTTGGTTTATTTCGTTCCTGTGTTCAACTTCGCATTTTATTGTGGAAATTGATGAATAAAAAAAATGATTCGGCCTCTTCTATATCATTAGACATTTTGAATTTTCAATATAATATATTAATCCCCCTTCAATTCCACCACTAAAAAGTAGGTTTACTATGAGTATAGAACTCTTGTCTATGAGGGTTACTTTAATCTCTTTAATCAGATCTCAGATCTGCCGATCTGCGACGTGCGCATGCCTATTTTTTATTTATTATTTGCTATTTTGGGTGCATGAATGCTACCTTTTTATTATTCGTTACTTGCTATTTGTTATTTGATATTTGTTATTTTGTGCTGCATGAATCCACACTAATTTATTGTTGAATTCATGCAATATAATTATTTTTTCATTTTGAAGTTTCTGTTCAAGACCCCTGGTAAATAAAACCTGAAAGAGACTGGTGTATATTAAAACCACATTTACGTATTTATGATAGATCGATATAAAAAATTGACTGACACCGAATGTCAGTAACAACAAAAGAGTGGTAAATATCAATGGGGAGTGGCTAATAATACGTCACTATTAACTAACAAAACCAGGTTCGAGTTATATCCAACAGAGAACTGATTTTTGAATCACTACGAAACAAATCGTTTATTATCTGCAAGTGGATCTGACCCTACTCGTTGATAGGTCCAGAAAAATTCAGAGGAGATATTAACGCATATTTAGGCCCAGGAAATGAGCACCGTAACACCAGACTGATATTTTTGCACTCGACGCGCGTTTTGCTTACAAGGTTAGCATCTTCAGGGGAAGAAAATTGATATCATTGAGTATCTTCTTCTCCTAAAGATGCTAACGTTGGGAAAGAGAGATGAACATTTCTCACATGGTACCTACCAGAAATAATAGAGACGTTATACATGGGTTTCCAATGTTACATTGGTGGAAAACTCGACCCAAGATGCATATAACCCTGGTGCGCCCAGTGATATGCTTTTGTTCAGTCAAATCCTCTCGATCTGAGAAACCGAAGCCAGAGCTTATATTTTTTGACGGTAGGTAGCGACACAGGTAGTGATACAAATGCCATTTTCTTAGGCTACATTTCCAACCAGGCGGCAGCTTACGAGTGAATGTTGATACCGACGGTCTCATTGGCTGAATCCTAGCGGGATTTTTCGTCACCAATAGGATCATCAATATACAAAATATGAAAGGCCAATTTCGTCTAATAGAAACCTAACAATTTTTTTGACCAGTTTGACACTTCGATTTGAATTTGAATGAATCTGGAAGTTCCTATAATGAAATCAAAATCTTAATTGTACCTAGTTCTTATTGTTTCCTTAACGTTTTACTTGTTTGTGTTATTTTTATGTGTTCATTGTTACTGTTCGTGATTGATTTTTTACTGATAGTTAGATTTATTATGAAGCATTTTTGCATTATTTGTGGTGTTACTGCAGAATCTACGATCCATCTTCATAAAGTACCGCAGGTAAATGATTCCTTATTGCTAGAAAATGTATCGATTATCTTTTCAATAGAAAGATAATTTTTGAAATAAGTACCAAAACCAAAATTGATGGCAACTGAAGACAAATCCTCTTTGATTGTTACTGTTTAAGACATTATTTTTGGGTGGATGAATTCCTTGTTTGTAGTTTTCAGGGTTTTATTAACTATTACAATACGATAAAATTAAGAATTAATATTGGAATATATACATGTGTAGACTTCTTCTTCCCCAAAAAGTTGCTGTTTATTCAAAAATTTCCTTTTTGACTTAACCTATGGATTTGATTTTATCGAAAGGCGGGACCGTTGACGTTCACGGCATCACAGATTAAAATTTCAGTGGATCAGGGTAGGTTTCGAAACCAGATTCGTGAGGTGCGCCTCTCGAAGGGATTCCTTCAGTTATATTTCTTCAAAATCAAGAATGCCAGATATCGAGAGTTTATGACTACGATTTTTCAGGTATAAGTCAATGCACCAGGGTTATATGCATCTTGACTCGACCTAAGTGAAATAGAGCAAGAAGCCCACCAACGCATACTATACTTCAAACAATACCATCATTGGATCTGAAATAAAATCAATTCAATAGTTTCTGTTCCAACAACATGTGCCAACGCATCGTGGTTATCTACTTCATAAAGAACACGAAAATCAAATAACAGCAATGAAAATCAAAACAACAGAAACCTTCATGGACAGCTGGAAAGAAAAAAAAAGATAGACTAGACTACTAGACAAGATAAAATTGATTAGTACGTACTCTCAATACGAAATAAAAAACAGATGATTTGAATACGTCATTTGCCAAATACATCCAATGGCTTTTTGTCGCGAGATACCAGGTATGTAACGGTACGTACCAATTGCCTACCGACGCGTTTTCGCGACTATCGCTATGAACATTTTTTTCGCCGAGTGTACATCAACGGTACGCAAAATTAGATCCCGTGGTAGCAGCTCGGTATTAAGTGTCTGGTACTTTGACATTTAACGTCAAAATTTATTTTGAATAGAAGAGTTCCTCACAAGTTGCCAACTTATAAAATTCGTCGAAAAGGTCTGCCTCTCCAATTTTGATTATTTTAAGATAGTTGTGTAGAGGATCAAAAATTATATACGCTGGTTCATTTACTTTGAGTCAGAAAGCCTTTATAAAGTTTTTATATCACTTATGTCAATCATAGATTTTTTGTCTAAAAATAGGAACTGTTGGTAACGCAATTCCATGACAAAAACATTGATGGTGCTTCCTTCTTGTAACATAACCTGATATTTTTGTGTTTATATTTTTTGCAATATTAAGTAATTTTTTGTGCTTGAATGTTTATGAATTTTCCCTGATTATCCACATTCGTCATGCATATTGTTTATATGATGCTCTTGTTGAATGAGAATGTAGGTAGGTAGATTGAATTATTGTTTTCTTTACAATACCTAATGTGTTTTTAGGTATGAGACGGGGTTGTTTTAAGATATGAGTATTTTAACATTCAGACACGACAAGGCATTCCTTTCACCAATAAAGAACATATCAACATTGCTAAATCTTTGGAATTAATACACTGCATTGTTTGTTGTACCTACTTGTGCAAGAGCTAGAGAAAGTTTGATGGATGCTGTTCATGTAACATGTAATAATCACTTGAAAAAAATCCTTTTGTATAATGAACGTGATTCCTGTGGGACGAGAAGAAAAACTATGAAACTGTTCGAAAGGAATCCGGGTTTATACAATGCTACAGAAAAGATGATTGAACAGGCTCTACATTTTATTCTTGGAGCGATCAAAAATGTATGATTAGTGGTTGTGGAAAAGGTGAAATGAGAGAATGAGATATGCTTGTCTTTTTGAAAAGGGGAAAATGAAGCAGAGATTTTCACCATTAATGTATCACCATTTTTACACCTTTTTAATGGCCTTAAATTAAGGTGTTCGAAATGACAAGCAGGGGAAGTTTATATGCAACAATTCAAAATTTTTATGATGCAAAGATTGTTGGAGTGGTACATACTCTTAGAAAGGCAGAAAGAAAATTTCACCTCAAGATATAGGCGAAAGAAGATTATGAAGTTACTATGCCAACTATTTAATTAAGACAAAGTGTATTCACATTCATCTTAATAATTAAGATGTGTGAGATTTGTATTATAAGACTACAGTACACAGAAATAACCATGACCACTGGGAGATCTGCGTACTGCACACCAAGGGTCTGCGTTAGAGAGAAAAAGCAGGGTTCTAAATATAATATATAAAAAAACATGTGTTTATACTAGCAGGTTCATTGGCAAAAATTAATAGAAAAATATTATTTAATTTATATTCATTTATATATGATTGTTTTCTGTCAAAGGACATGAATTAGCAAGAATAAATATCTGAATACAGAAATAAAAAATTCATGTACAGGACACTTTTGGATTTAATATGAGTGATTTTTTTTCTTCTCCAAGATGATGTCTTAAGTATACTAAACATAAAATAATTAGCAAACTTCTGGGCAGATATCAATCAAAAAGCAATAGTAAGCATGATAATTTGAAAAAAAAAGGTAACATTCTTCATTCAGAATACAAAAAAAGCTTTGAATCAATCGCCAGTTACGGAAAATGAAAATGTTTTGTCATGGAATTGCGTTACCAACAGTTCCTATTTTTAGACAAAAAATCTATGATTGACATAAGTGATATAAAAACTTAATAAAGGCTTTCTGACTCAAAGTAAACAATCCACCGTATATAATTTTTGATTCTCTACACAACTATCTTAAAATAATGAAAATTGGAGAGGCAGACCTTTTCGACGAATTTTGTAAGTTGGCAACTTGTGAGGAACTCGTCTATTGTTGTTGACGATCTTGGGAAATTCAAAAGCAATAATGGAATCCAATCAATTGGTAGAATTCACACTGAACTACAGAGGAGTGGATATCAAACTTAAACTAGGGAGTTTTGTCTCTCATTATTCATTTGGGAGGGTATCAATTCATTCGACAAGAAATCGTCAAAAAATACATATAGCCACACAATCATAAATGGAAATAGCCATTTTGAAATATTTCAATGAATACCTGTAAAAATCCAGGTTAAAATATGTCATATTCGACCTCTGAAAACGATTTACTTCCAGATTTTGATTAATTTTCCAACGATAATAATGAAAACAACTGGCAGAGCTCCGTAACATAACCTCAATCTCAAAAAACTCGACAAGCTGTCAGAGTCAGAGTGAGGCTGGATCCACATGCATCCGTGATCACGGACATACGTAGGCGTTTCACGGATAGCTGAAAATATGATCATCCACATGTGTCGATCCGTTTACACGTTGTTTTATGGGGTACCTAACCTCAACCACAAACATTCTAAAAATATATCAATATTTTTATCATCACCGTATCAATTATGAGTGTTTCTCGTGTTATTATTAATAATTGGACTTTCAACCCGTCAAAAATATTTTTTAAATGTCGGCGAATCTCCACAAATCCGTCAACAAAATAATAACCTAACCTTAATCACGCATAAAAAGTTGAAATTAACCAACTTCAATCCGTTGTGAGCTTGAAACGTACGTGACTTTGTGCCGTAAAATTCCATTGGTTGATATTGATCACGTGATACAGAACGGATACGTATCACGGATGCATGTGGATCCAGCCTTAGATACCATTTCCATTTCGAACGTCTGGTATGAAAGGAAACAGAATGAGATAAGTGAGAGATAGTCATATACCGCTTCGGTACGTACCGTGACATACCTGGTATCTCGCGACAAAAAGCCTCAACTTAAAAAAGAGAGATCAACTAAAGTTAATAATTGAAAGAAATAGGTAAGACGATCATGGAAATGGAAAAAATGAGCTCGAAATGAAAATAAGAGATACATGGGAAACAGGATAAAACACTTAGAGAACTGTCAAGCTGCTTATGTCAAAAGGATTCGGGCCAAAAAATCATCAATCACTAATGATCTTCTCTTGATGATGCCAATCCACTTGGTAAAACTTCTGCCCAGAAAAAGTTTTTCTAGTATAAGCGTTGGTGAAACGAAATATCAATTACATTTGAGAATCATTATTATTACTATCATTCATATTAGTAGTGTTTAGTATATATAATGTATTCGAATATCACCGAAAACGGTTTTTGTCCTTTTTATGGACATAGAATGCAAATAGAGCTGTTTAGTGATACATTTTCAATTCTACAATACATTGAACATTTTTACTCATTTTCCGCCTCTGTTTATCCTCGCTTCACTTTACGTACGTCACCAGTGGTGTTCTCCGAAATAAAATTCCTTTCAATTACTCATTCTAAAAGGTTTATATTAACAATATCCACTTGCTGGTCTTCAGAGTCATCATCGTTTCATTTGTGATAGAGATAATGTCAGGTGAATTTGGTACTCTCAAGTGGCTCTGGCCAGTGAAATATGAGCTTTCAGAACTATTCAAAAACTAGTTTCCATTATTGTTGAGGAATTATCTGGAGAGATCGTGCTATAATCAGCTCAAGGGATATTTTTCTCTGACAAAAACAAGCTTGTCTAGGTTTGAGAATGACATGTTATCCTTATAAATGCATTTTTTGCAAAGTACTCCCTATTTGTATGAAAATATCCTGACAATGGTGTCTGTTCGATTCAAGTTTCGTCGAGTGATTGGTATACAAAGTGTAGAAGAAAAAGTGGCATAATATGTAATCCAGCGCCTGTCGCGCCATATAGGTAGAGGAGTAGCTGTTTTAGATCGACTATTTCTTCCTTTTTGTGAATGACTTGAATGTCTTTGACACATCAAAAGAGAATTTTTGCTAAATATTTCCTGTTACTTCTTTTATAGAAGTTTTGCATTCTTTGTACATCGACTTGAAAAGTAAAAAGCCAAAAATCACTTTCTCGAAGCTTCCTTTTCTCCTAAAAATGATCATGTTCGTAATCTAACTTGATTTACGTCATTTGATTCAACCGATAATTCGAATAAGTACTGAGTTGGCGTCCAAAAATGAATTCACAGTTTATCACGGGTGCACATACTTAGTAAAATGACAAGTTTATCATCAACAAATATCCAATGAATCATTTCAACCAAAGAAAACGAAACTACACATCTGTATGTTATCTGTTGTACCTAAAGGATGAAAGAGGTTATACAATATACATCGGCATGCTGGTCTAGAGTACAAAAATCAGTGTTAACAATGCAAAATAGCTAGTATCATTTCTTGAATTCGGAAATAACAATCCGGAGCGTGTTCGTTATCAAAATTCGGTAAAAAAATTCCCTGGTTTCACCTTCAGTAGAGTTGAAAAAGTCTGAATTGATTTTTTTTTACAGACTATTCACTTTCTCAGGCAATGGTCAAGTCTCAGTTTCTCGAAGTAACTGGAAACATGAATGATCATTGGGAATATCAACTCAGGGACATTTATTTCATTATGAATGGGGCATACTTCTTATCCAGAGTCTGACAGCAATTCTCAACAGAGATCATTTATTCTAACGTTCGCTAGCCAAGTCAACGTTTCAAGAAGAAAAACAGTTGTACTGTACTCAAAATTCTTCCTAGGAAAACATAAAGGAACCACTTTCCATTTACTTTAACTAATTGAGTTCAGTATAAATCTTCTTCTTCTCAAAATATAAGCTTGGTTTGCGAGACGCACATCTGCTGCTGGGAGTTTCCACTCCCATCATCATCATTCGTTTGAAACTTCCATGAGTTTGCACAACAGCAGTCAATGTCTCATTGTATTCATAATGAATTATTTCGATTCTGTTGTATGAATCAATTGAATTGCAAATGTAATTCGACACCATTCTCGGCAAAAATAATTTTCGGTATTCAAGATTTCGATTCGGTGTCCCCAATGTGACGCCTATGTGGGCTCTCTGCAGTGGAGATATTACAATTCCTTTGTCTATATCATCATATATGCAAGGCTTGTCCAGGAGTCCTTCTCTCTCTTCCAAACTAGCAATTAAGTTTGCTGTCTTTTGCTTTCCCGAGGGAATCATATTCCTACGCCGCTTGCTTGCTTCTCCCTCACGAGGCCCTGCTTGAGACACGTTTACTTCTTTTTCATTCCCACTCAAGAATTATATATAAAGTGTTCGTTTCTTTTCATTCGACTAAAAATTGGTGAGAGCTTCTTTTTTGTGTTTATTCATACAATGGAAAAGTTTTCCTAAATGTTAAGCGGTCTTTGGGATTTGTTTTTGTAAATGTGAGTCATCATGAGATTTTTGATACGATTTGTGGTAGTTGTAATCGCAAAACAGCATAAATTCTATTTGGGAGAAACAGTTTTTCTATGAGAATTGATGAATTTAAACTACTGGGTTTTCCAAGATACAGAATCCAACAGAATATGTGATAAGCTACTCTATTTAATATCATATAGAGGGTTATTCAAATGATTGTTTTTGTTTACAATGAGAGCTCGCAGATGCTTATAGAGATTTGAGTGACTTTGGACAAAATGGCTCATTGCAGTGACCAATTGATACTTGAAATCGCCTATAGCTCTTCTCTTTTCAGATATATGCGGCTGCGGCAATAAACTAAAAAAAAACAAATCCCTTTTTCTGTCTGTATCTTCTTCGATCGTGAGGAATCACATCTATATGAGATTGAGAAAATATTTTTTTCTGTACGTATAAATTTCGACAATATTTGTTTAGCCTGAGATTCCATAATTTCCTTTAATTCACAGTGCTGAGAATCGATCGAATGGAAGTATGCAGTATTCACGTACCACCATTATTTTTGTTATCTTAAAAATATACCTGTAACTCAGTTGAATGATCTAATTCAATGATGATGAGGCTCGTCTCCAGTTCCATTAAAGAGAACAATCCGTTTCTGAACGGATAACAGACATATTGCAAACATAATCATTTTAGAGATTGAAAAATGAGTGACAATCTAACTGATTTCAAATCATGCTTCTTGGCGAATTGGTGCTTCATTCATTAAAAAAAAACAGAAAAATATTAAAACTTTCGAAACTATCGAATAAACTTGAATCTTGTAATGAACGTTGGCATTTAGAAAGTTGCAACGGAAATGGACGTTGGTGTTTGAAAATTTTTTGAGGAGAGCTTGAATCGAAGATTCTCTGAGATTGAATAAGATACAGCAAACGATGAAGTAGGTATAATTATGCTGAGTGGAATTTGTTTGGATTTCCATTGTCCATATGATTAACTCTATTGAAACCTGGTGCAAAAAAAAAACATTGACAGTGGTGATTCCATTGATAGTTTTTCATCTTGGGTGAAGAAACGACCTTCAACTGTAAGTAGCAATTATGTACGCAGCAACTCCATGATGCCTCCTACTGGTAGTGTTGTTCTATTTTCCAAAACATCGCTTTATCTCAGCTTCCATCGTCCATATAATAACCTCTATTGAGACCTGTTATAAAGAACAGAAGGTGACAGTGGTGATCCCATTGATGGTCCTTCATGTTGGGCAATTATGTACGCAGCAATTCCATGATTCCTCCTATTGATATTGTTGTTCTATTTTCCAGAGTATCGTCTTCTCTCAGCTTCCAGTTGATGTTCTCGAGTGCTCCTCTGACGGGTACGCTGGTGTAGAGACTTCCTACATCGAAACTGATAAGCTGGCCTCGACTCTTCAAGATTTCAACGAAGTATCTGGAATTTTTTTAAAGGATGAGAAGTTTCCTTGTAGTGGCTGGAGGACCTTCAGCAACAGGAATTCAATAATACACAGACTTGCGAAATTTTTAGTTCCTATCCTCCAGCCACCAGAGGGAAACTCCTCTTTCTCTGGAAAAAACACCCCAGACTCTTCGTTGAAATCTTGATAAGAGTAGGGACCAGAGGAGATCAGTGATGAGGATATCAGTTTGGAGAAAGACCCTCAATGAAAACTGCCGTTTTTCGATGTGGAGGTGAAGAGAACCAGAAACATATGGAAAATATAGGTAAACAGGAAAGTAAAAAATTCAAACCACCATCTATCACTGGGCAGTCGATCACTACAATACTAAAGTAAGTGAACAACATGAAGAAGGAATTCCAGAAGAATGGCTACTCGAAAAAATGAGTGGATCAGACATTGCCCCAGACGAAGCAAAAGAATGCCAAGGAGACATCGGAAAGAAAAGTTTTTTCCGGAATGTATGGAAACCACTCATCCAAAGGATGGACCAGCTTCGGCTCAACGAACGAGAACCTCGCGACAATACATCCATATCCTGCTAAACCAATCAGCGCCTTTTTTCAGTAGCACCCATCGATGCGCCTCATTGGTAGCACCCCCTTTTTTCACGAAAGGAAATTTGGGTCTTTATAACCGACCATACCTCGAAATCTTGAAAATCACTCGAAGCCAATTGTGGATACTAGCGATCGTATCGTTGAGAATAAGCTCAACTTGAAACTTGGTTTCAAAATTTGTTTATATTAATTCGTAGGTGTTTCTTCATTAAATTTTAATTTTTTTTCGTATATCGCTATTTCCTATTCAATAATTTCATAATTTTCGCAATAATTTCCGATAAATCAAATCTTTGATTTTTTATTCTTTGACCAAAAAATCTATTTCAACCTTTTTGTTTGGATTTGATTGCCTTATTACTTTTTTTTTGAGTTCTTTCTTCGTAACAGGTTTCAATAAAGTTGATTATAGACGATGGAATTCCTAACCAATACCACTGAGCAATAAACATTGTCAACCACATTCAAGCATAATATAATAATATTAAAATCTTGGTACTCGACTTCATGCGCAGAAAGACAGATTGGATCTGAGTCTGTTAGCAAAGCATGTCGATGGCTGGTATGAATAAATTTTATTCTACTATTTGTTGATATAGGGTTCCATTTCAGTTTTTGGGGTGCAGCCCCTCAACTCTGTTGTGAATGCATGAAAAAGTAGATTTCTTTGCATATATGTGATTGCCAGAGTTTAGGTTTTCCTGAAAGCAAGTACAATACTTTTTTCAGCTGTTCTCAGTAATCATCAACACTTTTTCACTGGATTGTGGCAATTAATGGGCAAAAATAGTGTCGATCCCAAAAAAGCCGTCCTCTGTCCGTACAAGTATCTGCCTTCTTGATAATCTCCAGGAAATGTATTATGGGGGAATGTAAAGAATGGTTCGAAAAATTCAAATTGGAATGTAATATATTTCGTTATGTTTTGATATTCATAATTTCAAGTTCATAATCAGGATCCGATATTTGAAAGAAATTTGTCCAAACTCCCCACTAATCCTTTTTACTTCGAATGCCAACTCTTCTTGTTCTCTCGTTCCTTCTATATACCAATTCAAGAAAATTGTTATCAAACTGAACTCCTTAATATAGATGTGTTGGCGACGCGAGTCTTTTTTTTCAAACTCCGAAGGTCGCCCGTATAAACGTTATGATAGAAATGTTTTTCAGGGCATATATTGCATATAATTTTGTCTAGTTTTCTTGGGTTCTTAACCTACCACAATATGAAATTAAATAGGAATTAATATTTGAATCTACACAAGTTTAGAAGGGCAGATTTTCGATCTACCCCTATAAGTCAAATAAATGATAGTTTATAAATAATCCCAAGAAACAGCAGAAATGTGTTTATTGTTGCGGAGATGATTCAAAAACCTATCAAAAATATACAAGAGCCAACATTCATCGGAATACCTAGTTATCGTTGACGTTTCGGAACCCGAATCCACTTTCATTTTCAAAATCCTCACAAATATTCTCTTCTAGTTTCGTTTTTAGGTTCGTTTTTTGTAAATGTCAGAAATTTGGTTTCCGAATCCTCAACGATAAGTATTTTGATCTTGTATTTTTTTTAAAAGCAGATTTGAGATATACGAAAATTTGCTAATTTAACGTGTTTCATTATGGGGGAACTGCTTTTGAATTATTGCAGCAACTTATCAGTTTGAAAATTTGTACTCGAATAGAATCCAATATTAATTCTTATTTTTTCAGATTGTGGTAATTAACTCAAGAAGCCAACAAAACCGGAGTAAAAAATCGATCCACCACAAAATAATGACATTCAAACAGTACTGGGTATAATTATTTTGTCACCATGACGAAACCTTCATTCAATATCGGAATGAACGATATAGGAAGTAGGAAGGTTAAGAAAATTTCAAATTGCCGCTCCCTGAATGTTGCGACAGGCGCTATTAAGCTTTTGTGCCTTTGATGATTTTCTCTGCATCTCATTTTCGTGTGTGTGGGAATCGAATTTGGGGAGATTCGGAGCTGAATACCAATTGAAGCTTCTATACAAGCCGCTTTCCTTCCAGACAGATTTTGCCGCGCGCTTTTAGTTTTCTCGAATTTATATCATTCCTGAATTCATTCCAGAAATATTCAATTGGATCATGTTTCTCTGAGTTTTCGTACTGGCCAATCTGGAAATTAATTATGACCAGTAGAACGAGACGAATTTCAGAAACTCACACACAACTTAGGGAGGTGAAAAAGTTCATGTTACATTTATTGCTTCAACTTAAAAAAAACAGCAGTCCCATCAGCGTAAATTTGAACATCAATAACTAAAAACTCACTCCTCCAATTCTCATATTTTTCTCTGTTCCTTTATGTTTTTATACCGGGGAGAGATTGGTTTGGCAAGTCAGAAAAAAACAGCGTCAAAAGATTGAACTCGTTGAGCTAACTGCGATGGAACCATAATAGGTGAAACCATTAGTGATATTTCATCGAAGCAATGATAATGATATTTGAATCTGGGAATGTTGGAGATTAAGCGTAGAACATTGCATTTATCCCTCAATTGGCACAATCTGCTTACCAAGTGGGGTACCCAGCTAATTCTATAACGTGGTTACTTCATTCTGAATTTGCGTGCCACACTCCACACACAGATACATTATTCTGGGACAGGTCGGATCTCTGACTGCAAAATTGGGGGCAAGCGGAACCCGAACTATTTTTTGTTACAAGGACATTCGTCAATTGATATTAGGAAAAATTTTGAGGGTAGCTGGATCGTCTCTGCAAAACAGCAAATCTTAGGGGTTGGCAATCGAATCAAACCCCGTCGACAACCACATACAGGGATCCAAAAGATAGGAACCTCTATAACGAAACACATAAATATCGAACTCTTCGACAACAGTTTTGGTATGGTGTGATTCATGTCAAACGTAATCCAATGATTCAGATATGTTGAGTACTGTTGCCAACGTCTTACTGTATTTTTTGATAAATATATAAGATGGTAATATTATAATTCATGCATCTCGAATCGCATATTTTCCGGTTGTACTTTTCCCGATAACAGGGAGATTCCTGAGTTCAGAGTTTCTACACGGGGCATGGCCCAGCTCTTCAGGTTGACTGACAGTCATTCGATATCTGAAGTTAAGCAACGCCGAGCGCGGTTAGTACTTGGATGGGTGACCATGCAAGGAAATACCGTGTCGAAAGCCTGTACAGCTGCAGCGAAATAGCATATCATAGCTCGTAGACAATATATCAATGAGCACAAGATATATTGAGGATATGCCGTCCTTCGAAGGGGACGAAAAGCCGTCGGTCCCGAGTCCATGGATATTGGGCTCGTTAAAGATCCCTACCTCTGGTTGGAATACCAGAGGATTCGGCAAAATTTCCGGTTGGGGGAAGTGTGCTCACCGGCCTCGGTGATTGGCCTTGGTAGCGGAAATAGGCCGACTTTAAATAAAGAAATAGAAGAAGAAGAAGAGTTTCTACACGGCACACTGGTGTAAAATAGAGCTTTTGAAGTCACGCCTTACGGGAAGCTACTTTCAATGGAGGGGAAACTTCTATGAGCAACTGGATGGAGTGGCGATGGGAAGTCCACTGAGCCCAGTGATAGCCAACTTCTTTATGGAACGGTTTGAAGAGAAGGCAATCGACGCCTTTGATTTTTTTTTGTTAGTAAACGTTTATTGATCCAAGAAACATGTAATGTTTATAGAGGAACAATTAAAAAAAATACATGAATAATATAATTAACATTTTCAATATTAACATTATCAACAAATACATCTTCGTCGTCTGGAAACATGGAAGGGACGCTCTTAACCTTTTTCTGGACCACCTAAACGCTCAACACCCCAGCATCAAATTCACCATGGAAACCGAACAGAACCGGCAGATAGCCTTCTTAGATGTTCTGATTGAACGATGTGGCGCTAGACTAACCCACAAAGTATACCGAAAACCCACGCACACGGATAGGTACCTGCACGCACTATCGAACCACCACCACCCAGTCAAAAGAGAGGAGTTATATCTACCCTAACTGAACGTGCTCGAAGGATTTGTGAACCAGAACATCTAGAGCAGGAACTGGAACATCTTCAAGTGACCTTGAGGTCGAATGGGTACAGTGTATCTGAGATCAACAGAGCCGTGAAACCGAAGAGTCCCACGGTTCATAACAGGGATGACTCTCAGGTAGTTGCGAATGCATATCTGCCATATATCCCGAGGGTCACTGACAGAATTGGAAAACTCTTGGGGAAATATAACATAAAAACAGTTTTCAAGCCGACCAAGAAGATCCAGCAAAGCCTCAGGTCGGTTAAAGACAAAAGAGACCCACTGTCAGCGGCAGGGGTTTATCGCATACCGTGCACCTGTGGGAAGGTTTACATCGGTACCACGAAAAGATCCATGGGTACAAGGCTCAAAGAGCATCAAAGGAACTGCAGGCTGGGGCAAACCGACAAATCGGCGGTGGCGGAACACGCATTGAGTGAGGGCGACCACAAGATTCTGTTCGAAAATGCAACACTGATTGCCCCCAACCAGGGTTACCATAGCCGACTGGTACGGGAGGCAATAGAGATCCAAAAACATGCGGACAATTTTAACAGGAAGGAAGAAGCGTTGACTCTAAACAGAATTTAGAATCCGATTCTGAAGAAATCAAGAATAACTAATGAAATCACAGCAGGTAGTGCGGCAACTAATAATGATGATTATTCCCCGACAGAAGTAATTAAGACTCCAGACTACCTGCATCGATATAAATACGCCTTGAGAAATCGAACTGTTTAGTCATCAGAGATGAATAAGCCTCTGAAGAAGCTGGCCACTCGCGCTAGAGAAACGTCAGGAAGAAATTCCAAAGAACGACGGCCTTCAAGCCCGAAGAGCAGTTGTTATACTAATAACCTCGGCCGCGAAAGCCTCAACCATTTTGTCAGTCATAAGAAAGTTCGATCTTCTTTCTCTTTAGGGCAGCTGTCCATGCAGCCGATGAACTCGGTTGTGTTTTCGACACTGAACGTGATGACCATATCTTCGTCACTCAGCTCGAATCTCTTCGACAAAAAGACCCCATTAGGGCCATAGTGGGGCGTAATGTTAGTATAAAGTGTGTTCAGTACAACGCGAATTATGGGTTTAACTTTTTCTTCACCTGCGAGAATTTAGTCTTCTGTAAGAAGGTTGTAAAAAATGTATCCAAAAAAATATTTTTGTTGCCCGATCTATATTATATTTGCACAAAATGCATTTCCACTGTATCGAGAAAAGGGCAAATATCAAACCTTCAGAAGAAAACATCTCTCTCAGGTTGCTCTTTCACCTGTTGACCTCTGTTGACGAAACCCGAATTGTCGATCGTTACTTATTTCTGAGTGATAGCAATGAGATATTAACAAGTAGATGAGATGAATTCAACTGATTCTTCGGATAAAGATATATTTTTCCTGTTTTCAATGTTGTTTTCCTATACAACATAAATCCTGAAATAATAACGAACATTATTAAACTTGAACGACATGTGTACTGAATGACAAATATTTTAATGGAAGGCGAATAAGGCTTGCGAATCTGATGAAATTCCGGCAATTGTTATGAAAGCATGTGCCTCCGAGTTGACACCAGTACTTTGTGAATTATTCAACCTTTCATATAACTTGAGGGGTTTTTCCTAAGTCTTGGAGGACAGCAAGAATTCAGCCAGTTCCTAAAAAAGGGATGTGAACTTCAGCTTGTAATTACTGACCGATTGCATTGCTTTCTATCATTTCCAAAGTCATGGAGAAAGCAATCAATATGAAGCTTATCAAAAATCTAGAGAAATCAAGAATTATTCATGATCGACAATACGGATTTCGCCATCAACGATCAATCAGCGACTTATTGGCTTATGTTCCTCATATTTGGCAACATGCAATCGAAAAATTCCAAGAAACGATAGCTGTTGCACTCAATATTTCAAAAGCGCTTGATCTAGTGTGACATCGGGGTCTTTTTTCTAAACTGCCATCATGTGGCTTGCCTCCTCAGTTGTGTGCTTTGTTGAAGATTTTCTTATCTGATAGGTCTCTGTATCTGGTTTTTGATGGAGTATCATCTGATATTCTCACAATAAATGCAGGGGTTCGACAGGGTTCAGTCCTGGCGCCAACTTTGTTTCTGATTCATATCAATGACTTGCTCGAGAAAATATCTTGTTCCGTACATAGTTTTGCGGATGACAGTACTCTTCATACTAGTTTCTCTTCCAGGGTCCCCATACCAGCAAAAATTCAAAGAAACATCCACGTCAATAAAATTAACGATGGCTTCGTAAAAATAATAGAATGGGGTAACATGAACTTCTCAAGGAAAGCTGATCTATCATTATTTAGTATTCAGATATCAAGAGTAACTATTCCGACAAAGTCAAGTATATCGATGCTAGGAATTACGACCAGTGATAATTTCTCACGGAACAACCATGTGAGATCGATCGCTGAAGGTGCTTCCCAGAAACTTGGATTTCTATATCGTGCGAAGAAATACTTCACTTCTCGTCAGCTTCTAATAATCTACAAGGCTCAGATACGACCTATCTTGGAATATAGTTCTCATGTGTGGAGTTCGGCACCAAAACAGTCATTGAGGCGTCAAGATTCTATTCTGAGATAGGCAGTCCGTCTTGTTGGTGACTCTTCGCTCACAGACTCACTCACTTCATTGGAACATCGTAGAAAGGTCGGAGAATTGTCTCCCTTCTATAGATATTTTCACGGTCGGTGCTCTTCTGAATTGTTATCAATCGTTCCACCCTCGGCAATATCTACACGGATGACTCGACGAGTAAAGAATCCCCATTCCTTTGTTGTGAATTTGGAGACCTATCGAACCTCTCTTGCTCAGGGATCTTATTTCAGTAGAATAGCTGAGCTTTGGAACTCCTTGCCAAAAGAGGTTTTTCCTGAGGCTCACAAACTTCAAAAATTCAACGTGAATGTTAATTCGTATCTCCTGTCCCTTGAATCACGCGATGTTCTTTGAACATTACATTCCCTTTTGTGTGAATCTTTTTATAAAAAATGTTAACTGTGTAGGATCTAATTTGTGCAGATTTTTTATATAGTTTGCCAGACACACGAAGAAGGGATTTTTGTCGGATATTCAAACTATTAACACCTGTTCTGTTAGTTAGTTTGTTATGTAAATTGTTTCAGTTAAGTAGATTTTAAAAACCAAACATGTAAAATGTAGAGTTCTTCGGTTGTACATATGCAACCATTTCATTTCCCTGAACTTCTCTGAGATGTGGTGATATTTTCTTGTTCCATAAACCAATCGAACGCAAGAATTTTGAAGCTGTTGAATTCGTCTAGAGCACTCTAGAGTCATTACTGTCTAAGCAGGAACTCTACACTTCATCGCAGCGATTGAAATGGGACAATATCAGCGAATAAATCATTTTCAATAAGGCATATGCAGTTCTTAGTTTAGAGGATATCTCAAATCAAAAGCTGCCTGAAGGTGGTAGTCACAAAACTCGAGCGAATCAGGGAAGAGTGATGTATACAAAGTGAAGAATAATGGTCCGAGAATACTACCCTGTAACAATTTCTTCTCCCTTGGGTGATTCTGATAATACTTCGTTTTGAACCACTTGTTCGAATTCAGCTCCAATAAATTGTAAACTACCCACATGTCGTGCCGACTAGGACAACTTCAAATGATTATTTCTAATTTTTCTTGGAGAAGGGTCTGTTTCTCATCTGGTGATACCCCTTATGTGCTAAAGAAATATCTGATAGATCATTCTGGGAATAGAGACATTCATTACAATTAGTAAAAATGCACCATAGTCTGAAAAACACGGGTTCAATAGAAGTTGCTCTAAGGCTGTCACATTCAAACGAGCGGCATCAAATCGCTGGCGCCAAAATTCAGGTACAGAAACGAAATATAAGTATGTCATCGCAAGAATTAGGAGAAGTGAAAAAAGCTGCTGAAGAAGCACCGAATCATAGAAGGATCAACCAAAGAGGATAGATAATAACCCAGCACTGCCCAGTAATAATCGAATATATTTGCTAATATGTTTGTTAGAAATTCTACTTTGGACTCATCGAACCCCCGAATATCACGCCTGTCGACAATCACATGCCTGAAATGATTTTTCACCAACAAAATATAAGAAAATTATAATGAACATGAAAATAAACAGAGTTTGGGGAAACTTGGATCCCTATTTCGTGCAAAGAAATACTTCATTTCTCTTCAGCGTCTAATGATCTACAAGGCACATATACGGCCTGTCTTGGAATATAGTTCTCATGTGTGGTGAAAAGTGCCTTATTTGGAAGCACGGTGATTCGCCCAAAAGAATATACCGATATAATGTATATTACTCTGGTAGGTTCTTCACCTGCTGGAATTTCATATATCCAATACATACCCACTTCGTATCGTACGATTGAATACGATCACGCTTTGTTTACAACCCTAGCAAAATTTGGAATTGACTTTTTATGTTCTTTTGTTTCTTATCGTTTATTCCCGTGATATAACGAACGACAGGGTTTTATTAGTCTCCGCAAGGTCTCGGCTTGAAATTATTTTTACAACCCCAAATTCCTGCCGCCTTCTTTAACCTTCCGGTAGTCGCGCCAATTTTTTGTTCAAGATTAGTCGCCCCGGTCTCACAGACCAGGTGGGGTTCAACAGTAGGAAATGATTTTTGTGATTTTTTTTTCTGATAGAACATGATATTATAGTGAAAATAAATCTTTTCAGTCAAAAAAAATTATCAAAACTTCATTAATTGAAATATAACGAAGGTTTGAAAAAATACACACACAAAAAAACATTCTAACAAATATAATTATATAAAAAACAAACAGAAAATAATAACTGGGTGAAAAACTGAAAAATGGCAACTCAATGTTTTCTAAACGAAAATTTCGGAGATAGACACTATTATTGTGCTTCACGGCAATTGGGTCACACACAGGTAATATGCTCTAAACACAAATATGTATTGCATTTATAACAAGAGAATCTGGTTTTTCCATTTTTTTTTTCCACCCACAGAGGGTACATCTACCAGCGGGTAGCAGTCTTCCTGGAAGTTCTCTATCTTCTGTATTAGTAACTTCCATTAGGCTTAGCTTCAATGTCTTCGGAACATTCGTAAGAGTTGCCCTCCTTTGCAACTGAGGATGGATCAATGAGTTTGTTAGACCTCTCAAAAAATGTCCTCGTCGTGAACCACTTTCATTGGGATTGTTAGCTTTGTATATTGAGGTTGTATATTCCTAACAATTCCTAAAATAGTAATCGAATAACGAAAATATCTCGTAAATTACCTTTTAACAAATTTGTGCTTGCACTGGTCGCGCCGGTCTGTGACACCCGAAATCGCTATAACTTGACACACTGTCACACAGCAACTGCCAAAAGTCGACTGAACTTCGATCGTAATGATAGATGAAGGTACAAGGCCGTTCAGCCAAATTCGATATGCAACTTAGTGTTTACGTCATAAAAAGGGATGGCCCGGTCTCACAGACAGTGGCGCGACTACCGGAAGGTTAATCCTGATGCCCTCCGTCTCGTAGCTACAACACCTGAAAGCATATTTCCTGAATGGTTTTTGGTTTTTACCCACGGCAATTGTGGATGCGTTTCATCTCAAGATGAAATAATATGTGTGAGAGAGGTGGTGGGAGAGTTTCATAAAAATATTAAAGATCACATATTGTGTATGATTGAAATCGCTGGTGGCGAAAAATTAATCTAATACTGAATGTCCTTTACTTGGTGAAAATCCATATTAAACATTATATACAGTTGCCTGTAAGATTTTCACATAATTATACCGAGGCATCTACCGAAGAGATAAAATCCTTATTTTTCAATATATGAACAAAAAGGACTTGAGAACATGTAGCGAGTTTTTTCTGTAATTCCTTCTCGAAATCAGTTTTTCTTCCTCATTTCCTAATATATTTCTATTCCCATAACATTGATTTTCCAAATGCTCCTCTTGTTTTTTACTTTTTATATTCCAAGTGAACCTCTATAATTTCAAGTATATGACAATAATCATTGACCCTTTCGAGATTGAGGAGAAATAGGAAGTAAGACCAAGTGGAATATCCTCAGACAGTTCATCGTCATCATTTAAAGGTGCCATAGAAATGCAAACTGTGCTTCCTACACTTAACACATACTTCGAGCCGTTGTTAGAGTTACCTGAATTATGAAGCTCTAGAGGTTGATTTGGAACGAAAGAAGTTGCAATTTGGAAAAATCGAGTCGGTGGGATATTTCGGGAAATGTGGGAAAATGATTTTGAGAACGTTTTTAAGGAAATCCTACAACTTGTTTAGAACTCTTTTTGGTTTATCATCCCTATTGTTTTCAATAATGGAGATATCGCCTGTTAAGTGAATTATGTCACACAGTATAGGTTCGCCAGTGAGAATGGCATTATCAAACGTGTATTTGGGGAAAATGGATGTTCCTAGGGCTCACTAGGTATAACGAGCAAGGAAATATAGCCGTTCTTCACGAGTAAGAAGTAATGCTGCAAAACATACCAATGGGAGATGAGAATTAAATAAGTAAATAGAGTTGTCATTGCTTCGAATTTGACAATCCATGGGAGACCTGTTTTATTGTGTAAAAGTCATTGTTTTATCAGGCAAGGAAATGAAATTGAAGACATACGATGTACTTCATTGTTCTATCAAGAACAGCTGAGACAGAAAAGTTTTGTGTTATTGCCTCAGGAAACATTTATTGCGCAACATGAATTTATAAAAACTTAATTAATCTTCAGGTTTTCAGAAACCCAAGTATCCTCCAACGTTTGTAGCTACTTCGAATGAGCTCACTCAAGATTCGATACGATTTTAGCCAAAACGAACACATCGGAAATATACGTATGCAATCAATCAATGGGCGACGAATTTCCTGAACTTGTTTTGGAAGAGCATCTCTTTACAGAGATATATTATACCCTATACGTTTAATTTTTTCCGATAAGCCTTGGATATAAGGAATTATCATTTCAATGTAAGAACAATATTCAGAACAGGAAACACAGTCGAAACAAAACTTCAAATGCGGAACAGAATCCAAAAAATTGTGTTTATATGTATGTGGTAGTGTTTATACTGGTAAAACATCAAGGCCATCAAATATAAACATGGTCGCATGGAATAACATATGACATAATAGAACGGAACAAAAAGGAAATTTAAAAGGGGTACTTGCTCAATGAATATGGGTCGATATTAGATGCAACTTCTGAAAAGAGAAGTTGATCTGGGACGATTAAATTGGAAGAAGGTTGTGTCAAGATCAACAGTTGGTATGGCTATTGATGAATCGGTCATGTAAGTGTCACATCTTGATACTACCCACCAAAATCCAATATAATTTCAAAAAAGGTTGAGAAAGGAGGAACACCAGCTTTCCAAACGTGCATCGCCAAAGGTATATCTGAATTTAATAATTTTTCAATTCCATATTCATAAAAAATTCGATTCGTAACTGATAAAGTAATCAGTCAATTTTGCGCTCTCGAAATATTCCAGTGACGTATCGGGGCAAATAAAAACAGAAATTATGAGAATTTGAAGCTTCTTCTTTTTCAGGTGATAGAAATCCTAAAAAATGTATTTCAGGACATTTCTACCTCCTCAAATAACAATCGAACAATATTTACAAAAAAAATAATTGAAATTTTTTCATTGATATCCTGGAGTTGATTTCATTCGTCATTTTCACCGAAAATCGAATTCGCTCTCAACCATATGAATTTCACGAATCCTCATATACCGTCTTGTATCCTACCGCTGTCTTCAATGGAGCTGCTGCTAGGTTATCTGTGAGTAATTGATACAAAAAAAAATACTCATGAAACAAAAATAGCAAAGATGAATTGAAACTGATCGACTCAAGTAAATATTCTCATAGAAATTTCATTTATATATTTTCCTTATATATTTTCCTTTAATATTTTCCTTCTCGCACTTTGACCAACTTTGTGAACTCGATTTCGATTTTCCTAGATAAGCTACTGAGAAGGCAGAACTACTTTCCTACAATTATCCATTTGTTCCACACATAACTGTAATTTGTCTGATGATATCTCGTAGGAAAGGATGTCGAATTCCCATTTGAAAACAGGGATTTCAGAGAAAGCTTGATTTGTTAAGCTAACTATGAATTGAAATTCTTTACCACGTGAATTGAATCTATGTTCCGAAATCTTCGCTAGACCTCCGTCCAGATCAATTTATCAGTGACGTTTTTAGTTGTCGCCAATCGCCTCCTTTCGGCACCTGTCACGAGGCAAGGCGCGTGCTGCTGTGCTGCAAGTGGATGGCCTCATATTTCACCGGGAGAAATATTAATACCTTCTCATTTTCAAACTAGTCAGATCCATTCTTATTGCGTTCCAGCCAGAAAAGCGGAGTTGTCAGAAAACAATTTATGTGGCTAGAACGAGAAAATGATATCATTTCAGGAAGAGCATTTATTTGTCAATCGACGAATATTAGGAATGTATACCGAAATATTCCTGCTAATTGATATACAAGGTATATTTTCGAAATGCTTTTTTCATCGCAGTTTTGAATTATATACGCCTCACTTATTGTTTCTTCTGTCGATCCATGAATATTTAATATTCCACTTACCCCTAAGACAAAATCGAAGACATGTTTTAGGTACAATAGGAGTGAACGCAGGTTAACACTAAATGAATAATCAAATAATGTTGTGGAACCTTGAAGATGGTGAAGTCGACCAGTTTATATCAATGGAATGACACTTCAAACATAGTAGCATAATTCAAGGTCTTCATATATCATATGGAGTTGCTGCTCGATTCCATTCAGAGAAAGGCAATTCGTCCTGTAGGTGATTCTTCGCTCACAGAATCGCTCACTTTATTGGAACATCGTAGAGGGGTAGGAGACTTGTCTCTCTTCTATAGAAACTTTCACGGTCGATGCTCTTCCGAATTGTTATCAATCGTTCCACCCTTGGCAATATCTACATGGATGACTCGACGAGTACAGAATCCCCACTCCTTTGTTGTGATTTTGGAAACCTGTCGAACCTCTCTTGCTCAGGGATCTTTTTTCAATAGAACAGCTGAGCTTTGGAACTCCTTGCCAAAAAGGTTTTTCCTGAGGCTTACGAACTTCAGAAATTCAAAGTAAATGTTAATTCGTATCTCTTGTCCCTTGATTCAAGCGGTGCTCTTTGAACATTACAGGGCTTCCCTTTCGTGTGAATCTGCATATAAAAAAATAAATATTGATATCTACCTTTAATTAATAATTATTGCCAATACGTGTATCAAATATATACCAAAAATGAAATGGCTAAGCTTATGTTTCGTATAATTGGCAACTTTCCATTGAAGAATAGAGAATAATATTCGTAGGAGCCTACGACATTTCTGAAGTATTCTATCGAGTTAGGCATCGGGAAGTCTTTGCTAAACTGTCATCATTGGTTTTTCTCCTCAGTTGTATGCTTTGTTGTAGAATTATGTCTGATAGATCCCTGTATATGATTTTTGACTGTTTTCCATCTGATACATCACATATAGGTCTTATACGTTTCACAATATTCACATCAACGATTTGCTGAGAATACATCTTGTTAAGTGCATAGTTTCGCAAAAAACAGTGCTCTTCATAACAATCCAATCTTCATCCAATGCTCTCATATCTGCATGAGGAAGTAGAATCCAAAAACCTGATCGTGTCTCTTCTCAAAGAAGTTTGATTTTATATTGTCTAGTATTTCGATGAAAACTCTTAACTGATGATACTAATACCCATGGATGCAAACTTGGTTAACGAAATGCGCATCAAGTTAATGTGTTAGAGCCTCATTAGACTAATGGCCAGCGATGTCGCTAAGTCATCAAGCATTGATTTTTTACGGACGTTTTTATACGAGGGTAGCCAACGACATCACTAGGTTTTGGACACCGAGTGGCTACACTCCGGTTCCTCTGGCTGTTCAACTGGCGACGCTGCGGTGTAGCATACTGAGATTATTACACAAAGTGTATACATCAGTACGCTCCTGTTTCAGACTATATACCTACGATAGCTCATTAGGTCCTTATCTAGTGCAACTGATAAAGTGCACCCAGATACAGTAAAAGGCAAAGGTGAAAAGTTGGAGTATGAAGGGAGTGCTAGAAATTGTTAGACACCAAAATTATCACAGATTATTTTTTGTGAAGATACCTCTCATAATTCACTCAAATTATTCTATTTGAAATAACTTAAAAATAATTCCCAAAATATTGCAAATATATTGGATGTTTTCTAAATATTCCACGCTACAGATTCTTGACGTCATAAAATGTAGAATCGATTTTACAATTTTTGAAAATACATAAGGTGCAACAGATGAGCGAAATCATATAAGCATTGAAATTCAAAAAATTGGTGTCTTGATTGAAATCGCAAATATTTCTTGTGTTCAGTGACTATCGGAATAAAGAAATATGAGAGACACAGCTAGCAGATCATCCAGTTTGAAGTGAATGGCTGTGGTAAAGTGATTTGAGTCCTTCAGATTATAAATAAATCTATAGTTACCAGCGGACTGAGAAAGAAGGTGAACCAGAATTGCTCTTCACATTGAAGTGTTGGTTTAATGTCGCTCAATTCCAGTAATATGGTGAAACTCTCATAACAGAGGCTCAGCTGGCTAGGTGGAATTGTTGGCTGCTCAGGTGACTGTTTTTGGTAAAGTGGAGTATCAAAAGGGATTTAATGTCCCTGTTCTTGCTTATTGTATGCTACGAAAGAAAATTTACACTAAATGTTACTTTCATTTACACCAAATTTCCGACTTAGAACTCGGAACTCTGACTTGGATCAGGAATTCCGACTTAGATCTCAGAATTTCGACTTGAAACTCGGAATTCTGACTTGAAAATCGGAATCCCAACTCATCTCGGATTTCCGACTTGGATCTTGGAATTCCGACTCAGATCTCAGAATTCCGACTTGAATTTCAGAATTCGGACTCGAATCTCGGAATTCCGACTTGGAATTCGGAATTCCGACTCAGATCTCAGAATTACGACTTGGATTTCAGAATTCGGACTTGAAACTCGGAATTCTGACTTGAAACTCATCTCGGAATTCCGACTTGGATCTTGGAATTCCGACTCAGAGCTCAGAATTCCGACTTGAATTTCAGAATTCGGACTTGAAACTCGGAATCCCGACTCATCTTAGAATTCGGAATCACGACTTAGATCTCAGAATTACGACTTGGATTTCAGAATTCGGACTTGAAACTCGGAATTCCGACCTGAAACTCATCTCGGAATTCCGACTTGGATCTTGGAATTCCGACTCAGAGCTCAGAATTCCGACTTAGATTTCAGAATTCCGACTCAAAACTCGAATTTCTGACTCCGAATTTTAGGTTACACCGTAATGAACTATCGAAGTCATAGAAAGCGATAACGTATTAATAGATTTTTTCAGATTCTTCAATTCATATTCGATCAATTCCATACTATTTTTTACAATCTCTAGATTACAGACGAAGATCACATGACTGGTGGAAATACCATGGATTTGATTAATTATATACCTGACAGTCGGCATCTTGGTTTATTGGAAGGTCTGGAAAGAATTATGTGCAATAACATGAATAGCAGAATGACAATTTCTGAATGCTGTATGCTCAGATAATAATTTCATATGGCTATCGATGAAGTTTCATTTGAGACTCTACCACTGTACACGGGTGTTTTAAATAATCCATTATTTCAATCAGTCTCTCTTCACATAAGCGACAAGCTCTTATCCCGACTTCGTCCGCGCAGACGTCGAACCGAACCGATTAGTCAGCACACGCTGGTGAAGCATCACATCTCGCTCACTTTTCTCCGACTTGATATACATATAGTATTACTTTTCACTAAATTTTTTGTTCGATCATGATAAACTATAGCCCATATCACCCCTAAATATTGTAGCTATCTGTTAGTGAAATAATTTTTTTAATCGGATCAGTATGTCCGAAAATTAACAAACAAGGTGGGAAACTTCAGTTTTTCATAATGGTAATATGGATATCTATCCTTGATAGGGAAGCTTTCTATTAGTGAAAAAATGTTCGTGATGGGATGAGTATTTCTAAAGATTACTACAAACAAACGAAACAAGTTACAAATTCTACCTCTTTATTCTAGTAGTATGGGTTTGCTAGAGTCAACTCCTTGTCTAGTTCGAGGACGACCCTCGGAAGTCGAACTTGTGTGAGCAATGGATTAACGAGACTTCAACTTTCAACGCGACGGACATACTAACCACTACATTACCAAGAACCACCTATGCCTTTCATCTCTGGATTTCCGATTATCGTTAGAAAAATTAGAATCCAATGAGTGAGCCATTCAGTGTCCGATTATTTGTTTTTCACTCTAGAGCTTCATATTAAGAGGAGAACCTCTGATTTTTTTTTTTTTCAGTTCTATTCGTATTTGTTATTGCTGAATTTGCCACCTCTTTAGAAATGATCAGAAAACTGCAAACATTTTCTCAGGTATTTTAGTTTTTCGTATACCTAACTCAAGAACAATGCACTTTTGATTATGACTTCTTGAAAAATGTTCAAGACAACATAATTTCTCATTTTTAACATATTATTCCAGTCCCCTAAGCTGCCAGCAGAGCACAGAATAAGTAAACTAGTATAAACTGAAAAACGAGAGAATTCGATGTCCACTGTCAGATATTCCCATTGGCAAAACATTTTATGCGAAAATATCTCTCAAACGAAAGATAATAATCTAGAAGTTTTCTTTTTTAGTTCATTCAATAGAATGAACTTTCTGAAATGTATAATCGATGGAGACTAAAGAGTCTACTTTTTCGAGCTTTAGAAATCGATTTTTTCCCAAGGAAGGCTGAGACATCGTGACAAGAACAGTTCTCTCATATTATTTTTGGAATATCTTCAGCATATTTGGCAAATGAGATTAAACTGTTCAACATATGTACTCACTTTATCCCTTAAAAACCACAAACCTCTTCAATAACTAACGCACTACCTTCCAAAAATGACACGTTATCGTTTCGTTAGCCATTTTCTCACTCAATTACAGGATACAGCGTTCTCGTCACTCAAGGCTAGCCCCCTTTTTTTTTGACGATGATATAAATATTCCAATGAGTAATCCAAATGTTCGTGAAACAAATCGGAAATTCGATGAAAATGACAATAATTTCTGATCGTTGATCATCGCGGCAGGGGATAGAAATACGGCTGAACTTCAATCATTGTACGCCGTTTTTTGCTCTGCACAGTTTTTGACTTGTGCAGGCCGAAAGTCTCGTGCACGAAAACAATTCCTATTTTTGTTGGCGCAGGTTCGTAGTCAGATTCGACATCGGAATTTTTCGACACAAACAGTTAATCTTTCCGTAATGATAACGGTGTTAATCGTATACAGGGAGATATTCCGACTGAAGCGAACTCTTATGGTAGTGATATCAAAGCTGATCCTGCACTGAATAACTAACTGACACAAGGACTACATAAAAACACAACGAAGAACCTACTCGATAAACCCCTACTACCAAGAAATTCCACTACCTAATAGTCACCTAAACTGAATCCGGAAGTCCAGACCTTATTCTCGGCACCCAACTTGAAGAAAGCAGGTTTTCTAATGTACCTTTAAGTTACACTAGGTGAAGGTCTATCAGCCCTTAGCACAGCTATTATGACCAGTGTGATGAGTGATCGATATGCTGAGGTGTTCAAGACGGAATTTATTTACCTTGACCTATGATAGTAAACTATTACGCAACGTACATTTTTTGATTTCAAATCATAGGAGATTTCAGATTGCACTCCATATCAATTAAGCATTCCAGCAAAAATCTCCAGATATTCTTCTGTTCCGTCAAAGACTTGAAGGCTAAACCTCCCCCTTTATAAAAACTTCAAAGGCCCTTCCCTACGAAGCCTATGGAAAACTCATGAAAATCAAGAGAGAGGGGACACCTTAGGCAGTCAAAACGGGCCAAGCGACGGGGAATTCCGACTTAAATATGAGTCGGAAATTCGAGTTCTAAGTCGGAATTCTGAAATCTAAGTCGGAATTCACGAAAATTTTTTCACGAATAGAAAGCTACCCTATCAAGGATTGATATCCATATTACCATTATGAAAAAGTGAAGTTTCCCACCTTGTTTGTTTGTTTTTAGGGGTTAATTTTCGGACATACTGATCCGATTAAAAATCTAAATATTTGTAGCTATCTAACAGATAGCTACAATATTTAGGGGTGATATGGGCTATAGTATATCATGATCGAACAAAAAATTCAGTGAAAAGTAATCGTACATGTATATCAAGTCGGAGAAAAGTGAGCGAGATGTGATGCTTTACCAGCGTGTGCTGACTAATCGGTTCGATTCGACGTCTACGCGGACGAAGTCGGGAAAAGAGCTTGTCGTTTATATAAAGAGAGACAGATTGAAATAACGGATTATTTAAAGCATCCGTGTAGAGTGGTAGGGTCTCAAATGAAACTTCATCGATAGCTATATGAAATTATTATCTGAGCATAGAGCATTCAGAAATTGTCATTCTGCTATTCATGTTACTGCACATAATTCTTTACAGACTTACCAATAAACCAAGATGCCGACTGTTAAGTATATAATTAATCAAATCCATGGTATTTCCACCAGCCACGTGCTCTCCGTCTGAAATCTAGAGATTGTAAAAAACAGTATGAAATTTATCGAATATGAATTGAAGAATCTGAAAAAATCCATTATTACGTTATCGCTTTCTATGACTTCGATAGTTCATTGCGGTGTAACCTAAAATTCTTCATTTTACATCGAAATTTCTGAGCATTGTTTTCGATGTTAAATTATAGATTTTTCTCGACCTACTCCCCTGAAATGATGTATCATTGATCAGTCGGTTGATCAGTTTGTTCGAAACATCTTGAAAAAAGGGGGTATGCCTGTCCAGAATCCAATGTCCCTGAAGGAAGCAAATAATTATATCGTGCTATTGGTATATAGGCTGTTCAAAATCGTTCTGAGTGGAAGTGAGGCAGACCCGATTCTCCTGTGTCCTTCTAGTTTGAACATACAATCAAGCCTAGAAACCCAGTGTTCTTATTAATATGGAGCAATCATCTGATTTTTTTAACAGTTGAGCATCTCTTCCATTCTTGAACCTCTTTCACCGATGATTACTGTGACCAGAGCCCAGAGCAAATATAAGTGGAAGTGGTGAATGTTATTCATGGTATTTTCATACCAAAGGTCACCGACTTCGATCGATCCAAAAAGCAGGCCTCATTACTAACCCCCTACGCCATTCTTTGGGTGCAGCATAGTTATTCCAGAACCCGTCAAACATTAAACGTCGCGAAATCATTTTCCAATATGTCAGATATGACTTCGGTGTTTGAAGGATCATAAGATCTCTTTTTACCATGATAATCTCAATTGCGATAAGAGCAAAGCTGAAACAGAATAATCAATCTAACTTTGTCATTTTCGATTGTCTGTCTTTCATATTGGGGTCAGATATGACTTCGGTGTTTGAAAGGTCATAAGATCTCTTTCTACCACGATACCGTCGTTCAGTTCCTCTCTGAAGCTTGAGTAGAAGGCTTTAGGGATCCTTTCACCACACTTTCCATTTATATCCGTCCCTATTTCGGTTCTGGCTTCATCTAGAGACCTATCTGCCTGAACTATCATCATATATCATCACTTGCATTCCATATGGCCTTGCTGTGATCTCAATTGCGATAAGAGCAAAGCTGAAACAGAATAATCAATCTAACTTTGTCATTTTCGATTGTCTGTCTTTCATATTGGAGTCAGATATGACTTCGGTGTTTGAAGGATCATAAGATCTCATTCTACCACGATACTGTCGCTCAGTTCCTCTCTGAAGCTCGAGTAGAAGGCTAGCACCAAATAGGAGCAGTAACTTTCTCGAAAATGCCAACTGAGATGTTGGCGAAACGACGAAACTCAGTACCGACAAACCAACGGATAACCTCCCAGAATAACAACTTCGCGTATATCTATATATGATGGGTTATTTTTTTCGGGTTTCATTCCGTGTTCTGTGGTTTTGGTCTTTTGAAGGATAATTGTCACAACGTTTCGGCAAAGTCTCATTTGCCATCTTCTAGGTGATGTCTAGAGTTTCGACCTCCGAACTCGACTGGTCGACACAGTGAAGATTGTCAATATGAGTGCTGGGGGTTAAGGAGACTTAGGCCTCGCCACCAAGTCAAGAAGTATTGAGAATGGCTCCAAAGTGGGAGCCAAAATTTAGAAAGAAGAAAAATTCCAGACGCGGTTCAACCGAAAGTTCCAGACAGCACATATCCGACCGCAAAAGCCTATCCGAGCATATATATATATATATATACCGTTCGAGAGGAGTCTTACAGTTTGTTGGTGACATAAAATAAATAAAGGTTCCGAGGTTACGAATCATATGGTTATTTGTTCAAACTAGCATTATTTAAATATGCAGTTAATAGTTTCCAAGCAGTGAACGAAACAATCGTATAACTTATATTCGAATACCTCAACTTTTTCATTTCAATACATTCCTTCTGCAACCTATCATGATCGACGTCTCTGAAACAATATGAAACCATTATTTTCTCTGTGTCAGTTCGTTGTTAAGTGCTGTCCATAAAGGCAATATTTGCTTTTTCCCGGTTGAATGTGATGTATGATGTAAAACTATATACGGGCCTTAAAACTCTCCGACGACAGAACTGTCAAATTAATCAAAATTCCTCCAATGCTTTTTACCCAAAGTTATTAGATATGTCCCGGGTTCGTCTGGAATTTTCTTTCAAGGCAAACTTTATAGTTTTTATTCAATACGTCGACCTATACCCATATAGTCTGGTGAATACTATATACACCAAATTCAAAAGGGACTATTGTCACAGTATTGTACTATTGAAACATGTTGCAAAGAAAAGACTTAGGAAATTGAAATCAAATAAGACAATGAAATCCAAACGAGAGGTTGAAATGGAATTTTTTGATTTGATAATATAATTAAAGGTTTGATTGATCAAAGAAAAGAATATTGTGACAAAAAAAACGAGATATTGAATATGAAATATAAAAGTCAAAAACTTAAAAAAATTAAATAATATGAACAATTTGAATTAATCTTGATCGTATTCTCTCGATCCTTTCACCTAGGAGATGGAAAGAACTTGTTGTCCCGATGTCTTCTTGGCATTCCTTTGTTTCGTCCGGGTCAATGCCTGATTCACTAACTTCTTCGAGTACACGTTCTTCTGGAGATCCTTCCTTATGTTTTACCGTTCGACATGGATTTGAGCTCACCAATTAGAGTACTAATTTCGGATAGGTATTCTGGATTCTCTTGAAACTTCAATAATAATTTCACAAAATTTTTTACATTCAATGTTGGTTATTTTTGTTGGGAGCAGTGTTTTTCTGACAGTTGTTGGTCTAGTACCAAGTTTGAGCTGAAACTAATCGATGGAAAATACTCAAACGAGTCCCAATAATCATGGGTGTAAATACATAACTATGTTGTGATTGATTGGTTGGAATTTTCTCTCCAACAAATCATCAAAAACGAATTGATACCTACAAGTCATGTTTTTCTACAAGTATGAGTGACTTAGTGATTATTTGCCTCTATAAATGTCTATTATATTGACGGTTTTAAACCAAGGTTCAATTTTTTGCGATTATCTCGAAAAAGATAACTAACTCATCGAAAAACATTTTGAACCAGAATTGTTCCTTGTGAAATTCAACAAAGGCCTTACTACTTGAAAGTTAGTACTAAGTCTTTCCATTCTTCGACCGAAAAGCTTTGAGAGATGAGGGTAGTTTTGGCATATATCTCGGAGCTGTATAAAAAAATTTTGTGTTATAAAAGTGGAATATCATCACATTATGACTTCTTACATAGGATAAAAAAATAATTGTTCAGCGTTGGTTTCACACATAAGAATTATATATGAGTATCCAAGTGGTTGGGAAAATAACAACATACCTATTCGTAAAAGTTATTCAACCATTTCCATTACTTAAACAGGATGAGGCACTGAAAACGAAACAGATCGAATGTCTTCAGAATACATGTGTTGTGAAAAAAATACAAAAACTCGTCGACCTTTATTTGAAGGGGAACATCTTCCTATCATAACTCAACTGCCATATGTATTCCCCCACCCCTTGGTCACTATCACCCGAACAATTTGAATAGGGAAAGTATTTAATGTGACATTATTAAAAAGGAAATTTCATAAGGAGTTCAGTCATAACAATTTTCACTACTTAACTTCTTATTTTGGCGCCCCCTTGCAGAAAATACAACTGTTGTGTATTCCAAAATAAGATACATCATTTGCAGGCAAATGTGACAATGCATTATGGAATTTTTCTAAGGAAAAACATAATGGCGGCTCCAAAAGGCTGACAAAATTTGCATTCACGGTCCGATTCGATTCGAAACTCATATATGGTGTTGTAATGCTGTACATCAGAAATGGAATCCATATAAGTATCGCACCCTGTATGCGAGTTTCATTCCAATGTATGGAAATTTCATTTGAGATTTTCTCTCACGGAATTCATGAATTACAATCAGGAAATCGGAAAAGATGAGAATATCAGTATTCCGTGTGCATAAGTGTCGTTTTTTCTTTCAATACATACGTATTCAAAAACCAAGAAAATATGGAATGGGAGTTGCCCAGGAAACCGTCATACAAGGTAGACAGAGGACCAATTTGGTATGTCAATTTTGTTATGTGTCAACGTAAATAACCATTTTATTTAATTTTGGGAAGAGAAGCATTACTATTTTTCATTTCTGTTGAATGAAGCATTATTGATCACATATTGAGGAATTACTGACTCTTCCTGTTATCTGAAGGTTATCGAGATAAGCCTTGGGGTGTCCGCTAAAATTTATTTAACCGGTAGGGCAATGTAGAGGCATAATAGGTAGAGGTACGTCGGACTCTTGTGTTCTGAGCATATATTTTCATCTACTTGTGTGTTCAAACCTATAGTGTTTCAAATTATTAGCGGATTTTATTTCCAACAAGCCGAACCATTCTCAGAGTACTTGAGGAAGCAGAAAAAAACATGTTTATCACTACCCACACAACACATGGATATCTAATGGATATCTGTTAAGGATATTTTGGACATCCGGTGGACGTACAGTTTTTGTCCAAAGAATATTCAATGGACGTTCAATGGACATTCTTAGGCCACCAACCTGTACGTCCATAAAATATCCCTCATGGACATCCATGAGATATCCATTATGGACATCCATAAGATTTCCTTCATGGATACCCATAAGATATCCATCGAGAACGTCCATAAGATATTGTTCATAATTCTACATAATTATTTGTGCAATTCGTTACAGAGAAACCAACCTAGCTTGAGATGTGAAAAAGTGCTGCACACTTCTTGGACAACGGAATATAGTCAGTAATATATCCTGTGAGAAGGCACTCAACGTGACCTATGTGCAATTTAAAATGTTCTTCTAGATTGGTTTCGCTGTATTTTAAAAAATTTAAACAAGCTAAGATGAACTGTAGAGTAGTAGACGAACGATTAAAAAACTTATGTCGTTAATAAGAATTTTTTATTTAATTACTTTCCAAACAAAATACTTGATATAGTTTAAATTTGAAAAATAGTTTGCCAAGAGTTCTTAACAGAAAAGTTATTGATGAATACAAATAGTTCTCAATTTGAATAACATATGAATATAGTATTCGACAATTCCCTTGTTTTCTTCCAGAAGTTCACGATCACGGTAAATGCTAATGATCACAGTTTACAATTATTAACTAACACACCACTATTTTTCGTTTCTTTATAAACACAATTATTGCACAATGCACACCACAATAACGCTTCAACTCAGTTCAACATAATTTTTTCAAACCTACCCAACACCCAACGACTCTCAAAATTACGACATTTGACTGACGCCATAGACGGTTGCACGTCAGGAAACCGAGTCAAGGTGAGTTCACAATGCAGCGCTTTTGCATTTCGCGTCGCGCGTCACGTCTTCTGAGGTGACGCTATATTCAAATATCATTTGAAAGGATAAAAAGTTAAAATATATCAACTTTCTTGCTGGAATGTCCATGTAAATGGCCCAATCACGTTGCCAATTCGTAGGGTGCCACTGCGAAAGAAACATTAATTATTTATACAATAAATGTACGAAGTGGATGTCCATAAGATATCCTTCATGGATATCCATCGTGGAGATCCGAAAGGATATCCATTTTGTACATCCAATGGATATTTTTTACTGGGAATACTTTGGATATCCAAAATTTGGATATCCTATGGATATCCAAAATTGGTCTAAGGCTATTCCGACATGAAATGGACATGAATTGGACGTCCATAGGATATCGTGTGCTGTATGGGTGAAGACCCTTTCCTAGTGCTAAGGGCCGATATTTCATACCCCTTTCGGAAATTGCTTAAGCATCCAAAATTTGACGTGGAGAAATCCACGTCTGGTGACAGCAGCTGCCATTAATGAAAATAATAGCCTTTTGCTATTACTACATCTAGTGTATCTGTTTGGATTCGTTTTTGTGGAGATAAGGTTCATGTAATGGGAAGGAAAAATGTTAGGAAGTTCATACGAAATAACAATAACTCTCGCAGCCATTACATCTGGTGATCTAGGGCTAGGGATTTTTTTTCTGAAGTGTGAACTAATTGAGAAGTGTACCAAAAAATACAAAAATGATACCCTTTCAGCAATTACCACAAAAATAATTCTTGGCTGCTACTTTTTTGCACTACCTCAGAATGTAGATTATATGAATACCATGATTTTTAAATCAAGCATAAGTTTTTTTTCCTGAAGTCGAGTAAAAATAATATCAGTTTGGTGTTAAGGTAATCGATCTCTACAAAAATTTCCAGAACGTTGAGTTTACCATCTACTTATTGGCACCATGCGAAGTGGGTAGTAGGAGATACCAAATGATAGCAGAGATATAAAAATGGTAACAAGTGAAAGTCAAGGTGGCGTTATTAGACAAAAATAAACATGCTTACGATGCTTCACTATAATCAGTAAGTGTTGTAATTTAAAGCAGCAGCATGAAATAACTTGATATAGATTCATATCATCTGATTCAGATAGTATTCAAGTAAATTTCTATTTCAAAAACAAACCAAATGTCTTGTGTGGTTTGCATCATTGAAATTGTTTCCGTCAATAGGGAAGAGTATCGACCGATGAGGGCGCTACTGGTGGTTAAACTATATCCACCATTTTGAAATAGTTACCTTGTTTATATTTGTGAAATAACGCGCCAAACTAAAATCCAGTCATCAGTTGCCCTCGCTAGACAAGAATTTGGTGGTTTCATTGCTATATTTTCATTGTACGAACTTTTTCTCGTGAAGGTTAATATAACTGTGTTCATGATGCTTTGAATAGCCGCACAATACTATTTATTGGAGGTGAACATAGATGCATCATGTTTCAAAATCTAATAATATTTGTTCCAGGACATTTTTTAGTTTTAGTGTAGTGTTAGTGAACCAAAGAGGCTTTTATTACATGGATGATGAAATGCGCCATAACTTCGCCTTAAAATAGACAAATAGATTCACCAGGTAACAAGAAATCATCTCTCTTGATATGCAAGGAGCACACTGAAGCCGCTCTAGGTGGTGATTTATTCAGTTTCAATTTAATTTTCCAAGTCTTATACCTGTCTATTTTCTCTTTCAATCCACTCCCCGTAATGTTTCCCACCAAAGATGTATTTCTCTTTGGAAACGTGTGGAAAGACAACTTTGGATTTCGGTTCCTAGAGTTGCAGCAACTTGGCACCAAACACTTTATACGCCTCACTGAGCGATCTGCATACATGATTGTTTGTTATTATTAATAAAAAAAAACTACAACTTCAGATGAGATTTCCTAAATAAACACCAAAGAACTCAATAAATTCACACACAAAAATGGAAGCCGTTTGTTTGTCAAATTATAGCAGTGCGTTATATTTCCTCCAGACGTCGCATAAAATTATGAACTTCCCAATACTCTCGCTAAACACAACATGGCATTTATTTCTAATGACAAAATATATCATCAATGATATATCTCATTTCATCTGACATGTTCACCAATGTCTAATTTTTTTCTGTGTATCTTCTCGAATCTCAAACTACGCCCATTACAAATTGAGAGGTCCTATGAGTACCAATAATTATGCTTTAGAATATTCCATACAAAAAAACAACCCTCTCTTGTGGTGATAAAAATTCATTATTAAACAAGCATCAAATGAGAATTTCTCTGTATAATTGTTCGCAGAATCAGGCCTGCAAAAAACGCGTATGCGTGTGATATTTAAGGAAGAGGGAAGCTTTTTATGACCTCTACGAAGTCCTATGGGATAAATGAAACGCTGTAGGGATACTTGGAATTGCAGGCTATTCTTGCTTAGTTTTTTGCGCGAGGGTCCAGATAATATGTACATCACCTTCTCTGTCCACGTATAATAAGGGGACGAGAAATATAACCACACAGCGAAAAAAACCATTAAATATATAAGTAATGGTTTTTCCGGATTATCGTTATGGGCAGATATCACATTTCTAGTTTAATGAGATACTGCCGATGGAATTGGTATATATTTCAGAGAATCTGTAGGGTTTTTTCTTTATTAGATGTTTCAGAATATAAATCATTATGTTCGATAACTTTCTTGATTTTGTATTACTGTAATACATTCCTGTTTTCATATTGTATAATGAATTTGAAACATGCCATGTGTGAGATTCGAACTGGTTATTCCAAAAAATAGACAAAATCCAAATAGTTCTAGCGGGTTTTTTTGATTCAAGTCTGTAATATATTTTTTATATGGGTTTATGAATCAGACGAGCTATTGTTCAGAAAAATTCTTGTGTGCCCATATTTTTTGTTTCATTCGATTGTGTAGGGTCTATGTCGTCACTCGCTACGGCCTTTGATCCACTTGAATTCGATTATCGATTTCAATCTATAGTTGGAGAACTCAGTTGCCATCTAAGTCGTTAACAGCCAATTGAATGTCACGACCAAGCACTTCGATTGGTTGTAGAAGACTTACTTAGCTGATAGCAAAGTTTATTTTCATCATGTTCAAAATTGAGTTTTCTCAAATATTCAGACACTGATTCCATGAAAAATATTCTAAGAAATGAATCTGATTACAAATGTTCGATTCACACCAACTCTCATCGCAGTTGTTGTTCAGAATAGAGTAATAACCTTGAAAGAGTAGGTGAAGGGTGAAAATGCTTTATCAGGAGAGAATTGTTTTGATATGGTATGTGTAGAAAAAAAATCTATGAAGCTGCTATACGTTTGGGCTACAAGGCACCCTGAGAGCTGTAACAAACCCAAATTCTTATATGGGCTATATAGGTATCGAAAATGATATAGATATCACCTGCTTCAGAATCGAATCTTCAGAAATATTCTATAGAGGAGACCTTTTCGAACCTGAAACAATATCAATGTATCTTGACGATAGAAGTAAAAATGTGGATAATTAATTCAATGCACTAATAAAATCGCAAGTTCTCACATTATCGAGTTCAAATTTGTAACATTCTTGGCACATTCTGGTCACTTTCTAGAACAGAATACTAATTAATCATACTTCAGTAGTCACATTTCATTATCAAACTTCAACAGCTTTATCCGACTTCAATAGACTGAGGATTGGAATGAATTTAAAGGGATTTAATAGAATTAAAACCGCCAGTTCGACGATATTTGATTAAAATGTTTTAATTGCTTCTGGAGAACTATTTCTTTGAGAATATCGCCATTCGATTAGTGCAGGTTCAGTGATCGGAATATTTTCTCGAACTGAAACAGGGTTTTGTTCAATTAATTGGATAATTACGATTCCGGCCTTCCGACAAAGGGTGCTAAAATGAGCCTCGAAACGTGAATCGTATCCTCTTTGTGCCATCTTTCAGTAATGAAGCAGTTTATTTTCTATTTATTTCGAATCGCAGAATCAATCGTTATCACCTTTTTTGTGAGATTCAAGGTTCTTCATCGAATTGGATGTGAGTAGAGCTTTTCCATCATATTAATCAGTTTGGTAACAATGTCTGTTTATCGGATTGCTCTCTAGTTGAAATAGTAGGTGTCATTCAAATGGCTCGGAGCTCGAACCCAAAATAATAACTTCAGCCGTGCCTTGCCCGCACAAGGCTTTACATCCTGAATTGTCCAGTGAAAGTTTTGATGAGGGTTTACTCGGTAAAGAAATCATCTTGTGTTGTTTGAAGATAACTTGTGAGAACCCTGAGGGGTGTGATGAATATAAATTATGAAGCATAAACAATTTTTAAACCTAGTTGATCTTAGAAAATACTTCTCTGCTATGTTTAGCTGAGTTGTTTAAAATCACTTCTGATAATGATGAAGGATTTTGATAGGTCCTCAGGCCTAGAAAATCATAAACGCTGAGATTGGAACCTTTGGTGTTAAAGTTGAAACTTTCTGTAGAGTTCAATTACCCTAACACCAAACTGATGTTATTTGCACTCGACGCGCGTTTCGCTAACAAGGTAAGCAACTCCAGGAGAAGAAAATTGATTCAGTATTGATAAATGATACAGCACGCAGGCTATGGACCGTTTACAATTCCCGCATTGAAGATGTGTACTCTGTTTCATGATGAACTAAACTACATTGCACAAGAATAGTTAAAAATAATTTCACTCCCTATACAACTCGTGAAAATGGTTCAATTATTAACGCATTTTTTCCATCCCATTGCCCACAAACATTTTTTGAATTTTCATTCATCTCGTAGAGCTCTCGCCCCTATTGCTCAAATTATTTAATATGATATTGACGACACTCCAGATATATATGGAAAATAGCTGAAATAGATGAAATGGGCTGACACTTGGAATTCAGGTAGATGGAAACTTTTTACGCTTCAGATTGGAGTGGAAATTTCGTGAATATTTTTGGATTATCATCTTGTCCAACTGCTCTTCAATTGAATTATCGATTGCTACTTGGGATTTCTATGTATATAGTTTTGAAACACATTCAGGAATGATAATATCGCATCTTGAAAATAACTACAATCGAATAATACATTCGATGTAACCCTGTATATAGTTCTATCGGTGAGAGAGAGGAGTGAGTAGTCATCAAAATGAATTTTTCTACTCCCACTATTTTAAACTGTTGATCACGTATTTGACAGCTGTTAGGTTATGACTCATTTAGGATGCAAGTGTATTCTAAAGTAACGGTGGCCGATTCCGGAATTGTTTTTCTCCAAATGATGGGATATGTTACATTTGACCTGATAAATTTGATCTCATGAATATATTCAATTGCCCAACATCCAAATTCAGGGAATTTTCGTTTGATATCCTTCGTAAAATTGATTCAAATTTGATAAATTTGATCTCATGAATACATTCAACTGATCAACAACCAAATTCAGCGAATTTTTGTTTGAAATCCTTCGTAAAATTGAATTAAATTTGATAATTCCATGAATTTTGTGTTTAACAGTTTGTGGATTGGTACTGTGTATTTAGTATTCATAAAGCAAGCAATTGTTTTACCTATTTGCTGTCATCCAGTTTCTCGTTGATCATTGAAAATGAGGAATGACAAAGAAATTTGTGCTACACCAGCAGATATTACCGCACAAGTGTGTTGGGAGTAAAGAAAATACTGTACGCAACTCGAGGATAAGGCTAGTTACGTACATTCGCGAAATGCCGCACTCGGCTACGCCTCATGCTCACAATTTTTGCTCATGCTTGATATGCTACTTATCCTCCTCGATACGTAATATACTATTATGACATCAAACCAGCAAATCGAAAAAGTTTTTGTCGGTCAAAATATTTCACTGAATAATTTCAAATCTCTGAGTGTAGGTGACCGATAAATTCTACATATTTTCTGATTTTTTTAATATTTCTTCAATGATTTCATAATATCTTATCCGAATTACAAGTTAATAAATACTCTCTTCATTCAATAGATGCCAAGAGCAAAATATCAAAGTTAGATTTTTATAACATAGAGACCCAATACCCATCATAACGTTTTTAATTAAAAATCTTTGGCATCTTGACGTCTGCGAGAATAAAATATTTTTAGCTCCTTTAATTAGATACTTCATTTCAGAAACGAGGGTCGGCAAGGCCTGCCATTTTACGACTTCTGTGAAAGTACTTATCGTCCTATTCAAAATGGTGGGTGGAAGTTTAATGGAAAAAATTAATTGAATTGGTTCATTCGATTGGTATTTCCGAGCACAAAGTGAATGAATGCACGAAAACATGTTTTCGAAATACTGAGATGAAAAAAGTTCAACAATGTTATAAAAACTTCGATTGGACCATATATGGAAATATGGTGCCTTGTAGAATATTGATTTGGTTCAAATATTTGCATGAGAAAAGCAAAATCATACCCAGATGGGCAGCTATTATTATTATATCCTCTTTCGGGATTTTCTCAGTCGACTGATTGATTTTTGGTAGAGCTTCATTTCAGCATACAAATATATTATAAAATCTCAAATTATTGTGTCCAGTGTAGATGTACAACTTTAAGGTGATGGCCTAAGAGGTGGCAGTCATTTTGGCGAAGGTTCATGATGAAAGCTAAACATCATCAGAATGGTTTAAATGAAAAAAAATCTACCCGCCAAATACAAGGTGGGAAATAAACGAAATATTGATAAAAGTTATATCTAAATAGATAAATAGAAAATAAAAATAAATTTAGCTCTAAAAACGGAATGCAAATTACATTCGTCAATCATAGATAAAAAAAATGCGATGTACTAACATGTTCTCAACCTAAGAAATTTTTGAAAAAACTGTCATACAATACAGCTTCAAATATCATTGATATTACAGAAATACAATCACAATGAAATTTCTATATGAATACTGTTTTATTCCTTATATTCTATATTCTAGAATTATCAAGCAAAATCATGAATGTATTCAAACAGGAAGATAATATCGAAATTTCACAACGAAAAATTGAACCTTTCATTAAATCACATTCAATATCGAAAGATGAATATCAATTTTTTGCAAAATCTCATGTAGTCTATGAAATTTCTTGTTATGATTATAAGCAAGGATATATTGGTCAAACAAAGAGTAGTTTGAAATTAACCTGATTTCAATACAACCTTTCGTTCATTAGATTTCATCATCAACCTGATTTTTATACGGATGGTTATATCATAAAGTTTCGAGAGTTTCGCTGACTTTTTCTCATATCATAGGTAATAGAGGTGTAGAGCCAAAAATGAAATTGAACTATTCCAGCTTATTCTAGTTCTTGGCGAATATTTAAAAAACAACCATTGATATTTACTGCAAAGGGATTATTACCTTGTAGGTCTCTCCGTTCCCGAGATAGCATGTATAAAAAATTTGAAACTCATGAAACACATTTGTAAAATTTTAAAGACGAATGAGTGATTTCACTTTTGTTCCCAAATGACAACTCAATCTGAGTCCTTCGATTAAAAAAAACCTGTATGTTTAAGATATTGAAAAAAAAATTTCCTGCTTGGATTAACATGTTTCAATACGTCTATTAGTATTTTATGAGATTGACGAATCCAAATTTCCTTCTGAAAATGACACAATTGACTTTTCAGAAGAAGTTACCACTCAAAGGTGCTTTCCTGGAGAAAATCTTCATAAAATCAGAGAACATTGTGAAAAGGTTCATTCCAAACAAGACACAACAGAATGAATGAGCTGAAAATGATTTCAACATAAATCCCTAGCAATAAGTTTTAGCCATCCACCCAACCAGGAAATAACCACCAAATATCCAATTGTAAAGGTGCAATAACCATCAGACCAATAATTTCAATCGCTTCTTTGATTTTTTTTCAGTTCTTTCACGTTCTTGAATGATTTCTTACCTGTAAAACGACTAACAACAAATTGAACTGAACTACACGGCATCATTCGTGAGCGCATCAAAAACATATTCAGGAATTTCTCTTGTGGATAATCTTGGTCTGGTTCCGGTCGGATATAACAGAGTTGTGATTGTTTTCTGACAGGCGTTAGTTTATATCAGTTCATGACATAAGAAAAACTCATGCATATTCCATATTCCGAAACTACTCGGATTAGCATGTTAGACGGCAGTGACTGATTTTTTGCGAAAGCAAAATCTGGATTTGACATGAGTACCACTCACTTTTCCCAAGTACTCGTCGTATACAGGGCTCTTCATGATGAGCCGTTTCTGGCAAACTATTCAACGGATCCACATGAAAATTTCACAGTATGCATAAATCAATATGACCTATATGCCTAAAATATTTTAGACGATGCGGCTTTGTCGCTTCTACTATAAAGTAGCGGCTTCTTTGATTTTTCAAATGGAACACCCCATATATAATATCATATTATGATTCATTATAACTTTGTCAACAAATTCATATACTATTTCCCTATACCTAATTATTACCGTTTAGAAGATATAAATTAATTTCGATATTTTTTTTTACCAAAAATGAACTTTTATAAATGCTGATAGTCTTGAAGTCTCTTACACCAAAACGATCAAATTTGAAATGGAGTGGAGTGATACTATGAGGATCCTCACTCCGAGTCATATTTTCATTTGCCTCATACAGGGTCTACAAAAAATGCAGATATTTTGATCTCATGAAAAAATGAGTAGAACTCAATTTTTTCAAATGGAACACCTTGTATATTTCAACATTTTGGAGCTCTACATTCAATTTTAGATCGACGTTCAGATAATACTATTTAGATTTCGAACCGTTTTCGAGATAAACTGTTTCAAACGAAAATTGACATGGTTTCCTTGTTCATCACTCCTTCTTGTAAAACAGATTTCGTTTCATGTTTCTCAAACAATAGTTTCATTAACGCTGAAACACGAACTGAAAATAATAAACCCATAAATAAATGAGTTAATTTAACCGTCAGTGTATTTCAGAATATGTTCAAACACATCTCCACCTCTACGTAAACAAACATGTGATCTCTTCAAAAGATTGTCATGTGTAGCGCTTCTGATCAAGTCTGGAGTCAAACTATTGAAAGCAGTTGTAACTATCGATTTCATATCTTACATTGTTGTTATTGGAGTAGAGTAAACCATATTTTTAATGAAACCCCACACGAAATAATCTAATGGATTGCCATCTGGTGTTCTAGGAGGCCAACGAAAAGGTCCATTATTACCAATCCATCTGTCTTCGAAGATTTCAGTTAAAGCTTCGCTCACTAAATGAAAATAATGGGGTGGAGCACCATTATCATCATGAAACTCGATATAAAAAATTGTCCCATTCTTTATGGCACAAAATACATTGAATTGCCATCTTTCATGAAAATCCCTTTGGCGGACAACATGGGGATTTTCTGGCGCCCAATAATGACTGTTGTGTCTATTGAAAACTCCATTTTTTGTGAACTTGGCCTCATCTGTCCATATGATATTGTCAAGGAAATGTTCTTCCTCTTGAGTCTTGACAAGTAACCATTCAAAGAATTCCACTCTACGAGGTAAATCGGTCTCTTTCAAATGTTGGACACAGTAGAATTTATAGGGATGTCATTTATGCTCATTAAGAATTCGACAAATTGTCACGTAGGGTATACCTATCTCCCTTTCAGCCCCGTGCAGAGAAGCATTTGGAAATGCAAGAAAGTATCCCAAAACTGTTATACCATTGTCATCATCATCCACTTTAGTCTTCTTACGAATGATTGTTGGACGGAAGGTTCCATTCAACCCACAGTTTTTTAGTAGTCGATTTACTACATTATTATTCGGCTTCGGAAGTTTTGGATATCTTTCATGAAATACTGGGCATGTTCTACTTGCAATTCTATTGCAATCACCGTAAATTATTAATAAATTCAAAAAGTTTTCATTACTGTAACCTAATCTTGACATTATTCTATTATAATTGGTAGCTATCACAATCAGTCAAAACCACCAACGAAAGTCTGACTTTAAATAATTGGTTTAATTATTTTTCTAAAGCAGACTATTAAAAAATATTAATGTACAGCTTATCCAATCCATCTTGGCACAAACTCAGATACTTTTCCAGTTGCACACTGGTATTGTAGACCATTGAGAAAGAATAATTACCTTCTAGGAATAAATTTCAACACAGTGAACACATGTAATAGGTGTTTCTTCATCCTAGAATACTTCACAGAGATTGCTCGGCATATAAGTTATCAGTTCTGTGCCAAGATGGATTGGATAAGCTGTACACTGTTGTACGTTAGAGACCAATACCTCAGTGTATACAAATTGTAACTTTTTCTAAGGTAGGAACATACCAATTTCGAATTGACTCATCTGAGACAGTTGAAAAACTAGATCGAAAAGAAATATTACTAAGTATAAAAAATGTTGAATATCCAAAATAAGTGATGAATTCAAGAAAACGAGCAAGAAAACCACGTCAGTTTCCGTTTGAAACAATTTATCTCGGAAACGGTTCAAAATAGAAATAGTATTATCTGAACAAAGTCAATATAAAATTGAATGTAGAGCTCAAAAATGTTGAAATATACAGGGTGTTCCATTTGAAAAAATTGAGTTCCACTCATTTTTTCATGAGATCAAAGTATCTGCATTTTTAAATACCCTGTATAAGGCAAATGAAAATATGACTCAAATTTGATCGTTTTAGTGCAAGAGAGTTCAAGATTATCAGCATTTATAAAAGTTCATGTTTGGTAAAAAAAAAATCGAAATTAATTTATATCTTCTAAACCTAAACGGTAATAGATAGGTATAGAGAAATAGTATATGAATTTGTTGACGAAGTGATAATGAATCTTAATATGATATTATATACGGGGTGTTCCAATTGAAAAATCAAAGAAGCCGCTACTTTATAGTAGAAGCGACAACGTCACATCGTCTAAAATATTTAAGGCGTGTAGGTCATATTGATTTATGCATACTGTGAAATTTTCAGATTGATCCGTTAAATAGTTTGCCAGAAACGGCTAATCAACGCTCATCATGAAAAGCCCTGTGTACTTAAGATATGGCTTTTTTTCATGGATATCTGTCTATATACAAACAGAGCGTGATTACATTTCTAACCTTTTGTTCAGATCATCTTAATGTGATTTAATTTCACTGATATACTTTCGAATAATTTACATCTGTAAAGAGTTTTTGTTTACCGCCTGACACTTTTACAAGCGGTAACCCTCAAATCACGAGGATCGTGGAAAAAATAGAGGAAACTGGAGGAAATGGTCACCCAATACAAACCTAGCCACGACTTACGTTACTTGCTTTCTGAGCTGCCAACTCATATGCACCATTGTGAACATATTAACTGTATGTTATTCCAAGGTTTCTACAGAAGTTATGATGGGTTAATTATCACTTTCGAAGAAGGAAACTCAGCTTTGACTGGCTCTCATATGGGACTTTTCACTTTTTACGGAATCCCTCCGATTTCCTTATCCTTACGTATTGCAAACATCGGGAAAAACGGTGCCCCTTCCTGAAAGTTCACTAAAACAACACCCCATTCAAACGTGTGTCTAGATTTGACTCACATGTCGTAGCAATAATCGAGAGAAATGGCTTGAATTTTGTATGAAAGACGAAAAAAGGTTTTTAGCAATCGACCTCCCACTACGATAATATATGGGTGCGACAAAGACAATGAAACAGGAGAGAAACTTCACATGCATACGAGGGGAGATTGGGTATTGGATATCTTTAGGACGGCACCGCATCACATGGAATTCCGATGATTCTTAAACAAACTACACTGCATTTCGGTTCAAAATGAAATTTTCGGAAAAAGTTGTATGGAAATGTGTATGTTATTGGCTGATCTGAATTGGGTTTCCGGATAAATTGCTCGCTCCTTCACTACTATGAATCGTAACAAAACAAAAATATTCATTGGGAGCAGAGTCAAAACTGATCGTTTTGGGTAATCAATCTACCCGAGTCTGAAAAATGATAACTCATTTCAAATATTGGTTTAACGAATATCACCTGGCTTTCAATAACATTTGGATCAGCAAGAACGGTCAGAGTTCAGATAAAAGGAATATTCATTCCACCTCAGTTCTTGGACCAAAAGCGATCAAAACCCATTTTGGTGGCCAGGGCCCCTTTACATCACTTTCGCTTTTCTTCGACATTTTAACAAGTAATTACACTCATTTTTCATGAAACAACTCCATATAGCACTATTCGATGATTATGGGTAAGGTTCGTTAGTTTTTTCTAACCTCAGAAAATGTTTCGTTTTATTGAAAAAGCCATTATGATCCACACCAAAACTTTTATTGGAACTTCTTGATTCTATGCAGAGAAAATCAGCCCGTCTTGGAGATTCTTCGCTCAGAGACTTGCTCACTTCGTTGGAACATCGTAGGAAGTTCGGAGACTTCTCTCTCTTCTATAGATATTTCTACGGTCGTTGCTCTTCTGAAATTGTCGTCAATCGTTCCATCATTGACAACACGGATGACCCGACGAGTGCAGAATTCTCACCCCTATGCTGTGAGCTTGGAAACCTTTCAAACCTCTCTCCTCTCTCAATAGAACAAAAAACTTTGGAGGGGTTTTCTCCCAAGGCTGAATTCAGACAGATCCGAAATCCGATGGTACAACGATCCGACAGGTTTCTGATTGGTCTAAATTTGTTCTCTTTCTGGACAAAGCAAAATAATATCACTCAGGAAGGGCAGTATTATAAAACTCGATTATCGTATACTTACTACTAGAAAATTCTTGATATATTCGCTCTTCTAGTCAAAATTCGAATATTCCCTTCAGAATATTTGTCGAAATGGTCTCTACTCTTTATTAGAGATCATATGTTCACAAAACTACCATAAAAAGTATGTTGAAAACGAGGAACAATGTTAGTTTTTTTACTCATATTCAAGAATGTTCTGAAGTATCACCAGAACTGAAAGGACAAAATGTTGTTATACCGGGTGAGTAAAGTTCGAGTCGATGCATTAGTATCTCGAAAATGCTAAAAGTTACAGAAAATTATGAAGCCCATCTTTATGATGTTGAAAAATCTGAATTAGCCCTCTCTCTTCAAGAGATATACACTATAAAGCAGAAAATTCCATTTCGTTTTTGAATCGTATATGTTTTATTTGAATCTATTTCCGAGAACTGTTTGCACTTTGTAATCGCAACTTTCAACGGAATGAAAAAATTCTAATACAGAGTTTTACAGGGTGTTAAACTCTTTAAGCCTAACTCAACTCTGGATGTTAAAATACGAGCCTGTATTTTTATTTTAGTTTTCAAACTTCTATAAGTAATCATCAGTGAAGATTTGATTTTTCATTGTAAAACTGTGATTTCATATCGATAACTTATCCATTTCGCCATTAGATATGGTCAAAAAGTTGAAAATAAAAAGAAATACAGATTCGTATTGAGAATATAAAGATTGGAACACCCTGCAATACTTTCATATTTTTATGGCCCAATAAAAATTGTCATGATAATCTGAGAACAGTTTTTGAAATAAACCAGATACAAGAAAACACAAAATTTTATAATTTTTTTTAGTTTTTCCCAAAAGACTTTCCTCGAATTCTCAACGTCATAATGCTGGGCCCTATAATACGCAACTTTTTATTTAATCTCTTTACCCGTGCTGGGTAATCGCACGTTGAAAGGTAAGGCCTCGTTGATCCATTGTTCGCACAAGTTTCGACTTCTGAGGGTTGACTTTCGTCAGCTGGTCAACGGAAACGAACAATTTTAATGTTTTCGAGATCCCCATCCAAGAATTTGATTTTACTCAGCCGGTATATTATCTGAATGTTTTTCTAGAAGGTGGACATATCGCGGAGTTCATTTTTTGAGATTGCTATCCCCTGAAAATTGCAGGGATTTATCTTGAACACTCGAGGGTTTAAAAAAATATGGTTCACTCCTTTTCCGCTTGATGAAGGAGCCCTGAGCCTCGATGGAATTTAATTTGTGCGAATTTTGAGTACGTTTCAGTTCGGTACCAACCAACTAGCTACCTATTATATTTGTAATTTCATAACAATTCAAATCACCCCCGTAGACGTATATTGGCGAACGAGAGAAAGCTGAAAACGGGCATTTCCCAGCATTTCTCATAATCATCTCGGGTGAACAGGGGCTAGTTAGCCGAGGGGTTAAAACCCCCGAGATGCTGTCCTTTTTTAGTAATATGAAAGAACGCGCTGTGTTTTGGTCTCCAGATAATGTAATGAGGGATTTGAGTTATTGCCTTATTAAATGGTTGTGTTTGTGTTCTCTTTCCTACCTATTTCGTGCATCACTTTCCAGACTTATATAACTAATATTTGTTTTTTTTTGGTATCTCTAAGATGAATTGGGATGTTTGAAATGGATGTGATGCATCAAAATTGGCTGTCATGATTGAGCTGACGAACGAAAGGAATATAGGTAGTGTTTCGATTAATTGTTCAATGAATGTAAATATAACATTAAAAAACTATCAACTACATATGGGCGAGGGCAAAACTAGCTTATTATGTCAAATCAAACTATTTATAGACGATAAAATTGGATATAGGTGAAATATTGTTTGACATTTATCAGTATTTCTATCAGTAAACAGTTTTCCCATTTAGGAAATATTATATATTGTCTTTCATCATTCTCATAGACTGCATTGCTTGACATTCACAGAATCGAAATTAATTTTTTTGCTTATATCGAGTATGTTATTAAATAAAACAGAATGTTGCAGGAACATTGCGTAAACCAGTAGAGGTACGGAGTAGTAACAACTATAAACTTTTGAGGGTTGTTGGTTTGGAGAACTACCTCACCTCGTTAAGAACAGAAGAGTGAAACAACTGTACTCGTCGGGTCAACCTCAATGGAACTACCATCAACGGTACGAATGATGTATTTCAGAGAAACGAACGTCTGTGAAAATATCTATAGGCATGAAGAATAGCCGACTATTCTGAATGGTATCGAGTGACTTCATGTATATTTTTTAAGGAATTGCACATATGAAAACATTTTTTTGAAACAGTTCTAGACATTGATCTTATATAGAATGAAAAATAACCAAATGAATCTATACGAGATGAAGATGGTTGGTTCTGAAAAACTTTTGAAAAGTTTGTTATTTTTGTTATTGTTGAAGATGAGGAATAGCTCGAACCAGATAAGTGAAAACTTTCAACTGGGAAAAAATGAGTATCACTTCTTCATTCATGTGTTCTTGTAGAACACAAAATTCCAGCTATCGAACGATATGATGAATATTGCCTAGCTGATTCAGTTTAAGTGAGGCAGTAACTATGAGAGCATGGGTAGTTTGATTCAGTTTCCCAAGGCAATGAACACACCAGGAACATTAATTCTATGATTGTAAGTAGAACTGTGATTTTGGATTTGATCTTGTAAAATTTTGTCATATTCTTTGTAGCTTTTCTCGATGAAGCTAATAAACATTAGCGGAATATTGAGATCAAGAACAAATGAGTTCTATTAGTGAACAGACCGCAAACCTGAGAACTTCCAAATCTAGTTTATAAAGTACGGTCGAGAATACATCACAAATATATATCATCTCAGTAGGAGCTCATTGACCAACTTTTCTGTTAGCTGGATTTTTGTGTTACCTTTTTTTTGTTGTAGTAGATTAGATACTTGCTCATGAGTTTCACTGAAAGGTATCATAGGACAATGATGGAATTGTTTTCACTCCACCCGGTGCATTATAAGACTGCCATTCTAGAAAGGCAAACACTAACTTTCCAGCTACCACTTCTATTCAACGTGCATTTCGACAACTGAATCGATATATGCAGGATAAAAAAAATTATATAAACTGATCATTCCTGTTGCCAACCAGTTAATGAGAGTTATGACTTCAGTATTCGAATGATGAAGAGGCTCAAGCATTTCAATAGATCGCTATCAATTATTTTGTGGATTTAGTCTTCTCTAAGTGGGGTCGTGAGATCATCTCGAAATTGGAAATTGGACAAACCAAAAGGGATAGTTTGGTGAGAAAATTGGGAGTCTGAGTTACATTTAATTTGTATTTGTAGAAATTGCATCGCTAGACTTCGTGAGCTTCATTTCGCCTTATTGCAGTAATTTTCTTGGAAAATCCAATTATGAGTGGAAAATAAAGTTTTTCCTCCGCTTATTAGTTCTAGTCCTGCCATTAAATAAATTAAATTACGTATATATTCTCCGTGAGTAAAGCAAGTTAGTTTCTTTGGGAGACTTAATTAGCTTGTTTGAGTCCCGAGCTCGAGAAAGAAATCGACTTTTGAAGTATGATGATGAGCTTTTCTTATTGACGGGCCATTCCCTTATTCTCGCTGCTTCTATATTCTCCGCGAGAGCATGAGCGGAGATTTCCCGTTTTAGGGGTGTGGTGTAACCTGTCTCTGGATGTTTTGAAAACAAGTGGGTTCGATAGGACCGAATTCAGAACATACCAGTTGGAATCGCTTTACGAACGATTGAATATGGACTTGGCAAAAATATTCAAAAATGATTTTAATTTTTTGATGTATTCAAGTTCTAGCGAGAATGAGCCATGCCTGTCATTAAAAATAGTTGACACAAGTCTCTTACCTCAGTTACAAGAGCACTACCTTTCTGACATATACCACGATGGATATCAGTGGGAGTCATTTCGATTTTCAAGTGCCAGCCACTTGTATACATTTTTTACTGATCGTTATTCCATTCGTCCTTTTTGTAATATAATCGCATGAATCAGGACAATTCTAGCGTGATGATCACTTGCAGAACACTTTCAAGTATCTGCCCCTCATCATAACAGAAAATAATGAGAGTTATGAACTTTCCATATAAACATATAGTTTTCAACACCTATTTCTGAAAAAACATGTCGATTGAGAATTCAATGAGGAATAAACAATAACAAGTAACTTTTTAAAGACACAATTATATAAATTTTCAAGAGGCAGTATTGAAAAAGTCCTACTGGAAAAAGAACGATCATGAGGAGAAAAGGAAAAAATGAGTTGGTCTTGATCACTGACTACATAACAAAGAAACAACAAGATACTGGAACAACAAATTCTTACCATCCCCTACCCGAGAGGATATTCAGAGAGGATCAAGAGGATAGGAGGGAAATATAACGTCAGAGTCTATGTTCGATTAGGGAACACAATACCCAGCCAGCTCACCAAAATTCGACTACCGAATAAAAACAGCGACACCAATAACTGCTTTTATCGGAAACCATGCGAGTGCGGCAAATCCTACATTGGAGAAGCCAGAAGACCATTGGTCCAAGAGGAAATTCAAGAGAGCCACCTACATCCTAAATAACGAAGGATTCAGTCACCCCAGCGTGGAGATCCGGAATGTGTGGAGGCCTCTTATCCAAAAAATCGATCAGCGCACTTCTATCAATAGCATGCGCTTTATTGTTAGTACCACCCCTTCCCCCACCATAAGGAAATCGGATCTTTGTTGCAGACCTCAAGTCGAAATATTTTCAGTCATCAATCGAAGACGATTGCGGGCACCAGCAATTGAAACGTCGTTAGTACACTCAACTTGAAACCTGGTTTCAACATTCATTCATATTAGGCATTTTATTTATTTCTTTATTTGAATTTTACTAATATTTCACAATCGATATCTCTATTCTTGTCACAATATAATTTGATTACCGTTTGCTTGAAAGTGATTGACAATGTTCCTTGCTGAATGGTTATGGTTCGGACTTCCATTGTCTATATTTTTAACTCTATTGTAACCTGTTGCTAAGAACGGAAGGACGAATAAAAACAGCGACACCAACAACTGCGTTTACCGGATACCATGCGAGTGCGGCAAATCCTACATCGGAGAAACCAAAAGACCATTGGAAGTGAGAATAAGCGAACACAAGGAAAAACACTCAACGAGAAGAAACAACGAAATCAGGAATAGCGGAGCATGTTTGGACAAACCATCTCGGCATCAAATGGTCTGAAGCCGAGGTCATACACAAGGGGGAGCACTGGTTCAATAGGAAATTCAAGGTAGCTGCCTACATCCTCAACAACGACGCATTCAGTCATGCTAGCGTGGAGATCCGGAATGTGTGGAGGCCGCTTATCCAAGGCATGGACCGGCTGCGGCTCGATGAGGGAGAATCTCGCGCCACTACATACATTTCCCGCTGAAGATAGATCGGCACAATTCTAGTAGTAGCACCCGCTCGCCTCCTTGGTAGTACCATCCTTTTCCCCACCATAGGGAAATCGGGGGGCTTTATAACCGACCACACCTCGAAATATTGTTAGTCATCACCCGAAGACGATTGCGAATACCAGCAATCGAAACGTCGTGAGTACACTCAACTCGAAACTTGGTTTCAACATTTTTTCATAATATTTCATTCAATTTCTTCATTTATATTTTTTGACTAGTATTTTATATTCGATACCCCAATTTTCTTGTCACAATATTATTTCATTCATTTTGTTATTTAAATTTTTTTGACTCATATTTCATTTTCGATATCTCGATTTTTGTAACAATAATATTTTCTTTGATCAATCAATTCTTAATTTCATTATTGACCAAAAATTTGATTTTGATTTGATTTTCTCACTCGGTTTGTATTTTAATCCTTCCGTTCTTAGCAACAGGTTTCAATGGAGTTAAAAATATAAACAATGAAAGTCCGAACCATTACCATTCATTATTTCAATAATTTCTTTATTTAATTTTTTTTTCATATTTCATATTCGATATATTATTTGTAACAACATTATTCTCTTTGATCAATCAAACCTCAATTTCATTGTTGACTAAAAAATCCATTTCAACCTTTTTTTTTTGGATTTGATTTCTTTACTTGATTTGTATTTTTATCCTTTCGTTCTCAGCAACAGGTTTCAATAAACAATGGAAGTCCGAACCATCAGCATTCAGCAAGGAACATTTTCAAACACATCCAAGCAAAGTATTTACGGTGTTTATACTTATGAAACCATGAATTTATGACAATTTCCGTGAACTCTTGAATAGAAATATGGTTCAGTTGAAGTCATCACTCAGTAAAAATTCGGAAGCTCATGATTCATTGATTGAAATCAGGGATGTTTTTGAGAATTCCAAAATGAATAATCTTTTGAACAATTCTTTCAGGCCAGTCTTAAAATACATACACAGTAGGTTTTGCCTGGCACCTGTCAGAAAACAACTACTTCCTTGGCTAACACCACGAAGTGTGTTGCATTATATCCAACCAGTGTCAGTGCCGCTATCTTCAAGCAGAAAATCTTGCATTTGCTTTTCGCTATACAAATGACGGCATTGACTTTCAATTATCGGGAGGGGCACACTTGTAGACTGGTTTTGGGCTATTTGGCCACTCGTCAATAGAAAGTATTTCCATCATGAACATTAATATTATTATCAATAACGTGCTTGAGGAAGTTATGACAGAATTATGAGCTATTTATCAATGTTCGAGACGAAATCTCAAATTATATCCAGAGATCATTTGTAAGGTTATTGGGCTTTTTTTTCTGTTTGGAAGTATTGCATATTTTCTTGTGAATTATCGATTAGTGATAAAAAAATGTGGCGTGAAATAATAGTTTTCAAATTCGCGTTGCTGTGTCCAGAAGTCCTCAATTCGCATATGCGACGTCATTAATAGTCACAACTGCTGAAAAATGATAGCTACAATTTCTAAAAAAATGTAATGTGTTCAATCGAAAAAACATGTTGCGAAAACGGCTGAAGCAATGTGAGGGTCAATAATTTCCATTGCCGTATAGGTAGTCAATCAATTATTATTCTAGGCGAATTTTCATTCAATAAGAATTCAAACCGAAAAACAAATACGCTAACATTTTGCCGCATGAATTCAGTCACCTACGCCTATGTAGACTAAAAGCCAAATGTAAAAGCGAGGAAAAGAGACTTGAATCTTTTTAACAGCGAACGTTTAAAGGCAAGTCGGGAAGTGGGGATTAATTTAGATTGATCAGAGACGGGTCTGGACACAAGGAATTGATTAGGCAATCTGTTTTATCGTGTCCAGTCAAGTGGCCTATATCCGGTATCCATGTTGCCAATAGTTCGAATTCAACTCCCACGTCCGCCTTCGTAGGTTCCGAAGTATTTAATTTCGAATGGATCAGAAACTATGACATTCATGTTGGGAAAATGGTCCGTTAGTATTTGTTATAAGAATTTGAAAATGTGGTATACAGAATATACAGAAATGAGTTATCAAATTATGAAATTGACAGAAAAATTATATGAAAGCTGACGAGTATTCCAGAAAAATATTCGAAGATTGAGTACGTACTTACCCAATTGTATTTGTACTCGAGTACTCTCATCAAATAGAAGATCTGTTATTATTTGTTATGTCAGATATAACTACTAAATCCTGTCTGGTTTATGGTACATATCTTGCCGAAAAGAAACAATGGAAGAATCTTACAAAACTTTCCACGATAATGAATGAAAAGGTTGAAGAAAAATAGTTGTGTCAAATTATTATGAGGTGATTACCTTGGTCGGATACCACTCGACATATATCGAGCATCTTTAAAAAAATGCCAATATCTTTCTCTTTCAAAAATTTTCATATTTTGATTCTTTACTTTTTTTCGTGAATATTATTAAAAAAATGTTGAGTTTTGCGATATCTTTGAACGTGAATTCATATTTCATCCAAAGAAGTTGCGATAGTTGTCAACTTGTTTCATAAGTAATCACTATATATCTATATTCTTTGTTTTCTTTGTTGAACTTCCGAAAGCACTTGACCAATCATTTGACATAAATTCGAAATTGAAACAAGTACCAGTACAATTTCAAGAAGAAATACTTCACTTCTCGTCAGCTTCTAATGATCTACAAGGCTCAGATACGGACCTATCATGGAATACAGGTCTCATGTGTGGAGTTCGGCACCAAAACATTCATTGAGGCTTCTCGATTCTATTCAGAGAAAGGCAATTCGTCTTGTTGGTGATTCTTCGCTCACAGGCTCGCTCACTTCACTGGAACATCGTAGAAGGGTCGGAAACTTGTCTCTCTTCTATAAGTACTTTCACGGTCGATGCTCTTCCGAATTGTTATCAATAGTTCCCCCCTTGGCAATATTTACACGGTTGACTCGACGAGTACAGAATTCCCACCCCTTTGTTGTGAATTTGGAAACCTGTCGAAACCTCTCTTGCTCAGGGATCTTTTTTCAATAGAACAGCTGAGCTTTGGAACTTCTTGCCAAAAGAGGTTCTTCCTGAGGCTTACAAACTTCAGAAATTCAAAGTAAATGTTAATTCGTATTTACTGTCCCTTGATTCACGCGGTGTTCTTTGAACATTACAGGGCTTCCCTTTCGTATGAATCTGCATATAAAAAAAAACTTAAGTATAATCATTCAAAGGTATTTATGTCTATAGTGAAATATGTCACATAAGCGATTTTCAACTGTTATATCCCAAGGACATTGAAAATTAGCAGAATAATATTATCACAGTTTTCGAAAACTTTAATTAAATTATAAATAACGTGCTTAAGGAAGTTGTGATAGAATTTTGAGATTTATCAATATTCGAAGGATATTCGGGCATACAGTGGCATATTGAATATGAATTAAACTGATGAAAAGTCAAAGACTTTCTGTCAAGATAATGACATAGGTGATGACTGATTATGAAAACAGTCCATGGCAGTTATCAATGTAATGTTGTTTTGAATAAGGAAATATGAATATGAATTAAATTGATGGAATGTCAAAGTCTTCGTGTCAACATCAATACATAAGTGATAACTAACCCAGCCCATGGGCAGTTATCAGTGTTATATCAGTTTCATTGGTTACAAAATTGATAGAACGATTCTTCAACCAAAAAATTTTTACTCGGAGAGTATTTACTGTTGGTACTATGAAATGACTGGAAATGTAACTGCTTTAGTCAATTTACAGTTTACTTGAAGAAAACAAAATAAAAATGTTCGTCCACCTTATAGAGTCGCACAAACCCAAAAGTTGATCAGGTCCATTTCCAGAAAGAGCTAATAGCCTTTCCAATTTTTTTTGACGATCTCATAGGCTTGCAATTGCATCACAAGAGCTGTACAAGAAATTACTGATGATTGTAAAAATAATGATTTACGAGATAATTGGTTCAAATACCTCAAATATTCAATTTTGAAAATTACTGGCTTCAATCTCGATTTCATTTATCAGACGATATCGGGATTTTTCATACACAACATCACTTTTCATTCACAGTGTGAAAATATCCATGTGTGATATTTCTTCAGGACAATGTTTCGAAACACTCGCATTAGACGCGCGTTTTTTTTACCAAGTTTGGATTTTCTGGAGAAAAAAACATTAATCGAATGTTCAGATCTTACCGGTTATTTGGTGTTTTAAATTCAGCATATTCATAAAGAATTCGAGCAGTATCAGACGTTTCAAACGAAGAATTCAAGACAATTTTCAGATTCCAACTAATTTTCATTTATTCTTATGCCCACACTGAATCTTCATCTCTGGCAATAAATATATAACATGCTTGACATGTTGCAAAAATAGTTTCATGACAACAAAATAGACATTTTTCACATGAAAGCCAGCAAGTAAAGGAGAAAAATTTTAGTAAAATTGTTACAAGCTGCGTGCCCATTCTTACTGCGCAATATTAAAACATTCTTCGTGTTTCGATTGATTCTTTCAATTCCATTCTCCGTTCCAATATTCCTTTTCACATTTTTTTTCATCGGCACACAGGTACCAGACGGCAACATTGTCCGAATGAGCGTCACTTTCAACGTCCGGACCAAGTTTTTCCCCACGTGTCTGCATTGATTATTGGAAAACTGGAGATTAATTACGGTAAAACATTTCGTTCAAGTGGAAGCTGTTTTTCCTTTTCTCGTGGCCTGTTATTCTTGGGGAAATGGGAAATTTGGAATGGCAGAGAAGGTATAAGGGTAGATTAGGACTCTGAAGTTGTTTTGCTGATTTTGAGATCGAAGATGATTATTTGTGTGAGTGGGGCGCACAGTTCCTTTCTCTCCAGTTGTCATTTCAAATTTAAATGAATATACTGAGTTGATCAATTGTTTAAGAGCTGATGGATAATGACAAAAAAGAGTAAACATGTCCAAGAATGGATAGAAAATTGTTCAAACAGGATTTAAATGAAATAAATTGGAATTGTGTTTATTTATATACGTTAGCTTCTTCAGGATTCTTTCGCGGTTTCCTGAACCTCGACCAGTTCTATCAAGCTGAAGAAACATTATGACGATAGGTCATATTCTAAGGTTGACTCTCGTGATAATTTTTGAATCTGAAGACATAAAATATTTCAAGATTCGAGAAAATATGGACTTTTTTTTAGGCTTCAACACTATGTATCACTGAATACTTCCGCATTACCCAAAGATATCCAAATGAAAGCACATATGTTATGGACTCTTCAATGAAATTGAGCTCACTTGAAATTCCTTAAAACAGGAATATTACAAAATTTGCGTATATATCGTTCCCATGCAATTTGTTCGAAAATCCCACTAAGACCCACGCTCATTCCAAATTTAAAATTTTACATTTTTTTCCTTTCTATTGTATGAAAATTTGGATTTTTTTTGTACTGATAACGGGTATTCATTTACTCTAATAATACAATTTCAAATGAATTGTGGTGTTTCATTATTGTCAATATCAAAATAGGCACTTTTGAAAGTCATTATTTTGTTGTGGATGAATCTTATCTTCATAGATTCCCGGGTTTCTAACATACCATAATCTGAGAAAATTGGTATTAATATTGGAATCTAAAAAAAGGAATTTTCATGAATACACGTTTGGAAAAACAGTTCTCAAAGAAATATTGAATTTTCACTTATGATTGTTTCAAAGAAATATGAGTGAATCGGAGTGATTCAAACGTTCATTAAATAGAAAGCAACGTTCACAATCACTTTAGAATTACTACTTTCTCAACGTCAATCAAAACTTTTTTATTCGTGTGACAATTAGGAATTTTTATGTTGGAAAAGTTAAAATTATTTGGTGATTATGAATGTTTCCTCCTATTCAATTGTCACCTGAATCACTTTGATTAACCGGAGTTGTAAGCGCCCAATAGAAAAGCAGTTGCAAATATGTGTTTCATGGTAGCAGACATAGGCAGCAGAGTAGTCATGAGGGTTTCGTATTACAAGGCAAGAATCAACATCACAAATATTTTTTTTCATCAGTATGAGACAAAGAAATGGTGGTTGGTATATATCCACTGAAATCAGTACCGAAATTCTGCATAACTACAGATGCAAAATATATTGAGAACAGAACCCTGAAATAGATTGGCTCATCTGTGTGCTCTGAGTACTGTTTGTTATGTGGAAAATCTCCAAGAGATAAAAGGCCCATTTACGTTCTCGATGGAGGACTTTTTCAGACCGGTCGAAAGTACTGGTTGGAATTTATCCTGAACCAGGTTCCATGGGAACGCTAACAAACCGAAAATTGACATTGCAATTTCTAGCGTTCCATTTTCCATTTTCAGATACTATCGCACTTCCTGCTCTTTCATTGAAATGATTGATAAGAGGAATTTTGAACTGATTGAAATCATTTTGGATGATGATTAAAAATCAAATCATCTCAATATGATAATAATAGGAAATTAAGATTTTCTCAATACATGTGTAATAAGTTACTCGATATGAATTACCAGGACAGCTAATTGAAGGTGTGTTCAGAGCCACTAGAATCGAACACCACAACAAGATATGTATGTATTCGAAATGATATCGATTAGGCAGTGTCGTTGCGATGTCGAATAGCTGATTAAAAACCGGCGAGTGATGGGGGCGGTTCGTAAAGACGCGCCGACGTGTGACGTCACACTCCCCCACCCCTCATCGGCACTGGGGTTCATAGGCACAAGATGGTTACTGCGCCACCGTCAGAAGCGACGAAGACATGCCTAATGAGGGACAAGACTGCTTATACGAAGATCGCCGCTTCCCCTCAATCCTCCGCTCCTGCGAAGTCCGTAGGATCGGAACTAAATATTATTAAAACTCACCGTCACCCGACGGTCTGGAATAAATTATGTGGGAGAGAAGGAGTATGTGTATTCCTCCGCTCAGGGATGTTATTCGAAGATATATGGGGAGTGACTGTCCTCAGATTAATATGGAAAAGGGAAAATGGTCGCCTCCGGATGTGAGTAACTGTCCTCGCGTCTGGAAAAGCAAATGACATTAGCGCTATCGGGTATGAAATGTCGGTAGTAATGGAAAAGATGATAGCGGTAAACTCATTACTTTCACGTGGCAGAGTTCGCAGTTACCAAGAATCAATAATTTACTGAGAAATTTTTCTCTACTGAATGTACAGAAATATCACATATTGCTGGTGTGGTGTGATCCACGAAATATTGATAAAAAATTACACCCCATTGAGAAATGTTGAGTTTCAAGCTATACGGGAACCATTGTTTGGAATAATAATAATAATAATAATAATAATGTTTATTCACAGAGAAAATACATTAGATTGTATGAATAAAAAATGCAAATAAACAGTGAGTATCACAGAAGCTTTAGTTCCAAGGAACTATCGCTTGTACGTGATTTCAACTTGAATAAAATAACTTAGAATAAAAAGCAAAAATCAGGTGATCTGCGAAAACGTAAACGTAAGTACATATACACATATACAGGTACATACAAAGACACTTCAAATTCATACTATAATGAGTAGTAGTAAAAGAAATTTGTCCTTTCATTGTTTCAGTTAGGGTTAGAGAATATAAGATGGACTGACTGAGATAACTGAACCGCTAGTTGAGTGAAATTTGATGTTATTATCAATTGACTTTTTGATTGATCAAATCGTGTACTTTCCTCCTTCCGTAATCTAAAATCCAGTGTTTTGTGTTTCTCTTGAAAACATTGATGCTATTTGTATTTCTAGTTTCGACAGGCATTAAACTAAAGAGTTTTGGTGCAAGAAAATCGCAGTGCCGTTGCCCTATTGTCTTGTCACAGCGAGGTACACTTACCGAGTTGGTCTTATTTCTCGTGCTGTAGGCATGTGTGATAGGGTGGGTGATTATTTTATTTTTCTTGATGTTGACTAATATGGTCACACAGAAAAGTTGTCTAATATCAAGTATCCCCGATTCGGCATGTAATTTATCATTAGGAAATCTGAGTGGTTTACTATATATAGTTCTCAAGATCCATCGCTGGATTACGTTTAAGTTTTCCAAGTGCGTATCATTCACACCACCCCAGCCCACAATCCCGTAAGTCAAATGTGTCTGAACAAGTGCATGGTATAATATTGTGAGATGTTTGATATCGAGGTAGTCTTTCAAACATTTAAATCTATAAAGCATACCTCTTAGCTTATTTACTATATTCTTTATTTGTAGATCCCACTTGAGGTGCCGATCAATTACTATACCTAAGTATTTGATTGAGTCAGCTTCAGGAATTTGTGAATTTGGCCCGATTTCCAATGGACCCATACGTGGTAATCCGCTGGAATATGAGGAGAATGGAAGGTATTTTGTTTTTTCTAGGTTGAGAGTTAAGGTGTTGTATCTGAACCACTTTTCAATAACTCTAAAATCATCCTCCGCTTCTGATTTTAAGGTGTGCCACGAACTCGCTTCATAGTATATAGCAGTATCATCTGCAAAACTCAGAATTCTACCTTTAATTTCTGAAGTGAGTAAACTGTTTATATACAGGGTGAACAAGAGTGGACCGAGTACAGTTCCTTGTGGAACTCCGTATGTGACATACCTGCAATCACTTAACTTTTCACCAATGCTGACTTTCTGCACACGATCTGTTAAAAAGCTTTTTAATATACCGTAGATATTTCCTCTCATTCCATAATTCTCTAATTTATCGAGCAGTTTTCTATGATTCACGGTATCAAAGGCTTTAGAGAGGTCCACAAAGATGCATAAAGATGGTTTGCTTTTGTCCAGTGAGTTATAAATATAAGACGTCAATTTGTAAATCGCATCTTCTGTTGATTTTCCCTCTCTGAAGCCAAACTGGTCTTTAGAAATCAAGTTAAATTTTTCCGAATATTTTAGGATTCTGATTTTAAGGATTTTTTCTAATATTTTTGATAAGTTTGATGTGAGCGAGATTGGTCTATAATTTATCATTTCTAGTTTACTGCCATTTTTGTATAGAGGTTTCACGATTCCAATTTTCAGCGATTTTGGAAAATGACCTTTTTCGAAGCAATAGTTTATTAAATGAGTTAAGGGTGCAATTATCTCAACTGAAATGTTTTTCAAAGTTTCTGCTCGTATATTATCGTGTCCAGGAGCCTTCTTTGGTTTCAGCTGCATTATTATTTCGTGAACCTCTTTAGTGTTGGTGGGATATAGATACATTGAGTTTTCCAATTTCCTATCGTTTTCTATATAGTTGTCCGGAACTATTATTTTACTTGCATATGCTTGACCCAAACTACTGTAATATTTATTGAAACTATTAGCGATATCTTTTTGTGAATGTAGAAGTGTACCATCAGTTGACATAATTTTTTCTATATTTGTTTCAGGTTTAGATCGATTGCAGATGTTATTTACGCATTCCCAGAGAGCCTTGGATTGGTTCGCGTTGTTTTTGATTAGTTTTTGGGCATATGTTTTTTTAGATTTTTTTATTAGTTTGTTCAATTTATTTTTGTAGGTCTGGTACTGTGTTTTCAAATGCAGGTTGTTTGGATCTTTCAATAATGTTTTATACATAATCTCTTTTTCATTTATTGATGTTAATAGCCCAGGAGTAATCCATTGTTTTCTTTTTATACATTTTTTTCTTAGTTTCACATTTTTTGTATTTTTTTCAATATATGAGTGAATTTTTTCATTAAATTTTTCAGCCTTTTCGTCTACATCCCGTAAAGTGTAAAAGTCATTCCACGTCTCATTTTTCAGATCGATTTTCAATGTTTCATAGTTTATATATTGTTTGTATTTATTAATGTAATTTTCGGGAGTCCTATATGGGTTTTGACTCAGATCTATAGTCAATGCTATAGGATAATGATCCGTAATATCGGACTGGAAGACGAATGATTGAATTCTATCATTAGTTATAGTTTTTACAAAAAAGTGATCAATGCATGTTAAACTCTGTGGTCGGGTGTATCTATTAATATATCTTATGGCACTTTCCACGAAACTTATACAGAGTGGTCAAACGAAAAGTATGTATTTTACTTTTGAGAGGGACACATTTTAGATGTATTTTTCTACCTGTGCCTTCAACCCCCTAGCAAGGGTGAGTAACAACCCTAAAATTTCAAATGGAAAGTGGAGTCGAGTGATATATCATTCGAAAGGGCACAACATTCTCTTTCCAATGATACCTCATTTGTTGTATTTCACTCAAACATGTAGGTATTATGAAGAAAAACAGCTACAACCCAGTACTTTGAAATGTGTAATTGACTTAGTAGAATCCTACTTCAGCAAGTGCTAAAAATGTGACCCATTTGCTTCTATACAATACTACAGATTTTGTTCAAATCTATTCCTAACATTCTGTAGCATATCAGGTGTTATACGTCTGCACTCTGCTGAAATTCGTTGGCGAAGATCTTCTATGGGCACGGGCTGCGTAGCAAAACATTTATTTTTCAAGTGTCTCCAAAGGAAGAAATTTAAAGGAGATAAAACAGGCCATTCGATGGGGCCTCTCCTTCCAATCCACCGTCCAGGAAACCGTCATCTAAAAACTCTCTTACCGGAGCAACATAGTGAAGACGTACTCCATCTTGCTGGAAATGAAGCCAATCCTCATTTTGATTGTGGTCATTTTCAATTATTTCTTTTATGAGAGGATCAATTGTATCTTCAGGCATGTTCAGGTAGACCTCACCAGTTAAATTCCCAGGAATAAAAAGTGGCCCTACGATATGACTACCTAATATGCCACACCAGACATTGATTTTTTGAGGGTACTGGGTATGGACCTCTCGGAATAAGTGTGGGTTACTGTCATCCCAGTAACGGCAATCATCCTATAAGCTGACGAGTACTTTGAGTATGATTCAATTCAACATGTCCCAAAACAGCGACTTCCACTGCTTCATTTCTGATCGGTTTCCGTGGCTGGTGTTTCACATGACAGACAGATCCGGTATCGACAAACTTTTGGACTAACTTGGCAACGTACGAATCATTCACATTTTTCCCGGGATGATTGTTATTAAAAAGGCGAGCAGTAAGTCTAGCACAACTATTATTATTATTCCAACTCGTTCAGCAATGGAATAAACCATCTTTACAGTAAAGTTGAAATAATTTCAAACGCAACCGAACTGAATCACTGAACGTTTACCTAAATTCTTTGTGTACACTTATCTGCTGTTGTTCTTTGAATCAAAAAACGCACGAGAGCAATTGAGGAATGTAGTAGTGATAAAAATGCCGTTTTTCCCGCATTTCCATTAACACCAAAAATATCGAGTAAATGTTCTTGCTTTTTTTTTTAACTATTCGAGTAAATACAACAAATTAGGTATCATTGGAAGGAGAATTTTGTGCCCTTTCAAATGATATATCACTCGACCCCACTTTCCATTTAAAATTTTAGGGTTGTTACTCACCCTCGCTAGGGGGTTGAAAGCACAGGTAGAAAAATTCATCTTAAATGTGTCCCCCTCAAAAGCAAAATTGACCTGTCCGAGCATTTTTGCGTCAAGTTACAATAAAAGAGAAAAGCAAGGTGCATACTTTTCGTTGGACCACTCTGTATAGTTTGACTACCTTGATTCCGTATACCTAGTCGTCTTGTACTTGAAAATCACCTATAGTAAAGAAACTAGTGGTCCTAAATTGGGCTCTCGGGCTCATAATCGACACGTTCCTCCGTGTACCACACAAATGGTATACATAAGAACCTTATGATACTGACTTTAATTTCATTATCAATTTAATTTAACATTGGTACTATACTATATTCACAAAAAACTTAGCTTTCTTGCTAAGAGTCATGGATAACCCCCCCCCCCTCGTAATGGGGTAATAGGTTCGTAACATAATGATGAAATTGGATTCCTTTTCCTGGATATCTGAACTTCTGCTATTGTAGGAAAACCATGAAGGTGAAACCTTGTTCATTCTCAGATTGCACGATTTATTTTTTTTGAAGGCGCTGTTAGTGATGGGACAGAAGCTAAGAGAAATTTTTAATCATTCTAAACCACCGTTTCTGCCAATTTCTAAATTTTACTGTTTAAGAATGAAAATTATTTCAAAAATAATATTGATGAATCATTTAATGGAAATATCTCATGCCCTACTGAGAAATATAACGAGCCTTTTTTTTCTCCACAAGTAGTCAGAAGGGGCAATTCATACGCAAAAACTATTAGATCACCTTATTGAAAAAATATCCAGTCTAGGTTCAGATATTTTCAGAATGAAACCGATTTTCAACTTTGCTTTCCGAATTATATTTTCAGGTGTTTTTGAAGAATTCTGTAGGAAAGTGTTATTGAATATTATGCTAACATTGCATATTCGCCATTAATCGGCCTCTTTCTCCATCAAAATAGTACTCTGAAGTGGAATCAATGTATTTCATTGGCCAAATGATATACGTTTGCATCTCTTCAATGAAAACTGAAATATGGGTGTGAAACACTCTGTATCTAAAAATAATAATTTTGCAGCCGATATAAACTAGTATATATGAGGCCATTTTTTTGATATTAGCTACTTACTTCTCCCATTCGTTGAAGGGAGTACAAAAATTAATAAGAATTTTACAGTTGTCCAGTTTGACTGTAGTAATAAAACGAACCCATAATTCATCATATTAAAGTCATACATTTTTTCTTCCTCAGACATAGCTGAAATGAGGCAGTATGTGTTTTCCATTTTCTTTCGCCCGAGCTTGTTTTACCCGGGCTTAATTCCTGTAAAAAACAAAGCCCTCGCAGATACATTTTCTACCCTCATATTATACTGCTTTATATAGGAGGCTATCCCCGCTAAGAAAACGCTCTGGTAGATATAATATATTAGATATGTCATGTGCATTATTTATATTATTGCTGTGCGCGTACCCAAAGAGCTCATACGTGGTCAGACAGTCCAAATTTCTTCTCTTCGAAAATGATAAGAGTAACATTAATCGTAAGTTTGATCAATACTTGATACAATTTGAGAATTATTTTTTTTTGTTAATTACTTCTTGAAATTCTGAGATATCATCAAAAGTATATTATAGATGCAAGATTAGTCTTCAAGTGTGAACGAATAAATAGTGAGATCAAAACCTTTGGTGTAAAAGTTAAAACTTTCGAAAAACCAAACTGATGTTATTCGCCTTTCGTTAGCAAGGTTGGCATCTTCAGGAGAAGAATACTGATGCTACATAATTTATATAATTTATAAAAACTGTTTTTTTTTCAACTACATAATAATTGAGTTTTCATGAAATGTTAGGCGCTTTCAATGTTCAAGCCACCAGACTATTTCATTTTGTCCCTCACAGATCACTTCTTTTACGAATGACTCTAAAAATGGAAAAATCGACGTTCATATTTCACATCGGGAGTTCACCAGTTCCTTGTGCTGGACATGTTAAAAGTGGAGGAGAAATGAGAGAAATTGAACGAATAAGTGTATTAAACTGAATAATTTTGACTATTTATGTTGACATGTTTCATACGCCCCTCCTTATTTCCGCGTCTGCCAGTTCCTAGTAACCCTCTATTTACAAATAAATCAGTAAAGCCAAACATCAAAACATAGACCGGTTCTGGTGATAGCTTCACCATTCTAACTTTTCAATGCATTCCTCCTACACTCTATTTTTCAATTCAGTGTTTTATACAAAACGAACGGGAATATTGTTAATTTTCGAAACTTGTTCACAAAAGACCATATTTTCACACCTAAACGAAACAGATTAGGCCACCTTTTTTCAAGAAGTGTCATTTCATTAGGAAAAATATACTTCTGAAATGAATCAACCACTCAAATAAGAGTTATAGCATTCGATTTAGTTGGTATATACATGTTAGGAAAATTATTATAAATTAAAAAAAATGAACTCTTTATCCATATTGAATACCTTATTTTCATCATTTCGATTCTTGACATGGTCGAAGACATAGGAAATTACTCTACTGATGAGACCTTTAGAACGATGTACCCATAACACTTGTATATGAAGATCTACATGTAGATGGTGACCAATGACATCCAAGAATTATTTGCGAACTCTTGATAAATGGTTTTGCACATTTTCAAAGTTTCTATTATTTACAGAAAAAATTTGGATCCACTCCCAAAGAAACCTACTGCCAACCATTTTGATTTGTACAATGAAAATTATATGAAATTAAGTAAAAAATAATGAACCCGATGAAACATTTCGAAGTACAAATCACACATGATATTTTCTGGACTTGTTTGAAATGCAGTTCGGCTCATTGGAATTGAGGAAATGTTTGCATCCCTGCTACGTGTTTTTAAAAACAAGCTTACACTTAACACGATGATATTATAGACTATATCAGTTCCGAACGGAGAGAAAGTATATAGGTTATCAATTCCATCCTCAACAACTTCCCACCTCTTCAAGAAATACGCCCACATACCAGTTCCTGGAAATTAATTGTTACCAGTATGTCAATCCCTTTTTCATGTTGGTTTGTCTCGCTTAGGGCCAATCCATTTTTAAGTCGAATAAACCGCCAATATTTCAGTAAGTCTTCCTCAAAATGCTTATTTGTAGTAATCTTGGTGAAACATAACTGAAATTATTCATTTTCAACCTCTAAGTAGAAGAATGACATTTACACATTGACAATAATTACACTTGGGAGTTTGATGACCTTGGTCGATTTGCATGGCCTACTTAACACAAAATTAACTGGATTCAATCGTGCAAATATTCATTCCTTGTTTATTTCATATTATTTTCCGAATGATAGTGAATACAATAATATAACAAACCCAAAACTCGGTTAAAGCTAACATTCAAATCAGTACCTCTGAAATTATATGAGTACTTCTGAGTACTGTACAGATAATTTTTTTGTCTGTCATAATTCCGCATGTATTTTCTGTCAACCCATAGGTTATACTCCAAACATAATTTACACTAAACATATATAATTATAAAATTGGCACTCAGTAATCGAACTTCACATCCAAATAAAACTACCGCAGCCTTGCTACAACCATCGTTCTACCGTGTAATACATTACAAGACGCTCTCTTGTGATAGATAACGCAGGTTACATTAATATCCAACCAATATGCGAGATGAAAAATTGAGGTATCGACATATACCTACCTACTTCGGAATTTTTTCCCTCACCTACGCCCATGTATTATGTGCACATGGGACCATAATACATTCTTCATACAGAAGCAAAAAACGAAATTGCCATCTTAATGACATTGACTTTTTTGCAAGATTTCTTCTCACTAATGCGAAACATAATTTATCTTTTCTGTATTTGTTTTCCTTGACGTTCTTATATGTGGAGGATTATCATCAATGTCTGTTATATGCCATATAAATATTACTTAGCCCAGCTCGGCGTACTGAAATGTAATTTCGGTTACTATATATGATGCTCCAGGATTAAGTATGGATCGTTCGAGAAAAACATGGAGTAAATAATTTCTGCATAATGTGGAAAAATGTTTTACTTAATATCGAACAAAAGAAGGTCATATACTATGATGTGAAGCGAGCTGTATATTTTATAAGTTGATGAATAGGAGGAGAATTGCTTCACCATTAAATTGTTTTCCATATTCCCTTCGTGCAGAAATATGGTTCGTTGGATCGAGTTATAAAAAATTCCTCCTAATAAAGCATCATAGGAAAGAATTTTTAACGATGAGAGCGCTTGTGTGTTGAACAAATGGCGGCATCAGTTGGAGGGCACCTGTAATCACAGGACGGAATCATGTTTATGTTTCACCAAACGATTTATTTTTAATTTTTCCGGTAGGGGTCGTATCAGAACAATGAACGTTCTGTTTCAGTGAGAGGAAAATGTAGGTATGGACAACATATCTCTTCTGAATAGATGGTTTGACGGCCTTTTTGGTACAAGAGAGATGAAGACTTTATGATTCTCAATAAAAGGATCCATCGCTTGGTGCCTCAACGATTCCATCAGAGTTCTGGATTTTGAGTTCAAGAACGTCGTGTCATGATTTGAAATATTACATGCCTATTTCATACAGCGGAATATTATCAAAATCTCATACTTCATTTGAGAAATTTCTGGTGTTCTCATTACAGAATATTGTTCTGGTAGTTTTCATCACATTCATGAAAATTACATTCTATTAATTGACGTTGACCTCAAATAGATTCTAAAAACAGCAAAAGAAGGGACATAGTTCTAAAAATATTTGAAATCGACTTAATTCTATATGGAAAGCAATATATAAAGATGTAGAAAACTATACAGTACCTAACTTTTGTTATATATAAGTACACACGATACGTAAACTGCCAGACAATATTGCAACAGTCATAAGAGATGATATGGAAATTGATCAACAATGAGTCGAATGTCTCAACTGAATGATGAAAAGAACTTCATTGGGAAAGAGATGTCCGGCAGGCTAACTTCCCAACAAAAGAGAAGGAGGTTTTACCTATCTGTCTTATCCTTATTAATCTACCGAATGTGGTATGATTCATGATGATTCACAAAAGCAACTCCCTGGAAAATATATCTAGAGAACGAATACCAAAAGCTCATTGTCTGGAGGTGATGAATACTTGAAAGAAGTGTCTCTAACAATTATTGATGACTTCTGAACGAGATGCAATATTTTCAATATATGTTCCAATACCATACATAAGTGCAGTCAGAATTACATTTGTCATGACGCTACGAACCTACTGATTTCTGGCGGTACATATGCTTTCCTGTCAGCAGGGGGAAACAAAAAACAGTCAGTCAGCGTATTCAGGATTTGTATTCGAGCAACCCACGTTACATACACGCTAGATACATGGTTTGTGTTTTGTCATTCTCACACAGCCACACAAATATTATCATTGATGGGTTGGACCATAATACGAAACTCGGAGCGGTTGATGAGACCAGTGCATTTCTGATTTCGAACTTGAATAAAATATTCAAGAATGAGCAGAATCTCTATCGGTATATGAGGAGTAGGTGCTAGTATTTATTGCTACAGTTTTTGTGAAATAACTTCAGCAGTTGCATCCACATGGGCACTTCTTTGGAGAAAGCACTGATGATAACACTAAACATCGAAATGGCTCAGTTTGCTGTCTATGTTGATATGATGGACTCCAGGCTTGATTACGTTGTGCACTGTAAGATCAGTTTTCTTGAAGACCAAATTTCTTATACGTTGGATCCCCATTCATTCCAAATTTGTAATATTAAACACGTGAAAAAGCAATGCGTCATCAATCCATTGCTGGCACAACTTTTGACTCCTGATGGTTGATGTTCGTAGGAGGGCCCGCGCTGTTCAACAGAAAACCCCATTCTGAAACCCATATATCAATACTACGACGATATATAGACAGCGGCTTTTTTCACTTCGGGAGATGATAAAAACAGGTTTAACTTATGATTAAATTGAGAAAAATAAAACTATATTTTTTTCGAGGCAAATACTTGATGGAAATCCATATTATAAAAAAAATGAAGCGAAACACGTGTCGCGGTTTTGTAAACCCATTGGCGATGAGAATGATACAGAAAACTGTAATATATTTTTTGTAATATTAATTTTTCATGTAATCATACTATATATTCAATAGGTAACAACTTCAATCCTATTGCATATAGCAACTGGAGTTTTTTTTGTCAAAAAATATCTCGTAACAATTTTGTGGGTTGCTCCGATAATAAATGAGTGATTTTTTGAATAGTTCATTCAAAAAACTGCCCTTCATCAACGTCACATTTTGCCGTTATATTATTATTTCCGGTATCCTTGCATTGCCTTTTTCAATGCCGGCTAAAATAAGTAATATTGTTTTATTGTTGCGAAAACAGTCACATGCTCTCATTCTCTCATTCGAACATTGGGTACCATTCCCTCTTGTCCAAGCACGTGTTCTACCTGCTTCAATCCTTGCAAGTCTTCTTTAAGAAAGAATAGTAGCAAGCGGAACCCTCACATATACTCACTGGGTTTTTCATCAGGTGGTAGCAAAAGTTATGAATTATTACCATTGAAGCTCACATTCGGGATCGTAATGAATCGTTTTCGAGATTCAAGGGGAACTGATTTTCGTTGTAATTTTTTGTGTAGAACATCTTATTACTAGGCCGATCCCAGAACTTGGTCTAATTCAATGAGAAACGTTCTGTTGCAATCGAAATTGAAAAAGAATTGAACAGTAATACCTACTTCAATTTTCAAGGGGATCCACAAATTATGGTTGCCAACTTCTCTTGATCTCCAAACGTTAGGCATTATTGCGAAAATATTGAATATTTAGATGTTTTTTGTTATGTACGATAGTAGATTTGATATGGCCAATTGAAAGTTTCAACGAACGATTATTGAAGAAATATACTGTTGTATTTCAGCGTCTACTTGGTAAGTAGCACATCTTTATTACTAATCCGGTTGGAAGTCTGATGTTGAATAATAATATCCGCTATTTGAGAAATAAGCTGATAACAGTAATTACTGATAAGTGCGTCCATTATTCACTGAAATTGAATCACGAAAATGGTTCTTTGACTCTCAGTATGTCTGAAAGAAAAGGGAGGGACCCCGCCATTGGTATCATTCTATTTGATGCTCACTTCGCGAGTGTAACTAAGTACTGAATATGAACGAGTGAGGGTGCAAAGGAACAGTGTGTTTGGATTTGAAAAACAATCGAAAGTTTTCAGTGATTGATATTTCTGGATGGACATTACGGTACGAACCATTAAATTCAACAAAAAATTCAAATCAGCGAGAAAATATTTCTTTTGTTTGAACTAAATTTCAACTGAAACGTCACCTCAGTTTTCCCAAACAATGAATATCGTTTTTGAAACATCAAATCGGCAAGTTGTCGAATATTGTTCTGCAATTTGGTTGGATCAAAGTACCTATTCATTTAAGTTGTAAACAGGGTTTCAAACTGGAATTTTTCAGCTGTTTGAAATTATTTATGGATTTGTCCATTTCTCTGTAGGAGGCATATAACAGCTTAAAGTCCAGGCTCCCCTTCAGACTCCTGTACGGGTTGACATGAATGCAGATAATCCTGTAGAAACTTTTAAAAATGAGCAAGTATCAAATTGCCGGTTGGTTGGTCAAGTCTGTTCCTCGATTACACCAATAGACCCGATTGCACTTTAGGTTTTATGAGTGTCCCTATGGTTGGAATAGAAAATGTTCTCCCGAAAAATATGTGTCTCGCCCCAGGGCACTGCAGTACTCAAGAACGTTAGCCGTCCTCTGTTCACACAAAGCTCTGACTTCTAGGCGCGCTTGTTATAAAAATGTTTGGAAAGGGAAAATATATGAAAATGGCTTCTATATTTTTTACTACGTTCGTAAATTCACAAAACATTATGGCCCATTTATACACGTTTTCTTCAATAGTTTCCGCAGCATTCCTGTGAATGAAGGCGGCCCATGAAAAATGAGTCTTGCCCCAGTTCGCTGGGTCAACAAGAATTGCACAGTTTTTTCACGTATGTTTCTCAGTAGCGTAGCGGTTAGCAAGTCCACCTGTCAAGCAGAAGACCGGGGTTTGACAAGTTTCAACATTTGAGGATTGACATTCATAATTGGGCGTCAGCTGGTTAATGAAAAGACCCCTTTCACACCTCATTTGAAGTACTTAATCATTTGAATCAAGAATTTTTATTCAGCAGTTTTTGGCCATCGTCATGACATTTCCATCAATTCCGACATCAGGCTTAGAGTTTCATCTGGGAATTGTAATCACTGGGGCTACTTCCATGGGTTCCCTGTGAAAAATTGTCCGATAGCAGCAAATGCTAAATGGGAGAAGGCAGATGCTGCAGATAAATCTTAATGGAAATACATTTGGGAAAAATATTTGATCACCAGATCTCCATATTCTGACTTCTAAATATTGATTTACTTTGTATTGAGACAACTACAATCTGAAGAAATAAGATATATAGATATCATCTATATAAGTCTAGAAGGGCAGATTTTTAATCTAAACCAAAAAGTTGATACGTTAATCAAAAATCGTTCCTTTTTATTGAAACACATCTTAGGCAACCTCTCGTATAACTCAAATTTCCTATGATTAAAATACATGAACTAATAATAATCAAAATATTCATCTTTGTTTACGTTTGAGAAAATACCGTGAAGAAAACTTATTCACAAATATTAATCTTCTATTTTCGTTCTCGATCATATGCCGAAAATCTGATATTTTTTACATAACATTTGTATGTTGGGTAGCCAGGTGTGATTCATACAAACGAACTCGTTCAGATGCAGCTCTCCCATCCCATGATTTCGATGTCATACCATTCTACTGTGTGATCTCCAATGGCAGTGGGATTGTGTTCTGATAATTCAGAACCACCAATCTGTCTATTCTTGTGTTAACTCTCTCCCAATTCCAGATGTATTGATATTTCACCGATATATTTTAGATCGCACGGAAAAAAGATGGATACAATTCCATGTATCAGTTGTTTTGGAATGGTGTGAGTCTTGAACGAGGAGAACTTCTTTTTTTGAATGTTATTCTAACATCACAAGTTTTACCGATCCGTTTCATCTTTCAACTGATGAAGGAATCGCCACAGTTATTATGGACACAGATGAAAAAACGAATTGACATAATAGATCACAAATATCACATATGAGATACATAACCGGAATGAGTGTAGAATAAACTCGAAGACATATTCTCGAATACATAACACACGCAGCTCATTATTCACTATAGTAAACCACCTCATTTTCAGGGGTTATCAAAATATATGAAAATCAATTCATCCTTCGAGACACATCGTGAGTTCTATTGAATCTCTGTGCCAAAAACTGGCCATATACATACTCCAAAAATTGAAGCCTATATCAGGAAATAGCTCTATTGAGAATATTCCACATCCAATTGAAAAATTTGTAACAAAGAAAAATGCAAGCTGTCAAGGCGAAATCAGAGAAAGATAGAACTCTAATCAATAGAATAAAGTTAAATGTAGAATCTATAATGGATATCCAATTGAAATATAACTTTCATCAACAATAATAATTTGGGATGGCTATGGATTCACCTCTTTTCTCAATTCTAAGTGATGTTTATATGGGGTATTTTGAGGATTCTTTCGTAGGTGCAGGTAGACAACAAAGTTCTTACCTTGAAATTTTCCATAAAGTTGAGAGAGAACAATATAAATGAAATCAACTAACTTCTTCTCTTCAATTTGGAACAGGAACTTCGAATGGATGAAAAATCTTTCCAACCTTTATATTCCTAATGATGTGGAAACATTTTTAGTTTTAGGTGCAAAATTTAGTATCGAACCAATTGATTATATCAATTCCCCAGTTTCAGGAATGAATACTAGAAATATTATTGTGGCAGATCTACTATATGATTATTACGAATTACATTCATTCGTCTAAACCTCTTTAATTTCTTTTTCAGCATTTATATTTGAAAAAAACTATTTATTAAAAGCAATCCTAATCTAGTGATCACCAAATCTGATAGGCAATGTTACTGTTATTTTGAATAAAGATCAACTGAATTTATATATAATTGCAATTCTCATTCACTTGTCCGAAGAGATCCCACTTCACAAGTTCAACTTAATCTTAAGATGGAGTAACAGATAGTAGATATTTTGAACAGTTATGACCCTTATATATTCAATTCAGCATCGAAAAAGAAGATAATGAACACAGTGTTCCATTCCTAGGCACCAATTTCATCAGAAATCAATTTAATACTTCACTATAGATTGCCATAGAAAAACAATGAATTCTGGTAGATTCATGAAATATTGGTCTAACCACAAACAATAATATATGAAAGGGAATTTAGTCAAACAAATGAAAAATCGAATTCTCAGCATTTCAGTTTTTTTTTCACAGAAAGAATTCGAATATTTTATACAAAATCTTCAAAAATTATTCATATCCAACAACTTTATTGAATAAGATCTCATTTAGCACTTCAACCATTGATACAAATCCAATTAGTAACAATGTTGCAGAATTCATAAATGTTTCTGATATACCCCAGCAATCCAGATATTGTGCTTCTTTGCTTTATATCACAGGCATTACTCCCAAGCTTTCCAGAACGTATGAAAATATAGATGTTCAAAATTCTTATATCTCCTCATTAACGATCAATTGACTTTTTTCAAAAGTGAAAGACAAAACTCAGAAAACTACAATCAAATATGATTGTTTATAATATTCCTTGCTCAATGTGGTAGTCAATAGATTGGACAAACATCAAGATTACTCAACAATCGTATCACTTCGCATAAAAGTGGTAGTTGAACACATCCTGAAAGATGTGCCCTCAGTATATTCCCATGTCTTTAATGAGGTCTGATTTTAATTTGAATCCTTGCCAGTCTTATTCACAGTTTTCCCTTAAATATTGGCTCTCACGGGTCGTTTTTCAACAACTCAGCTACCGATGTTAGAGCAGGCTGCAAAAATTGCGGCCTAACGAGCATCAGAAATAAATGTTTTCAAGAAGTTGATAGTTACAACCACAACGATAAAAAAATGTTTGCCACGGCAGAAGTTTCATGCAGGGCTTCCCACTGTTCACTTCAACTTTCCCAATTGAAAATATACCATCTGTCATACATTGTCTGAAAGGTCTAATCCGCAGATTACAGAAACAAGTTTAGATAGGCAACAGCATACTTAATCAAAAACTAACGAAATTGGATGGATTAGAGAAAACTATAGAAACTACAAATGCAGAATACTGTATTATCGACAAAATGATGACGGATTTTTCATAATGAAGTCTTTTGATACAAACCAACGAATAATAAAAATTCATCTCGCCATCAAATTACAACACATGTCCTGTGCGAGAAGCAGTTTGAGACGACTTAAGAGTATATGAAAAGAATGCATTATTATCGTTAACTTACCTGGAATTTCAAGAGAAACGAGAGCGTTCTGTAAAGCTTTCAATTGGGATGGGACATAGTCAATGTCAGAGAGAACTGTACTCAGAACACAAATATGGGATGAAAATTGGATTTCGAAGAGATTTTCAAAGTTTGGTTGTTTCATTCACTCGATCAAAGTATAAAAAATAGAAAAACTGGTCTTCATCTACTATTGGAATAAAACACGCACAGAAAATTATTTCGTACTAATAAATTCAAAAGTTATGCTCCAGAGAATTCAAAATTTCAAAATCGCATTGCATGTCATAGAGATGTCAAAGTCAATTGAAACTATCACAGAAGTTTGCGTTTCACTCTTAGTTGAAACAAAATAATCGCCATCAGCCCCTTCGGTGATCGTTGATCATAAATTGTTGTTCTAAATTTGTTTCAGTTTTTGGGGGTGCAAGTACCAATGATCATTTGGTACCAATGAACCAAACCTAACTAACTTTGCGAAAAGAAAATGTTTTTATTAAATCGATCTCAACCAAACCTAACTAACCTGACTTAACCTAACACATTCATTGTAAACCTATCAACAAGAAGGATGGATTTTGCAAAAGTTGAATCATTCGGGTATGTTCGGAGACTGTGGGTAGAACGAAATGTGGGTGCAACGACATGCTCCCAACCAAACCTAACTAACCTGACCTAACCTGACAACCTAACACATTCATCGTGGACTTATCGACAAGAAGGATGAATTTTGTAAAAGTTGAATCATTCGGGTATTTTCGGAGACTGTGGGTAGAACGAGATGCTCCCATCTGAAACAACAAACAACCTAACCTAACCTTATCCAGAAATTCATCAATTGCCTAAATAGGATTATTGGTCAATAACGTTTCCACACTTTTTTGAAATTTGTTGATAGAGAGTCTCTTATATTCCTCGGCAGCAAGTTATAATAGAAACTTCCAGCCTATTCTGGCGACCGCTTGTAAGATAGATTTCGAAAACTTTTCAACTGTATGTTATTGTGATTTTTTGTCGAATTACTGTGAACATCCGAGTTTTTCTGGATGTTTTCAATGTTGTTATGGACGTATAATAATATTTTCGATGAATAAATTCCCGATTCTCGATATTCTAGATTGAAAATCAGTCGTATAATCCTTTTTTGATTAATGAATAAGTACACGGCTACAATACTTTCTCGGAAAAACGTTTAAAATATCAAAAAAAAATCATGAAATCTATACTAACCATAAAGAGGTAGATTCCATTGATTGGAATTTAGAACCAACACCACGAAAGATCAATAAATAATCTGTACGAATCATTCAAATATGAAATTGTTGAATATAATTCACAATCTGACAACTTCGCTCCAATTCAATCGAAGCCGAAATTAATACAGCTAGTTGTCATTTCTAATGAAATTTTAATTGGATATCTGCAAAGAATGAACGTTATAGATGAACATTCGGGTGATATTTCTTGCAGAAAAATATAGATAGACATGTTTTCTTACAGAAAATGGTGAGTAAAGTGACAAATCAAAAGTGATTTTTTCGTTACATAACCTAAAATTTCACCCTTTTTCCTTTTGAAAAGGAACTTGCTGTGGTTTCCGCGCTGAATTTTTGTACTTTTTATTCATTTTTAGATATTCTGAAGCTCCCCTAACAATTTTATCGAAATCCGAGGCAATCCAGCATTCTGAAACTTTACCATCATTTGAAACGACTATTACCGCCGCAATTTTGGGTGAGAGGAATGATTCGAAATTTCAGCCAAATATTTGTGATGTATCACACATGTAATATTGTCAATCGAAGAAGCTGGAGAGAAAAAATATTTTTGGAAATCCCTGTATAAAACTTTCATCTAATCGAACTTTTGATCTATATATTGTTTGAAACTCTCTGATAATTGTCAAATATATTCAAACAAATATGAATATAATTGAAAAATTCAGCGAGAAATAATGTGATAAAGAGCGATGTGCTAGATACTTTTATGTGACTTTAATTTTTATGCTCTGTTTCCATCCTTGTTTTTTAGATGAAAAACAACTCGAAATCCAAAATTCTGTGCTGGCTCTCGAACCAAATTCCACTTCTATTTCATATTTATATCTGGATGTGGTGTCAAATGAGAATTAAAAAAAAACTGTACAGCCTCAACCCCATGTATCACCAAGTGATTGAAACGAATAAAACAAACAAATAAAAATGAAGGCATGCACCATAGTTTTTTTGAACTATTTGGGTTAATTAAGATCGGGCGATAACCGGTTATAAGGGGTGCGCCATGCGTAGCGTTACAAATATTAAATCCAAACTTTTTTTTGCATGGGCTGTGGTAAGAGGGTGGTTTTACTTATAGTTTTTTTTGCGCCACGCTGGATTAATTATGCTAATTGGGGAGGTAGCAGCAGAGGGTTGAAATTAAGATACACAGAATGTGATCATGGCCAAAAACGAGGCTAGTATTCGGTTACACCAAAAAAAAATAATAGGGGTGAGCGACTTAATTTCAGAGTAGGTACACCTTGACATGGGGTAAAAGACTATTTAGCATGTATTACACACTCTTTATGTTCCATTCTTAAATCTGCGTAGCGGTGTGCTGAAAAAAAGTGCATTGTACAGATTTTGGCATACACTTAGGGCTATTCTAATGAATAGAAAATGTTCGCCATATAGTAGTATAACATATGGGTGACATTTGTTTTTCCTAATTGTGTGTATATAATTATAGTTTAACAGTCACAACAATTGTATTCAGCATGGTTTTACCTTCCAGTTCAGGAAATACATCTACGATAACCCATGGATAAAAAATTATTACAAAAAATCTTTCCCACTTCTTAATCACGAATCATTTCACTTGGGTTGTTTCTGAGATATAAATAGTGACCCAAACAAGTGCTTGTCATCTCTTGTTTTGGATTCTTTCTTTTATATTATATAAAGGTGTGGTCAAAATAATTCAACAACTTCCGTTTTATTAAGTTTTATTTTTTTTGCAGATAAGTTTTTGAATCCATTATTTTTCCAGTAGAAATTCGTGGTTCCTACGTTGGATAGAAATAAAAAATTGAAGATGCATGAATGAGCGCTTAGACAGCGGCATGTTGGAAATACGTCAATGTTCTAATTGAATCAATTTTTGAAGACCACCGTCTCTTGCAATCTCTCTTCAGGTAATCAAAGAATATGTCATTGTCGTTTCCCGATAAGACTTATGAATTAATGAACTCACTGTCTTGTATGCAGTCTTTATCGGATGAAACCGTTTTCTTTTTTCAACATATAAACAGTGTTCAACCTACGGGGTCTATTATGAAATAATAAAATTGGCTGTTTCAAATCAGACCTCCTCCCCCCCCCCTCACGATCATTCGGCACAAAATATTCTCAGGTACGGCAAAATTTGTGTGGCTTCAGACATTTTTGCCCGTATATATTTTTGCCCTACTGACAAAAGTCGCCTGTACAAAAAGTCATTTATTATTCGACACATAATCTCACGATTCACGATTGTCCATTTCTTTTTAAGAAAGACTCTTTTTGTCATACCACCCATATTTGTGACGTCAACTTTGTTCTAGATATGATGTCATCGGCACTTTCAAATCCCCCAATTTCGAGCACGCCATTTTAAAAAGCCTGTCATTCTACGTACACATCGTCAAAATATGGTTGTCTGACGGTAGCCTAAGCAACTGAGAATGTTTTTATATTGCTTTCGGATAAAAATTTCAAATCGTACGTCGGGAAATACTTAGAAAATAAAAATTTTACGTCAAATATAATAGAGCTACAGCAATACGCTATGTTGATGATGGCGCAACGAGTTTATGCACCGCTCACTGATAATATGAGGCTTTTAGGTGTCGGTCCGAATCTGGGACCGACAGCTTTTTTCTTTTTTCTTTGTTTTGTAGGTTCTCCTCATTTAAGAAATTTCAGGAACATACTATACATCGCCTACTTCTCAATTTCAGTTCTTTGTTAGATTTTGTTTGTTAGTTTCATAAATGAATTATTCAAAAATCACTTTTATTTGAGGAAGGCGGGAAAATCATATTTATAACATGGGGGCAAAGTGCCTTTCCCCCCTTTTTATACAAATAACTATGTTTGGTTTTGTGAGTTATTTATTTAGTTCTTGCCGTTTGTTTGGTGGAAGCACTGCTTCTTGTTTATTGACATTTGTCGTTTTTTATTAAAAACATTTTCTAATTATTGAAACGGGAACGAATTGATATTCATATTGGATTCGGAGACATAATGCGCACCCAAAATGAAGTAGTTGAATTGTTCAATGAAACTCATCTTGATCGGCCTCTCATTACTCTAAGCACAATTAGCAATATTGAGTCTAGATACCGTAACTTTGGGTAAGTGGTATTCGTGAATCTGGTCGACCTTCTTCAGAATCAGAAGAAAATCAACTTAGTACTTTGTTGGCAATATAGGAATAGCACCAATCGACACATAACCAGTTGGCTTCTGATTTCAATATGGCATCGTCCTCAGATCACAAAATTTTGAAAAAAACAAAATATCATTCTAATAAAGTATGCCTTAATCTTCAACTTATAAATTCATATCCAGATATAGAGGGACGGGATTTTCCGGGAAGTGACGTCCAGAAGATTCACAAGCAATAATTCGTGACGAGATCAACCTCCGGAAGTTATTGACAATGTTCAAAAAGAATTAATCCATCATCTTGGCTACTGTAAGGCAGCCAACGGTGAACATAAAATCCAGTTGATCTTTCACCAATTCAGACCAAATTGCACAGCTATATTCAATGAAGGTTCAAACTAAGCTAGGTTTGATCACTAAGAAACAAGGAATCTGATTGAACAACGATGACGTCACAAATATAGGTGGTATGTCGAAAAGTGTCTTTTCCCGAAACGAAATCGACAAGTCAGAGGATTTTTTTGAAAGGCTCCGAATGTCAGACTCACTGAATTTGTTCCTTACTTTTCTAGAGTACTGTATACTGGCCACAGATAATCGAAATAATAAGTTATAATGAATTCATTCAAGCGGAGGAAATATATAAAATGAATTGACACAAGAAGAAGAGAAATATACAGTATATACGCATCAATTATTCTAAACATAATCTATTGTGAACAAATACAAATGTTCGCTTTCAGATCTTGAATTCGAATTCGTGGATTATATTTCTGACTCCAAGAGAACGTGGGATCAGATTCGGCATTGCTAGTCCCAAGCAGACTGACTCATAACTTCACCAAAAAGAAAATTGCTGCGCCAAAATCATTACTGTAGTGAACAAGCATTTATTTCGTCACACTTTACGTTAAGGTCAGTAATAAAAGCTATCAGTCCCTCATAGCAAGGCTGCATACAGTGGTCACTCTTGATAGTAACAAATAATACGATTCATAAGTACGACTGAAATAATTGATTAATTGATTAACTAATTAATAAACTAAGAGTTTGGAATGTTTTTGAGTTCGAAGATAATTAATCAATATAAAATTTCTATCATCTAATGATGATGATAGTCTATCGAAAGTGGCTTAGGGTTAAAAGTTAGTCTAGAGATTTCTATAATCACTTGATAACACCGAAATAGTCAATTTCGCCTCAATAACCCTTCACATAGCACAATGAGTGGCTGAGAAATAGAATATCTCTCAAGCCGAAACAGAGAAGTTTGTTGTGAGGCATTCTTAGCAATGGTTTCCATATTGCTGACTCAAATAAAAAAATTGATGATGAGTACTGCATGATTGATATTTTCGAAGGAGGTTGTTTTGTTGCTTCACATTTACGGTTGTGGTTTTCCTTCCTTCTAAAGAAGAAAATCATATATTTTTGTGGTGGATGAATGTTCATTTTTGTACTCCTTTGATTATTCATGTACAGATTCCAAATTGATTCATTATTTTTTGCTACTCTTCAAACACTTATATAAGTGTGTAAATTGAAAAAGAAACGACCATTTTCATTGATTTTATGCAGTTATCTGAGCGATTTACTGATTTTCAATAGCACATTCACTATGTACGTGGCGGACATTGAAAGTGTCGCCCTCGTAACATATTTGAACGGGACCAGGTGTCAAGGTCAGACACAGTTTTCGTGAGAAGGCATCATTTTGAGTACTTTAAAATGAAAACAATATCAATGCGACATCACTCGAAGCTAAGAGGACGGTATCAACCCTTTTTCAAATAAAAGGACATGAATATTACCCATATCAATAATCATTGAAGAGAGGCGGGACGAATTGTTACGCCCGCAGCGCAACTCAGCAACAGAAGAATTAGAAGTATCTCAAAGCATCACTCAGATAGCTATCACATGAACGATTGAGTGATCAGCATAAAAGTTGTTCGGAAGTAGAAGTTTAATCAGAATCTTGAAATTTCTCACTCTCAATTGAATTCAGTGACAACAGGTCCTAGGTCTTCAATATCAAAGATATACGTTTTCAGTTCTTATTTTTTGGTGAGCTTATGAATTTCGAATTTAGAATAGTTTCCATATTTGTTTGCTTTCTCTTTCTTTCTCTCTCTTTCTCTTTTCAATCTCCTGAAAAAGTTAATATTCCAGTTCTCTATCTTCTCTGGTTCTTCATGACTGATCATCCATGATTGAAAATGAGAATGAAAGGACAGTCGTGGCTATGATATATCGAAAATCTATGATTCAGATATTACCGCTGTGTACCACTCCTCAGACTCTCAGACCATTTTTAGGTTAACAACAGTCAAGTCGCTGAATGAATATAAATAGAAGGATTCAAAAACTCTCTCATCACCTGAGCTGTTCAGGGTGTGATTAGCGGTGAGATTCGCCAATTTCGTTATTTGTTATAACGTATGAAATAAATGATTCCTAAATTATATTATTTGTTTTTTTTTTTTTTCGGTATCCATGCAACTTACAGAACGATAATAATAACATTCGAGTTCCTTTAATCATAATGTTCACAAAATGAATAAAATTCTTTTCCAGAAAGGTCTGAAGAAGTTTTTAAAAATTCACGACTAGTATTTTCTGAGAAGTTCAAACAAAAATATTACAAAATAACTTATTCACTATTAAATAATTAGCGACCCGCCCCGGCTTCGCATGGATAAAAAATGGTTATTATTGGTTATCCCTTAGAGACAGACATACCATCGCGGTCTTCTTTGTAGATCTTTTCAAGGTGTACAGTACGTTATTTTGATTTATCTCATAGGAATCAGCCAGTATTTGCAATGTAGGCGCAAAAAAATGTGCTCATTTACGAAATGACATTAGGAACCTCCAAAATTATCAGTGTTTCTCTGCTATATTGTGCATGTATTATACATATGAGCCTTCCTCTTGAATCACTCTATTAAAAAAACGCATCAAAATCTATTGCGTAGCTTTGAAGTTCTGAGCATACAAAGAGACAGACAGGCAGCGGGAAGCGACTTTGTTTTATACAATGTAGTGATGACTTTTTTCACTTCTCTCGAAATTATACATTGCTTTTCTTCAATGTCCCTCCTCTTGTAAATTTTGAATGGGTCAACTCAAAAAATTGATTCTTGGGTTGATGAAATTGATACGTTAATACTATATTCTGGAGAAAAATTGACAATTGAAAATTTCAAGAATGCGACTGGGCGCTAATTGGGGAAAAAAATTCAATGGAGAGGGAGTCTTGGGACACATTCTTTCGAAGCTCCTTCACAACCCTAAAATTTAAAGTCAATATCGCCACCCACTAAAAAATGGCGGAACATTTTATAATCACCTGAATCCATCGACGTTTAATTTCATACTCTAAGGAAATAAGCTGAGTTCAGTTCAGAACATAAGACATAAGAACAGCTTATTCGATATTTCACGTCGAATATTTTCGAACAAAGCAACGTCGATGTTTCTACAATTATTTATTATTCTCTGCCGTATATTCAACATTGGAGCAGGTTTAGTTTCAAACACATTTTGCTTCAAATAGCAACAAAAATTTGAAGGTGTCAAATCTGGCAAGCGAGCTGGCCATTCCGTAGGACCTCGATGTCCAATCCAACGACCATGGAAAGTATTATCCAAATAGTTTCTTTTCTGAAGTAATGTGATGGTGCTCAAACTTGTTGGAATAATAATATCCATATTGAATTCATTAGGATTCGCTTCGACGATTTCAGTGGTTAGAGGACCAACAGGAGTTTTCAGCATATTCAAAAACAGTTCACCCGTAAAATTTCGTTCAATGGACCACTTTGAAGATAGTTTACGTGGTACCTATCTACTTGTTGAATCGAAAACTAAATGAGAATATTTGAGCTGAACAATTATGTTCCTTGTCATACTGAAATTTTTGTTTTTTTAACAAAATGTTACCTATCAAACCTTATCGGTTTGTTGGGATTGTCATAAGGCACAAAAACGAATATTTCTAGAAATATCGATATTAACGTGTTTGTATCCAGGTAATTATCAAATTTTACGCCATTTGAAATTTTTATCTGTCAATTTACCCCAAAATATATTGTATCAATTGTATTATTCCAGTTTCAATTTTTTTGAGTCGATTCTTTCAAAAAATAAAAGGAGGGGGACATTAAGGAAAAGCACTGTATAGTACTTCTATCATTCATATTCTTGAAACTGGCGAATATTCACCTTCCGAATGGAACTTGTTGAAAAAATACCTCCTAACGATAGAACATATCATTTTTCAAGAATAATTAAAAATTAAAAGAAATAAAAGCTATTTCACTACGAGGCATGACGAATAATAGTTCAAAATGTTTTTTTCCGTTAACCAGTTGACTCCCATTGCAAATGTCAACCCTCAAACTTGTCCGAGGTATGGATTGACGAGGCGTTACCTTCAAAAGTATAAATCCTATCACATTGAATTCAACGCGGGGGATTGAGCCCCAGTCTTCCGCCTGACAGACTGACGTGCCTATAGTGTAGCCGCTGAAAAGATAGAATGATCACGTTATTGAATTAACGTAACACACGTGAATACAAAGCACAAATGAGTACAGTACAGTATAAACAGTTCTTCATTTATGTCAGTTTAGAAGGCGTGGCATCGTACGCCGCGTAGGCTATAAATATATAGATGCAGGCATTCACTGTTCACGCGTCCGTGAATTCTATCTTTTGAACGGCCCGACTATAGCTCTGCACTGCCTAGAATCTCTAAATGGTAAATACTAAATGGTAAATAATGTTAAAACCAAAATTTGACCTCTCTTTCCTCAACAGTTCTTGAAAATTCCCGGAAAAAAATTAGGAATACTTGATAAAATATCAAATTCGGCAGGTCCGGAACAAAACGTGACAACCGAATTGGGGTTCATTTTCACTCATTTTTCAAGTAAAAACCAACTGCTCAGTCAAATTTCTACTATATCTATTCAAAAAAAGTCATATATATGCAGACTTTGTTTCACTTTAGAAACAATGTTCTCACCGAAACTAATAATTTCAAAACTAGTGATGAACACTTGATGAATTTCAGGTCGAAATGAAAAAACAACTAATTTGATTCATTTGCCAACATTTCGATAGGTTTCACTATGTTCTTCAAGTCTCACTTTTGTTTTATTTTTGTGGCCAGAAGGGACTCTGTGACTATAAATTTTGTTGAACATTATCTTTCTGTAAAGTTGAAAATTAGATGAACAACCACAACTATAGACTCTTCATTGGCTTTAATGAGATGAGTTGATGATTATTTTAATTCTTTGAAGAGTATATCAATTGATTTCAAATGAGCTATTCAAAATCTGCATTCGTTTCGTATTGTATCGTTTTTGTTGTCTGTAAAATTTGCTGGACATCGCTATTGAGAGTGAAATCCGATTTATTCGCAAAAACATACATAGAGAACTAAAAATTTTGAAGATTCACTGAATTTAGAATTTGAGAATATTCGAAGATTGATTTGCATTACTTTTGTCTGAGAACATCGGATAGATAGGGTGTATCAAGAAATGGATTAATTTATTCCTTGTTTAATTTCATCAACACAGTGAAAAATATGTTTTTTGTTGAAATTGTGGCAATGAAACAACCTTCTAACATGAGAAACACTCTTAACGTGTATCGTTATATTTTATCACAATATAGAAAAAATTAGAATGGAGGAGTAAACAGATCATGTGACTGGGTGATATCTTCATCTGGATATTTTTATACAGACTGGCTGTCAATCGGATTTCTTACTGTTTGTTTCTTACAAAAATAACATCTGAGTGAGTACCTTTCACACACAATATTTTTTCTTCATCTTCATAAAATATTCCGAAATCCTAGAATATGTCACTCTCTAAATATTTATTCGAATATTTCAGAGAATTGATTCAGATTTGAATTGAACTGGCCGATACCTGATGAAAATCCATATTTAACACAGAATACTACATCATTAGTATGCATCTTATAGGAAAAACTATAATATAACTTCAGTGTTGTCCACTTGCAGTCATAATTATTGCTATCAAATATCTTCAGAGCTGCAAAAAATGGTCTTCCAATGTCTCCCAAGTATCAACTTCCACCAATCTGATCAGATGGCCATTTTTCAAAACAGCTCCATCTATATGAAATATTTTGGTTATCGGAGTTGTGACCTGAAATATGTTTTCGATATGTATAAATGGATCGAGTGCAAAGATTCGCGTATAAACCAAGAATCACATGCTCTCGGTGATTTCCATTTCCTACAGGAAATTATCTGACGGGGAAATCGCATTAAATCGAAACTGATGGCAATTTATGAAATCTGTATATTCTCCGGTATGTCAATATCTGTATAGAATAATTCAATGCGACATACATTCATCTCATTGTCGAAAGTTGTAGGAATCAATGCCCGTAGAGTTTCTTCAATATTATCGAGGTATGTTCAGGTTAGAACTTCTGATAGTGATCAATTACTTGAACATCAAACTGATATCACTCGCGTTTCGCCTACGGGATAGGCCTTGTGACACTATTCATTGTATTACACATCACAACATTCAACTCTTTCCAGATTTTCGAATTCATTCAACCATATCGATATGACGCGGATTTTTTCAAAACCTATGTAGAACCCAAATACTCAATAGTTATATAAACTTCTCATACCTTCCTGGAAAAACTTCTCTCTGCTATGAGAATGTTGATATTCCAGAACATCTTTTTTTTTATTTTACAATTGCAACAGCTCTGTTACGAAATGGATAAAAAGGTATATGAAAAAAAAACATTTTCGATGAATTATAAAGCTCAAGGATGATATATTTTGATATTTGATATATATTTGAGTAACAACTGTGGATTCCTTTGTATCGAGAGAATAAGCGTTGTCGATAAGTGAGTGAAACGAATGGCTAAAGGTTGAGAATATACATGATGAAAAGTGTTACTCATTCAACAAAAAATCAAGTACCACGGCAGATGATAATAATGTCCGTCCCTCACCCGTCCAATAGACGTATTTCAGTCGAATCGACTTCCGAGAAAATTGACATAATGTAAATAAGATTTCACGTTTCCTTGCGGTATACTGTTTTTTGTGCGTTCAGATATATTCGTCTTCGTATTTCTGGTACTTGGATAATTGATGAAGAATTTCTCAATCTTTATATTGCAATGAAAACAAAAATATCTGCATACTTTTGAGAAACGTCCATTTGGCTCAGGGTGGCAGTATGATTCTGGATTCTTTCATCCGAGTGTCTTCTATGAGAGAAAATTTTATTGGATTCGAAAAAAACTTATTTTTCAAGTTGCTCAGAATTAAATCTTCATTGACGATTCATTCGAAGCGAAACTGATATTGAGTCAGTATCCAATGAGAACATTGCATTTGAATATCAACACTCGTGAAATTCCATTGTAGAACTAAATTATTGGTATATTTGTTATTTATGATCAGACTGTTGTCCTAATATCATCATCAACTTTTGTGAAACGTATCAACATGATTCCACACAAAACGATTTGCTTGATCAAATTCTCAGAGAATCATGGGATTTTATACGCTTTTTTGAGGAACGCTATTATCTGAATGCACCAGATTTGAGGAAACATAATTAACATATCAAATACTCAATTGACTGAACCTTCGTGATATGCTTCTGCTCTCAAATATTAAAATAAAATGAATCAAAATAAGTGTTTCTTTTCTTGAAGACTAACCCAATCAAATTATTGTATTCCAATCCTCATTTATAACAAGATTTTCTATTTTGGAAAGATTGAATTTCCTTATACTGCATTCAAGGAGGATATGGCATGAAAAATCTTTGAACATTTTTGAATTACCAAAGTTAATCTTTGAAGGGACTATGAGATTCATGAATTTAAAACATTTCATAGCGGTAATTTCTTCAGTTCATGAGATTATATAATGTGGTAATATAATTATTCAGTAATACATTTTTGTCAAATAGATCACTGAATCAATATGTTATCATATCAATATCTCCATAATTAGAAAACTAATCTAAGGGTAGATGAAGGAAGCAAAATTCTAAGTTGGATTCTCCTGGTCACAAAAAAGAACTGAATGAAAATTATTTCTAGGGGATGGGCAGAGAAAGAGATAGGGAGAGTGAGAAGAAAGAAATTACCCAAACATGGCATTTTCCCCGTTCGAATTATCTCCAGGCATATAAAAATGGGATCAGTTCCATGGCGCAAGCTTTGACACAATATATTGCTTTCGAATCATTTTGAATGAAAAATTTCCCTGCCCAACAAACCCATTGCAATAAATCATCTTTTCAGTATTGGATTTGTTGCAGGTTATTTAATTCTTTCGATTTTCATTTCTGATTCAACGAACAGTCATTAATCGACGAGTGAGAACCGGCAATGAAAATATTTCAGACTTACTTTGATGATTTCTGAACAAAACGTTTTTCAAATAACACTCCATCTGACTTTTTCAAATATGTGCACTAGTTGAAATACTTGAATATTGTCTCAATATCGAACCCGTATTATTCCACATATCTGTATAACAGCACTCTTCTTTCTGCAAAAATATCGATAAAATAACCGACACTGAACACATATTTCACACTACTCTCTGAATTCGATATAGCGCACCCAGGCATACATGGTTAAGGTAAAAAACATACTACCTAACCTAGGACAAGGAATAATAAAAGGGACCGGTGTTCGCTATCAAAAATCGAAAATATAATATCGATTGATTCCCCCTGTGAATGCGATCGAAAAACGGCACACAATAAAAAATGCTCGCCCTTCATTTTTTGCACCCTTACGGTTCACCCCAGCGTTTTTTTCACCCCAGGCCAAATGAGAAATTGGGTTTTGTTCTAGAGATATAAAATTTTATACGGAGACTTAAAAAAGCGTGTTACACATTAAAACTAACGACTTTCTTTTGTGCTATAATACTGTCATATTTTTCAAATTCAAATGAGAAAACGTTGACGGCGCTTTTCAATGGAAACTTCTTTCATTAAAAGTTTCTGTTTATTCAGGAAACTGTTGTTTTGGTTAAATTATAAGAGAAGACGGTCTTGATAACTATATAAAGTAGGGATGCAAGTATAATAACTTTCAGATGAACCTGTGAGATACAAAGTTTGTTCTAAGCATTTTTCTCCATAGATGCGTACTGAATAAGAACATTATAAGTGTGTCGCGAGGTGCCTCATTCTCCGAATCCAGAATTGTTGAAAATCCACCATTGTCGCCTATCGTATTCAATCATTCGGCTTTCATTCATTCTGCTTCATATACCTAATAGTTGCAGTTTCGTCCTGTGAAAAGTCATGTCACTTTATAGTACTCATTGGTATTCACCAATAAGTAGCTGAAGGATATACTTGGAAGTAGGACTACTGTATTTCATACAGAGATATATTTATTGAAATCATAGCAGCCCACTTTTTACTGAAAAAGTCTTCATCGCTCTGCTATGATTTCAATGGATATATTTCCACAAGAAATACAAAAGTATTAACACCGGACGCTATTCGAGACGTACGAAAATTGTTATCATCTTTTTGTGAAGTCAATTTGATTGACAACAAGATTCTAGAAAAAATCCTTTGTAGTTCTTGAATAAAATTTGATACATATCTGTCATTGTAATCTTTTTTTTTGTGGCTTTCTGTAAAGGAACTTTGTGTTATTTCAAAACTGAAGCACCTAATAATAAAATATACAATTATTCAGGCAAAAAAATTGATTTCCTCATTTTTTTTGAGATATTCCTTCAGATTTATATATCATTTTTTGCAATGTGAACTTGAACTACTTACAGTAATTTACACGAATGGAATAGTATATTTAATAGGGTATTCAATTTTTACCTGCAGAACAGGATGAAACTTTTATTCCGTCCGTTATTTCTGTTGCGACAATAGCGTCAATCCGTGAAATGCTTTATTCAGGTATATCTCTCTCGATAGTTTTGTATTCCTCCCTTTCGAATCATTCTTTCGAGTGCGCCCAGAAGATACAGCCTTGTGCGGGCAAAGGGCGGTAAGACTTACTAATATTTTTGGAGTGCATTTTGTATTTCAACCATAGAGTAACCCAGGAAAACATTCAGTGTCAGAATCAGACTTCACCTACGATATTGTTATCTAGGTAAGAAACCATTTCCTGTCGCGCAACTGAATCCAGAAAAGCTTCTGTCATGACCAGGAATCGAACCCATAGCGAATGTGTGACAAGGAAACATCACTTTTGATTTGCCTCGCATATTTTCGTAATATCATTTTTCTGATGGAATCTGCTGTTCTGAACCAATTTCAAATACACCCACCATATTTTTCAGGATTGTTATCCAATTTTGTTTTCTCATCAGTTGAATGCAGTTCAATCGTTATTCTGGAGATATATTTTTTCATCAGCTACTCATTTCGTTCATATATGTAAATTACATATATTGCTGTTATCCAACTCTTTATCACAATTTCAACAGAAATATCTCACAGAAAAGACAGTGTATCGAAGTATTGATATTTCCATGGCATCGCTTTCTCTCAATCTATGAATTCACAAATTGCTTTCGATAAACAAACCGCTTCTGCACATCAGAGATTCTATTCCTCACTCCTTCCCAAATTTTGTTCCAGACAAAAAACATTCCGGATTCCTTCAAGAATAAAAAATAAATTTCGGCAACTAACAACGAATTCCTGTGAAGTCTCGAGAATGCAAATCTAGTATTTTTTTACCCTAACGAAGCCACCCTCGCTTTTTTTCACCCTCAAGTCAATTTATATCCGGCCAAACATGCAGTAAACAATTTCCGTTACAAAATCGTGGAAGGTATACTCAGCGATGAGATGGTCGACTCCAATCTTCCCCAACTTGAAAAAAATCTATAATGGTGTATATGTGTATATAAGATATGCTAGTTAGAAGGAACGAAAAGAAGTTTTGATTGCTTCATTCGGATGCAAAATATCATTTCTCCCGCTGAATTTTATGTATTTTTAAATACGCCGTGCTTTAAGAGGGCTTTTCATGCTATCGTAATTAGGTTTGGTGTATACATAATTCAGTAGGTTTTTAATGAGAAGAATTGTTAAAAATTTACCTCATGTACAGAAGCCGAATTGAGTACAGACGTGTTCGCTGAACTGTACAGGAAATGTGGTTGGGGGAAGGGGGTTTGTTTATACTATTACGAATTGAATATTATACGATGAGGAAAAGAAGTTGAGCGGATTATGAGGTAAGTATCACATTGAATGATTTTCTTATAATACTGGATTGAATGTAGCCAAACCATTCACAAGCACAGTGATATTAGAAGTATTACTTCCCTTCAGCTGAGTTGAACTGTTGAAGGTAATCTATATCTAGATTTTCAAACAATTTGGATATCTTTGAAACCGAATATTGAATCATAGAAACTTTTCAAGCTTTTACTTCAAACTCCCAAGTAGCACAAGGATGTCCACTGGGAGTACAATGGATATTATGGATATGCATTGTTATCCGAACGGATTTTTGATGAATATTTATTGATAGTATCATATATGTTATAAAGATATCAGGAAAGCTGAATAGTCTCCTTAACCCCCAGCATTCATCTTGACAGAGTGAAGTCAAGAAGTCTTGAGAATGGTTCCAAAGTGGGAGCCGAAACGTCGAAAGAAAAAAGTTCCAGACGCGGTTCATCCGGAAGGTCCAGGCACGGAAGGGAAGCCCTGTGATGTTCAAAGAACATTGCGTGGATTAAGGGACAGGAGATACGAATTAACATTTACATTGAATTTCTGAAGTTTGTAAGCCTCAGGAAAAACCTCTATTGGCAAGAAGTTCCAAACCTTAGCTGTTCTATTGAAAAAAGAGCCCTGAGCAAGAGAGGTTCGACAGGTTTCCAAATTCACAACAAAGGGGTGGGAATTCTGTTCCAATGAAGTGAGCGAGTCTGTGAGCGAAGAATCACCAACAAGACTAATTGCCTTTCTCTGAATGGAATCGAGAAGCCTCAATGGATGTTTTGGTACCGAACTCCACACATGAGAACTGTATTCCATGACAGGTCGTATCTGAGCCTTGTAGATCAGTAAAAGCTGACGAGAAGTGAAGTATTTCTTCGCACGAAATAGAAATCCAAGTTTCTGGGAAGCACTTTTAGCGATCGATCTCACATGGTTTTCCCATGAGAGATTATCACTGATCGTAATTCCTAACATAGAGATATTTGATTTTGTAGGAATAGTTACTCCTGACATCTGGATATTTGATGATGATAGATCAGCTTTTCTTGAGAAGAGACATGCCTGGCTTTTCGTAGCATTAAATTCCACCAAGTTCATCTCACCTCATTCTATTATTTTTGCCAAGTCGTCGTTAATTTTATTGACGTGAATGTTTCTTTGAATTTTTGTTTTTCGAGCTGTTTCATTAAGTATCGCATAGCTGTCTTCTACGACTTGAAAGCGAAGCCTATTGTAATTTGTATTGTATATCAATTCAAATCATTAAAGCAGAAATGTTGATTGAACACAAACATGATAAATAAAAATAATCTTAAATTTTTAACGAAAGGTCCACTAATGAATATCCAATGGATATGCATTATGGTTCCACCCAGAATGACCAATTCTTGATGTCAAATGGATATCCATTTTATCTCCATGGATATACGTACGTATTATGGACATAAAATCGATCAACAGGATATCTTGTCTTACCTGGTATCGGAAATGTCTATAGAAAATATAAGAGGAATTTTTCATTTTCGGGGTTCTCACGAAAAAAAACTGCTTCCATCATGATGTTGGTTTGGAATTATTGAAAATGATGACCTAGGGAGAAGCATTTCTTGGTAAGGAATTGCATAACTTCCTCAGAGAGGTGGAATGATATTCAATAGAAATCACACTGATTACACATAGGTTCGTGTTAGCGAATGACTCCTGCCACGTTCCATGGTTGACGGGTCAGCGAATAACCCTGAGAAAGGAGTAGAGAGTTAGTAACAAGCCTGATACACAACAAACGCACATGACCACACCGGGGTTTACGAAAAGGGACCACTTGCACCCTCCACACATTACCATTATTTCGGAAGATAACTATGGTAATATATATATAATAAAGTGAAGCGATTTCTGTCCGGTGAAATGTGAGCAAGTTCATGAGCATCACAAAATAAACCATTAGCTCTTGTATGGAAAAGAGTATCTCACTTGGGAGAGAATGAAACCCTCAGTTATATAAAAGAATTAGTTACACAGAATTCGCTCTCGAGCAGCTGATGTTTGATATATTCTATAAAGGCGTTACGTAAAATATTCAGCTCTGAATGAGTCCAGCTACTTTGTGTTTCCCAACAAGATGCATTGGTTGGACATTTGAAATTCAACTGGTTTCAAGTTTTATTGTGCACTGTATTGTTCATTTTGTCAACAGATTTCTAGTTTCTAGTTTGATTGTGCACTGTATAGTTTGGAGTACTTCCATCTATCTGAGAGTCAACAGGAGTGCACCCAAAGAAGGGCAAATAACCTCGCGCCTGAATTGAAGTAACGATGAATCCGTAATCCCATGCCATTGACCCAGGGCCATTTGCTTAGTCTTCCATCCTTGGGATTATACCGTGTTTTGCTCCTTATGTGTATTCAGTATTTGGGTGTCGTATAGGTATATCTCATTTTGTAGATCAGATACTCTCAGCTCAGACACCATGTCAAATGCTTTCGAAACTTCTAGGAATACAATTCCGACGCCAATATTTGATGAGTGTAAATGTGTTATGTGTAGAAGTGTTATCTCATGATTCTCATCATACTGCAGCATTCCGTGGATGGCATTTGTTACGGTTATCAAATCTTTATTCGAAATATTGTTAAACACTGGCGCTTTTCGCCTATGTAGATGGTGATGAACTTCTTCAATATTGCGGTGACTATTTCATTTTCACCCAAATGTCATTTCTGTTGCTGTGATTTCAACCTGGAAGTTCATCGTTTTGATAGAAATGTGTGTTGTTTCTGTATTTTCTTTCAGTGCAGCCAGCAAAGGCTTTAACTTTTTCTCGGTGAATACGATTTTGTCTTTTTCTCCGTGTATTAGTCCAAGAATCTTGAGTTCTGGGTTCCAGAATTTCAGGATAGTTGTTTTATTTCTTTATGAAGGTTTTTTAGGTATATTCCAACTCACCTATCGCTTCTCTTCATTTCAGTACAACCTTCTATAAAAATTACCCTATTTAGGAATAAAAGACCATTGCTATCGCCTCCTTATACTATTTGGGAATAATATGCTTCTCGACAGTCTGGATTAACTTCATTCCATATATGAAACGGCAAGTCAATAAAAAATACGAGGATATCCTGTAGTTGCTCTTAATATTCACGCAGTGTTTGATAACTTTCAGGACCAAGGAATCCTGGCCATATTTTCAACAAATGTCTTTTCGTTCATGTATTCTATTCCCAAAATTCGCCAGGAAGATCTCTTATTGCAGTTATTGTTAGAGTTTCCTGCGATCCCTCCAATTTTTTTTTTTTCAGGTTAAGTGAAAGAACAGTTTAGCAGTTACTCACCTAACTGCAAAAACTGAACTTCGCCTTTTATTATGTCCGATTTGAATTATTTTTGTATTTTTTTTGTATTCGTTTATGGATATGATAATAAAGACGTGAATTATTATTATTATTATTATTATCAACAATGGTTCTGAAAAACTATTGTCGACTTTTCCTCCAATCAATATAAAAGATTTAACCATTGTAAAGGTTAACTATTTGGTCACGTCACGTGTTTGGTATACAAATTCCCGGTAAGTCACCTATAGACAGAAGGCAGATGATGTCTCAGATAGACTCTTCCTTTTTAGAGAGATTATGTTACCTTTTCGTATACGAACCAACCGTTCTTAACGAGTTGTTTCTTTTTCTAATTTGAAGAAGAAATAAATGAGATCTGTACAGATCTGTTCATAAAATACCATATTTTCACCACAAGTTGAAGATTCTTTCGAGGCACTGTCTGTACTGTACACAGCTCCGCAGTCAACATCACTCTCTATCATTGCTTGGTGTTACTGTTGACAACTTTTTCTCTCAAAATTATTTCATTCACAAATTCAATGCCAGACGGCTGTTTGACCCGTCATAGGTCTCATTAGTAACACTCGGCTGGACTTAAGAACACAAAACAGATCAGACGTGTTTCGTAAGGAAGAGACCATTCGAAATGTTTTTTGTTCGCAAGTCCTACAGAGTATCACTGGGGAGACCTATAGCTGATCGGAACAGGTGTCTGGTGTTCAATTTGTGAATGTAATCATCTCGAACATGGACATTTCAATTTCTGTCGGGGGTTGCAGTATTTTGTGCAAGAGGACCGAAGACGATTTCGTTTGCGGCGAGTTATTAGTTACTGCTTTTCCGTATGACGTGCCCGCTGTTAGAGGTCTCCTCCACTTGGTGTAGAAGGAGTCCGAGTCTTTAGTCATCCAGCAGATGACGTTTCGTCTTAGAGGTTTACACCATCTGCACCAAGCTCTTTTTCTTTTCTTCACTTATTAACACTTCCTTTGGTATGCTGGGCATAGATTCGTCCTGAAGTATTGATGCTGCAGCTTTCGATCTTTATATACATAAATATTTTTATTTGTAGCCAGTCAGGAACCAGTTGAAGGAATGAACAATGAGTGAATAATTCAAATAACAAGCACCCTGTTTCAGGTGAAACATCCAGAACTATACGGAAGTTCAAAACGTCACAAATTAAATTATTATGAGATGAAGTTATGGAATGTCTGGCGAGAGCTGGAAGAGATATTTGCATATATTTTCCATAATACTCTAGAAACAACAAGAAATCAGGAGAAGTTTCATTTTGTTCTTGAATTGATGGATATTCAAAGGCTCCATATTGCTTCACAATGTTTCATATAATTTAAGGTGGAGAGAATTCTAGTCACTTATAATCGCTTTCAAGGTGGTCTGAACTGCTCGAGAAATGAGCATGAAAACAACAATCTGATAGATGTTTCAGGAAGTATGGGTATTTATATATAAAACCCATATATTATGGGTAGGATTCGTGGAAGTGAATTGGTAATTGGGAATTAAAGAGCCAAATACGCATTTGCTTTCGTATTTTTGCTGGCATGTAAACAGGGAAGCATTTTACCAAACATTCGAAGTGATCACCTTATTGAGAAACAAAAAAACTTCAAATTGACGTGTTTTCGACGTCGATAGGGTGATTTCTTGCTCAGTGGGAGAGAGAGAGATAGATGAGAGGATTTTATATTTGACTAATATTGAATGAATAACAACAGGTGCTAAATTTGTTATCCGTCTTTGTTTTCAGGTCGAACGATCGGCTTTGGGATATTAGAGGTATAGTGAAATTTTCAGATCAATTCATCATTCATTCTGCACAATTATAATTGTTCAGAGAAAAATCGTTTTCTTGCAACATAATATTTCTACATCTACTTTGTCAAAGAGGAGTTTTTCTGTCTTAGCGATTCAATGAAGATCATAAAAGGTTGTTTTTACAACAGTTAAATGTCACTCAAAAGTAACCACTGTAATATTAACCTTAACAAAAAACCGATTATCTCTAGTAGTTTTGTTCGTGGAAGTATAATCTCAGTTGTATTGAAAACCACCTAATTTGTGAAGGAAGTTTGTTCTTAGTCGAAATTAACAGATTTTCAGAAATTGGTAGGTACCAATTTTATTTATGACTGTTGACACAATCCATGAAGAGTCAGCTACACATTTATTCTTTCAGTCAGGACATAAGGAAATAATTGACGATAAACTCTTAGAATTGTGCAAAACGTGTGACGAAACATTAGTTGTGTTTTGTTCGTTTGTTCGTCTGTTCATGGCGAGCAGCGAAAATAAAGACTGGACCGTCAGAATCAAAACACAAAATATCTTTAACAAAAAATGAGATTTCACATACTTATTTACCGAACTTAAAATCGAGTCTTCATGAAGCCAAGCATTTTTCGTCCGCAGGCACTATTCGTCCGCAAACTCTCTTTCCGTCTGTTGTTGTCACTCGGCACGGCACGGTGTAAGAGTGACAGTAACTGTCGATTGCTGTTGTCAAATCAATTATTTACGAAATCTGCTTGATTTTTTGTCTGAATATTATTATTCATAATGATCAAGAATGAATAGTGATAGCGATATAGTATAGCGATCAGTAACACACCTCCGAAGCTGCGGAAATCTGCAAATACGGCCACGTTGGTAGAAGAAAAAATGTCATATGAAGCTCAGCCAAAGAACTGTCTTCTATATCACCTACTTGCTAGCCTCATCTGCGCCTTGGCTATCATTTTGCAGGCTCGACTATAATGGGCAGTTTTCCGGACTTGGTACATAACTACTCCCTCAGAAAATATATTTTTTCGTCTGAAAATCTCAAAATATTTTAATTCACTGGGTACCCAAAAGTAGGAAAAAACAACAAAACGAACTGATCAATAAATATGAAAACTTATAAATCAACTAGTCACAAAGACAATTTCCATTAATGAACAATAATCGACATACTCCTTCAGACCTCAAACACATTTCAATTTCGTTTCGGTTTTGTAAGATAATATTTTAATAATTGTATTGTCAGCGACTGGATGGTCTAAAATGATCACTTGAAAAATCTGATGTGTCTCTACTGTCAAACTCTTGCAGCCAGTCCCACAAGCTTCTCCAATGATTTCAGTGAAACTAACTGCCCTCTAGTTTATTATCAACCCAGTTAGGTTCTGTACATGATTATTGTTAAAAGGGGATGTTTCGTTGTAATGTCTCAATCATGCATTGAATATACAAGTTAACCTGTCGTTCTTGGCCCAAATTGTTTATTGGTCGAACGAGAAGATCTCCTACCTGAAGAATTAAGTAGTGGATGAAGTGGAGCCCTTGCTTTTATAGTCCAATGGAATATAAGGTTTCAAAATGCCTTTTTCAGGAAAAAAGTGTAGAACATACACAAGGTTTGCATCTTCAAGAGAAGAAAATTTAAACTGAATTCAAAGACTTCGTTTTGTTATTTTTTATCTACATTTCAATGCTTCGGAAGTTTTTTTTTATTTCACGAGGTTCCTGTGAAAAGTATTTTATCTTCATCATTGCACGTATAATGATGTTGTAGAAAAAATATGATTTTCATGAACAATGACAATTCTGTAAAAACTATTCGATAAATCTATCTGAAATTTTTATCAAACCTCTACTATCTCAAAACCTGATAACAAAGACGGATCGCAAACTATGCAATTCCTATCATTTATTGAATAATAAGCAACCACTTCGAAACCACGTTTTTTTTTACTTATAAAATCACTTCAAAACTTTGTTCGACATTACGACATAACGACAAAATGCGTTTTCACGGCTTTTATCGAACTTAATGGAACACCTCGTATACCATAAAAATGGAGTTTTTGAATGAGAAGGTAAGTAGTCTGAAGACTCACTTCTAAAGTTGTCTTGAAAAAAAAAAACATTTTTGAGGAAAAACATGTTCTTCTATTCTGGTGGAAATGGTTTATTTATTTTCAAAAGCAAAGATTTAAATTGCTAATATTTGGAAAAGTATTGAAATTCTGAAAAAACTTTATGGGACAGCTTCTACTTAAAATTCGTCCCTTTATCCATTTCCGGGGTTATTTTGAGTAGAAAGTTCCGTTCTGGCATCCACCCTATATGATAAATAATAATCAAGAGCAAATGAGGAAATTGGTTGAATTCATCATCATTTCATCTTTTTAGGATGAAACATTATCCGAGAAGTATCCCATAATACTTACAGAGAGGTTCAATCGTCTACTGACTCCACTACTGCTGAAATCAAGAAACCTAATAGTATGTTTTGGCTCCAAATACACTAATGCTACGGTGAGTAAATCCATCTACTGGATGACCGAATAATTCAACTTCTAGATCTCTAAAAACGAGCAGATCGACCCGTAGCGAACGAGAATAGTCTTCGGTCTACCTGCAGAGAAGGCTACAAACAACCCTGAGAGAAATCAAAATTTCGAATATCGAAATGATTGCATTCACAAATCCAATGTCAGGCAGCTGTTTCGACCTGAATATCATCAGTGACATTCGGCGAGCACAATACATTTCGAACCGTCTGCCCTTTAAGGAACGAAAATCTAAGCTATAGTGCAGACTGTGTTTACCGCGGAGGTAGATGTCCAGAGACTCAAACTCCTATCACTCCAAGCGGTGGAGGTCTCCAACAACGGGCAATTCGCACAGCTCATGCACTAATTCAAAAATTTCAAGCACTACTAGAAGACCGTCCCATTGTCATCAACTGAGCAAGAGTCGAAATACAGCTCCACCCATTGTGAATGCTTAGCAGATGAGGCTCATCCTTCTATAATCGAATTCACGTCTTGATCGATATTGAACAAACAGAGAATCGATGATTTAATCCATTATGAGTACCTCTGTTTGGATAATTATATGAACTGGAGGAACACGTGTACGTACCTTTTTCGGATTAGTGTTCTCAGAAGTATAGATGATGATACTATTTTTCCGCTTACCTCTATCCAGAGTATACATTTTCTGGCCTCATTGAAAGGAGCAAAGTCGTACTTCTCCCTAGGGAGAAAAAGGGAAAATGACCTTGAGGTACGACACAATCAAATAACTTGTACGGCAAAAACTATATTATATTAAATAAGTATGAATTTTATTTATAGAACACCCTGTATTTTGCAAAATAGTAGAAATCACTACAGAAGATAAGATATTTTCAAGAAATTGAGAAAATGAAAGTCAAACGGAATATATTATAATAGAAATACATCAATACGCTATGTTCATGATCCCGTAGAAATTGCCTGTTAGTCCCGGTAGCGAAACCAGTTGGTGCACCGCTTACTGTTCTTGATAGGTTTATAGGCATTATAATTGTTTGAAATCCAGCGTCGACAGCTTTTTTTAAATTCTTTTTTCTTTGTTTTGTAGCCCCTCCTCATTTTCAGATTTTCAGGAGCATGTACCTACTTCTTCGTTCTAGTCCTGAAATGAATTTTGCTTGTAAGTTCCATGAATGAATTATTGGATAATAACTTGTTGTTGAGAGGCGGAAAAATCATTTGTGTAATATGGGGCTAAAGTGCCTGTTTTTCTTCCGCTACGCGTCGGGCGTTGAACTTCATCCTCGGGAGGAAAAGTAGCCCTTTGCTGCCTTGTTATACAAATAGCTATCACCTTTACTTCAATATCAAGTTCACATACTCAATATGCACCGAAAAACGACAATGTTTTCAGATCCAGAACTCCGGTTAGGATTTTTTTCAGAAATATTTGATAATCCAATATTATCTTGAGTCCACCATCCACCAACGGTTTGTACCAAATCCTCAATATCTCAACGAACTTTGTGTAATGCATTATAATGTAATTCCGAAAAAAAAGTTGCTCAATCGCTTTAAGGCCTTTTCCATTCCAAAGCACTCAGAAGTTACATATTGTGTTTGAAAGAAAACTTTGCTCGATGGCTGTGAATTATATAACGATAAATCTGTTCTGTGCGATCAAAACGTAATTCAGCACATTTAACGAAGAATAAGAAGTAATACCGCCTATCTCGAGACTTCAAATATGAGATTTATTACCACTGGAAGTACATTTTGAAGTCACTTTTATGTTGAAATAAACCCGAGCATTCAATTCCTTGTTCTGTACTCCGTTCGAAATCTTATTAGTAGCGTCATTTCTGTAAAAAATACTCAGAATTGACGAAATATTTTTGAGAATGCGATTTGACTGATACTGAATTGAATATTTTTCGAGGAATCGATTTTTTATTCTCATCCGTGAATTATAATTTTGTTTTGTCATACAAGCGTCATTTTGGAAGAATTTTTGTACAAAGATGTCTGGTTGATACTGCCCACGGAATTTTCATATTTATGATAATTGTTATTACTGTGATTTGAAATGATAGCTCGCTTATCAGATACAGAGTGGGAGTGATATTTAACAGAAACTCTACAACAAAAATTATATTTTTCACAATTATATTTATTGAAGTGAAAATAAAAATCCATCTTCGAGATTCTGAAGGGGAATTGTGTTCTCAATAAAAGTCTGAAAAATGTTAGTATTACCTTATTTTCTCATTGCAGAGAGAGAGAGAGAGAGACAATGGAATTGTATCGGGTATCGCTTGCAAAAATGTTTTTCGGTAACATTAACGAATTATGACTGACAAGTAGGTATACTGATTTGAACATTGCAAACTAGTTGAACTAAACGAAACCTTAATTCAAAAAAAATCATTAGTACTCATAATTTTTTTGTGTTTTTTTCAATGTAGCATGTAGATAAATATGACGTTTAGACCAACTATATCCTTCCTGAAGTTGACGCAATCAGAATCTTTATATATAGGTATTCATAATTTCCAAAAATATCCTCTTCTGTGAATTATTTACAAAATCTCATACTGGATCATTATCAGAATTGAATATATGATCAAGATCATTAAAGTGTAGCCGCTAAAAAGATAGAATGATCACGTGAACGGCACGCACTCTTTGAATGTTCCCCTCCCCAATGTTACAAGTCCGATTTACACCACTCAACAAAAACGTCGCCTCAGCAGTGAATCAACAGCATTTCCCTGTTCTCCCATAAACTCTTGGGATGCTTTTTTATAAGTGTTCATTATTACACCTTTTTCCTCTACAGTTAAATGTCTTTTTTTTGACCTTTTTCTTGGAGGTAAAAGAGTGTTTCCATCCATATTATTTAATTAACGTAACACACGTAAATACAAAGCACAAGTGAGTACAGTAGTACAGTACAGTGTAAACAGTTCTTCATTTATTTCAGTTTAGAAGGCGTGGCTACGCCGTGTAGGCTAATATAGATGCAGGCATTCACTGTTCACGCGTCCTTGAATTATATCTTTTGAACAGCCCGACTATAGTATGATTTTCTAGTGTGCAAAAATTTTTACTTAATCGTATGTCACTTTTGACAGCTGTATTTCTGAGTGAAATTTGGATATTATGACTTTGTCTGAAGATTTTTTTGAGTAATAGTAGTGTATCTGATTTCTAAGAGATGTTTCAGGTGCTTCAGGAATTTCAAGTTGATTTAAATGTGAGACAGAAGTTATGGATAATCTGTTGGAAATCAAGATGTTGACTAAAGACTTTCGATAATCATTACTTTTCAAATTTGGTTCTTCTGATGAGTTTGGTATCCAAAAAAGGTACACTGTAATTATTGTCTCACTGACTGAGGATGATGTCATCAATGTATATCAAAAATGGTATTTGAAAACTGAATTTTATAGAAAATATAATACTAAATCATCCATAACATACCGTGCGAGGATTGGTGAAACTGGGCTACCCATTAGGCATACCAAGAATTTTCTTATGATAAGTTCCTGAATAGGAAAATACTGTTGTGTCGAAAAAAAAATTAAATAATTTAAATAAGAGTTATACATGTACCTCATACGCGCGGTGATCACCAATCAAACATCCGATATACATTACTGTTGATAAAATCCTCAGCACTATATGGTTGACCTCTGTAACTGTTTTACGAATTATGACGCCATATCTCAAGTCAATTATGCATTCCCTATTGTCGATGCGGTTACAAATTTCCTGTTGGCATTGGTAAAATGGTATTTCGCCCAAAATTGCTGTAACGCAGAATATATTGAATAAATACAACAGTATGATCAAAATTACCAAAGACGCCCATAACGCAAAAAGTTTTATTTGAAACTCATTGATTATATGAATGCGAGGCTTCGATTTGATTCATCATGTCTGCCGCAGATGCGGACGAAACGACAGGCCCAAAAACCAGCAGCTCAAAAACCCGGAGACGCCTAACAATATTCATTAGTTACCGGCCGTGAGAGTTTACAATTTTTGAAGAACTCATTGATTGTCCAATTGTGTTTCGTTGATTGAAAATAATTATGTCTTGTGCATCGACCAAATTTTTTGTTTATCTTTGACCCTGGGCTCAATCGACAATTTTATCAAATATTATCCAATCCAATTATAATACCTAATGTGAACTTGGTTGGTATGGCGTGCGTCACGAAGTGAAGTATCGACAATTTTTGGCGAATTACGAATCAAACTACGGCTACTGCGACTCTATGACAGGAAGTATCAACAGTCTTCTCTGTGCCGGCAAATATCTTGATTATTGAACATGTGGAAAGCTGAGAGAGAGCATAGAGCTGATGAATAATCTTACAATGTTCCAATAAAATTTGTCTACTACAATAACGCCATTATTTGGTGGGTAGTTGAACTACGACTGATGCACAATGGCGTACTATTTACAAAGTAGCACGCGCATCTTTTAGCCGATTGATGAACTCGTCTACAGACTACAAAAATGTCAGTACCACTCTAATACTTCAGCTACCTCAAGATAGATGGCGAATAATCATATTTTTTATTTTGTTTTCACTTTAAAAAAATATTCATCAGCCTTCAGTGAAATGGTATGAAACTCTAGAAGGGGACACTCATAAAAAACTCCGTTTCTGAAGTTTCGAGTTATTTCTCGAAATTCACATTGAAATTCAGAATTATTAATCAAAACCTCAAAATCCGTGTTCTATCTCCGAATTCGTTCAGAACGATTCTTCATATTTTTTCTTCAATAGAAAGATAATAGATAATTTTTGAAACCATTATTTTTCGTCTTACAATAATGTTTTCAATGGTTTTAGTACCCTAAAATATCACATCTCCCAGTTGAACAAATTCAGTTCCATCACTCAAATTTATTTTTATTGAATATACTGAGCAATATAAAATATCAGAAGTGGCAGTTTCCCCTAGAAGATATGAATTTCCCTAATTTGAGTGATGCATCATAATACACATTATGTGTGCCTATTGGGAAGTTCATCATCCAGATACGCCTCTATCGGAAAATATTTGAACTATCTCATCACGTAAAACAAAAACAAACTTCTGAATGATATGAAATTATGGTACACTCCTCTAACACATTCACACACTGATTAGTCTACACATTTGTTTCACGCAGAACTCTGCCAAAATTCGAAAAACACAAGGGACAATACAAAATACAACGTAAACAATAGTAAACATATGTTTTTGACAGATTACGATCAGCTGATTACGGTTTGTTGCCGACATTTTTGAACAGACAGCAGCACCCTCATCGGTAGAAATTCTTCCCAATAGTCAGTGTTCATGGGCTATTCAGACAAAAATTCTTCTACAATTCACACTCGCACTGAAACTTCCAAAAACAATATATGTAGGTATGGCATAATATGATGAACAATATAAACGTTCATTCCAACAGATTCGACATTTGTTAAGGTTAATCTCAGGGTTTCTGTTGATGGTGAGTTTACTGCTGTTTGAGGAAAAGAAATCAACATAGAAATTGTTTTAAAATTGTTCGTTCCGTTAACCAGCTGACGAACGTCAACCCTCAGAAGTCGAAACTTGTGAGAGCAAGGGTTCAACGAGGCCTTACCTTTAAACGTGCGATTACCCAGCACGGTGGCCCGGCGAGAATTTCGAACCCTGGCCTTCTGCTAACCACTACACTACCGAGACCACAACAATTTATTTGGCACGCTTCAAAGTGCTCGGTATGCAAAAGGACGTCGATATATTCTAAGATAATATGCACTCATGTACTACCAAATCATGAACTCCTATAGATATTTCAATTAGTGATGATTTATTCAAATTACAAGATATATTGTAATTGAACGATTATCTACCTGAGGGTAATATGCAGGGACAGGAGTCGAAATGAGATACTTTGCCCTTTCAGAATCTTCGCAAGTTCATTTCAGGATTAATAATGAAATTTTGTTCTGATTCTAAGAAAATCAGCAAATGGCAAGTCGATCAGTACCACGGAATATCATGGGAGAATGAATTTCGGTAGTTTCGGCAGAAAGAAAGTGATGCTGGAATCGGCTCCTGAGGTATTCGGAGCAATGATGGTTGCATATGAATCAGTAAAGGGGACGATAAATAAATTACAGGAGAAAAGTTGTAAACGCAAAATACCGTTTTGTTACAACTCGCCCCTGCCCCTCCTCCGAGAAAGGTAATCGTGAAGCTAGAAAAATGGGCAGAACGATTATCCTTTTGAATTGAAATACAGATCGTTTTGTAAAAAGGGATAAGTCCAAGAATAATAAAATAAGCTTTCAAGTGGGTGGCGTGGAACGGCTCTCTTTTAACGCTGGTTTTTCCTTCCTGTAGAAGATACGTATCTTCCCTGTTGTGAAGTGCAGTCTTCCTGAATTATAATCATAGCAACCTATTACTTTATTTTAGTTGAATAAACAATTAGCATGTTGAATAAACAAATTAAATGAGTTTAATCCACATAGCGACACATCATGAGACTTGCATTTTGCTTCGTTGCATTTTCGAATAACTGGAACAATAGTTCATATTCTCCATCCTCATTTCAACTGTTTTTCTGTCCTTTATTGATGTCACATGATGTACCGCACATAAAAACTAGAAACGCTCTGCGTAGCGTGGCAGTAACAAAAGACCTAACGCAACACTATTTGAAATTCTGTGTACCACTGTAACTTCTGTACAAGACCTGCAGTTTCGACGAAATAAAGTATTTTTAAGGAAAACTCGACTCTCTGATTGATTTAACGTTGGAAGTACCCTTATATGGCGAAAACCCCAACATAAATCTGGTGTCAGGCGTGCAGGGTTCGAGAAAAAGAGAGTTGATATCCTACAAAATACGAGATTTTCCTGTTCTCCAAGTCCTTCGAAGCCAGGGTAGTCCTGTTAAACCAAGCTGGTTACCGGTCCAATAAGGTTCAACACAAGGAGCATACTGGTTCAGTAGGCTCAGAAGAAAAATCTCCAGACGAAAACTCGTACCTCAGAGCTGTGTGGAAAGCTCATTTACCGCAGTCAGCCCACTGGAGGAAGAGAATTTCGCCAACTGTCAACTCGCCGACGACTAGCAAGAGTCTTCAAGTAAGTTATTCAGTGTGTACTGTGAAGTGTCGTTCTGCCCATCATTCTTCATTTTATTCGTCTTTATTTTTACCATATACTTGTGAAATTTTTATTCGATTTCATTCTATTGTGTTTTTCTCTTATGTATGTTGATTAATTGAATTTAATGCAATCAAATACGGAAGTCAATCCTGAAACTATGCCTTAGTTGAACATTGATACTGCTTTGAAACTAATTCCAGAATTCAAAGGTGATAGATCAGAATTTCATAAATTCACCTCTTGTTGCGACATAGTGCATACAAGTCTTTCACAAGCATCTGATGCATCTATGTTAGTTAACATCATAAAATCTAAATTATCGGGTTTAGCTTATCAAGTAGTCAAACATAAGACATATGCTTCCTGGTTAGAGCTAAAAAAGGATTTACAAGAACAATTTTTGGAAACACGTAGTATTGCTCAGCTACAAAGTGAACTTATTAGAGCTCATCAGAAATTTGGTGAAACAGTAAGAAATTTTGGCAATAGAATTGAACAATTGCTAAATGATCTAAACGATGCATGTATTTCATCTGAAGGCGAAGAAGCAGCAACAGTAATCACAAGTTTGAACTCGAAAACCGCTTTGAAATCTTTCGTTGAAGGTCTGAACTCGTCTCTTAAAATAATAATAAAAGCTTCCCGTTTTGATAGTCTTACTGAGGCGATTGAAGCAGCAGTTGAAGAAGAAAGGTCATCTGGTACAAGTTTTAAACAAAAAAGTTTCATAAAGAATAAGCAACCTTTCAAAAAGTGCAATTTCTGTCAGAGAAATGGACATTTGGAAAGTGATTGTTTTTTCAAAAACAAATCTTCATCCACTGCTCAATTTCCCGTTTTTCCAAAAAGAGAAATAAAGTCTCCTATAAATATTGCTAAAATTATATGTGCCTATTGCAAAAAAGAGGGTCATCACATCAGAGATTGTTTCAAGAAAAAACGTGCTGATTCATTCAGAAATAGCAATTCACAAACTGTCTCAAATTCGGAAAACTTCCAGCGTCCCAGTACATCGTCCGGCAGTGTAACTCGGGTAGAAAATCTTTAAATTGCCGTGAAAATCCTTCTCACGAAGAAAAAATGAATTCTTACAACTTCAATCACAAAAATCCTACTACAAGTCTTTCCAAAAATCCTAAAACAAATCCTTCTTGTAGTCTTGAAAGTGAAAACGTTTATTGTCTTAATAAAATATCTTCAGAAGTCGCAGAAAGTGTGCGTATACCTCTACTACTAGCAAAAAATGAAAGTGCTAATCTTTTGATAGACACCGGTAGTGCTATCACTCTTTTAAAAAAATCTTCTACAAAAAATGATGCCTTATGCTACACGGAACACAAGTCTTATTTGAAAGGTATTTCCGAAACCCTTATACCTACTTATGGCATTTGCTACGGAGATATAAAAGTTGGTATATATATTTTGAATCATCCTGTACATATTGTTAGTGATGATTTTCCTATACCTCACGATGGTATTCTTGGAAAAGATTTCTTACAGAAATTCAAGGCGAAAATAGATTATGAAACGAACTCCTTATCTTTTATATATGAACATGATACGTTTTCATTTACGCTGACAGCCGCTGAAAATACACGGAATAAAATAAATGATTTGAATAAACTAATTATCCCAGCTAGAAGCGAAGTAGTGCGTTTAATTAAAACTATTCAAGTTTCAGATTTACTTTGTTTGTCCTCTGAAGTCGAGAATGGTGTATATGTCGGTAATTGTCTGACTCAGCCTAATGATGGATATTGTCATGTAGCATTCTTGAATACGAATGAACATGAAGTCACGATCGAAAATCCAAAGTTATCTTTTGAAAAAATATCTGATTATAATATCCTTCAAATTACTGATCCTTCATGTAATCTTGAAAGGCTAAAACTACTTTCCGAATCTATCCGTACTTCCCACATGGAAGATAATCAAAAGGAAACCATACTGAATATTTGTAAGTCTTATAATGATGTATTCTATTTACAAGGTGATTCATTATCCACCACAGATGCTGTCATGCATTCCATTCCAACTGTTGACGATATTCCAGTAAATATTAAACCTTATAGATTACCTTTCAATCAACATAAAGAAATAAGAGACCAAGTACAAAATATGTTACACGAAGGAATAATATCAGAATCAACTTCACCATATAATTCTCCTCTCTTAGTCGTACCAAAGAAGACAGATAGTCATGGAAATAAAAAATGGCGTATTGTTGTCGATTTTAGGAAACTAAATGACAAAACCCGCGATGAAGTTTATTATTTGCCTAATATAACAGAGATACTTGATCAACTGGGAAATTCAAAGTACTTCAGCTCACTCGATTTAGCTTCAGGTTATCATCAAGTTCTTATGAATCCGGAAGATAAACATAAAACAGCATTCAGTGTACCCTATGGTCATTACGAATACAATCGTATGCCGTTTGGTCTGAAAGGAGCTCCATGTACTTTTATGAGATTAATGAATAGCGTTTTATCAGGTCTCCAAGGTATTCACTGCTTTGTATACCTTGACGATGTTGTCATTTTTGCAAAAACTTTCGAAGAGCATAATTCTAAGTTGATTGATATTCTTGATAGATTGAGAAAACATAATCTTAAGTTACAGCCAGAAAAATGTGAATTCCTACGTCCAGAACTTTGCTATCTAGGTCATGTTATTACGGAGAATGGCATCAGCCCAGATCCCAATAAAGTTAAAGCTGTAAAAGAATTTCCTATACCCAAAAACGTTACTGAAGTGAAGTCATTTTTAGGTTTATGTGGTTACTACCGCAGACACATAAAAAATTTTGCAAAAATAAGTCAACCTCTTACAAATCTTTTGAAAAATAATGTAGTTTTCCATTTTTCTCCTCTTTGTATAGAAGCGTTCGAAGTTCTCAAAGAAAAATTGTGCAACCCGCCGATACTCCAATTTCCTGATTTCTCCAAAAGGTTCATTCTCACTACGGATGCATCCAATTCGGCAATTGGCTCCGTACTATCCCAAGGTGAAATTGGCAATGAATTACCAGTAGCTTTTGCTTCCCGTACCTTGAATAAGGCCGAGAAAAATTATAGTACCATCGAAAAAGAGCTGCTAGCCATTGTATGGAGTTGTAAGCATTTCCGCCCTTATTTATTCGGAAAAAAATTCCTCGTCCTCTCAGATCACAAGCCTCTGCAATACTTATCTTCTATCAAAGATTCTAGTAGTCGTCTTATGAAATTTCGCTTGAAACTAGAGGAATTCGATATGGATATAGTGTATAAGCCAGGTAAACTCAACGCCAACGCCGATGCGTTAAGTAGAATACAAACAGTTACCACCATATCAGAATCATCGGAAAATGATTACACATATCAAAACTTTCTGAGATGTAAGGAAAAACAAATCATTCTTAATTCAAATATCACTGACAGTCATGAAAACATTTCCCAAGCTCAATCTTCATTACGTGTGTATTTCATAAGCACTCACCTGATGAATAATTCAGTTTCTCTTCCTGATGATATTTACACTGATATAAGTTCAAAATCTTACAAAGTTCTTCAATCTAGTTACTATCCGAATGAGAATTTGATCGTAATTCCCACTCATGAACTCAACGATATTATATCTTATGAGCAAATTTTCAACGCACTATTGCATCTTAAAGCATTTGCTATTTCGAATAATATAAAAAATATATCATTATATAACTTTACAAAAAATATGCCATATAAAAGTTTGAAAATAGAGAACATACGAACCATGATTCGATATTTGTTCAAAGACACTGATATTTGTGTAACTATCTATCATAATAACATAAGAAAAATCGAATCCAAAGATGAAATTCAACAAATACTGCAAGAATTCCATAATACCCCTTTGGGAGGTCATTTGGGTGTAAACAAAACTTTCAAGAAAATTCGTCAGAATTACAAATGGTCAGGCATGTTCAAAGATATACATGATTTCATTCAAAAATGTGATTCCTGTCAAAAAAATAAATCTTCGAAATATACCAAAATGCCTATGAGTATAACAACAATTGCAAAGAAACCATGGGATAGAGTTGCCTTAGATATTTGCGGTCCATATCCCGTAACAGATAATCATCATAAGTACATTCTCACTTTTCAAGACGATTTAACAAAATTTTGCGAACTTATACCTCTGGAAAATCAAGAAGCTCAAACCATTGCTGAAAAATTTGTCACTCATATAGTATGCCGTCACGGTATTCCGAATTCTTTGCTCACTGACCAAGGACAAAATTTTCTAAGCGAAGTTTTCAAACAAGTATGTAAATTACTCAAAATTCACAAAGTACAAACATGTGCATTTAGGCCCCAGACTAATGGTGGTCTAGAAAGATCGCATAAATGCCTATCAGAGTATTTGAGATCTTATATAGATAAAGATCAAAGAACGTGGGACACGTGGTTGCCATATGCTCAATTCGTATACAACTCATCAGTGCATAGTAGCACAAATTTTACTCCTTTCGAATTACTTTATGGACGCCCGGTAGAAATCCCCACATCACTTCAAAAATCCCCAGAGTTAACTTATAACTACGACGATTATGATCAAGAACTCAAATTGCGTCTTCAGCACGCACACGAAATCGCTAGAGAAAACACTCTTCGGAGTAAAGAAAAATCAAAAGAAAATTATGATCGAAACACAAACTTTGTCGATTTTAAAATAGGTGACTTAGTATTGCTGAGAAATGAATCCTCGCGAAAAGGAAGAAGTAAGAAATTAGATCCAATATGGAATGGCCCCTATAAAATAATGGAAATAAATTCCAATGTAAATGTTACCATTTTAATAAAGAATAAACGGACGCGAGTCCATAAAAATAGGTTGAAACCTTATAATAATTAACCTTCTTTGTTTCAGTTGCTCCACTAGAAATGCCTTCCTTAAGGAGTAACCAATTAATTGCTGTTTTATTTTTATCATATGTGTTAATTATCATTAATATTCATTGTAACGAATCATTTTATTCTTTTAGCCAGATAAATGAAAGCTCCGGTATTTATTACGAGCAATTTAACTCGGTATCACTTTACAGCAGTCACTGGAAAATGATTACTGCGCTCGATCTACTTACATATTATAACTTGTATTCGTTGGTTCTTTATCATTTCCGTAAAACCAAAGGTTTGTGTGCATCTTTCACCACTACCTCAACAAATTTTCGACAGTGTAATACATTCATAAATGCAATGAATCTAACCTTACAAGGTGCCGAACACAACAATATATTGATCAACGAAATATTGCATTCGGAGGATCCGAGTACAAACTATCGTTCAAAAAGAGCTTTGATAAATATAATTGGTGATGCGGCCAAGGTTCTTTTTGGTACTTTGGATGAAAATGATGCAAAGTATTACGATGAAGCAATAAACAAATTAGAGAAGAAAGAAATTGAACTTCAAAATTTACTCTCGAAACAGACTAGTATTTTTCAAACAGCTTTAGAAATCATGAATTCTTCATCGATTATCGATATTGGTATGTTGAAGAAAAAGTTCAACAACATTCAAACATATCTGAATAGTATGGGAAACGTTCTCGATAATGTCACATCCCAAATCTCTTTCACTTCAGAATTCGATGAATATCTAATAATGTTCGATCTTTTAGCTAATCAGTTCAATCTTTACCAAAACAATTTACTCAATATTATTATATCTGCTCAAAATGGTAAGATACATCCATTGATTATCAGTCCTGTTAGATTGATGAATCATTTGAAGCAATTCAATGCTCACTTGCCAGTTGGATTGACATTCCCTGTATTTTTGACACATAATTATTCATTAGAATTGTATAAGTCTATGTTACCAAATGTTATATTGATTAATAGAAAACTTATGTTTATTCTACATATCCCTTTAGTTAGTACTGTCGAATACCACATTTTGAAAATGACTAGTTTACCTATGCATTTGAGTAATAATTTGTATACCTTTATTATTCCCGAGAAACCGTTTCTAATCATAGATAACTTCAAGGAACACTATTTTTTAATGGACGATCTAGATTTGAAAGAATGTCTATATTTAGGAGGTAAATATTGCTGTAAACAGAATTATCCCTTATACTACTCGCAAGCCCATAAGTCTTGTGAAGTTTTATTATTTTCTCATGTTCTACAAATGCCTGAAATATGTGAAAGGCGAGTTACGAATTTGAAAGGTACAATATTTATTCAGTTACATCAACCAAATCATTGGATTTTTAGTAGTCCTATGAAGGAAATTTTAACTATCAAATGTGGAGATTTTCAAGAACAAGTACCTCTACAGGAAACAGGTATCATGAAATTGAAAGCACATTGTTCAGCTTTTACAAGTTCAGTACTGTTGAATTCTTTGGAAGATTATGATTCTAGTGATACCCAATATGTTACTTTTTATCCGAAATTCGATATAAATCAAAATATTCTGAACGAGTCTTTCCAAATAACCAATTTGCCTCCACTAAATGAAACAACTTTGATTTCATTCAAACAATCAAATAAGCTTGAAAAACTCAGTTTTGACTTGAATCAGTTGAAAGCTAGAGAAATAGCTCTGCAAAGTCAGCAGCCAAGTTATTTCAATAAATTACCTCATTATGTATTCCTTTACGTTATAATGTTTTTGTTAATTGTTCACATTGTGTTTGTGCGAATACAACATGCTAAAGGTTTGAAAGAAAATGAAACAAATGAAAAAAAGGATAATTTGGAATTGACCGAAAATAAAGATATTTTGACCTCACAAGAAACTTCACAAACCGAATCAGCTGCGAACATCGAAATGTGCAACAATCCAAGTTACAAGTTTCGTTCTTAGCGGGGAGGAATGTTGTGAAGTGCAGTCTTCCTGAATTATAATCATAGCAACCTATTACTTTATTTTAGTTGAATAAACAATTAGCATGTTGAATAAACAAATTAAATGAGTTTAATCCACATAGCGACACATCATGAGACTTGCATTTTGCTTCGTTGCATTTTCGAATAACTGGAACAATAGTTCATATTCTCCATCCTCATTTCAACTGTTTTTCTGTCCTTTATTGATGTCACATGATGTACCGCACATAAAAACTAGAAACGCTCTGCGTAGCGTGGCAGTAACAAAAGACCTAACGCAACACTATTTGAAATTCTGTGTACCACTGTAACTTCTGTACAAGACCAGGGGTGCTATTTTCAAATCAAATTCGTATACGAAACGGATATTGTTTCGCAGTTCAGTAACCATATTCCATATAGCTCCATCTCATTCTACTCGCATAGAAATCTGTTCGCATACATTTGAAAATAGTACTCCTGCAGTTTCGACGAAATAAAGTATTTTTAAGGAAAACTCGACTCTCTGATTGATTTAACGTTGGAAGTACCCTTATATGGCGAAAACCCCAACATCCCAATAAGTTGAACACAAGTGAATAATCACAAGTTTTCATTTGGGAAACTGTACAGTATACATCGGGAGGGTTGCCTACTTTTGTTGAGAGGTTGTATACATCGGGAGGGTTGTCTACTTTTGTTGAGAGGTTGGAAGAGAGGAAAATCAAGAGAGAATGACAAGGTCTTGGTTTCGTTGTCTATATATGGATATTGCGAAGAACTACGGACTTGCTTCCAATTTAATTCCAGCAGCACTTCAACAGATCAGGTTATTGTTAGTGCTCCAAGGTATGTACCAGATTGAACTTATAAATGGAGACTTTGAAACATGGCCGAGTTAAATTTTGAAAATATATGTTTTGCATTGTATTATTGATTTTAAAATGTAAGCGATGAAAGTAAAGTCTCAAATGGAAATATATGGAATGACATCCATAGAATGTATACTCCATTCTTTTCTCAGTATATTTCAAGAAATTCTGGAATACTCAGGAAATACTCTTTCGGATATTCCTCGAAAATTTTCCTATATTCTAAGCATTATATATATATATATATATATATATATATGTATATATATATATATATATATATATATATATATATATATATATATATATATATATATATATATATAGTCTATATAGTCGAGTTCGGAGATCGAAACTCAAGACATCACCTAGAAGATGGCAAATGAGACTTTGCCGAAACGTTGTGAGAATTATCCTTCAGAGGATCAAAACCACAGAACACGGAAGGAAACCCGAAAAAACAACGCATCATATATATATATATATATATATATATATATATATATATATATATATATATATATAATTATATTGTCGAGCTTTATCACATTCAAAGCATACATTGGACAAACTAGTAGAAACTTGTCTGGACGCATGCTCTGCTTTGGACATGGAATAGTGGAGCAATTGACAGGTGACAAAAAGTTGTCAACCATCAGTTGGTTCTGTTGTGTGCTGTTCTCCCTGCAGTCCCATGCTCCGTGCTCACACTGGGCCATGTGCTCTGTTCTGTTCACTCAACAAGTCGTTAGTGTTAAAATGTAAAAAAAAAACATTTTTTCCAAATTGTTCTGTTAATCATCTGCACATGTATAAATTCGTGCACCTTAATGTAATATGGATGAATGGTTCCATTATCTCTTCCTAGTGATATTTTCGGAGACATGTTTTCCAGTTTTTGTTAATGTTTCTGATTAGAAATGTTTTTTCTGTTTGTGATGGACGAAGATTTTTCCTCTGCTGTTTTTATATCTAATCTCACATTAGTAAGTTCAATTTTAACATGTTTCAGTGCTATATGTAACAATAAACAAATATATATATATATATATATATATATTTATATATATATATATATATATATATATGAAATAATGGATATATTACACCGCGTCAAACCTATACACCCCATGGTGTTCTGTTCTTTGTCATATTCAGTTTTTCATTTCATATCAACAAAGGACAACTTTTGAAGTTTAATATCAATTAAAAAGAAACGCATTCCGGTTCAGACATTTTCATTCCCCTCACGGTTTCTCATTGCATAACTAACAAATATTCCCAATAATAAAATAGAGGACGAGTTAATGTTTCATTTACTGCAATAAGGTACAACCATTTCACCACATTCATATCACTATATGATTTCATTTGTATCGCATTTATACTTCAAATCTTCGAGAGTGTCTCTGTATGGGGATGGTTAAGAATAACCCTGGAGTAGATTCTGCCTGACGTAGAAGGCGTTCAAAAGAATAACCTCAGGCGGAAGATGATCTTTAACATCGCCCGGTGAGAAACCACCATTTCAACTAAATGTGCTGTGATAATTCAGGTTTCAGTATTCAGTATAAAATAAAAGAAATATGAGAAATATTTTAATGAACCTGAATATAAAGAGACAGACAGAGTTTTCAGCCAGTCCCTTGAAAAGAGAAGAAAAGTATACCTTGTAATTATAGACCAATTGCATTGCTTTCTATCATTTCCAAAGTCATATAAAAAGCAATATCAATATGAAGCTTATCAAATATCTGGAGAAACAGGAATAATTGATGATCGACAATACGGATTTCGCCATCAAAGATCAACCAGTGACTTATTGGCGTATGTTTCTCATATTTGGCAGCATTCAATCGAGAAATTCGAAGAAACGTTAGCTGTTGCACTCGTCATTTCAAAAGCGTTTGATCGAGTTTGGCCTCGGGGTCTCCCTTATAAACCGCCGTCCGAGGATTACCTCCTCAATTGTATGTTTGGTTGAGAGTTTCTTCTCTGATAGGTCTCTATATGTAGTTGTTGATGGAGTGCCGTCTGATATTCTTTCAATAAATACATAATTAAAATTCAGGTCTGGCGCCCACTTTCTTTCTGCTGGAGAAAACATCTTGTTCAGTACATAGTTTTGAGGACGAAATTACTCTTCATACAAGTAGATCAAGAGCTAGTGAGGTAGTGAGTAACGATATGTCTGTAAGGCTAAAAATGTTTAGACTGATGATTGCTAAGTACGGTATCCATCACCCTGCACGCATCAGCCCTGCACGTCATCAACCCCTCTATTTTTGAGTGCAATGAAATTTGAAAAAAAGACTTGTTGCTGTAAGATTGAGATTTTCATACTTTATTCTGTGAAGTTGAAATTTATATATGTATTTGTCTAAGCCACTTGAAGTTTGTAGGTACAACGGCAGGCGGTTCTGGCTAGCATAGGTCCTTGACAGATGAAGGATGCGTAAATGAACTCAGTGGTGTGAATGAGGCAGTTTATCTAACAGTAAAATTGAAGGGTCTTAATTCTCTAGGAAGATTTTGGACGAAAAATTTCGTCAGTTGTAACAACGATCGAACTACGTGAAGTCGTATACAATTATCCAATGAAGAATTTCGAATATAGTGAATTAGTAAAATTTGAATAGTAATATATTAATATTGATTGTGCGGTTATTCTCGTGCATTATTCGTCAGTTGCAACGATTCACCCACGTGGATTATATTGAGAATTATTTCGAAGTTTGTAATTTCAACTATACATTAATAGCCATTGTGCAGTTATGTTTGTGTATTGGTATCTCAAATGGAATCTGAAGACGTTGTTTGTGTGATTTGCAACCAAGATTTTGATGAAAAACTGAAATATTTACAAAAATACTTTGGATTAAAGCAAATGAATATAGAAAATATAAAACAAAACCTTATTTAAATTCAATGTCATTTCTTTGCTAGTTAATGATAATACATGTTACCATCATCTTGCTGTAATTTTAATTACCGTTCTTATATAACTGAAATCTGCTCATCATTTGAAATTCATCAATGCTAATTGATACATAATAGAATGGGGTAACATCAACTAGGTGAAAGTCAATCCTGGAAAAAGCCATGGCATGTCTCTTTCCAAAGAAAGCCGATCTATCTTTATTCAATACTTATCCAGTCCAGGATCATTAATAATCCCTTTTTAAAAACCATTTGAGATAGAATAGAATAGAGATCGATTGCTGAAGTTTCTTCCCAGAAGCTTGAATTTCTATTTCGTGCGAAGAAATACTTCACTTGGAGTATAGTTCTCGGCACCAAAACTTTCATTAAAATTTCATGATTCTATTCAGAGAAAAGCAATCCGTCTTCTTGGTGATTCTTTTTGTGACTTTTTTTTTAATGTAGATTCACACGAAAGAGAGGCCCTGTGATGTTCAAAGAACACCGCGTGAATCAAGGAACAGGAGATACGAATTACCATTCACTTTGAATTTCTGAAGTTTGTAAGCCTCAGGAAACACCTCTTTTGGCAAGGAGTTCCAAAGCTCAGCTGTTCTATTGAAGAAAGATTCCTTAGCAAGAGAGGTTCGACAGGTTTCCAAATTTACAACAGAGTCCAGTGTATTGGCATAATGGTTATTCGTATCAGGAATACGAGTGGGTTGATCGATGAGTTGTTCCAGATCATTAGTAATAGCAATGCCTCTGCCTGTCGTCCTCTTCAATCTGTTCTATTCGAGAATTTAAGCCATAAAGAATTATGTACATTAAAATCACCCAATATGGTGACCGCAGCTGTTGGATGGTTTTCTTTGATGAAGTCGTTTTTTCCGATAGAAATTCGAATAGTCTGTCAAAAGAGTCATTGTTAGGTGATAAATAAAGACAACAGACAAATTTAGTTGGTTGATAATTGACAAACTTAAACCACATCACGTCAAAATCTTTCGATTCCAGCCTCTTTCGGTTCCAGCCCTTCTTCGCGTTGGCACGGTAAATCATTCCTACAGTATAGGCAAGCACCACCTTTGAAACATCATTGATATTTTTATTCATACCACGAATATTACAATAATCGATTTTCAATACGGTAGATGCTCTTTTGATTTGTCGACAATCGTTCCACCCTTGGCAGTATCAACACGGATGACCCGACGAGTGCAGAATTATTACCCCTTTGTTGTGAGCTTGGATTACTTTGGAACTCCTTGCCGGGAGGTTTTTCCTGGGGCTTACAAACTTCTAATTCACGCGGTGTTATTTGAACAGTACGGGACTCGCCTTCCGTGAGAATCTGTATATGAAAAAATACAAATAAAACCAGTTTCTCGACACATACTATTCATGACAAACTCAGTTCAATTCTACACTTATATCTCAGTTATTTGCACTAAACATACATTTATCATTGTGACAAATAGATTTTTTCAAAGGCAAATAAACAGGGCATTCCTGCGAGTTGCATCCGAATAGTTATCTATTAACATATTTTTTCATGTGTTTTTTGGTAACTTGTATACGTACAAAAATTATAATAACTGCGTATGGTAAGTATTTGCTGATCTTAGTGTGAAAGGTGCCCTTGGTAACGATAAATTCAGTGCTCCTTCAGAAGGAATGTGCAGTGATATATCATTGACCATCACTTTTTGAACTCACCTACTACTACCTAAATAATTTCTTCAGTAGGAGTACAGGGAACAGGGACTATCAACCACTAGTAAATATGTATTCTAGGGCTAATTGATCATAGTAATGAGTGACACTTCATCACTGAATATATTTGAATTTTACTATTGCATTCGAACCTTTCACAGTTGTACTAAAATACATATTACCTCATGAGTTTTACTGAAATAATACTGAGAAGTGTGTTTATGAATTGCAGAAATACAAACGGTACAATAAATGTTCATGAATGGCAAATGAAATGAAATAAAGAACAAAAATCAATGCAACTTGGTCAACAAACCGTTGTTAACTGTCAAAAGTTTATTTGATGAATAACAGATTTCAGTTATATAAAAATCTCCAATGATCATAAGTATACTTATTTCGACAGGTATATATCGATTAAAACTCCAAATGGAAGATAATTTAAAGTATATATTAGTTTATATAATGATACGAAGTTGATCCCGATGTATATACATTTTAGTCTATTTAAAATTCCCACTTGATACACACAATCTATCGAAATAAAATTGCAAATATTTATTTTCCATTCTTTGTATGATATTTTAAAATATGATTGTAAATAAAATAGAATACAAACCAGACAAACATTAGTCCAAATTGGACCAATGAAACAGTGGAATGTTCTTCCGGATGAATCTGATTTACACATTTCTGTGTTATATGAAAGTGGTTCGAACTTCATTTTTCTTAACTATGAGTCAATTACCATCTCATCACAAATATAGTAGGTATAACATAAAGGGCTTTCCACAGGATAAGCAAAATTAATTCTACTGAAGAAGGCGATGTTTTTAGTTTTTTTCTTATTGCTTCTTAATAACTGCCATTTCGAATAGTTTCGTATCTCCAATAACAATAATACGGTGGTGGCATATTAGGGTCACTGTAAAAATAAAAAATATCTCCATTGACAGATTTTAATTTGTCAATACTAGATTAAAATCTGTCAATGACAGTTCAAAATCTGTCAATGACAGCTTATAATCTGTCAATGGCGTATTGACAGATCTGTCATTGACAGATTGAAATTTGTCAATGACTTATTGACAGATTTCAATTTGGCATTGACAGATTAAAATCTGTCCATCGAGATATTTTTCATGGTGCGCGAGTATTGTATTTTTGAAGGCAAGAACCAGGATTGGACAATGAGCCTGTCAGGAGCCTGTAAAAATTCTTATACAGGGTGATTCAAAAGTACTTTGACAAACTTCAGGAGGTGATTCCTCACAATATTTTAATATGAATTGTCCAAATAAATAAATGTCCGGAAACGCTTCGTTTCCAAGATACAGGATGTTGAAGTTTTATTTTTATTTTCGTTTTTTACAAATAACTTTTGAAATACTGAACTTAATTAAACGAAACTTGGTAATAGGAGGTTTTTGAGGTGTCGAATTCGAACCTGATGTTCTTATTGCTCTTACTCGTAGGGGGCGCCACCTACTTAAAGATTCATAACTTTTTTGGGCGTACTTCTAGCACATTTTTCAGTAAAAAAATCGATTCCTCTATCATATCTACGTAAATAAGCTACCCTTGTTACTAGTCGCTGTAAGCAACCGTTTTCTAAATATTTGGACCTGAAAACTTCTAGTCGATTAATTGATAATCGATGCATGTTGAAGTTATTACGAATTTTTTGCATTTTTTACAAGAATGCTTTGGAAATAAATTTGACGTTTGTAAGTAGTTTTGGTAATTACATATTTTGTGACAGTTAGACGTTTTGTTGAAGTTTCCGTAAGTAGAAGTAGAAAACACTTATTTTGAAAAAATGGATTATTCAAACAATAATGCTCATTTAGCCGATATGCATTTCGTTTATGGCCTTGCGGATGGCAATGCGCGCGAAGCAAGATGTATTTACCAGGAGCGATTTCCTAATCGAGTACTGCCTTCAGCTCCAACATTTGCTAGTCTCCACCGTCGTTTGGCAGAAACAGGTAGCTTTAAGAGGGCAGCTGATATTATTGGAAGACCACGAGCAGTCCGAACCCCAGAATTGGAAGAAGCTGTTTTGAACGCTCTCGAGGAAAATCCAGAAACAAGCACAAGAGTAATTGCTGAAGCTGTCAGTTCTACTCAGTCCACAGTTTGGAGAATTATCCACGATCAACACTTTTATCCATACCATATTCAAAGGGTACAAGCACTTTTGCAACGAGACTTTCCCCAACACATTATGTGTCAATGGTTTTTGAGAAAATTGGCTGGAAATCCTCAATATTTAAGATATGTTCTCTTCACGGACGAGGCAAACTTCTCCCGAAATGCTATCACAAACTTTCATAACAACCATGTTTGGGCTCTCGAAAATCCGCACGCAGTTAGTGAAAGGTATTATCAGTATCAATTTTCTGTAAATGTATGGGCGGCAATAATTGATGATTACTTGATACGTCCTTCCTTTCTTCAGCTCCGACTGAATGGCGCAACTTACAGACACTTTTTAGAAAATGAATTGCCGGGACTACCTCAGAATGTACCATTAGAAATTCGTGTCCGCATGTGGTTTATGCATGATGGGGCTCCGGCCCATTTTAGCGTTGTAGCCAGGGAATTCCTTAACACAGTCTATCCAAATCGATGGATCGGTAGGGGTGTAGAACAACCTAGCCAGGCGTGGGCACCAAGGTCCCCAGATCTAAACCCGACAGATTTTTATTTTTGGGGACATTTGAAGTCACTAGTTCATAAGACTCCAGTAGTGAACGAGGAAGATCTAAGAAACCGAATAGTAGATGCCTGTGAAACAATAAGAAACACACGAATACTTTTCAGCGGGTACGAGATTCAACGACTAGACGACTGACTGCCTGTATCTTCGCTGGAGGTGGACACTTCCAACAATTCATTCACATATTCAAAATTTCCTGAAATAAAATGTTGACATTTCTTGCAAATTTTATTAAAACAAATACTGATTATGCACCCTTGATACAAAAATAACTATTTCGCTTAAGGATGTCATAAAGGAACGTACCCAACAGTAATGACCTTTTCAAACGAGTAAAACGTCAAATTCATTTCCAAAGCATTCCTGTGAAAAAAGCAAAATATTCGTAATAACTTCAACATGCATCGATTATCAAATAATCGACTTGAAGTTTTCAAGTCCAAATATTTAGAAAACGGTTGCTTACAGCGACTAGTAACAAGGGTAGCTTATTTACGTAGATATGATGGAGGAATCGATTTTTTACTGAAAAATGTGCTAGAAGTACGTCCAAAAAAGTTATGAATCTTTAAAAAAGAAAAAGACGTGTAGGTGGCGCCCCCTACGAGAAAGAGCAATAAGAACATCAGGTTCGAATTCGAGACCTCAAAAACCTCCTATTACCAAGTTTCGTTTAATTAAGTTCAGTATTTCAAAAGTAATTTGAAAAAAAACGAAAATAAAAATAAAACTTCAACATCCTGTATCTTGGAAACGAAGCGTTTCCGGACATTTATTTATTTGGACAATTCATATTAGAATATTGTGAGGAATCACCTCCTGAAGTTTGTCAAAGTACTTTTGAATCACCCTGTAGATATTCGATTCGATACCGAAGTTTCTTGTCATTTTCGATACGATTTCAATTTGCAGTTGTTTATAGAAGAAAGAAGATGGGGCACTAGAACTTTCTAATTTATTTTATTCATTTTTTTATGCAGTTTCCGAAAAATGATCTCAAGACCGAGAGGTCACTGGTTCGATTCACCAAAGAGCAGATATTTTTTTTCAAGAATTTCTCTGTATCATATTGCGAAAGTGGCGTAGGAAGTTGGTAACAAGGCCAAACTGTTAGAGTACTGCGTTCGCAATCAATGGTGTTTGATGTAAAATAACATTTGCTTACTACTTAATTTCCCTCAATTCCATTACCTCAATGTGGAATATGTTAGCAACAATCATGTGAATACCCTGCCTATATTATAATTAAACAGCATTATTTGATGAGTAAATGTGGTGAATATACCAATCATTCAAAACTCGAATAATAGCGGAAATCTCAAATATCATTTCGTGATTCGGATTCGTGATTCTGTCTGCTCCAGTGTTACGTGGCTAGTTAGAATCCGAAAGCCCTTGACAGATTTATGGACCCTTCTCGTGAAATACGGCGGCTAATTAAAAAGTCAACCTCTAGGCACACAACTTTGGTGAAATTTAAAAACCCGCACAACATGTTTGGAAATGAATCGAACCCCTACGGAGTGACAAGAAATTCAACTAACCAAAAAGGCAAGAATGGCTCGAAGTTTAAATCATTCGCTTGTTAACGAGGTAGACGTCAGATCGTGCTGGTCAATATTCAGGAATAGTAGCAATGTGATCCGAGCGCTTCGTGAATATTTAGATTTTTTGTTTGAATTTTTGGATATCGCTAAGGAATTGATTTGTGCTCGAACATTATGTGGTTGTGTTTGTGCATTTTATTGTCTTATGGTGAGTTACATTTTCTCTACCGATTTTGTAATACTTTTCTTTTTTCATTTACTAAAATCGTTCAGTTTCGGATCATTCGATAAACAAACTTGTAGAATTAATTCCCTCGATGATATGTACACTGATGCAAAGTTTTCGCGAAAGAGGGAGATTATATCATTGTAGTGGTTCTCAGGTCGCCTAACAACATATTGGAGTACCTTTTGTGTGAATGATACAATTTTGGTGTACGAGAAATACCTTACCATTGTTAGAATATATGATGTGCGAAAATGTTTCATTCTGAAAATGAATAATTGAAGATTCTTTCGTTATAAGGTCAAAAGGAAAATTATTATTATGCCATTTTTCAGTTTTTTCGAGTAGAAACTAATAGTATTCGATTAAATTGGTTTGAAATGATTTTTGAAGGATTAAAACATGCGTGATTATCGGCACACCAATGCAGTGTTCTTATTCAGAGAATGCCATAATATCGCACCAAAAATGAACTTCATATAGTTAGTCTGTACGGAAAGAAGTCACTAGAGACAGCAGAGAAAACTAAAATTCCATTAACAGCCAGCGTATTTTTAATGAAATACTGGCTAATCCTATAAGCTGGCGTAAGGTGTCTATACTGTCTCAACTAGGTTCCTAATGACTATACTCTCTTTCATCGCCAATTATGCGATGAAGCGTTTCAATAATTTAGTTTGAGAATTTTTTTTCAATCAAATACAAAGACATTCATCAAACTAGCCGTAGAGAATGTAAACGTAATTGCTATGATCTTTCGGAAAAAAAAGCAAATGAAGCTGAGTCAGGAATCCCTCCATAGTAAACACTGGTTTTAAATTTGTCGATTTCGTTTAACCAATTTATTTTCATTAGATTTCAAGTGGCGAGGTATGTCAAAATAGTCAGTGAATCTGTGACCCAAACAACCGCCGAATTCATTTTGAAATATTCAGCAAATGAAAAAGCTTTCAAACTTCATAATGGCTGAATTTATTGATGTTGAAATTTGTTTCGATAAAATTGCATTTTTCTCAATTCAATTTATATTATCCCTTTGGTGAACACTAACAAGTACGTCCAGAATGCAGAGACTAGTGCGAGCAAGGGTCGTCTAATCATCTTGGTGCTTTATCACCATTATCAATTGATTGGGGCACCTGGCAGCTTTTCATTGGTGGGGGTGGGGGTGGGTGTGGTACGGCTTTAAAGGAGTTGGAAAATCAATTATTCAAATACAAAGCGATTTATCACGTAGGTTCATATGAACTTTCTGTGATAACATATGACCCCCTGTAATCAAAGGCATCTAGATACATTCTGCAAGGTCAGCACTAGGGTATCCAACGGAAAAATGTCACCTTTGCTCTAGAGCGACTATGGGACTGTGCTGTAATAGTATATTTCGCAACGAGGAGGATAAGTAGTCTATTACACAAGAGAGAAAAATTGTGAGCACGAGACGTTAGCCGAGTGCGGTAATTCGCGAGTGCACGTAATTGGCCTTGCTTTGTAGTGGGAAAAAGGATTCTTTTCCGTGATGGTTTTTAGCATCAATCTATATCATTTTGAAGAGTTTCAGCAAAGCACGGGTTGAATTCGGATATTGCGCACTTTTTTTACCACCCCCTTAGAATTACAAATTCTCTGAGGAAATAATAGAGAAATTACCGCTATTTTTTTTTTTCGAATTGATCTCTTCAGGAAATATAGCCAATGCGTTGCTGGTGTGTCTATTGACTCAAGGGAATGTGCTACTGTGGTGTAAATAGTAAAACTAAGCAGTCGTATCAGTTTTATTTTCCTTTCTAGTTAACATAAATGTAGATGTTTATATTTGCCACATGTGGCAAGGAGATAAAAGCCCGTAGAATCATGTTTAACAACAAATCTGACCGTTATCAAATAAACAGACTGACGAGCCTGACATAATATTGATCTTTTCTATTGCTTTGTGAATAAACATTGTTTATTCACCATCTCCACAAATCAGTACTTCTGAGGAATGTTCAAATTCTAAAAAAAAATGCCCAAATAACATTAACGACCGTAGATGCAACGAGGGAGCAGATTTGTCGATTCTTTTTCAATACGTTTTTTTTAGATGACCCTTATATTCTGTTATGATCTGCCTAGAGTATTAATCACAGAAAATTTGTACGAGTTGCGAGTTTTTGGCAGATTTTCCCAAGGCGCAAGTGAATCTTCTTGACGACATTAGCAACTGAGGAAGAATTTCCAATATTAATTGAACTATATGAAATTGAATTTAAACCGTTATGTACGTGAAATCTCAATCGAAATAATCGATAGTTCAATTGAATTAACTGAAAAAGAGGAATGAAAGAAAAGTAGTAAAATAAAAGTGACCTACAGCGGATTGAACCGATACTGTTTAGCATGATAGCAAGACGCTCTCCACTAGGCTATGTCGCTGAGATAATAATGAGGCTTATTTACGACTAATATATAATGTATTATACTTATGGTTTCTGCAGTATAATGCAATATATTATTCCCTGAGAGAATAATAACCAAGGATTAATAGTAATGGTTATTATTCCCTCTTGTTCACAAAATTTTTCAAATTGAGTATTACCATGGAAAAGATATAACCAAATTCCAAAGTGTCAGTGTCAAACGTGTAGGTAGTGTTTGTGTATTTGTATTGGGATGAATGAAACTAAAGAATCATTTATTTATGATTAATAACATCGCAATAATGACTATTATTCTGTCGGAATATTACATATTACACGGCTCGGTTCGTAAAGATTCCTTGAGGATAATAGCTATCATTATTGACTAGTGGTATAATCTACTATTGTCAAATACTTACCAAACTTTTATGGAACGGCAACAATTATTTCATTTTCTATTTTGGGATTTAAAACATTCACTGTCTTCAACCAAATATTGAATGTCGATTGGTTTTTGAATCTTTTGCTGGAATCACACGACTTCGGACATACTATTATACACCCCCATTTCAGTGATACTATGGGTTTTATCTAAGATGTCTATATACTGGTGTTTCTAATGTTGCGATATTGTTTCAGACAAACCCAGGGGCGGATCCACGGGGGGGGTTTTCGGGTCCGGACCCCCCCCCCATTGGGAAAATAAGAGATAATTTTTTTTCAATTTGTATCGGCTCGTAATTTCCAAATTTTGTTAGGGAACGAAAAAATGTCACATGAGCAAGACAAAAAAATAAAATAGAATAAATTTTTTTGCTTTAAAATTGAAAAACTTCAATAATTATTATTACATTCCATTGAAAACTAAAGAGCAGGCTACATTTAAACATTAGTAAATTTTCGAGGTTTTTTGGCGCAGTATTCGAAAAATTAGACTTTTTACATTTGTGATGAGTATTGTGTATGCCGGTAACGATTTGAATATACTATGTATGAGTAGAATATGCTGTTGATTCGGTTAAATCAACTCGATTCGATTCAAAAAAAGTAAAGTTTCGAACCTACTTTACCTTCTGGCTACACCTTCAAATTCTGCTCATGTCAATTTCTTTCACCTTTTTTTTTGGATCTTGACTAGTTGCTATACGGTAGCTCATAATTTTCTGGCAATCAGAACATGGCCATAGAACATATGTAGGCCAGACCAACAGACATGTGACAAGTAGAGTATACGAACATCAACTTGCTGTCCGAAAATCAGACCCATCTTCAGCTCTGTCCAAACATCATCAAGAGACAGGACACAATATAGACTTTGCGAACTCTAAGACCATCGCCACAGCAAAAACACTACAAGCTCGTATAATTCGTGAGGCCATCGAAATCGAGAAGCGACCTTCCTGCTTAAATAAACGTGACGACGGCCAGAGACTTCCAACTGCATGGAAACCCCTAATTTCCAGATGCCCAGTCCCCACCAAGACATCCGACGGTCCTTTAGTAGCACCCGCTGCTATAAATCCTACCCAACATCCCTCGATACCTCAGTTCGATCTAAGGAATAGGCAGATTGAGACCTTAGAAAGAACTCGTGACGAGACCTGGGGAGTAGGCAGATTGAGGCCCCGGCGTCAAGTCACAAACCCTTGCCCCCTGTGATAACACCTGAGGAGTAGGCAGATTGAGACCTCAGCGTGAAGTCACATTCACCTCTTGAAAATGGCTCCAAAATCGGAGCCGAAACGTCGAGAACAAAACTCCAGACGCGGTTCAACCCGAACTCAACAACAACACACAACTGACCGCGGAAACCTATCCGAACACACATATATATATATATATATATATATATATATATATATATATATTGTAATCCATATTATACATTTACATATTGTAGCGTCTTGAAAAAGAAAATGAACATTTTCGAAAGCTCGACAAAAACAAAGAGAACAGCCTAATTGTCATCCCAAGACTGCAACCCAAATTAGTCTCTCTCTCTCTCTATATATATATATATATATATATATATATATGAATTTTGAGTTATGGACCCCCCCCTTGACCTGATCCTGGATCCGCCACTGGACAAACCTGTGGACAAGGCGTTCTAGTTCATCGGTGGCCATGAGGGGCGCTGGTAATCAAAAATTTCTATTTATTTTCGTGATCACTCGATCCATGGAACACGCTGTTGCCAATTCTGATGTTTTTGTTAAAGGATAGAGAATTTATCGGGACTGGATATGCGAGGTTATTGAAAACACCAAAACGCGGCAAATTTGTGTTTAACTTTATGCGTTATTTATTCCATGTAGTTTGAAAATAATTTCTCAGTTGGAATAAATTTGCATTCTGTTTCTACTGATCTGGACCAGAATTCGCAACGACATGGCCACTTGGCAACACAGGACCGTCATCTCCACTGCAAGAGTGCCGGTACCTGGCGGATTTTTTGCAGTACTATTACGCCTACATCATCAAATTTTTCATCAAGTTGGCCATATCGGTCGTCTGATTTGCTGACAATCTTTTATATGGAGTGAAAACACCAGTATATAGCCACCTTAGTTTTATCCCAACATTTGACATAGCAAATAGGAGATGGCCAAGAAAAAAAATAAAAGGAAATGTACACCTTTACAGCTATTGTTCTATCTCTACTGTGCTTGATAGAACATTGCGTGTCTTCAATTTCGTTTCCTCCTCTGATAAAACGATGACTTCATCGTAATCCACACAATATATTGGGTCTTCCATGGAATGTCAAATTTCAAGCAAATACAGCTCTACTTGATCATTTTATTGTACCTAAATGGAAATTTTGAACGACTTTAGGTTTGAAGTTCATTTTATTTGTTGAAACATTCCTCTATTATCTGATATGGCCGCGAAAAATTATAGCGTATAACTCGCATGGAATATTAATTTCCCACTTATATATCTATGTTACTGATAAAAACCATATTATATTATTGTCAATAAGAGATGATCTATTGCACACCACTAATGATTTCGATTGATTACATAACGAATAATTTCATATACTTTCATTTCAGTTTGTTCCACTGTTTCTGGCTCTCCCCAATGCAAAAAAGTATCTGCCCTGGCAACACTCGAAGACCATAAAACAGTTGTAGAAACTAGTTTGAGGTTATTAGCTGGAACATGGACATCTGAAGGGTAGGTACTTACATAATTTATATTTTCATTTCTTTCTTTCTCTCTGAGATGACAAAAAAAAGTTGAAAAGACTGTTCTCGTTGGATCCATATTTTTGCCGATTCCATTGCAATGGTTACATAATTGATGTAATATCAAGAAAGTTTTGATTTTTGGAGTATCAAGAAACTTGTTAATATGTCTAGGATTTTTGGGGTTAATTTTTGATGGAACTCAACACTGTTATACCTTTCATTGCGCTATTGGAATAATTTAACATGTCAAAAATATTCCACCAAAGTCATAGTTTGTTTCCATTTATGAATGCTGAAAGGGATACTGACGGCATAAAATGTATGGTGGTGTATTTTCGATGAGATACCGTATATAGATTAATTATTAGTCATAACATGTCGTAAATTTTTCGTTTCAATAAAGAACTTTTCATTAAATGAACGAACCATTGAAAAATATGTTATTTTGCCTGAAACTTAACATATGTTATCATTTAAAAATCAATCAAAAGGTTTCGAAAGCGTCATTTGAGAATATATTCAAATGGTATCCTGATTATAGAGAGGCATTTTTCAAATTCCTGTGTTATCTTTTTCCTGGTTTCCGGCAAAGATTGAGGATGTTAATGAAAACTAATTCTACTATTGTTGGCCTTAGCTTTGGAATTCTGAAGTCATATTTTGAATTTAGGAACATCAATCACAATGTCAAGGTTCTTCCCCTTTTGGAGATCTATTCTATTAAGAAATCAACAGGGGGTTGAGTAAACAACAATTCTTCTCGTGGATATCACCGGGCATCTAAGTTTATCGTTTTATTATTCATGAGTGAATGGATGCTTATGAGATAAACAGGTCGATTTAGTCTTGGGGTGTCTTTGGGACGTATCATAGTGTAGGTGGAACATTATGTAATTGAAAAAGTGGAATTGAATTCGCAAAATGTTGTTCTTCATCATCCATTTTCATCTAAGAATGTACTGAATGAGTACTCAAGTCTTGAAACACAAGTATCAGGTGTCAAAATGGCATCACATGATCTCCTTATAAATCTGCTCGGTCCTAGATTATCTGCAGATCCTATATACAGTGCATTTATTTAATGTCCCTCACCCTTTTATTATTTGAACGGGTCAACTCGAAAAATTGAAACTTGAGATAATTAAATAAATGCATGAATACTATATTTTGGAGTAAAATTGACATGAAAATCTGGAGAAAAAAATTGAATGGAAAGGAAGTTTTGTGATACATCATTCTGAAGCTCTTGACGAATAGTTTACAACCCTAGAATATGAGTCAATATCTTCACCTACTACAAAATGGCGGAACATTTAATAATTACCTGAAAACAAACACATTAATATCGATATTTTTGTTCATTTAACTAGTACTTAGGTACTACGGAATGGCCAGCCCGCTTGCCAGATTTGACACCTTTAGCATTTTTTAAGGGGCTATTTGAAGCAGAGGGTGTACGAAACTGAACCTGCTCCAATATTGTATACACGGCGGAGAATAATAAATATTCGCAGAAATATCGACGTTGCTGTGTTCGAAAATGTTCTAAAATAAAAGGGGGGGGGGGGGACATTGAAGAAATGCACTGTACTTTTAATTCGAGAATTTTTTTGACACTAAGAAAATTTTCGTAAAAGACAAATTGACAGTTTCCAAGTCACTTATCATCCCAAAATCTGTATTTTTTATATTTGAGAAAAAGTGCAATTGTCATTCCGACCAGGCTTTTATGTGGCTCGATTCGTTAGCAATTTCTACGCTTGCCATACAATACATAAATTTTCCTCCTAATTACACCATAAGTACTATTTTTATCAGAAGTCTGAAAAATATGATTTTTATGAGTAACATCAAAAATTCTTCTTCAAGTTAGTGATCTTTTTCTTGCAAATTTGAATTTGAACTCTCCCATTACAGTTATGTGCCACCATCACTATGAGTAGCTATTTTTTTCACCTGGGTAGTTGAAGTAGCCATTGCGGAGTTTAATTTGATTTGCATTCAGTCATTTGATGTTACTTTTTTTATAGATGTTTTGTATTTTTTTGAGTTGAAAAAAAATCAGAAGTAACTTCCTTCATTCATCTACACACCACAAAAATGATCATGTTCCTAAATATGCTTTTTAGATATTCACTCAAATGGTGGTACTTCAAATCTCATCATGAATTATTCTGACAGAAGCAGAAAATACTGAACAGATCAAGTTGTTTGATAAACAAAAAAAAATATCGAATTCTTTCATTTCCAATCGAATTCGTGAATAATTATTCAAGCTTCTGCGTATAAATCATCAAACCTGCTCACGGTCATATAATAAATTTTGAATGACAATCATTGTTCTTCTACCAAAATCCCTATAGGGGCATCTTTTTCGATTCAGAATGATTCGGTGAATGTCGGTATTTTAAGTAGAATCGAAAAAACAGCATTTAGCTGACGAGTCTGTGGCCCATCTGCATAAGAATGCTGTTGATGTATTTTGTTACTCATTACAAAAATCAGTCTCCCAGCCAGTTCTATTTCAAGATCTCAAGTATAACAAAATAAGAATGATCAATCAATAAGTAGTTATTAGTTGGGTTGGTTCAAAACCACCAAGGGAATTAATCGGGGGTTATATCCCGAGTGCACCAAGTTGAATCGGTTAAAATGTGTGCTGCAATTCCACGATTCTCGAAATTTTGCTTAGCAAATGACTTGAATGTATGATAACTTGATAAAATCCCGGGAGGTCGAGGGATTTTATTTTAAATTATTATACACGAAAGCATTTGCTTGAAAGCAAAATTTTGAAAATCATGGAAATGCACGCATTTTGGTCGATTGAACTTTGTGAAGGAGGGATATATGTTTAGATTATTTCCAGAAAACATGTAAACTCAGGAAACATCAAAATCGAACACAGGAACAATATAGTACCAGAGATAGTACCTGAAAAGTGATCCAAACGCTCGGTTTATTTCGAACATTTTAATCGGTTAAAAGGTCTAGTGCATTTAATCGCTGTAAAACTCTGTAAAAGCAGTCTATCTAGCCTTCAACTGTTTCATCGTTTATTCGCATTGAGGGAAATAATCAAAGGTAATACCACGAGTCCTTCAAATTTAATCGATAAATTTTCATTTTCCACAAAAACTTTTTTATTTGGCAAAAGTATGAAAACAAACCGATTGATAAAATCACGAGTCCGTAGGACGAGTGATTTTATCTAATTCGGTTTGTTTGAATGCTTTTACCTCAAAATAAAAAAGTTTGAGTGTTTCGAAAATGAAAATTTATCTTATTAAATTCGAAGAACGAGTTGTATTTGAAGAGATTATTTTTTGAACAAATAGAAGGAAGAACAATTTAATTGATCAGTATTCCATTTACATAAGAAGGAAAGGAGAATAGGTGAAAATTTTACAAATTTAAAATGTCAAACAACGATGTATGCCCTCTATGATCCAAAAGAGATATGATGCTTACGCAGTGAATATGATAATGCTTGCCGACGATACCAAGAGATGGCGTCACACCTCTCATTGTGAAAGGTTGATAATTGAAAATTTCTTATGAAATGAAAATCGCGCCAGGAGGAACATAAAATCATTCGTTATGTCGTTGTATCAAAATCTTCATACAACGGTTTCTTCTCATACATCAAAAAATGAATTGTATTTAATGAAAACTAATTGTACGCCATCTTCATTTGAGTTGAGGAAACCTTAAATATTTGAATCGGTCGTTCGCTATATCTGTCATAAAGTTGGGGTTATGTGCTATTTACGTGTTTGAGTGTTCATTGAAATGTGTTATGTTATTATTATGCTGAAAAAGTGAAAAGTGAATGACTATTAATAATAAGTTAACTCTTCATTCATGATAATTTATATAAATATGAGCCAGTTCAATAGAATCGACGCGGTAAACCGTATAGTTTTGACAGTTCAGAGGTAAACAACGTTTTATCGAAAGGACCAGGCAGTTTTATCAGTATAATACATAATACCCAATGATTGGCTAGAATAACCATAGAATAACCCGCTACTATTGGTTGAAATGCCAAAAACGTCACATTTCGACAAGTGAAAAAAATAATCTGTGATAAATCACTCTACTAACAGGAGCCTGAAATTAAGAAGAAACTCGCGTCGAGTTGGAGTGATATCAGATTGGCGTTGGGATAATTGATCTCTATAAAAAGTCTTAATGATTTATTATGGCAAGGTTTATTATTTTACATAATCATTAACGCCATACACTTCGTAAGGAACCTATCCAGTGACATAAGCAAAAAAATAGGTAGGTTATGCGCATGTCCGTCAAATGGCATTCCTATTGTAGAAGATGTGATTCTATTCAATAAGAGAACTGTTCGATCTATTAAGAGCAAATCCAACGATAGTGCAATGTATGCCATTGCAATTTTTCATCACATATTGGTTGGTTGGTTGGTTATGCACTTGTTCGTCAAATGACATTCAAATCCGCGCTTCATCAAAACGATTATTCCTATCCCCAGATCCAGGGGTAATCGCACGTTAAAAAGTAAGGCCTCGTTAAGCCATTGCTCGCACAAGTTTCGACTTCTGAGGATTGACTTTCGTCAGCTGGTTAACGGAACGAACAATTTTTTTAGAGAACTATTTGAGGCTAGCGAACCCGTTTTTCACAACCAAACCAATGAATGACAAAAATCCTACCTCCCTTTAATTTAAGGAGTCACTGTAAAATTAAGCCGAATTGTAACAAAACCCGACATCTCTACAGTTTTTACAGCAAACCATCAATTTTCATCCTTTCCGGCCGCAACGAGACACAAGGAATATATGAAATGATCATACGAATACGAACTAGCAGTACCCAATTTGGATATGAACTCAACCCTTTTCATAAATCGCCATGAAACTGGGAACAAAATTGACTTAGATAACACAGAGACCATTGCCACGACAGAAACACCACACAGAAAGTTACTTCTTTTTCTTCTGATAAAAGATCTGTCCCTTTTGGACAATATGAAGTTTGGGGCAAGAACTTCACTTGCACTTGTATACTCCTCAGCTTTCTGACACTGACACAAGTTTTATCCTTATCGTGATTAATAAATATACTGTAACTGTTAAAGTGGAATATTCAATAATCTAAGAAGAGTAATATTTAAGGCGTTTTTTTTGTGCAAGTAGGGATGTGTTGATGAATTATGTATTACTATGTCTGTATAGGAAGGTTTATGAAAATCTGCGACGTCATGTTTATTATTCATTTTAGTGATGGTCACGTGTACATACATACAGGGTCAGATTTATTTTAGTACCATAACTTCATAGTTTGACACGAAGAGAGGTTTTGCCAACTATTTAGTGAAAATCACACAATGGAAGTGTTTTTCAATTACTTGAGGTTGCAGTTTATTCGATAGCACATGATTTGGTATTTCATATTTCGTGCTTGATGTATGTTTAATTGTTTCGAGAGGTTTTTTTCTCCGAATCAGTTGAAACAATTGATACAAAACTTTTCTGGAAGGAGTAACATCAAAAAATAAACTATGAATGTTGCACTCGATAAATCATCTCCTGTGCATTCAGTAAGATGTTCAATTAATTGAGCTAAGTGACAATTAAACTTTTACACCAAATTTTTCAGTATTATACCTGAAATTGATTTCGAAGCGAATTTTGCTTTCTCAGTACGTATGGTTTGTTGCTTGTTGAAATTCAAAACTCCCTTCAGAAAAAACAGTTGACATTTTTTATTTCCAGATGCGAAGTCCGTCCGGGTCCAGATTATGCTTTACGCGCCTATAACTTTGAAAACGATGGAAAGTTTACACTGGTACAACATTATTACTGGGACGATTCTTGTTCATCACCGCGGCTCAGTGTTATTTCTCATGGACGTATTCAGTTGAGAAGTTCTCTGATTCAGCTTGGAGCTGCCACTGGGATGATAAGAATGAGCAATATTACGATAGTTCCTCATGATAACGATGCTGCAGAAGAACTTGGAGAGATAGTTTCTACGGAATGCCCAGGTAAACTTTCGGTTGGCAATGTACAGGGTGTTGCGAAATTATGTTTTTGAGGCCAAAATGAAAGATTTTTTTTATGTTTTTTCCTTCGTAGGTTTTTTCGGTTATATACCTAGCCCAATCTGAAAAAAAAAGAACTTATATTGGAATCTGTTGTAACAAGAAAACGAATCTAAGAGAGAATATTCGTGAAAGACTTTTCAAAACGGAAGCGGATTTGGTTTCCGAAACATCAAAGATGAGTATTTTGATAAATATTAGTTCTTGTAGTTATTGATAGGCAAACTTAAGATATACGGTAAGTTGCTGACTATTAGAACTTGTTCCATTCGAAAGGAACTGTTTTTCAATTAGCGCAGCAACTTATCAGGTTAGATTGAAAATCTTCCCTCCTAAACTTGTATAGATTACAATATTAATTCTCATTCCTTCAGATTGTGGTAGGTTGAGAACCCAAAAAACAAGGAAAAAAATACATTCACCACAAAATAATGACATTCAAACAGTAATTTTTTATGTCTTTTCGATTTTGCTGTTGAGAAAAACTGGCGACTCATAGGAGAGCCTAAGTGTAGCCCCAGTGACCCGAAAATGTTTCAATTCATCTCCTGTTGGTTAAACATAAAAAATTAAAGTGTCCCAAAATTTATAAATAACATAATACAAACAATAGAATACCTTCTTACAGTTTTGGTAGGTTTGGTGATCCAGAATTGAATTCTTCAATGGTGGTATTGATGGGATTCTCTAATCAAATTGATCCCAATCCCACCAATCCCATAATTGAAGAATAGAATACCATCGAATCCTCGGAGCTCAGCTCTGCTTTTGAGTACGTCTCATTGTGCGAAAAGGAAAAAAATCGTGTTTCCACTGGACGTTTTGAAGAGCAACAATAAAGAAGTATTTCATTTCATTCAATGTTATGACTCTGTACATCTACTTTCACTTCGAGTTTTCAATTTTTTTTTTTCATTTTCGGATCTTCTTCGCTGTCAAAAAACATTATTAACGTCATTTTTTGTCTAGTCCGAAAAACCCATTTATTCATCGAAAAAACAAAATGAATGCTCGCTGTTGGTGCAAAATTCTTCAAATTATTTTTTATTTGATGTGAAACAGTCTACGAACCAATTTAATGTATTATGAATAAATTTGGGGAGTTGAATCCACTCATTTGAGATGAATATATTATACTTTGGATAATTTTATTCACAGTCTGTTCCACATCAATCTGCAGAACTCAGAAGAACTCTGCATCGAATAAAGAGCACTTCTAGAGGTGCTTTCGTGTTTACTGGAATAGATATTGCATGTGGGTTATGTTTTTCATTGGTAGAAACCCGATATTTGAAGTTTTTCGGAATATTTCCATGGTATGTTAAAAATTCCATATGAAGCGGGACATTTTCGATCAATTACAAGCGATAAATTCCCGGCGAGACATTTTCGGGCTGGTAGATACCCGGTAGGTATCGAAAAATACCCGCTCGGTCCGTGTATCTATAGTGACGATTGTTAAAATGTACATTTGTCATCTTGACAGGCATAAATACTAAATTTTAAACGTCGCTGTTTCAACTCCGGAAATATTCTACCAAATTACACTCGTGCATCAAAATAAACCTAACAATTTTCCATTCAAGCATGTTGTCAGTAAAAAAACTGCATTCGGTTATTTTTATATTTTGCTAAAAGAGTCCTCCTCCTTCGGAGTTGGGCTCTTTCGACAAAATATGAAAATAAACTCATGCAGTTTTTGGACAACATGCTTTCATGGAAAATTATCGGTAATTTTGAAGCACTTGTGTAATTTTTCATCCGACAGGTCCAGAATAGAACGTGACAGTAGGGAAGTGTGGCTTTTTTCAACTCATTTTTCAAAAAAATATAGTTGGTTAGTCTGATTTCAATGAAATTTACTGAAAAAAGAAACTTCCATATCCTGCGAACTCCATGAGTTGTGGGACTATTGATTGTAACGAATTATTCAGTTTTGATATATTTTATTACATATATTTCGTCATTGTGCAATTCTCGAATACGACAGACAAGAATTCACTTTTAAATTAGTTGATGCAATCGTTCAGTAAGTTTTCTCCCCCAACTCATAACACATTTTTTCTTCAGGAGAATTCCGGAAAATTTGGCGCCGTTACGAAGAGCACTCAGTCTACGATAGTCGTTACGATGAGAAAAGAAGAATATTCAACCTGTGGTCAACCTCCAACGACCATATCAATGAGCCCTCTATAAGTAGCAGAAAAAACACTGACTTTTTCAGTGACATATCTTGTCTGGGATCCCTGAAATGGGCATTTAATGAGTTGAGGCTTCTGAAAATTCAGCTGCGCCCTCGCTTGGAAGATACCAAGAGAAGATCAAGAACTATGAAAATTGAACTATTGCTCGGTGACATTCACTCCAATATTCAATTGAGAGAGAATTACAATCCAACCAGCTTCCAAGTACCCTTGGTGAAGCAAGTAACCGATGAAATTGTGACTGTTAATCGACATTCCTATATCATCAAAAATATATATACTATTCCTATGAATATTTTTACTGATGGTAGAAATCCCCCACATCTCTTAGAAAAACCACATCTTCCACCCTATATTTGGGGTGAATGGGCCTCGTCTCGATGTGAAGTGAGGCCTATGGGCGTGTACCTCACAAGACATTTCTCATTCTTTGCCGAAAACTCTAGTTGGATAGGAGAACACAAATTCTATTCTGATGCTCTCTGTAAGATTCCGAAATTCATAGTTACTGCCTCAGGGCATTTTTATCTAGATGGTGTCAACCAAAATTCGAGAGGCGTCACTAACATCGATTTTCATATTGAGGAAGGAACCATAACGGTACTGGGCCAAAGCATGATTTCTGATATGCATTTAGATGGAATCTGTGGACAGGATGAGTGGGAGGTGAATATACCTAAAGAAGTAAGTTCAACATTTGGGTGCGCTCCTCTAGGATTGTCAATCCCTTCAGTCGTACATGATATTGTTAAACTTGAAATGGACTACAAGGGATCTTGTTTACTCTTTCTCGGACAAATCGAAACAGATCATATCCTTAGAATTTCCAGTGAAAGACCCACATCATTCCAGCTACCCCTGATGAAATGTGAAGAGGAATTTTCTTATTCCGATGAATTGAAAGTTATATTGGGTCAGAGTCATAACCGAGCGTATTACTTACGAATACAAGCGTTTTGGATTTCCGTATTTATCACAATTATATATTGTATCGAACACAATATGTAGAATTTCTCGCATATATTTTCGAACATTCTCAGTGATTTTAGATTTAGGACTCCAAAGTTAGATTTCTATTATAATTTTATAATTGTAACCTTCGATGTGTTCATTCCTCTCCTCAAGATTTTGGCGGAATACGTATTAGATGAAAGTATTTTCTTTTTGGTTTTAGAGAATTTGAACTTCATGATAGATGTAGGCATATGTGATTGCATAACATTATATATCCCTAATATCTAAGCAAATACTGCCCAGGGCAGGATCTAGACTTATGAAAACTTCAATTCAAAAATAGTTCAATTTCCCTAGCAACAAGAAAGAAGAAAAATGCGCAACGAGGGCGAGTGATGTCAGTTTGGTGTTAGGCCAATTGATCTCTATGAGAATTCTCACTTTTTCACCAAATTTTCCAATCTTACCGATTATTACTTGTCCAATATCAGTCGAATTATCAAATTATTTCATGTATTATAAGTCAGAACTGCGTAACTGTGTGAGTGTGAATCATATAGGAACACATGTGCATATATTATGTAACAATGTATATAAGTATTTATTCAAATATAGGAATGTATATTTCTCAATGTGATATTGTCAAAAACTTCATTTAATATATATTTGATAACAATGAAACGTGTATTATTATTCATCATGTGAATAAAAAAACAATGAGAATATGACTGATAATTAATATCTTCACGCACATTACAGTTTCAATAAGTTGTATTACAATCCAGTCTGAATGGTTCAGAGGGCAACTTAAATTGGTGAATAATGGTATGATCTAGTTTCAATTGGAACTTAATTTTTCGTGTCTTGAACTCTGTTGATATCCATAGTGAATATGAAGCCATTCACCAGCATCAGGTTGGCTTCGATGTATCCCATTCATTCATCTATAATCACCGGAAATCAAAAACAGTCCTTGATTTCCAGTGATGAAACCCAGGTTGTAAAATGACTCAGACCTAGACGCAAGGTCACTCCGCCTTGAAAATGGTTCCGAAATGGGAGCCGAAACGTCGACAAGGAAACTGTTCCAGGCGCGGATCAACCGGAAGTTACAGCTATCTCATATATATATATATATATATATATATATATATATATATATATATATATATATATATATATATATATATATATATATATATATATATATATATATATATATATGTCTCAAACTCAATGGCCTATTAGACATTTCTAGAAAACGGGTTATAGGATTATTTTGAAAATTTGAATTCTTGGGTAATTAGTTCTGTTCTATCGATCTAAAATATTTTCAGCACTGCGACGTTGCCGCTTATATTGAAAAGTAGCATCAACTTTGATATTTTAAATAGGACACCCTATATATTATTGCATTTCTCGCTTAGTTATTGCTTTTCGATTATTTTTGTATGATATTTCCCTATACCTATTTTCAGTGGTTTTCGAGAAATTCATTGATTTCCTTATTTTTTTTGCGAAACATAGCTTTAATCAAATGCTTATTACTGTGGTATTTGGATTCGAAGACAGCTGAAATTTTGAATGTAGTTTGGCAATGCCCTGTGTATTAGTTGTGTCTAAGGGGATTATTCCTCCATTATATAGGGTCGTTCAAAATTTGTGATTTCACCGATACATACAAAAGTGGTGAAAAGTGCATTTTTTCAAATGGAACATCCTGTATATTATCGAAAATTGAAGTTCCTTTCGAATGATGGGTCATGTTCCTATACCTAAATAGTCAGGTTTCCGAAATAAATACAAGTTTATATAAAAATTGTATTATTTCGACAAATTTTGTATTAGGTGGCTATGAAATGTCATGGAACATGTCATTATGAAAATTCGACAATTAAAGCATCAATAATGAAACGTTAGCGCTTTGAATAACGTAAATTTGATTAGAAAAGAATCAAAATGGAAACTGTTTATTCTTCATGGTCAATGTGATCAAATTATAGCAAGAATATGCAAAATGTTGTGTTTCATTTACTTCATCTCCAGTTATCGGCATGATTTGATTTCTTGGTGCTTCATTATCCCCAAACACAACATAATTCCGTTCAATTCTTCTCAGTTTTCTTCATTCATTCATATGCGGTAAATTTGGATAAAGTTCATTGAATTTTCTGATGCATGTTCTCGAAACAATTCTTTGGCACTCACCGTGAATATAAAAGAAATTTGAAATATTTACATTTGAATATGCATTATAATCCATTTTCAATACTTTCTTCTGACAGAAACACTATGAAAATCACTGCTTGTCAAACTTAAATTTCGTTTGACCATGAAGCATAAACAAATTTCATCAAAACTTCATTTTAATTGTTTTTGCCTTCCATTTTGATTCTTTTCTAATCAAACATGATTTGAATTATTATTGCCTTTCATTTTGATTCTTTTCTAATCAAATTTACATAATGACGTTTCATTATTAATGCATCAATTGTCGAATTTTCATAATGACATGTTCCATGACATTTCATAGCCACCTAATACAAAATATGTCAAAAGAATACAATTTTTATAGAAACTTGCATTTATTTCGGAAACCGGACTATTTAGGTATAGGGACATGACACATCATTTGAAAGGAACTTCAATTGTCTTTCAGGATTTTCGATGATATACAGAATGTTCCATTTGAAAAAATGCACTATTCACCACTTTTGTATGTATGGGTAAAATCACAAATTTTGAACGACCCTGTATAATGGAGAAATAATTTCCTTAGACACAACTAATACACAGGGCATTGTCAAACTACATTCAGAATTTCAACTGTCTTCGAATCCAAATACCACAGTAATAAGCATTTGATTGAAGCTATGTTTCGCACAAAAAATAGGGAAATCAATGAATTTCTCGAAAACCACTAAAGATAGGTATAGGAGAATATCATACAAAAATAATCGGAAAGCAATAACTAAGCGAGAAATGCAATAATATATAGGGTGTTCTATTTAAAATATCAAAGTTGTTGCTACTTTTCAAATTAGGGGCAACGTCGCAGCAGTGAAAATATTTTAGATCGATAGAACAGAACTAATTACCCAAGAATTCAAATTTTCAAAATAATCCTATGTCCCGTTTTCCAGAAATGTCTAATAGGCCATTGAGTTTGGGACACCCTGTATATATATATATATATATATATATATATATATATATATATATATATATACCGTCTAAATTTGGAAAAAATTAACCTTGGGGTTGCAGTCATAAATTGAGTTTGGCCTGATATAGTGAAACTCTTTATTAAATTGTCGAGCTTTCGAAAATCTTTATTTTTTTTTCAAGACATTAATGTGAGATAAGATATAAAACAGCAGAGGAAAAATCCTTCTCCATCACAAACAGAAAAAACATTTCTTATCAGAAACATTAACAAAAACTGGAAAACATGTCTCCGAAAATATCACTAGGAAAAAATGGAACCATTCATCCGTACTACATTAAGATGCACGAATTTACACATGTCCAGATGATTAACGGAACAAAAAATTTCTTTTTACATTTTAACACTAACGACTTGTTGAGTGAACAGAGCACATGGCCCAGTATCTTAATGTAATATGGATGAATGGTTCCATTTTTTCCTAGTGATATTTTCGGAGAAATGTTTTCCAGTTTTTGTTAATGTTTCTGATGAGAAATGTTTTTCTGTTTGTGATGGACAAGGATTTTTCCTCTACTATTTTATATCTAATCTCACATTAATGTCTTGAAAAAGAAAATAAAGATTTTCGAAAGCTCGACAATTTAATAAAGAGTTTCACTATATCAGGCCAAACTTAATTTATGATTGCAAACGCAAGGTTAATTTTCATTGCATGAGGATTTTCCAAATTTAGACGGTTTTTTCAACTAGTCCAGTCTATGTATATATATATATATATATATATATATATATATATATATATATATATATATATATATATATATATATATATATATATATAAAGAATCCTTTAAATATTCGGGTGTGCAATCAACAAGGAATTGGAAAAAGTGAACTCTTTATTCTGTTCAAGCTTTCGAGTCTTTATTGGCTCTTAATGTCTTTAACTTAGACAGTCGTCTAACCTTCTCATATATATATATATATATATATATATATATATATATATATATCTTAGAGATTCCTAATGAACCAAGACAAGACTCCAACAAGATGGAGCACCACCACATTACTCCAGACAAGTAAGAAACTATTTGAATAATATTTTCCATGGTCGTTTGGTCATAGAGGTCCTACGGAATGGCCAGCCCTCTTGCCAGATTTGACACCTTTGGAATCTTTTTATGGGGCCATACGAATCTGAACCTGCTTCAATATTGAATATACGGCAGAGAATAAGAAATATCGACGTTGCTGTGTTCGAAAATGTTGGACGTGAAATATCGGATAGGAGCTGTTCTTATGTCTAGACGTAGATACAACCATTTCAAGCATCTTCTGAACTGACTCAGTATAAGGTTAAACGTCGATGTATTCAGGCAATTGTTGAATGTTTCCTCCATTTTGTAGTAGGTCATGAAATTTTCATCTGTTAATTTTACCCCAAAATATAGTATTTATGAATCAATTTAATTATTTCAAATTTCAATTCAAGTATCTCGATGCTAGGAATTTCGATCAGTAATAATTACTCATGGGAAAACCATGTGAGATCGATCGCTTAAGGTGCTTCCCAGAAGCTCGGATTTCTATTTCGTGCTAGGAAATACTTCACTTCTATTCACTTATAATGATCTACAAGGCATAGATTGTCTCGGAATATTGTTCTCATGTGTGGATCTCGGTACTAAAACATTGTTGTTCCTTTTTTCTACTTAGAGGAAGAAAATCCATCTTGTTGGTGATTATTCGCTCACAGACTCGCTCACTTCGTAGGAGCATCGTAGAAGGATCGGAGGCTTGTCTCTCTTCTATAGAAATATTTACGGTAGGTGCACTTTCATGTACGCGGACGACACGTCTCTATTAGTGACATCTCATACATTGAATTCAATGCGATATGAAGCTCATGAAGTTATTAAAAACACAAGTGCCTGGTTTCAGAGAAATAATCTTATCGTAAATGATACAAAATCGGTCTTTGTACGTTTCCACCTGTCTCAAAAATTCATAGATGAGAGTTAACTCATAAAAAAGAAACACAACAAGTCTTTGAAACAAGTACAATCAACAAAATTTCTTGGAATATTCATATCAGAAAACTGTACCTGGAAATTACAAATTGACGAAATATGTAAAAAATTGCCCTTATGTGTTACTGTCTATATCAACTACGGAGTAGGTACAGTGGATAGGTCTGTCCTACTCGTGTATTATCATGCCCACATACAGTCTATTTTATTCTATTATATATGACTGCCAGAGAGTTTTTGTGCTTCAAAAAAAAAGCCATTCGATGTACTGTGAGTATTAACAAGAGAACTAGTTGTAAGCAATTATTCGAAGAGTTGGGTATTCTTACGTTAACGTCTATTTATATTTATCAATTATTATTGTATGTGAAAACAAATATCTACTCTTTCAAGGCGCTCAATCACAGAAATAATTGCTCTATGAATCACCTTCTTGAAATCCCTCCTCATAGACGCTCAAAGAAATGCAGTCCTAAACTAATGGGAATTAAAGCGTACAATAAATTACCGGAAGATATCGAGCAACTCCCATTTGGAAAATTCAAAAGTTCAATTAGAAAACTATTGATAACTAAAGCATTTTATAATATGAATGAATACTTCTCTGCGAGTCTCAACGCAAATGAATTTTCACTTTCTATTTTTTCATAATTTTTTTTTAACGTTTCTGTTTCAAACTGTTGTGACTTGTTCTATTTCATACCTTGTATGATCCTCTGAGAACCAATAAATACTTGACTTGACTTGACTTTCGAAGTGTCAGCAATCTTTCTACCCTTGGCAGTATCAACTGTGATAGCCGGACGAGAACAGCATTCCTTCCCCTTTGTTGTGAGCTTGGAGACCGGTCGAACCTCTCTTTCTCAGGGATCTTTTTCAACAGAACAGTTGAGCTTTGGAACTCCTTGCCAAGCTTATAGTCTCATAAACTTCAAAAATTTATAGTGAATGTTAAATCGTATCTCCTGTTCCTTGATCCACACGGTGTTCTTCGAACATCACAGGGCTTCCTTTTTGTGTAAATCTGAATCTATCAAAAAATTCATTGTGTGAATAAAAAAACAATGAGAATATGACTGATAATTAATTTCTTCGCGCACAGGAAATATGACATTACAGTTTCAATGAGTTGTATTACAATCCAGTCTCAATGGTTCAGAGGGCAACTTAAATTGGTAAATAATGGTATACTCTAGTTTCAGTTGGGAATGGCTTTTTTTTTGAAGCACAAAAACTCTCTGGCAGTCATATATAATAGAATAAAATAGACTGTATGTGGGCATGATAATACACGAGTAGGACAGACCTATCCACTGTACCTACTCCGTAGTTGATATAGACAGTAACACATAAGGGCAATTTTTTACATATTTCGTCAATTTGTAATTTCCAGGTACAGTTTTCTGATATGAATATTCCAAGAAATTTTGTTGATTGTACTTGTTTCAAAGACTTGTTGTGTTTCTATTTTATGAGTTAACTCTCATCTATGAATTTTTGAGACAGGTGGAAACGTACAAAGACCGATTTTGTATCATTTACGATAAGATTATTTCTCTGAAACCAGGCACTTGTGTTTTTAATAACTTCATGAGCTTCATATCGCATTGAATTCAATGTATGAGATGTCACTAATAGAGACGTGTCGTCCGCGTACATGAAAGTGCACCTACCGTAAATATTTCTATAGAAGAGAGACAAGCCTCCGATCCTTCTACGATGCTCCTACGAAGTGAGCGAGTCTGTGAGCGAATAATCACCAACAAGATGGATTTTCTTCCTCTAAGTAGAAAAAAGGAACAACAATGTTTTAGTGCCGAGATCCACACATGAGAACAATATTCCGAGACAATCTATGCCTTGTAGATCATTATAAGTGAATAGAAGTGAAGTATTTCCTAGCACGAAATAGAAATCCGAGCTTCTGGGAAGCACCTTAAGCGATCGATCTCACATGGTTTTCCCATGAATAATTATTACTGATCGAAATTCCTAGCATCGAGATACTTGAATTGAAATTTGAAATAATTAAATTGATTCATAAATACTATATTTTGGGGTAAAATTAACAGATGAAAATTTCATGACCTACTACAAAATGGAGGAAACATTCAACAATTGCCTGAATACATCGACGTTTAACCTTATACTGAGTCAGTTCAGAAGATGCTTGAAATGGTTGTATCTACGTCTAGACATAAGAACAGCTCCTATCCGATATTTCACGTCCAACATTTTCGAACACAGCAACGTCGATATTTCTTATTCTCTGCCGTATATTCAATATTGAAGCAGGTTCAGATTCGTATGGCCCCATAAAAAGATTCCAAAGGTGTCAAATCTGGCAAGAGGGCTGGCCATTCCGTAGGACCTCTATGACCAAACGACCATGGAAAATATTATTCAAATAGTTTCTTACTTGTCTGGAGTAATGTGGTGGTGCTCCATCTTGTTGGAGTCTTGTCTTGGTTCATTAGGAATCTCTAAGATATATATATATATATATATATATATATATATATATATATATATAAATATATATATATATATATATATATATGAGAAGGTTAGACGACTGTCTAAGTTAAAGACATTAAGAGCCAATAAAGACTCGAAAGCTTGAACAGAATAAAGAGTTCACTTTTTCCAATTCCTTGTTGATTGCACACCCGAATATTTAAAGGATTCTTCTATATATATATATATATATATATATATATATATATATATATATATATATATACATAGACTGGACTAGTTGAAAAAACCGTCTAAATTTGGAAAATCCTCATGCAATGAAAATTAACCTTGCGTTTGCAATCATAAATTAAGTTTGGCCTGATATAGTGAAACTCTTTATTAAATTGTCGAGCTTTCGAAAATCTTTATTTTCTTTTTCAAGACATTAATGTGAGATTAGATATAAAATAGCAGAGGAAAAATCCTTGTCCATCACAAACAGAAAAACATTTCTCATCAGAAACATTAACGAAAACTGGAAAACATTTCTCCGAAAATATCACTAGGAAAAAATGGAACCATTCATCCATATTACATTAAGATACTGGGCCATGTGCTCTGTTCACTCAACAAGTCGTTAGTGTTAAAATGTAAAAAGAAATTTTTTGTTCCGTTAATCATCTGGACATGTGTAAATTCGTGCATCTTAATGTAGTACGGATGAATGGTTCCATTTTTTCCTAGTGATATTTTCGGAGACATGTTTTCCAGTTTTTGTTAATGTTTCTGATAAGAAATGTTTTTTCTGTTTGTGATGGACAAGGATTTTTCCTCTGCTGTTTTATATCTTATCTCACATTAATGTCTTGAAAAAAAAATAAAGATTTTCGAAAGCTCGACAATTTAATAAAGAGTTTCACTATATCAGGCCAAACTCAATTTATGACTGCAACCCCAAGGTTAATTTTCATTGCATGAGGATTTTCCAAATTTAGACGGTATATATATATATATATATATATATATATATATATATATATATATATATATATATATATATATATACAATCCAGTCTCAATGGTTCAGAGGGCAACTTAAATTGGTAAATAATGGTATACTCTAGTTTCAGTTGGAAACTTCCTTTTTCGTGTCTTGAACTCTGTTGATATCCACAGTGAATATGTGAATATGAAGCCATTCACCAGCATCAGGTTGGCGGGAGCAATCGATGTCAAAAAGAGGATTATCGCAAAGGCGACCAATATCCAGCGTCGTTCACTGATAATTTTTTCATAGTAACTACGTTGGAAGCTTCCATAAGCGTTAAAGGTTGAGGAGTCTAACTTCTTGTAGAAATCCAGATTCCAAAGTTCATAGGAAAATACGTCGAAATTCAATGATAGTCGAATATTATTTATATTCTCATGTGTGAATTTTGAGATATCCTGCGGAATGCTCTCAGAGTGGTCGGTACTTTGAAAACGAATTGTAATGTATCCAGGTCTCTCGGGACTTTCGGTGGTTTTTAGGGCCAAATTATCTGGTGCCATATCAAATAGTGTGGGTATTTCATTAAGATCCCACATGCGATCAGCCCTTTTCATTTTGGCATTACTACCGCTACCATTTAATCGACTGAGGAGCTTCAATTTCCTGGCACAGTATGTCATATCCTTACTGTTTCACTGATCTGTAAGGGAGGCCGCACATCAAAGAAACATGAAACCTGAAACATGAAGCATGAAACGTGAAACACGTTTCATGAAAGTAGAACACGGCCAGAGAAATGGAAGTCCGCCCACTGATGTAACAAGTGTGATGCATGTGCCTAAAACATTTTTATCGTGTTGAAACGTGTTTCATGAAATAGGTCGTGTTCTATTTTTCTGTTTCAGTTGCATTGTTTTGGTCAATTAAATACGTGCGTTTAAAATGAATAACGACCAAGAATTTAATATTGAGTTTGTTGCTGTTGTGGAGAAGTATGAAGAATTGTATAATTATAACGTGGAGAAGTACTCGAATAGACAATCACAAGAAAAAGCCTGGCAAAATGTTGCCAATCAGGTAAAAAGTTCAGGTAAGCATAAACATTGTTTTATTTAGTAAATAACATTGAACTGACATAAAAGCAACAACAATGTACTAATATTTTATTGTTAATATGCGAAACCAAAATTTGACAAACTATAATCATTATATTAGCCACTAGTAAGTATGGAAATTGAGTAATGAATAAAGTCGGATGAGCAGTTAAGTTTCTTTCGTTATGTACATGTAACATGGAAATTTACCGTTATTGAATTTATCCACTTCTTGATTTTCACAAGATATATATGCAGTTTTACAGACATACTTTATTTTGCCATGGTAAAGCTATTTCGGGTTTCAGAAAATATTCACACAGCTTATCTCTCAAACGAATTGCTTCTGATGTTGGTCTACCACATACAGTGAGAGATTTGCAATTTGCTGACAGTTGAAGGGACGAATCTGCGGCTGAATATATTCCATCGTGCTTTCTTATAAAATTGTGAAGAATGCAAGCGGCTTTGATAACATCATCAGTTTTGGCGGTGTTGCAAGCTATTGGTTTATCGAAAACTCTAAATTTACTCCATAACATTCCAAAAGCACACTCTACACTTTTTCGTGCCCTTGAAAGGCGATAATTAAAAATTCTTTTTGAGTTATCCAAAGATCTTTGTGGATATGGCTTCATTATTTCTTTTTTCAATGCAAATGCTTCATCTGCAACGAAAAACATTGGAAAACTGGATCCAAGGTCTCCGGGTAGATTTCTTGCAGGTGGAATATTTAACTTGTTTGTTTCGAGCAATTTGCCAAGTGCAGAATTTTTGAAAACTGCGCCATCACTATTCCTACCAAAATCACCTACAGAAATTGCAGTAAAAAGTGAATCAGCATCAGCAATTGCCATCAATACAATAGAATTATATGACTTATAATTAAAAAACGCCGATCCAGATTTTGGGGGAGCTTTGATTCGAATATGTTTGCCGTCTATGCTACCAATACAATTAGGCATGTTCCATAGTTCCTCATATCGCTGAGCAATTTCTAACCACATAGTCTCTGAAGGCAAAGGCATGTACTGTTGTTTAAGACACTTCCAAATTGCTGCTGTTGTCTCTTCAATAACCTTTCCCACAGTCGTCTCTCCTCTCATGAAGTGAAATGACAGAACTCGAAAAGCAGCACCAGTGGCAAGATACCTAAAAAACCGTTTGCGTATAATATAACTACATATCGTTTTTGATACCACAATTGATTTTGTGTATATTCAATGAATTATAGATAAATCTGTACCGGGTGTCCCCTTATATTCAGTGCCGCCCCTAACGCTGAGATAAAACCCTAAATACAAAACTATATTTAAAGTTTCTTCGTATATCAAAAAATAAAAACTCTAGAAGATGCACTAAATATAAGAAAACAACCTGTATACTAAAAGTATAATTCTCATTATTCTCATAGTAATTATTGTTTCAGCTGCTGAATGTAAAAAAAGATGGAGATTGCTGAGGGTGACTTTCCTGAGGAGTTTACGAGAAAAAAAGAAACCATCCGGATCCTCTGGTAAAAAAAAGAAGCCACATTATTTAGAAGATGCAATGGCATTTTTGATTCCATTTACTAGATCACGATGTCAAACGGGAAATGCTGAATCCGATGACGAAACATTCGAAACTGAAAGTTATTCGCAAGTTAATGATAGTGAAATAACAAACGACGACGACGGTACGCACAATTCAAACGATTCGCAAAACATCCAAAACGAACAAGAAGAAGGTATGAACACAACACCGACGATTCAAGAAAGAGCTCAAAATTCAACAACAAATGAAGTAGATACCCAACTTCCTTCTAAATCGACAGATGACGCTACTAGAAAAATTTTTCAAGCACCATCAACCAAAAAAAATAGAACAAAACAGCCAAGTACTGGAAGTTGGGAAAATGCTGCAGTGCAATGTTTAAGTGACTTGAGTGCCAAATACAAAAGAAAAATAAATGACTCAACTGATGAGGAAGACAGCGATCTCCTTTTCTTAAAGAGTTTGTTGTCTGATATGAAAAAGTTGAATGATGCTCAAAAACGGCGTTACAAACAAAGAATTCTGGGTATTTACGACGAAATTATGAATGAACAATGTGTACCTATTCCAGCGTATTCTCCAGCTATATCACACTATTCTTCAGTATCATCCGCATCATCTCAATTTCATGAAGCCAACAATGAAGCAAAAAATATATATCAAACAGACAGTCTTTCATCGTATGCTTCTCTTGTGTCTAATGCTATTAATAGTGATAGTGTTCACAACTAAAAATCAATTATAACTCACCTTACTGTTATCAGTAGTTTTTCTTCAACACTGAGGCACATTCTAAAGTTAGTATCTTTTTTCTTCACACTAGGACCCACAATAGAACATAATGTTGTAAATGTTTGTATACTCATCCTATAAAATGATTGAAATTTGGCAGGATGATTGTTTAATTCCTTTGCAACCACATATGTACTATGTTTTAGATTTATATCATTGTATGGATGCACCCAGTAACGTCGTTTTCTTTTGTTTTTGTTTTTGGACAGTAATAAAAGAGTTGACACGACAGCAACGACCTCATCGTCATCACTTTCCATTGTTGACTATACAAATTTTATTTTTGTTTCTTTGATTAGTATATAAAGTGAAACGGTTTCGTTTTTTGCAATTTCATTGTTTCATGTTTTATGTTTCATGCTTCACGTTTCAGGTTTCATGTTTCTTTGATGTGCGGCCTCCCTAAGGGTGCTTGATCAGAATGAGTTCTTATTTGACATTCAGGATACCTTTATTGTAATCTTCAGCGAAACCCATAAGGTATTTCAGAGGTGATTTACACTTGGTTCGTAGTATCTAGTATGTCTTGCTCATTTTCATTGAGACCCAAACCTATCGGTTATAGAGAATACACATGCGTTTGTCCGAACGATAATATAGTTTTCCTTGTAGTAGTGCTTCCGCACAACTGCAACTTGTTGACCACCCATATCATAACTAATTTCATCAAACAGAAAGGCGAGGGCATTATTGGAGAGATAATATGTTTTGGTGCTGTCTGGAGGTGTGAATATTCTTTCGATATAAATGTAGCTATCTACACGACTTGAAAGTTGATAGGTATTCTAATTGTATTCGAATTATATAAATATGGTGAGCTGTAAGGCTTATATGTGTGCTCATGTAAGCTTATCAATGAAAGGTCGAACATGAGTGCCTCAAAAACTTCCAATTTATCGCTTGTAGTGAGAGAGACCATATTACAGTCCTTATTTGTATCGTCTGTTGAAGCCAATTGTTTTTAAACAGTTCAAACTACTGGCACTTATCTTATATCTTGACCGTTCGAAGAGCATACGTGGAATGAATTGACTTGCGGATGCTCAGTTCTTTATGTGCATCATCACTACCATTATTACCGCGGCCGTGCACTGCACGTCATTTTGATGACTGTAATCGTCGTCTACTGAAGCAGAATCCCATAGGTTTGGTGAATATGAAATAGAGAAAGTTATAGTTTCACCAATTTTATTATAATTTTTCATCATTGAAATTGATCAACAGCCCATTATCGTCTAAGATTCCTAGTGTAATGTTGTCAAGATACTAATGTCCGGCATATGAATGATAATTTTTGGCTCCTTGGTGAATTTGTAGCCAAGCTTTACATCGATATCGATTTCAAAGATGCTGTGAACTTCATCACCATTCGAATATGCAGTTGCTGTATATTATTTGTCTTCTCCGTTTGGGTGTTTGGGGGTTGGTCGTGAACTCACCCCGCTGGCGTGATACCCTTTTTTCGACACGTTATGCCCATAAAGATTGGAAGCATCCAAATAATGAATGACGGAGGTTCAATTCTATCACTATCAGGTATCACTACAATACATGTGAGCAATTCTTACTTTATACCTTTATATTCATAAAGCATATCATCCAATGAACGGGAGATGTGAAATAGTGGGCAGAGTCCAATTAATATTTATCGAGATATATATTACGAAAGTTTTTGGATATATCGCATAAAACCAGTACATTCGATTCCAAATACAAATCTGAATAGTTCCAATGCCTCTCAACTGAATGAGGTCTATACACGCTTAGCTTTCTCATGATCGTCTTCGGATATATATCTTTGTAAAGTAAAACCCTCTTTTGCCGCTTCGAATGGAATTTTTCATGTTCTAGAAACACTTCCGTGTTTCTCTAAATCGCTCATCTGACAAATTATTACCCAACAGTTGAACTTGAAGAATTGATTATTCTGTCTACCTGACTTATCAGTTATAGTGCCCATCAATAGATGTTTGAGAAAACAATATAATTTTCCTTTGTATGGACGATGGCATCTATTTTGTTTTCATTTGTGCATATATTTATAAATGAGTGACAGTCATATCCACCTAGATCATAGAATGTATTTGCAATACATTTTGGTAACTTGAAGTTCAAATTGAATCGCAAATATGCTGTACCGAATATTTTTTTCTGTCAAGTGACAATGATCTCTTACTCTTATATAATCCGCACCGAAGGGTTTTTTGCGAATACTTCACTTATCGGCAGTTGAGAAATCAAACTCCGAATCCATCGATGGCTTCATCGGTATAATAATTCAATTCAAATAATTAAATATATTCAGCTCAAGTCAGATTCCAGCCTGGTTACGAATACTTTGACAGCATCCACCCCTCGATAGAGCACTTTGAGACTGATTCTCCAAAAGAGCAATGAATTCGGTAAGAGAATGAGTGAGGTCCATGAATGAACGAACGTGTTTTTGTGGGAGAGTGTGTAGGATCTGGTTCATTTGTCTGTATAGGTCTCAGAACAGATTCGAAATCGGTATATACTACGAATAGAACTTGCAACTGCCTTTCTAAATTTTCAAATTTAAATTTATTCTCAGGCACGGCTCCTCCACATTGATCAATTTTCATTTATTTTGCCGGAATAGTTATCGAAATCCAATAACCATCATTCAATTGATGTTTTACTAGTTTCCGTTCGTCAGAAAAATACATCAAACATCCATCACAAAAATACATCCTATGATCATGAAATAATATTTGGGATGAAACCAATCTTGATATATCCTCTATCTAGCAGTAATGGCTGTAACCAAATTCATCGGTGATATTCAGTAAATTGACATGGGGCCCGAGCTTACGTCGCGCGTAATAAAAGGTCCGATAATAATTTCATATTTCAGCCGGTTGTCTTCTAAAATTGTTTCCACCCTATGAACATTGACTTGACAATTAAAGAAATTCTCTAATTAGGAATATGGAGTGATTTTATTGGAGAATCTTCACCTTCAACATTGAATATATTCTGGAAGTTTGATGTTGGAGGAACCCTCGGATGGTCTGAGAAGGAACCACTTAGATGGCTGAATTTATGATATTCACTTCGATGAATTAGATACCAACCTGAGGACAATTTTTTCATTATAACTGGGAATCTTAAGATTTTATAGATTGCATACCTGAATCTGTTCCTGAAATCTCAGAGCTTCCATCTTAATAAGTCGACGAATGTTCTAAATACATTCTCAAGATCATTGGACTAGTCAACAACTCGATTGGGACTGTTGAACGATTCTATTTCGGATAATCCATGAGTCTGAAGTATATACCTCCCAAACAGCTCCAAGTTCAATTTCACAATGTTATGAACTAGCAACATACGATCAAGCAAAGCTACTACATTCCGTTTCTCTTCATTGAAAAATGATTAATAATCTAAATGTTGATTCTAACTTTCAAATCTGTAGCTCACGATTTCATATTCGAGGCCACTTTTAATGACTTTCACTCCATCTGTGAAATATGTGCAAGCATTAGTCCTGTGATCCAACGATTAGAGGTGCGAATTCATCCGAATTGCAGCCACCATTTCATCACGGCAAGTACAGAATTGTTCAGAGGGTGTTGGCGGGGTAGAATCCACTTCATTTTTTTTGCTGAAGGACCTGCACCGTAATCCGGCCTACAGGACTGCATCTGATGACGTTGCATTGTATCCTCACGACTGAATCTTTTATCACACCTGCTACAACAGAATATTGTTTCGCACCTATTCAGTATACTCGATACTAAACTCACTCCGATGAGTGGTAGCCCTCTTTCATTTGCAATTTTTGAGGAGGGGTCAACCAGAGAGCCACCCGATGAACTTCGGCCAGAATATAAAGCGCCACCGAGGTAGCCTTATATCCAGGTTCAGCCTGAAACCAAGGTGAAAACTTCACCCTCGAGGTTGTAGATATGATATAAACTACCCATCATTTACGGCCCTAAAGGGCATACCCGATATGATTCGTCATCTCGGGTCCTTGCTCTCACGGTCAAGTGAATGACAAACCTGGTCCACAAAGTCACCCTGTCAATGCCAACGTGAAAAGATGTCATGTTGAAAGTCAGACCCCAACTGCTCCACCATGTATTCGTGTGGCATGTAAAAGTAAAATTTTAAACTTACTATCAGAATTCCTTTGCATTCAAGTTCATGTGAAGGTCAAACACAAAACGTGTCCTCAAAGTCATCTCGTTTTCAAGGTCGTATGAAAGGCAAAATCCAATCGACCATCAGTGGAGGAGGGTCGTTACAACATCTCCCGATTAAAATTTCAAATGAACCAAAAATGAAATTTTCAGCGACAACTTTAGCAAATGACCAAAATGAACGAGAACCGTTTGGACATTCAACAAGTCTTGAACGATTTCTATGATTAGGTGTTTCTTCAGCCATTTACCATTGTTTCACTATACCTATTTCTTGCGTTGGCATACTTGGATATCGTTTCTTAACCTGGATTTGGCACCAGCGATTGAATGCCTCTTGATATGATAGCCTTAGAGCAGCTTTCATTGAATCAGGATTTTTCCGACTGTGGTGTTTTCGTACCACTTGGAATAAATGTTCCCATTCCCAGAATGATGGTATCAGAGTGGGTTCACCAGATGAAAAACAGACCATTCTTCAAGGAAAAACAGAGAAAAGCATTCGAAGACTGTCCCAGTCGTCTGACTCGTAATGCCTGACACGACCCGTGGGTAGGAAAAGCCAAAACAAATGTTACCCTAAATTATTTTTCTATACTCATTTGCAGTTTTTCCACCAGAAAATAGCAGGCAATCAATGGGGGATTTGATTGTGATGAAGAATTGCAATATTCCAAATGAAAGGGAATAGCCAGATGCCTTATTTTCAATTTTATCCTTGGGGGAAGTGAGGAATATGGAAAATTGACTGTTGGCCGTTAATATTGTTTTTATGTCATGTTTTTTCAGAATTCGGACAATTTTGTCAGTGAGACCTTCAATGTAGGGAAGAAAATCTTTTGGGTTACGTTGTTGTTTGGATCTAATATATGGGACGGGACGGAGAAGTTTATTGATGACTGATGCATCTGTTCTTTTCTGTGGAACCATTTTGAAGAAGGGATGATTCAAGTTGGGCCAATTCTGGTGGTTTGTTATGGAGGTCTATGAAGTTGATGGATCAGGAGATGACAGAATCCAAAATGAAATTGGTTTGTGCTGAATGATAGTGGGAGTTTGCGTTGGGGTATAGGTTTGTTGTATCACCCAAACGATCTACAGGAAACCAAAACTTACAAACCGATACCAAATTGACAGATCTATCCGTCGTCAACAAACTTCTACATCCTTGCTCAGAGATCCGAAACACAACAGCGTAACCTACAAAGCTCTTCTTCCCCATATTAAATTTATCACTGACGAAATTGGTCGAATTCCAGAAAAACAGGACATTAACGATATTAATCGCCAACCATCAAATATCCACATATATCCGTTTCCCAAGGACAAAATTGGCAATGACTACCAGGGGAGTTATGAAACTCCATATTCTTTTTGCCAGGGAATATATGTAGGCCAGACCAACAGACGTGAGACCAGTAGTGTATACGATGTCCTCAGCCCTGTCTGAACATCATCAAGAGACATGAGAGGATATAGACATTGTGAACGGTAACACCATCGCCACATCGCCACAGCGAAAACACAAGCTCGAATAATCCGCGAGGTCATCGAAATCGAGAAGCGACCTTCCGGGCAGTAGGCAAATTTAGTTCCCATCACTAAGTCACAAATCCTTTTTCTATGACAACACCTAACGAGTAGGCAGATTGAGACCTCAGCCTGAAATCACATTAACCTTCCTGAAAATGGATCAAAAATCGGTGCCGAAACGTCGAGCACAAAACTCTAGAAGCGGTTCAACCCATTTATTCTGCAGACATCTTGATTAATTATCTATATCAAATTATACATTAACTTGAAGAGAATATTATGTATTCGTCATGATGATTCTTCCCACAACAGATAATGCTTTGATTCGGCCGTATCTTGATTTACCATCGTAGTGTTCGAAAAGTGGTGTATTCAAACCCAAAATATTAGCCGTATCAATGGTGTCGATGCCATAATTTTCGGGATCATCCGTTTGTTTGCAGAAATCAGTGAAGAATTCCAAATATTCCTCTTCATCTTCAGTCAGAGTGCGTGTAACAACATCAGCTTTTCGTGGAGGCTCAATAGGTCGTGAACGCTTTTTCGTTTCTGAAAATGAACATAGATATAATCCAACAGAAATAGTGAAATAGGTAATTTTGTTATATGATTTTCTACATAATTGACATATTATTCTTGATTTAGTGATAATTTATCTAGAATTCATATCAAAAATACATTATTCGAACTGTATTTTCGTTTTTCTCCCAGATTTGCATACAATATATCATCCATTTACTTTATGGCTCCCATATAATAGGATATCAATGGGGATAGTATTTTCTATGGAGTTAGTTCGGTAGTATGAACAACTTCTTTTCTGAATGGATTCATTTTCAATAGAAACCGAAAATAATGCCAAGTTGCTTCCTTATCGAAGGCAGACGATGCAGAAAAATGATATAGCTTATTCAATTCATCTTGGCAAAAACTCTATTTTTGCAGTTGCACACTGGTGGTACAGACCATGACGAAAGAAATCGAATTCTTCGAGTGCTCTTTTGTCACATTCGTCATTTTATGATAGATTGATATGAAAAGTTATGTGGTGAATAAAGTCATTTATTATATTATTATTATTATTATATCACTTCGAAGTGCAAACATGCAGAGTCCACTAAGACCAAAATAAAAACTCTAAATGACGACCTACACCTCGGGAACCTCAACTCTTTTGGCATTCAAGAACATTTTGGCTACGCTTATGGAGTGTTGCACGAAAAGGGGAGATATAACAAAAATGAACATGACCACGTCGACGATTCCAAAGTCCCGGCGCGGCGTGACATTACATAATATACACATGTCGTTCCTCGGAGCACCAGCAAAACTGATCAATGGCATGTATTTTGGAAATCTCGAAGCAGATGGCGCTAGATGAGATGGAGGTTATGACAGACATCATCTTGTCTAATTTTTTTTATCGATTCAATACGAAAGTCATTTTCTTGGTTTTCGTGGGGTATCATCTTTCTCCATTATTTCTATTCAAAATCTAACAGAAAGTAGTGTGACTGAATACAATATATTTCAATTTTCTGAGATTGTTTGGTCCACAGAATTAATCGAACCCACAGAGACCTGCGATTTCACCTGGCGTGAGCAATATCGGACATCGCTGCCATTTACTTCAGTTATTACCGGAAAATATTCTCCTGGAAATATCTTCATTGTTCCAGGAAGATGATATATTCTTAACGTGGAATTATTGAGTCCTGTTATGGACGAAATAAAGGTTGTCGAGAAATATTTAACCGAATGAATAAGAACATGAAATAAATTAGTCGAATGAAGGTTACCTGATACCCAAAACTATTTTAGTGAGATTGCAGTCAATCTTGAGGATGACAGGATGTAAGATAGAAATTCTTTGGTATTGCGTCAAGTTTTCGGAAACGTTTATTTTCTTCGTAACAACTTACTAAAGAATTGTACACGAATTAAAAATAGAGCTACAATTTCATTGACTGTTACTATGAGACTACTCACTATCGTTAGTTTGAGAGAAGCTAGTTCCTTCATAACAGTCGAAGCTTATCGGTCATCTTATGCAGACAGACAGCAATTATATTGAAACTAGCAATAATGATACAAATGTTACTAATCCATCCACTTCCAGATCAGTGAGACCCACTATACGAATATAAATTCAATATTTATACTTCATCATTCATTGGGTGTAGAAAAATAGCGTATGCAACTCTCATGCAATGATTATTAATACCATTCCATACCCGGTTAATGGTCGTGTAACCATTGTTAGGTGTCATATTCAGCACAATCACACACGAATCTAGACCCGATACTCAATAGCAGAACTCACACCTGGCGTGGTAACAAATATTTTATGACAGTAGGATTTTTGAGAAGTCTTCAATTATCCAATACAAAGGAATGAGAAATACTTAGAAAATGTGGAGTGTGAACATTTCTCAGTTTTCTTGATAAAGCAAAACACAAGGACCTAGGTTATTAGTTAACCTGTTATGACAAGGTATTAATACGGGTATGAAAGATAGCACAAACTCGTTTCATTAGAATATTGAAGCCCGTATGTTTTCTATAACGTTGCACTTACCTTTTCCTGGGAATTTTTCGTATGGAGGAGCGAACGCTTTGTTCAGTCTATAAGTCAGTTTTTCTAGTTCTGCATACTGCTTGGCAGCTTTCTCCGCTAATCTCATAACTCTTATTTGTTCCTCATAACAGCTACCCTCCAGCATTTGAACTTGTTCACTAGGAACCTGGATGAAAAATTATTGATGAAAAATCTATTAATTTTTGTCCATATATTTGTATGTATATGACTATGAATTCTGTCAATTATTGAACTGAAATACACCCTTACAACGCCCACGATTTTGAGCAATTTGAACACATGTCAGTTGTTCAAAGTGGATAACTTAAACATCAGAATATTAGTCACCTTGTCAAGGCTTAAAAGCTCGTGTCTATACTTCTCCTCTATCGCTTTCATCATCTTCAATATACTGAGGTTGGCATCGTTCGGACCAATACGTGTCTCATATACATCTTCAACATAAACATGTAAGTTGAGAACCTTATCATCCATTACTAAACACCTAAATTGATTTTCGATCAGTTCCATCGCAAGTTCTTCCAGATATTGGGCTCGATTTTCCTCCCATCTGAAAGTAATTGAATGATTGTTGAAAAAAAAATTTTAAAAATGAGAAATAAAACTTCCGTTTTATTATTTGTAACTAACACGTTACTTCAAGTTTGTATTATACGAACATTATCAAAAAAATACTTCAAACTGACTTGAGGTGCTACGACGAGTAATCGATACGACTTCATCTCCTTGCCTCTCACCACCTCTCGACTAACTTGTTGAGAATGAACGCAACAACTTAAGCGAAATCAATCAATCAATCAATTCATTTGCTTAGTATCATCACATCAGATTTAGCATCGTCGAAATAGGGTACAACACAAACACATTAAAAATTATAAAATTTAAAATTGAAATATTCCTCAATGTCATAAGGACAGAGATCTACCAGAAGCCGTTTTATATTCTTCCTTAATGTATTTATTGGTAAATTCCTCATATATGGTGGTAAATGATTGAAGAGTCTTATTGCCACAGTAAGGTAGCTTTTATGAGTGATTGCCAGGCGATGCTGTGGCATAAGGAGATTGTTTCCATTTCTGGTTGAATAAGAGTGGTTATCATGTACAGTAGCAATGTTATTTTGGGTTTTGATGTAAACAAGGCATTGGAAAATGTATAAAGTCGCAATGGTAAGGATGTTGAACTTTTTGAACAGGGGTCTACAGTCTTTCGTAGCATAAATATTCTGTTCCAGTCAGTGGAGGGTCCCCCGAAAATCAGCCAGTAAGATATCTTAGACTGAAATAGCCCCATGTATGCTGCTCTCGAGACATGACAAAGAGCATATTCATTGATTCTTCGAAGCAGGTACATAACACAAGACAGCTTAGAAGAAAGATTTGTGATATGATCTTTCCAATTAGGCTTTGAATCTAGTGTAATCCCTAGAAATTTCCGAGATTTTTGGCTGCCCTTCAGTTTTTTCAGAGTGAAAGTGAGTGTTTCAGTTTTCTCCACATTCAATTTTTTTTATCGCGTTGTCGATCTCTTGTTTCAGGTAGTCATGCTCAAGATGACTTTCATAAAAAGTAGTATCATCAGCATATTGGATCGTATTGTACGGGTGCATGTGGTATGGAAGTTCGTAAACATAAAGTATGAATAGTAGGGTACCCAAGATAGATCCCTGGGGCACCCCTGCTGTTACAGTCAATGTTGGAGATCTTACACTTTCGCTGTCAACTACCTGCAATCGTTCAGATAAATAAGACTTAATCAAATCAGCACCAATGCCCCTAATTCCATAACTGAGGAGTTTATCAAGTAATATTGAGTGCGAAACACAGTCGAAGGCCCTCGAGAGGTCACAGAATACAGCTGTGACTGCTTCTCCCCTTTGTTGGCAATTTCTTTCGAAATCCAAACTGGGATTTTGATTTCAAGTTGTTTGAGTCTAAACATTTTATTATTCTATTATTCATTGCAATTCCAATGGTTTTGATAGAATTGGTGTTATAGAAATGGGACGGTAATTCTCTATGTCGTTTATGTTCCCCTTTTTTAACACGGGATGTACTTTACTAAACTTTATTCTTTCAGGAAAAACACCTGTCTCAAAGCATCTGTTGATGATTATAGTTAGAGGGTCAACTAATCCGTCTCTCAAGCTCTTCAGTATCGTATTACTTAGCCCGTATACATCTAGTGCGGTACTATTTGACAGACTCGCGATGATATCATTCACTTCTATACAGTCTACAGGCAAGAAGTATATGCTTTTATGAAAGTGTATATTAGACGGGGTGAATTGTACAGGGCAACCGTGTTTATTTTCCAACTTTTTCACTATGTTATGACTGATTTCCACAAAGTAGTCATTGAATTCTTCGGAAGAAAATTGGGCCTCCTGTGTGGACTTCTTAGAGAGTGGCTGCTGAATAATCTGCCAAATGGCTCTAGGTTTGTTAATTGATTGTTCTATTTTGTTCGAGTAGTACTTTTTCTTTTGGTCAATAATCATTTGCTTATAGGTTTTTTGTCAGTTTTATTTCATGTGTCAAATCAACATTCTGATTGATTTTGTTATATTCAATCAGAAAATTCATGTTATTCCTGTAGTTTTTCAGATCTGTATTACACCACCTTTTATTCTCATTGCTTTTATGAACAGTTTTTGTTTTTGTTGGAAAATATTCGTTTATTATATGTAGCAGTGTTTCTAGAAAGTAGTCAAACATATCATTTGTGTTTTCAAATTCGATCAAACAATCCCAGTTTATAATTCTTTAAATTGAATTACATCGATTAATTGTAATATCACAGAAAGGTCTAGAAGTAGAAGAAGAAGTAGAATTTATTTCCCACCTTCCATTACAATAAATAGCATACAATAAATCAATACAGTTATGGAGAACCTTTGTAAGGTGTCGGGAAGCGCTTTTTAGTTTTTTATGCTGCAATGACTACATAACACAAAAAAAATACAGATAACAATGAGACGTACCTACTATCCAGTGAAATTGGTGTTAAAGAATTCATCTATATGATAAAAAACGTGGGATTGCAGCAGTCCACGCAACTTTTTTTGAATACATTGAACTGGTCTATTTCTTGTATCGCTTTGGGAATGTGATAAAAAAAATTTTCATACCAGTATACAAGGACCCTTTTCTATTCGAATCGTATTTATATTTGGGCAATATCAATGAGTAATTGTGAATATCACCATGTTTTTCCATAGAACTTCTTCTTGGAAAGACCCATAGTGACAGTTTGTATTTTTAGTATTATTATATAGTATTATATTATTATATAGTATTATTAGTCTGGCAGAACCGAAAAACTCAATTCCATAAGAGGCAAGACTATGAAAATTGGAATAGTAGACATTCATCGCAATGTTTTTCCCGAGTTCTTTTCGTATGGTTCTTATTGCATATATACATTTACTCAGTTTCTTATTGAGGTAGTTGATGTGTTCACAGAAGTTCAAATTTTTATCTATATATATACCCAAGAACTTTATGCTCTCGACTGACTCAATGGTACCATTAGTTGTTTTTAACCCAGTGCCAGGTCTTGGATTGCGGGTATGTTGAAAGGCTATGCTGAAAGTTTTCGAACCATTTAGCAGAAGCTTATTCGCAGCGAACCAGATAATCACTTTATCCATCATGAACTGACTAGTTGGAGCGAGATCCTCCAAGCATTTGGTATCTATCAGCATACTAAAGTCATCGGCAAATAGGGAAAATGTCATATCAGGAAAATTATGTACAAGATCGTTAACATAAACCAAGAATAGAGTAGGCCCCAAAACTGACCCCTGTGGAACACCGCATTTTACTCTTTGTCTTCCTGATTCCCTAATACTTCTCACGTCACCAACCGTTTCATATAATTTCACTGACATTCTGCGATCCGTCAGATAGAACTCAAACCAATTATGAGGCAACCCCCTGAAACCATAAGAAAATAATTTATTGAGAAGGATACTAAAGTCGACGCAGTCGCATGCTTTCGACAGATCGCAAAATACTCCGTTCGTGTGTAATTCATTTTCTAAATTCGAAATTATCCTGTTTATCAGGTTGAAAGTTGCATCTGATGTGTTTCTTTTCTCTCTGAAGCCAAACTGCGATGATGTTAATATTTCATTTTTCTCTAGGTAGTCTAGGCAGGAGCGTAACTGGTCTATAGTTGGAGATTAACTTCTTATTCCTTTTTCTAAATAATGGTTTTACAATTCCTACCTCGAATCGTTCTGGGAATACGCCAGTACTCAGAGAAAGATTGAAGATATATGTTAGGGGTTAAAGTATATTATTCAAACACTCCTCATTAGAGTAATCGGAATGTGATCGTTCCCACTGGAGTTTTTGTTTTTCATACTACTTATAACGGTTTGAATATCTTTTTCACCGATAGGGTGAAAAAAGAAAGAGTGTATGTTATTGAACCCGACATTTTTGAGGAAATCTGAATATTCATGGGGGCTAGACAATTGAGATGTCATAGCAGACGCCTCATTGGTGAAAAAGTGACAGAACTGTTCGCAAACTTCTTTTTGATCCGTAAACTGTGACCCGTTGTGTGATAGGTGAATCTCTTTTTCATTATTGTAGTTTTTCATTTTTCCGAGACACTCCTTCACTATTTTCCAGGTAGTTTTAATTTTGTTATCAGAGCCGTTCAGTATGTTGTTGAAATATATTTCCTTAGCTTTCTTAATGATTTTTTTCAAAATTCCGCAGTATCTGTTGATGTAATGTTTTAAGTTTTCATTATTTGTTTCTTTTTTGATTTTGATCAAATGCCTTTTATTTTTGCAAGATATTTTTATTCCAGTGGTAATCCAGTTACTGTTTTTTCTTGTTATTTTTACGCGTTTTTCTGGAAAGCATTCATCGAAACATGAAAGGAATTTATTGTAAAATATGTCAGTCGCTTCGTTTGTATCGTCCAAGGAATATAACACAGACCAGCTAATTGATTTCAACATCTCTTTGAACCGTTCCTTATTTCTTGCAGTTAAAAGCCTTTTTATTTCAAATTTCGGATTACAGGATTGAATGCAGGGCATCTTCAACTCAAGGACTTGGCCACAATGATCAGATACACCTATTTCAACGTTTTCAGAATGAAAGTCTTCCCCAGTTTCAATGAAAAAATCATCCAGGAGTGTTTGCGATGTACTCGTTATCCTTGTTGATCCAAAATGATTTCTATTTCCTTTTTCCTTTTATTATCATCAAGAAAATTTATGTTGAAGTCTCCCCCCACAATGATTTGTTTGAATTTATGTCTTAGTTCAATTTCTTGTAGGATGTTTTCAAATATGGTGAGGAATGTATCCTTATCACCATTTGGAGATCTGTACATACCCAAAACGACACACTTGTTATGTTTGTCATGAACCGCTGCAAACTCACAATCTTTCTCTACTGGCCTAGTTTTCAAAATAAGTGATGAAAAGTTTAAATCAGATCTAGAGAGAATAACAACGCCACCATGTCGAAATGTGGTTCTACAAAAATCGGAGACGATATTGAAATTATTTAGCTTTACCATCTCTAACTCTGATTTATCTAACCAATGTTCTGTAAATATAACAATATCTATTAATTTATGTTTGTCTTCAGTGTAATCATCTATAAATATATTAAGTTCATCAATTTTATTTTTTATACATTGCACATTTTGATGTAATACTGTGGTGTTGGATCTTGATTGCTATTGGTGCATACCTCCCCTGGCTTCATTTCGATTTGCAGGACATCCTCCGGCGCGTTTAATTATTTTTGGGTTTCCTTCTACGTACTTGATTGTTAAGTCGGTCTCTCCGTTTGATATTCTCTGTTTCAGTTCCTGTCGAAGATCTTGTAGATATTCTCTTTCACATACTGACCTATCTTCTTTGAGAGTGACGTTTTTGTAAGCCTGGAGTGTCCCAAGCAGCAGTCTATTTCGCAGTAAAAATTTCGTTATAAGTGTATTATCAAAATAAACTTTCAATGGTCTTATCTGTCCACTCTGCTCCGGTCCTAATCTATGCATGTTAATTATAGAAAATGCTGGTGAGCCGCTCCCAACGCCACCTCTTATGGACTCCACTATATCGATAATAACTGAACGATCGTGTTCAAGATTAGTTTCTGTTATCCCGAAATATTTTTTTCTCTTCTCAAGTGGTCTTTGATAGTGTTCCAATTCGATGTGGAATTGTTCTTCAATTCAGCAACCTGATTTTTAAAGAAATTTAACGAGTCTTTCATTTTAATCTGCGTCTCTATCACTTCCTCCATTCTGGAATGGACATCTTCAATTTCTCTTTCTTGCGAGGTAATACGTTCTTCATGTGATTTTAGGCTGCAGTGGATTTTTTCAACCTCCTCGCGAAGACTGATTTGCGATTTCTTGATTTCGGCTACATCCTCTGCAATTGCCTTTTGAGATTCCAACAGTGTGGACTGTGCTTTAGAGAGTCCAGCTATTTCATTGAGTATGATCTGGAGTTGCTTAGCAGTATTGCTATCTTCATTATTTTGTGGTTTGGAGATTTTTTCTGGGTGATCGTTCTGAGAGTCGGCATTTCTTGTACGTTTGAGATTAATTAAGCAATTTGGGCAATTACATTTTTTAGAGCTTTCTTGAAAATAGCCCAAATCGTTAGTTGAATGATTCACGCAGGAAGCATGATATTTCTTATAGCAATTACTGCTCTATATTCGACTATTCGAGTACTAGTGAGTTTACAAGAGTTTTCCGATTGAAAATATCTGTTCTCGATTGCCATATGATCTGACAGATTAAGATCTATGCGTGAAACGACACAATTATTATCTGCATTCGTGATACAGTTATCCAGACACCTAGCAAGCCTTGTAGGTGACTAATTAAGAATTCGCATCCAAAAGATTTAACCAGATTTTTGAATTCATGGGCAGATAGACCATTATCCAGCGAATCAAAATTGAAGTCACCATAAATAAAGAATTTTTTTTCTGATAAAATAAAAATTCAAGAACACTATTGAAACTTTCAAAAAATCTTTCCAGTTGGCCACTGGGAGATCTGTAAAACCAAATAATTATCATACTCAAAGTGACAATTTCAACTCCAGTGATCTCAAAGTCTTTTTCTTGGGAGCAAAGATCAACGTTTTGCAATGTGTTATGTGTTGAGATGTAAATCGTGTCGATTACTCGTGCTACTACCTCTCTGATGTATAGACAACTTGGAAATCACAAGAGTAAATTTCAACCTGGGTAATAGTATATTACGAAACGAGAAGAATAAGCAGCCTATTACGCACGAAATTTGTGAGCAGGAGACTTTAGCCGATACAATACCAATCCACAAACTGTTGAACACGAATTTCCTGAAAATATCATTTTCTATTCAATTTCACAAAGAATTTGAAACGAAGTCGTTGAATTTGGATTTTGGGCAATTTTGTGTAGTCATGAGATCGAATTCATCAGGTCAGATGTTACATATTTATCCCTTCATTTTGAAAAAAATCGGAAGCGGCCGCCAGATATTTAAAATACACGTGTATTCTGAATCAGCCATTACCTAAAAGCTGTCAAATACGTAATGGTCGGTTCAAAATAGCGACAGTAGAAAAAATCATATCCATTTTTGGCACAGATTTGTGGAAGGTATTCTCGTCTGTTACTACCTATTACACAACCAAATTATTTTATGATATTCATGAAGAATCTCAATAGAAACATACAGTTCACACTCGAAACAGACATAGAGGAACAGATTAATTTCTTAGACCTGACCGCACATATAATTGTAATAGATTTGAATTTAACGTTTTCAGAAAACCGAGCTATATATATATATATATATATATATATTAGCAATTTAGCAATTATTGCTAATATATATATATAGCTCGGTTTTCTGAAAACGTTAAATTCAAATCTATCACAATTATATGTGCGGTCAGGTCTATATATATATATATTGTCTTACTAGCTGGCTATCATCACTGGATGATAGCCAGCTAGTAAGACAACTCAAATGCACAAAAAGCCCAAGAGGCTGTGGTGCAGCTGGTGACAGGACCAGCATCCGATGGGGAAAAAAAAAAAGACAACTCAGACCTAGACGCAAGGTCACTCAGTCTTGAAAATGGCTCCGAAATGGGAGCCGAAACGTAGACAAGTAAATCAGTCCAAAGGGGATCAACCGGAAGTTCCAACCAGCATATATATATATATATATATATATATATATATATATATATATATATACATTACAATCCCAAGTTGTTCTTTCCATCCCGACAACCATTGATAAAGATTTCGAAGCATGTAAAATCCATGGACCCAATTCCGCAATTTTTTTCAAACCACACTAGTATTGTTCAAAAGTATTTTCATTTCAATTTAGTGCATTACTTTCATTTTTTTTCTTCAATTTGACCCCCCTACCATTTTTTGTAACGGCGCCCATGCCCCACATTGTTTGCTAGTAGATCAGAGACGATTGCGGAATTTTTTTGAAAAAACAATGTGTCACCTGCTCATACTCGTGTGTGCAGTGAGAACGAGAACATTGCGTCCGTTACCCACCACAAATGTGGGCGAAACGTCAGGAATAAAAACCTGTGGACCAGGGTAAATAACTCCCCAGTACCAACCATGATAATGATAATTTGATCTCGATAAGAACAGAATGTCGACTAAAATATGGAATTGCCAGTCACAAAACATCACATTTTTAAGAAGATGAATATTTTTGTGTAGAAAAGGATATTCTGAGAAAGTTATCTTTGGCTTTTTCTCCTCCAAGTCGATGCAAAAACAATACAACACTCCTATGAAAGAAGTTACATCACATAATCAACACACACCTTCTATTGATATTTGTATATAGTCAATAAATGTTCTATAACTACTTCCGTTCCTATATGGCGCGATGGGCACTGTGTTACTTTTTATAGCCCAATTTGATTCAAGTTTCGTGGATTTGGTATATAACCTAAGCAAAAAAGAGTGACTTCTTTGCGATTCAGCGCATATGGCGCCATGCAGGCATGAGTAGCACTTGTAGGTAGACCCTTTCTTCCTTTGTGTAAAAGAATTGAATGCCTACGAATGATATTCACCTATCAACAAAGAATGTTTGCTAATTATTTGGTGTTACTTTTTTTATATTTCAAGTTTCTTATTTTTTCATCGAGTAGGAGAAGAAAAAGCCAAAAACCGCTTTCTTAAAACCACTTATTCAATCTCTGGAAAAGACATATACTCTAAATCTTTCGATTCTTTTCATGTATGATCTTTCACACATCAATGAAATAATCTTGTACTGGATTCGATGTGAATTAAAAAACTTACGATATTCCTCCAGCTAGGTTATCGATGGATGTTCGTAGTTGTTTGATTTCATTATCAAATAACTCCTCTGCAACTCTCATACCCTCCTTTACATGTTCCAAAGGAACGGCTAGTTCTTCAGAGTGCAGCAGTGAATTCAAGTTCTGCATCTCCATGAAACGAAATACATCCATAAGTTGTTCTGGATCAGTGAAGTAGAGCTGAGGAGGTTCATCGTCCATACATTCTTCGCGAAAAAGTTGTAGAACTTCCTTTAGCGAAGCACCCCTTTCTGCAAGCGACAGCCTATATTTCCCGAATATTTTTTCCTCCTCGTTGTCTTCATCACCTGCTTCGACGATGTAAACGCTTGCACGCCTCAATTTTTGCCTTGCGTTTCTCCAAGAGAGAGGGCTGACGGTGTAAAGGAATTTCTGATACATTTTACAGTTTCTATATTTTTCTTCGGAGTTGTATAGGGAAGACCGTAATGCGCCATATTTCTTTGCTAGTGTTTTGTATTCCTCGTATGTGTCGTAAGCTTCATTTGCAGCCTGTTCAGAGTCTTTCAATAGTTGCATTGCCGAGGTATGATCTCTGTACAAGAACTCTTCGAAGGTGTTGACATAAATCTGATAGTTTTCCTTTATAGTATCTATCATGTTTTGTTCCGTTAGAAGGTTTTCCTCAATAAGCATTATATCATCTTCTCGATAACCACCTATGATTCTTGTTCTCAGGGTATCCCGAACAGTTCTGATGTATTCTCTGATGTCTAGTTTATCAGGAATGGGACGACCTAAAAAAACAATAAAAATCGAATGCTAGTGATAACGAAGAAATAAAACCAAATTTATATTGGGTACCATAGGGGAGCAGCTTCACAGAATACTTGTTGAGAATATAAAATCGCCCAACATATTCAGTCAACGAATTATGTAAACTTGAAATGAATTTTTCAGCAGCATCTCACATATGATATCAGAAACAGAAGCGAAAAATTCGAAGGAAAATGGTTCCAGGAAAGATACAAGAGAGGGGATGGAAGTGAGAACGAAGCAAGTATCTGAACATTATGCTGGTAGACTCAAATTATTTTTGGTTGATTGGCAAAGAATTTGTTCTGGTAAAAAAATTGTTTTGATGTTACAGTACTGGAATCAAACCAAAATTATAGTTAAGATGCCTAAAATCACAGGTGTTGTGACTTATACCTATAAAATTGTTTGGGCAAAACACTTATTTTCAACAAAATGAAGTTTTCGCTTTTCGACTTAACTTCGACTACCCGTACTTTGTTTTCTCGTCCAGGAAAAACTCGAGTAATTTTCCTCTTGCCCACAAACTTCTCGTAAAACTATCACTTATCAAGATAACAATGTCTCTTTCCGAAATATCGCAGCTGCTGAGCTGCCATTTATTTCTCTTCGCTAATGAAGGAACATATTCATGTAGCTACCCTTTTCAAAATGGGTCTGCGAATCTCTGCGCCACTTTGAACTGTTTTCTCAAATATAAATCTGAATGAGTTAAATCACACGAAGGAATAAATTTATAAGACATTCCAATGAGGAAATGATTAGGTGTCAGAGCTTCTGCACCATTCTGGTCCGAAGACACTTATTAGGTAAGGGACTTCATATCAATCCTAATGTTCTTTCTGGTAGGTGAAAGAAGGTGTAAATGTGACGAGTAGATATGTGCTCCACCGGTTTTATAGTGCATGATAGGTGAAATATGCCCGTCTTCTCAAATTTGAAAAGACTATAGCTGCTGAACCAGGTTAAAGCACCCCGCTTTGAAATCTCTGTATTCTACATATGAGAATACAAGTTTTTCTGGAAATATTTTGAAAATATGACGTTACATGATTACAAAACTTCATCTCGAATCGAAATGCAAATCGTCTACTCTTTCAAAAAAAACAGCTTTCAATATATATCTTAAGTACTGGGATCAAACCAAAATTATATTGAGATGCCTTAAATCACAGGTGTTGGAACTTTTACCTATAAAATTGTTTGGGCAAAATTTTCCTCTTGCCCACAAACTTCTCCGAAAACTATCACCTGTCAAGATAACAATGTCTTCTTCCGAAATACCGCAGCTGCTGAGCTGCCATTTATTTCTCTTCGCTAATGAAGCAACATATTCACGTAGCAACCCTTTTCAAAATGGGTCTGCGAATCTCTGCGCCACTTTGAACTGTTTTCTCAAATATAAATCTGAATGAGTTAAATTACACGAAGGAATAAATTTATAAGACATTCCAATGAGGAAATGATTGGGTGTCAGAGCTTCTGCACCATCCTGGTCCGAAGACAATTAGGTAAGAGGATGGCTATGCACTGATTACTTTGTTCCAGTGAAAATTGTTTATAGAGTTCCATCTTCAAGGCTTTGTCGATAAGAATTATCTTCAGAGAGTTTTCGACAGATCTAATCATTCTCCCCCATATTCCGCCTATATGATTTGCTGTTGGTGGATTTCTATTACACTGTATATGTCAAATGCAGCAAGACTATTGTATTTGTTTCGTGTACAACTATTGAATGCTGATTTGATTTCTTTCTCGGCGCCACATTTCCATTATCGGAGAATATTTCGAATGGGCTAGCTCTTCGAGAAGTGAATTGTCGAATTGCCATGACAGCAGAGTGAGTGAGGGATGAGTGAAATTCAAAATGAATTGATCTTCTTGTCATGCATGTAAAGATAACCCCGTACCTTTTTTCTTTCCTTCTGTCGATAATCATGAAAGATCTGGATTATGCAGATAATACAGGAAGATCAACTGGTCTTCACAGCCGCTCTCACATTTATGATCCAAAATTTTTCTCTCAATTATTTTTTCTTCCATGATGATGGTTCAGTCTATGATAATTTCTCAACAATAGAGTCGTCAACCAGTTCCTAACATCCGAGGTGATATCCATACTCAAATGTTTGTCCACTGATCCTCAAAATGTTGTTTTGATCAATGAAAAAATTTGAATTGTAGAGGCGACTTTGCTTTTTAGGGTTCTTTCCCGTTTAAATCATTCAATGTCTCCAGAGAAACAGTTCTGCTGTCATTATCCTATGAGTGCCAACGCAGATTTATCAAATTCTTCAACGGTTAGTTCATTTGAAGTTAACTGATTTTTTTAAATCCAATTTTCCATTTCAAGTTGTGGATGAATCTCATCACCCACGCAGTTGATCTGATTAGGCGTAAATAGTTTGAAAATCTGGGAAATTGGAATCATGCTATTTCCGTTCTCTCATGTGTCGAAAACAACATATTATTCTTTTTTCATGCTCCGTGTCAATTTGTATCCCTTCTTTACATTGAGGCTATGAATCACCTTGGAAAATAAGGATTTGGGGACCCCGAAAACAATTCTGGAAGTGATCAATATCACAGAGTTCCCCTTTTGCCTCACTGGCTACGTTGAACTTTGTATCTTCGGAATTCGTATTGTTCGATATTTCTGATATCTCATTTGCGACGAGTATTTCATTATACCTTGGTCGAAACTTGAATCAATCCAGAGATATTCTAATGATATACAGGTTGTTGCAGTTCTGTATCATCTCAGCCAATCGTAATCCAAGAAGGGCTGCTTGAAGTTTATTTCTAGGAACTGTCATGGGTTTCACGACCGTAACTCTTGATTTTCCATCACCAGCGAGGTTTCTATAGATACACTGGAATATTGCATTCTGAAATATGATACAGAAACGCATCCTTTCTTGCTACCATCATTGAAAATATGCAATTGATTCTCAATAATTTCATTGCTCAAACCATACCGTCAAGGAATTCTCAATTCTTTTATCCAATATACTCCAGCCACCCAAATCTTCCACTTTTCCAAAGAATCGGGATTGAGCTTATCATCCCATTCAATTTTTTGCGACCATACTTCTTGCATCAGAATTTTGGCTTGAATAGTGAAAGCTGCAAGTAGTCCTAGGGGATTATTATTAATGGAATGTTGTCTCTCCTGAGTATATTTTCGAAATTTTTCAAAAAAGTGTCGAATAAAACTAAGAAGGTCGTTGGACTTCATATCCATCCTAATGTTTTTTCTGGTAGGTGAAAGAAGGTGTAAATGTGACGAGTAGACATGTGCTCCACTGGTTTTATAGTGCATAAAAGGTGAAATATGCCCGACTTGTCAAATTTGAAGAGACTATAACTGCTGAACCAGACATCCCGCTTTGAAATCTCATTTGTATTCTACATATGAGAATACAAGTTTTTGTGAAAATATTTTGAAAATATAACTTCATCTCGAATCGAAATGCAAATCTTGGTTTTTGGTTTTTCAACACTCTACATATTGAAGGATGTAAATACACAAGCTCTTTCAAAAATTGCACGAGTTCTTACAAAAGAATTCACTATGAGTTTTTCAGTTGAAAAGATTAACAGCCGATTGCACCGACTTTTTCTCATATGCGAGTATTAAGCCAATGGCCATTGAAGGTAATTTAACGCACTGCAGCGATTGCGCCATAGTTTAAAAGATTATTAAGCACCCACTAATGAAGCGTCATCTATCCTAAAGAGTCCCTTTGTTAATGGTCTCATAAGAAAGCTCAGGTGCAATCGGCTGTGAGTATATCTAATTCAGAGGTAAGAAATTGTAAATTATAAATCAGGCAATCAGTTTCTTTCAACATATTTCTTGGTTTCTACAAGTGGTGATTACCGATTTTTCTTGAATTTGGAGGAATTGAAGGCATTTTTATATAACCTCACTTCAAATTGAAAAATATTGGATGTGTGCAAATAGTTTTTTATGTGTACAACTGGTTGATCTGGAAAAAGCATATTCATCATCAAAGCTATCGTACCTACCTATATGAGATTTATTTTGGACGTGTAGCCGAATAGTTCGAGTTCTTTTATTTTCGCGGAAATTATTAAGCCAGTAATCCTACATTCAATAAATGGGGCTATAACTTTTTTGAATCACCTATTCGATTTCATTACTATATGAGCCTGCTATGGAGTGTGCCAAAAATACGAATGTTGTATTCAGTTTTTGGAGGATTTAAAATCATTTTGAACATGTTTCAGAACATAACCAAAATATCAAATGTATTGGTTTTGTTTTTGATGGTGTGTTTACCTTTATCATTCTATTTACCCTTCCTGATAACAAACGAGATGATTCTTTTCGAAAGGTCATCAAACTCCTTAGTAGTGCTGCAAGATCCGCAAATTAGTGGAGGTATTGTGAAACCTCGCCTTTTTGTGCCCTGCTGTGAAGTACGGTTGGTTGCATATGAGTATATGAGACAACTAAAGAAAAGAAGTTATTAATCTCTCTGGGTATCACAGGCAGTTAGGCTGGATTCAGACAGATCCGAAATCCGATCGTACGACGATCAGATAGCTTTCTGATTGGTCTAAATTTAAATTCAGACCAATTTACCAATCAGAAAGCTATCTGATCGTCGTACGATCGGATTTCGGATCTGTCTGAATCCAGCCTTAGAAGGGATAGGTGAATATTACATAATCAGAGCTTCCAGTTGCAATGAATGAAATCATTTACGAAAATGAAAAGTGTAACATATTGTTGATAGCAGATCACACAACCGCTTTCCGCTAAATAAGTGGATGCGTGAAATAACTCAATTACATGAAATCTCGCGAAAATTTTGAGAGCAGTGTGAATCTGAAAATCTAACTTTCTCAGTCTCTTTTTATTCTAGAGCATTTTGGGATCGAACCCATAACCTCTCGATCATGAAACGGACGCACAACCACAATATCAACTCCCTGGATCGAAACAAAATATTCAATGAATACGAACGCCTCCAATAAAACAAAAGTTTTTTGGAGAGCCATGTATCAATTTTGCATTTCAGTTAGATTCCAAATGCAGAAATGCTGTACATTGGAAAAGAACTAATCATCAAGTACTGGCTGATGGATAGAATTTTATTAATATATGACTGGCATTTCCAAACATACGAAATGAATTTCATTTTAAGCCCTTTCCCAGACAAACCTCATTTGGACAAAGATTACCTCAGTGAATGTTGAAAAGTGTTTCCAGTTGGTTCTGAGCTACTAGCGAAATTAATACTCAAAAATTTAAGTTTAGTGAAATAATCTGTGAATCACATCAGATTGAACAACTGGCTCCATGCTCAATTATCATTTGTTTGTTTGTTTCAGAGCAGGTACCTACTTTACGACCAGATTACCAGTCCGTTAAAATAATCGGTGCTTAGACTGTGCTTGCACTCTAGCAACTAACATGATGTTGTTTCCATTTTCTGCACCGATTATTTTAACGGACTCTTAATCAGGTCGTAAAGTACCCACCCTAAAATGTGTTTTTCCGTTAATCAGCTGACGAACGTCAACGTTCAGTCGAAACTTGTGCGAGCATTTCATTTTAACGTGTGAATTCCAGCACGGTAGCCCGGCGGGAAGTTGAACTCCGGGGTTCCGTTGATACGCGAACGTGCTTACCCTTCGAGAACCACATTTAAAAGTTTAAGGTAATTCAGAGAACAAAATGGAAAAGTCAAAAATAAACTGAATAAACTATCAAAGTGCATATCCGATATGAAAAATTGAAAAAATAATGTTGCCAACATACCCTGAATGGAGATTAGAGAATAAGAGGAAACCAACTCGAAATTGATTAGAACATATAAAAATAGATTTATCGACTTCTGGTGAAGAAAGTGGTGTTACATGATATCATATGCTTATAATTATACTGAAAGTATAAATAATGAGATTATGGAACCTTTGGTATGGAAGTTGAAACTTTTTATAGAGATCAATTATTGCCCTAACACCAAACTGAAATTATTTGCATTCGACGAGCGTTTCACTAATAAGGTTACCATTTTCAGGAGAAGAAAATTGATACTAAACCTTGAGACTAGGTTTAGCTATTTATATAGGTACTTTACAATTTCAGGTGCCTGCAAAGTTTTTTGGTCCGATATGGACTTTGTCTGTTACTACTAATCATTCTGAATAATTTTTCAACAATATTCTGAAAAGCGGGCTGACGGGCTTAGGCCCTTTGTCAAATAATATATAAGTTTGGTGTTAGGGTAATAGGTCTCTGAAAAAATTTTCATATTGAAATGAAAAGGTCCAAACAAATTCCACTGAATAATTCAGTGCACACAGTTGTTATGAATAAATGTAAAAACACATTGTATATTGGGAGGGACAATGCGCAGTGAGTTGAGTGTCCATTCAACACCTAGTTATGACCTATATGGGGTCGGCCGAAGAATCATCGGACCGCTTTAGATATTCTTGGCAAGTAAAACATCAGCGGCCTCTTATTAGCACAAGCAACCATGTTTAATATTTCTCTGAGTACCTTCTTCTTCACAAAAACGTTTCGAATACTATATAGTATATTTCTAATTTATTAAAGTTTGGGGGTGTTTGGTAGAGGGTTGTGACTTGTGACTGTAGTAAGTGTGCGGCAATGGATGTTGTGATTCCTAATATTATTCCGAAGGGAATGTAAAAAACTGAGCTTTATACTTTAACGAATTTGAGGTATTATTTTATACCTACACCTTTGCTACCTGATACCTGCTCAAGTAACCATCAGCCAAACTCCATAGTGACTGATCGTTTTCCTATATTGGAGATATGCGCAGAGCATTTATAAAATAACGAATGTCTAACTGTCGCGGGCTCTTGCTCTATGAGCCCGATACCGATATACATAACGCAATGTTGGTTGTCTACATGCCAATCCTCTAGTAGACGAGGTCCAATGATTATACACTACAAAGGATGGCTCATTTCCTATCTCCGTACATTGGCCAAATTTCAACTGCACATGCGCCAATATGCATCGTCATTTGACATAAGAACCCGTGTGTTTTCATACCTTTTTATTGATAGAAATTTTTCTTCCTGTTGGTGAAATTTGTCGGTCGTTTTCTTCAGTGTTTGTGTTATCATTTGACTTTCAGTTAAAATTGAATGGACTATTGAGTGCGTGTTGAATCTTGAATTCCACTTCGTGAAAGGACACTATTGTTTGTTTGACTATTTTTCGATTTATTGAAAATATTTGAGGTGAATATAATTAATCTTTATTAGCTCTAGAAAAATGCTTAAGCGTTGACATTATCAATGTTACTTCATATTTTTTCACTCTAGATCATGCCTGGAAAAACATGTGCTGTAGCTGTTTGCAAGAAAAATCAAGAAACTCTCAAACGAATGGGTTCGAACGTATCATTTCAAAGGTTCCCAAACGGCAGAGATTTTGTGACCTCCACAATTCGTAAAGAATGGATACGTCGCTACCAAAGAGCAGACAAGTTCAACGTTGAGACTTCAAGAATTTGCTCAGATCATTTCACACCAAACGATTATGAAAGGGATATGAAGAATGAACTAAGTGAGTCGATGACGACAAACTCCTATGGTTTTAATCAAATATACTATTTTTAGGTCTTCCATTGAAGAAATCACTTTAAAAAACTGCTGTACCATCAATTATTCATTTAGGAAAGATGATAAAGGGTGCAACAGAGCAAACAGCTAGGGAAGAAAGAGCCACCAAGAAGGAAAAAAAGGAAATAGTGAACACACTACTTGCACCCACAAGCATGACTCCAAGTGTCAATATGGATTTGTGGACAGTTGGAAACTCTTTCACAAAATCTGAAAATCCTGTTAGTCTCATACCTGATACTTCACAGGTATTGTATGAGATTGACGAGCCTTCTTTAGATGCAATAGAAACCAGGCAAAACGTTTCATCGGAGGATCAGGAGAAAACTGAAAATATTTATGAAAAGAAATATAAAACACTCCTGCGGAAATATAACAATTTGAAAATGACGTCAAGGGAAAAGATCAAGGGTTTGAATGCAATGTTGACATATTATAAAAAAAATCCTACAAAAGTCGTGATATCATTCAATTTAATACCACCTACTGCAGTTGCAGGAGTTATAAGGTGAGTTGTTGAACACATTTTTTGTTTTATCATATTTTCATTTTTCTAGACTACAACTTTTTTGGGATGAAGTCAAGACATAGAAAAATAGCACTCCAGTGAGAACCGAAATTTCATGTAAATACACCTGAACAAGTGAACAAGAAGCCTCTTACCCTTGATATCCGAGGGATTCAGAAGATTGTCAAGTGTGGGCTTTTGAAGACATCCCTCGAGTTCAATGATATTGCTAGTGCTATATACAAATGCTATACTTATCATTCATATAATATATAACAGTTGTTCACCTAGGATAGCCAACAAATTAAAAAAACTCAACCAAAGGTGGATTCATGTAAGCCAACTTAACTTGTATTTATTTTAACTTAGTAACTTAAGAAGTTGTTGCATGAATGCCATTTTTTTATCACTTTCTAAGATAAGTTAAGTTGAATACATCTCAAGATGGCTTGCATGAATTCACCTTAAGAAAAAAACAAGTTTGTTTCATTCACCAATGTATAACTCAAATTTACCTTGATTTCTTTCATAACTATTTAGCCTTCATGAAATTTACAGATATTCTTGAAAATTATGCACTAATTACGTTTTTTTCACTTTTTTTTCCTTAAGGCGGATTCAGTGAACACATAATGCATATAAACGATGAAGTTGGAACCTTTGGTGTAAAAGTTGAAACTTAGAGATCAATTACCCCCAAACTGAGATTTTTGCACTCGACGCGCGTTTCGCTAACAAATTAGCATCTCAGTTTGGTGTTGAGGTAATTGATCTCTAAGAGAAGTTTCAACATAATGCATAATTTAGTAGATTATACACAACTCAAATTGAGGAAAATCACATCTACTAGCTGAAAACAGCCACTTCTGATGCTTTTCTTTGGTATATCGAGTAAAACTTATTTGGGTAACCAAAATGAATTTATTCAACTGGGCAATATAATTTTCTGTTATTTGAGTAATGCATAATGCACTAAATTATGCATTGTCTTCACTAATTCGCCTTCAGTAACTGAATTTTTTTTCAAATTTGAATTCTCAAGATTCTTTTAAATAAATCCATAGGAACCTACCAGCACTTCATACTCTCTTTTAAAATAACTCCCTCATAGGTAAGTTCATTATTGAACGTCATCTCATAAAACTCGTCATTCCTAGTTATCAAAATGAGCCCAAAGCCCAACTTTTACATTCAAAATTCACACAAATAAATTCAGTAAATCGAAGTGCCTATTACGGAATAGTGTTCAAAACGCACTTATCATCAGTTCAAGTTATGGTTTATCCACAGCAAACTAAGTCATCTAGAGTTGTAAAAACTCAATGGGTCAAATGAAAATCAACACACCAACCAGCAACACGCTGAAAATCAACAGGTTCGCCATGAAAATATCGAGATAAAAGGTTTTAAAAACCGAGAAAAATGCATGGGGTCTTACGGCAAACCAACCGTAGTGTAGGCCGGGTGACGTCACTTAAAGCTGGTGGGGAGCGGGGGGAATGACAAATAAAATCACCGAAGTCGGCCATCCTGTGTAGTATATAATCTTTGGACGAGGTCTGTGTGCGGAATACACCAACTGACTTGGTAGTTATGTTTGGTTTTCGTGTTTCCCAGCATTGGAAACTACGATACCATTGTTTATAAATATATAGTTAGTTACTTAGTCAATGCCTGTTTAAAAAGGATTTGAAGCGATTTTGTTACGCCATCTACATTATAAGGTCGATATTTCTGTTCACTTGACAATGCACGACAAAGTTTCCTACTCTGAAGGAAAAAATAGGTGCAGAGTTCTGTCTGGCAGTTTGACTGAAATGTTGAAAGCAAGGTAATGAAGCTTCAAAATGAATTTGACGATGAAAGTTAATGAAAGAAATTAAAGTTTAAGCATTTAAATGGTCTTCAAAACATGAATTATCTGCGACATTGACCAAAATTCCACTTCTGTTTCGGAATTGATTGCCATCTTTTGGTATTATGTATAAATAATCAAGAAAATGTGTGATTCAGGCTACGACGACCGTAATGAAAATGAAAGAAAAGGGAAGACTTGGTAACGAAATCACTAGTGGCATCTACCCGTAGTATCCATCCCTTCAAATGATATTTCCATAAGGTTGACTTACTATATTTCTATAAACAATGACGAAACAATGTCGGCACAGTGTCCTGTCTTCTGAGCGCATTCATGAAGGTGACTACTGAAAAGCGAGCAAAAGATATGCATGAGCTGTCAGTTCATGAATTAGGCATTCCAGATCACGTGATGACTGGGGGGTGAAAAATAAACAAGCCGATTAGTTTTCAAACCGGTGTCTATGTGTATCTTATTCAAATGCTTAATAAATAATAGCAAAATACTGAGGGCGCACCAACTTTACCATTGAAGTCTTGTAAAAAGAAACGAAAGTTTCTGGGTGGCAGATGCCGACATGTTGGTTCATTTGCCAAGTATTTGGAATGCTCAAGTGGAATGGAATACGAATGACGTTAGCTCCGTTGCTGGAAACCAAATACCGAATTTTTAAAATACAGGGAATAATGCAATATTTCATTGAGATTTGATATGAATTCCCATACAACATGATATAAATATCACTAATATTGAAGGGGCTGTTGTCATCCCTTCTGATCAGAATGTGAACTGTTTCGATATCTGTATATTAACGTGCGTGCAGGTGTTGATCTTTGGTAAAACTCGAAATGAAATGATCAGTCCACTCTTCGATAATTCCAGAAATTATATCTTGGAATGAAGTAGGTACCAGTCCAAATATTGGTAATACTTCGGTCGCTATGAGCACCTTCTTTTGATTTTTCTTTGTGGAACTTACGAAATTCGGTCTCTTATTTTATTTTTATTATTTTATTTATCACAATTTTCCACATCAAATTTCTGGTGTTCGAACACACAAAATTCATCCTTCTTCTGATCAAACACCACACACTCTCTTATTTACGCGTTTTCAACACTTTCGAGCAGAAAAAACCATTGGTTTTTAAAAAAATACAACTTTCTCCAAAAGTCAACATGAATGCATTCAGTTCTCAACAATAACAATGAGAGCGGCAACACTGCAAATACATCACTTTCGACTGTCATTGCACTATGACATCACAACAAATTGGTTATGGTTTGTAAATAAATGCATTTCTTGGAAAACTGATGGTTTTTTCTACTTGAAAATGTTAAAACGAGTAAATAAGGGAGTGTGTGGTGAAGAAGGACGAATTTTGTGAGTTCAAACACCAGAAATTTGATGTGGAAAATTGTGAAGTTTTACACTAAAAAGGCCCTGTATCTCCGAAAATATATTGAGACCGCCGATAATTTCATTGAGATTTTCTGTAGAGGAGACCGAATTACGTAATGGTGGATTCATGCAGCAATCGCAACTCGCAAGTCGTGAGAAATAAGTCGGAGGAAGTTGAGTCAATGACTTATAACTTGTAAGAGTTGAAATTTGGTCAACTTTTCTAACACACTCAGGCTCATGATACCTGTATGAACGCTCATTGAAAGTCATTGACTCAACTTCTCCCGACCTATTTCTCACGACTTACGAATTACGACTTCCGAGTTACGATTGCTGCATAAATCCACCATTAGTTCAGCAAAAAATATTTCAAAAAAAAGGTGCTCGCATAGCGACCGAAGATTATATGTATCATAACCTATGACAATTATATCGTTGACCAACTTTTTTTTAGAAAATACTGTTACAAACCAACGTTATGTCCACGTACTCACCTTCGATAATTTTGAAGTATTGAGGATCAACATCCAGAATAGTCTTCATAGTGCTAATGGGGGGATCTTCAACATACAACCTATTCAAAATATGCTTTCTCTGTTTATCTCTATAAGAGAATTTTTGTCGGCACTTCAGACCCAATTCTTTCACTCTTACGTCATTTCTCCAAGCTTTCGTCATCACCCTATGCGCAAATTCCTCCAAATCTTTAGGGTATGCGAATGGTGAAGGTTCTTTATCTAAATCTTGAGCATTACTCGCGTTTACCTTCGAACCAGAAGTGAAATACTTCTTTGTTGCCGAAACTTTCGGTTTTAAAATTGATTGCAGCAGACGAGACTTTTTATGCCTGAGTAGAACTTTCGGTTTGTCTAGGAGAACCTTCTTAGTCTCGAAATCTTCTTCATTCGATGATCCAGATTGAGAAGCAATGGGTAGCTGATCCGGCAACGATGCTAAAGAATCATGTGATTTTTCTTTCCGTGGTTCCATTGCTTATCAAATTTATCTTCACAATTTCAATGCAAATAGTAAGAAAAAACTCATTACATGAGTTCAGTCACTTTCCGACTTTGACGGAGTGGCGTTTTGTCAATATTACCGTGGAGATGAATATACATCGAAACCAAAGGGTGTTGTTTAGTTGGTAAGCTTCCGACTCCGAGCCAAACTAACCTCGGAATCAGTTTTCATAACATTTCAATATGATCGAACTGAATCATCAAGTTTTTACTCATTGAACAGTTTTGTTCACAGAGTGACTCGAACTTGCTCGAAGTGAATGTAATCAAAATGAATGCTTACACGGAGACTGGAACATATAAATTAATTCTTTCGGGAGTTAATCCGTGTGCAAAATGTTGAACCATTTGATGTTTCGACTCCCAGGCTGGAGACATTATCAAGAACTTATAGCGATATATCTATTTAATACAACAATCTAACCAATAAATCACATTACGAAACGTCGAACAGTTCAAAATTTTGCACACGGAATATTTCCCGAAACGACTATATATTTTCTTTATCTCAGATGCCGCAAAAAAAAAAATTCAGCACCACATTCCAATTGCAGAAAGAGCGACGAAGGTTCTGATCGAGCAATGCCGTTGGACCGATGGAATCGTTATGAGTTTTATCAACAATCGGACCAAATTGTGAGAGGACTATTTCATACACCAGTTACTCGAAGGCGAAACGGGCTGTGGAAGTTGTTATCGTGGATTGTCTGGTCGATTCGTAGGGGGTTTGAGTAGTTGGATTATTGATAGATATATGTCTATAAGCTCTTGATAATGACTCCGGCATGAGAGTCGAAACGTCGAACAGTTCAACATTCTGCACACGGATTGATTCCCGGAAGTACTTTTATCCAAAATGTAATCAAGTTGAACCAGAACAGAATTAATAACACCTAACAAATTTAGAAGTCGATGTTTTTGACTTCGAAAAAAGTGAATCTGGATGATTCAGGTTTCCCTGTATATTTTCAATCAGTCGGCAAAAAGAAATAACGGCTAGTTGTTTTAATCAAAAAAGGCCCTTGAGAAAGAGTTTTGAGAGATCCCCAGGAATAAAATAGGACGTTGTGATGACCGCAGCCCTTGGATCAACTGTGGAACTGCCAAAGATGAAACGATCAGCAATTATATAATATATGTTAACAGTGCTACTCAAAACTTGTTATTCATTTCGTGCCAAGAAATACGTTATATCCTGCCGTCTCATATTACCCAAACAAGTACAAATCCAACCTGTCCTGAAATTCGTTTCCATCTGTGAAATTCGACACCCAAACGTATAATGTATTTGTAGGTAGAAGACGAAGAAGTTTTTTCAACTTCACTATACTTAGGACTTATTAGGCATATTGTGCTTCCTCCAGTCTATCTATAACATTGTTTCACCTTGGCTACACTTATTGACTGCAATTCCTAAAGAAAAATTCAGCATCAAGCGGTTCATCCTGTCTCCTCAGCGGGCACGACATCTAGCTTCATCGAAGGCTATGTGTCCAGGTAGCAAACTAGTCTAGTCGCTGCTACGTCGGTTATCATGAAGAGGTTCGTCGTTGACAAAACTACTTTCGTCGAAAGCCATCCTTTTATACGGCAGATTAATCTAGTATGGTACGAAAAATGACAATACGGAGAAGGTAATAACAAGAAGTCCATTTCAAAAAGATTTTTGTGTTACTTGAGAATTATTATGAAAACAAACAATTTATTGTCATGTTGCCTTTCAAATGATGTTAAACAGCAACCTTGCGACCGCGAGCAACTGTGTCAAACCCATTCATCCCTCCTTTTCCCAAGAACGCATCCTGTTTACGTTACTGGTTTGCAGTGTTTCTCCATAGAATACGACTCTGCAGTGTGAAATATTTTTCAAAATATCCATAATGAAGGGAGAAAGTTAACAAGAGAAAACTTCCAATTCAAATAGAAACTACACACAGAAAAACAGTTAGGCATAATTTTATGAATACGCTGGATATAAATGAAAATATTTTTTTTTTCAATATATTTAATTGGGAATATTCAGAATCCGAACAGTTCTAGATATCGAGACGGGATCATATTGAAACTTTGAATAAATAAAACCAATGTTACTTTGTAATATCATGAGAAAAATCTGAGTACCACTATACATAGAAAGAACTTCTTGAAATTCTCGAATGAACGAGAGTTAATTTACAGAGTTTGAGTGCTGGCAATATTTCATAGTTACATTCTGAATATTTCCCACTCATTGTTTCGTTAGATTATCGCATTCCAGAAAATCGTGCTCAGTTTCGTGAAAGAAATATAACATAATTTCAAGGCTAGAATATGAATGGTTTCATCATATCAGAGTTGTCAATGAGTTTCACGAGAAATATGCGTCGATAATAGTTGAATGTATGGTGTATTGAGTTGCCATAGAAAAAAACTCTTTCAAATTTTTCAACGAACCAACAGATCTATGTAATTTTTGTGCGGACGCGAGATTTTTATGAGCTGGACTCTCATCAACTGCCGTCCGCAAGGCAAGAGTAGAATTTTTTGGAATACACCATAATGGACGAATATTACAAGTTTGTTCTAATAATATTGGAAACAAACTATATATTTATGTTAAAGAACTGACCAAATTATGTTGGGATCCTTCATATTCAATCAAAATATCAGTCATGTGTTCATCCATATGATAATGTGTACCCCATGTTTCTCATCAAGGTTTCTTTTATAGCGGGTTGTAACTCCTTTTGCATGTATGAGGTCAAAAGCGACCTTATACCTTTGAGAAAAATATCTTCCATTTCTCTGGAAAGGTCATCGTTTTCTGGGTAGTTCCGTTCGTGTTTAGGCTCGCAGCCATAAGCATACACAGAAATAAATCCAGGTTCCACAAAATGAGAATCAGTTCTCACATTGACCTGACCCCTCTCACGATGAATTGGCTCCGTATGAAACCTGAAAAAAACATGTTTCAATTATCATCAAATAGCCAAACTGAATATATTAATTTTTATTTTCACTTGGTGTTCTAGAATTTTGTCAACAGGAAAGATTTCGAAGATGAAATGAATTACAATATACAATACGAAGTAAAAAATACCCCTCACTCTCAATTTTTGAACGGAATGAGATATTGAGGTCGAATAAAGTTTACATGGAAAATGGAAACAATGTTCCATGTCACTGCTTGTCAAGAGGGCACGCCAATTTTTTTTTCAAATGGAAAAAGTTTTCCCGCGATACATCAATTCTCTTTCAAACACTAGTTTACTTTCAAGAATCAGACTAGCCGAGTTATCAGCAGTTAAATTCACCTTTATTAGAAACAGTTTCCCTTGGCCCGAGTGTCAATTTTTGTAACAAAAATCAAACACGCTTTTATTCATGCAGAAGCTAGTGTACTTATTTAAAAGTTAATTAAAGCTTAATGAAATAAACTGAAGTGATTTTTTCGAAGAAATTAATAATACTACTAATACTAATATATTACACTGTATATGGTTTGAGAACATTACATCGTCATTGTAACATTGTGTAAGTCATTGTTCAGTTCGTGCTTTGGTGAATGTGACGACTTTCGTCCAAATGATCGACTGAACCGAATAAAATCGTACAAGCTTAACAAATCAGTATATGTTCCTAATTTTTCTTTATTTGCAGATTATGTTGAAACTTTGATGAGGTAGACAGATTCGTTACCCATGTGAATTGAATCCATAATACAATTCACGCAAAAAAATCACTGAATCAGCTGATTATAGAAGAATCAAAGCCACAAGTTAGCTCCTCGAGAATAATTTTTGGGATGCCCTACGATTATTTTTGAAGAAAAAAACAATTATCTTCATAAACTCACAGTGAAAGATATTTTTGATAGTAAATTTTTAGATTCTATCCCCCATAGATCATTGTTCACAATATGTGTTTATTTATTTTTTATTCGGGAATATAACAGGCTAAAAGCCCAAAACAGTATCCACTAATAGTTTGTTGATAATAAATGAAATAACAGACAACCTACTGATAGAAATATTGAAGCAGTCGCCCAAGAAAGACGTTTTACACATTTTTTGAACAGGGAGAACGATGTATTGGATAAATCGTATGCATTCCATTCTAAAAATTGATGAGTTATTGGCAGAGTTAGTATTTTTAAAGAATTATCGAATATTATGTAGAATTTTCTCAATGACCTTGTCGGTATATTTATGTTTATCTTCGAAAGAATGTATGGACTATCTATTTTTCCATTGATGATTTGGTGAAGATTCACTACATCATTCATGATTCTTCGGTTCTTGAGCCATAACAATTTGTAGATAGTGCAAGCAACGGCAAACCATCGGACAAAAGGGTGTGTGTTTTGAAACACAGATATTTCAAAAATTTGTTCTGAACATTTTCAAGACGATCAATATATGTATTATATTGAGGATTCCAGATGGATGTAACGAAATTTAATTTACTAAATACCTAAGCATAGTAGAGCCAATAGCCCTCGCGAATAAGTAATGACTTTACTTTGTATCATGATATAACCCAGTATTTTCAAGGATTTCTCCACTACGCCTTCAATATGGATAACAAAGATGAGCTTTGTATCAAATATAACACGCAGATCACATACCTGGTTGCATCTTCTTAATTGTGTGCCTTTCAGTAAGTAGCCATGGCCAAAATCATTTTTTGTACAGAAATATTCGAATCTATTCAGGTCACTTTGCAATTTGTCACAGTCTGAGATGCATTTTACCTCTGACAATTTCTTGAACTAGTCAGCGTAGGCCAAAAACTTATAGTATTCGAAGGAGGTATATACATTGTTAATAGAAATAAAAAAAATAAGGGGGCCCAAATGTGAGCCTTGTGATACTCCAGATATTATGGATTTATATATCTGAGGAATAGCCCTGTAGGGATACAAATTGGGTTCTTTCTGACAAATATAATGCTATCCGAGTTGGGAGAATCCCATTTAGGACTTTTTCTGAGAAGAGAAAACGTCAGATGATCTAGGGGATTTTTGAACATTTTCCATTTCTTGTGGTATTTATTCTTTTCTTTTATAACTTTGACAATTTATTGGGTGAAGTATTCGGAAAAAGATTTATATTTACGTTTTGAAGGCACCTAACTATCAATTAGTTTTTGAATCATGCTATAAAAAATTCCATTTTTTCAATGTTGTTTCTGAGGAAGATATCACCCTAAGAAATTGGGTTGATATATCAGCTGATTTCTTCGTAATTTTCCTTGCGAAAATCGTAAAAAATTGTATCGGAATTAAGTGATGAACAAACTGTTTGTATATTCCAAGGAAAAGCAAGCGTGTCATTGTATAATATAAGATGAAGACGTCTATCATTTACATTGTTTTGAGGAAGGAGAATCTTATCAATTGATTCTGATATCTAATTATCAACGTAAATTGGTTCCAAGAAGTTCAAGTTTACTAACCATCGCACACGGGGACAGTTGAAATCTCCACATATTAAATATTTGTCCTCGTCGCCAACTGTGTACTGATCACATTGAGCTTCGAAGTGAAGTGAGCTATAGCATTTTTTCTTCAGGTAGGTAGACACAGCACAGAAACACTTTCATTTCATTGTTCAACTTGATCACAATCCAAATGGACGGTGTTATGCAAAAAAAATTTAAGCCATATTTGTGACCCCTCGAGATAATTAGCATTAAAGTTTTAATAAAAACGAAAAATCAGACTTCAGCAAGTACGATTCATTTTTATGTTTTTTCAGTATAAAATTTTCTACAGAACTGCAAATACGACAATGAACCAAAAAACCGTTCCTCACCTAATAACGAACGTTTTTCAACAAAAACAGAGTTTCTCAGAAGCAGTGGCTAAAGGGTCGTTGCACGACACCGTTCAAATATCTTCAGCACCACTCTGAAAATCAGGTAGGAGATAGACGTCCAGACCGTGACGAACACCAATAAGTACACCACCTCCATCTGATTTTATTGAAGAAGCAGATTCTCTGTCCTGACAAAAAATATGATATTGATTGAGTTCAATAACTTCTCAATCCAGTATATCACTGTTCAATCATGTTTCGGTAATGCAGAAGACATCGTAAGTGTAGGATAAAATGCTTATTTTGAAGTCTAGCAGCTTAGTGTGTAAACCTCTAACATTTTGGTAGATCATTTCTAGACCCATAACGGACTGTTGTGGTGGATGGATTATTTCTTCTATTTTTTCAGATGTGGTAGGTTAAGAACCCAAAAAAAATTGGGAGAAAGAGGTCTTATATTTGCGAAAGTAATATGTGCATAATAATTACAGCTTCTTTGGAGCATCTATATTGGTAATTTTGTGAATGTTAGATAGTTCAGCTTTCCTAATGAAAACAGAACCATTTCGTGTCCAGGCTAACTATTTATGAAGACACCGGAGCAGTGTACACCCTCTCTAAACAGAAGGTGGAGCTCGAGAAAAACTCGGACCAAGAAGCCAAAGTAACAGGAGCGTAGAAAAACCTTTACAGTACACTTGTTCACCGTTGACATTTCCATTTTTTTGTTGTGAATCGACTTTTCAGAGAACGGTCCAGCTAAGGAACTTTCCGCCGATTGAATATTGTCCGGCTTACATCGAAAAATTCGAAAATGATGCCAAAACATACTTTTCAACTTAGTTTTCACGATGGATTCATTGAAGTAAATGGAAATGTAAAATGTCTTTCAACATATGTACCAGGTTTCTAGAGAACCCCTTCAAGACTCATTTAAGAGCTTGTGCGAGCAAGGGATAGATACAGTTTATGGAATGGAATCCAAACCATGTCAGGTCTGTAACTGGACGACAGACACCAAAGTCGCAAAAAAAAACTAATATGCCCAAGATCCGAACCCCAGAAGAAATAGTGTTACTCATTCTTTCTCCGATGGAAATAAAACTTTTTTTAGCTGTACGGTATCGAATTCATACTTTCTCTGTTGGATAATGCTCCTGGTTTTGATTCCGAGCATTGAAATAGATGATTTGATTGGCTCACTTCTTCAACAGGATTATAGTACTAGTCAATGTAAGCTATTTTTTACCAAAATAAAAGCATGCTTGGGTTTTACCAGCGTGGATCTGAAAATAGTTATTGGGGCTACATTCTAGAACATACCTAGTAGTCATAGTCCTTCCTCAAAACTTGGTTTTGGTTGAAGTAGGTATCAAAAAGTATCTCAGTTTTTTAAATGTCTTTCTAGACGGATAAAAACTTTCCTTCCCTACTACGCTACGGTGGAACATTCATTTGCTTTGCTATTTTATAGATTGTAAGGTTGTTCTCATTTGGAAGGCAACTGTTTATATCAGGTAGTTAATTTTCAGGGCATCCAATCTCGATATTTCAGATTGTTCTAGATCCTATACAGTTATAATCATCGAAAAGATCGGAAACAAATTCACACTCCAACTTCTAGAATACTATTCAGATATGTAACTGAGTTTGAGAATTTCTTACCAAATTCCTGCTCTCCTGAGTCTCAAAATCATATTGCAGGAATCTTCATGACCTGGATTGTTGAATCCCCGCTGTAAATCCTCGTCATTGAAGAGATTAACTTTTCCACTTATGGTGAGATCATTGAATGATAGTCGTGTTTCCAAGCTGGAGTTCTTTGGATGAAATCGACACTTATCCACTTTGACCTTGGAGAATAAAATTTGATTATAATTATATTTCAATGCTCAACAGTATATGAACAAATTGGAAGGACTTGTTAAATTCTAGGTCTCTCATCTCATGATTTCGAGCAATTTGTACTACAAGGATGAATGCAAGGGGCGCATGAGTGCAATACCCATCACTCAATATATATGTTTTATTATATTATATTTCATGGATTATTAATTTCAGGTGATGGTTTTCGTTGTGGTTCAATGATATATTTGCTAATTATCACAAGATTTTTTTTAAATTTTGTATTCAACATGTTCCTCCATTGAAGAAATTTAATTTGAATAGACACAGAACTTCTGGAATAAACTGGATATAACTGCAAAAATCTCATCTTTCAAAAGAAATCAATTGGGGGTAGTTGACAATCCTCTACCCCTATTTTTCTTTCGCCACTGGTTCTGGAACAAATAACTTCTCATTCTATCCTTTTCTCTCCAGTTCTGTCCAAATTATGAACACAGATGTGAGAATCTTTGGTTTCGAGGAAATGTGTGCATATAATGCAAGATAATGTTTTCGTTATTGTAATGAATACTATTCTCCTCCAGTACCACGGAACTATTGAATATTTTTCCATGAAATTCTGGATAGCGTTCGCATGAAGTATTATTCTTTCAGAAGGAAATCAAGTATGTATCTCCTTATATCTCTACTCTCATATTCATATTAGCAGTTTTTTCAAAATCAACGATTAGAAGGAAGAATTGGGGGAAATAAAAGAAGTTTCGTTCTCAGAACAATGTTGTGGAAAGGAAGATCTAGAGGGAATCGACTAATTTTAATACAAGTTACTGGATGGGTGAAAAATGGTTCTTCGTTCAATGAAATGATACCCGAAGTTTCATGAGAACACAAGCAATATTGCAGAAGTTCTGAGGGTTTTTTTCATTTCAATTTCAACTCCCTGTACTCCAAATCAGGTGGTTTCATCAGAAAATTAGGAATGAAATTTTCATAAGAATTTCCTGTATAATTTTAGCAATCGTTTTCTTGGACATATTTTTTTTAATGGATGACATAATCCTTTTATATTTCATTCATTCAAAAAGTGTCAAATGTCATTATTGGTAAATGTCATTTACCTACGTAGGGGTTAAAAATATAGTAATGTACAGCGTATCCAATCCATCTCGGCAAAGAACTTATGACGTATATGCCCAGCAATCTCTGTGAAGTATAGTTAGATAAAAAGCATCTATTACATGTGTTCACTGTGTTGAAAGTTATTCCTAATAGGTGTTTCTTATTTCGTCAAGTTCTGTACTTTTACAAATCTCAATTGTGTCACGATGGGATTTTTGCAAGTGGACAATGTTAGAATAATAAAAAATCTCCCTGATTAGCGACCATGAAACAGATGCTGTACGGAAAATGGCTGATGAAGTGATAATGTTTCATAAAAGCCGGGTGAAGCTACAGTTATTTTGAAGAGTTATTATATGTATTTTTGTGCATTCCGTACTGAGATAGTGGGTGGTAGGTATAGTATGTACACTTCAGCAGCTTGAAAGGGTAAACAACGTGATAGCTTGTGACAACTTTTATGCTTGTATTACCGAAAATATCATAGCAACAAAGCGTTGTCAATACAATCACATCTTGATCGTTTCACAACTATGTGCAGTTGTTCTTGTGAATATGCACGCATTATAGTTCTCAGGATATAATGGAAATGACAACCTCAAAATTAGTAGAAAAATTATATGCGTGCCTCAGGAGAAAACATATTTTCTTCGCTTGGTATGTAAATAGCTATGGCTGTTTGAGACTTCCGTGCTACTAAACTAAATTTTAGTAAATGTGTCTTCAAATATTTGAATTCTCAGTTTTGTGGAGAATGGATTCTTCCTTCGTAGTTTGTATAGATTTCAATATCAATTTTAATTTTTTCAGATTGTGGAAGCTTAAGAACTAGGAATTGCAATTCGGTTCAGCGGATTCGATAACCTGGCGGATTTGGCGTGTTTTTGGACCCACCGGATCCGGTGAGCCGGCGCTGCGAAAAACTGTACTGTATGTCACAACTGGCATATTAACATAATCCAAAAAAATATTAGTATTTGAGGCAAGCTGACGATACTTTTTATTCCTGAAAAAAATATCATGTGACAGAAAATGAAAAAAATAATAAGACATTGTTTAGTGATGAAAATGTGACAGAAACAGCAGACGAAAATATAGATTTCAATTCTGATTCCTCGTCATTTTTGCCAATAGAAAAAAAATACATCAAAAGAGGAACTGGAAAATCAAATCCTGCAAAAACAAAAGGTTATAGGAAAGTTAGAGTCAGAGCTAACATAGAAACAGATTATGAGAAAATACTGCGTATGAAATAGGAGTAAAAGGGAAACACTTATCGTTGATCTACAATTACTTCATGGCGACCAGTGTTGAAGCAGAAAGGGCTTTTTCAGCTGCTGGTTATATTTGTGTTGTCATCAGAAGCTGATTAGGGGACAGTACAATCATCACTATATGTTTTCTTAGATCGTTTTTCCAGGATCAGAAATAATATTCACTGTATTTTGCACTGCAAAAATTAATTCTTCTTGTTTTAATGTTTGTTAGGATTATGAATCGCTAAAGTTAATTTCAAAAGAACAAATTTGAAACTTGTTGAGTGTGCTTAGATTATTGATATGTTATTATTACTAGAGTACTGTCGGATACTTAACAGCAATAAGTGAGACTGATTACTTCAGATTTAGAATAGTTTCATAATTTCATTCAGTAGAAATTATAAGTGAAATCAAAACATATAATTACAAGTGATTTTATTTTCTATAAATACGTATTCTCTTTTTCTTTTTATGTTTTGTTATAAAAACTAGAAATCACTGAATACTAGGCCTTCAATAACATTAAAATCCGGATCCGTCCGGATCCGGTCGGACTGGCGTCAATCCGGTGAAATCCGGCCGGATTGAAAATGATGCCGGATTGCAGTCCTCATTAAGAACCGAAAAAAACGACGAGGAAATATTTGAATCTTTCTTTTTCTTCAACCTTCCTCGATGATGATGAAATATTTCCTAACAGAATGTTTCACATCATCATTGATTTTTATTGAAACTAGATTTGCATATACTTTGGTGGATTTTCTTAGAATATTTTCAGAACGGTTGATATTTGGGATATTCAAAAGATGAAGGAGCATTGGAAGACTCGCAACCTTCGAAATCTCTTCCAAACAAATTAATATTTTCTCACCCAGCTATGTGTAGACGGCAACCGGACAGTCATATCTGTCACATACATGTCCAATGGAGCGCTCCTGAGCTGTTGATGTAGGGAATAACCATCGAGATGTAAACTTTTGCGTTTAGCAGCCTGTCTCTCATGAATGTGCACTAATGCTCTCTCCAGTCTATCTGAGCAGCGGTTACTGAATCGTTGACGGTCGTCTTTGAGAATATTGTTATTGTTATTGCTCTCCTGGATAGGAGGATAGTCAATGCTAATGAGCTTGTCATTCACTCGTTTTGGACGGTCTTCTGCAAAAAAGTATATTTCGACTAATGGTAGAATCTTTGGTGAAGGTTTTAATTATTTCCTAACGTTACCATCGTAATGGTCAAAACATGTGTCTCGAGCAACTGTGTCAATATAGTTCCAGAGAAACAGTGTGGTGTGATATGGGGATATCAAAATAATTATTATTAGAAACATGGGACAAAATCCAAACCCACCATAACTATATGCATAAAATGTGTCGTCTAGGAGGAGGTTGTGAGCTGTTTAGGTGGTTCACTTCGTTCAGCTCAAGTAATACTGCTCACTATTGGATTTGTTTCACTTGACTAGGGGATACAGAACTGGAATTCCTTTAAGTTTCTCACTACTGGATATAGAGCAAGCGTCCGTTTACGATTATTTTTTGATCGCCTTCGTATTGCATCCTGAGCGATTTTCGTTGGACCTAGCAACCCAACGAGAGAATTTCTATGCATCCATATGCAAGAATTTTCACTGAGTAATCTTTTTCTCTCTACTACCTACATTTGAAAATAGAAATCATCCATAAGCTGTCTACCGAGATATCGTTTGACATCTCTGTAAAAATAGATCCAATGAATTCACAGATGAAAGGACATTCCTCGGTTCTGGATCATCAAAAAAGTGAAGTTTTATTGATGAAGTGTTATATTATAAAACTAGAAATTAAATAAGGATTATTTAAGGCGGCTTTCTTTCGGACACGTTCTCCAGAGCACAAGAAAAAAAACACATAACTCAATCAAATTGGAATAGTGATATTGTATCTCGGGAGATACTTATATAGAACTCTTTCTCGAACCTCTGCCTACAAAAATCCTATCAGCTGGGAACTTAGAATTTTTAGAACGATGGTTTTCTGCTAACTTCATTGAAATTTTGAGTTACAGTATCTTATGCAGTCACCGAAGCTTTTTAGAAAACTGTTTGGTCCTACATCTTGTCAAGTAAAGGAAGAGACCAGATTGCGTGAGACAGCGTGGCGTATCTGCTTGCTTCTGTATATAATAATAACAATCAAATAGGCAGCCTAATATATACACATTCTACACGCTACAACAGAATACAAATAATGTGTAACATTATCATTGAGATCGATTACATCGATTACAGTACATTTCTTCTAGGTAATTACAGTAATTAAATGAAACTAACTGTTTGTGAACAGATATCTTAGGATTATGAACTGCATATGGGAGATTTACCTCTACAGCTCAAAATATAATCGATTAGTGTATTACTTTTATCAGTAGCTCGAGTTGCCTCATTTTCTGATCGTTCAACACCCATTGGGATGATAGTCTCTGAATCTTCCAACATGTGCATTATTAATGCCAAGGAAATTCAAATTGAAGTCTGCCACTAGGGTACACATGCTCTGCTCGCTGAAAACGATTTCAGCCCAATTATCAAAATATTCAAAGAAGCTACCAAAGTCTGAGCTAGGGAAACGATATAAACAGCCTAGTGATAAGTGTTGGTAGTGAATTTCGAGTTTAATAATCATACACCAGTACAATTCATCAATTGCAATTTTCCTTTTTATTTTGAAACTATACTCCTGACTGATATATATTATAACGCCACCTATTTGGCGGTTTGATGAGACACATCTTATGAACTGATAACTATCAATCTTCAATCACAAATCATCTATGTCAACTGTAGTTCGAGCTTCACTGAGTAATAAAATTGAGTAGTGCAAGCGCTGCGAAACATTCCGTTTGAAAAAACCGATGACCTCATTCTGATTGATGATTTGAGTTAAGAAAGACTTAATAATATTGTGGAGGTTGCCGGACGGAATTATGGTCCAATTTTTTTTTCGGTCCTATAATAGTTTTCGCTTCCATCGCTGTAGCTGCGAAAAAAAAAATTGTTATTGACTATCAACACCTGGTTTAGGTAAGGTATGGAGAAAAACGGCATGATCTAATTCAATGCAAATTTAATAAAAAAAGTGGTTTACCTATTAATAAGTAGTGAAAAATTCATTCAGGTAAGTTTTGACAATTATTGCCGATGCATTTGCAAAGGAAAATACAATTGATTTCGCTTTTTCTACAAGTGCAAAACATTGTCAGACATTCAGCATTATATTTGCAAAGCCTGATCAAAGAATTTGTCATAGGTGGTTTTGCCATTTGCACCGGGTACAACTTTCCATCTCGTCTTTCATAACCGAATTGGAGTAAGATCGGAGGCCAATGTATTGCAGCGCTTAAGCAATGTAAATACAAAACATCAAAAGTTCTAATAATTTCAGATACATTTGAATTGAATCCCAGCTCAAAAGATATTTTTTGGCTGATCCTTCAAACCAAATCCCTCAAAAACTACTATTCGATAGCTTATGCTGAAAGTGGATCTTGATTACGAAAACATCGGAATCTGCACAATTTATAAAAACTTGTTCAATTCCTTCACGAACAGCAACAAAAATATGGCTGAAAATCCTTCAATCTGCTTCTGGAGAGATGAATGAACATATTTCGACGGAAAAAGGTTTCATTTTATTTTTAATTATTAATGTAATAGTTCATTAATAATGTTACGAAATTTTCTAGCGCCGGCCATGTCGCTCGTAAACGCAGAATAATATGAATCTAACAATTCAGAAGACCTATTACCTTGGAGCTTGAAGATTTTTTGGAGTCTTCATATCCACCTGTAATGGCCAGCTGGGATTTTGGTTGAAGGACTTGATATAAATATTTGTAGTCAGTTAGTTTCGGTTTAGCAGTGTCTGAGGTGTTTTTTTTTTAATGATTCATTCAACTTCGGCCTGTTTTCCCTACCAAGGCCAATCATCGACTCCGGTGACCACATTTCCCCCAACCGGAAATTTTGCCGAACACTCTGTTATTCCAACCAGAGGTAGAGATCCTTTACGAGTCCAACAACCATGGACTCAGGACCGCCGGCTTTACGTCTCCTCCGAAGGACAGCAATTCCTCAATATATCTTGTGTTCATTGATATATTGCCTGCGAGCTATGATATAATACTTTGCTGCAGTTTTATGAGCTTTCGACGCGGCCTTTTCTTGCTGCTTAGCTTCAGATATCGAATGACTAGTCAACAAGGAGAGCTAGGCCATGCCCGTGAGGTATTCTTTTTATCATTCTTTTGTCGATTAACTATCATGATTATAACGGTCATAGAATCTTCGCCACTTGATGTCCCCTTGAAAGTCATTGTCACAGTGTCTAAGATTTTTCAACAAACATATGTTTCGATTTAGTTAGGCAGGTGGTGAATGAATTCGGCTAGAGCTGTATGTTGCGGTGTCTTTCTGTTCGTTACACTGATATATATCACTAAACACCGCTGATGCTTCATGGAGTGTATTGCCTGACAATTTTAGATTTTAACTGCTTAATGAGGCTTGTATGAAAGTCTTCCATTTCGGCGTGAATGTGCATTTTTTCGCGGCATCTTCTATAAGAATTTCATCACACAACTTTTCCTCTGGTATAAGTTCAGTATTGGATAGTTCCTTCCGTAATTCCTTAGCACACATGACGATTTTGCTACAGTCTAGCCGACGTACACGTTCAGCTATTTCCCTAATGAACTTCCTGCCATGAAAACCAAAGAAGATTGCTTCCTCTCAGTAAGTAAGTTATAAGAATAAAACCTTGTCACCAAATTTAACGATCAGCATCACTTTGAGATCACGATTAGAACTACATCCTCTACTTCAGCGGGTACAGTCATGCGTTGAGCCAAGTATGTCAATTCAAAAGCGGTCGTCGGAACACCGTCTTTTATATCCGCCATTAATTTGTCAAAAGCAGCCAGTAACTGTTTTTGTGATATTTGTTGTTGGTCGACCTCTTCGTTACTAGAAAATATTGGTAATGAAACGTAATTTCTTCAACACTACGTATGATATTGGAAGTTTCTGCAAACAAATCTTCCGGTGTTTCGTATAACAAATTTTTGTGAAAATTTCATAGTATTATCAACGCATTAAAAAACAGCGAAGCTGCTGAAATTTCAGTTAAAAGATAATTTTTTTTTTATTTTGGTTTTCGTCGTATACCACAAATGGAACATCATGAGTCACTCAACGAATCGCTGTTGCTTCTTTTTGATTTGCAGGTCAGTTGATGATCCAGCTACGCCCTGTGTTGTTGATGAAGGTCTTTCTTCCACCTCCCTATGTAGTGACGACGACGATTTTTTTCTTTGCTGATATAGCTGGCCATGCAACTTTTATACCACGAGAAGTGTTCTTCATCAGCATTCCGATCAAACAACTTCTCAAATTTGTCTGAAATTTCGTTTTTGCGTCGTCTTGCTGCATTTGAATAGTTTCTTTCGGTTCATTCACCAGTTCAGCATGATTTTTCGTTCGCCTTTTTTTAATCTAATAATTGTAGCGATATTTATTCACTTTAAAGAAAGTTATCACAAAATTCGAAGCACTGCTATTTCAAATATTGGAAAATGTATCTGTTATAATAATGGATGAAGTTCAGCTATAACTGAAGTCACAAAAACTGTTGAGAAAAGCGCAGCCCGCTCCAAAACTCGAGAGAAGGTATGTGACTCTGGGAAGGAGATTTATAATAAAACTGACAACGGGCTTTTCTGGCAACTTTCAGTTACAGGTTTGGAAGGATCTTGCAAAAACATTTCAGTCGAGTCATATATTCCTAATGAATATACCCATTGTTATAATCCAAGTGTTTACCAATGCTCGTAGACGCTGAGTTTGCATTATATTCCATATATAAACGCGAGAACGCATCATTGTTAGATTTTTACGTTTGATCCAGCACAGCTACCGAGCAATTGTATTCATTTTAAAAAATAAACGAAATTTTTAAAAAACCAAATCGTTGCCCAGCAACTTTAATTGGCGCAGTCGGTAGGATAGTGGAAGTGTCCCTTCAACGAGAAAACACGTCAGCCCAGCTGTTAGTCCACTATTCGAAGAAACAAGAAGGAGTTGGCGACCTTTGGTGAATGCAAGCTGATCATCCGAAGTCCCCTAGAGCTGCTACGTCGTACCATCACGGTGAGTCGAGTATCCTCTTTGTACTTCCTGATTTGTTTATCATAAACATTTCAAAGGAGCTTAGGTTAAGGAAAAACGAACAGAAAAACAAACCAGAGTGATACAGATCACTCGAACCAAAGTTTTTGTGTGATAGATCAACAAAAACAGAAACAAACCAAGTACAAACAAACAAATTAGAGTAGAGTAAAATACCAAGTTTCAAAGTGAATTCTTGAGTAATTTTACAAGTAGATTAAGAAACCAAGTAGATTTAAGAAAAAAACCAAATAGATTTAGAAAATATTTAACCCATATATATTTTATGACCGATATTGACAATTTGATTGAATCTTTTTCATCATTGAACGTATCAAACATGGCCCAAGAGATAAATTACACATTGTTCAAAATTTATTCAGATACCATTCCTACTTTTGATGGATCCTCTGAAAACCTTGAAATTTTTATAAATGCTGTTGACAAATTCCATACTAGATATCATGGTAATGATCAAATTCTCAACCAATGTATTGTAAGCATAATTTTGAGCAAATTAAAAGATCGAGCACAACTATTGATCAGTTCACGAACAGAATTGAATACGTGGCTATTGATTAAAAACGAATTAAGAAACACTTTTGGTGACAGATTGAGCCTTGATAATTTAGAACAAAAACTTTTCACTTTAATACCTAACAAAAATGAACATATGTTAGATTTTGGAAAAAGAATTCAAGTTTTACGCAGTAAACTTATTTTCAAAATAAATTTAGATCCTGATATGGATCAACCAACAAAAGGAATTCATATCAGACAATATGAATCCCAATCATTAAAAGTATTCTTGAGAAACTTAAACATTCGTCTACAAGATAAGATCTTAGTGCAACACCCAAATTCATTAGAAGAGGCTATGAATTTAGTACTCGAAGATGAAAATTTTAGACAAATACAAAACATGACTTTACAAAACCAACAACCTCAAAAGTCCCAAAGACCCTTACAACAACAATTTTACCAACAACCACAGTTTGTTCAACAACGCGTACAACCGCAATATTCCCAACAACATGGCATGATACAGACTCATGTACAACAATTTCAACCCCAATATCAACGTGGCATGATACAACCTTATATACAACAACAATTTCAACCACAGTATCAAAATGGCATGATACAGTCTCATGTAAGAAATCAATTTCCAAGTCAACCTATAGCGATTAAACCCCAAGCTATAAATCAAAAATTTTTAACTAACAAACAAGTATTTGGTCCTCCACAAAACGTCTGGAAACCAAAGAATAAACAAACTAATACACCGGTTGAACCGATGTCAACCACTTCTCGAAATCCGACAATGATTAAACCAAATAATAATATTTTCAAAAATAACCCTAATATGAAACGAAATTTCATTAGCGAGGAATTAAACAATCAAGATTCTGATATAACACCTCAGTTATATTCATATAATACACAACAATTGTTAAACCATCAAATTAGCTCGCAATTTGAAAATAATATACCCGATCAAGACGATTTTGAATTTGAAAACTTGAATACAACTTTTGATGAAGTTGATGAACAACCAACAGAACAAGACGATGAGTCAAATTTTTACAATCTGCCTCAAATGAACGAGATCACATAATAGAGTTACATTCAGCAGTAGTTAACGGGCTACCGTATATAAAAATACAAAATCCACCTATAAAACTACTTATTGACACAGGATGTCATACTTCTATGCTGAGACCCAGAACGAATTTTTAAAGAGCCTTCACAATTAAAAACATCATTAGGAGAAAAAACTATTTCCTATAAAGGACTTATTCCAGCCTTTCCTGAATTTCAGAGTAATCACATGATAGAATTTTTATTATTTCCTTTTCATGAATTCTTTGACGGAATACTAGGATTGAAAGAATTAAAACATCTCAATTTAAGAATTGATTTTAAAAACCAAATATTACAATCAGATTATGTTGAAATACCATTCTTTTATAGACAACCCCACGAAACACAATATACTTTCGAAATACCAGCTTTTGAAAGTATTGTACAAAAATTCCCAGTTGAAATTCAACAAGGAGAAATTCTAATTCCAAAATTACAATTTAACAATCTAGATGTTCCAGAAACAATAACTTTTGCTGAAAACTTTCGAGCAAGATTTGAAATATATAATAATACTAATAAAACTATTGCAGTAACATTATTTGAACCTTTTCCTTGTAATCCAATACATGAAGATAACTTTGAATTTTATCACGCAGAAGACTTATTACCAAATATAAGCCCCTGTAAACAAAAGAAAATTTCGAAAAAAATTCGAACAGATCATATGAACAAAGAAGAAAGAGACGCTATATTAAAGCTATGTAATAAATATAGTGACATTTTCTATGACGAAAACAAAACGCTTAAATTTACTAATGTTATTAAACATGAAATTAAAACATCAGATGAAATTCCTATTCATACAAAATCATATAGATTCCCTCATTGTCATAAGCAAGAAGTTCAAAAACAAATTGACAAAATGTTGAAAGATGGAATTATTAGACCTTCAATATCTCCTTGGAGCTCACCAATTTGGATAGTTCCCAAAAAACTAGATGCTTCAGGAAAAAGAAAATGGAGAATTGTAGTAGATTATAGGAAAGTAAATGAAAAAACTATTGATGATAGGTACCCCATACCTAACATTGACGATATCCTTGACAAGCTAGGCAAATGTCAATATTTTTCAACTTTAGACTTAGCATCTGGATTTCATCAGATTGAAATGAATCCAAACTCAATTCAAAAAACAGCTTTTAATGTTGAAAATGGACATTACGAGTATCTTCGTATGCCCTTCGGTTTAAAAAATGCTCCAGCAACATTCCAGAGAGTAATGGATTATGTTTTACGTGACTTACAAAATAAAATCTGTCTTGTATACATTGACGACATTATAATTTTTTCTACATCTCTTCAAGAACATATTTGCAATCTAAATAAAGTTTTTAAAAGATTACGTGACGCAAAACTAACTATTCAGCTAGATAAATCTGAATTTTTAAGAAAAAATGTTGAATTTTTAGGACATATAATAACTCCTGAAGGAATAAAACCAAATCCCAATAAAATAAAAGCAATACAAAATTTTCCTTTACCATCAACAGCTAAGGAAATTAAATCTTTCCTAGGAATGTTAGGATATTACAGAAAATTTATAAAAAACTTTGCAGATATAACCAAACCTTTCACTAAATGTTTGAAAAAAGGAGAAAAAATTATACACAATGACGAATTTATTAAAACTTTTGAAAAATGCAAAGATCTTCTGAGTAATGAACCAATTTTGCAATTTCCCGATTTTTCAAAACCATTTATATTAACGACAGATGCTTCAAATATAGCTATTGGTGCTGTCCTTTCACAAGGAACCCTAGGCAATGACAGACCTATCGCCTATGCTTCACGAACTTTAAATAGTTCAGAACAAAATTATTCAACAATTGAAAAAGAACTTTTAGCAATTGTTAATTTCACAAAATACTTTAGACCTTATTTATTCGGACGTAAGTTTTCCCTGATAACAGATCATAAACCACTTGAATGGTTATTTAACCTAAAAGACCCAAGTTCAAGACTTGTAAGATGGCGACTCAGACTAGAAGAATTCGATTATAAAATCCTATATCGAAAAGGAAAACAAAATAAAGTTGCAGACGCTTTATCTCGAATAGAAATCAATCCTATTGAAACTCAATCACTTGCAGTCAATATTGACCCACAAGAACACAGAATTGAAGACGACTTCCCTGAATTATTTGACCCAACTTATCAAATTCCTCAACTCTCAGAAAGTGATCTAAATGATCTAGATGATATAAATGAACTCATTAAAAAGGAAACAGAAAAAGAAACAAAAGTAGAGAAAAAGAAAATAAACATCATTTCGGACATTCAAATTCGTCCACCTACGAAAAAGAAAAAAAATGAAGAATCTTTAGAGACTGAACACACAAGTGCAGAAAATCCAGTTCTTGAAATACCGATTTCAGAACAAGAATTAAATAAATTTCAAAATCAGATTTTCCTTCGTTGTAGCCGAGATGCTATTACACCACGAGTAACAATACAGAAAATATTCGATAAAACTAGACTTAATATAGTTTTACCCTACCAAAATTTCCAACAAAACTTGGTAGACACAATAAAAAACTATTTAAAACCAAAACATACATATGGCATACTAATTCAAGAGGAATTACAAACAATTGTAGTTTCAACTATTCAAAATTACTTCAAAAACTCTGCATTTAAATTAATCCAAAGTAATATTTTACTTAAAGATATCATAAATAAAGAAGAACAACAAGAGAAAATAAAATATCATCATGAAACAAAAACCATACATAGAGGAATTAATGAAACGAAATTAGCCCTCTCTAGAAAATATTATTGGCCTAATATGATTACTGATATACGTGATTATATCAATACATGTGAAGATTGTCAAAAGTCTAAATATGAAAGACACCCATATGAAATAAAATTCAAACCAACACCTATTGGAGAATATCCTTTCGAACATATTTATATGGATATACTATCAATAAATAAAACTAAATTCTTAACATTAATTGACAGTTTTTCACGTTTCGCTCAAGCATACCCTATTCAACCTAATGCATTGAATATTATTGATGGAATTTTAATATTCTTTTCACATTACGGAATACCTTCGAAAATCACATGCGACTCAGGCAGTGAATTCAAAAATAAAATCGTTGAAGATTTTTGTGAGAAACATAACATAAAATTACATTATGTAACACCCAAAAATCCTAATAGTAATAGTCCAATTGAAAGACTTCATTCGACATTACTAGAAGAAATAAGAATATTAAAACAAGAATTTCCACAGAGATCAATATCATCTCACATGGTATATGCAATTTTAGGGTATAATAACACAATTCATTCTGCAACTAAATACACACCATTTCAAATAATAAAAGGAAATTTAAATCAAGGAAACCCATTTGATATAACCACAGAAAAAATAATGACTGACTATCTAGAAAAACATGACAGAAATATAAAAATAATAAATGACATGATAAAACTAAATAACGAGAAAGCCAAAGCATCTCTACAGAAAGTCAATTTAGAAAGGAAAGAACCCCCTGAAATCAAACTTGACCAACAAGTCTATTTGCATGACAAACAGAGAAGTAAAACAACACCCCTCTATAGAGCTGTTGAACCAATAGAAAATGAGGATATTAAATTAAAAACTCGTAAAGCAACCTATCATAAACAACAACTGAAACCTCAACGAATTGTTTCAGATGCTACTACAAATGATACTCCTGATAGGCATTATATTGACAGAAGGACAACAGATCAAGTTGAAGACTCTGACTAACCCAATTCTTCCTTTTTCCCTTGGACAAGCAAGAATTACCTTCAACAAACATACTTTCATCAAATTTTTGGACTTGACAAAATTTGATAAACCTATACAACGTATTAGAGACAACTCAAAAACAATTGAAAATCTAGTCTCTATTAAAGATGAATTATATCCTCAACTCCAACATATGCATGAACATTTGAACTATCTCCTTGAACAAATTATGAATAAACTCAATAATATCAAACCTCAAACGTATAAAAAACATAAAAGAGGACTCATAAATGTAGGAGGTAGAATTCATAAATGGCTGTTTGGCACCTTAGATGATGAAGACGGTGACAGATATGATAATGCTCTTGCAACACTGTCCGAAAATCAAAACAATTTACATCATGATTTGAAAAACTACTTATCTATAACTCAAGATTTCATGAATGAAACAGTTAAAAATTTAAAGAAAATATCAAGCAATCAAAGATTGATTCAAAAACAAATTAAAAGTATTGTTCAAAGTTTGAATAAGTATACATTATTCCTAAGATTACAAAATTCACTAGATACAATGATTATTGATAGTCAAAACATGCTATCTCTTTTAAATAATATCGAAGATTCAATATTATTTGCTGAACTCAATATAGTTCATAGTACTATATTATCAATTGATGAATTAGAAAAACTAACAAAAATAATGTTTTCTCTATACAAAAATGGATTACCAATTTTCGAAAATACTCAATCATATTACAAATTATTAAAAACAGAAATTCGTTACAGTAATGAAAGAATTCTGTTCATTGTTCATTTTCCGATACTCCAGGAAAACGTTTATGAGATTTTCCATCTCTATCCTATCCCTATATCCAATAAAACCATTTTACCCCTAAAACCTTATATAATATTGAACTCGACATATCACCATTATGCTGATGAAACCTGCAGCAGAATTGAAAATAGTTGTATCCAGTTCATCGAAAATCAAATTTCAAATAACGACTGTATTCCTGAAATTCTCATGGGACAACGTTCTATCAAATGCCAAACAACAGACATCCAAATTCAACAAGACATCGTTGAACCAATCACCAATGCATATCTCATTGCTATACCATTCAAGCAAATTTATATTGAAAAAGTTTGCCAAGAGAATGGTTACGAGGAAATCAATCAACCGAAACTTATATACATCCCTTATCATTGCAAAGTGAAAATTAATGGCGATGTATATAGTAATGACGCCCCTACCATTGAAGAAACACCGCTTCAACTACCACATCTAGATACTCTCGAGGCACCCTCAAGAGGAAATCTACCCCTGTATTCTCTAGGAAAAATCAACCTAGATGACCTGAGCCATCTCCAGAAGATAGCCGAAAAGACGCAACTGCATAGCCTACGACGACCAGAAGAAAATTCTTCACATTATATTTTGTATTCAATATGTATAATCTTTATTGTTCTCTTATTACTGTTCATTTTCAGACGACAGATATTCAAGTCAATAAGATTATTTTCAACTCGATATTCAACTCGAGATAATAACATTCAATTAGAACCAACTCGTTGTTCTGAAAATAACACAGACGTATTATTTTCATCTTAAGGATGGAGGAGTCATATATTCCTAATGAATATACCCATTGTTATAATCCAAGTGTTTACCAATGCTCGTAGACGCTGAGTTTGCATTATATTCCATATATAAACGCGAGAACGCATCATTGTTAGATTTTTACGTTTGATCCAGCACAGCTACCGAGCAATTGTATTCATTTTAAAAATAAACGAAATTTTTAAAAAACCAAATCGTTGCCCAGCAACTTTAATTGTCGAGAAATAGCGGTCAATGGTTTTTGCATTCTATACAACATTTTTTTTCAACAACTACAGCGATGGAATCGAAAACTCCTATTATAGGGCCGGAAAAAAAACTGGACCATAATTCCGTCCGGCAACCTCCAAATTATTATTCATCAAGTCTTCCTCAACTCAAATCATCAATCAGAATGAGGTCATCGGTTTTTTCAAACGGAATGTTTCGCAGCGCCCGCTCTGGAGGGACGGTAACACAATACTTGGCTAACTAACTGATCAATATTAGCTACTGAACTCTGAATATTAAGATATACAATATCAACCTCGAAAGGTATACTAATAGACTGTCTCTCTATCTGTTTTTTTAGCTGGAATATTGTCAACTATCACCGGTGCATTATTCTTTCGTGTTCACTTGGTCATTTGCTATGAGTTCATTCAGTTTCATTTTACCGAAAATTATGAATCTTGGAACAATCAGTCGAATTTTACTTCAGAGTTATTTCTGAGAATAGTTAGGGGGTTCACTATTACTTAATATCACTTCGATTGGTCGTATCTTACTACTCGCCACCGAGAGAGGACGGATAAGTTAAAATGCGGCGATCTACTTTCGTTCGGAAGTTATGGGCCTTCAAATTTCAGAAAATGGTATATTCTTCCTCCTTTTCTACAAAATATTACGACCGGAATAATACATATCTTTTTATTTAACTCCATTCCATCTTCTACAATCTTTTTTTTTTCAACTATCTCACTAGAATACTCCTGAATCGAAATTTCTGATACGAGGTGGTGATAAAAAAAGAGTAAAGAACGCGCCTCGCCACTAAAACATAATGAAAATTTTGTTTCAAGTTTTACAGTGAAAAATTGTTTTCGGTGATGAATGTTGAAGAAAATTGAATGGGATGTAAAGGGTTCCTGACTAATAAAAGCGTGTGTATTCCGATCGTTTTTTGTGCAAAAAAGGTTAAATATGACCTTCTCTTGAAGTTTCTCTTCCTAACGAAGATAAAGTGACGCGTTGTGAATTCAAATTCATGTTTGGGCGCAAAATACGTAAGACCAAATAATTTTTTACAGGTTCCGCTGACGGCTTAACAGACTCCTACCACAATTTGATATATTGAGGCCTTTCAAAGTTGCACTGCAGCACAATGATAATGCAGGCGGCTGAAATCGAATATTTTTGTATATTGAATCCTATTTTCAACGTCATTAAATTTGTTTATTTATGTCTATCATATGAAAATTATTATGAATTCCATTATATCTGTCAGCGATACGACTACAATCATCCAATCATCGTATAATACTGTGACACATAGAGTATGACTGGTCGGTAGTTATGAAACAGGGTGCATGAGTCGTTCAGATAAGAGGTTTTGATTCATTATTGTGAAGATATTGTCTAATGTGGTTGTAAATTGTTGTTATTGCAAATATATTGATATTGGTACCAGAGTGTGTTATTAAGTGCCCAGGGACCTAACATATCATAGGGCGTTAGGTGCAAGCATTATTATTAACGCCCGCAAATGAAAATCGACTTCAGCGTGGATTGTTTTAGAACTACGCGAACTCAATTATCTCTTTCTTTTTTCAACATTGTATTCATTGAAGTATGAAAATTCACGAGTTCTCTCGAAAATTGCACGCCATGTCCCAAAAAATCACTTAAACTAGCTATCATTTGGTTCAGTACAAGTAAATAATGCCGATGACCCTAGCTTCTAGAATTTCAGGTTCTCATATAAAATCAGCATAACCTTACCATTGTTCACCAATGCCTAGTGAAATTGTGTGAATTAGTGAAAGAGTAGAAATAATAAATGGTATTATGAGAAATTGTTAGCAAAGATAAGATCTGCGATAAATTTCTCTTCAATATTAAATTCACGAACTTCAGTATGTTTGGAAGATAGTACATTGTTCTTTTTTCCATCATGTAGAGTGTTTTACACCTCGACGAACAAATTCATACGCCAGATCTCTCCCAGATCATGAATAACTATCATTAATATTCTAAAAAAAAAAGAAAATGAAGATGGGCTGGCTGGAAAATGAACCGTTTGAATATACTGGGCGTTATAGTTACAAAATCAATGAAAAATTATGTTACGTTTCTGTAAAAAATTTTCTGAATAACTCTCACAAAATTCTAGGAAGACAGTTCTCAGCGGATCAATCTCAAAGAAACTACTGAAAGTGTGATGATTACTGATATTTCATCAATGGCCATAGAAATATCCATAGAAAATAATCAAATTAACGACTTTTCTGCTTCCGGATTGTTTCAAGGAATAATCGAATAAGTATGTGAAATATCTGCCGCCAATAAGACCAATTGCTTTGTAAGGACTCCAGCAGCTTCAAAGTATGTTTAGGGGATGGCCCAGCTCTTCAGGTTGACTGACAGTCATTCGATATCTGAAGTTAAGCAACGCCGAGCGCGGTTAGTACTTGAATGGGTGACCATGCAGGGAAATATCGTGTTGAAAGACCGAACAGCTGCAGCAAAATAGCATATCATAGCTCGCAGACAATATATCAATGAGCACAAGATATATTGAGGATATGCCGTCCTTCGGAGGGGACGTAAAGCCGTCGGTCCCGAATCCATGGATGTTGGGCTCGTTAAAGATCCCTACCACTGGTTGGAATACCAGAGGGTTCGGCAAAAATTTTGGTTGGGGGAAGTGTGCTCACCGGCGTCGGTGATTGGCCTTGGTAGCGGAAATAGGCCGACGTTAAATAAAGAAATAATAAATAATAGAGTATGTTTGATTTCTGAATTCTACATATTATGGAATCAGTTTCGTACGATAGGTTGTATCGAATTATTATGAATTTTGTCAAGATAACATAACTCATACAGCTATGCGGGGTGGGTATTGTTATATGCTCAGTGCTGTAAAAGGCAACTCACTGATTATTAGTGGCGCATTGATTGTTTCAGCTTAGAGAAACCTACAATTCCATTCGAGAAGCGGACGTCCCTAACCACCTGTCATAGATATTGTGCTCGTATACAGTGAGGCCTCAAAAGAGGGGATCATTTTGAAATGGACAAGATATGTAGGTCGGACGAAATTTACGTAAAGATTAGTCGCAACGGGAGGGCACTATTAACTTTTTTTCAAATGCAAAAGGGGATCTTGTGATATCTCGCTTGATGAAACTTTCAATTTTATAACTAATAATTGTATAATTTTGACAATTCGGCTAGCCGTTCTTGACTTAGTATCAGTTCTATTTTATTTTCAAAACGAAGAAAAATCATTATATCAATATCAATGGAAATTCAATTCAAAAATCGCTTCAATTCATTTCAACGACTCTAATAAGCCTTCACGATAATAACTTCCAGCTTTGGCATGAATTAAAACTGGTCTGTTATTCTTCCAGAAATCCAATATTAAAATAGACTGATAACTTCTTAAAAGACTTTCCTATCCATTAAAATCAAAAAGTTTTGACTCCCTCTCGGCAACGAGTGACGTCACATATTTTTTTACATGGGGTTGTGGAAATTATGTCATTTGACGTAAACTCTGCCCAACCTTGAAAATTAATTCCTCAAAAGTTAAGAGACCGCACCATGTATGCAATCAAAAACATACACTTATTCAGAGCAACGCAAACATTTGCTTGTCATATCCTCTGTCGAATCAAAAATGGAAAACTGAAGGATTCAGTGACATAACATCAGATTACAGAAACAAGTTTATATAGGCATACTCCTATAAACCGAAAACTAATGCACTACATTCATGGAGAGGTTGAACCTACCTATACATCAAAGTTGAATGTATCACAGAAAACTGTTCAGAATAAGAATGCAGAATTCTGTATTATAAAGAAATCATCATTTTCTTTGGCTTAAGGTGGATTCAAGCAAGCAAACTCAACTAATGAGTACCTTGACTCTTCTCAAGGGAACGATAAAAGATGAAAACTTTCCAAGTTAAGTTAAGAACTTGTCTGAATGCCCTTATTGAAACCTGGTGATTTAATTTTATGATTTGTTAAGTTATAAGTTAAGTCGAGAGCACTATTTTTTCAATTATTTATTCAACGTCGACTCTTTTCCGCTACCAAGGCCAATTACCGACGTCGGTGAGCACACTTTCCCCAACCGGAAATTTTGTCGAACCTTCCTTTATTACAACCGGAGGTAGGGATCTTTTACAAGCCCAACATACATAGACTCGGGACCACCGGCTTTACGTCCACTCCGAAAGACGGCATATCCTCAATATATCTTTTGCTCATTGATATTACCTGCAAGCTATGATATGCTATTTTGCTGCAGTTGTGTGAGCTTTCGACGAGGTCTTTTCCTGCAAGAGGTCACCCACCCAAGTACTAACCGCGCTCGGTGCTGCTTAGCTTCAGATATGGAATGACTGTCAGTCAACCTGAAGAGCTGGGCCATGCCACCATGAGAGCGTTATGTAAGTGTTCTTTCAGTACGTATTATAAAATTAAAAAAACTCTGCGCACAAAATCTGAGTTGTAAATTTGGTTCCGAGAGGGATTTTTATAGTTGAATCATTTGATTCACTCGATCCAAGTATAGAAAATCACTTGGAAAAATGTTCACTTTTCCGCGCATTTTTCTTGGGAACAATTGGTCCTCATCCACTTCCCGATTAAAATACTGCTCTTGCTCTTAACGCACAGAAATTTTCTCGAAATAAATTCAAATTCCATGCTTCACACTATCCAAAATTTTAAAAAAGGATTGCATGTCAGATAGACGTCAAAGTCAATTGACACCATCATAGAAGTCTGCGATTCAGTATCTTCACTGCCAACCGGGCCAAAATAACCGCCATAGCTCCTTCGGTGGTCGTTGACCATAAGCTTCCAGATTTTACGCAGAAAGGCGGCTGTTCTATTATCAGATGAATTTCTCTATTCTGTGGACATAACCATCTACACTTTGAACAAAGATGAAAAATATTTTAGGAGTACTTTTAGCGATCGATTTCAAGTGAAATATCGGCTACTGGCCAAATGAGCCACTCGACGTGGAAATTGCTGACATTTACAAAATGGCATATTCGATCAATCGAACGGTACGGAAGTAGGTAAAAGTCTTTAATTTTTCATATAAAATGCAGACTTCGGTTGAGGATTTTCACGCTCCGCTTATAACTGCTTCCAGTCGGCGTACCCGAGCGAGTGCGCCTAGGAAGCAGAGATTTCTGCAGCTAATTTTCTTAGGTGCCGAAGCATTCTAGGGCATCTTGCTGATTTTTAAGGTAGCGCATTTGCTAATTGAAACTGTATGGAAACCCAAAAAAAAACCACAGTACTACCAGGTCGGTTGGTGTATTCCATTAAGATATTCCACCCACTAGAATATGTATTTATGTAACCAAAAATTGCCTATCGCGCCGTTAGAGCCAGGAAAATTATGTCCCGACCACGGATTGAACCAGCAGTAAGTAAAGCAGTTATCTCATCGAGTAGACGACATTGCCGAAAACCGCTCGGCCACCACCAACCAATATAATGAATGCCTTCGATGCTATGGTCGAAACACTGATTCCTTCAGTTTGATTCGTTACAGCTCGACCCTACTTCGTCTCTCTTGAACACATAAATTCATGCAAGAATAATGGTAACAGTGTAAAACAAGTTCTCCCCCTGCCTAAAATGTGGCTTGCCAGCTATCGAATCACATAACACATTTTTTTTCTTTTCACACAAAACGTACGTGATTCGAATTGAAAAACATTCATATGATATTTCAGTAGAACATCAAGAAAAATAGTGAGCCCTTTGTATTAACAGTCATCCAGGATTCACAATGACAATACATAGTCGTGGTGGTATTCCCAAACCCACACAAGATATGACTGAAACGACAAAAACTGTCTTCATTCAATTTTTTCCGAAGAGTCGTGAATTCTGCGATGGTTCGACTGTAGCAAAGCCAATATCAAATTAAAATTCATTACCGTGTCTCAATAATTATCGAGCGAAGTATGTTATTTGTTTGCCCGGAGACCTACGAATAGTGGAATCGGAAATCGTGCTATTGGTATGTAGGTACTTCGAAATAGGAGTTAGGCTGGATTCAGACAGATCCGAAATCTGATCGTACGACGATCCGAAAGCTTTCTGATTGGTCTAAATTCTATTTTAGACCAATCAGAAAGCTGTCGGATCATCGTACGATCGAATTGCGGATCTGTCTGAATCCACCTTTAGACGGAAACGAGTTTCAGTAGAGTTTGCTTCAAAATAAGGTATTAGTTGCTTTCGGGAACAGACAAATTAACGTATTCAAATTTAGGCACCGAAAGTCAATCAATATTTGGAAAGACTTTCGGAAAATTGAATTCTCTCCCAATGTCAAACGATGAACAGATGAATGTCCCACGCAGAGTCTCCGTATGCACCAATTCAGTTCACTATCACGGCCTTCATGCGTTTTTCTCATATATTTCATGGATGAGTTGTTCCCAATCCGTGAACCAACACAAGGTCCCAAGAAATATTTCAGGTGAAAGGATCAAACTGTCACATTTCCTTGATGTTATTAAATGCCCCTCGTAGCATGTACCAAGGTAGTAGTTGTTTTCTGGACATTGCGTACCACCCATCCTAGTGTGTGAGTAAAACGAGACTAAGGTCAGTACATTTTATTCCTTGTTCCGGATTTGTGATGAACTATTCGTTAAAATTCTTTCTAGAGGTCGAAGAGCCTATCACTTAACTGATGCCACTAGCACTCGACGCATGTTTCGCTTGCAAAGTTAGCATCTTCAGGAGGAGAAAATGAATACTCTCCGTTTTCAAAATTTCAAGTTAAGAACCCAGCTAGAAAATTCATCATGAATTTCTCTCAAAAACTTCACTTCTCCTCCTCAACCGAGACCTCAACCTTAAAGAATTGTATCCGTTGTAATGCACACTGTACTTTCCCAATCACTTGTTCTATAACGTATCCAAAACATCCGAAAATATAGTTTTGATCCCTTCTGATGAGATAAATGTATTTCGAAACTTTGGCAAGAAAATAATAGTTTTTTTGCGATATAAGGCATTGCTGTTCTTACCTCGAGAATCATATAAGGTAGATTCATCTTCTGCTAGGATTCCATTGGCAATATCAGTGAGACTGAGGGCCCAAAGAAAAAGTAACCACTTTTGAAGACACATGACATCAATAAAAAAATCACGAAACTAATAGAAATCGAGGTGAATCTACACTTTGGAAGCAATCTCCGACACTGTCAATCTAATACCTTTGTAAAAAACAATCAGAGCGTAATTTTTTAAGGAGAGTTAACTCTCACTCTCTCGCAGGTGAACCGGAGGCGAATAATAGGATAGGGCTCTTCACTTGAAAAGCAGGTCGATGCGTCGCTGATCTAGACGTACACTGAGACTGAAGAGTAGTGAATACTGAATTTCTTTTTGAACACGTCGCTCTGTATTTCAGTAATATGGGGAAATCGGGGGGTTCTGTAGAACAATAGCGAATTTTAGCTACGGAGATTTACTGTGTGTCATGTTGTAACATGTAATGAATTTGAATTGCATTACCACAAAAAATGAATGAAATCGATTCGTCATCTAAAAACTATTGGAGATTTATCAATTGGTAAATAATCGAAATGGGTCAAGAAGAAGTGTGAAAAATCAGATAAGGAATGGGGCAATGTAAAAATAAAAAAAAAACACAAAGTCAATGGTGCAACAAAAATCAATCTCTCAATTCTGAAACATTTAATCTCTGATATGGAAAAGCTCATTTCCATATATCATCACTACATAATGGTTCGTATTGGTGATATTTCAACGGTTTCAAAACGAATGTAATTCTGAAATGTTTCAACGTCTAAAAGTGTAAACGATACTCGTTACTCAACCCCCTGTACTCGCCAGCATCATTCAGACTCCTTCAGAATAGGTGATGTAAAATGCTTCACCAAATAGAAAATGAGTTTTGATTCTTAGTACCTAGTAATTCGAATAGTTTAAAGTGACAAATAGGACGACATCACACACCTTAAATGCGAATCTTTCATAGATTGTACATAATATTTGGAAAATGTTTGGGTAACTGTGGGGTACGAGTTGTTGAGTTACGACTGTTGTTCAGGTGTTAAATGATATGTCCTCTGAGTGAAGCAACTTTCGTCAAAAATTTTCAAAACTATTTATTCTCTTCGAACACAAAATTAAGTAGTGTTAAATGAACAAAATTGGCTCTTCAGTCATTCATACTTCAGTTGAAGAATAATAAGTCTAGAGAGTTTGAAGCAGAATTTCAAATGAAAATACCAAAACTCAATGTTGATTTGAAACCCTCGAATTTGTGAGTCCAGTTAACCCGAAGAAGTTCTAAACTGAAACAAAAGCTTGGCATTGATATAAAAAATACCTTTCATTTCACCAAGAGCATTCTGATTGCCAAAACAATGTATAAACTTGTATGACTTTATCTGTCATATTTCAATTTCATATATTTGACACAAATGATTTGGAGAATAGTTCTTCAATCATTACTAGTTAGTGAATACAGCGTCTTGCATCGCTGTACACAATGTTTTACTATTAGTTGGAATTCAATGCATTTTTTTACTCTTCATAATTAGCTAGTAATAATATATGTCTTTGATGAAATCATATTTTTTTATAATCTTCAACAAGAATGTCGTAAATATTACGATACTTTACAAGTACTCGGAATTTTTCTTTGAATATGGCTAGCAATGTTCACTCTTGGGTGGTAATGAGCGAAACTCATTGTCTATCGCATGAATACTCAACGAAAATGTAACATCAAACAAACTAGGTTGAAAAGATTGAAATTGAATAAGATCAGCATGAAGAAGGGATTAGGAGTAGGTAGAGCTGCAAAATAAACTGATATTGAGGAGATAAAAACTGCATTGAAATGGAATGGAAAAAAGAGCATCATGGAAATGAAATTACTCATCTTCATTTAATTGGTACATACTGATTTGAATATACATTGCGGTCCTAAAGTAACGGATACATTCATTTTCTACGTAATTATGAATGCAAATTAAAAATCTTGAAACAAATTAATTTTTATTTTGAAAATAGTTTTCCAATAAAATCATTCAACCTCCTAGGGGTTACAACTATCCCTATGAAAATTTTAAATGGAAAGGGGGAGCGTATGATAGCCCGTTTGAAAGGGTTTTCAATTCTCTTTTCAGCAATATGTTATTTTTTCGTAATTGGACGTTGATGAAAAAAATTCAATTGTTCAATTTTTACAATTTATTAATGATACCATAGAACGAAATAAACAACAATATTCCACATAATAACAGTCTAAAGCAGGGGTTCCCAAAGTGTGCGCCGCGGTGCCCTGGTGAAATGAAAGAGGGGTGCTGTGAGTCAGTTGATTACTATCCGAAGCCATAAGTATTCGCGGGTACTTATAAAGTAAACAATATTTTGACTCGCATCTCGCATCGCAGTCACGTACTTACAGTTCGATTATTTCAACTTTAACAATGCGTCACCAATTTTGAGCATATGAAATACGTCGAGAAATATCAGTCAAAACAAAGTCTCAATGTAGAACGACGTGGCTAACATCCCGATAACAAATATAACGTGATGATAACGATTTACGAAATATTCAAATATATGGAACCGAGGGAGCTCCAGAGAGTTGTTTTTTCAATTCAACTGAACTTACAGTATATATTTCAACCTACGGATCCAGAGACATCAGGTTTGATAGGATAATGGAACATAGATACAAAGATATGTGCATAAACTTTCATTTGCCCAGTAAATATACTAGAAACTCTTGACCTCCCTACTCTAATCAAATTTCAGTCGTACTCACAAAATATATGTGAAAGTGTTTTTGTCCATACCGTCGCAGCCGTTTGACCAATCCTAGTAACCTCAGAAGTAATTTTATCCACATTCATGTAATTTCTGTACGTGACATTCAACTAAAAAAGGTGTGACAACTAGGTTGGACTGCAATATTCCCAGAACCACTGGATAATTTGATATCTAACAATGAGGTTTCACTCAAACATGACTAATAATAATAAGTAAAGGAAATTTCTAGACATACCTTCGAACACAGATCAATTAAATGTATTTTCAGGCAAGAGGATTCAGAACCCCCTATAAATGTATACAAATCGCGAAACCTATTGAATTTGGATTTTGTTCGTCAGTTAAAAGTTTGCAAATTCATACAATTTGCCTCTACAAACAATTGACACTGTAATCAATTTCATTAAGAATGATCATAGCACAAGACAGTTATAAAATTTTGATAAGGTGGAAGTAAAAAGTAACTTCGGCGAAAGATCACATCTTTATAATAGGATACATATTGTTACGAGATCTCCTAGCTCCGGCCCTGTCGCTCGTAGACGCAAAATAATATAAGGGGTCGATGAGAGAAGGTCATTTTCTAGGAAATCTCGGCCCGCGTAAATACACATCATCGAGACCCATCTGGAAGATTCTCCATAGGCGTACGCAAGTATAAAAAGGGACACTTCATCTCGACGGCAGAGAGTTTATCAGAGTTTCTACCTTAGTGGAACTAGTGGAGAGTCAGGGTTCTTCAGAGATTCAATCGGTGAGTTCTATTATAGAGCGTTGGATAGTTTCTTTGCCAATATATTTGTTATGGTATATCTTACAATCAGCCCAAATTAATTCAATAGCATTTAAGTCTGGGTGATACGGTGGTAATCTTAATACTTCATGCCCATATTCTCGAACCAGTTCATCTTTCAGTTCCTCTTCGCCAATTGCAATAATTCTGATTTTGTTAATTCTTCATCAAAATCGATATTATTGTCCTGTAGCCAACTAACAATTTTCCATTTTCTTGGAGAAGTGGTAGGCTGTCGCTGTCTATTTTAAATTTCATTGTGGTATGGTGCATTGACCATTATTATTAATGATGTGTGAATATTGTACTATTCATTTCTCCATGATGATCTAGAGTCAGAGATTTCGAACAGAACAATAAACTGGCTCCTGAAACGAAACCCTTCGTAGAACCAACAGACACAACAATAAATCGTTAACCATCTATCCTTCGGGTTTGTGTACACTTTTGACATTATCATTCTGTCAAGACTTTGTTTCATTTCCTCTAGCATGAGTTCATGTTTCATCTAAGAAAAATACTTTTCGTGGATATGAACTTTTTCGATTTTCCTGGTATTTACGTTGAAAATGTGGGTAAAATTCAGTTTATCGGACAACTGAAAAAATGGTTTCCGGAAACTTACACATTTTAACCCCCTGAACAAAAAATTGAAATTAGATTTTCGGCACTCTCAATTAGTTTAGGAGATACGGAAAAATTTTTGGGTGAAAATGGAATTTTGCAATATACGTTTATGCGGCAAAATAACACTCGAAATGCCTCCTCTTCTTCTTTTTCATCAGCCCTCAAAGAAATACGGTCCAATTATTGTGTTATTCAGTATGTCAGCCCAAACGTTCACTTCAATAGGATACTAAGTGCGACTTTCCCTCATTCAGTGCGGATTTTGCGTACTCCAATACCGAACATTTTGCTTGTTCACCTTTCCATGTAAGGTAAACGTTGCCTCATCGAAAAAAGGAATATTTTAGGAAAACATCGGATTCCCTTGGCATTTTCATCATTATATTCAGTTCTCGATGTAATTGAATTTCAGATAGATGGTATTCAAGTGTTTTCGAAATTATCAATACAGAAGTTTTACATACATCATTATCACCAGCTACTTCTCTTGTAGGTGTTTGTGGGATTTTCTCAAAAGATACTAATGCATCCAATTTCTTGTCGTCGTTCAGTTTTGATATCCCAGCTTTCGGAAAATCTTTGACATTTCCAAATTCACGAAATTTTTGTTCTGTTCTACACACCGTAGACTGGGGAATGTGATGATCAGGATACTTCTTATCATTGAATATCCTGCATACCACAGATTGTATTCTTGTTTTATCACCCACTCTAAGCTATATTGATATCTCAATTTTTTGGATCTCAGATAGGCTCATTTCGAAACAATATACAAAGAAGTTCAGAAATTCCTGAAAAAAGGAAATATAACGAAATACAATACAAATAATTGGAGGCGTCTAGCGAACTAACTGAATTTCAAATATGTCTTATATTTTTATGACATTCAAATGTCGCAAACACATACGATGCTATTTTTTGACAAAAAATTAACTAATAGAATAGTCAATCATGACAGGTATTTGTCCGGAGGAAGATCTGTTGATATTAAATTAAAATAATTTTTTCTTGAGTATCACATTTCAAAAATCAGAAAATACCATGTGGGAATAGAGGAATGGCAACTCTTTCAAACGAGGTATCACACGCTACCCCTTTTCTATTCAAAATTTTTATAAGGGTAGCTATAGCTTCTAGGGGGTTGATGAAGCAATCGGAAAATTTTTTGCAAAAGTGTATTCTCAAATGAAAAAATGTACCTGTTTCAGAATTTTTCATTTGCATAAATCCTTAAAACGTCCTATTGTGGTACTGATTTTTTATATTCACAAGTCGTAAGATCACAGCGCCGTATTCCAACCAATTATGACCACTTTGACTATTTAATGTTAGGACTTTGACGTTCTTCGAAAATCACAAACCGTAAAATTATGTGAGAGACTATCACAGTTTTTAGTGTTTTTTCACTTTTCATGTGAACGCTAACCATGATTTGTGCTTGATAAACTTTAATAATGATTTTAATCATATTCCAAAATTTCCAAATAATATCGCAGCGCCATTTTAACCAAGGCTTCAACTAATAAGCGCCACTTTGACATTTATTTGAAACTTTTCACCAGAGGGCATATCGATTATCTTGAAATCCCAATATATTAGCATGTGTGAAATCAGTGGTATTCGTGTGATTCTGGCTCGTCAGAAGCATCACTATCTCTAACTCTGCATAACGGGTCCATATGTAGGTGAGCAGCCATAATGCAACCGCTATTGTATTTCGTTTGGCGTTGTGATCTGGGAGTGCTTTAGGTCATCGTCCATAGATATACTAATAAGTCCGCTCACTCTCACCAGCGACCCAAATCATCATTCTCCGTCCTCGCGCGTCCCTTGCCTGGCCAGTCGGCTGTCAGTGCCCATCTGGCGGGCGAGCCAGGTCAACAGAGTGTCCCCGATTGAACATTTCGCATCGTTCAGGCAGTTTATACTGAGTGCGCGAAATAAACATTCTACTTGAACATTTATTATTGTAAAGATGACTTCTCACCGTACCTATTGCAGTGTGGATTCTTCTGATAGTTCACGTGAAAATATTAAATTTTTTTGATTTCCTGAAGTGTAACGAACAGTAGGATTATTGTAATTGTTGTTTTACTTTTATTGCTCTTCTAGGTACCCACAATAATCACTCAATATTTTCATTCTAACACTGTACCTCTATTTCAACCTATCTGTATCAGTTTTTGTTTACAGAATAGATAACTTTACAATTTACAATCCCACCGCTCTGTTACCAGTTTGGTAATTACTGAAAGGGTATTATTTTTGTATTATTTCAACATTGCCATTTGCTTATCAACACTTCTCAACTCGTTCGCACTTCAGCAAAAAATAATCCCAACCCTAGATCACCAGGTGTAACGGCTGCGAGAGTTATTGTTATTCTGTATGAACTTCCTTATATTTTCCTTCGCTTCACATGAACCTCGTGTCCACAAAAACGAATCAAATCAGAGAACAATCTCTCCGCACGTCACTAGTTGTAATAATGGCAAAAGGTTATTATTTGCATTAATGGTAGCTGCTGTCACCAGACGTAGATTTCTCCACGGCAATTTTCGAAAGGAGCATGAATTTGGCCCTTTGCACTAGAAACGGATCTATAGTGAGAAACTTAGGGTTTTCTCCTGCTTTCTAACTCTGTACTCTGAAATAGGGCGGCTTGATGGAAATGGAATCCTCCACAATTTTAAGCAGTATATCAGCAACAAATGAAAAATAGGAACTGAACGAAAATAGATTAGAAAATATAACAAACAAAACTAATGTATGGAAACAATTTAGAACTCTGAAATCGATCAATGATTTGATCAAATTAATAAACAAAAGACATATGCAAAACACTAAAATGAGACCAGCAAGGTCTTCTCGGTGAAAAATGAATTATATGAAAAAATAGACAATCGGAATATATATATATATATATATATATATATATATATATATATATATATATATAAATAATATATATATATATATATATATATATATATATAAATATATATATAAGGTCCATCTCAATAGCTTTACGATATATCAGAAAGAGTCAGAAAGGTCTGAATATGTGATCAATGTTTCTAGATTCAACAGAAAAATAATGGCTTCTCTTCCCAAAAGTGAATGAAATGGTTATTTACGTTAACACACAACAAAATTGACATACCAGTTGGTCTACCTGTCTACCTTGTATGTCGGTTTCTTGAGCGACTCCCATTCCATATTTTTTCTTGGTTTCCAAATACAAATATATTCAAAGCCAGACGACACTTATGAACACGAAATATTAACATTCTCATTTTTCCCGATTGTAATTAAATTCTACTCACGTGACTTGAGACGCGATCCCATGATTTAGGGAAGGACTACGTGTCCCTCCCGTGCTCAACGCGAGATTCCCGCTAGCTCAGATCTCTCGATCTTCTTTCTAGCGCGACCTCCGTTCAACACCAAGAGCGACTTTTCCATCCACTCTCAATTCGTGCCAACGTCCGTCATTCTTGAAAATTTGCAAAAATCGCATTTCTTTTCATTCAAGCTCGCCCACGCTGGATGAAAGGAACCATTCGTCGTACTGATTCTGAAAGAATGGTTTTTTAGTCTACCGAGTTACTTTATTTCTTCGTCTGGACATTGCAACATCTGTTCCCATACGGTCGATTGAAACTCACTCGCATACAGGGTGCAAATATATGTCAAAAATGTTTCGGTAGTAGATACTATTCTATAACCAATGTTCCAACTTTATTTCGCAAATGTCAGCAGCATTCGGTTTTGTTGGAGACCACAAATATTCTAACTTAACACCCGAAGAACCCTGCATCAGAATACGAGCTCGTACAAAACATTTTGACGATGCATCGTTTAATATATATATATATATATATATATATATATATATATATATATATATATATATATATATATATATATATATATATAATTTTGAAGCTGAGCGTCCATAGACTGATGAGGCCCTCTTGGAAAACATCTGTTTTTTAGCATGGTTGTACTAAAGATGTACCGTTAGAATCAATGATATCTTTATAGAAGAAGAGTATGCTACGTCTTCGTTATGTACCAAAGACATCAGAAAATCTATGATGAGATCCCCAATTGGACGTCTTAGAAATAGGTGGCTTTGTAACATCGGCGTATTGAAGACGTCTTCAAGACCTATTCGAGCGGATTGTGGAGTCGTCTCTACATACTTACTCCAAATGTTCTCATGTTATCACACGTACATACCAAACACACCTACGACTGAACGTCATAGACTATCAAATGGACGTCTTGGGGACATCTGGCTTTGTAACTTGAACGTACTGAAGACGTCTTCAGTGCCCATAGCGAAAGAATCGGGGACGCCCTTTATATCCTGATTGTATGTAATCCGTACGTTCCTGGTACGCATTTGTGCTATTAGGTTATATTACTCAATAATGAACTGTGTTTTCTTCAATCTGAATTTTTTTATTCAAACGGTTGATACAAATATAAATTCGCCATTTCCAAGCCATCACTGCTGGACTAACCAGATGTCCGATGTACAGTCCCCACCAGGATATCTGAAAATTAATGGAAATCATCAATATTCATTCAAAATTGTATGACCTATAGCACGTTGAGTGACCATGTGCACTTAAGATCGCTCTGGTTGCCACAGTACCATCGAAACTGCATATATGCGGAGCAATTTTGCGAGAAATCAGTGAGAACTAGTTCGACTGTGTGAACAGGGTAAATATTTGAAATCCATCTACGACTATACAGGCCGGTGGAAAATCGCATGCAGATCACGTTTTTTTAATACCTCATCCGCAGAATAACATCAACCGCCTTCCTGTGTAAAATTTGGAAAATTGGTCAACATCCAGCGAAGGCGCTGCGCTGGAACCCTTTATTTTATTCCAACTGAGAGTGTATATACTGAGACATCTATGGAAGCGTCAAATGACTTCGATGTCTGGCTGGAGGTAAATATCTGGCTTTAAAATGACATCAACATATAGTCGAGGACTTTCAAGATTTCTTAAGGAAAGCTGTAAATAGATGAACAATGAGAGCCACAGAACGGAAGTGGCAGAAAGTAGCTATGTTGACGTGTTGGAAAAAAAGCTACCGCGCTGGGTCTCGAACCTGGTCTGCTTCCGTGAGAAGCAAATTCAAAACGTTTATTTTTTTTTGTAATGACATGTCATGCCTTAGATGAATTTCACAATACTTATTGTTTCAAAAATCATACTTCTCAACATAATATATGTACAATACATACAATTACATCTCATGCACTTTGCCGTCCAGCTTGCTGTCCACATATAACTTTGAATTTCGTGCAATGAGCGGTTACATGCGTTTTACCAAGGCACCCTCTCTTTGAATTGCCAAGCTGATGTGCCTTTTGAAGTTGAGGCGCTTGTCCAGATCAATCCCTAGATATCTTGCGCTTTCCAGTTCGTTGATGGAGTTTCCACCGATTCGCAACTTCTCGAGTTTTTGACTTCTTCGAGAAGTTGACGAGCTTGGTTTTGTTCGCGTTGGTGGCAATCTTGTTCTTCTCAAGATATGGCACGATAGAATGTGCATATATTGCTGTGTCGTCCTCATACATCGCAACATTCGTTCTCCCGAATCTCGTGCGTATAAAGAGAGTACAAGTGCTGTGATAAACAGGATCCCTGTGGGACACCTGCCTCGGTCTTGAAGACTCCCGAAACTCGTTCACTCTTACCCTAAAAGATCTGTTGATCAGGTAACTGTCGATCAGACAGGGGTGGACAGGAAGGAGATTATTGGCCTATGAATTCCGTCAAATGTTATGTAATGTCTTTCACTATGAGAGAGGTCGTAATTGAATTTCACTACCATATAAGGGTGCTGTCCTCGCCAGACCCGTACAAGTCAAGGATCTAGGAGTGTACTTCGACTCGAAACTAGAATTCATTGAACATATATATAAAACGATTGCCTCCTCTAATAGAATGTTTCGTCACACATAACACCAATGAATTCACAAATCTGGAAACTTTCCGTTTACTGTATAAAACCTTCGTTAGGTCAAAGTTAGAGTATGCGTCTTTGGTCTGGAATCCAGTATATGAAGTTCATATATCGCTCTTAGAAAAGCTGCAAAGACGTTTCATGAAAGCTGCAGTGTACAGGTTAGATGGCAGTTATCCGGAAAAAGCCGTTCCTAATAATGCTCTGACATCCCGTCTTGAAACTCCTGACCTAAAATATAGACATGCTGCTCATGGAGTTGTATTTTTATCCAATTTAATAAATGGTCGTATCGTCTGTCCAACTTTGCTGAGCAAAATTTGCTTGAAAGTTCCAAGAACAGGACTCAGAAACTACTCCACGTTTGTCTTACCACCAGCAAGAACAAATGCACTTGTTTTCCCGCCCATATACCAAATGGTCGATCATTATTGGAAACTTGAGGATAGCTTGAATATATTCTTCTATAATAAATGTCAACTGAAACAGATCGCTTATATGCTGTCAGACCTGTAGTGGCTCTTCGCTACGTTTTTATTCTAGTTGAGACTTTCAGTCGAATTTCGATTATAATTTTAATGCCCATACTTGTAGTGGGACTGTGGCGAGTGTTCATTTCCTTTTTGGAGTTCGCTCGCCTCAGCCCTATCAATTGTATTATCCTTTTTTGTTCTTGTTCTTAACTTACTGAATCATCGATTTCATCGATTTCAATGATTGTTAAATTATGTACTAACTCTTCATTTTGGTTTTTATTGTTTTGGTGGAGTATAATGAATTAATAAATAAATAAATTACAGTTTGACGTGGCGTGCCCCCACATCTGACAACGGTGGCACTGTATAATGGCCCTCTCCCTTTTTCGCAGCTCTCAGGTTATATTGGTATTTGCGAGGGTGCGTACATGTTTTCTAAAGCACGCCAAGGTCGAGTTCTTCGATGTTATTACCATGAACAGGGGCCTGATCGTGTTCCTCAACTGGAACACTGAACTTGCTCGAATATCGTGCATGTCTTTCAGTTCCTTTTTGATTTCGTCCGTTTGAAGCTCATTATCAAGACCCCTGATCACAAAAGCGTGCGTTCTTTCTCCTGGGAGAGTATAGAAGTGGAACTCTTCCTTGGCGCACTTCAGGGAGTGAGTCAACCTTTGGTGATATTCAGGGTTCTCTGTGTGGAAGATTGTGGTGTTTCTTCCTCAATCTTCCCTTGCCTCCTTGTTCCAGTTGATCACCTCCTGTACCATGATAGGTGGCATTCTGGTCTGCTTTTTTGGCGCTTTGTTACCCTTACTAGGGCCTGTTGTTTGATCATCGGTCTTTAGGGGCGCCTCCCCACGCTCTTCGAGATTTTCATCCATTTCCAATGTTTGGAAACGATTGTCAGAAAAAAAGAATGACTGAGCCGGAGTTTTCTTTCTTTCTTTTTCCTTCCTTTTTGGGGTGTGGATGCCCTTTTCTACCTCTCTGGATACTTTTGTCATTTCTTTGTACTCCCTTTGAGTCTCGAGAAGAGCTTTTTCTAGTTTTTCTAGTCTCCTTTTCATTCGGACCAATCCCTCGTTGTTATTTCGTGAGATGTTTTCTGGGATTGAGCTGTCGTTTTTGTTTCCCACATTTTTAGCTGTTTTCGTTGTTACAGCTGGTGTAATGATTGTTGTTGAGGTTTTCCTCTTCCCTTTTTTTGGCTTTTACTATTGTGAAGCCATCTTCGTCCACTTCGGGTACTTCAATTTGTGGTGTTATATTCTTTGCCTGTGTTATTTTAGGTTCGGGATTGTTTGGGGTTTGTTCTTCCCATGAGGTGTTTCGACCTTAGACGAAGCTCCTGCCTTGGTTCTTCTAGCCTCCTCCTCAGATTCCCTCTCTACTTTTGTGTTTATGAGCATTTCAACGGTTTCCTGTGAAATTACTGGGTCGTCCTCTTCCGTTGGCTCATCGACTTCCATGGTGTCCGAGTTTCCAGATTTGGACGCCCTCCTTGTCTTTGTTCGCGGTAGTGCCAGTTTCCTCATATTGTTGGTTAATGAGGGTGGCTTCATGGGTGTTGTACAATTTTGGATTTCTCATTGTGATCCTGCTGTTTGTTTGTTTCCTCGAGTTCCTCATTCAGGTTTGAAAATTTCCCGTATTTTTCGTTAAACTTTGCGATGAAGATGTCGTCTATGATGTGAACTTTATGCTCTAGGAGAGGGAGCGAGCTTTCCTTTCTATATTTTGTATTTTGCTCTGGCCACCTATCGGCCATCTCCATGTATTGTTCCTTACATCTCATATCTATAGCTTTTTGGTGGAAGAGCTCATCTCTGTAGCTTAAGGAGTTACGATCCCGCTGCTCCCAGTGTTCTGGGGTGCCTCGTTTTGCGTGGGAGTCTCCAAGCAGATATAATCGTCATCGATCCCGGGGCTACTCGATACACGTTCTCTTCGACTTTTTTTCGGCTCATCGACTCCAATTGCGTTTTCGAGCTGTTCGAATTCCTTGGCGTCTCTTGTTTCCCTTCCTTGCTTCGCATATTGTGGTTTGTGCTTTTATTCTCCGCATTATCCAGCTGATTTCCCCCCCCCTTTTTTTCTCCCCTTTTATAGAGCCTTTTACTCTCTAAAACTTTTACCTTTTGAAGTTTCTGCTATTACCAGTTATGTTTTGAACTTTTAGTATGTGTTCCTTTTCATATTTGTTGAGTTTTACTTCAACTCGGACTCTTATTCTCAGGAAACTACTCAGTTTCGTAATTGAACTTTATTCAGACGAAAATATGCAAACCTTTTTTTTTTTTTGACAAAAGAAACTGACAATTCTTGTAAACAACAACATTCGGATCAAAATATCTCTTTTATAGAAAATGACTGTCACATGAACATCATAAATATACAAGATGAGTAAATATAAAAATCACAGAATAATTTTTGATCTCAACACTTCCTCCCAAAAATATAACCAGAATTCTTCAAAATCAAACAGATTACTCCAACAAAACGAGTCCCAACATCTTTCGCATCTTGTGAAATTTGTCACCGCTCAAAGGCTTCGTCATTATATCGGCAATTTGGTTTTCACTGCTTACATGTTGAATTTTCATAACACCCTGATGAAACTTCTCTCGAACGAAATGAAAACGTATCTCGATATGTTTGGATTCCTTATGGAATTCCGGATTTCGAACCAGTTTAATGGCACTGGCATTGTCCATAAAAAGTGTTGGAATATCACTCAAATCGGTGATTTCACTCAATAAACGTTTGATCCAAATTAGTTCTTTGGTGGCTTCACTGGCAGCAATGTATTCGGCCTCAGTTGTTGACAAAACAATACTTTTCTGCTTCTGACTGGACCAACTGATAGCTGCACCTGCATATTGACATACGATACCAGTTCGTGATCGTCTTGTCTCTATGTCACCTGCGTAATCGGCATCACTGAAAACATTTATAGTTTCTGATCCTCTATTCTTTCCATAATTCAGTCCACAGTCGATGGTGCCCCGTAAATAGCAAAAAATTCGTTTGACATTTCTCCAGTCTGTCACTGTCGGATTATTGAATTTTTCAGAAACTACACTTACTGCGAAGGCAATGTCTGGTCGTGTAGCAATCATAACGTACATCAGGCTTCCCACTGCTTCACGGTATGGAATTCCATTGTCCAAAGGTTCATCCTTATCATCGTGATGTATAGAACCTTTTTCAAAAGGCGTTGAAACTGCGTTTGAATCTTGCATATTGAATTTCTTCAATATCTTGTTGATGTAGGCACTTTGATTCACGAAAATTCCTTTTTCAGTTTGTTTGATTTGTATACCAAGGTAACAGTCTATAGACCCAATCGTAATCTTGAAATGCTCACGTAATTGACCAATGAAATTCGATATTTCCTGTTCGTCATCACCAGCAACCAGTCCGTCGTCAACATAAATAACAACAACGAGTTTTCTTCTTTTTCGTATACGATAATACAAACATACATCAGCTGTGCTGCATATCATTTCTTCATGTTGGAGAAAATCGACGAATTTTTCATTCCAGCATCGTGGAGCTTGTTTCAGGCCGTATAAACTTTTATTTAGCTTGCACACCCTCTCTGTTCCATCTGAGAATCCCTCTGGCTGTTGCATAAATACTTCCTCCCGAAGTTCACCATAAAGGAAAGCTGTTTTGATATCAAACTGGGCAAGTTTGAGATTTTCTGAAGCACTGATACTCAAAACTGCTCTGACAGTATCGAAGCGAGCTACTGGGCTGAAAGTCTCTTCGTAGTCAACACCAGGTTTTTGATTATAACCCTTAGCTACCAGTCTGGCTTTGTAACGATTGATAGTTCCACTGGTGTCTGTTTTCACTCTCAGTACCCATTTGTTTGAGATGATTTTCTTCCCTCTCGGTAACTCAACCAAAGTCCACGTGCCATTTTCAGCTAAGGAATTCATTTCTTCCAGCATGGCTTCTTTCCACTGCTCACTTTGGTCCGAGGTAATCGCTTCATCATAAGTAGCAGGAACGTCACATTCTGCGAGCAAAACATAATCATGCAAGTGGGCAGGTAATCGGATTTCACGACGACATAAAGCATCTGAGTTTATTTCTTCTGTCTCCATTTCTGATACTGACGACTTTTCTGAAGGATTCTCCAAGATTTCAGTTGGATTCGTTTCAGGAACATTCGTGTCAGAGTTGACACTGACTTTTAATTGGATTTTATTTTCGAAAACGTCTTCATGTCTGAAAATGACATCCCTGCTTGTTGATATTTTGTTTTCTTTTCGAAACCAGATTCTATATCCATCCTTTTCTCCGCAATATCCAACAAGAACGCCTTCAATACTTTTTCTGTCCAATTTTTGTCTTCGTTGTTTGGAGACGTGAACATAACATTTTGTACCAAAGATTCGTAAATGTTCTATGTTCACTTCTCTATTGAACCATAATTCTATAGGTGATTTATCCTTGACTGGAGTGGCTCCTGTACGATTCAAAACATACACAGCTGTATTTATAGCTTCAGCCCATAGATAAAGCGGCAGATTTTTCGAATGCATCATCGTTCGTGCACTTTCAACCAAAGTACGGTTCTCTCTCTCCGCAGAACCATTTTGTTGAGGTGAATATGGCATTGTTACACGGGGGTTGATCCCATTTGAATGAAGAATCGTCTTCACCTCCGCATTATCAAATTCTCTCCCTCCATCGCTGAGAAACTCCATTATTTTGATTTTGGCTGCATCTGCTTCTTGTATGAAGGTTTTCAGGGAAAATGTAACTTCAGCTTTCGACTTGATGAAAAATACTCTTCGATATTTCGAAAAATCATCTTTGAAACAAACAAAGTACTTCGCTCCTCCCAATGAATTTTCCTGCATGGGACCACAGACATCGGCATGTATTGATTCACCTGGAGTTGTTGGACGATATTGCCTGGATTTGAAAGACTTTCTGCAATGTTTCCGTCGAGTACATAAAGTCCTCGTTGGTTTCTTCTCCCATATAAACGTGTAATACCATCTTTGGTTACCATACACCCATTCTGGTTTGCTTTGAAATTGAAACCATTATTTATGGTTTGTCCAACGGAGAATAAATTGTGCTCTACTTTTGGAACGTACCAAACATCCTTCAAATGATTTTTGTACCACTTGTTGGAAACTTTCATTTCTACATTTATTGTACCATGGCCGTATGCAAAAATCACAGCCCCATTTCCAACTTGAACTTCTTTGGGATAGGTGAATGGTTCATACATCAAGAAAAAATCTTTATTTTTGGTCATATGGGTCGAGGCACCTGAATCAGCTAACCATACATCATTTTCGAATACCTCTGTGGAAGTATCTTCAAATTTTCGTACTACACATGAAAAGGCATCACCTTCGGGCTTTCTTATCCATTTTGAAGAACCAACACTCTTTATATCATGTTTCTTCGGGCAGTTTTTGGCAAAATGGCCCATTTGATGGCATTTGAAACATTTCCTGGGAATCTTCTGTGGTTTTTTACCCTTTTTTGTGGAGGATCTGGCTACAAAGGCGGACGAATCATCAGTTTTACATGGTAATCGCATTTCAATGAGTAGTAAACGTTCTGTCAATTTATTTATTGTTCTTTCATCCACAGGAACAGACTCCCAAACACTTTTGAATTCAAAGTACTCTGATGGAAGTGTTGACATCACTCGACTCATAAGCAGTAGTTCTGGTAGCTTCGTTCCAACTAACTTCAGTAACTCGTCGTTCAGTTCTTGGAAATTCCTCTGAAGACGTGCAACGAGGGTAGCAATGTCTTCGCCAGGGTGTTTCTGACTTGTGAAAAACAGTTCCATGAGCCTATCAACTCTTTGACCTGAACTCTGTTCATAAACGCTCAGCAACTTGTCCCATGTAGCATTTGAGTTCTCACATGTTGCAGTCAATTCAACATTGGCATCATTCATGCTGCCAACAAGTATGAGTTGAGCCAGAGCATCACTTTTTCTATAGACCCGCAAATCGTTTACATATTGCGTTTTTACAGTCTGTTCAGCATTCGAGGTAGGTTCCACAGGCATTTTGCTGACTCCTGTTACCACCTCAAAAACCTCGTGGTGCTTCAATAATAATTCGATTTGTCTTCGCCATCTCGGCCAATTCGACGCACCTTCTAGTTTCTCAATATGAGCTTTGAACTCCATTTTGCACCTTCACGACGTAGTCTGAGAATCTGCACCGTCCAGTTACTTGAATCTATTGCGTGGTCTGGGCCCGTAACCTGTTGAGTTTTACTTCAACTCGGACTCTTATTCTCAGGAAACTACTCAGTTTCGTAATTGAACTTTATTCAGACGAAAATATGCAAAACTTTATTATTTGACAAAAGAAACTGACAATTCTTGTAAACAACAACATTCGGATCAAAATATCTCTTTTATAGAAAATGACTGTCACATGAACATCATAAATATACAAGATGAGTAAATATAAAAATCACAGAATAATTTTTGATCTCAACAATATTCACTCCTGAACGTATTTGAGGTGTCTATTTGTGTTGCGAGTTTTTGTGGGTTTTCAACGTTGTTAGGTTTTTCTAGATTCTCCACACTTTCTATAGTACTTTGTATGTTTTTTTTTGTTCGCCACACTTTTCAATATACTTAGTGGGTCTTTGATGTTCACTTGTGACTTTGGTGCATTTTTTGTTTTCATCACATCAAAAGTTTTGGACTCGGAATATTTCCATCGTTCTCCATAGTTTCGTTCATATTTGGGATTTTGAGATAGTTTCCTACACTTTCCTCTGGACTTTGTCTAATTTCGTTCTGAAGGACTTATCTGGGTTATCTTGGTTCTTCGGAAGTGTTTCGGACTGTTCCCAGGTACTCATGTTTCCATATCCATCCTTATCTTCAGAGCCGGATCTCTAGGAGGCAGTGTCCTCCTTTATTTCTGACTCTTCCATTTCACTTTCGTCGTCCGATGTTCGGGTTTTGATATTGTCTGATTTTGGTTTCATTTTTCCATCGGTCCCTCCAGATTGATCATGAAATTTGTATAATTTCTCTTCCATAATGAATATAGGGGTATACAGAGTGTTGATTCGTCATAGAGCAAATATATGGTGGTCATGGAGTATACAGGGGAATCTCAAATTTTTTTCAGTTGCGCTGTCCAAGGAAAACGTAACTCTCAAATTGCACTACAAACATGACGCCGATACAACTGTCATGTGTCACTTAATACATGACACAACGCTAACTACAGACCGATATATCTCCAAGCTTGCGACAACATAACCTCTATTCATTTATTTGATGAAAAAACGCATAGCCATATAGGTATACAGATGTCATGTTCCGAAATTGCTGGTATTACTGGCAACAGTAAGCATTTTCGGAACGCTTTTTGCAGTGATAGTAATCTACTGCTGATGATGTCAGAACGGATCGCCATCGGACATCCGTCAAAGGAACTGTCAGCGGTGACAGGTGTGGCGTACCATATCTTATTTCACAATGAATTAAATATTGGAAGAAATATTAGGCAAAGCGATACGGAAATAGAAAATTCAGAGAGCTCAAGCTCTGATAATGAGTCTTTAGAAGAAGAATAGAAGGGTACATTCAAAATGTAGTAGGTTTTTACACCCCTAAGATTTTCAAACAACATTTCAGGTAAGTGCGAGTAAGGCTTGCAATCTCGAAAAAATGGGGTTCCTGCAGATTTCATTGATCTGCTGGATTTATTTCAATTCACCATCAACTTGTACGCAAATATCTTCCAGTACAACTCGAAACATTTTTGATAATTTTGCAATTACGATCTGACAACAAATTTAAATCGTTATCCGTTGACGTTTATTCGAACACAACCTAACCTTGCTCAGTTTGGGGAATACTGGGACTACAGGACCACTTCTATAGCAGTAGCACCAGTAACCTTTTAGTCTCTAACAGGGTACCTCACAAATTGGCGCGAAATAATTGCCAGTGAATGTCAGTGAAATCGGAACGACTGAATTAGCTGGACAGTACTGTTCAGGAATATCGGAACATGACAAGAGAGACCTCGAGCATCGCCATCTACTGGAGACTCGGAGCCTAGGTGTCACTACTCGAAAATCTGAGAGCACAAAAATTGAGAAAACCATCGTTGTAGGTGAATTCAAAGAACAGCGTTCACCAGATGAAGATTTTTAACCGCAGACGAGTTGAAATTTTTTGCCACTATCAGAAAAGGAAATATATATTTGGGGTACAGATATCAGGTATGGTACAAATAAAAATAAAAACAGCAGATTAATATATTATGGAATAGTCAGTTCATTTTTATGTGCAAATATAAGTGCAGTATTTTCATCGCATAAGGTTTGATCGATAATTTGTACAATATATTAATTGGATATTCGCTTCTTTTCTGGTCGCACTCGAATCTTGTTATCGAAGGTATTGTCTAATTTATTCATCTGCAAATGATGCTGAATAGCGTTACTGAAATCTACAAGATGCGAGACGTTTATCCATTTCTCCACTGGAACCATACCCCTTCTTGTGAGACATTTCTCAGCACCATGTCAACCATATTCTTCTCTCGGTCTTGGTCGAGCTGATACTTAGTTTATAGTGCAGATCATTACCACTCTTGGAAGAGGTCACATCTGCTTTTGCACTCGCATTTCTGAGTATTTTTCAAAATATTTTACAATTGAACCTTATTTTATTGAATGAAGTGGTCGTTACTTGATCTAAATCCATACTAAAAACACATTTATTATACGGTACTCTCGAATATTTTCACTTACAAAGAGTTTGCAATAACCTTCCCATTCACTATGGAAATAGAAGATAATAATCAATCAATTGATAGATTTAAAAACTCTCACTATTCAATTCAGTACTGCGAATACTGTATATTCTCAAACCAATAGAAAAAGGCGTAAGCGTAAGAAAGTTGGTTCATTTAGATCACCAACAACTCGTAGATTTTCCTGTACTGCGACTTGTACTTCTTGAGAGATCTGACTGTGGGAAGTCACCAAGTAAGTCTTTCTTCTTCATATATTCAGGATAAACTAAAGAGAGATGAAGATGAGCAATTACAACTTGATGAACATCAGAACGAGCCAGGATTGTTGAGAATACGCGTATATTCAAGATTTCGTACCTAATGCTACTTAGCATTACCTTTTCATAACATACAACATCGCTGGAAAGTATCATGTCCACAGAACAAAAATGATGATGTCATTTTTGGGCTAGCTATTGTATCTGTCAAAGTGGATCGCGTATCCTCGACACATGTTGCTAGAGTCTTATGGCCTCTATCTAGGGTATGCATGACGTCAGTCAAATATAAGATTTCCTGATGGTTCTTCATTGCACTGTACTTTAGATGCTGCAAATCGTAAAGTTCGAAGCCATGGGATTGAAATAATAATTGATCAAAGAGAAATTATCTGTTTCATTCACGATAGTAATTATTTTTTATCAACCACAATGGGATATGGTATAATTCTTTCATTGGCATAGACAGACATACCGCCAACGTTGGTTGGTTGGAAATGGTTTTCGGAGTTTGAAAGCATGAAGACTTTTAATAGTCAAGTTGTTTTCTACCTTTATGCAAAGTTTCAGCGGAATTAGCAGAAAGCCATTTTCCATAATAAAATTGAGGGGTCCTTTATTGACACTCAAGTGTAACCTCAAATATGTCGTCTGTCGTCTCATTTGCGTGATGGTGACGTCATAAGGCGCCAAATTCGAAATTGTCAACTGTTAATTTATATGACACAATATCAACTTCAAATTTGTCGAGTGTTACCTCAAATCTGTCGTATATCATCTCATTTGTGAGATGGTGACGTCATAAGGCGACAAATTCAAATTTATCAAGTGTAACCTCAAATCTGTCGTATATCATCTCATCGAGTCGAATGCTCATTTCTGAAGATTTTTCATATCCAGATTTGGGTTTTTGAGTTTCCAAAATTCACATTCATCATAGTAAATTTCACGCTGAGTCCACACTTCATCATCAGCTAGCCAATCGTTCACCTCAAGGCCGCAGTACTTGACTCGATCACTTCTGTCGGTATAAAAGAATCCTGCCCCAGCTAGATCGTGTTATTTTTGTAAGAACCACCGGACAATCAGCAAACTTCTTTTTCGTCTTATAAACAACCCATCTGCCTCCTGGTCAAAAAATGTGCAATCTGGTTGCCATTTGAAATGATCCAACAGTGGATCATCCCCACCTGAATCCTTCGATGTGACATTTTTTACACACAACTATGTCTTCTCTACCGGTATAAATGAACCCAGCATCAGCAAGTTTATTTTTTGGGAATTCAGATGTCCAATCACGAAAAATTTCAGGTCTCTCTACATAAGTATCAAAATTCGTTTCAGTAGTTACCATTCTCGCTTACACCTCCAGTCTCAATGCAACAAATATCTCTACTGAAATGAAATTCGAAATACTTCATAATGTATTTATTCAGAAAATGTTTCGATCCAAGTCATTTTACTCCTACTTGATAAAGCACATTGCATAAATCATATAGAGTTTACAATCAATTTGTTGCATCTATCCAGCTGTTGTGAGTGCTATCCAGACCAAACCACTTGACAAAAACCTCATTGCCTTTCTTCATAAGGTTTTTTTTCACCGAATAAACATCGAGACTCTCGGTTTTGTTTTTTGTAATTCCTCTTCGTGAAACGCCCCACTGATTGGTCGTTCCACCATATATTCCAACAAGTAGGTAGTGGGGTTGGAGATTTTCACTATGACTATTTATATATATTTCTTATTCGTTGGCTTTCGTTAGATCACGTGGATTACAGGTAGAATATCTGAACTTTCAAACTGAATAGTTTCTCTTTCAATGTTCGAATGAGTTGCTCGGCAGTTGTAGCTTTTTTCACAGTGTATGTACTATAATGACTGATGTTGTGCTTCTTCATTAGTTGTCGGAAGCTGGCATTATAGAATTATTTGCCTTAATCTTATGACCAATAGAGGAATTTTCAATATTCCTATTGGGTCTTACGAATTCACTAATACTAACAAGTATTCTCTTTGAAAGCTAACCTCAATACTCCCTAGTGTGAAATCTACAGCAAAATACACGCCATAGGTTTCCAACCTGAAGACTGCATTGAAAAATTGTGCTTCTTCATTAATTGTCGGAAGCTGGCATTGTAGAATTCTTTGCCTTAATCTTATGACCAATAGAGGAATTTTCAATATTCCTATTGGTTCTTACGAATTCACTAATACTAACAAGTATTCTCTCTGAAAGCTAACCTCAATACTCCCTAGTGTGAAATCTACCGCAAAATACACGCCATAGATTTCCAACCTGAAGACTGCATTGAAAAATCGCTTGGATTCTCCATTCAGAAAGTGGGAGCTACATGAGCTTCCTGCAGTGACAGCAGGGTCTGCTGAAGAAATTTGGCTCCTCAGAATGTGTTCTGCTCTGCAGAGCTCCCCATCACAGTATTCCGAAGAGATCGTGTGGGCAACCTGCATAAAAATCCCATCTACTTTGACTATATCGATTTGTTGGATATCAGATTGACCCTGAATAGTGATGTCTACCCACATGAGCGTATGCGATTGGATTTCAACAAGAATGATTTTGTCGAGGCTCACACGGCCTATAGCGATTTCCACTCCAAAAAAAACAAAAACAGCCTCTGCTCAATTATGTATCATTCTAACAACGAGCTGTTTTCGTTGTTCGAAGTCTCGAAAAGAGCCGAATTCGTGAAATCGAGTGTGGTGAACATGAAACTTGCCCTTGAAGCAAAAAAAAATTCCGGCCAACAACGTGCCTATTGCGTAATCATTCTTGATTTTATTATGGAGAATTTTCCCTTGAGCGAAATCACTCAACATTTATCTTGAAGTGATGCCGAGTTGAGCAATCAGTTGTGTGAGAAACGTCGAAGATGAAGCTCGTAGCAGTAGACATTCAAGGTTTTGAATAGAATAGTGTGTTCTACCCAAAAGAAATTGCCATAACCGATGGGGTGCAGATGAATCATATTTTGCTAAAGCCTCCGAAGCCGTACAGTTCGCTGTCTGCCGCAAAAAAACGACAAGTGAGATATATTAAGCAGAACGTGCACGGTTTGAGAAATTCCAATGGTTTCGTGGAATAGTGTGATTTGAATAGTATGTGGAAGAGGCTGAAAGATGCCAATGTGCAGGGTCACCAGAAAATTGACATTCTTCAAAACTACTTCACAGAATTCACATCGGCGCCACACATTGTCAATTTGGAATAAATCCATATTATCGTCCTCTCAACAACAACCAATCATCAACCGCCAGTTTATTGCTTTGAAAAACCTGTTCATTCCATTGCTCACCATTTGAGACTTGTTTTTGATGACCGTACCTACGGTGACTTGTCAGAGTGGAGAGAAATCGAACCTGCACCAAAACCATCCAGGGTTTGCACTCCACTCACTCACTCCACTCTAGTAGAGAAACTGCGTTTTTATGGCATCAGAGGTGTTTCTCTCGATTTGTTAGATTCCTACCTAAGGAATAGAAAGCAAGCAGTATATATTAATGAGACATGTTCTGACTTTCAAACTATTTCACATGGGGGTACCTCAGGGATCGGTTCTTGGCCCGTTATTCTTCTTATTCTCGGAGTACTTATCGATAATAGACTTTCATGGTCATCCCATCAATTATGTAATAAATTGTAATGTAATAAATTGTCCAGTTCAATATTTCTACTGCGCGGTTTGAAAAATCAACTCTGTGACAATACTGTACGGTCGTGTTACTTCTCTTTCATTCACTCAGGTATAAAATATGGCATATTGCTATGGGGAAACTCTTTAAATTACAGAAAAGAGCGATACGAATCATTGCTGGTGTCTGTTATAGGGACCATTGTCAACAAATCTTCAAAGGTCTGTCTAACATACTAACATGCCTCTTCCTTCCTTATTCATTTATAATACTCTTCTTGAGATTAACAAAAATAGAAATTCTTTTAGTACTAACTCCGATTTTCACGATTATCAAACTCGCGGTGCGAAAGACTTGAGGCCTTGCCGATATAAACTGAATAAATCTCAGATGAATTCACTCAATGTTGGACTCTATAATGTCTTGCCAAAAGAGTTCCAGATGCTCAGTTTCAAATTGAAACTGAAACGACACATACTGTTCCACTGTTTTTACTCTATCGACGAATATCTGAGATCTCCCCCAGTTCTCAATAATGTGTATTGACTGCTATTTCCACAAATTATAATCGTGTAAATTTTAAATATACGTATCTTTATGATCTTTTGGCTGTATATTGTAATGTTATTTGTATATTGAAATTGTAATTTTAATTACTTTTGTACCTGATTAACTTGACAAAAACATAAGGGTAACTTGGTCATTTTTTTTATATATGGAGATTCATGCGAAAGGGAAGCCTTGTAATGTTCAAAGAACATCGCGTGAATTCTATTCTATTCTATAATCTGACATTCAAACGCAACATGAAGACGAATTATCGAAACTCAAAAACTGACATATTACATGCAAACTCATTATGGAGATCAAATATTCAATTTACCTCATTTCATGTGGCAAAAGGGGACCGTCAGGCCCTTCTCCAAAATCTACCAAGAAATCTTTGTTCAAGGTCATTCCACCTTTTTCTGTATCTATATCTAGCCTGACCATTTTACCACCATTTTCTACCATCTCTGGATAAAACTGACGATCCCACGGTGACAAGATGCTACAAGATACATACAGCCTTTTACCATCTAGAGATAACTGAAGCATCTGGGGACCACCATAAAATCGCTTTCCTTTGATGTAAACTGGATCATGAGGTTTGGAAAGTGGTGGATCTTCAATCACACTCGAATCACTTAGAAGTTTTCCTCCCAGAAATATTTGTCCTGAAGCGTCAAATTCAATCAACGAATCTCATGACGGGTGCAAATAATAAAAATTATATCAAAGCGAATGTTATGCATGGAACACAAAAAAATCTTATCGTTGAAGTTACAGGGGCAGGAACATATCAGAAAGAGCTCAATAGCCAGAATAAATTATAGTCATTATATTAAAAGTAATTATGTTTGTTGTTGTATGTCATATCATATGAAAATTCCTCCCTCAAGGAAATTTCTTAGAAGATGTTTTTCATTCAAATGTTATCGAGGGAACTGATTGAAAATATATTTCCTTCATTAGGAAGAGGTTGATTATCTCACAAGAATGTTCTTCCAATGTTAACATAATATTTTTACAAAAAAAGACAAATGAACAAAATACGGAAGTACTTCATAAATTGTTACACTTTCTACGTTCAATTTGCAAGATCACCTGATATCATTTCACATTTTTTCAACATTCAAGTGTTTTACTACAGTTATTTTCCATAACACAGAAATATAGTGTTCACACTAATTATCATTGAAATATTACTCAAATAGAAATTTAAATTTTATACTTGGCAGCGAAAGACAAAATATCCACTAACTCACCAGTTAACTTTGGATGGGCTCTATCGGTAATGTCATACTGCCTTACGTCTCCTTGAAGCCAGTTGTTGAAATATAAATATTTGTCATCGAGAGATATCAAAATGTCCGTGATCATGCCTGAAAATCATCATGTTTAATCAGGATTGAATACTCGAACGGGTTATATTCAACCTGAAACGTAATTGCTTGTCCAACCAGTAACTTTTTTATGTGGGACATCAATAACTTTGTCGGCTGACCAATTTCCATCGGATTTCAAGTAAAACCTGGAAATATCATATCAAATTAGATGAGAGTCGGCAACATTCACTGCTGCTAGGATATTTTATTTGGATTCTTCACGTCTAATCATTATAGATAATATTCAGACGGGTCTACTTATTATCAAATGAATTGTGTTATTGGGGTTTCAAGTAGACACAATACCAACAATTTCAGAAATCGAATAAAATCAACACTACAATGATTCTCCATTGTTGTCCTGTGATCCTGCCATATATTATGGAAAGTTTGTAATTTCACTCGAATAATTCAGTTCTCATATACCTTCGAATAAATCATTGATGAACATATTCGCAGCTATATCCTCACGTGATTAAAGGGTTTCATATACTCATAGATATACGCCAACAAGCTCCGATTATTGAAAAGCACTCGAGAGAATTAACCATGATCTATTAATAGCTATTTTTCATTATGTATGCTTCTCTACAGCATCTTAACGTTTGATTGCGAATTATCTACGTGAACGCTCCCAAAGTGTAATATCAAATTCGAAGTTGGAGGATCTGATGGAATCTATAAGAGAACTATCTCAAGGATCAGTGTTGGGTCCTTCACTCTTCACCATCTATACTTCCTTATTCCACAAGCACTCAAAATATGTCACATCCCATTTATATTTGGATGATATATCCAACTCTACCTGGCTTTCGATGAAAAAGATACACTTGTTGCCTGCAATAAGATCAATGAGGATCTCGACATACATCTGATGTATCTCAAAAGTTTCATGAATCTTTCAACCCCACTAAATCTAAAGCTATGCTCTTCAGTAGAAAATGCTCCAAAAATAGATCTCGATCAATTATCTCTCTTCATATTCGAAATGACAAACTCAAACTATCAGAATGAGAAAAAAATATGGGCTTACCCATTGTTGATTCCTTAACATTTTCCACACATATATTTCTCATACATAGAGCAAACGGCATTCACCAATCTGAAACTGATCTAATCTAACAGACACTTTCTAAACAGAGGATGCAAGATGAATCTCTGTGACTCGCTGGTGTTATCTAAGATGAACTATTGCGATGTTATATTTGGTCCCGCTCTGAAGAACTGTGGTATAAACAGATGAAACCCAACATCTAGTCATACTTCTCGACTGGGATGGCTAACAATGAAACAACGATGTACTCTATATCAGTACGTACTGTATAACAGAATGCTGCTAACTAAAAAACCTTCGTATCTTCATGTAAAAAGGCGCTGAGAGGCCCATAATGTCAATGTTCGACTTCGCATAATTTATCCATACCCATTCACAACAACTCACTTTATCGATCCAGCATCTCCTACGATATCGGCAGAATTTATAACCGTATTCCTGATAGTGCGAAAAGTTTGCCAAATGTTCAGTTTAAGAAAAACAAGGTATTAATTTTCATCGTTCTCTTATGTATTTCTATTGTACTCATTCATTTCATGTTTGTACGATTTTTTGTTGTTTTTATGGAGTCATGTTCATTCAGCTTGCCACATGACAGTGTTGCGCTCCTTGCTACCCATATGTAGTTTTATCTTTATATGGTGTTATATTTGAAATTCCAATGTTGCATTAAAAACGTCCATTATTATCAGTTTTTTTTTAACAACTTTCCTACCTATTGGGTAGCAAGGATTTCCGTGAGCACAAAACGAGATTCAAGAAATTGACTCATATATACTCTAAGAAAACCGCTATGTTTTTGCTATTTTTCTACTGAGAGAGGTCCAGCCCAGGCATTCAATGAGTCAATACTTACATATCAATGAGTCAATACATACATATCTGTTTTTGACTCCAAATTAAATCGGATTGTTCGCTCGCAAAAATGAAAAACAATATATTTTCGAATTGAGGGACACCAGGCATGCATAAAAAATATTGGTTTCATTTCAATATATCGGAACCCTCCGACCTTTGAGGATGAAAAATTAAAATATGTTCGATTTTTAGTGTACTGAATTCTGCCATTTTTATGGTAGGTACCAAAGACCAACGAGCCTCGTTACTAACGCCATACGCATGGTAATTATTGGACCCGTCAACCATTGAACGAGTCATCTTTCAATAACACAGAGGAATTTTTGCGAAATATATCTGCTCCATTGGAGAATTCAACACAGGGCCTCGCGGTAATAGGTAAACCCAGCACTGAACTCGTTTTCCAAAATGGGGTTCTTTTACTTATCTGTTTTTGGTAGTCGGACTCATAACACCAAAATTTATCCTAATTCTCACCTGAAAATATTTGCGTTAACTCCACATCCTACATATCCTTGTGGTTCCTTTGGATTATGAAGAAATCTAATTTCCAATGGAGCTATACCATCTTCCCCCAAATTAATGGATTGTATCAGTTCCCGTTTACTCCAAGAAAAAAAGTTCAGACTCCTACCATATATCTCTGGGTTTTCAGCATGAGAGGGGTGGTAACCCTTCTTGAAGAGTTTCGGTACTCCCCATTCGGAGGACACCATAACGTCGAAATAGGGTTGATACCAGAAATCGTAATTGAATTTTGGTTTATTATCCCCTTTGATCCATGTTCCTTGAAAAAAAATCCACTCATGTAGAATACGTGGTATATTGTGTATTCATAAGGTGCTGGTGCGATGTAAAGCATTTTTTTTTGACGAAATAAAAGTTGAGAAGGATTTTGAGCGAAATATAAGGGGAAAACGACAAAGTAGAAAGAGTATTGTTGATTCAAGGCATAGTTTGGTTCAGTAGGGGAATGGTTGAGATAATTCTACTGAACTTCATCAGAGAATTTGTGAGCTTTTTAAATTCCTCCTCAGTAAATATTTCACGAGATGAGACCACTGTGTACTGGAAGATAAGGTTAGTCCAATCGATTTGTTTTTTGAGGTAGATACCCCGGGGGGGGGGAGATTATTATTGGATATTCGAGACGCTTAAATAAATCGTAATGATGCTGTACTAACCCATCATCGTCGTGTATGGTAAAATTAACGAAAATTGATTGTTGATTTTTAATTTTACTGGCAAAACATCAGTATAAGATAAAAATGCACAGAAACAAAGTTGTAAGAATTAAAATTGGATCCAAATATTCTTAGTTTGAAATTGCAATGAATCATTTCCAAAACTGTAGCTGGTTAAAATCAGCTGTAATTCAAAGTGAGAATCGAAACTGGTCTTATTGATAATTCTTCCTGTAAATAATTTAATTTTCCACGATGCGAATGGCAAAAACCCGATGTGGTTACCTTTTGTTTCAACAAATGTTGTATGTATGTAGCATTTTGGGCAGGTACTTGCCAGAAAACAACGTTTAGTACAACCCGAGCTATAAGCCAACATCCAAGCCAACCCTTTGCAAATGTAATAAGTAATATCCTTGTGAGTGTTTCTACAAACTAACCTTGTTTTCGCCTCATTGTGTTGAAGTTTCTTATTAATATTTGACTCAAGATTGGTGTGCTTGATATACAAATTGAGTGAATCAAAATTTTGAATGAATCGAAATTATATAAACGTTATATACGTACCTATCAACAGAGAGTTCGAAAATATTTTATACTTATTTCATAGACGCTTTGTATTTTTTTCCGCAGAAGAAAAATCAAAATAATAGTTCCTCAAATTTCCCGACAAATATCTACCCTGGTTGGTTGACAAACTAGAGGTACGGAGAAACACATTGTTATAAGTTTCCTCACTGTCGTTGTCGACTTGGCTCCAGCATATAATTCTTCAATAACAAGCTCATAACCTTTTCATTACTCGCCATTCTCGAGTGATTTTTCACCCAATATAGAGCAATCTATTCCGGGTCTACAAGCTATTTCAGTTGTTCATGGCATCGTCATTCCCACACCTGGAGGTCACTTTGGATACATAGTGTCCTGACTGAGGCTTAACGTGTATACACTATGGCCTGACTATACGTGGAAATTTCGATCCCCCATTTCGGAAAATTTTCAGTATCTACACCAAAGGTTCCAAACTCAACATTCAGTTGTACCTTGTTCAGCTTGTTCATATTTGTTATGTTTTTATTGTGGACCAGCAATAAAAAAAAAACTTGGTGTGACTTCAAATCTTCTACTACTTGATATTTCGAAAACAAACCTTATAATTTTCAAATGTACAATCGACACTTTTTTCTTGGAAAATGTTATTATTGAAAATATCGAAAATTCTAAATTTCTGGAACTATATATACACAAGGGCTTGGAATATGATACTCATATCAGGAAGATGAAGGTCATTATTTCTGCTGGTTGTTATGCAGTAAAAGCTATCTCTACGGAGCAGGGCATTTCGAATGCAAAAACAGCATTCTCATCTCATTTGTAATATAGTATACTATTTTGGGAAGGGGGTACGAACAACTTACTAGATTCTATGTTCTCTTCTCATTCTGGAAAACGTACTTTCAGTCAAAAAGCACTCAGAAAAATTCAAGGCTTCGTCATCCGATAGTATATTTTGCTGTCACTCGAAAAAGGACAAAAACAATTTGAAATTACCTAGCACATCCAATTCCCTTGTCTAGGATTACTTAGTTTATAGTAATCTGAAGATGTTCAATCACCTGCCAACTTACACTAGAGAGCTCAGTTTGAGTACTGAACTGTTGAAGAATTGCTGAATTGTAGACTCTATTATTGTATTTAGGAACTTGGGTATTTTTGTGGAGAGAATGTAGTTTGATGAATTATTTTTCGACTTTCTTCTTCTCCGAGTCAAAAAGTGGAAATTACAACCTCTATGAAAGAAGCAAAATATTTTTTTTACAAACACCCCCTATTGTACGTATATGTCATTCGAAGACGTTTGATTCATTCATAACAACAAGGAAGAAAGTAGTTGTTTAAATGGGTTATTTTATGTAGATGCGATCATGGATATCTTAAAACATTGTACCGAAAAAATGATTTTTATCAACAAGAATTTGGTATGGCAATGGGTCTAATTCTTAGTAATATTTATTTGGAGTATTTTGAGGATTCTTTCATAGATAGTTATCCAAATGGTTCAAAGGTGTGGTGGAGATATGTTGATGATGTATTTGCTATATGGAGTCATGGTCAAAATGAACTTGACACATTTTTGGAACATATTAACCAACAAGAACCAACAATAAAGTTCACATTAGAAACAGAAAATAACAATGAACTTCCATTTCTAGATGTAATGATAAAGAAATAGACACGTCAAGTAGACACAAGTGTATGTCGAAAGAAAACACATACCAACAGATATATTCACTACACCTCAAACCACCACACAAGTGTCAAGAAAGGCCTAGTAAAATGCCTTTATGATAGAACAAAAATTATATGTAACTCAAAAGAAAAAATTAATGAAGAGATAAACCTCATAAAATCAGTATTAAAAGAAAATGGATATCCAGAAAAATTCATAGAGGAAACTTTGACTGAAATTGAAAATGCGAACACAGTCCACAATGAAAACATACAACCTACACAAAATACACAACCTGTATCAAACATTATATCTTATGTCCCTCGTTTGTCTGAAAAGATAAAACGGATCGGTACCAGGCATAATGTTAGAACAACATTCATAACAAAAAAACCCTTTACGGTTAATACCGACACATACCAAAGCAAACAACACAATGGAAAACACAAAAAATTGTATTCATGAAAATGAAACATTTCGTTCTTCAGGAGGGGCAGCCAACCGCGATCCATATCAAGCGAACTTATAGAGATGCAATCTTCCCCAGACAGCATGATGAAAACAGAAACCTTTAATTTTTGTTCCCTGTTATAACTTTCTTTTGCCATCATTTTAGCTCCATTTCATTCTACTGTGTGATCTCCATCGGCAGTAAGAATGTGTTCTGATAATTTAGACCCACTTGTCTGTTCCTGATGAACACCTTTCATTCACTCTTTCGCACTTCCAAAGGACCTGACGTTTCACGTATATAGCTGTTCTTATAATTTTTAGTACGGCAAAATTGAGTTATACTAGAATTTGCTGAGTAATTGGACATGTACTTTTTTATATGGAGATCCACACGAAAGAGATCAAAGAACACCGCGTGAATCAAGAGACAGGAAATACAAATTAACATTCACTTTGAATTTTTGAAGTTTGTGAGCTTCAGGAAAAACCTCTTTCTGCAAGGAGTTCCAAAGCTCAGCTGTTCTATTGAAAGAAGATCCCTGAGCAAGTTCGACAGGTACTTGTCGAGTCATCCGTGTAGATATTGCCAAGGGTGGATTGATTGATAACAATTCAGAAGAGCACCGACCGTGAAAATATCTAAAGAAGAGAGACAAATCTCCGACCCTTCTACGATGTTCCAATAAAGTTTGCGAGTCTTTGAGCGAAGAATCACCAACAAGACTGATTGCCTTTCTCTGAATAGAATCGAGAAGCCTCAATGAATGTTTTGGAGCCGAACTCCACACATTAGAAGTATATTCCAAGACGGGTCGTATCTGAGCCTGGTAGATCATTAGAAGCTGACTAGAGGTGAAGTATTTCTTCGCACGAAATAGAAATCCAAGTTTCTGGGAAGCATTTTTAGCGATCGATCTCACATGGTTTTTCCATGAGAGATTATTACTGATCGTAATTCCTAGGATCGAGATACTTGACTTTGTAGGAATAGTTACTCCTGACATCTGAATACTAGACGATGTTAGATCGGCTTTCCTTGTGAAGAGACATGCCTGGGTTTTCCTTGAATTAAATTCCACCAAGTTCATGTCACCCCATTTTATTATTTCTATCAAGTCATCGTTAATTTTATTAACGTGAATGTTTCTTTGAATTTTTGTTTCTCGAACTAGTATGGGGACTCTGGAAGATAAACTAAACGAAGAGTACTGTAGTCCGCAAATATATGTACTGAACAAGATGTTTTCTCGAGAAAACATTGACATGAAGCAGAAACAAAGTGGGCGCCAGAACTGAACCCCGTGGAACACCTGCATTTATTGGCAGAATATCAGATGATACTTCATCAACAACCACATACAGTGACCTATCAGACAAGAAACTCTTAAAAAAAGCACACAATCGAGGAGGCAAACCATAAGACAGCAGTTTATCAAGGAGACCCCGATGCCAAACTTGATCAAACGCTTTTGAAATATCAAGTGCAACAGCTATCGTTTCTCAGAAATTTTCGATTGAATGGTGCCAAATATGAGAAACATAAGCCAATAAGTCACTGGTTGATCTTTGATTGTGAAATCCGTATTATTCCTGATTTCTCTAGATATCATATCGATTTCTTATTCCATGACTTTGGAAATGATAAAAAAACTGATTTTTAATTAACACCGCATCTTGTCGGGGTATACAGAAGCCTAATTTTCAACACTTGTGAAGATTCCAACATTAATATTTATTTTTCCAGATTGTGGAAGGTTACAGCCTGTTTCGACGATGCAAGTTGTTGCTGTGATTTATCGCGGCAACTTGTGATGCGAGAAATGTCATCTATCTGTCAGTTTGCATTTCCAATATTAAAAATAGCATTGAATGTTACCAAGATGATCGCCCACATCATCAAAACTGATATATGAGTTTATTCATATCTAACAATTTTAAATTTCAAAAAAATCAACTCATTAGTTTACTTGATTCATTCAGTTTTGAAAAATAATTGAATCATTCAAAATCACCATTTTACACAATGGTGCCACCACATATTTGTAGTTTGTGGCAACAAATTCACCACAGAGATTCGCTGCAAATCATCGCCCAGAAAAAAAATCATACAACTTGAAAGACTTGCATGGATACAGGAAATTTTCAGGAGTTGCAGCAACAAAGTGCATCGTCGAAGCAGGGTGTGAGAAACCCAGTCAACTACGGAAAGAAGATTTATCGACCACAAAATAATGACTTTCAAACAGGCTACTTGTATGTTGTTGAATGAAAACGAGGAGATTGCTACTTCTTCATTGAATATAGATCTATGTTGGATATGCCTCTTTCAAAGAGGGAAGTTGAACTAGGAAACTTCAGCTCGAAGAAGGTTGTGTTGAAATCAACACTTGGTAGGATTACTGATGAATTACTAATGCTAGGGTCACGTTTCGACACAATTCACAAAAATTTGAATCTCTAAAAAATGTTTCCAAATGGTTTAAGAAAGGAAGCAGAATAGTTTCAAGGCTTTTTCATTTTTAGGGGAGAAAATCATTCAAAGAAATAGAAGGTAAAATCGGGTTAACCCTTCAAGTTTCGAGTTCCTGATGATCAACGTTCGCAGGGGAACTTAGGTGGTTACCAGGAAAATCTATTGCACAAGACACATTCAACCCATTTTTAAAAGCCATCATTTTGAGATAATATTCATTATGCGAGGTAGTATACAGGCACTGATAAGTTAATCAATGGAATACCTTTTGTCTTGAATGTTTTTCCATCTATGAGTATAAAATCGCATTTCGCTTCTCCATTCCGATCTCCCATAATAGAAATCATGATTTCCCCTGATGCCAGACAGTGAGTAGTGTGTGGTGTTCTGCAGTCTATATTCACCATTTCCTCCGCTTCAATGACCTAAGACAATGATTTCATGCCCACTGAAAGTTTCTTTCACAAACATGTATCTAAAATCAAATTTATGATGAAAATTGTTCCTTGTCGTTCGTCGTTGTCGATGCATTGCAGGGGTGATTATAGTGTATTTGGTGGAGCATGATCTAATATAATGAATGGAGATAATTGAAACATTCGTTTCACGTATGCCAAGGGTTTAGATCTGAAAAATACATTTAGAAAATGTATCGATAGATCCTAATCAAATTTTCACTATCTTTTTTGTGAATACTTCACTTATATATATAGTAGTTACACAATTATAACAGTCACTTATATTAATATTATGAGGGATATTAACAGAAGTGGCAGTAATTGAATTAGTATTATTAGACGAATCAGTATTGGACTTTAGCGGAAATAAATTCATAAGTAGCCGCAGCTTCACTAATCTCAAGTGGAATTAATTCGGTTTCACTTTCACTACTGATTTTTATTTTTTGAAATGAATGTTATATGCCAAGCGTTGTCATACTGAAAAAAATAATTGTTATTGTCAAGGCCAACTACGTAGATACCAAAAAAAGATTTAATAAATCGTATCGAAACTTTTAATTTCAGGACGCTTGCAGGAAAATATCATCTTGATAAAACCAATCCATTATTTGAGGCATATGTCCTCAGTGGATTACTTCAGTTAGTTACCCACACTTGAGTTCAGAACATCAAAAAGTACATATGATGCAATATTTTCTTTTCTAGATAATTTTTATCTTCATTTAAATGACGGTCCTCCTTTGATTTTTTTATTGTATATCAATGACCTGGCTGGTATTTCCATACGAAATAAATTCACAATTTTTACTGATGACACATGTATACAATGAAATAAATATTGCAAATCACTTGGAAAAAGTGAAAAAATGGTGTGATGGAAATTTATTGTTTTTTTATATATCGACAACAAATACAATTTCTTTCAAATGCAATTCGGAACAAATATATCTTGATGAGCAAATATTTGACTATGAACAAGAGAATAAGTTCTTGGGATTATATATTGACAATAAGTTGAACTTCGGATCCCATATCAGCCAATTGTACAATAAGCTATCATTAGGCTGATTTACCATGAAATCTGTATCCAACGTTTTAGGCTATCATTCAGCAAGGAATGTCGGCTTCGCCCCTTTTTGAATGATAACTGCGTTATGAATTTTTTTTTCTGGGGGGAAAATTTTCAAAAATAAATAAATTCTGTTTCCTTCCTTCAAAAAACGAGTATGAGTTATATTATGTACAAAGCCAGAGTTTTCGTCCTTCAAAAAAGGAGTATGAGATATATTATGTACAAAGCCAGAGTCCGTTATTCCTGCAGTATTCAGTATGTCAGTTTGCCTTGTAAAAAGGAAGTAAAAGGAAAATTTTGTCTCACCGTCAAGTTGTGCTCTTCGTCTCTCACAATATCACTATTTGTATTCCTTGACCATTGACAGAAAGTCAATATTTTATAACGGAATGAAACTATCATCTTTTCCTCTCTATCAGGTTTATTCCCAATTGTATGCTCTTTCACAAGAAAATGAAGAAACTATTAAAAAACTATTAAAAAAATTATACTATGGAAGAATTCTCCACTGACGACTTCACAACTTATATGGTGAATGAAAGAGCGTCAAACCCTCATCAGCTAATATGTATTTTTTTAATGTTGATATTTCATTATAAATTTCAAAATTTTCACGAGTCTATACATTCATTTTTCCGATATCTTTCATTTCAAGTTATATAATTATTATTGCATCCCATTCCTTTAGTATGTTATTCACTAATTTTCCTAGCTTTGAGTGAGCTTCATCAAAAAAAAAATTCATACGATATATTGATAGTAATTACAATATTACAATTACACAATACTACGTTGTGGCTTTTATTATGATATGACTGTATTTGTATATATAATTACTATTTACTCTTTAGTTCTATACAAACTTCATCAATGAGAGTATATCTTGAAGAGAGCATTTTTTTTATTATTGATAATATGATACACTTCACATTTTTCAAATGAAGGTATCTTTCAGAACCAAGCCCTTGCAAGTCTGTTTAACAAACGTTCACATTTCATTTCCAGTTGCAATATTGAATATAGGTCGCTTGAGCAAAGTTGTCTAATATTATTTTTCTACTCCCACTATTTCAAACCGTTCAATGCGTATTTGACAGCTATAAGGTAATGGCTCATTCAGAATACACGTGTATTCTAAATCAACGGCGGCCGCATTTTTTGTAAAATGATGGGATATGTAACATTTAACCTGATAAATTCGATCTCATGACTACATTCAATTGTCCAAAAGCGAAATGCAGCTAATGTTTGCTCCAAATTATCTGTGAAATTGAAAATAATATTTCAGGAATTTTATTGTTTGTGGATTGGTACTGAATCTAGTTATATCCATGACTCGACAAGCAATTATTTCACCTACTTGCTGTCATTCAGTATCTCATTGATCATTGAAAATGGGTGATAACGAGGAAATTCGTGCTACACCATCAGAAATTACCGCACAAGCATGGTGGAAGCAACACGGGAATAAGGCCAATTAAGTGCACTCGCGAATTACCGCACTCGGTTAACGCCTCGTGCTCACAATTTTCGCTCGTGTGTAATAGGCACTTGGCATTCTTTCATTCATATCGAGCCATCAGATGATCTGTTTTGTTTAGTATTCAATCGTGATGTACGATACATCAACATCCTTGGTGTTTTCCCTTAATTATTGAATAAAAATAAATTGAAACCTAATTTCGGTTCAGATTCCGTGATTCACCTTTCTCTATCACCTAGATCATTTCTAAAGGGTTCAAGGTTCAATGAAAACCAGCAATTTAATTAATAAAACGTTTCACATAATGTGAAAATGAAATGTATGTCGTAATTAATGGATAAGTTAATCGAAACTCAGCAATGAGGTGTTTTGTACCCATAATAGTAGATTATACCACGAGACAATAATGATGGATATTATTCTCGAGGAATTTTTACGAACCGAGCCGCGTCAGCGGTGCGGGAGAAATATTCCGAGAGAATAATAGTCATTATTGCGAGTAGTATACTCTACTTCATTTACGACTAATTTATTTATCACAAATAAATCATTCTTCAGTTTCATTCATCTCAATTCAAATACACAAACACTACCTACACGTTTGACAGTGAAACTTTGATGTTTGGTTATATCGTGTCCGTTGTAATATTCATTTCGAGAAAATTTTGTGATAGACTACAAGAGGCAGTAAAGACTATTACTATCAATCCCCCGCCATTATTTCCTCAGGGAATAATATATGGCATTATACTGCAGAAACCATAAGTATAAAATACTCACATTATGTATTAGTCGTAAAAAATAGTATATTATACACCGTGATGGAAAGGGAATCATCTCTCTTCAGAGAAAAATGTAGCTCATTGAGTCTGAAAGCCAAGGTGAGTTTTTTCTCGAGAGAGAAATTTTATATTTGTCGAGGTTTGTACTCGTATATTGTTTTATACTCAATCTTTCGAAATAATTTCATAGAGTGGAAAAGAAATGTTTTCAAGGCAAGATTAATTCCAATACATTTTGTGTTTCAAATAGGCATTTCACATAAACATATTTCATGACGCTTCGAAATGTCATTTGCCTACGTAGAAGTTAAAATTTTTCACAATTCAGCTTCAGAGTTTGAATAAATACGTTCGACATGCCAATCATATCTCATATATTTCCGTTATGTTTCACGAGGATTGCTGAATCAGCAACATTTGTATTACTTACTGACATATTAACGGCATTTTCGACAATAAAAATGCACTGGCCTTTGGTGACGAGAGAAAAAGGGTAATAAAACGATAACGTGATAATTTTGGAAACTAGTATGCAGTTATTCGAAAGGTTTGTGGTTTTTAGGGGAGAACCCGTTTGGCAACTGAGTAATAACTGTAATAACTGTAATAACAGGGATAGTTAGTTTTGTGTAACTGCGATGGCGTGGACACGTTAGCGGGGATCTGAGTAAGCACTTCATGGATTCTGATGATGTTTCGAATAAAATAAAGACGATGTCGGGAAAGTGCTAAGATGTTGGCAAAGTGTTTTGCCGACTTGAACTATTGTTTGAATGTTTTTTTGAGGAGGTAGGAATATACTGAAATCTATTTTTTGTGTTTTCTCTAACCTGGAAATGAAAAAAGAAAAAACTTCAAGTTCTTATTAGATCTGTTTATACTACAGAGAAATATATGCCATAAAAAAGGTACTCAGAGAAAATGGTTATCCTAGCGAATTTGCTAATAAAACCATGGAAAAATTTGAAAGGAGTTGGTATAGAGCAAACACCGATATTGATATTCAACTAATTCCTCAGGTAAAAATGATCATTCCTTAGATCCGAGGTTTATCTTATAGGTAATAGATTCAATGTAAGAAAAATATTCAAGGCATATAACACGATTGAGTCCCTATTGAGTCGAAACAAACCTTCAGATGCCGAACATAATTCAAAAATTTGTGTTTATTGAAATTATGAGATTGTTACTTGTTCTTGGAGTATAGATCAATGTTGGATGCCTCTTCTTGAAGGGAAGTTGAACTGGAGCGATCCAATTCGAAGTTGTGGTGTCAAAATCAACAATTGGTATGACTATTGAGGAATTCTAATCTAGGAAGAAAGTACGAAAAGGCTTGAAAAAGGAGGCAGACTACCTTCCGAAACGTCGCCAAGTGGAAGTATGTAATTTTTTTATACATCTTTCTTAATTTAATCTCCAATTTCATAAAAAATTCGATACTCAACTGACAAAATGGTCAGTCAATTCTGCTTTTTTATTATATTGCAGTTACGTATCGGAGCAAATATACCAATTCGTCCTAAAAACAGATATTATAAGAAGTTGAAGCTTTTATTTTTTTCATTTCCAGGGGAGAGAAAACCAATGAATGAATACTATATTTTTCTCACCTCCCTCAGCAAAACCATCGGTCCGCCCCTATCAACTGTATATATTTCACAACTGTATATATTTCGGCTGAAATCCAAAATTTATTTCCATTGAATTACGCTTGATCTAATTCGATACTTTATACCATTAGGTACATAACGCGAATTTAGTAATATTAGTAAAAAGATCCGATGACACATGTTTTGTGATATGTGCAGAAAGAATTACAAACTGAAGGATATATCCAGAAAAAAATCAGAAGAGAGACAGATAATTTGTTGTGTTGATGTATGGTATGGAATTATTTTCCAAGAAATATTTCAAGTAATGGAAGTGGTAGAGTACAGCAGATATGCACAGAAATGAAGGTAATGATTTCATTTTATTTTTCCCTACAGGGTGTCCCGTAAATAATGGATAACCTTTCGACTGCGTGTGATAGAAAGTCCTACGATTCTCGAGTTAGTTGGACTCTTATGAATTAAAGAAAAATGTTACCCTTTGTTAATATTTTGCGCACCACTACCACAAATAACGAAATATTCTCAGAATTGTTTTTAGTACTATCGGACTCAGGTAGTACCGTAGTACCATGAGAAAAAAACTATTCAATTTCGAATTCGTGTTTTGCTAGAGATTTTCGTCAAAGTTTGAGCTTCTGTGGATTGAAAAATTTTGGGCGACCTGAGTGACCAACTTTTTCTAAAAAATTATCATCATTTTTTTATTCATAAGAGTTCGAATAATTTTCTATAATCTTATAATACATTTTCTGAAAGGTCTGAGTGTCCTCTATTCACAGTTGAAAGGTTATCCATTATTTACGAAAAGCCCTTTCACATTTACGCATTTCATGCATTATGCAATATTACATCCGTGGAGGCAATGCAATCATCTCATTTGTATCATCATTTCCAGAGGATCCTCTCATATATTGCACCTGCATAGTTGTGAAATTGTGAACTGCATGAGAAGAATTGCATAAATGTAAAAAAAATTCATGGTCAGATTTTTCGGCAAGAAACTACATTCTTTCAGTATGACATACCTTGTGAAATGATGGCTCTCGGGGATTTTTTCCTACATCAACGATGTAAACTCTGTCTGACCCCAGAGCAGGCAATACCAGCTTATCACGGACTGGTCCATTGCAACAGGGTGTTTCGGAATGACAGCTTGAGCATACGTTCCATCCAGAATGATGTAATTCATCGTTATCATTTCCTGTCCTCAGACGGTGAATTATCTTGAACAAAAAATTTCATTGAGTCGACTAGTTTTGACGTGATGGTTATTTTAATAGGAGTAACTATGGAAAAAAAACTTCAAAAACCAACAATTGTTACCGAATATGAGCGCAAACACGCATTTTCACTATTTTCGTAATATTATTCTTCATTGCTTCCATTATGGATCAATGAAACCAGAAGTCCTCGGGCTCAGTAGTCAAATCAACAATTCCCATTTCAACAAATATCCGCCCACCTTCACCAAAAATGAGAGTTGAGGTGTCATTCGATTCGGAAATAGCATCTAGAAAACCTTTGAAAATCTCAAATTTGTAAAATAATCGGATTTCGTTTTTTACTGACAAATTTCCAGAAGTATTGCTTATATCCGAAATATTCGTAAAATCCTCAAGGGAAAATGTCCTACAAAAAAGTTGATTTTAAAGTGAGCATACCGCGTAAACCGAGTAGTGATTGATGCATAAGAGCGCACCGCTCGATTTGCTTTCACTCAACTCATTAAATTAAAATAAAAAATCATGTATCTTCAGATACACAAACAATCTATATTCCGTGCAGAAAAAACTTCATTTTTTATATAATTGCATTTCAAAGTAATGCTAAGGGCCGGTTTCACCACCTCTAGTCGAATGGTACTCGAAATATGAAATATATGTCGACTACAGTGGTGAAAGCGACCCTAAGTCTGGCAACTCTGTGATAGCCACCACAATCAAAGGATTAGAAATTGGGTACATTAATGTCGAATACTTCCTTTATTCCATTATAGTCCGGGAGGTACTGTCACTTTTTTATAAGTCATTTTATGCACAATGCAATTCAATCGATTAAGTAGTTTTTATGTTACGAAATACCAAACCGAGCGTCAGATCGCGCGACCTTGGTGGGTAGAGTCGGAGGAAGCTGCGGAAGATAACCAGTAATTTAAAAAAAAAAGTAATTTTATGCACTCCATAATTTTCACAGTTCATTATTCTCAATGTACATTCAACTAAAAAAGTCGTCAGACCCTGATCTACGGGTGGATTGTTCGTCAGTCACGCGTAGTAACGTATTCTGAATTTTGAAAAAAAAAGTAATAGTATGCAGTCTGAAATTTTTTTAGTTGACAGTGTGTATCATAAAAAGTACAAAAATAATCGTCAGACGTTATGGAAATAGTGGAAAACCCGTCAGTCGAGCAATCGAAGTGGATCTCAGCTCTCGGAAAAATCGGCGCGCGGCATCTTTTGCGGTCCAACTGACGGACTTTCCACCACGTTCATGTCGTCTGACGATTATATTAATTTTTTATATTCCCAAAACTATCTCTGAAAAAAATTTCAGGATGCATACAATGACTGTAATAAGATTTTCCTGTGTTAATGTCGTATCAATAGTAACAAATAAAATCACAATTCAGTATAAAGTAATAATTTAAAAAAATCATTAGCATAATTTTTATTAAACTAGTGCTTGATGTTTTCGAAACGAATAGTAGAGAATAGCTAGGATTCGACTACCTGCTCCGTTTCTTCTATATCCCTTACTAGAGAAGCCGTGTTTACAAAGCATCTTTTTTTTTCTTTCTTTAACGTCGGCCTATTTCCGCTACTAAGGCCAATCACCGACGCCGGTGAGCACACTTCTCCTAACCGGAATTTTTGCCGAACCCTCTGGTATTCCAACCAGAGGTAGGGATCTTTATCGAGCCCAACATCCATGGACTCGGGACCGCCGGATTAACGTCCCCTCCGAAGGACGGCATATCCTCAATATATCTTGTGCTCATTGATATATTGCCTGCGAGCTATGATATGCTATTTTGCTGCAGCTGTACGGGCTTTCGACACGGTATATTCAAAATTTGTGCAATGACTAATGCATACCATGACTTGCTACAAATGTATTTTTTACATAACGTAGTCAAATAAATATCTATCTATCTATCTATCTATCTATCTATTTCTTGCATGGTCACCCATCCATGTACTAACCGCGCTCGGCGTTGCTTAACTCCAGATTTCGAATGACTGTCGGTCAACCTGAAGAGCTGGGCCATGCCCATCATTCTACAAAGCATCTTAAGGGTCTACAGTAGCTGTTTCGGTTAGTTTGCGCATTGCCGCTCATGTGATCAAGTCTTACGTGTGTAAAGCATGGCTGATTCAAAACCATTTTGTGTTTTCTGCTCCAAAAAAAGTGGAACTTTGAGGTCTTTTACAGTAGACACTCTTGCGAAATGTAAAAATGTACTGAATATTCGACAAGAACATCAATTATATATGAATGAAGTGAGATTAGCTGCAGATGTATCTCCGATTGCTTTGTATCATTCTCAGTGCTACCGAATATTTCAGCTCTACCTAAAAAGTATAGAGTTATTAAAAATGATGAATCTTTATTGGAACCATCGACAGGTCCAAGGTGAGTATCATTTCAATTCAATAGTTGTTTATGAGTAGTTTCTTACCAAGTAGGATAATAATTTTATTGCGTTTTGTATATTTCTATATGTTAGATATTATATGGTTCAATTCATATATAATGTATGGTTTAATATACTTTTTCCTGCGTTTTTCAGAAGAGGAAAGAGAAGACCGTTCGATTTACTAAAGAAATCAAACCGTTATATACAAGCTTTCATTCAATTATCTCAAGAGTTGCACCCAAACTCTCATGCCAATTTTGCAGTATTGGAAGAATTTGTTTGCCGTATGTATGGTTTTAATAATATAAATAATGTAAATTTATCTCGGGTAGCAGCATTCATGAAAACATACAAGGTTGATAAAAATTAAGATATTTTAAAATTTAATAAAAGATTCGAGAGCTCTACTCTTCCACCGTGTCAGTCAGAATAGCAACAACAATTATTGAGGAGCAGTTTGCTCAATTGTGGACTCACGCATCTCAACAAACACCAACTCATTCAACTCCAACTGATTATGGATGGAAAGAGGAGAATAACAGATATGTTTTCAAATAGTTCGAAGGAGATCAATTGCCTTCGATAAAGAGCATCACGAACTCAATCGAAGATGGAAACGATAATATTATAGGTATTTATCATACTTTTCTCTGACATTGAATTGTTAATCTTCAACCTCCACTTCATATTAATACATTTTTTCAGATCATTTAGACGAAACAAAATCGCAAGACGACGATGAAGATGAAGAATGCGATGAAAGCGGGTTGGAAGATAGCAGCGATGAAAGTTCACTGGGCGCGAGTGATTCTGATAGCGAATATGAAGAATCAGAATAATAATTTTCCACATTTTCATTATTTTTTTATACGATTTCATTCATATTTTATTTAAAAAATAAATTATTGCTCACGAAACCTATTAAAATTTACAATCATTTTCATAATATTGATAATCATTTTCAATCTTTAATGATAAATCTATTATCTTTCATTTATCTTATCAAAGTCATTGTATGCATCCCGATTTTTTTTCCAGAGATAGTTTTTGAGTATAAAAAATAAATATAATCGTCAGACGACATGAACGTGGTGGAGAGTCCGTCAGTTGGACCGCAAAAGATGTCGCGCGCCGATTTTTCCGACAGCTGAGATCCACTTCGATTGCTCGACTGACGGGTTTTCCACTATTTCCATGACGTCTGACGATCAAATTCGTACTTTTTATTCTATAAACTGTCAACTAAAAAAATTTCAGACTGCATACTATTACTTTTTTTTTCAAAATTCAGGATACGTTAGTACGCGTGACTGACGAACAATCCACCCGCAGATCAGGGTCTGACGACTTTATTAGTTCAATATACCTTGAGAATAATGAACTGTGAAAATTATGGAGTGCATAAAATCACTTTGTTTTGTAAATAACTGGTTATCTTCAGCAGCTTCCTCCGACTATACCCACCGCTACTGGTGAGTCTGACGGTCGGTTTAGTATTCAGGTATTTGGAAACAACTTCAATGAGTGAATTGCATTGTGCATAAAATGACTTGTATAAAAGTGACACTACCTCCCGTACTATTAATGAAATGGCATTTCAAATAGTTCAGTGTTCCTAACAATAAGAAATTAGCAGACACAGGAAGTTTATAGATTAGATGTGGAGAGGTTTTTTTTGCCAATGATGAATACGGAATACTAAAAATTGTTGATACGATCTTTGTTGACCCTCAACTTACTGTATCATCACTTATGACGTGCTTTCATTGCTAGTTCCCAGTTGAATTGGTACCACCCAAAGATGAATTGATGCAACAATTGTTTTTCACAGTCGATCCTCAGTGAAAAAATATATAAATTGTTATCGGTAGTAAAATGAAATTGGAAGGCAGACGCGTCTTGAAATCAATATTCCATTGTAACGAAGCTATACCTTTTCCACATCAACATTAGACTAATTTTCAATTCATTTTATATAAACGATTTGCCTTAGTAAAACTTCTTTTTATGGGCTTAGTTTTGCAGTCTATGGGTATAGTTCTCAGTTCAAATAAATACGTAATGACAAAATATATATTCGTTCCCACTGATGAAGCTCCCAGAGGAATGAAATGAGCATATTTGGGAATGAGAAATGAATCTAAAAGCGGATTCAGTCAACTCATAATGCATAATTTATTAGATAATGCATAACTCAAATTGAGGAAAATCACATTCACTAGCTAAAAAACTGCCACTTCTGATACTCTATTATTGTTCTAAAATTGTTTGTTTCCCTTAACCAGCTGACGAACGTCAACCCTCAGAAGTCGAAACTTGTGCGAGCAATGGATCAACGAGGCCTTACCTTTTAACGTGCAGTTATCCAGCTGTGGTATATTGAATAAAACTCATTTAGGCGACCGAATTCAATTTTTCCAACTGGGAAACACTTTCCGCCATTTGAGTTATGCATTATGCACTAAATTATGCATTATGCGTTTACTGAGTTCGCCTTAATAAATCTGGGTGACTAGGAATTGAATATGAACAGATCTTTATTTCCCTTGTATATTGCGTACATATATGCCAGAATTTTTATTTATTTCATTCAAATTATACGTGTTTGAAGTGCAAATTAAGTACGGAAAAGTGATTTCTGTGTGATTCAACTTACGGCGCACCATCAGGAAGTAGGTATATTTGGATGGTTCGGACGTACATTGTCTATTCAATTAAATCTATTGAAACATATTACAAATAACTTATAAGATGGAAAAATGTCGACTAAAAAAATAAGTAACGATAAGTTAAATTGAAATAGAAGGTGAAGTTATTGAATATATAACTCTCAAATTTTGAAAATTAAATAATTCTTTCAAATGATTTTGGTCGAATAAGGCACTCAAATCAAAACAAAAAGATTGAGGAAGATCAGATGAAAGATCAGAGAATGAAATAATCAAAAAAATTGATTTGAAAAATAATATTGTGACGAAAAATCAAATTGTTGTCGAATCAAGCAAATCCTACAAAGGAGACACTAGGCCATTGGAAGAGAGAATGTGCGAACACAAGAAAAACACACAACGGGAAGAAACCAAGAAATCTGGAATAGCGGAGCACGTTTGAGCAAACTGAAGCTGAGGTCATACACAGCAAGGAGTGCTGGTTCAAGGAAACCTGCATTCTCAACAAAGATGCATTCAGTCATCCCAGTCTAGAAATTGAGAATTTGTGGAAAACACTCATCCAAAAGATAAACCAACTCGATGAACGACAACCTCACGCCAATACATCTTTTTCTCGCTGAAAACAATCAGCACACCCCTATTAGTAGCAAGCCTCCTCCCACAACCACTGCTAAGGACCCCCCTTCTTCTCATTTATTTTCAAAGTTTGAAATTTATATATTTGATTGCTCCACCGTCTATTTCAATTTGATAATAAAAGCAATGAAAGTTCTAACCAACCAGCAAGAAACATTTTGTCAACCACACTGAAGCAAATGTTTAACAATTTTGATTTGGAAATAAAAGACAAAAAATGTTCATCAAAACTTTATATTCTCCACAGTAATCATTTTCTTGAATGGAATTATTGATCAAATTACTTTTGATACTGAAGCAATTTATGAAACCAGTTAGAAAAAGTTTCATTTTTTGCAACGAGGGTGAGTTCTGAGAGACAAGCGTAGCAAGATCACGCAAGGTAGCGTGAGTTACATTAAATTAAATTTTCTACCGTGTTTTATGCAAGATTGTTTCTAATTTTTATGAAGAATATTTTTTCGTAATTTTCAGACGATTAAATCGTCTACTGTACAAGTACTACAAGTATCAAGTAAATTCATCATATCGTCAACCAAACTACAACATTGGCTTCGATTGCCTGCTGTGCGTCAACTTACTGGTATAGTGAGAATATTCACGATCAAATATATCTTCAACCTTGCAAAAAAAGATCAAGGATCGCCACCTTGTACGAAGTTCTTGGGACCTCTTAGGCCATTTTAAGGCAGTTGCTATCCTCCTCCCCCCTTCAAAAGATTTCTACCCCTCAACCTGGAAAAAGCTGGAACTCGTCAGCCAAGGCCGATAGAATGATGCGGTTTGTTTCAAATTGCTCAGAAACGGTCATTTATAGTGGAGTCTTTTCGTTGGTTCTTGGGGCTCCAAAGAGGTCTCCGAGGCATTGAAAGCATTGTGGGCCTGTCAAAGCGCAAAATTGAAAAAACTAAACCCATTCTTTTCAATATCATTCAAGTGGCGCGTGCAAGTATATGCGAGACAATGCAAATATAATAAATATCAAATCATATATATATATATATATATATATATATATATATATATATATATATATATATATATATATATCTTTTTGATTTCAGATCAGACTTGTTCCCATCGATCTTAGAGAGTCACAAGCATTTTTTTTGTCAAGCTTTCATCGCCTAGAGATCGGGGCTGAAAACGAAGTTCGGATGGTGTAAGATGGAAAGTCAACTGGCGCACTCTCCCAATCGCCGCAAACATGTGCATTTCTAAGACTTGCTGCAAGTGCGCTACTAGTGTAGCAGCAACTGTGGGTGTTGCTTGGAAATAGATAAAAATGTAATGAGTGTTCAAATATGTCAAATCTATTCAAACTTCACGGGTTTTTTCTTAGTCTTCTTATTGATATAAGAAATATGTTAGAATAGTCAAGAAAGAGGCAGAATATTCAAGTACGTGGCTGTGATGCGTAATTTAGACATATATGTGATTTTCATAAACGCATGAGATAGCAGTATTCCTAACAAAACACAATGATATAAATACACTGAAATAAATATTTAAGTCTGAGCAGAAGTTTTACAATAAATTTAGGTTCGAATCAATTGTTTATCTGTTCTTTACCTTTTCCAATAAGGTCCGCGCGAAGCAATATAACAGATCAATTGATGAGCTTTGAGCTCAGAAGAGAGAGAGACAGAGGAAGAGACAGGAAGAGAGAGCGCACTCTTTAGTGTAAGCATTTGAGGCAACCTTAGCATACCGCACTATGGCTTCGAAAAGTCCGGTACCGCTACAACTCTCCGTTCCTGAGATCTGGTAATGAGGTTACCATGCCCCACAGCGGGGCCCCTTGCGCCCCTGATGGGGCATGGCAAATTGAGATCTATTTTCTGACATCAGGACTCCTCTTGGGACCCCAAGAGCCTCCTTATAAGTTGTAGCCATACAAGTTTATCTACCGGAGAAGAAGGAAACGACGAAAATAACCACCTGATCTGCTTTTTTCTACTGCTTACACAGAACTTGCTCTTCCTGTACGCCGACTAATCGACTACAGCAAGAGAAACAAATTCCAAATAATAATGGGTTGTGACGCCAACTCACACCATATAACGTGGGGCAGCACGAACATAACCCAAAGAGGTGAGCTAATACTCCTTGATTATGTACTAGGGGAAGGGCTATCTGAAGTATATCTATATTGAACTTCATAAAATAACTATATTCGATAAAATACAGGTGACATTTAAAAATCTAAACAACAACTACTATGTACTGTTTGAAACTTATTATTGTGTGGTGGATAAATCTTCTCTTCGTGTTTCCTTGGTTACTGATCTATCACAACTATTGAGAAGGAATTCGCACATCAGTTTTGGAAACGGAAACGGATTTAGTTTCCGAAACGTTAACGATTAGTATTTATAAATATGACTAATTGGGCTTTTTCTATCCAAAAGGAACTATTCTTCAATTTTTGCAGCAACTTGTCGGAGTAGATAGAAGTCTACACTTCTACACTTGTTTAGATTCCAATATTTATACCTATTTTTTCAGATTGTGGTAGGTTAGAAACCCAGAAAACTACGAAGTGAACAACTACTATGTAAATCAGTTACCGATAATACAGGACTACTCAGTTGACTAGAAAAATATAATGGGCGATAGAAAAATCATCGCAGTCTCCCCTACTGATCTGGAATTATTATGAACTACAATTGATAATCCCGCAATCGAGCAGGTAGTTGTTTCATTCTTTGTCTCAGATTTGGAGTTGAATCGATAAATGCAGTTGATCCTTGGCCATTTTCGGAGCTTGAATTCGGATGATTTTGTGTTCTTGTTGGTATTACAGGAAAATCGAAGGGTTGAACTGGTCCAAATGATACTGTTTTATGTGGCTTCGGTATCAAAGTTGATTGATATGCCTTTTTATACGTCTTCCTGAATCTAGAATAATCAAATGATGGAGTTTGCCAGCCTTCTTTGAACTTCTCCGAAATGACAAACATATTTATTATAAGCAAACATTCTGGCCTAGACTCTCTCCCCTACTTGAAGAGAGCGTGTCGAGGGGGCAACTAATCGAGAACGTTGCGGCTGATAAGGAAAAATGGCGTCTTATCAAACTCGCCCTTTCCGATGCAAAAACAATTCTGCTAGAGATTTTCCACAAAGTAGGGGTGTTGCTCTGTAACGCAGTAATATATTCTGAACTTTTTCAGAAAATGAAGAATGTTAGAATATAGCGTTCGGCAAGGCCATTTGTCGCAGGATATCTAGGGGCTATAAATTTCGGAAAAATTCCATAAGTGGAACAAAAGTTTCGAAATTCTTCACTCTGGAAGATTGAGGCATTGTCCGAAACCATCACTCGTGAAGGGTCATGTGAAGCAAACACTGGCGCTGACTTCACAAGAGATGGTGGGGCCTAGGCCCACCAATGATCAATCAGAGTGATGGGGCGGAGCCCCACCAATAGTTTTCGTCTTCGTACTCAAAATATTATCAAATGGAGGAGAAAGATAATCTATAGTTCATTCCAATCCAAGTTTCAGTAGATGGTAACAAAATCACGTGCTTGGGGAGGTTTTGAAGCTTACATATTGTCATGTCCTAAAAATATGTTAAAACAAGTGAACAATGAAGTGTGTGACATTTTACTTATCTGTGTGAGGAAAATATTTCAGTTATCTGGATTGAATTTAGTTTCCACAGTTGAAGAAGAATGCGTTTCTTCAATGACAACTGGTTGTAACAAATATAAATTCAAGAATCCTTTTGTGGTGATCTGGACCAAGCCCAACTCCTCCACCGATGCTGAACGGCATTGCAAAACAAAGGAATATTTCCTTTTCTACAAAGCGTGATGTGAGGTAGTTTATTCTTGAAGAGAATAGTTTAAAAGATTCCCTGCCTGAGGTTACCAGATACCTCAAACTTTAAAATGCAAGAATCCTTTTGTGGTGATCTGGACCAAGCCCAACTTCTACACCGATGCTGAACGGCATTGCAAAACAAAGATTCCCCTTTCTACAAAGCGTGATGTGAGGTAGATTATTTTTGAAGAGAAAAGTTTAAAAGATCCTCTGTCTTAGGTTAGCAGATGCCTTAAACTCTTGAGAACTGTTCCTGTAACCACTGCAACGGCAAGGAAACATTTTTCAATGAATCTCATTCCAAAGATAATAGCAAAATAGTGACATTTGGTAATTTGAATGAATCAAGGGCCCCGAACTAACCCTTGTTACTAGTTAATAGGCAAGAGGTGCAGCTCAACCTGTATACCGTTACACAAAAGCTAAGTGACTGGAGTGGTTTTAAGATTTCCCTACTATCGGTACCACTACTATAAACAGTTATGATGGGTGAGATGGCTTAGGAGCAAATTCTCGAAGCGGTGATCACAATAACTGTTCATTGAGGACTAAGAAAGGTGAAACCGGACTATTGGAGGAATTTCAGCCGGAACATATCTGGCATATCTCGCAGCACAAGAATTTACAAGATTCTCTTTAGACAGCCAATTGCTGAAATCGGATCGATTAAACGAGCCAACGGCCCATTCACGGCCTCTAGAGAAGAAACTGATAGAGAACTACTCTCCTGGAAGCTTAAATCATGATGCCAATCGACCTCACAATCGATCACAGTACCGGCAGTTGAATGAGCAATCACATCTTTCTTCAAATCGACCGGTGAGGATGGTATATTTCCAGCTTTTGCTTAAAGTGGACTGGAAATACTCTTACCCATCCTCATCACAGCTCTGAACAAACACCAGTAAGCTTATTAAACTAGCAAATCGACAGATTTATGTAATTTATGCAATTTAAGTTTCATCGTTTATAGTCTATAAGTTGTCTTGATGAACAGCAATTGATATCACATACACCGGAAATTTTATTGAAATTGGTACAGCTGACTTGAAGAGGCACTTTCAAGTACAGATTAGTATGGGGTCTCTTACAGCAAAACAGATTGTTGTTTCTTACAATAGCTTGTGGAACGCGAAAATTTATCTTTGCCAACAGTTTGGTACAATGGATATGAATGTGTAAGAGTTTAAATAGAAAAATAACTGATGTACACTTCCTAATATTCAATATGGAAGTATCAAATCTGGTTACCAAAATGTTATACGAGATCGATATGTCTGGATAGACATTATATATTTTGAATGCTAAGAATTTCAGATATTTTCTTTCAATGCGCTCGACAGAGTTTCTGTGACAATCATAGAGAGAATTCCGAATAATAACTGCAACCTAACATATGCATAATAAACAGCTTTCAGTGCTCAGATATTCGTGAAAGATCAACAATTTCTGGTCATGAAGCCATACATCCTATAAGTTTGGAATCTTGAATGGACAGAACCACCGGTATGTCCATCATGGCGATTCTCGAAAACGGCCCCATACAGCTCCTATCAAGTCTTATCGAAGCTGGACATGGTGGCTGAATCTAGGTCCTTGGATATCGATTACTCGATTACTCCACTAGGAACGGGTGTTCCAGAATTGAAATAGGTATTATTTAATCATCATGCAGAGCAGATTAGCTCAGATTTGACTTTTTCGACAATATTTGGTGTATTGAGTGAGAAAGTTAGTTATTTCTGAGCGAAACAAGCTGTGTTTGAGAAAAAGTGTTATCCTGATGCATGGAATTCAATTTCCAACCACACTCAAGAAAAATTTGTTCCAGACAAATTCTTCCTTTAAAAACGTTAAACGTGTATGGATGATATACACATACCAGCAGAGGATGTTTGTTACTTTTCTTATAACGTTTTGCATTTCCTGTCCGTGGACCTGAAGAAAAAATCACTTATATATGTACGTATGATTACAAACCCCCCCCCCTTCCAAAGGAAGTTACCTTGAGTTCCCTCCTCCCCTATCGATTTTAGCTCAGAAGCAATGATTTACCGGTTACTAGATTTCAAAAGCCTATTAACACCCCTCGGATACAGTCATGACAATACTAATAATAGATTAATACTGACTGAATGGTATCATTCACCTGACAGTATGTTGAGGAATTCGGATCAACATCCACAGTTGCTAACAAATCAGATTTTCCGTCTCCCCCGTTCGGTTGGATACAGACCACATACAAAAGTTCTTCTCTCGGTCCATTTTCAATCGCATCTTGCGGTGAAGCATATCCAGGACCTAACACAACACGTGAAATTGTTATAAGTGGTTTCAAACAGTGACCTAGTCTGACGTTTCAAATATGTTATTATATTATTCAAATGAAAATCAGAGTTAGATGAATTCTGAAGGTCGTATCCATAATTTTATATGAACAATTACCAGCAGATTTGTTAGCTTACCAGTTTTAATCATGTTGTTCACTCACTCTTCGATTATCGTAGATGATCAGAATCGCGTTTTTCTGTCCGAACAGCATTTAATGAACTGCGACACCACCTCCGTCTGTTGCCTGTTTACAATCGTATCGTGCTTATTGAATGAATATACACTGAGAAACAAAGTGCTGGTCTTAGTGCAAACGTTGATCATATTTCAGCTATTCGAGACGTTTTTTAAAAGTTCAATTACCCTCAAACACCAAACTCACATTTACTTACACTCGACGCGCGTTTCGCTAACAATATTAGCATCTTCAGAAAAAGAACATTGATACACTTTTCATGTTCTTGACCTGAAGATGCTAATCTTGTCAGCAAAACGCGCGTCGAATGCAAGTAATATTGGTTTGCTGCTTCTATAAAGTTTTTTACCCAAAAGGTTCCATTATTTTGCGGCCTCTGTTGCGGCGCAAAATAAAATTTTGCGGCCTCTGTTGCGGCGCAAAATAAAATTTTGCGTCTAGTTGCACTGAAAATATTTATCAAAAATAACTAATATATCCTCCAATATTTTTTCAGATTTAATTTTAATCCTTATAACTAACCAACCTTCAGATGTTATTATAATACCAAATTGGTAAAAAAAGTCAGTTTTTTCTTTCAATAATGAAACAGAAAACTAAGGATAGGAGTGTTGACATGGAACCCATCCGACAAGCATAAAAATGGATCAATATGTATCACTGATAATACCGGATAATCCTACTCAGAGAAAATGTTTAAAATGCCACCCACGCTCTGATATTATCGCCTTGCAGAAATTTCTGCCAAACAAATGAGGGCAGTATCTATCCTAAAACTCTCCTCGGGCTTGTACTGATCGGTTGAAAAAGTAAATACTAATGGAACAATTCCAATTTTGGGGAGTAGAATCATAATGCATCAAAAGAGAATTTAGCAGTGAGATCTCGGCTGAAGAAGAGAAAACCACCATTCACTTCCCAATTCAATATCGCGTTTTCTGATTGAAAAAAATGTAAGATCGGTATTGTTAAAATCCATACCTCTCTAATATGATACTCAGTAAGTTCCCCATGATCCTCATCAGTTTCTGAGTGTACCTTTCTCATTTGTTTATTTTCTTCATGCTGATAGCATATATTTGACCTCTGTCAATAAAATTTCTAAAAATAGGTACGATAGTATTTTCTAGATAGACAACACATAACACACACACACACAAAACAAACTTCATGGAATGAAATTGATATTTGAGTATATATGAAGTAATGGAGGATGAATAATTGTTCGGTTTGATAAAAAGCTTCTTAATGCACACCGTCGCGCTATTTAGACAGGGGAGTAGCTGTTTAAGGTTCAGACTTTTTTTATCAATCAATCAGACGTTCATGAACACATTAAATCAGAAATGGTATTTTTTTAATGTTGTTTCTTTCAGGTATAGAACTTTTGTCTGGCGTTTTTGATAGATCCTTTTTTCCTGTTTGTGAATAAATCAAAATTCTGTCAATGATACACTATACAAATAAACAGAGAGTGTTTGCTTTTTCGAGTAATTTTTATAGAGGAATAGGTATTGTTTTTACATAGAAGAAAATGACAGTAAATAGTTCTTCAGAACTTCGTTTTCTCCACAATAATCATATTTCTTTAAAACCTATACGTCACAAAACTGGAGGTGAACTGTCATACACCTAGTTATACGAACTGAGTTATACGAACTAAGTTTCATGAAGTAACAGATATCATTTGAACAAGAGTATGATATTCTTGGACAATGGCGTCAAAATGTGAAGTATGTATTAGATGACGGATACTTCAGCACCGAATCCCAGCATATATTTCAATAAAGACTCCTAAGAACTTTAATTTTCAATGAATGGTTTGTTATGGACAAAATGTAAACAATTCGTTGAACAATTCAATTTTCCTGGCTTCAGAAGTGCTACAATATTGAACAAACCGTTGGAAAATTAATTTTTCCTGACATTGGGAAGGCCACACTGTCAAGAAAATTTCCTCAAATAAATCAATTGACATTTCTGTCAAAAAATTTGAAAGAAAAGGAATACTTTTTTATGAATCTGGTTGTTATGGGCAACGAGGAATAACTGTTAGGAATAGTTACTCACGTAACAAGTCCGATAAACACTGTTTTTTGATGATCTTGGCTCCTAACCTCAATATATCTCGTGTTGATATGGCAATCAAGGTACTTTGAATGGCCATTATAATACAGCCAGCAGTAATATATTAGTATAAACGATGAGATTGGAACCTTTGGTGTAAAAGTTAAAAAAATTTCTACAGATCAATTACCCTAACACCAAACTGATATTTTTGCACTCGACGCGCATTTCGCTAACAAGGTTAGCATCTTCAGGAGAAGAAAATTGATACTCCGTAACGACTAGTTAGTATATTTTTGTTTTATGTTTGCCTTCGCTAGACCGAAAACGGTCCCGTGTTTCGACTGGCACAAAAATGTTATTATGCAATTAGAGTATGAAGTAACCGCCTTTTTATCCGGTTGCCTTTGAATGAATGAAGATGAAACTATGAAAATATATTGAAGAAATAGTACAATTCCTTAATAGACGATATTTATCAAAAGGAAAGAAAAAGTTCGACATTCCTTATATAAGAGCAGGGTATATCCCGGTCTACCGAACTCGCACGAGCACAGTGTAAAGTATGACATCTCGTGTCGTATCTAGGGATTTTTTTCCTAAAACTCATAGTTATCCATGAAGGTGAAAGTCAAATTAATGTCTGTTTATTACTAAAATTTCAAATGAAAAATATAAGTGATTTCTTCTCTCACTGAATTTGAAAAACAAGGTATTGAATTTGACTAATCACGTCATCACTGAGGAATTCCATTGTAAAATTCATGGTCAACCATGAAAAAAAACCCAGTCCATTCTTCAAAATATTCAAGACTGGTGTGTTCTTGTTTTTTTCAAATTTGGTAGCCATACTTTTCACAAATTCCTCATCAATATTACTGCCACTATTTTGCAACTTCACCTTTTAACTACGAACTGTGAATGGAAGGAATTCATTGGTCCGTTTCTGAGCCTTTTTTTTCAGATAATTAATTTGTTTTGCAACTTAATTTGCCACTGAACTCCAACCTGCAATACTGCTTGATGAGTACATCACAGTACGCTCGGCTGTACTTGTGAACACAAAATCTGTTCATTACGAAACAAAAGTCTGAAACAGATGGCGTTTTGCCTTGAGGCTTGAGGTATACACCATCTAAACCAGATTCAGACATTTGTTTCGTGGGAAACAGACCGTTCGAAATGTTTGGTGTTCGAAGTCCATCCGAGGAACACTGAGGAGAGCTATGGCGAGTTGAAACAGCTGTCTTCTACGTCCCGAGACTTGAAAATTGAGTCAGGTCGTCAGTCATCAGGTGTGAATTTTCGTAATTGAGACATGTGTACAGGACAAATGTTCGAAGTCTATCGGGATCGCCAGTATTTAATAATTTATTTGTAACCTATATTTCATATATATGTTATTGTCTTCAGTTTATTGACATTTTTACACCTGTATATTGTCTTCAGATTTATTTACTTATTTGAAAGAACAATTAGTGAAATTTAACTCAAAATCATTTTCTTTGCTGTTCTCTACTATAGAAGATCTATTACCATATATGTATCATTGTCATAGAATTGCGGATAAAGGTTGATCACCTCGTTAATAATAGCCATCATTATACGCTGGTTGAATAATATGCTATTATCCAACACATGACAGCTATGACTGTCATCATTAATGTCATTTTAGTCATGAGTTGGATAAAACATTGTATGTCACTCGTGTGCTATGTTGAAAATAAGTGGTAAAAATCTTTATCGCGTGACTTATTTTCAACATAACACACTAGTACCATAAATAACTATTATTGCACAAATACAAAATATTTGTTTCAAATGTTACATTGTAATGCATTGCACTTTTTCGTCAGAATATTCCCAAAATGATAATTTTTATTGCACAAAATACAAAATTTTGTACACTATACTGCATTGCATATTTTCATATGTAGCATGAATATAATAAATATTGTCGAACATGAATAGAATAGAATAGAATAGAGTTCATTTATGCTAGACAAAGTCTTCACATACGTCACTAAGTTTACAATAAAAAATAAAATAACAATCGGCTATAGACTATGGCTATCATTCATGATCACTCAAGATAGATAAGGACACATTAAAAACTAAAATCTGACCTATCAATATTGTAGTTCAAGAATTCATCAATGGAGTAAAAAGCCCTGTTCAATAAATATTTCTTTATGATATTTTTATAGTTTTTGATTGGCAACTCTCTGATACCACCAGGTAGTCTATTATAAAAAGCGGGTGCAAAGTGTAAGGTAGCATTCCAAGACTTTCCCAATCTAAGAAATCTGAGACGGGGATCATTTTGCGATCTTGTGGCATAGCCATGCTGTTCTTGCACTGTACCATACTTATCCAGGTTTTCGCATTCGTAAATCAGTGCCAATCCCAGCAAGGATCCTGATGGCTCTTCTCTGCAGACTGAACACTGGGGTGGCATGGTGCGAATGTCCCCAGGCCAGTAACCCATACGCACATATTGAGTGTACAAGTGCATGATATGCAAAAGGCATACACCATGATGAGCATTTTTCGACAGATTTCGAAGAACATAAATACCTGAAGCAATTCTCTTACAGACATTGTTGACATGCGTGTCAAAAGTAAGTTTAGGGTCTAAAGTAATTCCGAGAAACTTTACTTGTTCTGGATTATTGACAGTATTATGTGGTCTCAACGAGAAGACAACTTGTTCCGTTTTTGAAACATTCAGACTTAGTCGATTGGCTGTGAACCAGTCACCTACAATGTCAATGTGTTCCTTTTCGTGCTCATTAAGGACATCATAATCTTTAGCTCTTAGTAAAAAGGTAGTATCGTCTGCGTACAGTGTAACGTCACTTTGCTGCAGTGATGATGTCAAATCGTTTACATATATTAGAAACAGCAAGAGTCCCAGGATAGAGCCCTGGGGAACTCCGTGATGTATTACTCTTTCATCTGATACTGTATCCTGAAAGGAGGTAACCTGCCGTCTGTCTGCAAGATAACTCCGAATCAACTGGCAACTTGAAGGCACCATTCCATAAAATTTCAATTTTTCTATTAAAACGTCGTGTGAGACACAGTCGAAGGCCTTGGAGAGGTCGCAAAAGGCCGCACCTACAAAGTCGCCCTCTTCAAAGCCCTCAACAATGCCATCACATAACCTATTTATGGCCATCCCAGTGGCCCTTCCACATCTAAAACCAAACTGTTCATCAATAAGTATACCATTCGATTCAGAGAAATTACACAGTTGTTTTCTAAGTGAGACCTCAATCACTTTCGACACAATTGGTATTAGTGAAATCGGCCTATAGTTATTTGGTGAGTCAGGATCTCCATTTTTGAAAATAGGAATTGTTTTACTTATTTTGAAGGCATTTGGATAGACAGCTTCTTCAATACATCTATTATATAATTTAGTTAAAGGAAGAATCAGAACGTTTTTAAGTTGTTTAAACATTACCATATTAAAGTCATAATATTTTTTGCTATGCTCACTCTTAACCCTACAATGCATGATTTTTTAAAATTAAAATTAAAAAATATTTTTGGGTAGGTATTAGTACTCTCAACAGGTGAAAAATAATAAAAAAAATTATTTTGTGTTACATTGTTTTGTTTTTTGATTTTTTCTTTTGTATCATATATGCTACATCATGAACTTAGATCTAAAATATATTATAAATCATATCTCTATTTTATTGATGGAAGTTAGCGAAACAATTTTTATTTCTATTGAAACAATGATTGAGTTTGCATTTTTCACAGAAAACAAAAGAAAACCCTTTGCAGCCAGGCAATTTACATCGCTGCCGAGTCTCACACCATATAGGAATGTGGCCAAAATTGTCAATTCTCACATCTTTCGGAGGAATCGAAGCCGAATTTGTTTTTTTTTTCTTCAGTTCCAAATTTCGATCAACTGATGAAGAAGGTCTACCTTTTCTTTTTGAATTCTGACCAACGTTGCATAGGCAATTGGCAATTTGCCCACGGAATTTTTCCATTGTTATGGTATTTGTGTTTCCTTTTTGATTTTCAACCCTGCGATATAGAAGCCACGCATTGATAATAACAACATCAACTAAATGATGAAAAATTCTACAATACCATTTTCTGCTTCTCATCGAGATTTTGAAACGTCCCAAAATACTGTCCAAAATGTCGACTCCGCCCATAAGTTTGGACACTGTATTGGGACTCTTCTTTTTTATCAAATCTTTTTACGTGTTGCTCCATATTTTTTGGAAGAATATCGTCACCACCAAATTTTGTACATTCAGAATTTTCTTCAAAACTAGCTTCTTTCCAGGACATAGATTTGAAGGCCTTTTTATCGAATGTAAACAAACTTTCATTTTCAGGAAAATTTTGGTCGATAGGATCTGAATCATTATCACATACTGTATTTTGAGTGATGGGATCTGATTGACTGTCACATATAGTTTCCAAATTAATAGCATCTACTGCATCTAACTCATGATCAAAAATGATAGGTATATTTTCAATTTCTAAGTCAGAAAAATCAACGGGATTCTGAAATTTTTGAGAAGCCAAGTTTATACAATCTTCAATATTTTCTGGAAAATTCTCTTCCAAATCTTGCAAATCATCTTCGCTTTCATAAAAATTTTCTGCAAGCTTTTGCAACTCTTTTTCTGTGATACATTTTCGTAAACAAGGATTTCTGTCCAATGCGCTTTAAAAAGAAAAAAAAGGAATAATGCATGTTGTAGCAGTTGTGCTACATTTTTTAAAAAACAACGCCGATTTATTTTTGATGCGTTTTACTACAAACTAATTCAACAAAATATTTTGGTACATACCTAAATTAGCAAATCCACGGAGTTTTTGGACAAAATTGCATTTATTTCTGTTAAAAACAATATAATTTGAGCACCCGACACACACAAAAGCCGCTAAATCTAATCAGCTTATACAAACATCTGTATTCAATACCCGTCCCGCCACCTATGATTCACTAGATGGACAATAATGTAAACTGAGTATCTGGTATCATTGTCTAAGGATGTATAGTCGGTCAACCGCAATGGTAAAAGCATTGGATGGATGTTGCCAGAGCCATCTATAATTTTATACTAGAAACTCAGAAAAATATCCCGTAATGTGGCGCCTTCATCGGAAGGAATGCAAAACCACAGCATTTCTAACAATTTTTAGGTTTGCTGTGGCAAAACTTCAATTGAATAAAGCGCTGACACAGTAGATTCAGTATATGTACAGAACATATTGATGATAATATCATGTTGAGCTGAATTTAAGCCGAGATATAAGCCGTATTCGGGTTCACAACAAAAACTGTCCAGGAACGGTTCGAAATAGTTGGAACAAAGGTTGGACTATTGAGGCGTGAAGGGTTTGTCTCGAATATATTTACAATAAATAATTGGGTGGGTGATTATTTTGAACCGTCTTAGATGAGTATTACGAACCCGAATACGGCTATAATTTGCATACGGATGTTCCGAATATCAGACTTCATGAAAAATAATATCCAAGTATACCTAGATATTGGTGTAGAGAATATGATTTTGAGGCCACTTATTCAATCATCTTTTAATTTGGCAGGGGTACATATCATTCGAGTGACAATGTATTAACATTTAGAATAGAATAAAACAGAGGTTGAGTTTGGTGATGGGAAAGATTTTCATCAACATTCATGCGGTAGATGATGAGTATTGTAATTTATTCAGATTCTACAAGAAATTGTTAATTTGAAGTCGAATATCAGGCATTTTTTAAAATTGAAGATGGCGGATGAGCTATGTGATTTATGGCCTAATTCCATTTAAATTTGGTATATAGGCGCCTTTTGTGCCAGAGATCATGATTTTACTAGGTTTTTTTTGGCTCGGTTTCCTGTCTGTCTGTTCGCGGTACAGATCTTGTGGAGTAAAATTTGACCAACATCTTATTGAAATTGCAGATGTTCGCATAGGTAATTCCGGGGAAAATGAAATATGAAATTTTTGTTACCTACAGAAAAAAACAAAATGGACGTGATTTGGATTATTGTCCGACTCTATTGAAATTTGGTTTGTTGGAGTTTTCGGAGCAGGAGAATATGAATAATTAGTCAAAATTAGTAAGATCAAGATGGTGGCTCCAAGATGGATGTGATTTTGTTTCGATTGAAAATTGATAGGTGGGGGTTTTAGGGGTCCGAGATTGTGAATTTTAAGACATTTCTCATTTTCAAGATGTCGAACGAGTTTTGCATTATGGGTAGTCGATTCAAAATTGGTATGTGGGGGCGAGAAAGAGGTCAGAGATTAGTAATTTTTTGTCAAAACTCAGAAATAAATTTTAAAGAAATTTTTTGTTGTTAGTGTGGTTCGTCCAACTTGCCACCTCAAAATCTTATTGGTCTGACCGCGCCTGTTCAAATTACAAAGCATGTACTCACCAGAAGAAAGCCTTCCTAGCATATTTATGATGCAGAACGGCATCTCACTTTACGAAGACGAATTTGTGTCTATCAAAATATACTTCTCGTTTCAGTCAAAATAAATCTTTAGTTTCAGACTTCTTCGAATTTTTTAAGATTTCTATTCCTGGATGTTTAATTGTTAATATGAATGCAATCCAAAGGAAACATTCTCAATTGAAAATGAAAGATTATTTCAGAACAAAGAAAAGGTGATAAAATCAATGAAACTATATGAGAATATTATTTATTAATATATTTCAGAGGTAAGCCTAAGTTTGTACAAATGTGTGGTGAAAACAAAAACAACTAAGATTCTAAGTATGAGATAATAATAAATAATAATAATAACTTCATTCACACAATAAATCAATACATAAAACTGTTTCGATGAATACATAGTGTAAATGAATAATATAAATGAATAAGAATAATGGCCTCGCGAAGAAAAATATTACAATGATAACATGTCAACTATAAAATATAAAATCTAGGATATGACATAAAAATGTCTAATGTAAATTTAAAATGTAAATAATTACAATACAATGAGCGATAAAAGGTACAATCCTGCAGTACAGTAATAATACAATTGGTCAGTTTGCAGATTCAAGGCATCGTTTCTGTGTATTTGTATGAAAATGAAATCAAAATATTGATTCTTATAACTAATTATGTTTTAAAATATTGAGTTTGACATTTTTTGTCCCTACTCTCGTTTTTATTCTACCTGAAATATCTTTACAGTATTTGAAAACTTGTGTTCGTAACAACAGATCAACAATATATTTTCTGTGTTCTTTACATTTTTCTTGTGCCTCAAACCATTCGGGAAGAGACTCAGAAAGTTGTTTAGTTGCCTTGACTCTAATATTCCTGATAATTTTTTTGGTGCAGTATTTTTTGATATACTGGTTATAACACAGCATTGTCCTATATGTGAATTGCCTCATAAAATTTGAGGGCGTTTTCAAACCACTTGGGTTTTGAATATTGTAATTTTTAAAAAAAGTCAATAATTCATCATCATCTGCCAAATCTTCCTCGCTTTGTAAAATAACTCTACATTCATGACACTGAAATTTGTTCAAACATTTTTTCACTAAGTAACCAGCAAAGTATACTACGGCACAGGATTCTAGTGTTGCGGAAAAATAATCTATTGTATCTGCAGGTGCATTCGACGTTTCTGATGCGTTACTTGAATTCGAAGATTCCTCCTCCTCCTCTTCTTCTTCATTGAATAACTTCAAGGTGGTCTCCAGAGAACTGTCCTCTGCTGTATTAAAAATGTTCTCATCCTCATCTAATGATCCTCCGGAATTCGCAGCTGTTGGTGGCCTCATTAAATTTGTAACTATATTCAACTTGAAGGCTGATCTGAATGACATGACAGTTGGATTTCTATTGTATCCTCCTTTTTGCCTAAATATTGAAAATTGATTTTCCAAGGGATCCTGTATGAGCCGTCCAGTAAATAAAAATTTTTGACCTTTTTCCCTTTCGTCACTAGCAAATGATTGCACAGCATTGATAGTCTGCATTATGCCATTAAAGCTGGGAGGTCTGGTTGGGTTCCCTTTGGAATTTACCATCTTCACATTCTTGAAAAAATCATATGCAGTGTTGAGTGCATTCAACACTTCTGGATTTTCTAAACTCAAAACCCGATTACATGGTTTCTTCGAATGATATCTGGTACTATTCAAAGCATCAAACATCTCGTCCACTGTCTTTACAAAGAATGCTGTGTTTTCCCCTGTTGGGGAATCCAGCTGTCCCGTACGCAATGCTGTTTTGATTGCTGAGTACACACTATGGCTAAGTAATTGTGCAGCCAATTTAACACTCATCTTCTGAAAATTGTTTGGATTCATATGAGTGTCCGTTAATTTAATTAATGCTTTGCCTGTGGAACTCTGTTTATCCAATTCATAAACTTTCTTAATATCTGAAAATCTGATAAACTTGCCATGCAGTACAAAATCATGGGCAACAAAATTGTTTCGGACACATTTCAATAAATGAGGGGCATCAAAAAAGGCATAATATTTTTGAGTACCCAAAAAAAAAATGGCTTTTGAACTGACACCCCTAACATATCATAAAACTGTTTGTTCCTTGTTGAAAGGTCACATGTCATTCCTATAGGTTCCAGTCCACACTCCTTCACTTTTATGAATGTTTCTGTCAAAATATCGCTTAAATTATTGGCACTCACACCATCATCAGAAACAAAATATGCAATAGGCAACTTCCAAGGTGAATAAATGCCTCTTACCATGACTGCCAATGCCTGATTTGCAGGTACAGCTTTTCTTCCAAATTTACCAAGATCTTGGAAACCCTCAATGATGTCTAGCTTTTTGTTGTATTCAAGATTCCTCTTGATGGCCATTTCATCAAACAATATGATGCATTTTCTTTGACAAGCCAACATGGTGTCAGCCTTCAGAGCCAACCGTGAAAAAATTTTCATATTGAATCCTGGTTTGCAGATGAAGTTTTTGACCCAGCTTTTCACAGTTGACACAGATGGTAATACTAGACCTTTCCTTCTGAGGTACCTGTAAGTCGAAGGTCCTTTATAATAAATGGAGAGTGCAGTTCTTTTTTCGGAAGGTAACCAAGAAGCTTTTTGTTTGTGTGTTAGTTGCATATTGACCAATGATTTGGAAAACTGGGAAATATCATTTCTTACAGGTTTACTGGCCGAGAGTTGAGCCTTCAATATTTTTTTTTTCGCATTTGAAAGCTGTGTTCGAAGATTATTATTTTGCTTTCTGGAATCTTTCAGTTGTTTTTTCAAAGATTTAATTTGTTCCTGATCTGAAGGCAATCTTCTTTTGCGATATGATGTAACTGGAAAATTTTGAATTTCTGCCAACCATTCATCTGTAGATTCACTTGAAAATGATTCTTCGAAGACTGGCCCACTTGCTGATGGCTGAGCTTGCTGCTGGTTCGAGCCCATAGGAGCACCATATGTTTTCCTAACTGTTCTGTGATGAAATATCAGATTTTCCTTCTCGTCATCATCTTCCGAGTCATCTTGTGAGTAATATTTGATTGGGACAGCATCTGATGGCAACCGTTTGCCTTGAAGAAATCGTGGGTCGAAATGCCTGCTGCACAAAAATTTGTTTTTGAGTGATGTTGGGCTCGTACCAGGCAATGTGATGTTGCCTGAAAAAGAAAAAATACTAGTTGGTAACTCGATAACAACTTGTACGTTTTTATTTTTTGCAATCTTTTGTTTAGTTCCACCTATCTCGGTATCAGTCTGTGTGTGTAATCAAATCTTGCAACTTAAATTTGACCCACTTGCTGGTTCACGATTGAGGTCAACCTTTGCTGCATATGTACATTGGATGACAAATATCCAATATCGAATACATTTTATGCACTGGCATCTTTCTTCAGACATCATAAAGTTTTGTATAGTATTACCCACATATATAAAATAAGTTGCAACAATTATGGGTAATTACCGACCGATAATTACTTTAATATTCAGCAAAGCGGCGGTGGTGACAGGCTTGGTTGAAGAACTTGAGCAAGACAATCAAACTGCGCTGAAGCTTTGCGATATCAAAACTGTGTCTTACATGAAATATTGTTGCAATATGATGCATTTTCTTTGACAAGCCAACATGGTGTCAGCCTTCAGAGCCAACCGTGAAAAAATTTTCATATTGAATCCTGGTTTGCAGATGAAGTTTTTGACCCAGCTTTTCACAGTTGACACAGATGGTAATACTAGACCTTTCCTTCTGAGGTACCTGTAAGTCGAAGGTCCTTTATAATAAATGGAGAGTGCAGTTCTTTTTTCGGAAGGTAACCAAGAAGCTTTTTGTTTGTGTGTTAGTTGCATATTGACCAATGATTTGGAAAACTGGGAAATATCATTTCTTACAGGTTTACTGGCCGAGAGTTGAGCCTTCAATATTTTTTTTTTCGCATTTGAAAGCTGTGTTCGAAGATTATTATTTTGCTTTCTGGAATCTTTCAGTTGTTTTTTCAAAGATTTAATTTGTTCCTGATCTGAAGGCAATCTTCTTTTGCGATATGATGTAACTGGAAAATTTTGAATTTCTGCCAACCATTCATCTGTAGATTCACTTGAAAATGATTCTTCGAAGACTGGCCCACTTGCTGATGGCTGAGCTTGCTGCTGGTTCGAGCCCATAGGAGCACCATATGTTTTCCTAACTGTTCTGTGATGAAATATCAGATTTTCCTTCTCGTCATCATCTTCCGAGTCATCTTGTGAGTAATATTTGATATATATATATATATCAAACTTTATTAGCACAGTGCTCTTCAAATCATTACAATATACATAAGAGTATAATATGTCAATAAATAAAAGCAAGATAATAAAAAACAAATGAATAGATTGCTATCACAGAATAATATACAAGTTTCTCCTTCCTCGTCTAATAGTTTTCTTTCACGAATAACACACACGAATTTTTAAAACTATCTAGTGACATACTTCTTTTAATTTCACAAGGCAAATTGTTGAACAAGACTAGACCTTTCGTAAATAGAGTATGACAAGAAACATTTTCAGAATTTATATAAAAATCATTTGCTGCTTGCCTTCTAGTATTGTGACAATGTATATCTTGAATATAATTCAGCTCACTTGATAAGTAGAAAGGTAACATATTATTTTTCAATTTGTATACAAAAATCAGTGTGTTATATACAACTCTTTGTTTAACATTCATCAATTGCAGTGTGTTTAGCATTGTTGAGATAGGTGTACGCCTTTTACAATTCAAAACCACTCTCATTGCACGATTTTGAACCTTTTGAAGTGTATTAATCTGTTCATTATTCAGGAAACTTAGTAAAGTGCCACAATAGTCGATATGAGGTGCAATAATTGACTTGTAAATTGTTAATTTAGTAAAATGGGACACTTTATCTCCAAGCCTGCACATGAGACCTATTTTTCGCGCCATTTTCTTTTTGATATAGTCACAATGACTGTTGAAATTGAGTTGGTTATCAATGATCACTCCCAAATACTTGAACATTTTCACTTCTTCAATGCTTTCTCCGTTTATCTGAACAGTGAATTTTATTTTATTTTCCTTGATCATTTTTATATTAGCTTTTGATGATATAATCATAAATTTTGTTTTTGTAACATTGATTTTCAGACCATTGTCACATATCCAGGTGAAGATATTCTCAAGATCTTTGTTCAAGAACCTTTCCACATCCTCTTTTTCACCAGAGAAGTAAAGCAAGGTATCATCCGCAAATAGTTTCAGCTTACAATTTTGCACATGATGTATAATGTCATTTATAAATAATATAAACAATATTGGCCCCAGTACCGATCCTTGAGGTACTCCATGCTTGACCTGTTCTTTATTGGAGTATGTGTTATTGTATTTAACAAGTTGTTCTCTATTCTGTAAATAGCTCTGAAACCAATCAAAAACCTTTCCTTCGATTCCATATTTGTTTAATTTTTTTAAAAGTAAATTTATATTTATAGTTTCAAATGCCCTCTGTAAATCCAAGAAAACTACCCCTATGATTTTCTTGTCATGAATGTCTACTTTCCATTTGGATATCAAAAATTGAAGAGCCGTTTCACACGAGTGACATTTTCTAAAGCCTGATTGTTGGTCAATAAGTATTTCATTAGCATTGATGAATTCAAGGAGTTGATCTTTGACGGCAAGCTCTAATAATTTCTCAAGTATTGGCAGTGTATTGATTGGACGATGTTCAGCTGCAAGTTGTGTATTAGGTATTTTTGGGATCGGAATCACTGTAGATATTTTCCATACATCAGGAAAAACCCCTGTAGTCAAAGATGAATTAATTGTATCAAGAAATCTATTTCCAATGATATCGAAAGCCAGTTTAACTATGGTAAGATTGATCCCATCTTTGTCACACGAGTTCTTTTTTAACGAGGAAACAATCTTCTTCAGTTCATGCATAGTGATGTTTTTGAATAATAGAAATTTATCTGTACTTTCTGGAAACTTATTTATTGTATTTTCGAATTTGTTTATCGGACTGATGTTTTCAACAATATTATTTATGCTACGGATAAAAAATGAATTGAAAGCATTTGAAATCTCCTTGTCGGAATTTACGTGTGTCCCCTCAAATATAATTTGTTTTCTATTTTGGTTTCTTTTTCCACCTACCAATTCTTTCAGTGATTTCCACATTGCTTTGGGATCATGTTTATTTTCGTCGATTTGTTCTTCATAGTATTTCTTAGTTTCTTGTCTAATTAACTTGGTTACACGATTTCTGACTATTTTGTACTCGTCCCAAAGAGATTCGGATTTAGTTGCCTTTACTTGCTTATATAATTTGTCCCTATTTTGAATCTCTCTAATGACTTCATCTGAAAACCACACATTCAATTTGAAGTTATTAAAAGTTTTATATTTTTTGAAAGGCGCATGCGCATCCAGACAAGTAATTAAACATGACAGTAGATTGAGCGCTAAAATATTACTCTCTACTATATCGGAATTCCATGAGGACTCGAGAAGGGAAAATTGAAACTCTGCATCATTGAAAGTTTTGAAATTTCTTCTGAACAAAACGTTTTTTCTATCAGGCTCAGTATTCAATTCATTTTCATAAAGAGTTACAAGTATATTGTGATGGTCTGCTACATTGGGAGTATTATTTACTTCATATTTTAAGGTTTTATCATTACTTATTAAATAGTCAATGAGGGTGGAGGAATTTTTAGTAATTCTGGTAGGTTCCTCAATCAGCTGAAATAGTCCCATGTCATTGAATAGTTGTTTCATTTTCATAGTATAGGTATTATTTGTTAAATTCAAATTGATGTTGAAGTCTCCAACAATTATTAGTGTACTTTTATTAGATAACAAATCCTCTACTGTGTCTTCAAAAAAACTCAAGAAATCGGCATGAGAGCTGCTTGGTGAATGGTATAATACACACAATGTGAATGATATATTGGATAAACTGAATTTAATGGCTAGTATCCATGTATTTGTATTGAATACAGTATTCAATATTATTTGCATTTTAATGAATTGTCGTATGTATATTGTCACGCCACCAGTGTGCCTACTACTTGAATTACATCTTATCATATTATAACCTTCTATTTCAATTTCATGATCTTCAATATCATCAGTTACATGGGTTTCAGATAGGCAAACTACAAGAGGTTTGTAATAATGAATACAATAAACTATGTTATCCCGATTCTTTATCATACTCTGACTATTCACATAAAATAATCTATTTGTTTTTATTTTATTTATTGGGACAGCATCTGATGGCAACCGTTTGCCTTGAAGAAATCGTGGGTCGAAATGCCTGCTGCACAAAAATTTGTTTTTGAGTGATGTTGGGCTCGTACCAGGCAATGTGATGTTGCCTGAAAAAGAAAAAATACTAGTTGGTAACTCGATAACAACTTGTTGTCGAACTTCATTTATTTTTTGCAATCTTTTGTTTAGTTCCACCTATCTCGGTATCAGTCTGTGTGTGTAATCAAATCTTGCAACTTAAATTTGACCCACTTGCTGGTTCACGATTGAGGTCAACCTTTGCTGCATATGTACATTGGATGACAAATATCCAATATCGAATACATTTTATGCACTGGCATCTTTCTTCAGACATCATAAAGTTTTGTATAGTATTACCCACATATATAAAATAAGTTGCAACAATTATGGGTAATTACCGACCGATAATTACTTTAATATTCAGCAAAGCGGCGGTGGTGACAGGCTTGGTTGAAGAACTTGAGCAAGACAATCAAACTGCGCTGAAGCTTTGCGATATCAAAACTGTGTCTTACATGAAATATTGTTGAAAAAATTAGGGATTACAAGTCTTTAGCTTCATAAAATAAGAATCCACCTGACAAATTGCCACTAATCATTAATGTTCAATGGTACTCTGTCGAACTTCAAAAACAGATTTCCAAAAGGGTCTGTCTTGACGAGAAGGATCATATATCATTATTCATTTGCAAAACTTTCACATGAAGATACCTGCATTTTCAAAATAAAATAAAGGTGGAGTCATGCAGCTTCAATTATCAAGGAACAATAAAAAAGTGGCAAATAACACTTATCAATGATGACTCAACTTTCTTACTTCGATTGTTAAATTGTAAAATATGCCTCCAATGTGCAGATTATGACAAATTATATGATCATGACGAAATTTTTCTTCGAATAATTTGTTTGTAGGGAAGTTCTTTCTGTTCGCTGAATGTGAGCAGTGATTTCAATCTTCAACTCTCCAAAACGAAGCTAGGGAATATGAAAATGAATAAAAAATGTTACTTGAAAGCAAATGTAAGGTTGGAGTCGATTCCCTTTCCCAAGCTTTGATATCTGTTAAACTCAGGTACATGAATATGAATGTATTCTTCTTCATTACTTTCTACTTGATAATTGTTAATCGCTACTTGATAACTGACACTGCATGAATCCACCTTAAGCCTCTTGCAGGAAGTTACTTTCATCAACACACTTCGAAATTGATATATTTTGGGAGCTGTTGAGGTTTCTTACCTGAGTGGATTATCCATTGTTTACATCTTGCGGAATCTTTGACTGGAAAGCGAAAAAAACTCAAACTAGGGTCATTTCTAGTTGACAGTCCACAGTTGTTGTAGGAACATTTATTGCCAGACATCTGGAAATAAAGATGAAATATGAAAGGAAACAACCAATTAGGTGAATTTGCTGATAAAATTTCCACCAGTTAAGTGCACATTCATTATATTAGGCATTCCAGATCAGGTTATGTCTGGGGGGCAAATACCAGTTTTAACCAATCACACACTTATAAACAAGAAAACAAACGAAAGTTCCTGGGGGGCAGATGCCGCCGTATTGGTTCATTTCGATTTATTTGACATTTTTGACAAGTAGGTATCTGGAATGCCTAATATTTTGAAATATAAAAGTACTTTTTGCAAAATACCAACTTGAAAATCAGGTCACTCGTTTAATAAGGGTACTGACCAAAAAATGAAATTGAATATGTTATCAACTGTACTCAACATCTTCAGAAAAAGATTAAAAATCTTGCAACATAACCTGTTATTAAATCTGATCATAATGTATATGACTTTGATAAATAACTGATATTTCTGCAACTGAATATTTGTTGAATCATTCATTTTGGAAATACATATGGAGGGATCTCATAACATGAAATTTCAAATAAAATAATTGAATATATCTTTACCTTTTTTCGATGTTTTTTGTCACAATTCACACACAATTGTCTTATAAAAGTACAAATAATACACTACACACAATAATGAACTAATAACCACTGGGAGCACAAATAACAATAACACCAGAAACCACAATTATTCGCAACAACTTCTTACTGAATTGTTATGCAAATGGCAAATGACTGGGGTAAGCACGAGTAAAGTTGAATACAGGTAGATCCGATATCCGACGTCCAATACCCCGTATCATCGGACTAATATTAAAATGTGAAGGACGGGTACGAAGACGAAACATGAAATTACCTAATCAATGGCCGCGTCTAATGTCAAATTTTGTGTGGAGGCTTTAAACACTGTAAGCTGTTAGACGCGGCTATTTACGACACTCTCTATCTCATTCTTTTATCTCTTTTTTGGAAATCAACGTGGTGGCGCCATCTACTAATGATTTCCATCGTCCTCCAATGATAATTCCATAAGGTTGACTGACTATACATCCTTAGACAATGCTGGTATGCTACAATATGCATTTAGGAGATAATCTTCAATGAATAAGGAGGTAGAATTGTTTATTGTTTTAAAAGTAGCAGATATGCTACACGATGCATTGTAGGGTTTTAATACCATCTACGGCAGCCCTGACATCATTAAATGAAACTGCGTTAAATGAAAAGCCTCCCTGAGGAATGTCCCTACTTATACCTTCCAAGTAGAATTGAAAAGGAAAGTTAGATTTTGGTAAAGCCGAAACAAGTGTATCTGCCACTTCAGCAAAAAAGTTATTCAGATCACTGGATTGTAATTTTGTACTCACTTTGGAAGCAGATCTCTTTCTGTTAGTTTATTACTTCCCAAGAAGCCTTACTAGGATTATCTGAACGCCTAATGTACTCAGAATTCGCCTTTTTTCTTGATTCCGCTATGGCATGCCTGTACCCTTGTTTTCTTAGTCTGACGTCCTCCTTCAGGAAGGTACACTCAGACTCCTGATTCATGATTTCTAGTGTAGGAACTTCGTCACGCAGGGCTTTCAGTTCAGGAGTAAACCATTCTATATTGGGTGCATTCCGTTCTCTGATTTTTTTGTGGTGCACTGGGAAAGCAATGTTCCGCATACCTTAGCCTTTCTAAAAAGCAATTACATACCTCATCAACTAGGATGTTAGAGTCGAAGAGTTGCCAATTTATATGTTTCCTACCCTATTCTACTCATTGCGACGGATATTTTTCCTAGATCATAATTCATAAAATAAGCGAACATCATTGTTACATACTAGGTGTGTTCGGATATTAACTCCATTTACTCTTTTCGCTCTACAATCGTTTGGATTTTTACATCCGGGGTACATTACGTATTGCGACTGATAGAATCTCTGGTAGATCATTCCTAATCTCTGTCGCCAAAAAAATTCCTGCATCGACCGACGTCTTCTCTGGGAGATTATTGCTCATATATAATATTAATGATAAATTTGTTATTATTTATCAGATATGCATATACAGGGCAAATAAATTGCTGCTGGTTCAGAAGTAATTGTGACAGCCCGGATAGTAGTTATTTGGCATTAAGGCGAGCGGTCCTTGTATGTTGAAAGCTCGGATATCATATGATAGATTTTTAGGTCGTGAATTCTTGGGGAAAATAATAACATATGGAGAGGTTTCAACCGTTTTTATTTCATCAAAGTTAATAGTCCTTATCGATAAAGTTTTATTTTCCACGATTTTTTTTTTATTTGGCAAAAGTAGGAAAAAACGATTGATTGAATCATTCTTCAGCATCTGGAATCTGGGAGACTGTGATAGTTCAGTGAAAATATGAACAAGTTGACAAAATGGTTAAGGCTTTCGCGGCCGAGGTTATTAGTATAACTACTTCTCTTCGGGCTTGAAGGCCGTCGTTCTTTGGAATTTCTTCCTGACGTTTCGCTAGCGCGAGTGGCCAGCTTCTTCAGAGGCTTATTCATCTCCGATGACTAAACAGTTCGATTTCTCAAGGCCTATTTATATTGATGCAGGTAGTCTGGAGTGTTAATTACTTATGTCGGGTTCGGGGAATAATCATCATTATTAGTTGCCACACTACCTGCTGTGATTTCATAAGTTATTCTTGATTTCTTCAGAATCGGATTCCAAATTCTGTTTAGAGTCAACGCTTCTTCCTTTCTGTTAAAATTGTCCGCATGTTTTTGGATCTCTATTGCCTCCCGTACCAGTCGGCTATGGTAACCCTGGTTGGGGGCAATCAGTTTTGCATTTTCAAACAGAATCCTGTGGTTACCCTCTCTAAGTGCGTGTTCCGCCACAGCCGACTTGTCAGTTTGTTGAAACAAGTTCTTGTCTTTCTTCGCAATCCCGTGCTTCTCTATTTTTGAGATTCTCCTATTGGTATATTCTCCAGTGTCAATCGTAGATGTAGTGCTGTTGGTGTTCTCAGGAAATAAATGAATGGTTTCATTTTGTAGGTTTCCGAATGAAAAATATCCAAGTGGAGTTGATTGTTTCCATCCTCTTATTCATTATATTTTCGCCAAATATAACATCACGAGCAAATTCAATTTAACCTAGTTCTAGGGGACATGTCTACTTCAGCTCTTTTTTCTAATACGGGACTAACTGATTTACTTTCACAATTTTTACAGGTTCATCGAAAGAAATAAAAAGATTGAATATTCAAACAATCATCCAGATGCTAGATTCTTGAGTTGATAGAGGAAAAGGTAATCGAACGGAAATTTGAATATAAAATTCGCTGTAAGGAACATACGAAAAAATACCTGAAGACGGAACGAAGCATAAATACAGGCTCACATAACTTACCAGTTAGGTTTCTAGGATAGGTTGAGTTTCCCACGAGGTTTCCCAATATATTCTGATAATTGTGTTTAGATTAATTTGAAGCAAAACTTTATTTCATTAAGTTCTGACCTTTCTGAATCTATTAGTTAATATTGATGACCTTTGATAGTATTTTTTTTCATTGAATTTTTCATATCGCCATCGACTTTGATAGAAGTCCTTCACCAAGAGGATCTTGTGACTAACTCTCTGCGCCATACCTCAGGAACAGCATGGTTATTCGCGGACTCCTCAACCTTGAAGGGGATTGAACACACGACCCCTCGATTACGAGTAGGTAGCAAAGCCACCTCAAAAACATTCATTCAACACCATCTATTAATGCACCAAAAACGGAGGAATATGTGTGGCTAAGAGACGACTACTGCATTTATTTGCTGGTGAAAGGCGTTTAACTGATACCTTAGTAGTGCATTTACTGTTTCCTCTGTGAGGGACCCTGAAAATCTACAGTAGTACTGTAATACTGTAACAGTAACCAGTCGGTCGAATATATTAAACAAGTTGCTAAATAAGATCACAACGCAAATGTGGTATCAGCTCCTTCGTCGAGAGATACAACAAATCCGCGAGGGAGTTGTCACAGAAAAGACGAATCTATTTTTTTTTTCAACTAAAATAAATACCCATTTCATGTGGCAGAGAATAAACGACATATGTGATGTGCTTGAGAAATGTTTCACTCTGCAACTGGAGGGAATCTGTATGTATGCATAATAATGATCTTTCGATATAAATTGGATAAAAATGATGTATAGAAATCAGCAAACTAACTATACCGCAGAATGAATTGTTCAGGCAAATTTTTGGTTATGAAGAAATCGAGTTGACAAAAATAACCCATATATTGAATGGAATTATTGGCAGTCCAACAAAAGCAACATATATCTAACTGAACGTCACAAGATATCGAATATCTATTTTTAAAATTTAGTCAATATTCACTTATTTTTTTATGGAACCTGGAGCCATCAGAATACGGTGGAATCTTACCGGGTCTCCTCTGTTCTATTCACCTGAAAATTCAGAAATGCGATAACGAAATAATTATATAGGGAGATGAGCTCCCGGGACATGACCGAGTGGTCTCGATGAGTTCAACCCTCTGGAGAACTTCTCTGTCGTTTGAAATATAACCTTCACGTGTCCTGATTTGCAGGAGTTAGATAACTATTCTCCTAAGAAAAGATGTAGGAGGAAGGACCAATAATAATATATAGATCATGGCTTGCACAAGTCTCCACGAAAGCTCCTCGTAGGGAGGGATGAGTTGCCGATAAAATTTGAAAAAAAGTATTAAAAGCTTTGAAAATATGAAGAAATGCATATTCGAAATCATTATTTCAATCTTCCCAGATTGAAAATAAAGTTTTGAAACTTTCCATAAATTGTGGGTGCGATAGTCTTGGCCATATAGGCCGCGGCCTAGGGGTTTTCAATACTAGAAGCAGAGATAAGGAACGTCATAAACTATGAACTATATGATGATATTATAGATGATTTTGCCCATGAAAACTCGTAATTCTTGTTTTTTCAATGCCCTTCCTAAATGACTAATTCATTCTTTTAATTAACATCAGTGTCATTTTTTACTACATATGGAATTTATCATTTCAGAAAGGAACATTTCAAGATTTTTTTCTTTCACAATATCTGGTGACTCTATAAACCTGAAAAGTATTATATATGCAAGTATTTTTTATTTTTCCATATATGAAATATATTGATGAATATTCTGAAGCAAAAGAAATACTTCATTTTTTTGTTGTCAATAAGGTCATACTAAACTTCTAACAAAATTTTTGTCCTTTCAAATATTTTCATAATTTTGTACTAGCAACATAACACCTTGAACAGCAAGTAGTATATCGTTTACCAGGTAGGGAAAGCCTAACATTACTTGATAACTGCATGATAACTGTGAAGGAGAGTCGAGGCGCAGATTGAGACTTACCAACTCAGAGTCCAGGAATGTGGATTTTCCTGCTAGGTGAACATACTATTTTTACGCAAATCTTGCACCGTGTACAAGAAGCCATTCAATCCCAAGTTGTAACACTAACTTTCTCCGTCCATCCTACTGTTATGCAATATAACGATTTGCATGCTTTCATTCCTGTAAAGAACACGCACTGGCTGCGTCTAAGGCTGGATTCAGACAGATCCGAAATTCGATCGTACGACTATCAGATAGCTTTCTGATTGGTCTAAATTTGAATTTAGACCAATTTTGACCAAGCAGAAAGCTATTGGATCGCCGTACGATCGGATTTCAGATCTGTCTGAATCCAGCCTGAGGCTGAATTCAGACAGATCCGATATTCGATCGTACGATGATTCGATAGCTTTCTGATTGGTCTAAATTTGAATTAACGTACACTACGCTGGTGAATTGCACTATACGTAGATCTTAGTTCGACAAGAAACTCAGTTCGAATGAACTGAGTTTTTGTCAGTTTGGTAAATTTGCCACTAATTAAGCATCTTATTCGATGTCTTTGAGCATCTTAGGGCCAGTTGTACATACTCCAGTGAACTGTGGTTCAAGTGAACCGAGTTCAGTTGCTAAGCAGTAGCCAAGAGAATCGTTTGTTTCTTGACAATAACTGAACTCGGTTTTATTGTACCACAGTTCACTGGGGTATCTACAACTGACCCTTAAGGCTGGATTCAGATAGATCCGAAATCCTATCGTACGACGATCCGAGGGCTTTCTGATTGGTCTAAATTCGAATACGAACCAATCAGAAAGCTATCATATCGTCGCACGATCGTATTTCGGATCTGTCTGAATCCAGCCTTAAAGCGTGATATCATTAATTTTATTGTCGCAAGAATAAGATAGCTCAAGCGAATAATCAGGTCAATCAAAATAAACAATATTTTCTTCCTCTTCTTTACCTCTTTCTGCTTAAGTCTATATTTTAGTGATTAAGACGAGTGAAGCGTCTTTAAGCGGTGCTATTTGAGCGAATAAGTCATGACGTCAGTCTTTAAGACGCTGTAAAAGCTGGTCCTGGTGGTCTTTGGAGAACACCCGTAATAACTTAAGCGGAAAGAAGTAAAAAAGAGGGGAAAAGTATTGTTTATTTTGACTGACAATACCATCCGCTAAAGCTATTCTATTTTTGAGACAAAATAATGACGTTACGCTTTTAGACGCTCAAAGATATCGAATGAAATGCTTAATCGCCAAAATGTAGTTTAAGAATTGACAGGCGTTCTTCAGAGACCGCCAGGTTCCGCTTACAGCGTCCCAAAGACTGACGTAATCCGTAATCACTTATTCGCTCGAATAGCAACGCTCAAACACGCTTCACGCGTCTAAAAGATCCTTTTCATGTAGCAGTAGAATTCTTACTGCAAGTGCAGTAAAATGCAAGTACGCATGCTCCGTAGTGATTTTGCTGCAAATGCAGTAAATTTCACTGCTCCATGAAAAGGGGTTGAAAGCGGTGGAATCTGTGATTTTCATGTCATTTGTCATTTATACTATTTATATTTATTGGTATTTGATTTTGATTTCCAGAAACTATACCAAAAACCCAATTACATTGTTGCATTAGCATTAGATTATTAAAAAATATTCGAGAATGAGACCAATAATGCAATTTTGGAGCCAAAAAAATTTTTCAATAGATAATGTTCCTCGAAGATATTTCAGAAATCTTTATGGTATACATTTATATTCTTCTATAACAGTTGTCGATTATTTTCAATAATCATTGCAATATTCAAAATTGATAGTTATTCTAAAGATTCACCAGATAATAGACCTAAAAATAATGATATGGAAAATCGACATAATTAAAGTAGAATTGGATGAACTGAATTGTTCTCAGTGGAGTTCTATTTCATTACTAGACTAAATCGATATTCAATTCATAGCGATGTTTGTATAGTACCTTGAAGTACTACCTTCCAAGCTCAAGTGTTTTCGTTTGAATGAAATTGTATAGAATTTATTTTATTCATAACAAAACAATATTTTGTTCAATAAGAAATAATAACATCCTGATCCTATTAAAGGTACTAATCTTAGAATTTTTGTTTCGAATAACATTTTAGTTCAGTAGTCAATACGCTCAGAATCCGCGTAAAATCCTCACGAACGTCTTATTAATCCACGGTTATTCCGCAGCTATGAACATGCTCACAAATGGAGTAATTAGTCTAGCTTAACCTCACCAAACAAAACAGTACCCACACTTTAAATTGAAATACCTACCCTCTAAATAAAACAAATCTGAACAATATTCAAAACTTTGTAGAATATAAAAACTAATTGAAACAACAAATTTAAATAAAACGACAAAAAACTAATTTTGAAGAAATCCAAGAGCCTATGAACAATCGACCTTATAGATATTTAAAATGGCTACTAAATCAACGAAATATCATTCGCTTTGCTGCTTTGAAGTTGAAAAATTTTAACTTCTGAAGGTCACTGCTCGAGCAGTGAAATCTGTCAAAAGCTTCTATACCTTGCAGTAGTTTAGGGCCATCAAAATACACCTTAAGGCTGGATTCAGACAGATCCGAAATCCAATTGATCTAAATCAAAATTTAGACCAATTCAGACCAATCAGAAAGCTGTCGGATCATCGTACTATTGGATTTCGGATCGGCTGGATTCAGACAGATCCGAAATCCGACGATCGGATTTCGGATCTCTCTGAATCCAGCCTTAGACTGGAATTGTCGGTAATTTTTGTCGTTTGACGTGGAGAATTTCTTTATCAGAGAGTTATTACTCAGTTCTTCAGATACCCTCATTCCTTAACGAATGAACAAAAATGGACGGGAATCACTAAAATGAAAACTGTCACTTGTCATGGTTACTCAAGTCGGTTACTCTGGTGACAGATAAGTAACTAACTTTTCAGGAACGTCTCGTTATCAGTCACATTTCAGGCATTTCCTATGGTAACCAGAACAACGAAACGGTTAATGCTTTGTATATAGACTATATACAAAGGCTAATGGTAATAATATTTGGAAACGGAACACGTCCTAAACATGTCCAAACCAATTAATTCCATTAACGGAACATATTCTGTATATCTCTAAGTTCCGTGTTCTGACTGTTCTGTGTTTTGTCTCATCGTCAGTTGTCAGCTCTGTTCTCTTCTCTCTCCTACTCTCCTCTAATTTATTACCGCCTTTGCACGTTGAATGATCCATTGTTTTGGTTTCTTTAGAAACGAAGATTACTCAGTGAAAATTTAAAAAATTATCTCACATTTTTTCCTTTAATATTTGGTTACAGTGCTGAACGATAGAAATTTGAAAATGACTACGCAGCCACACAGTAGGAAGCGAGTGTGTTATTACTATGACAGTAAGTTCCTTTTATTCTACTAATACATCATGTTATTACCAAATTATTATTGACTGTAAACGCGTAAACTTATTGAGATTTTCATTACAAACTCAGCTGATTTAAAATGAGTTCTAATGACCATTCGGAAGCCAAGTACGATATTTTGAAATATAAATGCAAAATATGACGCTAGACTACAAGCAACCGTAGTTTTCCTGGCATCTTATTGGTTCTATCTGTGTCTGACGTATTAATGATGCTTGTTTTTACGGTTGTTTGATGGATTTATACAAAGTTGTCGAAATGTGTTTTTCAGTTCCAATAATCTATTTATTTTCTTAGGTGATATTGGAAATTACTATTATGGCCAAGGACACCCCATGAAACCCCATAGGATACGTATGACCCACAATCTACTTCTGAATTATGGACTCTATAGAAAAATGGAAATATATGTGAGTGCAGATTCCCTACCTTATAATATTCTGTTTCTTGATATTTTTATGAAATACTCTTTCTTTCCTTTCACATGGAGAATATTATTATGCCCCCATCATAGTATCAAGTCAACAATATTAATGTTTTTTAGATTTGCAGATTTAGTAACCACATAAGTTATTCCTATCTCAAATAACCGAATAAGTATCTGAAGTGGCAGTTTTCAGCTAGTACAAACATTTTTTTTTCTAAACCATTTTCATTAACCAACAGTAAAGGAATATAATATGACACCAAAGCCTTTTGAAATTTCATACTGTCACTTCAGTATAGGGAATATGCGTAAAATTTAAATTTTGTTCATGCACAATCGGACAATTCACCAAAAATAGAGACATTTATGATGACAGCATTTTTTTCATCAAATCTGGTTTTTCATATGCATAGAATAGGAGTGAAAGCTGTAAGGTAGTGATTATGTTGTGATGTATTTGAGTCCATAACATTGTAAGGTAGTGATTATGTTGTGATGTATTTGAGTCCATAACATAGATTGGTATTATACATGAAAGACAACAGCAGAGATGTATATTATAAATCAATATTCCGATATGTTTGTAAGCTAAGTTAGGTTAGTTTGAAACCAAATTTTCCACCGCTAAAAAATTGCTAATGCAAAACTTATGACTAATTGACCCTAATTGACTTCGGTACCATACAATACTTCAGTACAAAGTTTTCAAGCATTTTCCATGATCTGTCTACCAGTTGAAACTGAATTGCTTAGAGTAAAGAAACACACGATATGCCATGCGACGTCATCCAGAGCGCGCGCTATATGGTGGCGTTTAAACGGCTCAGATTCATTTTTTTTTTTAAACTTCACTTTGAAAAATTGCATATTCAATTTTTTTACGTCATTTAAATGTAAATGATTAGTTTACGCCAAGAAATCTTGCATATTTTCTATTGTGACTTGCTGAATAAGAAGTCAAATCTTGGCGCTGTTCCATTGTTCAGAAGTTAAAACCCTTCAAAGTTCGGAAAAAAGGCAAATCCTGCTTTCTTTTTCAACAAATATCACGATCGCAGCAAATTCGTTTTTATTCGTTAGGTGCACGTTACACTATCCTTTTTGACTTCTATAATCCATTTTTTGTGTTTTCTCTCCTATGGAAAAAAAAAAAAGCTTGAAATTCTTATATCTGCCTCTAGGACAAATCGGTATATTTGCCCTGCAATATTTCAAAGAAGTAAAATTGACAGACTATTCCGTCAGTAAGGTATTGAATTTTTTATAAATTTATATATTTTATTGAGATTAACTCCATCTGCCCAGCTAGCTTGTGGTTCTTCCTCACTTTGTTTTTTCTTGTTCTCGCATTTCAAACACTACATGTGTTTTCAATTGGTATACCTCCTGTATCACCAGTATCTGTGTTGTAAATGACGTTTTATATTCAATAAAACTGTTATTTTTTCCTCGTTTTACTGAGTGTGGGAATAAAACGCATCTATTAACTTTGTACATCTTTCGACATTTTTGATGCATGTGCCCAAACCAACTAGAAATTAAATTTTCATATTTCATGCACAATTGAACTTTTGAATCCATATGGATTATCTTTTTGAAACTTTAAGGGAAATTTGAGTTATTTATTTACAACTGATACATAATGTATTATACTTATGGTTTCTGCAGTATAACGCCATATATTATTCCCTTAGGGATTAATGTCGAGGGATCAATAGTAATAGTCCTTATTCCTTCTTGTAGTCCTATCACAAAATTTCTTGAATTGAATATTACCATGGAAACGATAACCAAACTCCACAGTGTCAGTGTCAAACGCGTAGGTAGTGTTCATGTATTTGTATTGAGATGAATGAAATTGAAGCATCATCTATTTATGATAAATAAATTATAGTCATAAGTAGAGTATACTATTGATTGAATTTCGATTTGAAAACTTTTCATTTATGAAACAACATTTCCAAATATGTGAATGTCTTCATACATAAATAAAAAATCGACTTTTCATAACTATGACGAAGCTTTATACATAATAATAATTGTTCAGCGTTTCGTATGGATTGGGTTTTTTTTCAAGTCCTGCGTGATCCTGCTGTTTACTTCTTTACGTTGTTCTTAATAAATTATATTTCTATTTCATTCATTTTCACGAGAGTTTCCATCATCCTCAGTGTAACTTTTCCAAACTGTTATCGAATGTTACTCACCGACCGACGAATAAATGAAAAAATAAAAAAAGTGATACAAAACAAGTAGTCTTTGTTTAGCTAATCCACAATTTCTATTCTATAATCATTTATGATTCCAGGGATATATCATTTCCCAAGGGTTGAATATATTTTCAAGAAAAACTATTCATTTCAGTGTCATCATCAACCTTAATTTCATGTTTATTTTGTTTTGTATTATTCAATCCCTATTTTCAAGTGGAGTTTGGTTTTAATGTTGCACATCAGATACTAATGGTCAACTATTTTTTCAGCGTCCACACAAAGCAACTGCTGAAGAGATGACAAAATTTCATTCGGATGATTATATAAGATTTTTGCGTTCCATACGTCCAGACAACATGACAGAATATAACAAGCAAATGCAAAGGTTTAATGTTGGAGAAGACTGTCCTGTTTTTGATGGTCTTTATGAATTCTGTCAACTTTCTGCTGGAGGATCAGTTGCAGCAGCAGTGAAACTCAACAAACAAGCTTCAGAAATTTGTATCAACTGGGGTGGTGGATTACATCATGCGAAAAAATCTGAGGCATCAGGATTTTGTTACGTTAATGATATAGTTCTGGGCATATTGGAACTTCTGAAATATCACCAACGTGTTCTTTATATTGACATTGATGTCCATCATGGGGATGGTGTTGAAGAAGCATTTTACACTACAGATCGTGTAATGACAGTATCATTCCATAAGTACGGTGAATATTTTCCTGGTACAGGAGATTTAAGGGATATAGGTGCTGGAAAAGGAAAATATTATGCAGTGAATATTCCACTTCGTGATGGAATGGATGATGATGCATATGAAAGCATTTTTGTTCCTATAATAAGCAAAGTTATGGAAACATTCCAACCTAGTGCTGTTGTTTTACAATGCGGTGCAGATTCACTAACAGGGGATCGTTTAGGATGCTTCAACTTAACAGTAAAAGGCCATGGAAAATGTGTGGAGTTTGTTAAGAAGTATAATCTTCCATTCATGATGGTAGGGGGCGGCGGATACACCATTAGAAATGTTTCTAGAGCGTGGACTTATGAAACATCGGTTGCTCTGGGAGTTGAAATTGCCAATGAATTGCCCTACAATGACTATTTTGAATACTTTGGACCAGACTTCAAACTACATATCAGTCCAAGTAATGTGGCCAATCAAAATACGCCTGAATATTTGGAAAAAATAAAAACAAGGTTATTTGAAAATCTAAGAATGTTACCACATGCTCCTGGTGTTCAAATACAGACTGCTCCTGAAGATGCCATTAATGAAGAATCTGATAGTGAAGACAAAGTTGACAAAGATGAAAGACTACCGCAGAAGGACTTAGATAAGAGAATTGTTCCAGAAAATGAATTTTCGGATAGTGAAGATGAAGGTGAAGGTGGAAGGAGAGACAACAGAAGTTACAAAGGCAGGAAACGTCCCCGTTTAGACAAAGGAGGTGATAATAAAGAAACTGGAGAGGATAAACTCAAAGAAGAAGTTAAACTAGAAAAAGGTTAGTTGTTCTGACATTTTTATCACACTCTTCAGATATTTTCCATGTGTATCACCACGACCTTAAAGATCTATTATGCACTATTATTTGGATATGCCACTTTCGTTTGCAACAAAGTAATGTAACTGGTTTACTCTGATGTGATATTTATCAATTGTGAGAGGTTTGTAGGGTTTCGGCTGCAAACGAATTTATGAGACTATAAATGTCACCACTTGAATTGATAATATTTTTTTTTTCAAATGGATAAATCCATTTCTGTACGCTAGCGCATCATTTAAAAACTCATCGATTCAAATCTCAAATAACATTTGCAAAACTCCCCTTCTCTCGCAATCAAACTAAAACCTGCTGATATTTTTTGTGGGCAATAAAATATTGATACTAAAATATCAAATCTCATGCAAGGGGCCGATGTTTTTTTGTAAAATTTTTCTTCTCAGACCGATTCACATTTTTTATAAACTCACTTTCAATATTACACATACAGAATCAAATAAAACGTATTGTTGTACAACGCGTGCCCATATTTTGACGTTTTGCAAGTGAAAACAAATGATATTTTGGATGTTTAGTCCTTTTTTAAATTTTATGCAGGAGATTCTTTGAATTCATTCAAGTCCAGTTTTCGTGAAAATGCCTTCAAAGTGTTCAGTTTGAGACCTTTGAAACTTTGAGTGGCAAACATTTTTTGGGCAGGTATTTTCAAATGTTGTCGACTCCTAGATCTGAATTCTACAAAGGAATTATTTTCTCAATGATGGAAATTCTTATTTCTTTATGATTTGATCTACTCGTTTGGTGACATGATACAATTTACTTCAATAACACTTCAAGGTCAATTTCGTTTTCATTCTATGAAACGTCAAAATCTGAAATGTGCACGCGTTCTGTTCTTTTACACTAGTTGCCGGTACAGTACATAATTCTACAAAGAATGCGAAATTTGGATACATGAAGATGCGCTCTAAAGCTCCCGGAAATAAGCATAGAAGTATGTGTACTCTCTTGACAATTGAGCATATATTGATAATTGATCAAAAATTGAAGATTTCTATAGGAATTTTTTGCGAGTTACCGCTCATAACAAGAGGTTACACCACACCACCCCTTTTTGTCCTCCGTTCATAATCGCTTGTTACCACTTATAACATGAGCCTATAATCGTAATAAAAATTCTGTTACATTTCACAACATATCTGACACCTCTCATGTTTTTCCTATTATGTTGATTAGCGAGAACGATGCTGATATACATTTTTTGTTACCATTTGTAAAATATTAGCTCGCCACAAAATCATAAAAATTAAGTAGTTGAATGGCATGTGGGGTTCCTTAAAATTTCCAACCTTCATCATTTGCCAATCTCAGTTTATTTCTGTTTTCAGTACCAGTTGAACAGGAGAATAGATGAAAATTTCCCACAGGACTGGGGTAGGTGAGTTTTTTTAATATTCTACTATCATTCGATAATAATAATAACCCATTCAAAAATAGTATATTGTTTGTTTGAGGAAGTGATGCTTTATTAGAGTTTGGAGCAGACAGATTATCACGTGATTTCAGCTCTATCTTATTGAACGATTCAGACGGGTCCGATCGATCTGACGACAGGTTTGTTTTCCTTTCGACAGGAATCGGGTCCATCTGTTTCAAACAGGTGCACAGACAGATTATTTCTGTGCAACTGCTTGGAACTGTTCGGGACACGATTCCCACTGGAAAGAAAACATACCTGACAATTACCTTACATGCCTTTTGTGTTGCCAGCATGGGAATTAACAGACGACCTGTAGAGGAGTCTGTCAATCATGAGAATATTTTTTCTTCAAATCAAACATACCATTTTTTCATCAAGAGTTTGGAAACTTCAACTATCTGGAGGATATGGAATCAAATTTGGAAACTGTAAAATTAGACAAAACGCCAATACATTTCTGCGATTTTAATGAAAAATAATCAAGCTTTGGGTTGTTGGTGCTGACTTACCCTTGTACCTCCATTCTACATGTATGAAAAATATATTTAAGGAAAAATGAAGTTAGGTTAGTTCAAAGTGATGTAGAGGTGGTCACCCAGATGAGCTTTGATAATTTAGGATATCGATTGAAAATATACACATATTTGGGAGAGAGTTAGTTGTTTTCTAGAAGTTGTCTTTCTAAAAGGCTACTGTGTGTGAAGAGACACTTTCATGTATCCATTACTATGCTATCAATTATGATTCATTTCTTAGTTGGTCTATCAAAACCTGTACTCTTTATTACCCACATTTGAAGAAACACAGGCAAAACATTCTCCATTTTTAATCCCTCACTTCGAAGAAAATACCTCGAAATTCTAACTTTATTGGTATAACTTCCTAACCAACCTGTAAATAGTTATATCACATCCATATTGTGAGCAATTCTGTGTTTTCCAATTTTTTATAAAATATGCAGGAAGACTGGTCAACGGGAAATCAAAATCGAAAAACAAAAATTCTGAAAAATTTGGTCTCAGTGCTAACATGGCCAACATTATCCTCATATACCTCACTAAAACCCTGTAGAAAATATTCATTCGAGACATGAGAATATGATTCTTCTTCAAATTATAATGTGATTGTAACCCAACTATAACATAACCTCTAAATGCGATAATATAGACCGCGGGCATATCTGCCAGACGACAGTAAATCTGACAGTTGTAAATCCAGCTCGCTGGACAAACAAACGGATCTAAAGAGGCATTTGTGTCATATTTCAAAACATTTTCTCTCGGTAATAACTCAATTTTGAGTTTTGGACTGAGGTGGCCTTTACTTGATGGAAATCCATAGTTATTACGCTATAAGGTAGACACGATTAAATTTCCACAAAATTTATTGTCTTCGCGACATGTTTCGGTACACTGTACCTTTATCAAGCGAATGTATTTAAACACACTAGTGTGTTTAAATACATTCGCTTGATAAAGGTACAGTGTACCGAAACATGTCGCGAAGACAATAAATTTTGTGGAAATTTAATCGTGTCTACCTTATAGCGTAATATCAATTTTGAGTGATTGTGAAGTTTCAATCCATCGATTCCTTTCTATTTTCGACAATAGAAAGAATATTATTCCTTTTGCTGTTAAGAGACGTGAATTGTGGATTCAAGCAATTAGAAGAGCTGATTTAAGTACTGGTAAGTTGAAATGGGCAACAGTATATCCATGAATTTAGAATCTCAGAATTGAAATTATAATTATAATCTCATTGAATTACCATTGTTATTTATGGAAATACGATTTGTTTGTCCAGCAGGCTGATGCGTGTGACGTCACATGCCCGCGCTCTCTAGTGTCCTTTGAATGACGTTGACTTGATTTTGGAGAAATATTCGGAGCAATTTCAACATAGAAAATGAAGTGTACGAATACTACGATCAATGTTGCTCGACCTCAGATGTGTGACTGAACTCAACAATCCACTAGACCTCTCGATTGATATAAACAAATGACCCCTATATCAAGATGCATAAGAAGTACTGAATAGACATACCTGAAAAATCACAAGAACAACTTCTCGCCATTATTTTTTATGAATCTGGTAACGCCACATGTCCCGCGCGCCTGATGAGTGGGTTGTTGTTATGTTCATAAAGTCATCATTTTCTTCTAATAATAACTTTCAGATTAACGTCATTTTTCATTTTACCGCTAGCTTTTTAATCCATATATTCATATATCGACTACCACTCGACCAGTTGGTAAAACCGACCCTATCGTTTATTTTCATCCTAGGAATTCGGAAGATTTAAGAACAGTATTATTTCTTGAAACATGTATTGGAGGAATTTACATGCGGTAGCTACTTTGAAATCACAAATAACGTAAATAAATGATTTCAACAACAGAAACAGTAATAATAAAAAGTTGAAATGGAACAGAAACAGGATAAAACCAAAAAAAATTCAAATATTTTCGGAACCTACAAATGCAAACTTTCGAATAATTCAAATCAAAGTGTCAGATTTGTCTAAAAAGTTCTAGTGCTCTCTGATAGGCGGACTTGTCTACGCGGATTTTGTGTACTTAATATAATAATAATTCTATTGGTACCGAAATTCCCCGCTTGATCAAAAATGCATCTGTGGAAAATCTCATTTGCATCACCACCTACCGTCAAAAAATTTGAATTCTCACTTCGATTTCTCAGATCGGAAGGATTTTGCTGAACAAAAGCATATAGTTAACACGCCAGGGTTTTTATACATCTTGTCCGATACCGGGTGACAACAGAATCATTGCACACGGTATCATCTAATAGTTTGTCAGGTTAAAAACGTAATACTTGGAATTGAGTTGAGGTCTATATTTTTTTATTAGGGCTACACTCGCACAAAAATTTGGAATGAAACCCTGCGTATTTTTCTAGACCATTCCATAGAACATGAATTCCTCTTTTCAACGATATAACACAAGAGGCCATTTCTATTCGAATTAATAGCCTAGATGCATGTTTTCCCAAATTAGATATTCCGGCAATGTGACATCATATATGACAGTTATGTCAAACAACTTGTTGAAGTGAGAATCAAGCCCAAGTTTGTCCAGTTTTTGACAAAAACTTGAAAATTTCAAATTTTGATTTTGGAATATCTGAAAGATGATTTTCAAAAATGGTATTCCAATGATTTCCTTGAAATGCTATTAATACAAATCTCGCGTTTTAATCCAATTTTTTTTTTTTCTGTTTCAGATATCCAGGCTGAAAAAGTATCTCAAAATGAAGCTCAGACGTTTTTTAAAATTGCAGTCAAACCCCATGATATTACGACTTAGGTTAAGTTTAATGTGAACATTTTATGGTTTCATGTAATTTACAGTATTTTTGTAACACTTGTAAATAGTTTTTTCTCAAAGTTTGTATTGAATGAGTGGAAATATTGAAGGCCAGATTGGTTGTGGTATAATGGGTGTTGAGCTTCTCTTTTGTGTGTTTAACAATATCTTAGGAGGTTTATAATCCATTTTTATGGACCAAGGGCCATAAAAGCAATTTTATCCCCGATAATTTCATGCATGACATCAGTTGCTTGCATACTTTCTTTGTAAGTACAGTTTCAAATCAATCTAGTATCTACTATTGCAATTGTAAAAATTTTACGTGAGATGTATCTAAAGTTTTTTAGTCAACCTAATAATATTGCGATCCGATATGGTGAGGATTTGCAATAAATTGTACCTAGGTGTATATATTCACATTTGATATTGTTCCTGGTGACAGCTCTGTAATGCGGAAAAATAAAATACCAAGTTTTTTATCAATGTGTGGATCGTTAGGAGGTACTTGTTTCTAATGGTAACATAAACTACCCTTTAGAAGCCAGACGTGCAAAGTAAGTTATTATATTTATTTATGAAACGTTTAGCTTTAAGTAAGGCTGTAAGATTTCAAAATGTATTCAGAAAAACGCTACAATCATTTTTCGTTGTATAACAAATATCTATTGGGGCCGTGTAAAGTTTTCCAAATTACATTTACAATTTTTGATACCCAGAGGTTTTAATTTGCTCATCCTACGCAGGGTTCGTAATTATCAAGATAATTTTATTTTTTGATGATTATCAGATAATTATCCATACTGAGAGACAACTTATTTTCTTTATATTTTTACTTACAAATTATTTTTTCAGTTCAAATATGTTGTGTATAAAAATAAGAAAGGCATTTATATCAGCTTTTTAAATATTTGAAACTTTAAAAATAAAAATAAATGAACAAAACTAGATATGAAATAAAAAAAATCAAAATTCCTTTTTCTTGGTAGTATAAAATTAAAATAATAATATGTTAAACGAAATAATATTCCAAACTTATTGTACAAAAAACAAATTAAATGATAGTATCACATTCTAACTATGTTAAGGAAATTATTTATTATTTTAAAATTAGTCTTTATATTAAGTCTTTGTTGAATTACTTAATGGTATGTTGTCTTCTTCATCCGAATCATTTTATGTATTATGTATGTATTTGTGTTCGCTGAGTTCGGTCGGATACGAGGGTGCGTTCCGAACTTACGCTCAAGTGCACTGGAGTGCGAAAGGGCAGTCCAGTAGAAAACGCTAATAATACAAAGTACAACTAGAGTTAATGTGGGTTTTCATAGTTATCGAGATATTTATCAAGATAATTATCACTCCGAACCCTGACCCTACGTCTCTTGTTCCTACGATAAGGTCAAAACACGCTTTGGTAAATGATTTGTTGACATTTTTTACAGAAGCAATGGGCTCATTGAGGTTTGAATCTCCTGGAGCCTTTCTATAAGAATTTTTTCAAGTGATTTAATACTTGACTGTAGTATGAGTAACTTGTGAGGTACTAGACTATTATAGCATATTCAATCCAACTTGCCAGGGAAATTAGTTCCATAACCGGTTGCACACTGAACTGACAGTAGATTTCAAATGACTGCTTGTTCCGCAATATTAGTTCAGGAAATTAAGCATTTTGGCTCGCAATTTTTTCGTCCACCATGGATTTACCTGAAATTTTCACAGAAGGTAGGGAATAGCTCAAGGATCATTTTCTATATCATGACGCTGTACACTAAAGCCTTAGGGGTGGTTGCCACCCCATCACGGGGTGGAAATTTTTTATTACATTTTAACTGAAGTAATCGACGGAAAAAGTAATTCTAAGAAAAAATGTTCCATGCCTTTTTTTTTCGTAAAAGTAATACTTTTTGAGTTATTCGAAATTGGAAGTAACAGTTTTTTGACAAAAAAAATCGCCTTTTTTAAATGGTATTTTGCAAATAACTCGTAAACTAAGCATTTTATCGAAAAAAGTGTGGATAGGCAAATTGTAGCTTTTGAAAAAACAAAAACAATGCTCTCTTTATATTTTCCCTACGACAAATACGAACTGAGATACAGCAAATTAATGCTTAGCTTTTTTTCGGCCAATGTATAAATTGGAAGGTTTAAAGCGAAATAACGAGAAAAATTTGCATTATTCGAAGAAAGCTCATAGAAACTTTCTTGAAGTATTCGATTGATGCTTTCAAACAAATGGAAAAATATCTCCCTAGCATGAAAATTGGCCGACTTATGATCAAAATAAAATCGGTACTCGCTTTTTTTTACGAAAAAAATCTGTGAAAACAACCTCCAAAGTACCCCCTAATCAAAATTGATCGCCACCCTTCTGTGATTCTCTTTTTATATGTACTATTAATACACCCACGAAGTTCAACCAATTTAAAATGCCTAATTTTAGAAAAATTGGAGTTTAAAGAGAAAACTATTTTTTTCAATTTCTTGTTTTTAATCCTCTTATAAATATCTCCCAAAATACTAAAGATACGAAAAAAACCATACAGTACTAAATTGTAGCTTTTTCAATGACAAAAAAATTCCTGGTGCAGATTTTTTGTAAAGTGAATATTCGGCGAGATATAGCCGTTTAACACCTACATTTACGACCGGGCATCACCTCAGTCAAGCGCTTTAAACTCTCCTCATTCAGGGATCTTGAGTAATTTGATTCACGTAGTCTTATAGCTCTTGAAAAGTTCTACAAAATCGTGTTGGAAAAAAAATTTCTTTCACCAAAAACGAAGGAGCTATGCTTAAAAAAACGATCATTTTTTTTTTGAAAAATTTGAATTACCCGCTTCGGAAGTAGTAATCTACATAACCGGTATATTCGGCCGTTATACGTTCCACTTTTTCCATTCATATTGGAAGACAGAGAAGAAGAAAAATCTGCTCGCGTGTGTGAGTGTATATTTCGTTGATTTCTCACCAGTGTATTCTAAAGTTCGAAGACATATTATAAAAATTTTAATGTTTTCAAGGGAAGTTCATAACAAGGGTAGGTTGAAAGATTATGAAATTGTATCCAAAAGCATGAAACAATCATTATTTAACTATTTTTACCCATATTTAGGTTTTTAATGTTATTTTATAATTTTTGACAAATAGGGGTAGTTTTCACCCCTAAAAAATAAAAAGCGTACAACGGCACAATATAGAAAATGAACTAGAGGGTGTAATAAGCCTAATCCCAAATTTTTGTACAAATCGGAGCTGGACGAAAAAATTGCGAGGTTTTACCATTTTTTTAGCTTCATTTTCTGAGCTATATGTCATCATTTCTGTGCCAATATGAGGCGGACAAGCTATACCCTATATTCCATTCCTTTGGTTAAAAAAGACTGGAACTAGAAAATGATTTTTATAAATGCCTAGTTTGTATGAAGCCAAATTTTTCTCGGTTGTCATGTAATTTTTTGTCGACCATGTTTGTACAGTGCAATCATTACTTCCGCATTTGTCATAGATGAAAGTGATTACCAATTTGATGTTTTCACACACAAAAATATGATGCAGCTGGATGAAAATTTTATAATCGAAACTTGTGTCATCATGACTTTGAATCAATATACAGATTTGAATTACAGGTGTATTTACTTGTCATTTTCTTAGTGGAGAAACCAAAATATGTTTTTTTTCAAAATGAATGTCCATATCTTTCACGTTTTATTTCCGGAAAAATTTAAATGACAATTTCGTATTCAATAATTCAAGTAGATGGTTTTTTGTGTGTTTTTGTATCATATTGTTTTTAAGTGGAAAGGCCGCCGATTTCGATTTCTAAGAAATCCAAATCAGCCTACTCCAGGAAAAGCAAAGGGCAATAAAAGACAACTATTTTCATGAAAATATATACCGTGATACTATACAAACGATTCAGAGGGATGTCCAGACTATTGGCAATATTTCCAGTATATCACTTTATTTTCCTTCCAGTCTTTCCCGTGTGCCAACTTGTTAGATTAATTTAATCTAATCGTTTAAGGAAGAGCCAAAGGCATAATGTAACGAACGGTAGGGTTTGTAATTGTTGTTTTACTTCTATTGCTCTTCTAGGTACCCACAATAATCTCTCAATATTTTCTTTCTAACACTGTACCTCTATTTCAACCTATCTGTATCAGTTTATGTTCACAGAATAGACAACTTTACAATTTACAATCCCTCCGCTCTGTTACTAGTGTGGTAATTGCTGAAAGGGTATCATTTTTGTTAATGGCAGCGACTGTCACCAGACGTAGATTTCTCCACGTCAAATTTTGGATGTTAAGGCAATTTCCGAAAGGAACATGAATTCGGCCCTTTGCACGAAGAAAGGGTCTTTAGTGAGGAACCTAGGGTTTAATTTCTGCTTCCTCGTATACTCTGAAATCTGAAAATAGGGCGGCGTGTAGGAAAAGAAATCCTCAGATAACTGAGCAATATATTAGCAACAAAATGAAAATAGAAACTTACAAAATAGATTAGAAAAAATATATAACAAAAGAAATATGCAGTGAAAACAATTAATAACAAAAAAATGGCATGTACCGTACTATTTAGTTTAATCAAAATATTGAAAAGTGAACTGGGACCGGCAATGGTCGTCTCTATGCATTGGAATAATAAAAATTCCACAAACAGAAAAAAAGTGTACTCAGAAACCCAAAAATCTGATGTACTTATATCTATAAATGCCTCTAAATTTGCCCTACTGGCTAAATGTACAATATAGACCGCCCTACAGCCCATCTCAATAACTACTCAATGTCAGAGAGAGTCAGAAAGATTTATCAACTTGTGATTCAAACAACAGATATAAAATTAATGATGGCTTTCTCTTCTCAAAAATGAATGAAATGGTTATTTACGTTAACACACAGCAAAAATTGACATACCAGTTGGTCTTCTGTCTACCTTGTATGGCGGTTTCTGGGGTGACTCCCGTTCCATATTCTTTCTTGGTTTGCAAATACGTATATATTCAATGCCAAACGACACTTATGCACACGAATATTAATATTCTTATTTTTTCTGATTGTAATTAACTTCTATCCCCCCCCCCGTGACTTGAGACGCGACCCCATGATTTAGGGAGGGATTACGAATCTCTCCCGCGCTCAACGCGTGATTCCCGCTCGCGGAGATCTCTCGATCTTCCTTTTAGCGCGACCTACGTTCAACTACCTAAGAGCGACCCTTTCTCGTCCACTCTCATTTTTGCAAAAATCGCACAGCGTGCAAGCTCGCCCACGCTGGATGAATGGAACCATTCGTCGGGCTGATTCTGAGAGAATGTTCGTTTAGTAAAGAGGTTTTTTGCATTTGTGTCATATTTCAAAATATTTTCTCTCGGTAATTACTCAAATTTGAGTGATTGTGAAGTTTCAATCCATCGCTTCCTTTCTATTTTCGACGATAGAAAGAATATTAATCCTTTTGCTGTTAGAGACGTGAATTGTGGATTCAGGCAACTAGAAGAGCAGATTTAAGTACTGGTAAGTTGTAATGGGCAACGGTGTATACATGAATTTTGTATCTCAGAAATGAAATTATAATCTCATTAAATTACCATCATTATTTATGGAAATACGATCTGTTTGTCCAGCAGGCTGATGCGTGTGACGTCACATGCCGGCCACGGGCATGTGCCATGGTTTGGAACATCGTCATTACCTTCACTCGTAGTATTACCACAGGACGAATTGCTGTCTTTTCATCAGGTTGGGAAGATATAGCAGGAAAATGCGATCCAAAGTGTTGAGCAGCTTTTTCACTATCTTTGTCATAGTTCATAACAATTCCACATACTGGGCATGAATAAGTTGCAGGCGACAGTACATCAGGATGTTCGATATTTACATGAGTGGAGTTAATGCCTTCACTAGTTCCATTTTCCTCTTGAGAGTCACTGGGACGATAGTTATTACGCTATAAGGTAGACACGATTAAATTTCCACAAAATTTATTGTCTTCGCGACATGTTTCGATACACTGTATCTTTATCAAGCGAATGTTTCTAAACACTAAATTATTCTTTGTTAAAAGCTCCTTAAATACATCAGGGTCTACTCTAATTATCTCTGATTCCTAGAATAATACAACTTGACTGATGATGATTCCTAAACTTATTACCTGATGCTAATAACTGATACTGATTCCTAGAATTACACTGATAATGATTATGATATCGGACCATAGTTACTTATTGTAGATAAGATACTTTGTATGTTATCATTTATGTCAGTTTATATGTGTTAGGGTGTTCCTGGTAACATAGCGACCAGTCAATAAGGATTTGAATTGAGAGATTTTTGAATTTGAACTTTCTCTGAATTATTACACAAACTAAATAATACAAATAACATGGCGCAGTCGAAAAACGTACACGAACAACATATTCAAGCTGCTTATCATCTCAAAGTCATGGCAGAAAAAGGAATAGCTCCAATGTCGATGCACGGGAACCTTGCTGAAAATTGGATCAACTGGAAAGCCCGGTTCGAAAATTACCTCATTGCAAGTGAACTAACAGCCAAAGAAGAAAAAGTACAGTGTGCACAACTCCTTCATTATATAGGCGAAGAAGCTTTCAAAATATATAGCACCTTCAGCTTCCAAGTGGATGAGAAGGATAAACTAAACATACTTCTCGGAAAGTTTGAAGCACATTTTCTTCCTAAAGAGAACACGAATTACCAACGTTACCAGTTTTTCTCATATAGACAACAGCCAGGCCAGAGTATGGAGAACTTCATCACAGAACTGAAACGAAGAGCGATGAAATGTAAATTAGGCAATCTAGAGAATGATCTCATTAAATCAATGGTAATTTGCGGATTATCAGATAGTTCCATCCGACAAAAACTGCTGCAAGAGGACCCAGATAGCCTGGAAAAAACCAAGGAAATATGTTTCGTCATGGAAAAAGCCGCGGAAGACTGTAAGAATATGGATTCCGCCATCCACATTGATGCAGTAAAGAAAGAAGCTTCTACGAAACAGATGGATAACTTTATCAAGAAATGCAGAAGATGTGGCCGGTCTCACCTCCTCAACCAATGCCCAGCTTTTGGTAAAATATGTAATTTTTGCAAATCTCGGAATCATTTTTCTAATGTTTGTATGAAAAAAAATAAGGATGTACATAACATTGATGTTGAGACTGCTAATACTAAGTCATCTGCAGTCAATTCTGTAGCAACTCAAGATGACTTCTTTTTTGTTGGAAGTATAGGTGTTAAATCGATTGATTCACAGGTAATTCAGTAGTTCACTGAACTTGAAATAAATAAAATTTCAATCAAATTCAAAATAGACACAGGATCAATGGTAAATATAATCCCTATTAAAATATTTCTCAAACTTGGGTTCAACATTAATGACATTTTGACAGATAGAACGCAATTGAAATCTTATACAGGGCAAAATTTGAATGTTTTGGGAAAAATTATAGTGATGTGTAAAAGCAAAAACAATTTCCATGAAATTATGTTCTTTATTGTTAATTCAAATACAGAATGTATTCTCGGCTTGAGATCATCATGTAGTTTAGGATTGATCGAAAGAATTGATTCGATTTCGTGCTCTTCAAATGCTTATGAAGCTTTAGTTAGAAAGTATAGTCATATATTTACAGGAATTGGTTGCATTGAAAATCATTCTTATCACATAGTACTTGAGGCAGGCGCTCAACCAGTTGTTCAGCCAACTCGTAGAGTGGCGCTACCATTACAAGATGATTCGAAGCAAGCTCTCAATGAATTAGAACAAATGAAAATAATTGAAAAGGTTCAGGGACCGTCTGATTGGGTGAATGCACTTGTTTTAGTACGCAAACCAAATGGTAAATTGAGGATTTGTCTTGACCCAAAGGACTTAAATAAAGTAATTAAAAGAGAATATTGTCGTATTCCTACTATAGAAGAAATAACGAGTAGGCTATCATCTGCAACTATTTTCAGTACTTTAGATGCAAATAATGGATTTTACCAAATCAAACTTGATGATGAAAGTGCAAACCTTTGTACCTTTGGCACACCTTTTGGTCGTTATAAATTCTTAAGGATACCGTATGGTATAAAATCAGCTCCAGAAATATTCCAGGAGAGATTTAAAGAATTATTTTTTGGAGAAGGTACAGATGTTTACATAGACGATGTCCTAGTTTGGGGTAAAGATAAGAATGAGCATGATCGTAGATTAGAAAAAGTATTGAAAATAGCTGCAGAAAATGGAGTGAAGTTTAATATCTCAAAATGTAAATTTGGTTTGAAAGAGATAGAATATATGGGACATGTAATAAGTGAAAAAGGGGTATCTCCAAGTAAATCCAAAATACAAGCCATTTTAGATATTCCCAGACCAGAAAATAAGAAAGATGTTCAAAGATTACTTGGAATGTTGACATATGTCAGTAAGTTCATTCCTCATTTTTCAACAGAGACATCTACTCTGAGAGACTTGTTGAAAAAAGACTCTGAATTTATCTGGCAAGAATTTCATGATGTAGCATTCAATAAACTGAAGAACATTTTAATAACAGAACCTGCTTTGCAATTTTTTGATGTTTCTAAAGATGTTGTTTTATCAGTAGATGCATCAAAGTCAGGTTTGGGAGCGGTTCTTCTTCAGAATAGGCTTCCTTGTGCTTATGCTTCCAAGTCGATGACAGATGCGCAAACACGTTATGCTCAAATTGAGAAAGAAATGCTAGCTATATGCTTTGGTTTGGAAAGATTTCACCAATTTGTATTCGGCAAAAAAATTATAGTAGAGACTGACCACCTTCCTTTAGTATCAATTTTCAAGAAATCTTTGAATAAATGTCCAGCCCGTTTGCAAAGGATGCTGATGCAAATTCAAAAATATAAATATAATACTTCATTGGAGGAAGACATTCAGTCTCATGTTTGTTTAGTCAAATACGAAATTAACGCAACACCTGAAAAATTGAAACAATTCAGACAAGAAACAGATAGTGATCCACAATTGCAGGAGCTGAAAAAAGTGATTTTAGAAGGTTGGCCTAATAATAATAAGGAAATAAGTGAGAATTTAAAAATGTATTCTCCTTTCAAAAGTGAATTGTGTGAGATAGATGACCTGATTTATAAAGGTTTCGCTATAGTAGTTCCATCGACGATGAGATCGGAGATGATAGATAAGATTCATTACAATCATTTAGGTGCTCATAAATGTATACAACTAGCTCAAAATTCGATTTTTTGGCCTCAAATGAGCAATCAGATCAAACAACGGGTTATGCAATGCCACTTGTGTTTGAAATATGCAAATTCACAACATAAAGAAACGCTACAGAGCCATGAAATTCCTCTTATTCCTTGGAATAAGTTGGGATGTGATATTTTCGAAATCAATGGCGAAAAATATATCCTACTTGTCGACTACTACTCAAAATTTGTTGATGCCGTGAATTTGCATAAAAATACAACAGCGGATAGGGTTATAAGTGTTTTGAAAGATAGATTTGCTTTATTCGGAATACCTCTCACACTGGTCTCAGATGGAGGGCCACCATTTACATCATTTCAGTTCAAGGAATTTGCAGCAAAATGGCAATTCAGCCATATCATTTCTACACCAACCTACGCTCAATCCAATGGCATGGCGGAAAGGCACATACAAACAGTTAAAAAAATGTTCAGAAAAGTATTAGAAGAGAAAAAAGATTTACATATGGCAATACTCCATTTTAGAAATACTCCTATTACCGATAATATTTCTCCAGCAGAACTTTTGATGGGTAGGAAACTCAGAAGTACTATACCTTGTACCACTAACTTGCTACAAAACAGAAGTATAAATCATTATAATGAATCTATACAGAAAAAGCAGTCTCAACAACAAAAGTACTATAACAAGTCAGGTACCATTGACTTACCAGATATAAATCCTTATTCTAAAGTTTATATTCAACTCAAACCAAAAGGTATATGGTCTCCAGGATTTGTTTTAGAGAAATTACGGAATCGTGCTTATAAAGTTCAATTAGACAATGGTTCAATACTCATAAGAAATAGAAAATTCATTAAATCTGTCAATGGAAAAAGTGAACATTTTGTTACTGCTGAACACGAAATTCCAAATAATAGCAAAATAATTGATAAAAATTCAGAAGTTAGGTGTTATGTCGAATTGGAAGGTGAGGAAGGTGAGAATGAAGAGAGCGTGGTAACAGAGGAAGAGAACGTGGTAACAGAGGAAGAGAAAAAAGAAGAAGAAATCGAAAAGAAACCCGAAGTTGAAAAGAATCCTTGTGAACCTGAGGTACACAACAAAACAAAATTTACCTCTTGTGGTAGATTGAGTAAAGCACCTCAAAGACTGAATCTCTGATTGATCTGTTTCTTTCTTTTAAATGTTTTCAATTATTCTTAGTCAGAGGGATGTAGATAAGATACTTTGTATGTTATCATTTATGTCAGTTTATATGTGTTAGGGTGTTCCTGGTAACATAGCGACCAGTCAATAAGGATTTGAATTGAGAGATTTTTGAATTTGAACTTTCTCTGAATTATTACACAAACTAAATAATACAAATAACACTTATTAATTGAATAAGTTCAACAAAGGGGAACTATTGAGATCCAATTGATCATTTAGCAAACAATTTGAATTTTTTAATTTATTGATTTCCAAAAATTCTAAATAATTAAGTCTAATGCCTTTATTTTCAAGATGCAGAATTTCGAAATTTTTATCGAAGTCATGGCCTTCCTCCAAAATGTGATTAGCATATGATGAATGAAATGTTTTCTTTTCATAATTCATACGATGTTCACGTATGCGGCTTTTGAATGGTCTACCTGTCTGGCCAATATATACTTCGGAGCAAGATCCACAATTCAATTTATAAACTCCCGATTTTTCATCGTTTATTGTTTTATCTTTGTTATTCTTGATGAACCTTCCCAACGTGTTATCTGTTCTATATGCTACTTTTAAATTTCGTTTATGCAAAAATGAAGCTACTTTTTCCGTAGCAGGTCCTGAATAAGTTAAGATTTTATAATTATTGTCCTGGGTCCTCAAAGTGGGGTACACTTCTTGGATAGCTTTTCTATGTAGTTTTTTAGCAAGAATATTTTCTAATAATTTGACTTGATATCCATTGTTAACTGCTATTTGTTTTATGATATTTAATTCTTTGTTGAAATTGTCCACAGAAAGAGGAATGTTTACTAATCGTGTATCATACTATGGTATGCTGATATTTTATGTTTATATGGATGTACCGCATTATTATGAATAGTGATATCAGTGTGGGAAGGTTTATGGAAAATAGCAGAGTGGTGTTTGCTGTTGGCTTTACCTATTGTCAAGTCTAAGAAATTAATTGAATTTTCTGTTTCCATCTCTATTGTGAATTGAATATTTGGATGAATAGTGTTAATATATTTATGAAATGTATCTAATTGCCTGTGGGTACCTTCAAAACAAACTATAACGTCATCTACATATCTGTACCAATACAAAAACTGTTGCGAGAGTGGATGCTTATGAATTATATTTTCCAGATTGTCCATGAAAATTTCTGCCAGTAGAGGACTCAGCGGATTTCCCATGATCAAACCGTCAGATGAAGAGTATACTTTATTGTCAAATTGAAAGTAATTTTGTTCAAGACATATCGACAAAAGGTCTAATATCTCTTGCTTAATAAGCGGATTAACATGATTTTTATCTAGTAAACTTTCGACTAAGAGTATGGTATCTTGTGGAGGTATACTAGGGAAAAGATTTTGAACGTCAAATTATATTAATTTCCGCGTTGTCTGGAACAGTTATATCCTGTATTTTATTTATCAAATCATAAGAATTTTTAAGGCTGAATTTCGGTTCAAATTTAGAATAGTTTGTTATTAAATGTATTAGCTTTCTTGATAACTGATGGTGCTGTAACGAATGATACTACTGGCCGAATAGGGTGTTTTTGTTTATGTAATTTTATCAAAGAATATAATTTTGGGGTTTGAGGATTCATCAGAGTTAGTCTGATGAACTTCTCGGATTCATTGAAAATAGAATTTGAGTTTCTCAAAAATTCCTTGATTCCTTGAGCAGCTCCACAAGCATTTCTCGATGTTGAATCAATATGTGAAGCTGCAACTGTATCGACGCAATCCCTTACCAAAGGTTTTCTGTGGCTCCATGGAATTAGAAACATTCCATCCGGTCTCTTACCATTATCACGAATGATTCCCAACTGTTCTAAGATAGCAGGAATATCAGCTGTTGACAACCTGGCTCGATCGGATCAATGTCATGAAAAACGCCCGGAACTGAATCTACAACTTAATCCCTGAATCCCTTTTTCGTTGACTATTGAACCACATCTGCATTTTTGACTCACACAAACGAACACCCTAAACGTAAACCCACGTGAATCCTGAAAGATTGATCATCCAACAAAGTTCCAAGGGAAGCTACAGGAAGTGGATTGAGCCACGCTCCAGATTCCTTCATATTTACTTCCTTGAGACGAGCCCTTTCGAATGGAGAATTCACAGCCGAGTCGAGGAGTTGTTTAGATGATAATTCAATAAGAGGGATATCCCAAGATTTTTGTGAAATAGGTTTTATCGGTGTAGAAATACCAGTTAAAAGAGCACCAAATAGATTCACATTCCATATAGTAGATATCAATAATATCAGTAAAAGAATCAGGTAAAATGTGATTGATCAGATGGTGGATGCTATTATAGGAAGAAAGGAATGCTGGTAAAGAGACTGAAGTTGCTTGGCGGATACCCAGACCACCTTTTCTCACAGGAAGTGTTGCTTGAAGCCATGCAGTTGGGCTAAAATTATTGTTGGTGATCTGCTCTAAAATCGTACAAAGTGTTAAGTCGAAGATATACAGTTCCTTCTGGTAGCGCCACGTGGGACAACATCTCAATGTATAGGTCAATTTTTGTTTTGCTAGACAATTCTTCAAGTTCAAGAGAAAATAGCCAATACGTTTCGGAATGGTGTCAATGCGGGATGCCATTGAACACAAAGATTTTGTTTTCTGGTTTAAGCATTCTGCTAAAGCTTCTTCCGAAATGGGTACACCAAGAAGGTTCCAATTATGTTTCTCCACAATTTCTATACCGCAGGCCAAACTATGAAATTTTCTTGATATGCTATCTGAATTTTTGTTCAAAATGAAAAGTTCGCATATTGAGAAATTCAGTTTCAGGCCAATTTTTTCCGATAACGAAATAATCTTCTTGAACTGTTCTGAAATTGCAACTGCTTCATCACCTATGGAACCATCATCAAGATACCAGCAATTGAAATCGGTCTCGATCGCTTATGTTAAGCTGTCAATACATAAACAGAAAAGTGCTGATCCCAATGGATCTCCTTGTTGTACACCTCTTTCTGATAAAATAACATTTCCAAAATTTAAAAAGGTGGGGTTTTGGTAACATTGAACAAGAAAGGAAAAAAAGATGTGGTATTGCATCTTTTACTCTTTCTAGAAGAATATTCCTTCGGATCATATTGAAAGCGTCCTGGAAATCTATTTTCAGGAATGTGATAGAATCAGGATCTGGATGTTGATTCAAAAATCGTCGAGCGGCGTGGGCAACGGGTTCCAAAACAAAACTGAATTGGACAAAATAAGTTGCCTAAAGATTCTTTGATCTTCGAACTGGCAATTGGTCGGATGCCACCATCTTTTTTTCTCAGGGCAACTAAGGCGGCTCCATACAGTACTGGAATCACGTCGTGGTTGACTTTACCACTGAGCAAAAAGTTACAGAAAGAAGTCAAGGAACATGAGAGTTTCTCGCCCATGAAACCAGAGCAAATCTTGAAGATGTGATGGCCTCAAGGAATCTAGACCACCAGAAGATCCAGTACGGAATGATTTAACTGCATTCAAAACTTTAATTTCATTGACTTGTAGTGGATCGAAATTTTCACTTTCACTATAAACAAATTTAGTATCACTCAGGTGTTTTGATCGAAGCTCTGATCCTCTAATAAAGTTTGATTGTCAAAAGTTGCAATAGTGTCAGTGGACGTCAAAATTCGAACAGCGGAAATTTGTATCTCCATCAGAAACTTCATTCACGATCAACTTGTTCAGGTTTGGTTTCAATGGGGATCTAGGACTACATTTTGCCATATACTGTGATGTGTTGTTATTCCTGATGTTCTTCTTGATGATCGACGTCAGGGAATCCTTCACCTTTCCACGGGAGGTTGGAATACAGAAAAATTTATACGCGAAAAATAATTAGTCTTCCCATGATTCTAAGGAGTTGGAATCAATACAATTATCAATGCTATGCTCAAATCTGCGGCAGCATTCATCCTGGCGGATTTTGGAATCCTTTTGGCAATGAGTGAGTTCAGTTTTAGATTTGCTAATTGGGAATTTAGACGGCTAGACGGAGAATTATTTCCAGATAATAACGGCGTTTCATCGGAATCCAAGAATCCATCGTGAATTTGGGAACTTACGTTCTTTTTGGATGGGGAGTGCATTTTTTTCGTGTGAATGTTCATACCTCTTTTAGTTTGAAAATTCCTGCTGCATGTTGAACATTGGAAGTCCAGGTGGGTTTCTAGGAGTTTTTAATTCATTGAATCCTCCATGTTTGACTGCGTTGACATTTTCGATCCAAAATTTTACTCGAAATGAAACTTTTAACGCATCGCGCGTTCTACTGTTTTGCTAACCTCGAATTTCTATGACGATTTACCTTTTGTAGTGAAAAATGGAAAAATGCTTATGATTCTGTTGGAAAGTGATGAAGAAGGTGGTATAGAATGTGTATATTGTGCTGATAGAAAGAAGGATGAATTTCGAGCGGAATTGGCTGAATAAACAAACATAAATGTCAACCCTGTTTTCCTGTCTTTGGGGGGCCATATCTCCGAAACTAGTTGCGAGCCCCAAAACTTTATTAGAATTTTTTGTTCAGGAGGCTGAAATACGTAAGTCCCACCAAAATTTTTTTAATTTCATGATGGAGCCCGCTTAACGGATAATTACCTGGTATTTTTGCACTAGATGCGCGTTTTGCTAACAAGGTTAGCATCTTCAGGAGAAGAAAATTGATACTCAACAAGTATCAATTGCATCTAGTGCAAAAATATGTTTGGTGTTAGGATAATTGACCTCCAGGAAAAAGTTTCAACTTTCACACCAACCAAAGGTTCCAATCTCATCGTTTTTTGTGTTTCAAGGGTGTGAATAAATATACATAAGGAGATTTTGTGCAATGACTTATTTTCCATTTTCCAGGTGTTTAGCAATTGTCATACTCAGTGTCTATTTTATCATATATAAGTAAGGAGGCCTCGAGCACCATTGAATTAAGGTAACTTCATATAATGTTTTCTCTCTATTCTTGGCTCAAAATAAGACCCAGATTGGAAGATATCACAGCCAAGTGGCGCTCCTTTGAATATTTGCTTTTCCAACATCATATTGTTTGAACCCAGGAAACATGCTCAGCCGACTGCAACGCGAACGGTGCAAACTTTTCCTTGATATCAATTACCCTAAAACCAAATTTTTGCACTCGACGCGCGTTTCGCTAACAAGGTTAGCACCTTCAGGAGAAGAAAAATGTATAAATTTTCTTCCCCTGAAGATTTTAACCTTGTTAGCGAAACGCGCGTTGAGTGAAATTCTCATGTGGAACTTACGTAATTCGATATCCTCTACAAAAAAAACCCAAATGAAATTTCCGGCGGTCTCGTATTTTTTTTGTAAAACCACAATTTTTCACATCAAATTTCTGTTTTCTTTTAAACACACAAAATTCGTCCTTCTGATCAAACACCACTCTCTCTCTTATTGACTCGTTTTCAACATTTTCAAGCAGAAAAACCATTTGTTTTTCAAAAAATGCATTTATTTTCAAACCATAACCAATTTGTTGTGATGTCATAATGCAATTAGGCATTCCAGATACTTGTCAAAAATGTCAAATGAATCGAAATGAACCAATACGGCGTCATCTGCCCCCCAGAAACTATCATTTGTTTTCTGCAAACGAGTGTGTGATTGGTTAAAACTGGTATTTGCCCCCCAGACATAACCTGATCTGGAATTCCTAATACCTAAGAGTCGAAAGTGATGTATCTGCAGTGTTGCCGCTCTCATTGTTATTGTTGATAACTGAATGTAGTCATGTTGACTTTTGGAAAAAGAATTTTTTGAAAAAATAATATTTTTTTCTGCTTAAAAATGTTGAAAACGAGACAATAAGAGAGTGAGTGGTGTTTGATCAGAAGTACAAGTTTTGTGTGTTCAAAAAAACAGAAATTTGATGTGAAAAATTGTGAAGTTTAACAACAAAATGGACCTGTATCTCCGAAAATATACGAGACCGCAGAAAATTTCATTTGGATTTTTTTGAAGAGGAGACCGAGTTAGTTTCACAAAAAAAATCAAAAAAAGGTGCTCATAGCGACCGAAGTATTGCCAAAAAACCAAAATTAAGTCGATATCGTGTCTTACGCGGCGTATGGACGGAAAAATCTAAAATCCAGGGGGGGCACCCACCCCCCCTTGCCCTTGAGAAACGGCGCCTTTGTCGGGAACTATATATTAAAAGGAAGAGAACGAGCCCCGAAAAATAATTTCACTATTAATCGCTGACGGAAGACTTGAATTTGGAAAAAAAGTATTTTGGCGAAAAAGTTTATCATCTTTGAAACCATATGATTTATAATTCCGAAAAGTGATTATTGAAGACATGACAAAGTATATTGATACCGAATTATGTTGGAATATGACGACTTTTGTGGAAATGAAGAATAAAACAAGAGAAAAAAGTTTTTCGTTTCTCAGTAATTTTGAGGTTACACTGAGAAAAATGCTCCAAATAAACTGGTGTATCTAACACAATTTTAATTGTGGCTATCAAATGTTTAATTGCCACCTTCAAATCTCAGTCTTTGCTACAAATAAAAACAAAATCTTGACACTTGAGTAATTGCAGTTATTGAAGTTCAAATGCCACAATCAATGGGTACATTTACCCCAAGAAACTGTTTGATTGTCACAGGTTGACACTATAATTGACACTGAGTTTATTTATCAGAGATGGGTTGAGGGTTTATGACAATACATATACAATTTACTATGAGATAAGTAATTAATTGTGACAATGAACAATATTTAATAATTAGGGTGGGGGTATGCAATTTCGTGCCTCAAATGAATGCGCGTGCGGCATCTGCGATTCCATGTCGAGTTTTTGTGGTTTCGTGGTGCTCAGTTCTCAGTTCAGTCTTGAGTCTTGGTCAGGTAACTTATGTAGAAGTTCATGCGTCGTTTTAGCTGTTATGATATATGTGCGGTTGTGCATGTGTACTGCATTTATTGTATTTCCTATATATTCATATATCAGTGGAGACCCTGGACTATTATATTATATGCATGCAGAATGGAATACCAGAAAGTGTTGAAAGAATGAATGTGATACTAGAAATGGAAGTACCTAATGTTTATTATTCAGTTAGTTCTTTTATAGATTCATTACTTTTATAAGTATTTTCAAAACCTCTTTCATCACAGTTTCTGATGAAAGTATCTTGAAGATTGATATTTTGTTCATTTTACAGTTGAAAATAAATGAGTTCTTGAAACCTAGAAATGGAAGTGATGTTTATTACTCAGTTAGTTCTTTTATAGTTTTATTACTTTTATAAGTAATTTCAAAAACTCTTTCATCACAGTTTGTAATAAGAGTATCTAAGAGATTATCATTTCGTTCATTCTACAGTTAAAAATAAATGAGTTCTTGAAACCAACTTAGTTCATTTTCGCAATTCACCATGATCTTTTGCAGGTTCATATAATATACTGTTCATTGAAATAAAAACAGGTGCATGAATAAACAATAAGATTGGAACCTTTGGTGTGAAAGTTTACATTTTTTCTAGATTTCTAGAGATAAATTAACCTTACACAAAACTGATATTTTTGCACTCGACGCGCGTTTTTGCTAACAAGGTTAGCATCTTCAGAAGAAGAAAATTGATCTCTTGATCATCTTAGCGAACCGCGCGCCGACTGCAAAAATATCAGGTTCGTGGCTGAACATAATTTCTGAACTTTCGATCATATTTTTCTCATGCAAATACTCCCAATATTTCCATATTATTTCATTAAATATGTCAAACCTATTTTATAATCTTACAAAAGTCGCGATAAGTTTCTAAAAGTTTTTTCCAATACATTTTTTGTCGAGGGTTATATTCTGAGTGCATCCAAGTTCAATCATTTGAAATGTGTGCTGCGCTTCCATGATTTTCGAAATTTTGCTCAGCAAATGACTTGAGTGTATGATAATTTGATAAAATAATAAAAAAGGTTGAAAAAAAAATCATCCTAATTATTATACACGAAAACGTTTGCTTGAAAACAAAATTTTGAAAATTATGGAAATGCACGCTCGATTGAGTTTGGAAAAGGAGGGATGTTGGATTATTTCCAGACAAACTGTAAACTCAGAAAACATCAAAATCGAACACAGGAACAATAGAGTACCCGAGATAGTACCTGAAAAAGGAGCCAAAAGCCCAGATTATTTCGAAAATTTCAATCGGTTAAAAGGTCTATAGTGCATTTAATCCTCGATTTAATCGCTCTGTAAAACTCTAAAAGCAGTCTTGCCTCCAAATTTTCCATCGTTCACATTGAGGAAAATAATCACTGTAAAATTTATATTCAAACAATTATACCATAAAATGTGTTTTCACGTTCTATACAATTGTGAAACTGAAAAGAGAAAAATAAGACGTCTATTCGGATCCCTTTACAAGGAGAAGACTAATGAGGTAAATATGTTTTATGTTTGCTGTAAACTGTTAATTCATTTACTATTATTCAACATATATATTCTTTGGGACAATTTATTTTTCATATCTGGTAATTTTTTATGGTATTTGTCTGAAGTACCTTCTTTTCATTGCTCCGAAAATACAGTGTGATTACAATAACTGAAGTCATTGAAAGCAGCAATTGCACAGTTTAGTAGTAGCAAGTACATTTTTATGTGTACTGGGAGCCATTACGTATTTAGAGGCAATCAAAATGTTTAATAGTGTTGATGTTCTAGAGTAATTGATGTAAATAAGGCATTTTAATAGTGATAAAGACCATTGTTGATTAGTGCAAATACCCAATTTAATAGTTTCAAAACCAGACCAATTAAACTATTTGTTAGTGGTAGAGTGCTTGATTAATTGCTGTAAATAATCTGTTTTTAATAGTGATAAACACTTTAGTGTATTTGGAAATTGGTTAATTACCGCAATTAAACTATGTCAAGGATCTAGTTTTATTTGAGGCAAGTGACTTGTGTCTTAGTCACGTATTTAGATGAACTTTTTGATTGCTACTATTAAAATTTTGAATGTGGTTATTAAACTTTTTTCTCGGTGTATGTGCAAGTCATTAATTTGAGTGTTATAGATCTTTTCAATTGAAAACTTTTCTCTTAGACGTCACCTTTCGTCAGAAATTGCGACAATAACGTTTTCACCCATCATCAAAGTACTATTAACAATTTTCGTTTTCTGTTAATATTTTATTTCGCTTGGCCTAAATGAACCATGAACATTTTTTGGATGTAGTTTTCCGATCTTGATCGATGATCAGGGCACAATAAAGCTAGCTGAAAACAATATCATTTCGAATCGGTCAAAGCATATTGATTCACGTATCTTCCATATTCGAGATCTGATCGAAGAAAAGGAGATAATCAATCTTGAGATATCGCGAGAAAATATAGCAGACCAACTGACCGAATGCATTACGGCAGTCATTTTGGCAGAGCTTTTGTATCAATTGGGGATTGAAGATCCAGTGGGAGTGTTAGAAGTAGTTGATTCACCCCGTTGATTGATTTTATGTGAACACTTTTTTGATTCACCCTGTTGAGGTTAGTTGATGATTGAAATAAAAAGTCACAGCAGAAATTCTTTTCGATTATACGCATATTCAACTGAGTATATACTTGAACATCAGCATAGTTCAACAATATATTATATAAGTCGAACAAAAAAAAAACATTGGACCAACAGAAAAAAAAACATTGGACCAACAGAAAAAAATCTCACTTCAACATCACACCTGCTGAACCATGAGGGATATCACTGTTCAGAGCGGTATTGACAAAAGTAATTCTTGATGTCTTTTCGCGTCTTCATGTCATGGAAATCAAAAGTAAGAGCGGGGGAAACCTTACCTTCTTTTGAAACAATCAACAACTGGAATCTGCAATCCACTGACATATTCGCCAATGGAGTTGGTATATGAAATATACGAAATGTATAGGAAAATAAAAACTATTTATTGTGAACATAAACAGAATAACGAAACGATAGAATATTTCAAATGAACATTTTTTTTTCAAGAATTCAATAACAAAGTAAAACGCCATTGCAGCACGGAACATGATTTGATACTATAGGTAAATTCATATCCGTTCAGGACAACTAGTATGAGAAAAGGTAAATCATTTTACGCTTACTGTTAAAGAAAATTTCGTCTCATTGAAAATGAAAATCATCAGAATGAAGGAATGAATGTTTCGGAGATTCAACAATTTGAACTTAAAAAATCAGATCAAATTCCACTCTATTTTTTTCATCAATACATGTTGAATGTGATTATCCATCACAGAAGATTTTGAAGTAGCGTCATCAATTTCTCACGTTCTGTTTCAGCTTCAATATGAATCGTATCTCGTTTAGTTAAAACAGCTTTAGCGTTTTTTGATGTACCTTCCAACTTAACATCGACAGGTATTTTAGAGCGCTGTAGTCTTGTACTTAGATGATTATATATATTTTTCGGAATTTTTATCACCCTATCATTGGATTTGAGAAATCTACTCATGGTCCCAATACAGTGCTCGCAAAAATCAGGGCACCATAAGTGTTCTGAGAGGGACCAATCATCTGCTTCTCTACATTTTGCAATATCTTTCTGAAGAGCTTCAGTAAGACGAGTACGAAATGATTCGAAATTCGCTGATGGCATATCTTCAGAAAGCTTCCTTAACTGGAAATAAAATTCGACCAACTGTTCCCTAGTGAACTGTTTGGGATGTGAAATCAAATACTCTGATAGTTTTTCGGATAACGCAGCATTATCCATCATACTGCAAGCTTTGAAAAGCTCTAAAGTTCCCTCATACATGTCAGAGCCCTCCTCAAAAGAGCATTTCCATAGCCTAACTTTCGAAGTAAAGGAATCAATAACAGTTTCAAGAAAATTTTTCATTACTTCGAGCTCACCTCCTTGATCCAAATAGCTCCTAATGAAGGTGAAAGTGATGTTATACTTGAACGAATCTTTGGACACACCCTTCTTCCCTTTCATCAGATTACGAATAAGTTTGTCAACCCAAGTGTGTCCGTACCTTGCTTGAAGTCGAATGAACACTGGAATATTTTCGAGAATCAACACACATTCATCAAATCGTGATAAAATGAAGTAGGCCTCTCGCTCATCATCAACATATAAAGCAACCTTTGCAAAGTTATTGAAATATTGTGAATTCATTACTTCACTAAATTCTTCATCTTTATATTTGTATTTTTCACTTCCATGTTTCCCATGTAATAGTCCACCAACCTCTTGCAGGATGCCTTTGACTCTTTTTTCATTACCTGGTACGTCAGAAAGAGTGAATAATTCATTCAAGGCATCTTTGTAATTTAATTCAAATTTTATTTTCTCAGAATCAGATTTTCTCCATAAAATGACTGCTGCTCGTTTGTACCAGTAATCCACTGTACTGCCTTCATTACCAGTAGGCCCAGAATATTCTTCTTTCAATGGCAAAAAAGTTTCATGGTTAGTTTCCTTCGTTAAACAAATTTCATATGTTTTCGCTTCATAACTATCATATTTCACTTCTTCATTATTTTCATCAACCCAGTAAACAAGATTATCTATTGATTCAATGAAGTGATCAGAGTCAGGTACAAATTCATCATCTGATGACAAATATTCAGAATCTTCTTCTGATGCCCAAGACTGACAAATATCAACAAGAACAAGGTGGATGCATAGGTTCAAATGACATGTCAGAGAACGGAAACCTGAGGCATATAAAGCATCTTCACCTTTAAGCAAGTTCCATTTCAAACCGTGTTCCGAGTAGGAATGATTCAGAAGAAATATAAGCTTCTTAGCCTGTTTGTTATCTTTCAATTGATCATCTTTTCCAAGAGGTTCGCAAAAATATTCTTGCACTGCATCTTCTAAATATTTGTTTCGTGATGTTGTCTTGATATCTTCAACACGATCCAAGGTAACGTTATACGTCAAAGCAACTCGAAAGCCACACTTGACTTTTTCTACTTCGTGTAAACAATCAGAAAAGAAGCAAATACAACGAGCATCATTTTCCTGGATATTTTCTGAGGAAAATGTATGTTTTCTAATATCATGTCTAATAATTAAATCTCCTCCAATGTGTGGCGTGGGTAGTACAATTACCAAAGTTGCTATCATATTTTTCATTTTTTCAGAGTCTCTGTGTTCTTTGAAAAATTGTCCAGGACCATATATCAACATATTATGTAGACGAATCTCCAAAGTGCTGTTTGAGGGAAGTCTCAGTGTCTTATGTATGCTATTTGTTAAAGATGAAAATGCATTCTGGTCAATTTGAACATTAAGTTTATTCGAATCTATCATATGAGTATCACGAAAATTCTTATCGTGCACTGTTTTTTCACCCAATCCAAATTTGGCTTCGGATGAAATTGAAATCAGTTGATGAATAAGTTTCTCATCTAGAGGAAAGTGGAGCGGTCCTACCTTTTCGACATTAATTTTAAGATTGGAAGACTTTATTCTGTGTTCGCAGTAAAAGAGGTTCAGTGGATATTCTGTATCACTTTTATCTTCGGTGGCTGCCACTAACACACCTGCAATTTTTTTCAATATTTCATTTTTCATCATCCTTTCATCACACATAGGATGATCGGTGAAACTAACAGGATCAAAGCTGAAAGTCTTCGAATCATTTTCATCAGTTATCATCGAGCTGAAACAAAAATGTTTAAGATTAATAATACATTTTGCTTGTATCTATGAAATATCTACAACCGCAACATGCGTGAGGAAGCTATTGTATAACTCGGATATATGCAATGCCCTTCGTGGTATTAGCCAGGGGAGTAGTTGTTTTCTGACAGGTGCCACCCAAAACCTGCTGTTCAGGTAGTTTGAGACTGGCCTGAACGAATTGTTCAAAAGATGATTTGATTTAACGCCAGAAATGGGGGAATTCGGTTTCCTTTTTGGGATACCTTGTCCATAGGTAGATGGCGCATTGACTTCGTGTTGTTCGTATCAGCTTTCGTTGAGGCTTGATAGAACTGAAGTCAATTATTTCATTCGTACCTTCAAAGCAAATACAGGATTTTCTTCTGTGAAGAAACTTGCACTGGCACCGGTCTGATATAATGCAATGCCCTTCGTGGTATTAGCGACAGGAGTAGTTGTTTTCTGACAGGTGCCAGCCAAAACCTACTGTGTAGGTAGTTTGAGACTGTTCTAAACGAATTTTTCAGAAGATGACTTTATTGTATAATTAAATACACGTGGTTGTTTTGTGAAGGTGTCTAGTGAAAATCACAGTGTTTTTTTAATCACATTATCATGGATTATCATAAACATTTGAGCGAATGGTGTATTTTCCATATTTTGATCTCGTAGAATTCCAAAATGCCGATTGTCCATTCAAAAATCTAAACCGGAATTAAGACAAAATGATATCCAAGATGGTACCAATTTCATTATTCTGTTTTTATCGTATTTTCAAGAGTCTAGCGGTAGGTATTTGCGGATAAAAAAACACGTCTGTGGGGTCGAAAAATGTTTGGAATAATTTGTTCAATTCATAAATTCGAAAGATTCAATTCATAAATTCGAAAGATAAAATGGTGCAAATGCAGAGCTGAATATTTGTGGACATGAGTGAAGATTGATTCTGATAGGAATGGATTCAAGAATATGATTAACTTGGTATTCAGATATACGAGAAAACTGACGTATTACTGTTCTTGAGAATATTTTGAGAATGAATATCTCAATATTCACCAAAAATGTTTTTCAAAAATACAAACTTCCCCAACGTAAACATGTTACTTGATTCCTGGATCGTGTACATTGTAACGATATTTTGGTGTATATATTTTTCTACATAATACTTCGAGCAACACTAAAACTATTTTGAACTTCAATATAAAAATACGCCTACTGTACTAACTAATAATTCACTTTTCAAAACACTTGAACTGTTCAACTGACTTCACTAAGTGAAACTTCCAACACTTTTTTACTTAACCCTCTCCCTCCTCTCTTTCTCAAGTAGAAAATCATCTCGTCGAATAGGCCAACTCAATTTTCATGCAAATAAGCAAAGTTTTATTTAAAAGCGGTACTCAGCGGCGGCGCTGGGGAATTTCGTAACATTATCCCCTCCCAATTTTTGATCGTCTCAATCAAATATCTTTCGCCCGAGTCTTTGTAAGTGGACGACCTCCATCTTTGCTCTTGTGCTGCTTTGCATCTTATGGACCAGGTCGTCCATTCTCTTCACTTTCGTATAGGGTCCTTCACAGGATGGTGTTGATTTGGGAAATATTCCATTCCTACAACGGGTTGCACAACCTCACTCGATCTCCTTTAAATTCACCTATATTTGCCCTAAGATCGTATCAAGCCTTCATCCTGTCTCTAGTTATATTCAATCGTTTCCCCGCTCTTTCGTAGATCTCCGTCAATCTATCCCGCAGTTCATCTTTTCCCCGCTTTTTCGTAGATCTCCGTCAATCTATTCCGCATTTCATCTGCATAATCCTGTACCACTTTTCCTTCAGCACTTAGTGATCCGAACACCAAGTCACAGGGCAAACGAAGATCTTTCCCGAAGATAATACTGGCTGGAGTGAGCTTCGTAGAATCAAGAACTGCTACTCTGTAGGCCATCAAGAATAGTGAAACATGCCGATCCCAGTCATTTTGATGCCCTTCTACTACTTTGGATAAATGTTCTTTCATTGTCCTGCTGAACCTTCCAACCCAGCCAGCAGCCTGTGGGTGGGGGGCCGTTGTTCTAATCTTGCGAATTCTCATCGTACTTGAATAAGTTCGATTCAAAATGTCTTCCTTGATCAGCATGTAGCTCCGTTGGCACTCCAAACCTAAAAAAACATGTCGTCCACCGGAGCTCTCGCAACTGTAGATGATTCTTGATTAGGCAGGGCATAAGCTGAAACCGTTTGCTGAAGTAATCCATGACAATGAAGATGTATTTAATTCCATTATTCGAATCGGAATGCAAAAATACAAGTGCAAAACTGCTTCCGGGGTTACATGCAAACCTCTCTTCAAAGTTCATGGTATCTTAACAGTAGCCGCGCTATATATTTTGGAAATTATCTGCTTATCAAAGATTGTTTACCAGATAGGAAAAGCCTGAAATTCCTGGTCGACTATGAAGATTACCATATCCATTCTTGTTGTACAAACTACTATTTCTTACAGTGAGGAAATATCATTTTTTTCTACTGCCACCCGTAAATTTGTTGATTTCTTTATAGTTCACTAAGCGGCTAAGTAGGCGATTTCATCAACTGAATGGATATGATTTCATATCCACACAAGGTAGTATATGAATTCCACCAAACACAGGGAACAAAATACTTGGTTACCAGGGACAACCTTGTAGAAACGTCACAATTCTGATCTGTCTACTTACAAACACGAAATCCAAGTTGTTTCATTTAAGCATAAATAAATGTACTTATATCTGGAATATTTTCTAGTTTATTGAGTTTGAACTGTCACAATCGATTTTTTTTGGGGGGGAGTTGAAGGTCTCACATCTTCTCTTGACACCAATAATTAACTGAAATTATACAGTCCAAGTGGTAAAGCGTTAGCCCTCTGAAACGATTCACTTTATAGTCGTGGGTTTGAGTCTCATCAAAACCGACTTTTTTGTCTTTTTTTAAATTTGACATAACTAATTCAATTTGTATCGTCCAATATTAAATTTAATAAAGTTTATTTCCTTTGAGTTTTTCATAAATATCGAAAGTATACTCTATATCTGAAATTTATTATCAATATGATAGTTGAAAGAGAGTTCTGAAATATTTACCTGAACGAAGAAAAAATCAACTGTACAACTCGAATGGATATGATACTTGGTCATGTTATGAAAATTCATTTATGAACGTTTGAGCACTTGCTTACGGCATCGTGATCAAACTTCCTTATGCGATATGGCCACCATATTCACTCTTGTTGTACAAACTACTATTCCTGACAGTAAGAAAATCTTGACTTTTTCTCAAGAAATTTTGTCTGACATGTCAAAATTTCCGAGCCATTTACGTAAAACACCATTTATCTAATGGGAACCACACTGCCACATCTGCAGCCACAGTAGTAACATAGAACTGCCTATTCCCACGAGCTCCTTAGGGACTCGATCATATCCAATGGTTTTAAACTTATCAATCACCTGCCAGTCCAAATGAAGGATAATAATAATAATGATGATTTTATTGCTTCACCAGAACAGATATAAAGAGTAAAAAACATTAGGTACATACATTAGCTCATTACACATCGTTCCTTGATGGCAAAAGGCAGCTTTCGCTGCTTTTCTTCTTCTATACTCTATACAGGAAGGAAAAAGTAGCGCTCTTCCATGCAACCTCGATATCATGATGTACAATGGTCCAGGAAGGCGGCCTATTATGCAGTTCAGGAGTATTTTCATTTTGAAACTTTCGACTCCTAATATACTTACTGCCATGAATCTCTTCCAAGATATCATTTATTTTGGACCTTGGCACAATTAGTTTGGAAATCACTTTCTTGCCATCGGCTGATTCCAAGCTCTCTCCAGTAGTCAAATCTCAACGATTAAGGAATCCAACTGCGACACAATGCCTTGAAAGTTGTTAATTGTTCATCAATATCCTTCCATGTGGGTTTTACCGCCCCGCTTTCCTTCCATCTTTAAAATTCTGCAATGCAACGGATCAGTCTCTTGGTCTTGCTTCATTTTTGCTATGATCCGACTATTGTCCACCATCAATCCCACACGGTTGATTCCTCCGCGACGCTGAATTTCAATTTTCCCAAAGAAGTTGGGCTATCAGCCTGTTAACATGGATCACCCTGGAGGTTCTGTTATTACTAGAGAGCATGCGCCCCGATATTCTGGCTAATTTCAGTTTTCCAGCCGCCAATTTGAGGACTCGCTAGATGACCTTGTTCTCGCAGGTGATTGCAAACGTGGAGGAATTCTAGCAGGTGAGTTGGATATTGATGGCATTCTCACCCTGCACTTTTTTATAAGTTGGCCCGGTTTTCCACATCTATGGCATGTCCCCAACTTTTGAGAGCTTTTTTCTCCCACCAAGGTTCTGATCTCCTTCAGAACCTTGTCACATGAACAAAAAGCTGCTCCATATCGTTGTTCGGCTCCTATTGATACTGCTCGTACTTTCGGCCTCGAGATGTTGAAGGTCGCCTCCACTTCTAGAGGACTTACCAAGGCATCGCTACTCCTCTTGGAATGTGACAGCCTTTGGATGAATTGAGCGCCTCACATCTACTGCAAATTCTTGCAGTCTTTCGCCCGATGTTCGCGTGTGTGCCTTCATTTGAGTCCGGTACAGCTGTCGATGTTGTTCGCCATAACACAATTCTAATGCAGCAATCAGTTCCTTATGTTCATTTTGCTATTCGATGGGTTTCGTTTGATTTCCTTTCTTTTTTAATTTTTATATATGAAGTGACACTTTAAAAACTTCACCTCACAACGCTTTACTTTTCATAATCAGTTATAAAATGTATTTATTTTTCAGCACTCAGTTACGAAAAGTAAAACAAAAGCATCCATTCCAAAGAATTCATACATGAAATCCTTTGTATTCATTGAAGTGGAGAATAATGCATTTCGGACATAAATTTTTGTGTTGAGGAATCAAAATAGTTTTGATACATTTAGAAACTTATCAAGATTCAAACTTTCGATTTCTCAATGGCATGTATTCTGCAAAGCTCGAAGTACAGCTTATCCATTTCTGGTTGGCACGGTAACTCCGCCTCTCCAGTTGGGCACTGATACGTTTTTGTAGGTACAGATCGTGACAAAAGTAGAAATGAGTTCGGCTCGACAAGACTGGCTGAACAAACGGCGACGGGACCCAATATGATACATTGTGAAATTGACGAAGTGGTTCAGGATTGAATTTACGCACTATTTGTGTTGAATTCATAAGATCAATTCGTGGATTGTCAGATAGTTTCAATGAATGATAAATAATTATGAGACTAAATATAAATGTTTTCCTCTTGAATCATGTTACGTTATGCTGAACATATCAAATGGATAATGGAAAAATATGAGATATTTCTATATTCTGTCGTTGAAATTCGTATTCAAACATATATTTGAAAGCGAGTCGTCGTAAAACGAGTGATTACAAGGTCGCCTTTGCATTATCCTTAATATTACGGCATGGCATTGTCTCATTTGAGATTTTTGTTTTGTTCGTTGTGTTGTGAGTCCTGTCTGAAAATCATTTTAAATTATTTGAAGGTGGCTGAGATTGAAAAAGTGAATCGTGAAGATATTGGTTGTATTAGTTGTAATAATTATTTATAAAACTATTTCCTAATTTCGCTATGGCATTTATGTCGAGAATAAAGGGGAAAGTGCTACGCGGACAAAGTCGTGAAATTGTAGGCAATCTTTTGAATTTCATGCGTGTAGAAGCTGAAGCAAACCAACCCATCCCATCTGAAGCACTCCAAAACTATTATGAAAGAGTTTCTCTTGCTAGTGGAGAGAGTAAACGCACTGTCTACAGGATAGCAAAGGAAATGGAGAAGGTACAGAATGGTCAGAGCCCTGCATTTTCGACACCAAAAAAGAAGTCAGTGTCACATCCTAAAACTAACTTAGATGATTTTGACGAAGCAGTTCTTAGAAGAATCATCATAAATTTCAGAATGACAGAGAAAAAAGTTCCTTCGTTGCGTCGAATACATCATAAATTTAAAAACGAATATAATTATACAGGTGGATATGAAAGCTTGAGGAAAGTTATAAGGAAAATAGGATTCAGGTGGAGAAAAACAAAAACTAATCGCACTCTGTTAACGGAAAAACCAGAAATTCAATATGAAAGGTCGATTTTTCTAAGAAGTATGAGAAAATTTCGAGAAGGCCGTCCAATAGTCTATATGGATGAAACTTATATTCATTCTTCGCATACCCATGAAAAATCTTGGAGTGATAATAGTAATGAGGGACTTCGAAGACCTGTGTCGAAAGGCCAAGACTGATTATAGTCCATGCAGGGGGCGAAAATGGCTTTGTTCCCAATGCATATTTGGCATTCAATTTACAAACCAAATCAGTGGATTATCATGGAGAAATGCATTTTGAGAATTATAAGAAGTGGATTATAGAAAAACTGATTCCAAATTTGCCCCCTCACAGTGTCCTAGTTATTGATAATGCTCCATATCATAATGTAGAAATTAATAAAGCTCCTAATTTCGGTTCAAAAAAGGAAGAAATGAAGATGTGGTTAAAAAGTCGCGACATCCCCTTCACAAATGACATGGTGAAAGTGGATCTATATGGCATTATAAAAATGAATAAATCACGTTTCAAAACTTACGAAGTAGACAAAATACTACAAGATGGGGGACATGAGGTTTTGAGATTACCTCCTTATCATCCTGATCTAAATCCTATTGAGCTCGTTTGGGCATCCTTGAAGCAGTATGTGGCCGTTAAAAATGTGGATTTCAATTTCAAAAATGTAAAGAACTATTGCAATACATTTTTTGAAACATTTTCGAAAGAGGACTGGATGTCTCGATGTAAACATGCCAAAGACATCGAGAATTTTTATATGAAGACATATATATAAATCCGAACGATGATAGTAGTGACACTTCCAATAGTTCCTATAGCGGTAGTGATTCAGAAAGCGATGATGGTGATATCGCAGGAGTTTAGTGCTTCCAAAATATATTTATACACACACATATATTTTTGTATTATTTTTTCAATTTTTTTCTAGACCAGCTATCACCTATTCATTTGACTGTGTATTTGTTGAATGATATATCGGGCCGAACTTCCGTTGTCTATATAATTCACCCCATTGAAACCTGTTAAATATGATTATGTTGAAAAACTGGACACTAAACTAAAATGAAAACAATGAAATCCAAACAAGGGAATTAAAATGTACAGTTGATTGATCGCTGAAATTTATGATTAGAGAAAGTTACGCCGATCGCACCTCGAAAGGCAAACGCAATGGACTTTTAGACTTCATTGTTTTCAATTTATTCTGATTTTTCGAAGTGATAATTGTTTCCAGTAGAGTGACGATGGATTTTTGAACAGAAACAGTTGGCTGTTGCCCATCGTGCATTGCAATGTTTTCTCTTCCAAAGAAAAAAAAGTATTTTTCTCCTCAATTTTGATGATTTTTATCCGTGATGTCTGCTGCTCGTCTGTTTCAGACGATCAGGCTTGAGAAGTATGTACTCGATGGGTTCTCAGTTCCGATTCTGGCTGTTGATATATAAAAAGAACCTAAGAAAACGTTTTCTCTCGTTTACCGCGTTGCTGGTCTGAGTCAGTCGAACGGGTTTCAGTAGAAGGTACATTAACGGAGTCCAATATTCCATTGCTCGACTGTTTTAGAAGGATGGACTTGAGAACAAACAGACGATATGAGATATGCAATACATTCATCATGCAGAAAATGTAGAATGCGGATTTTTCATACGTTTGTTATCAATTTCAAACTGGAAATACAATGGGCAAACTGGCAATATTTTTTGACAATGTGAACTCGGCATTATAAAATGGTGTACGAATTGTTCGTCAAAACCAAAAATTATAGTATATAAATATATCTCTGTGTACATGATCAACATAAGTAACGTTATAGAAAAAAACAGACATTATTTTCATGTTAATACTTACCTAGTAAGGATTAATCTAGTACCTACTAATTCACTTGCAAAAAAACAAGTTTTGTATTGAATTCAACTCTTTTCCTCTCTCTTATAGCTAACCCATGAAGAAATATTTATGCCTTATTTTTTTCTTCATAAGTTACATAACACTTACTTGAAATTTATTTCGACATACCTAATGATGAGAACAAGAAAAGTTTTTGTCTCCGATTATACTTTCAGCCGTCAAGTGCTCCCTGCCGCGCATGACCGCGCATATACGTCATTATTTCCGTGCCAACATGAAATGGACAAGCTGTACATAGCGCACTTAGCGCAGAATGTGGGAGGTCAAGTCAGCCGTCACTTGACTCTTTTTTTCATTAATTTGATACGAAAAGGGTTAACTTTGTATTTCTTAACTCATTTTTTCAATGCGTTTACGGTTCAACCGCCATCTATCTCTTACTTTTTTCTGAAATCAAAAATTATCTGAATATCATACATAGTTCGTTTTGGTCTGTTGAGTTCGTTTCTCCACAGAACTGAGAGAACTCAGAGTTCTGTGTTTTGACTTCATCAGCGAATCATCGCCGCCTGACGGAAATGAAAACGGGCTCACAGCCTTCATTATGATGATTGTCAACACATGTACTGTCTTCATTCTCAATATTTTAAATCTTGCTATAGTCTTCACCTCATGACTTCGCTTTCAAAAATGGTATAAGGTTGAAATAATTTCAGGATCTGCAATCTGAGGTGACTTTCTTTCTAGACACTGAATAGTGACACATAAGCGTTGAAAATGTTCGTCCATTTTTCTGTTTGAAATAGACAAGAATATCTCATTCTACTCTCATTTTAGTTTCCATTTTCGTTTATCATACATTTCTAGTCTCTTCCGGATATAATGTATAATGCGAAGAATTTTCTTCATTTTATGAGGATCAAGATCCTCACTTCGAATTTTGTGCTCAGCCGACCTACAACGCAACTGAGTGAGTGAGGCATGGAATATTATAACAGAATGAGAGCAGAATAGCTCTTAGCCGACACCCTCCTGCCCCACCACACCCCAACAAAAAATGGAATCTGGACCCGATACATCAAAGACGCCAACCGGGAGTGAATTTGCTTATCGTTTGTTTCTATACGGTGCATTCAGTAACCTGGACTCTCTTTAATCACTTTTTCGTTTCAATTCTTTCAGAAAACATTCATGCCAGTCGATGTTTACAAACGTGTGAAAAACGACAAACTGAAAAGTGATACAATGAAAATTCTGGACGTAGACATTGATCTGGACTGGTTGTCACATCACTTTCTCATCAAATATGCATTCAACTCAGGGCCAGTTTTTCAATACAAGGATAAATGAGTAATATCTCAGACAGATGAAAGAAGAGAGAGGGTGCGTGTGAGTAATGTTTGGCACTGAAAAAGATGAAAACTGTTAGTTATTTTCATCTGATAGATATCTTGCATTGAAAAACCGGTCTTTAGTGTGACATACATTGAAGTGAGAGATACTGTGAAGGTTAGATGATTCTTGGTATGTGAATGATATTGTTATGCTCATTTTCATGTGCACCGGAATATAGAAAGTGTTTAGACCTCCGCTATTATCAGAGATCGCAAAAAAAAGTACCACTTGAAAAAAAGTTTTTGAATCCGATTGCATAAGTTCAATAGTCGAAGATAAATGAACCAAATCAGAATAGGAGCAGCGTTTCTCTTTCAAAAAAAAATCCATAAATTTTCCGACTATACATTTTCAAACCAGAAATGAGACGTTACCGGTATGCTAGTCACAATGCGCCAGGGCACATTGCCAGAAAGGGGAATGGGATTTTGATGGAGAAATTGAGTACCTATATCATTTTTGTACATTTGGTACTGGGATAGTGTGCGGTAGATATAATATCGTGTCAGAGTTAGCCTGTCTAGCTTCGTTTGTCTTTACACGTTAGCAGGGATCTAAAAACGTCGTGAATTCCAGTAGTTAGTTTATGCCGATTTTGAAACCTCCCCCCTCCACTGACCTTGCCGTGACCTTGACGGTGAAGTCAACAAGGTGACTTTGACAGTCCGTTTGACCTTCATATGACCTTGGAAACGAGATGACCTTGAATGACCTTGAAAACGCTATGACCTTGAATGACCTTGAAAACGAGATGACTTGAATGACCTCTATGAGTCGTCACCTTGAATGACCTCTATGAGTTGTCACCTTGAATGACCTCTATGAGTTGTCACCTTGAGTGACCTTTGGTGTGCGTGTGTGCACAGTCCAGCGCATGTTTGACCTTCAATGCCCTTGAGTGTTGGCATGGTCTAGCTTGAGCTGCATTACCCTTGAATGACATTGACATTTGTGAATCGTCTCTGAGCTGGTTGCGATCGAACAACATCACACTGAATATTTTTCTAGCATCGAATGACTTTGTGCAATGTCATATTGAGGAGGAGTACATAAACCCTTGAATAACCTTGAGCATTTTCAATTATGGACTTCGGTCTCCAATGTGTATGTGCAGAGTGTTCAAACTCACACCCCCACCCTTTTATCAATTTCTATATAAGCTCAAAACATTTTATTTGGTGTCAGTTCAGATCATCGAAACGAGTATTAGTAGTTGTGCTCCGAAGTCGCTCCACCAAGAATCCATCCACCCAAGAAGTGAACGTCGTCGTCATAGAGGTGAACATATTTTATATTTTAAAATTATACTTTCACTATAATTTGAATATGGATAATTTGAAATTAGACATTGAAAAGATCAATTTTGCCATAGTTCAGCAGACTGAAGCTATGGAACAGAAACCTTTGACATCATTAGCTATCGATAAGGGTTATAAAATTGAAAAAATGTTATTACTCTCCACGCGATATGGTAAATCCATCCAAGTTATACTGATCGATGAAGAAAGTGATACTTCGTTCAAAGTATGGCTTCCTAAACGTGTGACGGAACAATTCACAGAAAATATCATTCAAAATGTTAATTCATCACAAGCTAAATTGGTGATGACTTATTTGGGGCAGAGTGCTTCGGAATATGTTGGTGCCAAAACCCGCTCTTTGGTTAAATTCAATGTGTTAGATTGAGAGCTTTATTGTTTTTCTAGTCTCTATCCCTCTTTATATGTACATAGTGAAAAGTATATAAATAAAATATAAAATATGTATCAGTTTTACACACTTCGAAGACGCGTCAAAGTGAGTGTTTTTTCTGTTAATGTTTTTTCATGTTTTTCTCGCTTTCTTAGCATCATTGCCGAATTCATGAATCTTATTTTGGTTGTTTCAGAACTCCCCCACCTCAAACTACAAATATGTGGATGCACTATTCGAGTGAATGGTATCCGGAGGCAAGTGACTTGGGTTCTGCTATAGAAAGGTTGTCTTGCGAATTAGCTGATTTGAGTTGGGACGCTCTACATGCATCAAATTACGATAGTGATATTTGCTTCGACTCTGAAGAAGTGCAGAAAGTTCTGCAGCTCAGTGAGAATTATGAACTTGGTGTAGCGCTGTGTAATGCTTATTCTTACGGAAATATTGATTTGAATCATTTCTGTAAGCTCATGATTCAAGCTGACTTGAAAAAATTCCTCTCTGGCATATACAGTTACCTACCATCAACTATCATAGATGAATACCAGCTGAAGACATTGGATCCCAACTCACAACAACAGGTGGAGAGTGAAGAAGATGAAGAAATGATGTAAACTTTGAATGATTGATATATATATATTGTATATAAAACTATGAATAAACTATAAAGTAATCATATTTGTTTATATTCATATGTTAAGGATGGAATTAAAAGATAGAATTGGTATTAAAATATTTTATTCATTGACCAAAAAAAACATTCTACAGTTGATAATGATTCACATGTGATTCTTATGATAACCCAATATGAACAGATCCAGTGAGAGCACTATAACTCAAAAAAGCGTCATGTAAAATGAGTGCATATACTTTGGTACTCGATGGAAACTTCAATTTACGTGTTTCAAACTCTATTTTGATGTCAACGGTGGATGATTTCATGGCATCTGGTTGGTGTGAGCAGTCGATCACAAATATGGGGTTACTGCGGAAGCTGCTAATATTCATCATCGGTTCACTCATTGCTCTATCATAGTAGCTACGTTGAAAATTCTCATATGCATAGTATGCAGATGAGTCTAACTTCTTTTCGAAATCCAAATTCCAACGTTCATATGGAAAGACTTCAGAGTTCAAATGCACTCGTATATTACTTATGTCAGCATCTTTGAATGTCGTTGCATCCTTTGATATACTGTCGGATTGTGCGGTCTGCTGAAAGCCAATTATGATGAATCGAGGTCTCTCCAGACTGTTGGTTGTTTTCACAGCCCACATATCCGATGCCGTTTGTCGAAGTAAAGGTAACTCATAAAGATCCCACATACGATAAGCTACTTTCACTATAGCATTATTGACACTTTTATTGATACGACTCAGAAGTTTCAATTTGAGACGATCTTCTGGCACAATATGTCTGATTCTCCATTCAACCTTGTTGATTTGAAAATCAGCCTCAACTTCCCCCATATATGCATTTCTGAATGTTCGTGCCATGATCAAAATAAGCTCTTGCTTAACATTCAGAATACCTTTATTGTAATCTTCAGCGAATCCCATGAGGTACTTCAAAGGTAATTTACCACTGAATACTGTGCTGGTGGAATCCCATATTGGTTGATTAGTTTGGTTGAGCCCCCAACCTACAGATAACAATGAATTAGCATGCGTTCCTCCGAATGATACCATAGTTTTCATTGTAGTGACTATGCCTGGTTTTCGAACAACAGCGACTTGTTCGCCGCCCATTTCATAACGAATCTCATCGAACAAGAAAGCGAGGGCGTTATTAGAAAGGTAGCATGGCTTTGTGGCGTCAGTGGGGTTGAACTTTCCTTCAATATAAATGTAACTCTCTGCGATATCGAGTATCAGATCTTGAAAGTTGATTGGAATTCTGATTTCGTCGGAATTATTGAAATATGGTGAGCCATATGGTTTGTATGTATGCTCATGCAGACTTATCAACGAACGGTCGAATACAGGTTCCTCGAAAACTTCCAGTTTCTCACTTGTGGTAAGAGTGGCCATATTACTTGCTTCTTTTGTAGCGTATTTTCAAACCGATGGATTTCAGAAATTTCAGGCTGCCAGCGCTTATGCTATATCTTGATCGTTTAGCAGACACACGTGGAATGAAGTGATTTCGATGTTCCCTTTTCTTTATACGTACATCACTACCATTGCCACCACCGTGTCTCACACAATATTTTGGTGACCTCTGTCGTCGTTTGCTGAAGCAGAATCCCATCATCGATTTCAGTTACAATTCTACCAATTCCAATTTTATTATAATTTTTTCACCATTGAAATCAATCAACAGCCCATTATCGTCTAAGATGCGTAGTGTAATGTTGTCGAGATACTGACGTCCTTCTGGTTTGATCGGCATATATATGATATTTTTTGGCTCCTTGGTGAGTTTGTAGCCAGGTTCCACATCGATATCGAATTCGAAGATGCTGTGAGCTTCATCACCATTGGAATATGCTCCAGAAGTGACGTTGCAATCGACACGGATGATTCTCACGTGGTTGATATCTACAGGTAATGTCGATTCGTGATTTTTTCCACTTTCGAAGACACTCTTTTCGAACCCTAATAGGTTAGCGATTGAGTTTTCATGCCGGAGATTGATGTTATATTTTGATCGCATTTCACATTTGAGAGTGTTGTTGTTCGCGACTAGAAGAAATACTTCATCGATATCCTTTTCAACGCCATCTACAGGTTGCGGCTCTCTGGATTTGATAGATTTCTGAATGACCCTATTAATTTCATCGATCTCATAGGCTCCTGGTGGGATTTTGATAATGATAGGAGGTGAATTAACCCTCTTGGAATAACTGATGACATTATTCCTCACATCCACATTGAATATTGAGTTATAGGAGTAGAAGCCGTGCAAACCCAGACCATAGCGACTTCCTGTATTCAATTCGATAGGAGGGTAAAAGTTAGCACTCAACTCGCTCGAGTCTCCTGACAGTGTGAACGTGCGTGACATGACTGATGAAATATTAGTGGTTCACACCATTTTATTGCTGATTACATAGGTGTTGGTGCTGAAGCACTCGCCGTTTTTTTGGTGGAGATGGTGAGTCCATATCAACTTCGTTATTTGTTGCTACATTCACTTCTTTCACCCTACAGTAGCAACAAAAAATTTTCTGTGGGGATGGACCATCATTAACATCAGAATTACTGCTATCACCATCATTATAATGTTCTCCACAATACTGATACTTCAATACATCGATATCATTCTGATGATGTGTGGGTAGCTTATCCCACACTGATGCAATCTCATGAGCAGCGCACCCGATTAATACTTCTTTCGGCATATCCGCAAGCTGTTGTTTGGTCATTTTTCGTAAGCTGCGTAATCTGGAATAGGCAATCAGAGAATGGCCCATCCTCTTGATACTTTCCCGATCCTGGGAAGGAGTAGTACTCATTGTGCGTTATCACGGAGAAACTTCAGACACAAATGACCGCACCAAACTGTGTTGAATTTCTGCTGACGTTCATAGTTATAGAGGATTTCATCGACCGCTTTCGGGCCCGTACGAAAATAGTTAATCAATTCCTTGGGAGGGGGTAAATCTCCGAAACTATCGAAATAGCTTACTAAGTTATTGCTCTTCTTATATGCTACCCAATGCGTCCCCGAGCCGCGTTGACTGTCCAAATTGACTATGGCTGATTCACATCTATGCGGTCCTGATGACGGTAGACTGTCACGCATGAATACACCGCGAAAATGAGGAATCTTCATTTTCTTAGCAAAGTACTTGAGGTCGATATCGGACAGAGCTCTTTGGGGTAGCATATCTAATAGTTTTTTGACTTCTGAGGGTTCAAATATAATCCTAGTCCTTTGCGATACGGCTTCAAATATACCCCCTTACCGCTTTTACCTAGAGCGATAGCCTCCATATGTTTATTGTGCCTGTTCGCTTCGATCAATTGTTGCCTACTTGCTTTTGCTGCGTGTACTGCTCTCGTGATGCCAGCTGTTGCGCCAGCCAAAGTACCCAGCGCTGATAACCCGGCGAAAATTGGTATAAGTGGTAGAATTCCACCAATTTTTGGAATTGGTATTATTCGAGGGGTGCGAATTTTATTCTTCCCACCAGCTGCCTTTGTAAACTTGCGTGCCGCTTTCAGTGCAATATCAGCAGCTCTCTTAGAATTATTTATAACGAAATCTCGCCCCCCAGCCTTATGTAGAACATCACGAACCTTTCTAACAATGCCAGAACCAAAGGCCACGGCCCTCTTTCCAACATTTGATGGTTTTGCACTTTTCTTTCTCTTCATAATTCGCTTTTTTGTTTTCTGTCGTAGTTTGGATGATGACTCACAACCCATACCAAACCGACGTTTCCCCTTCATGATTGTTGTGATTAGCCAAGCGGCCCCTTTCTCTGCTACGGTGGCGTCTTTAGCCTTGAATCTTTGCCAAGCGGCCTCCTCGAGTTGTTGGTCTGCCCTGTGTCTAAATTTCAAATCGTTCGGATTCTGTAGGTATGCAATATCGTGTTTTTTACAGGCGATATCGAGCTGATTTATACCGGAATCTCCTCTCGTTAATCTCTTCTGTAATTTGGTACCGGGTCCACAATACTGATAACCGCCAGGTAAATGCAGTTCAAATGGTAACCTATTTATAACTGAATTGACTATTCCTTCACCAGTTTTATCAGATAGAAAACTCGCACGTCTGTACCCGTTGGGCATCATCAATTAAATAGAGAGTATACCGACTGTCTTCATTTATATAGTCTTCAACCGCCATACAATGCGCATTGTTAAGCAGAATCAAGAGTTCGCTATCGATAATTTGGATAGTAGGGTTGGAGGCGGATTAGAAAATGACGTTAAACAGCGGCATGGGTCTCTCCTCCCAAAATCTGTTCGCGGCCTCATCATTGGACCTTCGAATTGTGGAAAGACAAATGTGATGATTTCACTGCTGACTCACCCGCTGGGGTTACGTTTCGCGAATGTATATCTTTATTCGAAATCTCTGTATCAACCCAAATATGAGTACTTACGTGAAGTGTTAGCGCCAATCAAAGGGTTGGGGTTCTATACTTTTGGTAATAATGCAGCTGAAATAGTGGAGCCATCAAACGCCAAATCCGACTCTATATTCATTTTCGACGATGTTATGTGTGAGAAACAGGATGTTATCAGATCGTATTTCAGCATGGGGCGCCATAAGAATGTGGATTGCTTTTATCTAGCCCAAACATACTCTCGAGTACCGAAACAACTAATTCGAGATAATTCAAACTTCATTGTGACATTCAAGCAGGATGATATGAATCTCAATCACATTTTTTCCGACCATGTGTCACCGGACGTAACGTTTAAGCAATTTCAAGATATGTGTGCAAATTGTTGGAGTGATAAATACGGATTTCTGGTTATCGATAAGGATAGGGAGATGCAGGATGGCCGATATCGAAAAGGATTTGACGCATTCATATATCCCTGATGTTACCAGACCATTCAAGTCAATTGAGTAGTGGACAGCGCCGACGATACTTCAGTATTCTCACCACCAGATCATTATGGATAGTGAAAGTAATGATGAGATTTGTTTGAAACGAAAGCTAATCGAAGCAACTGATGCAGTTCGGAGAAAATTCAATTATATCAAGAGTAGCCGCATTGGTAATCGAGTGGCGCTCGAAAAATTGTATGAACCGATCTCAGTACCATTGAAAGAAATATCAGCCAATACTAAAAAGCCTCTAATGAATCAGACGCCAACAACAACAACAACAGTACCAAAATCTTCTGGACGAAAAACCACACTATTCACACCAAAAACAATGAGGACTAGTGAATGGCTTCCCAACTTGATGAAATTCGATGGATTGGATGGTGAGAGCGTCGAATATAGTACCCCTGCCGATGAATCGATTTCGGCGGATACGCCATCCACCTCAATGATGATATCAGATTCGGATACTTCAAAAATGGTCACTGATGAGGAGGCACAAAAACATATTCAAAAGTTGTTATCGGGTGTTTCTTCGTACGATACAGTATTTGGCGTTCGTGTGAACCGCCAAAATAAAACACTCCAGATGGGTATTGCCGATGTAGAGTTCATCGAAGGAAAAATTAATTTTAGAGAGAACGGTAAAGTAATCGGTAGTTACCAAGGTTCGCCGGCATTGTATAAACTGATATTCATGAAAGTACCCTCGGGAAATATTTCCACTTCCGACCTAAAAGTATATGGAGATATACTTGAAATAACAAGAGCCGCTTATAAAAACTATGACCGAGAACAGGGTCTTATATCGAATAATTGGAAGAAATACCAAGACGTAATCCTTCCACTACTCAACCTAGGAAATGTGCGGGAGAGCTCTGGGATAGAAGGCGAAGGAATGATGAAATTACCCACCCATAAAGTTCATAGCGGAAATCAGAAAATCAATTATATTTACTGGAATAAAATGGATGAATTGGTAGATCGACTCAGATTACTGTGGAGTTCAAAAATGGCTGGACATACTGGACATGAAAATGAAATTTTAGCCCTGATAGAAGAATTGCGCGAAGAAGGTGTAGTTTACTGACATCATCATTATATATCTGATGGTATATATCGAAATCGATCAGTCGTAAGCTGATTCTCCAACAATGCATACAACAATCGATAAATTCGGTCGAAGAAGGGGTGGAGTTGATAGAGCGGCTCGTGGTAAACCAGGTGTGGGATTCATTCTGACACCGGATGGAAATTATAATATTCAAAATAAAAGAATGCAGAATGTTGGTGAACCTTCTGAGTTGAAAGACTCGGCCACCAAAGGGTATGTTGATGATAACATTAGAGAAACTAAAGAAGTAACTCTGAACGCTGTCCAAGAGTCTATTATTGCAGTGCTTCGTGATGCAAGATCATTCTTTGATGCACGAATAACCGAACTCAGATTCGTTATTGGCAAAAAAAATGATACATTGTCAGAAGGGATCATAAAATTGGGTAAAGAAATCGATACCTTGAGTGATCGAATCAATCATTCGGCAAAAAATATCGATACTTTAACTGAGCGAGTTACCAAAGTGGAACAGTCAATTCCCAAACCCAAACACTGGAGGACTGGACAACTAGCTGTACCACCTGAGTGGGAACCCACTTCCCTCATAGAAAGTTGAGATGAGTGCTGCTAAAAGGCAAGTTGTTAATGAGCTGCACAAGCCAGCGCGACGGAATTTTCCTCGGAGAAAGACTATAATAAGGGGATTTTCTGATTTGTGGCAGATGGATTTGATGGAGATGCAGCCATATGCTAGAGAGAATAAAGGCTATAGATATATTCTCGTCGTGATCAACTGTTATTCGAAGTTTGTATGGGTAAAACCGCTGAAAGATAAAACAGGTAATTCAGTGACGGATGCCATGGCGAGTGTACTAAAAGATGCCCAATACCATCCAAAAAACTTACAATCTGATCAAGGAACTGAATTCTATAACTCAAAGTTCTCGTCTCTCATGTCGAAGCATAATATCAATCATTATTCAACATTCAGTACAAAAAAAGCCGCAATCGCAGAGAGAGTCATCAGAACGTTGAAGACATGGCTTTATAAAGAGTTTTCGGTCCAAGGCAATTATAAATGGTTACATATTCTCCCTACCATAACACATCAGTATAACAACAGAGTTCATCGCACCATCGGTATGAAGCCTGCGGATGTAAGACCGAGCACGAAATTGATGATATATGCGCAACCTGAAAAGAAGAATGTGAAGCGCAAAAAAGGAAAATTCAAAATAGGGGATATGGTTCGAATCAGCAAATATAAAAGTGTTTTCGATAAAGGATATACGGCAAATTTTACGACAGAAATTTTCAAGGTCGTTAAAGTCAACAGTTCAGAACCCATAACGTACGCACTCGAAGATGTGAATGGTCAACCGATCAGAGGATGCTTTTATGAAATGGAATTGAATAAAACACATTCCCCCGATACGTATCTGGTGGAAAAGGTTTTGAAGAAGAAAGGAAGACGTCTCTATGTGAAATGGCTTGGTTTTCCAGCAGATCACAACTCTTGGATCGATAAAAGTGAATTGAAGTAATTTTTAATTTGTAAAATTGAGAATCAATATATATTCAACATTCAATCTGTCTTTAATTGACGACACCTTTACGCAATCCTAGTAATTCCACCCTATAATTGAAAAATAATACAAGTGGATTATGTTCAATGCATTTATTCATCATAAACTCCAACTATTATTATAGACAATCAGCGAATTGTATCAGCAAGGCTTTCTGGTCCGATCTCCGTATAGGTTGGAATACGGTGTCCTCGAATTTTAAATCTTTCGATCTGCTCTTCATGAGTTAGACACCAACATTCTCGAAAATGAATTCTCTCATTGGGGTGGAGTTGACCAACTTTCTCACATAGCCGCCAGTTACATCTGCATGCGGCGCACAGGTGGTTCCAACAATCCGACGTGTATTCATCGCATTGCAAGCAGCGTTGTTCGGGTGATGTTAGATATTCTGCCGCCGCACAGGTCGAACAGATATTTCTGCAAATACCCATTTCGCTGCACGTAACCTTTCCGGAACACTTCAGGCATTTGGGGTAGTTTCCTTGTTCTGGAGTTGAACACAAATTCAACCGCTTAGGTGGCAGCACCGGATTCCGTGACACACACTCGACGCACAAGCCGGTGCAAGGGTTGATGTGGGACTTAGGCCGACTGACTTGACAATTGTGGCACACTACCCATCCAGCAATTAGTATTGGATAGACACACACTTTTGGCTTAGCGTCCCATTCCTTCGGGAAAGGCATATTGTTACTGGATGTTTGAAATAACAGGACTCAACCGAGGGAATTGACAAGAATATCATGTCACCCCTTTCTATTTATATCCACTCGAGTTGGTGGAGGGGGGCCGCCCCTGCCACTTCTGACGTCACCGAGCTATATAAAAGGCGGGTTACAATATCAAACTTCACTCAGTGCTCGAGGAAACCACCGAGATGGCTGAAGAGAGAGTTGCGATGTTGGACATGCTCGCACGCGCCGATCCGAACAACGATTTAGATGATAACGAATGGGTTGATTTGGCAGGAGCGGATTTGGCTGATATCGACCAGCAGATCGCAGAGGAGGATATCGTCGAAGAAGAGGTGGTGACCGACTCTGATGATGAAGGTATCGAGTGTGATGCACATGGCGATCAACCTGGCGGCATGGTTATATGTAGAGTCAAGCCGCTGAATATGACCGATACCTTGGCAGATCAGGTGCAGCTCTGTTGTATTACAGAAACGTTCGTGAAAATCGCGACAGAGGGAGGGCGAGTTGAAAAACTTTGCCTCATCTGTTACAGATTTTATGCCCACCGATCGAACAATGGTGCGTGGTACGAGCATGTTGATGAGCATAGGACAGTACCATTCAATGATATATACGCGACGTGGTGTAAAGCTTGTAGTAGGCCTCTCACACAGATGCGATTCATTGATGCATGCATGATCTGCAATAATGCCATACATCACTAACCGTGGACCCTTGGGTCAGAAAACAATCAGCCCTTTTCAGGGCTACATTATCCAAACACAAAGTAGATATCTCACAGTGAGATTCAATTACTGATGAGGGTTTCGTAGGACATGAAAAACGTTTTCCTCTCCAAGAATATATGCTTGAATATGGTGAAGGCGACTGCGGCAGCGGAATGAATAGCGACAACTTTCAATTCATGAAATGAATCAAAGTTCGCGTAATATGAATGAAAAATGTTTAAGATCCGCGGGTCGAACTTTTCAGCGAACACCATTGAAATAATTACATTTTGTCAATCACACATGCCTCGAAGTATGCGATCCGCGGATCGAAATTCGCGGCTGCAATTCAAATAATAATGCGGTTGCGACCGCGGATCCGCGACCTCTGGAGATGAAAGAGTTGATCCACGAATTCACCGTTGAGGATCGGCGGTTGATACACGGATTCGCGGATTAAAGCGCGACTAAATCCAATCTGTCAAATGAATCATGATGCGCAATGTGTGGCCCGCCCCGCCCCGCTATTCGCGAACTCGTCGCCACGGTCGCGGTTCGCGGATAATCCTTTGATGGAACCGCGGATCCGCGGGTGTAGCCGCGGACAAGCGACCGCGGTGGAATGATTCGCGACTTAATACAATCCGTCAAATGAATCATAATCCGCAGGGTGTGGTCCGCTCCGCTCCGCTTCGCTCCGCTACGCTTCAAAAATTTTTCGACCCGTGAATTAAATTACTTCGTGGCCGCCATCGAAATTATTCCGCGGATTCGCGTATTCGTCGCTACGGTCGCGGGTTCGCGGATAGTCCGCTGAAGAAACAGCGGATCCGCGGCCGCGCGCGGATCCGCGGTTTTATCAGCGGAATATGCGCGAATCCGCGGCCGCGGGCCGCGGATCCGCGGTTTTATCCGCGGATTATTTTAATCCGCGGCCGCGAATTAATTTAATTCGCGGGTCGAAAAATTTTTTTCGGTCAACCGCTAGATTATAATGCCTTAGGAGTTGAGGATATACAGAATCCTCTGAAAAAGTAGTTCAGATCACTCCGCAGTTTCTACCATCACCCATTAGTATTATCACTATCAATTATCCGTCACATCTATATGAGCTTAAATGCGCCATAATTTTGAGCATCATCGATTGGTGCTCTTTGCGGGCAACTGAGGAGAATCGGCTTACTCTGATCAGCTAACCGCATAATGAGATTGCCTGGAAACTGGTATTGTGAATTTGATATTATATGTTCGACTAACTAACCTAAAGTGCAACCACGCGGAATGACCTTGACGCAGCCTTTATTGTCATTTGCTCAAATTTGAATGTCAGATGGTATTTTCTCAAACTCACTGTGTCTGAGATGCCCATAACCAAGTAGGTATTCACATTGTGAATGCCTAATAAATCATAGATATGCATTATGACATATTAATTAGGTGATCACCTTATATATCCCACTATGAGATAGCTACTCTGTTTAAGTTCATAATGGTAGCCCTGAAAAGGGCTGTTTTTGGGTTAGCCCACAATTTGTGGACTAGTCATCATCATCAGTATCAGATGAGATACTGATGGCTGATGGCCAGCTGATGGTGGATGGTAAACTGATTGAGTCTATATCAGAGCCATCCACTTGCATCCTCTCAAAGAATCCTTCCGGAAACCCAAACTGTTGGGATAAATACTCGAAGTAGCCAAGATTCCCTCGAGTATTGACACCATCGGTTGAAGAACTAACTTCTTCAACTTGGGTGGGACCCGTCGCTGGTTCCGAGGGCGGTACACTCCTAGGCTCTGTTGTCGAGTCAGGACTCACCGACATCGTGCAGAGAATGATATAGAACTCTAGCCTCACATCGTATTTATACAAAAAAAAGGAAGGGAGAATGGAGGGGGGAGAAAAGTGACAAAAGTATATGCAATGTTTCGTGTTGATTCAACATATATATATAGACTTCAAAGAAGAATAATGAAGACAAAGACAGCATACTTTACAGAAAGTATACTTGTGGAATTGATTATGAAACAAGTCTTTTTTTATTTTCTCCTCAAAGAATTATTTATATGATGCAGCTCAACCACTAGATTGTTGACGCCTTATATCATTACGTAGTTTTAATAATCATTTGTTCTGGTAAGGAGGGAATGGGGGAAAGGGGAGGAAGGCACTGCCCCAACCACGCAGTGCCCCGTGCACACCAACCAACGTATGTGTACTCCGAGGAATGAAAGGATTATGGGTAGGATTAGTCAATGAGGATTGGAGATGGGGGTGGGCTATCCTCAACGACGACTGGTTCCATCTGTCTGGGGATGACTGGCTCCCGTCTGGGGAAAAGGGCCCAGAACGCCGCATCATCTAGGAACTCTTGCGGCCTATCTTCAGCATTGATGAGTTCCATCAGCTCATCTCTCAGACGAGCGGCATCACCCAAGTGTTCGGGAGGTCCGTCACCCATGAGGACATCCATGAACTCCTGGATCACCCGATCTGCTTCCGACGAATCATCAGTGCTTGTGATGTGGTGCACTTGTACCCTCGGATCAGATTGGCCGTCGGACTCGGGCTGAACGTGAGGTTCGGTGGTGGAATCTGCTGCCGCATATGTAGTTGCCATGGTGCTGATAGCTGCTCTAATGATCATCGTAGCAGAGATATCCTGATTTTATACTCTCGAAGAGGAGTGAGGAGGAGTGGGGGAAGGAAGGAAGGCACTGCCCCAACCACGCAGTGCCCCGTGCACACCAACCAACGTATGTGTACTCCGAGGTAGGAAAAAGGAAAAGAAGAATGTGAGGGGAGGATGAGGGGTGAGAGGTGAACTAGGCTGCCACTGCGTCAACCCCATTCTTAAGCCGCTCCCGCAGATTTCGAACGAGGTCATCCATCCTGCCCACCTCCAGGCGAAATTCCCTCGTCGACTCGTCCTCCAGCCGACATTCCTCGTCACAACCGGTGATATCCACATCGGTCTCGACGAGGCTCTGATCTAACTCCGCCAGCTCAGCCACCAACCGCATTCTCCTTTCGACCTTCTGCGCGCGCTTGACTTCCAACCGCCGTTTGCGCGCAGTGATAGCGTCTTTCCTTCCGTCGCTGCCCTCGATGACCTTCAACTTGGCCCTCCTCTCACGGCAGACCCTGCCGAGAGTCTGAAAGTCCTCCACCAGATTCTCAGACCGCTGTGACAATGGCATTTCGTCACCGTTGTCTCCGATCACAGCGGCGGTATCGGCAGCCTTCTGCGGGATGGCTGGTGGCGGAGGTGAGGTGAAGGCTGGTTCAGCAGAAGTAGACGGCTGCTCCGGAGTTGGAGGCACAATGGCGGTATCGGCGGTCTTCTGCGGGGTGGCCGGTTGCGGGGGTGTCGTGAAGGTCGACACAGCGGCAGTCACTGGGATGGTCGACTGCTTCCAAATCGACGGCTGCATTCCGGTGGCGATCTTCGGAGGCGCTTTCGTAGTCGGCTTCCTGGTGACCGACCTCGGAGACGGGGTGACGACTGGCGGTATAGTCTTTGGCGGGGTCGGCTTTGTGGTTGCCGATTTCTGCCGTGTCCAGCTGCTGATGCGATGGGGGTTATTCGCATCCCACCTCTCCATAGCTTTCTGCAGCTCGGACTTCGGCTTCTTGGCGGGCGTCGGCTTCTTAGGTGCCATCGGCTTCTTGGGCGCCCATCTCCTTCTGGTGGGGTTGGGTTCGACAAAATCGTCCCCGCTGTCATACCCCGCGTCTCCTCCACCGGCTGCAGCATTCGACCCTTTCCGCTGCTTGGGCGGTTGGGGTTTCTTCACCGACTCCACCCGGCTCGGGTGATCTGCAGCCCTTTTGAGACCTCCAGGAGTGGCTTCGGGCAGGGGGTCCACCGGCGCAGTTCCAACCATCGGAGCGTCGTCGACTCCACTAGGCCCAGCGGCTGGAGCGACATGCACCACCTCCTTGATAGGGCTGGCTGGAATCGTCAGACGATACTCCTCCAGCATCTGAAAAACGTCTTCATACTCCGACAGATCCATCGGCTGGAGGGCCACATCCTGCAGGACGTTCACCTTGCCGCTGCTTCCAGGTTGAGGGCCGTTTCCATCGAAAGACATCTTGGACACTGAAAATTCACCAAACAAATTCAATTAGACATAAAATTAACATCACTGACGATCATACTCACAATCTCGATTAAATCGAATAAGGCACTTGTAGAACACTAGTAGAGACCTAGGAGGCGCTTGATATTCGAAGGCTAGACGAAGCTGTTCGAATGAAGAAAGATCGCAACCTGCCTCCCTTTTGATACCGAAGCTCCTCCTCCTAACCCCTCCTCTACTTTACCTAACACGAATATTTTATCGTAACTCCGGCAACACTGTCGATGCACAGATCATACGGTGAATATTAGCGTGTACCAGTACAACACATACAATTTAAACATCATGTAATGTAATTGAGTAAATTGCATTTGTTTTATTGATTTATTTCACAACCCTTTTGTATAACCACTTTGAAGTAATGACCTTGTGAAATGAATGGAATAAAACCAGAATAAGAGTTTGATGTATTTTATTTTATATTACAAAATAGTTTCTATTACTATTCCAATTCAGGTATAGATCAACCAGCTTCAATTAACTAATCATCAGACTGTTCATTCAATAATTGTATGAGGAGATCCAATTTATCATTCGAGGCGACTTCGGGATTAGCCATAGATCTGAGGGCATCCATGACAAATTTGAAATTTTGCTCCGGACTCGTCCGGTAAAACGCGATGTCCCTATGACCCCACGGTAGAGTTTTAGTGGTGTTGGGGATTATGAATCTTTTATCATCCTTGTAAGAAAGAGCTACTTTATTACACATGAGTGTATAGACATCATGTAAATCACTTCGGAAAGTGCTCATCTTACGTAATATGACACCACCCGATTCGACTATTTTCCGATAGTCTTCAAGCGACATTTGATTTTGTATGACCGATTTTTTTACCCCTTTGGCCTTCTTCAATTCATCACTAACAGATTTGACATGATAGGCTTTTGCACCAGTACCGTAAAAACTTATGATCGGATCATTAGGGAATTCATCTTTCATCTTTCCCAAAATTGGCTCAGTTATGGGCATATCAAACTGATTACCAATCTTGTAATTGGATGTGTCAAAATTGTGCACATTGTCCTTCATGAAATCATAAAAATTATCTGTGAAGATTTTGAGGATGAGGGAATCGGTATCGGTATATAGGAGCGAAGCCTTCGAACCGTAATGTCTTTTAATGAAATTATAAAAAAAATCATAAATGACCGTTTTTGATAAATCGAGAATGCTGAATCCGAGATAAAGAGGCTTGTTATAATTGATTTTAACCTTACCCATATGAATTGCGACAAAGTCTTCTGAGAAAATAGAGAGTGTTTTAAAATTGGGTCGAGCTATGAGGGCATTCGCACCAGTCGCACGTCTTATAGATTCCCAATGGGTCACGAGTCGTATGTCATTTCTATTATCAACGTTCTCCATTGTTTTCCCGAAAACTGCATTGGTTCTGGTTTTGAATATGTTTTTATGGTAAACATTTGTCGCTTGATTTCTCATATGAGTATTCAAATCGACATATTTCTTCAACCACGGGGATTGATTGAAGGAGAGGATTCTGTGTGTTCTCATCACTAATAAGCCATTCTCGATTGCCTGTTTCAAGGCCCTATAATGAACAATATATTTTTTTTTATCGTTCAGGTTGGGTATCAGTTTAGGTATTTTGGAATTCGATCCAGGTGGGACGACACTTTCAACTAGGAATGGTAAATCTGAATGCGCGTCATGAAGTTCTTCGGGATAATGAACATCTACTTCCAATACGTAGCCTTTCGAACCTTCATTAGGAACATTCATGATGTCCAACTGAATAATTTCTTGTTCGGATAGCCATGAAAAACCACCTGTTGGTAATGATTGCGACATGCTATGCCCATAAAGATTGGTGGCATCCAAATAAGTGATGAAAGATGAAGGCTCATTAAGATCATGATCAGGCAGAAAGTGATTATTGGCGATATGCTTCCTTTCAGAGCACTGGCTGATACCGCCTCGTATTCCTTTTTTGAAAAAGTTTATCATGTCAATATCTGTGAGCAATTCCAACTCTATACCTGTATATTTGAGCATAGCGTCCCAAGAATGACCAGGTGATGTGAAATAGTGGGCAGGGTCCAATTGATATTTATCGATACATATATTACGAAAGTTTTCAAATATGTCGCATAAAAGTAGTACATCCGATTTCAAATACAAATCTGAATAGTCCCCCAATGTCTCACAATTGAATAAGGTCCATACACGCTTAGCTCTTTCATAATCGTCGTCGGATATATGTCTCTCATTCAGTTGGTCATAAAAATCTGATTTTAATGGCAACTCAGTAAAATCTAATTTTTCTATATCTTTCACAAAATTGTAAGGAAAAACGCCCTTTTGCCGCATTAGATGGAATTTTTCATGATCCGGAAAACACTTTCGTGTTTCACTACATTGCTCATCTGACAAACTATCACCCAATTGCTGCAATGAAGATGACATGAATCTGAAGCTATCGATGAATCGCAGTTTCAAGAATTGCTTCTTCACTCTACCTAACTTATCAGTTGTAGTGCCCATCAATAGATGTTTAGAGAAAGAAATATAATTTTCCTTTGTTTGGGCGATGACATCTACTTTATTTTTATTTGTGCACATCTCTTTTATGAATAAGTGGCAATCATATCCACTTAGATTATGAAAAATAATCGGAATGAATTTTGGTAACTTGAAGTTCAAATTACATCGAGAATGTGCTGCACCGAATCTTTTTTTTCCCGTCAAGTGGCAATGATCTCTTACTCTCACATCACCCACTCCGAAGGGTTTTTCACAAATACCGCACTTATCGGCAGTTGAGAATTCAATTTCCTCCGAAACCGTTAATGGCTTCATCGGTACAATGCGATTCAAATATTTATAATATATCGAGCTCAGGTCAGATTCCAGTCTGGTAACAAATACTTTGGCAGCATCCGCCCCTCGATACAGTACAAATTTGGAGATTGATTCATCAAAAGAGCAATGAATTCGGTATGAGAATGAGTAAGGTTCATGAATGAACGATTTATTCGTGAAAGAGCGTGTAGGATCCGGTTCATTTGTCTGTATAGGTTTCAGAATAGATTCGAAATCGGCATACACTACGAATGGAACTTTCAACTGCCTTTCGAAATTTTCAAATTTCAATATATTCTCAGGCACGGCCCTACCACATTTATCAATTTTCATTTGCGTTGTCGGAATAGTTGTAGAAATCAAATTACAATCATTCAATTGGTGTCTCAGTAGTTTTCTTTCATCAGAAAAATACATCAAACATCCATCACAAAAATACATCCTATGACCGTGAGATGATATTTGTGATGAAACCAATCTTGATAAATCCTTTATCCAGCAATAATGACTGTTACCGGATTCATCAGTGATATTCAGCAAATTGACGTGTCGCCCGAGCTTACGTCGTGCATAATATAACGGTCCGACGATTTCATATTTCAACCGGTTGTCCTCTAAAATTGTTTCCAACCCATAAACATTGACTGAACAATCATTCAAATTCTCAAATTTAGGAATATCGCGTAATTTCATTGGAAAATCTATACCTTCAACATTGAGTACATCCCTAAATGCCGGGTATGATCCTACTTCAGAAGTTCTGATTTGGGCGGGTCGTAACGCTGATGTGACGGCCCAAGCGAAACAATACTGATCTTCGTTCTTCACATTCACAACAGCTCTCTTCAAAGCGATGAATTCTGGAAGTTTGATGTAGGAGGAACCACTGAGAGGGCTGAATTTGTTGATATTCACTTCGATGAACATAACTCTCTCCAGACACCAACCTGTGAAAAAATAAAATTGTGAATGAGAATCTCAAGATTTTATAGATTACATACCTGAATCTCGTTCCTGAAATTCCAGAGCTTTTGCGCTCAATAAATCGACGAATGTTCTATAGACGTCTTCAATGCCATTGGACTGGTCAACAACTTGATTGGGGCTGTTGAATGATTTTACTTCGGATAATTCCTGAGTTTGGAGTATATATCTTCCAAACAGCTCCATATTCATTTTAACAACGTTATGGACTTGCACCATACGATCAATCAAAGCTACCACATTCTGCTTCACTTCATTGAAAAATGATTGATAATCTGAATGTTGATTTTTACTTTCAACCCTGTAGCTTACGATTCTATGTTTGAAGGCACTATTAATGACTTTCACACCATCGGTGAAATATGTGCAAGCATTTGTCTTGTGCTCCAGCGTTTTGAGGTGCGAGACCATCCGATTTGCAGCCACCATTTTATCACAAAAAGTACACAATTGTTCGGCCGGTATCGATGGGGTAGAATCCACTTTAATTTTCTTCGCTGAAGGACCCGCACTGTCATGCGACCTACTACACGACTGCATCTGATGACGATGCATATTATCTTTACGACTGAAACTTTTACCACAACCGCTACAGCAAAACATTGTTGGAGAACTATTCAGTACACTCGATACTCAACTAACTCCCATGAGTGGGTAGCCCTTCTTTTATATGCAATCTTTGAGGAGTGGGAGAAACACCCGATTCCGTTATTGAAAACACTCAAGGTTATTTGTAGGTCAGACACACTCAAGGTTATTTGTAGGTCAGACTCAACTAAGATGTGAACTCATCATCGTTTTCATGCAGACAAGGTTATTCAAGGGCAATGATATTCATTACAGAGAGTATGTGTATTCCTCCTCAATATGACATTGCACAAAGTCATTCGATGCTAGAAAAATATTCAGTGTGATGTTGTTCGATCGCAACCAGCTCAGAGACGATTCACAAATGTCAATGTCATTCAAGGGTAATGCAGCTCAAGCTAGACCATGCCAACACTCGAGGGCATTGAAGGTCAAACATGCGCTGGACTGTGCACACACGCACACCAAAGGTCACTCAAGGTGACAACTCATAGAGGTCATTCAAGGTGACAACTCATAGAGGTCATTCAAGGTGACGACTCATAGAGGTCATTCAAGTCATCTCGTTTTCAAGGTCATTCAAGGTCATAGCGTTTTCAAGGTCATTCAAGGTCATCTCGTTTCCAAGGTCATATGAAGGTCAAACGGACTGTCAAAGTCACCTTGTTGACTTCACCGTCAAGGTCACGGCAAGGTCAGTGGAGGGGGGAGGTTTCAAAATCGGCATAAACTAACTACTAATTCCGATAAGTAGAGTGACGCTTTGAATAAAAGGCGAAGGAGTTGGAAAGTTCCAAAGAAGTCGAGAGAGATATTTCTTACCTCGTCTTCTTCTGAGAGAACAAAACATTACAACAATATAAAAAACTGGTCACTTTTGAACCGCTTCCAAGTTATATATAAAAAAGTCAAACTTGAACTTATTCATTTTTCAGAAAAATAGAGAGTGATGCAGGCTATATTTGAAATAACTGTAATGAGGCTATTCCTTCACAAATGAGAGAGTAATGTTCTGATCATCATCTACTTTAATACAGGGCGCTTCAAATTATACTTTGATTTTCGACAACTTCGTTTGAAGAGATTTTTTTCAATTGGAACACCTTGCATTTCAGTTTATTTTTGCATTCTATGGAATTAGCTGTCCGATGATATCAACTTACTTTATTCCCAACAGTATTTTTCTCATTCGTATTTTCAATTTTTTGTTCACAATTCAAAATCAATCAATCAATATTTCACATTCAAAACGAAAGAAACGACAATATTCACAATTGAAATACTAATACGCATGAATGCGAGATATGTATATGACAAGTTACGAAACAACGATTATTTAAGACATCAAATAATCATTCAGTAAAAACAATTCTTGAGAATAAAATCTTTCAGTTTTTTCCGGGATTCGTTTATCTTTCAGCTGGAACGTGCGCAAAAAGGAGTTTTTTTGGATTCGAGATTATTGTATTTTTCTAAATAGGTGTCACGTCTTTTTTTCTTGTGCTATTTGCGATAGGAAATTAGCGATACGCCAAGAGCTTGAATCAAATCATAATACCGATAGTTACCTTTATACACCTTTAAACGATGAGATTGGAACCTTTGGTGTGAAAGTTGAAACTTTTTGTAGAGATCAATCATCACCCTAACACCAAACTATTGAAATATCACTTTATAGGGTAATTGATCTCTACAAAAAGTGTATACACCTTCCATTTTCAAAAATGCTACTTCCGTGATCGAATCGAGTGGAAAAATGGTGTAACTGAGTCAGTGCAAGGCAGTGCCATCATCAACATAAGTTGATGACTTCCCATAATTAAAAATCATACTCGAGTAGAGTATCTTCCCTAGACCTAGGCTGATACAAACAACTAGCAAAATAGCCGTTGCTGCGCCATCTGCCCGTAGACTAGGTACTAACCAACCATCTCTCACAATTTTTCACCTTTTTCCGCAGAAAAACAGCATCCAGTTCGAGAACTATTCAATGATTTTGGGCAAATACACTGCGCCTAGGCATTACAAATATGTTTTCTGCAAATACTCAACCATATCTAACTTCCACTGGATGACGCCACTTGAATTCGAAGTTTTTTCGTTATCAACCCCATTTCAAAACCCTTGAGCGGAATAAACGATGAGATTGGAACCTTTGATGTGAAAGTTGAAACTTTACCTAGAGATCAATTACCCTGACACCAAACTCATATTTTTGAACTGAATATTAATTTCCTTTTCCTGAAGATGCCAACCTTGTTAGCGAAAGGTGCTTCGAGTGCAAAAATATCAGTTTGGTGTTAGGTTAATTGATCTCTAAAAAAAATTTCAACCCTAAGGCATTCTGAAAAAAATAAAACACCATTTTTCTAGTCAATTCGACCACGGGAGACAATATATTTGAGAATGACAGATGTGTTAATTTTCCGAACTACAGTTTTTTCAAGTTTTCAACCCTAATTTCACCCCCTTGGATGACCTAAAAAACTCGAAACGAGTCTTTTTCTAAGTCAATTCGACCACGGAAAACAACATATTTGGACAGTTCCACCAACAGTCTCACTGTTTGGAAAACCGAAGCTTCATGTTTTTTACTGAAATGACCGCCGAGAAAGCCATATTCAATGATGAGTTTTGTTCACAAAATTTCTTGTATAGAAATAAAAAAAATACATATTTTTTCCTCAGTGTATCTTGTGAATTTGGGTAACTCTTCATTCTGGTTGATTTTCAAGCTGTGTTGAATGTATTGATGTATACGACTATTTTGCTATTCTTAAAAAGTGTAAAGTGAAAATAAAATCTCATTTATTACACTGTGTAATCCACCAAAAGTGCACTTAAAGGCCGGTATTATAAAACTATTTTGACAGATAACTAGAAGTTAACTTGTGGAGTGACGTCACAAGTTACAGTACTTCAAAAGGCATGAGTTAACTTTGTTGGTAGGAATGGGTATCAGTTAAAGTTAACTTTGTTTTATAATACCGGCCCTCTGTGACGTTAACCTGAGATGAATTATTTCCCAAGGTATATTCCAGTTTTTTCGTAAATCAAATGTTGAAGGCAACTTGGTGAACTCATGAATGAGAATGGAATGTTGGGTCTAAAAACAGATATCTTGACAGCGAGTAAAAAGTGCGGTCGCAAATCGTAAAAAGTGAGGTCATAAAAATATATTCCAAAACATTATAGGCGAGGAGCTTATACTGAAATTGGTATAGAAACATGGAATGTGTCACGTGCGAGTAAAAAGTGCGGTCGCAAATCGTAAAAAGTGAGGTCATAAAAATATATTCCAAAACATTATAGGCGAGGAGCTTATACTGAAATTGGTATAGAAACATGGAATGTGTCACGTGTAAAACCAGCACTGGGGTATCAGTTATTTCCTGTGATAGCTGTTAATGTTCCACACAAGGACATGGAGATAGTACTGGGTTGAATTTCAGTGAACTACCTCAAAGGAACCTCAAAGGAAAAAGACTTCTAAAATGTTATTCTGAAGATTGTCAAAAAGTAATTGAGCGTATTCCCAAACATCATCATAAGTACAGGATAGAGAGGAGTGATATCTGAATTAATTGATAGGCAAAATCGTACTTCAAACCTTATCGTTTTCAATGTGAATATGAACCTAAAGGAAAGTCTCAACAGGAGTCAATTACTGATGACATTTTTTTAAAAATATATACAGTTTTACTCAACTTTCCAAAGTTGAAACTCCAAACTTTGGAGTTCCAAAGTTCAGCTATTGTATTGAAAAAAGATCCCTGGGCAAGAGGTTCGACAGGTCTTCAATATCACAAGGAATGCAGAAATCACCCGTCGGGTCATCTGTATTGATTCTGCTAAGGGTGGAACGATTGACGACAATTCAGAAAAGCACCGACCACGAAAATATCTATAGAAGACAGACAAGTCTCCGACCCTTCTACGATGTTCCAACGAAGTGAGCCTGTGCCTCATAGATCATTAGAAGCTGACGATAAGTGAAGTATTTCTCCACACGAAATAGAATTCCAAGCTTCTGGAAAGCCTCTTTAGCGATCAAATTCACGTGGTTTTCCCATGAGATATTTTTACTGATCGTAATTCGTACCATTGAGGTACTTGACTTCCAAGGTTATTCCTGGCATCTAAATTTTGGATGAAGATAGATCGGCTTTCTTTGGCAAGAGACATGCCTGGGTTTTCACAGCATCATATTTCACCAAGTTGATGTTACCTTATTTTATTACTTTCGCCAAGTCATCGTTGATACTATTGACGCTAATGCCTCTATATTTTTGTTTCTCGTGCTAATATAAGGGACCTGAAATATAATCTAGTATGAAGAATACTGTCGTCCGCAAAACTATACACTAAACGAAATGTTTTCTCCAGCAAATCCTTGATATGAAGCAGAAACAAAGTGGGTGCCGGAACTGAACCCTGTGGAACGCCTGCATTTATTGAGAGAATATCAGACGATACTCCATCAAAAAATACATACAGAGACCTATCGGACAAGAAACTCTTCCACAAAGCACACAATTGAGGAGGTAAACCATAAGACGGCAGCTTAGAAAGGAGACCCCGATGCCAAACTCAATCAAACGCTTTTGAATTGTCGAGTGCAACAGCCGACATTTCTCCAAATTTGACGATGGAATGCTGCCAAAGATCTGAAACATACGCCAATGAGTCTCTGGTTGATTGCTTGTCAATCATTAATTATTCCTGATTTAGTATAACTACTTTTCTTCGGGCTTGAAGGCCGTCGTTCTTTGGAATTTCTTCCTGACGTTTCGCTAGCGCGAGTGGCCAGCTTCTTCAGAGGCTTACTCATTTCCGATGACTAGCCAGGAAGAAATTCCAAAGAACGACGGCCTTCAAGCCAGAAGAAAAGTAGTTATACTAATAACCTCGGCCGCGAAAGCCTTAACCATTTTGTCTATTCCTGATTTCTCCAGATATTTGATAAGCTTCATATTGATTGATTTTTCTATAACTTTGGGAAGGATAGAGAGCAATGTAATTAGTCTATAATTAGAAGGTGGAGTTTTCTTTCCCTTTTTTAGGAACTGTCTGAACTCTGGCTGTTTTCCAGGAGTTAGGAAAAAATTCGAAACGAAAGGTTGAATAATTCGCAAAGTACCGGTGTCAATTCGGAGGCACACACAACAGAACAATTGCTGAGATTCCATCAGATCCGCAAGCCTTGTTTGCATTCAGGTTCATTGAAATATTCTTTTTGCTTTCAATTTGATGAAAAATAAATCAAAATCTCAGTGATTGTGGTGTGATTTTAGATCTTCCGAAACAATAGTTGTGAGTGAAACTGGAAAGTATTGATATCTTATCTTTCTACTTTCTGAGGAACCGAAGATAGCTAAGTACTTTTTTCCTCATAGTGTTAAAAAAAATACAATTTTAATGTGATTACGAGCCGATGATATGAGGGATAAGTAATACCTACAAGTTCAAGAGCGTTTTATTTTGAGCTTTGTAAATCGGTTCATAATAAATCTAACTATCACTATAAAATCAAACAAATACAAGAACAGCAACGATAAACAATTGAAAAAAAAACAAGAACTAAAACAAGAATAGCTTTTCATTAGACGAACTTGACCTTACGTATTTTGTATTCTAATAATTCTATTGGTGAACGAAAAATCCCACAAGAGTTTATCCAATGAGACCGCCGGCGCCGGTATCGAAAATCACTCGTAAGCTGCCGCCTCAATGAAAATGTACCCTTAGAAAATCGCATTTGTATCACCACCTCAACACCACCTATCGTCAAAAAATGTAAGTTTATTCTTAGATTTCTCAGGTCGAGAGGAATTGGCTAAACAAAAGCATATCGGTTAACGCACCAGGGTTTTTATTCATCTTGCCTAATGATATCTAAAAAACAACTGTATTATTTCAATAAAATTGATTGAAGATCACCCTAACGCTGTTCTGTTCAAAGACGGTAGCAATCAAATAATGATAAGGGAAAATGAAACTATAGCTGTTCGTTTCATTCACTATTTCATTGAAAGTATAAATGAAATCATTGGAAGCTTGGCTTCTCCAAGAATTTGGTATATCACAAATTATGAAAAATATCCCTTGATTGATAGATTCAGAGATTTTTGAAACAATTGGTCATGTTATATTGAAGCCAGTCAATACTTCACTTGATACTGGTAAAATACCTGATGTACTGTAATGCTTCTGAATTTAGACCGGTCAACCGGTCATTGCCCTCAGTGGAAAAATCTAATGGTCGGTTCATACACCACACTTTTACTTTTAATTTATCTTTTACTTTTACTTTTACCTTAAGAATGGAATTGGACCGTTCATACACCAGTGTTAAAGTAAACAGGACGCATGCGCAGTGATCAAAAACAAACGAAGAAGAAGAAGTAATCGTGGGTTACGTCATTGTTTTGATTTGCAATTTGCTATTTTGTATCGGATAATGACAAATATTTTACAGAACACCCATTTTAAATCATTTCTGTGAAATATTCAGAAGAATACGTTTCCTAATAATGTTGGTGGCACTGCTTGCTGTGATGACTTCACATGCACGCATGCGCAGTCCCTAAAATTATTGAATCATCTGATTCTTAAAGTAAAAGTTCTCATCCTTAAATTAAAGTAAAAGTAAAAGTGCCGTGTATGAACGCCTCGATTGATTTACATTGTGACAACTTTCTTAAAGTAAAAGTAAAAGATAAAGTAAAAGTAAAAGTGTGGTGTATGAACCGACCATAAGAGTTAGCTGTATACGATCAATCAATGGGCCATATTGTAAATGAAAATATTCCTGCGAATCATCTCTACAACTTACACAATTTAAAAACGATGTGGACAATAACAAATATGTTGTCAGTGTTTTCCTGGATTTAAAAAGAGCTTTTGACACCATTGAACAACAAAAATCAACTATGGAATCGTGGGTAAAAAATTATCTCAGTAATCAAAGGAAAAGAGTATGTTTCAGTGGATATGTATCACAAGAGGTGCATATTGATGAGGGAGTTCCTCAAGGAAGTGTAATGGGCCCACTACTTTTTTATTTGAATGATATTGAATTATTCATTGATTGATTTTGCCGACGACACCCTGTAATCTGAAAAAGGTATTTTACGTTATGTGCATTTTCGGTTGTCAGAGACCTAAGCCACCACTAAGGAAAAGTAGTAATATTTGGTGATTTTATAGTTTTTTAATAATAAGTGTTGGTTTTGATTAGGATATACCATAGGTACTATGTGAGAGGGCAGGCCCGGCTTCAGCGACTGTTGTTGGGATAGAAACCGACGTTGATCAATCTGATAATTGCCTATCAGATCGCAAGAAGGGGAATTTGAAGAACAATAATTCTAAACAAATATTACAACTAGACAACACAAGTCCACCAAATATCCATTATATATATATATATATATATCATCTTTCAATATTTTTTAATTATAGGTTATATTTTTTTATTCACACACTTGTGCATATTATGCATATTTATTAGGATGCCTAATCAAATAAAGATCTATCTAACTTCACCACCCGTCTCCCAGCGGTATCCTCACACTCACATTGAAAGGATGTTTGTTTCTTTAATTTATTCCGTCAACCAGTTGACAAAAGTCAACCCTCAGAAGTCGAAATTTGTGCGATCAGTGGATTAACGAGGCCTTACTTACTGAGAACCACAATCAGATAATACTTCGTTTACCATTACTGTTATTGTCCTATTACTGACAGGAATTAATCTGTTCATTGAGTGAATCTGGAAAGTTTTTCGCCCATATAGTTTGAATTGATTGCTTCGAATACTTGTCTTAGGTCGAAGAAAATGTCCATTATGGCTGTGTTCCGTTTCCCTGTCTGGTTAAACAGAATGGTAACTCAGATGGTGGCCACTGTGCTTACCAGTACAACCGAACGGCTAATGGTTTACATATTTGGAAACGGAGCGCGGTCTATGTAATGATTTTTATCGATTCGTGTAAGTATTACATTTTGTCGGTAGATGTTGTTTTGATGGAAAAATAATTCTCAAATATTTTGTAGAGTTAGACACATAGGTATACAACTCTATAATTTTGAATTGCAAATGCCACTCTGGAATTATGCATGTACATATACTAATACATTTATTTTTGCATCTGTACCATTTCTTGGTGAATGAATAAAGATGACTAATAATATTATCTTTTCAAGACCTCTTTCAATTTCCAAATACCAATTGTCATCTGTATGAAAATTGAGGAGTTTCTTTTAAGAACCTACGTGAAAGTCATAGCCAGAATATGTATAGCAATCTTTGAATGTTATGTTATTTGGAAGAACAAGGGGATTAAAACCTTCTTGTACCTTCCTAGCTACGGCTGTGAACTGTGAAGAAGGCACATACAAGTTGTTTGGATCAACCCAGCACTTTTTTTCTGGGATAAAAATTCCCAGAAGTGGCACTACTCAGGTATAGTGAATACCAAGGAAGTATTCTCTCAGTGGCAAACTGAATTTGGCCTGTTCACTGAAGTCTATAAAGCTGTTTTTACTACGTGAATTATAAACTGTTCTTGCTACAAATGCCGAGATATGGTGTATGGTGTGTCACTTTCAATTATGTATTCTCACTTGCAAGGAAAGCCATGAAAAGTGGAAATTTAGAATACCATGAGCTGCCACTGAATATCGAGTCAGAGTTCTATAAAAATTCCATACTAATTCACACTGTGTCCAGCTATTTCTGGCAAATGACTTCATGAGAAATCATGTATAAGTTATCAAAGAATGTGCAAACTACGTATGAACAACGAGAGGTTTTTCACTTCAGAAATCTGGTGTACAAAATTTACTAGGAATGTTGCAAAACTTAAAATACAACAAAAGTGAAATGCCCTATTTAGAAATTTGTAGGTATTGAGATGAAAGCTAAATCATTATGATAACAAGGTTGTGCGAAATCTGTATTATTCAATGGTGAATGATCACCTAAGATATGGAGTTATGAATTAGGATACCGAGTTAGATTTTCATAAAAAGTAGGTGTTATTTGCTACAAGAGGATGAATGAAATCTTGTAGAATCACTTTCTACTTTCTTTACTAACTGGTCTGTATGGTTATGAACTGACGAGAGGGCTAAAAGTTTTTTCCTCACATCTGGCGATTGCAAGAAAGGCACAGATTGCACCTGAAGTTATAAAAACTAATGATGTTAAGATGGAAAAATAGAGCTTTATACAATATACCAAAGCGATGATAAAGTATCAGAAGTGGCAGTTTTCAGCTAGATGTGATTTTTCCCAAATCGAGTTAGGCATTGTCTACTTAAATTGCCTTTGATGAAATATACCTATCATATTGAAAATGCCAATTGATACAAAGGACTTTTTACTCTTTCAATTATAATATATGAAGACGTCTCGTTATGCTTACCACACTACATCTTCCAAGATATTTTGTTCCGCAGCTAAATCGGTAGACGAGCTCTTAATATTAGTCTCATCAGTATCTTTCACAGGAAGTTCAACATTATTTTCTGGTAGTTCAATAACTGCGCCTAATTTAGACCCATCCTCATTTGAAGTGATTTGTACATCCATCGAAATGGCATCTTTTGTAATATCCATTTAGAAGATATATTTTAGAATGGAGGCAATCAAGATATGAGAAATGTAGAGGGATAAAATATATGTTTCGTAGGGAGAGAATAGTCACTAGAAGGAAATTCAAGTGTAATTTAGTGTAACAACGCTAAACATTAAACTGGTTTTGATATCGTTTTTTCCCAGTATTTTCACATTTTCAGTTAAAGGTTACAGGTACAGGTCAGGTTCTTCTTCTTCTTTTTTGTTTATTGAGCATTGAGCTTGGCAACCAAGGCCATCTCAGGATCGACCTGTGTCCAGATCCTTTGAGGTGGAAGTGATGTCCTTCGGACTCGGAGTCCTGATCTCTTCCAGTTCCATTCTGGCTTTCTGCACTTTTTGGTATCCTATCTTTCACACTCTTCACAGTATTGCTAGGTTGTCCGGTCCATATGGCCATAATGGTGGGTGGTGGGTAGTGTTGCCAAGGGGAAAAAATTAAATTATGCTCCTCCCCATCCAAATTTGTGCGATTTCTTCCGAAATTATGCGATTTTTCAAAACGTACCTACAATAGTTATAAACTTGATGTTTATCAGTTAATCAGTTGAATTTTTTGCTGCGATCTCAGATTGAAATCCCAAATATCATCACTTTGCCGTATCATATGAATTAAAAGTAGAAACCCTTTGTGTGAAAGTGCTATTGTTGGGATAATTGTGCTCTGTTAAAATAATTTTCATCAAAAGTGTATACAGTGTTTTCAAAAATATTTATTCTATTTAAATCGTCGAATCGATCAATCACCTATTATTCTCTTCTCATGCATTTATTCGATTAAGATCGCAACGCCTCTTCGGAAAGAACTTCAACTGAAAAGCACGAGTCTGACAACTTTTCCTAATTAGGAATTTGACATCGCTTGAAATATTGAAACCGTATAAGTATTTGATAAGCGATTATTCCCATTTCCAGGATATTTTCACTTTTCTCATGTGGAAATCATTCATGAGATCATTCATGAGTTGAGCTTGATAAAAATAATAATTGTAATTTCATTCATATCCCAAAATAACATAGCAGCGCCACTTCGATCAAGCTTTCAACCAAATTCCACCACTTTATTGACAGTGGAACTCTCATTCAGAGGGCTTAGGGCTTATCGCTTCTCCTAAAATCCCGATGAGAATAATTTTGATGCCGTAAACTTGAATAATATTTGTTTTGATTTTTTTTGTGAATTGTGGGAAAATGTGCGATTTATTTTAGCATGCGATTATTGTGCGAAGACGTTCAAAATTGTGCACAAATCGCACAATTACGCTCCGATTGGCAACAGTTGGGTACGGGGTCATGTATGGGTCATGTGTGTCGTTCTTCGTTCTCGTAGGTACTCCTGGGTATAGGGAAGAATATCGACCGATGAGGGCGCTGGTGGTAGTTAAACTATATCCACCATTTTGAAATAGTTACCTTGTTTACATTTGTGAAATAACGCGCCAAACTGAAAACCAGTCATCAGTTGCCCTCGCTATAGACAAGATTTTGGTATTTTTTTTGCTATATTTTCATTGTACGAAACTTTTTTTTCGTGAAGGTTAATAACTGTGTTCATGATGCTTTGAATAGCCGCACAATACTATTCATTGGAGGTGAACATAGATGCATTGTGTTTCAAAATCTAATGATAGTTGTTCCAGGACATTTTTTAGTTTTAGTGTAGTGTTAGTGAACCAAAGAGGCTTTTATTACATGGATGATGAAATGCGCCATAACTTCGCCTAAAAATAGACAAACAGACTCACCAGGTAACAAGAAATCATCTCTCTTGAAATGCAAGAAACACACTGAAGCCGCTCTAGGTGGTGATTCATGCAGTTGCGGCAACTTGGCACCAAACACTTTATACGGCTCACTAAGCGATCTGCATCCATGATTGTTTGTTATTATCAATCAAAAAAAATACAACTTCAGATGAGATTTCCTAAATCAACACCAAAGAACTCAATGAATTCACACACACAAAATGGAAGCCGTTCGTTTGTCAAATTAAAGCAGTGCGTTATATTTCCGCCAGACGTCGCATAAGATTGATAAGATTCTTGACGTTTGTTGAGGTTAATACAACGGTTTCAGTTGACAGTTGTGTACACTTCAACCACAGAACTCATAATTATAACTAGAATGCGTTTCATGTATCGTCGACTAACGTAAACTTGACAAATCATGGGCATTCGCAAAGGGGACAACTTGCACCAAGTAAACACATACGTCATTCCTTGTAATTTCAAGAGGAAATGAGAGAAATCTAGGACGTATGTCTGTTAAGATTACTAGTTTGTTTGTAAATAGAGCGGCGTTGTCAGTTTTATTTCTTTCTGATTTGGATATTGTACGCTGTGACGATAGTAAATATAAATATTGGATATTTATTATTCATCGATTTATATTGTGCATAGACAAGAGTTATAGGTATATTGCTAATTGGTAATACTGTGTACATTACCCGTTCGATACGATGAAGTGTTTTTTTGAGGATTGTGGTAATTCCTGGAGAAAAGGGAAGAAAAAAGAAAACGTTACTTTCCATAAATGAGTTCTTGAAAAACCTATTGAAAGAACAAAGAAAACGTTTTCAGATTTCAGCTTTCAGAAAGTGGTTTCGTAGATTAGGAAGTGATCTACATTTGGAGTGGCCTCACCCACAGCATTACAAAATCAAAATCCGCACTGAACATGTTCAGTTTTCAATTCGATTCAATTCATACTGAAGCTTATACCATTAGATTTGGGGAAAGTGGTCTAGACCCGGTCTGGCGTCCTTCAACATTAAAAAAAACATGTTTTCAATGTGATTTTCATTGTAGTAGTAGGATATAGGAATAACTTTTTGGTGTGAATCAAGATCTCATTTCGTATCTTCTATTCAAGGATTTTTTTATTATAAAACGTCTATGGATAAAACGATATTTTTACTGTTCTGATGTTCCATTTGAAACTGAAATTTCCAGTTTTATAAAACCAACCCATTGCCCATCCCTAAGTTACGCACGTTATATTTTGCGCCGCTACTGTGAAGAGGACATTTACAGTGTTGCAGGTTATGCATGATTTGTCCATCCGCCATATTTGAAACGCATTCTAGTTATAACTATGAGTTCTGTGGCTTCAACCTGGGTATATTTCTGTGGCTTCAACGCTTCAACCACAGAACACCTATATAAAAAATATAGAATTAAATGTCAAATGTCCTGTGTGGGAAGGAAACAATACTGGTACTAAGGCACTCTACTGATACTATAGTGGCCACGTTTACACCGTCGCTTGGTAAGCTGACTAATGACTTTATTTTAACCAAATCGTCTTGGTCATCTTGGTGTAAACAGTACACTCAGTCAGGTGAACAGCTTGGTTTGGTACCCAAAATTGTTGCGTACCAGACCAAAATAGTTAAGTGACCAAGATGGTGTAAATACCTACGGCCTTGACTATCCGCAAGTTGCAAAATTTGGTTTGAATCTTTGCTAAGCATAAGTCCGAGCTCTGTGTATTTCGTTATTTTATCATTTTATTATCATTTTCCTTACCTGTTTTATTTTCAACTCCTGATATTTTATCATATTCCTTCTATGAAGCCTTATAATTTTTGATAATCTCGCCTTTCTTTCACAATTCATCATTTGCCAATGTACTACAATTGCCCTTACTCTCAAATCCATTTTTCTATATATTTTTGCTATATATCAACTCAATACAACCACATATATCAAATCCAAATCTAATGTTTATTATTTCTGATTTTAATCCATGAATTATTTGATGTTTTCATGTCAAAAAATATGAGTTACAGCAGAGTTGCAAACCTGTTTATACTTCTGTCATGTTCTTTGGTATGATTACCAAATAAGAACCATACTGTTTACTAATTGAAGATGGTGTAAACAGGTAGTAACTTATTGACTTAGTCTGAATTTGGTATGGTCAGAATACCAAATTAGCGCACGGTGTAAACGTGGCCAGTGTAGCCGCTGAAAAGATAGAATGATCACGTGAACGGCACGCACTCTTTGAATGTTCCTCTCCCCGTCTCCCTAATGTTACAAGTCCAATTTACACCACTCAACAAAAACGTCGCCGCGTCGTCCTCCTATCAACTCTTGGGATGCTTTTTTATAAGTGTTCATTATTACACCTTTTTCCTCTACAGTTGAATCTTTTTTTTTTTCTATTTCTTGGAGGTGAAAGAGTGTTTCCATCCATATTATTTAATTAACGTAACACACGTGAATACAAAGCACAAATGAGTACAGTACAGTGTAAACAGTTCTTCATTTATTTCAGTTTAGAAGGCGTGGCTATGCAGGCATTTACTGTTCACGCGTCCTTGAATTCTATCTTTTGAACAGCCCGAGCCCGACTAAAGAAAGTTGAAGTGATTGCAATACGTAGACCTCAACGTAGACGTTAACGTTATGAAATATAACGTTTACGGGTTTTCATGGAATTGAGTTGAAGTCGCTACCATACACGACGTTACTGCTAGGCTGGATTCAGACAGATCCGAAATCCGATCGTACGACGATACAATAGCTTCATGATTGGTCTAAATTCAAATTTAGACCAATCAGAAAGCTATCGGATCGTCGTACAATTGGATTTTGGATCTATCTGAATCCAGCCTTAGCCGTTAACCAGTGTTGCCGTTTTGTGAGTTATTACCACTCACGGATAATAGAGTATACGGTCGTTCAATGCCACGTCATTGACTTGTACATGTCACTGGGTAACCAATCAGAAAACATGATTGTCAGCCGGTGTCATTTCTAAACTTCAGCCCTGCTCAAATCATGTTTTCTGATTGGTTACCCAGTGACATGTACAAGTCAATGACGTGGCATTGAACGACCGTATACTCTATTATCCGTGATTACCACTGATTGATTACTCCATTTGTGAGCATTTGCATCGCTGCGGAATAACCGTGGATTAATTGATCGTTTTTGAGGAATTTGCGCGGATTCTGAGATTTAGAGCGTATTGACTCCTAAACAAAAATTTTATTCGAAACAGAAAGTCTGAGATTATTACCTTCATTAGGATCAAGATGTTTTTATTTTTTATGGAACAAAATATCGTTTTGTTATGAATAAAATAAATTTCATATAATTTCATTAAAGCTTCTCGTTACTACACAAACATCGCTATGAATTGAATAGCGATTTAGCCTAGTAATGAGATAGAACTCCACTGAGTTGAAGAATTCAGGTAATTCAGTTCTATTTAAATTATGCGGATTTTCCATTATATGATATATAATATTCAAGTCTATTCTGGTGAATCTTCAATAACTTTCAATATATAATATTGCAATGGTTATTGAAAATAATCGATAACTGTGTTATAGAAAGACATATACACCATAAAGATTTCTGAAATATCTTCGAGAAATATCGTCTATTGAAAAATTTTGATTTGCACCATAATTGCATTATTGCAATATTTTTTAATAATCTAATGATATTCAAGAATAAATAATAGGGCACCGAAGAATAGACTTGATTGGGAATCTGCAATTGGCTCATAGCCAAACAATGTAATTGGGTTTCTGGAAATCATAAACAAACACCAATAAATATTTCATCATTCATATTGAATTTCAGTTTCAAGATAATGGAAGTTGATTCCTACTGATGGAAACGGTAGGTACTTGAATCTAAAATATTCAAGAAACTGCAGTCTCAATCACTAATTATTCATCCTAAGCTGAATGTTTCCTCACCAAATTTTAAATCGTCTCTTTGAGAGTTCTAATGCTGACACTTATTCCTGTGATTTGGATCATGTTGATCTGAATTAGAGCAAAACCTGAATAGAAAATACTTGGCCACTGCTCAATAACCATTATCCAATGCTCTCCAATAAAAAGTATATGGGTGAAAATGAATATGATAGAATCTAAAATGTATCAGTTCTGTTTGCAAGTTCGTACTCGAACTTGCAAACAAAAGTTCATAAAAAGAAAATAAAAATTAAGAATGAACGTAAAACAAATTTATTTCTAGGATCAGACGAACTGAGTTAAAATTGCTATCACAAATAACCCTGGTATTTAAAAACAGTTGATGTTTATAATACAGACACAGTTACACTGTCACAAATGAAATGATAACAAGAGCATTACAATATCTGAACAACAATTCTGAAATAAACCAGCTATCAACGGAATATAAACTCAAATTTGGAAAATGACATTTATTCAATTTGCAGTCACTCTTATAAGAACATATTCTGTCTTTGAGGAGTCTGTTTGTTTGACCAATATACTCACACTGCTACAAATAGAGTATGACACAATTAATTACTGGGATTTCAAATCAAGATTGCAGCGCCTTTTTAAAGAAAACTTCGACCAATCTGCACCACATTGACAACTTTTGCTGATTGAGGTTAGGACTTTGATGTTGTCTAAAAATTCAAAAAAAAATTGGAGCGACTATTACAGTTATTGTTTTTTCACTTTTCTATGTGAATGTTAACCATGAATTGGCCTTGATAAACATTAGTTATAATTCTAATCATATTCCAAAATTTCAAAATGATATCGCAGCGCCACTTTGACCAAGACTTCAAACAATAAGCGCCACTTTGACATTGTTTGAAACTTTCATCAGAGGCCTTATCGCTCATCTTGAAATCACAATATCCGACTTTTGTCTTTGACTCTGATGAAAAGTGAATTGATTGTTGAGACTTGTTTCATTTGCAATTTTGATGTTGTCAGGAAGATATCAATAATTTGGACTGGAACATCTGCACTGGCAGCATCAAGAGCATTGTTTCTGTTATTCATATTGATTTGTTTAGTTTCCATTGTAGTGATATACAGGATTTTAATGAGGAAAGTATGTGAATATGGATCATCTTTAAATATGATGTACGCAGGATTCTCAAATTAATGGCATAGTTTACTATTATGGATTCCTTGTGGTACGACAAAGTAATTCATGTATATGAGTTTTCTGTACCAATCGACGATGATGATGTTATCTTGTGTACGATTGAATTTCCAAAAACGGAACACTACGTTCATCGTTTTCACACCTTATCGTAAACTGAATATACGGGTCGTAGCAGTTAAAGATGTCAACAATCTCTTCAGTGCACCCCGCAGGCAATCCAAGAATGATGTCATCAACATATTTTTTTTCGAAATGCAATTCGAAGGCGTGAACATTGATTGCTACATCTAACAAGTCATCCATTATAGTCCGAGAGCTACAGATGCAAAAAAAATATGGCCAAATGAAGTGTTTTATTCAGGATCCATTAAACTTTAATGCAAACTTAAGGTAATTTCACAATGAATAGTGAATGAGGTAGAGACTTCTGAAGGGGTTAACATGTGAAAAATAAACACAAAGTTATATTGAATGAAGTGTTTTATTCTCGCTACCATTTGACCAGCGCCTTCAATTATTTGGCTCATATACTCAAAAAAATTGAAACTGAAAATAAAAATCATCCAAAATTATTTTCTCTCACCATAACTGTACATAAAATATAACTTTATAATAATAATGTTTTACAATACCTGTTGATGCAGTAGATTCTACCATTCTTTACAGATTCTTTTTGTACTGTTGTTTTGTACTTGACAAATTTGCGCAACATTGTCTTGCAATAGACATTAATTTATATTTTTGCCAAATTTTTATTGTTATTCGACATTTATTCAAAGTGGTTTCAGTGATGCCCACTTGCACCGTTTCCATCTAATCTGCTGTTAAATAAACCTAGGGTTATATTCTTAACTGTAGATTTTGTTCAATTTTCTTGCACCGTTGTTTTTGAAAGTACAGTTAAATTTAATCCTAACATTTGGGGACTTTTGTAAAAGTTGGTATTCCTGAGTTATTGGCCAACGAATATCACGGATAATAGAATATACGGTCGTTCAATGCCACGTCATTGACTTGTACATCTCACTGGGTAACCAATCAGAAAACATGATTGTCAGCCGGTGTCATTTTTAAACTTCAGCCCTGCTCAAATCATGTTTTCTTATTGGTTACCCAGTGACATGTACAAGTCAATGACGTGGCATTGAACGACCGTATACTCTATTATCCGTGAACGAATATCACGGATAATAGAGTATACGGTCGTTCAATGCCACGTCATTGACTTGTACATCTCACTGGGTAACCAATCAGAAAACATGATTGTCAGCCGGTGTCATTTTTAAACTTCAGCCCTGCTCAAATCATGTTTTCTGATTGGTTACCCAGTGACATGTACAAGTCAATGACGTGGCATTGAACGACCGTATACTCTATTATCCGTGAACGAATATACTCTCCACCAAGGTCATTTAATATAAACAATGTTACCGCCTGACCAAACATATATACTGCGCGGGTTATAGGGTGATTTCAGTTACTTTCGCCAACATTAAAAGAGAAAAGTATCTAAATAATTGAAAGGACATTTATTTTACTCCCAGTCATAAACGTGCAACTTTATAAGTGTTCATAAAATTAAAAATGGAAGTCAACTCTATACACTTCGCACACTGGCTTACTAATGAAAAACGCTCATCGTATTCCAATGACAAAGATTATAGATTTCGTATCAGTATAGAACTCTTGCCTATGAGAATACGGCAGCATTTCGGCAATGGATCTAAACCGAGTAGTTTTTATATTTTTTCAGAGATGTAATTTTTTGCCAACAGTGATTAATTACATGAACAACCCAAACATTCTAACAAGATATGGGATTAGTGGATACCAAATTGATTTCATTAAATGCGTTGACCATGCAGGGAAATACCGTGTCGAAAGCCCGTACAGCTGCAGCAAAATAGCATATCATAGCTCGCAGGCAATATATGAATGAGCACAAGATATATTGAGGATATGCCGTATTTCGGAGGGGACGTAAAGCCGTCGCTCCCGAGTCCATGGATGTTGGGCTCGTTGAAGATCCCTACCTCTGGTTGGATACCAGAGGGTTTGCCATAGAAAAATTATAAAGTGATAATATAAAAATCAATCATAGTTCAGTCATTCCAAGACATGCCAATGAAGAATATAACCAATATTGCTGAATGAAGAAAACAATATTGAAAATTCCATTCTTCAAGCATGCTTTTGTTTAGCTATTGGGAGATTAGTTCATCAAATGTGAAACAGTTTGTTGAAAGGAACACTGAATTTTGTAAAAAATGGATTTTGACTTTGAAATATGGTCCAGTGAATTATTAGTTGCCATATATTGACACAATATTATCACAAATGATCATTGCCGAAATAGTACAAATGGAAATGTTTCATTAGATATTTTCACAGTAAGAAAATAGTGTTTTCATCAACCAAACGAGTTTCAGGATTTCAACGATATTAGAGAACGCTTAACTCAGCTACTAGTTTCACAACTTTTGAAAAGATGAATTCCAGGTATGTGAGGCTATTCAGTTTAGACATCTCCCACACGTTGTAAAAAGGTTGGATCAATTGACAATGTATAAAAACCCAACAAATTACAGCTTATCCAATCCATCTTAACGTATATCAGTGTGCAACTGGAAGAGTATCTGAATTTGTGCCAAGATGGATTGGATAAGCTGTACTTGGCTTGGACTACTTAAAAATTAAATTTTCAAACTTGATATTGAAATTAACAGTTCACTTCATTTACCAATAATTCTTTACTGGAAAATTGAAACTACACAGTTCATGTGAGTGTTATTCACACCAATGAAAGAATAATAATTCAACTGTAAACAATTGTTAGTAGGAATATAATCTTACTACTACTCACTCATACCAGAACTCTGTTCGATCTGGAAGAGATATGTGTGAATGAATATATTTTTAAATTATTTTTCATTCAATTGGTGTTAGTTAATCTTCATTAATTATGTATGTGTAAAAACTGGAAATCATGCACACTATTGGAATAGAGATGTGGAATTGTTCTAGTCGAAAAGTTATAAATGTATTTAGATGCTTTTCAATATATATGGAATAAAGCCTGGTTAATAGAAACAATGTGAAACATACAATTCTGTAGGGTGTTGAAGAAATCCACTTCATAAAAACAGGTTCCCTGATTTTTCTCACTGAAATAAAATTTACTGTGTAGCAAATCTATTTTGTTCCCTATAAACTCTGAAACTATAATAGCAAGGTAGCATCTAGTTAATCTCTGTTATGCTAGTTGTAAATTATCTGTCGATCCTAAGACGGAAGCGAGTAGTATTAAGCTACCTTACTTTATGAAACAAAAGTTCATATCTACTCCCTAGAATTCATTTCTTACTTTTCCGTGACTTCACATCAACAAATCATAATTTACAGCTCTCAGTGAACGTTATTCTGTTAAGTGCTCTCATAGGTCATTTTTGAATTATAGATCCTATTGTTGTTGAAGCCATATAATGATTTTTTCAAATTACACTTCAATCAAAAATACTCTCAAATATTGCTGAAAATAGTCCTTTCCTTTCAAAGAATGTCCAACTGAGATACACTCGAAGTATCACAAATTCCAAATTAATTTTCATTGTGATTATTTTCAACACAAATGCAGAATTTTCAAAATAGTCATACACTGTATTATTCGGTGACGATTGACGGCAATCATGACTCTCTTATACCTTGCAGTCCACAACTGTGCAACTACTTTGAACTAATCTGAGTATTTTGGGACTGTCCTAGAACTAATTTAAAACACACCTCGAGAGAAAGTAAGATTGGAAATACACATACAATTATTCCATTTTAAATGTTGGCGCCAGAGACCAGTAGGGGCACGTGACAATATAGGCTTTAGAAAGGAAAGGAAAAACGGCTACACAATGAGAGAAAACGAGAAAGATACATATAATGTCATTTGAATCTTGGCATTTGACACCAATAAAGTCACGTGACTCACGTGATCAAAATTTCAGACTTGCGGTAACCTACTCCCTAGTCTTGTGATCTTGCACTCCACCATCTTTCACCTTACAGATTATACATCAAGGGGTTTCCATTATAACGATAAACTTTAACAATCACGCCAAACTACACTTTATTCAAAACAAAACAATCGAAAGTGCTCACAACAACACGCTCAGCAGGTAGAGCTGTACCAAGAGTCAACGTGGCCGCAGAGAACAACCGCAACTGCACCGGTGAACAGTGCTCTCACTCACTCTTACGGTTACGCGCAGTGTATTGCATCATAGTCAAAATTTATGTCCATGTTTGCTGATGATAAAATATAGAAAGTGTCTGTCTCGTTTACTATTTATTATAAAATTAACTTAATTCTATTTTAAAGATTGTTGGCTTCTAAATAAAACTATATATATAGCTATATTTTTTTACACCTGTCCTCGATACGCAGTACCTGGTGTCCCAAGATAGATCTAGCCAAGAAGTCACCTTCATATCTACCCAAGAGAGCAAAATTTCAAGGTGCATGAAACACTTCATGACACGTGTGCATTAGCAGCACTCCGGCCGAAATGGGACTTATATTTTATCCTCATTGGGATACCAAAAGTTTGTTCATAAATTTTATTGTAAAGAGAGAAGACTGTATTGTTGGAGAGATATGTGATTAATTGAATCAGAAAAAAGTTTTCTTTTGTATGCAACAAATGGAGCTGATACCGTACTAGTAGAGTAGAGTCATCAATGACTCTGATACAAGCATTCAAATAAATAAAGAAACAACGTCCACACTTGCTACTACATAGTTGACGAGGGAGCCTCGTCTCAGTGATCCTTGCGGAGACATCAATGGAATCTTTATCATGAAAATAATAATTTAAATCATAGACCCGTGTTAGTCTGTCTCTTAGGAAGGCAGATTAGAGTTCAGTCAGTGCACCTATTGAGGCTACAATGGGTCTCATGTACGAAACTGGTTTATTGATTTCAGGTAGGAAATAAAATTTTCGAATCACACCTTTGTACAAGGTGAGTTTCTTTTTCTGTAAGTTCATCAATTTTTTCAGAACTTCCTTATATAGTAATTTATTTGATAATGCATAACTCAAATCAGATATGAAATTGAATCTACCAGCTGAAAACTGTCACTCCCGGTACTTTATTATTGCTTTGATACATTGAATGAGAATTATTAAAGTGAGATGTAAAATTTTTCATCTGTGATTTCTTGGCATTTGCTTCCGTACGGCGCATTCAGCCAGCTGAAAAAGGGTTTCTTTCTTCAACATGGCAGTTGACAGTTGAGATTCTATTCTATGCATAAATAAGAAGAAGAGTTATTATCCTGAATGTTTACTTATTTTTTTTAACTTTTCTCTTAAAGAAGAGAAGAATTTGTGGAAGAAATAAATAATTCGACAAATTCAAAGAATATCCAAAAGACGCATATTCAATAAAAGTCAGAAAAAATGTATTTGAATTTGTTTATCATCGTTTGAGAGTGTCTGAGTATATTTATTCACTGTGTTCCTATTATTTATCTACTTATTCAATCGATTTGTAGTTCATATGCCTTTGTGAAGTGCTGCTAGTATTGATTATCGAAAAATGTCGTTTTCCAACACTACTGGTTTCACACTAAAATCAACAAACGCTGATTTCACTCTTCGCCAAAAAAATGTTCTGGACCAGCTGGAAGTCATTGAAAAGGATAGAAAAAACGCAATTCGACCTGATGAACAAATGGATGTTGATGGTGATGTCAATATTGGTAATAACAAAAAATACCAAAAATCTCTCACTAAACAGTTTAAATCCAAAGAAAGTATTTTCAAAAAACCAAAACTTCCTGCTCCCAAGAACTACATGAACAGTATTCCAGGCTATATAAAATCCCCCCACAAGTGGACAAAATATTCACTAGAGGATGTTAATGACGAAGATAATTCTGATGAAAGCTGTAAAAAAGTTGCTCTTTCTTTCTTAAATGAATTAAAGAAAAGAAGAACCGTAGTACACCCTGAGGAAAAGTTGGCAGATATTTCTACTAAAATTATTTTTCAAAAACATATTTTATCTAATAAACCAAATGAGTTTGTGGACAGAGCAGTTCCAAAGTCCAGTTTTGATAAATCAAAATCTGTGATGCCTGAGTATGTAGTGGGCCAAAAGAAGAGAAAGGAGAGGAAAACCAGAAACATGATACAACAAAGTCGAAAAGAATTGAAATTGGATCATTTGCTAGAGGAAGAAGACTAATTATCTAATATCTGAGTTTCAATTGTATAAAGGCATATCTAGATAATAAATGTACATAGGTAGTCGGCTTCATCGGTGTTATTACAAATTGTTTTGGTGAAAGTGTTGTGTCATAGGTACATAAGTACATTTTTTGATCTGGTGAACACTGATCTGAATGTGCAATGAGTCCTATGTGGAGAATAGATATAATTTGAAAGAAAGTATTTAAGAAGCTGGAATGGGTTAGATAAAAATTTGTTTGATCTACAGCACCTAATTTTGAAAAAAATCAGTTCTGCTCATATAATCTATCGCATAGAATATAAATCTGAAATTGAAACACACACATCTGTATTACTTCAAAAGTGAATAGAGTTTCTAGAAGAGTCATGTCATGTGCAATAAAAACTAAGAAAATCACCAGTTTCTTACCGGTTTTTTACATTATACATATAGATTCTCAATGTGAAAGAGTGTGCTCAATGATCAAATACATAAGAAATATTCATAACCTCATTTTATTTATTTCTTACACTGTTCAACAGGTTGCCCCATTTACACAACAGGAAAAAAAGACAAAACACTAATATATGCATTGAATAAAAAATAAGCTTGATGAGTAAACAAAACAATGTTATCCTAATCTACTTATCTAGTTATAAATAGAAAAAAAAAGATCTAATATGAGTTATCCCACAGTTAAACACATCTATGTTCTTAGACACTGAGTTATATGCACTACACATCTTATACAAAGTTAAATTTTTATATATGTTGGTCCGGGGAAAATCTAAGGTACACTATTTCTGGATGATAGCCTCTGGACAGAAAAATTCAATTTCTCTAACAAATCTGCAGAGTCAATTACATTGTTGACAACCTTATAAAGGATTAGAACAGAGAAATATTGTCTTCTTGCATGCAGGCTTGCAAAATTGAAAGTTTTGAGCTCTCCATGGGTTGTTCCTATTGAAGGGTATGTACCGCATGACCTGTAACTTAATAGTTTGCAGACCCTCAAGGACGATCAGCACTGCTCCGATTGTATGGACTCCAAACAACCGATGCATATTCAATCTTCGAACGTAAACAGTAGTACAGTTTCTTAAGAGTATCTATATTTTTGAAATCACGACTGTTACGAACTATAAAGCCGTATGCTCGATATGCAGATTTCAATACTGAGTCAATGTGCTCATTAAACGATATATAGATTGATCAAATATAATGCAAAGATCTTTGAATGTTTTGGATCTTAGTAGAGAAGTGTTGCCAATTGAATAATAGAATACGATTGGATCCGATTCAGTTCTAATCTGTTATTTTGACACCATTCCGGCCCTCGATCCAGGCTGTCGGCCAATTGTTAACAATCAAATATGTGATTCACGCAGCTGTATAATTTCAGATCGTCAGCATACAGCAAGAAGTTTACATCATGACATCACCAATATCGTTAATGAAAACATTGAAAAGTAATGGCACCAGATTGGAGCCTTGGGGTACACCAGATGTTGCGAGATATTCGACAGACCTGTAGCCATTCAATTGAACATACTGATTACGGTTATCAAATATGATTCAAAAAGATTAATTAAAGAGAAAGAAAAGCCAAATGTTTTTTGTTTAATAATCAGAATATCATGATCAAGTCTGTCGAAAGCCTTTGAAAAGTTAGTTGACGTTTGGGCTCGATTATCAATATTTTCAGAAATGCATTGAGTAACTGTTATCAGATTTGTTACTGTAGAACGACCTCTCATGAAACCATGTTGTTGTGGAGAAATGATTTTATTAATGTTGTAGGACAAATTACGTTCCAGAAGAATTTCGAAGACCTTGTCATCATTACTGTACTCAGGTGTAGCATCGTGATGCATTGGCAGAGTGTAGGATTTACTGAACAAGTCTGCAAACCAATTTGGAATTTATAGAGCTTCTTGCAATAAGTTGCCGTCGTTCATCATTCTGCTGCTTATTTTACGAGATGACTTTATGGGAATTAATTGCCAGAATTTACTAGGATTTGAAGATATTTCGGCTTCAGACCTTTGCACATAATTTTTATATGATTCATTGATGTCTATTTTAAATTTTGCTCTCAATAGCTTAAAATCTTTCAATTTCAGGTAAGTAGGTATCTGGTTTGGAACAGTTTGAAGTTTGCACCATAGTAAAACTTCCCTCCAACCTTTTGTTTTCATCACAAATTTTCTGTTTTGGCCAAGTACTTTCGTCGGATTCGTGGAGAAACGCAGGACCTGTTATCCATCGATCGAAATTAAGATTTTTGCATTTATTATCTTCGTATGTTCTCTTAGCAAAATCTGCTACATTATCTTTCGTGGGAACCCAAAACCATGTGTTTCCTTCCGTGAGCTCTTGAATCTCTCCCAATCTATGTGATTCAAACTGCCCAAGACGATTGTTTTCATTTTTGATCCAATACAATAGATGAATCTGTCCAATAAAAAGTTTGATCGATTTTAATTTCCAACTCAGCATTTAACGTTTTTCCTGATCGACTTCCCATTACTGCTGCTTGCAACTCCATCCGTGAAATCGATATTTTCTTGGTTGGAGCAACTCTGGCTTTTGCCATTACAAGGGCGTCGTCGATTCTATTTTCTGCAACAACTCATATATATCCAACTGCTGCGTAAGCCTTCTTGCTGCTATCACAAAATATATGCAGCTGAATTATTTTTGCTGTAGGAATTCTCAGCGAATAACATCGGGGAATTTTCAACTGGTCTATCTTTTCAAGATCTGCTAGCCAATACTGCCATATTCTATTTATGTCTTTATATTTATAGGAATGTCCCAACTGACTCCGGATCGCCAAATGTCCTGAATAATCATTCGTCCTCTTATAGTAAAATTCACGATCAACCCTAGTGGGTCAAAAATTGCCATAACTATTTTCAGCACCTGCCTTTTTGTAGGAATTCCGTTTTTTAAGCTCTTCATTCCTTCCTTCAGCTGATAGACGAAATTATCTTCAGCAGCATTCCAAGAAAGTCACAAGATTCTTTGGAGATTATCTGAATGTAAATTCAAATCTTTCGAGGAGTCTTCGCCTGTTGAAATAATTCTCATCAATTCTTTGGAGTTTGAAGTCCATTTCATAAGTTCAAATCCTCCCAACCTTTGGACACGTCTTACTTCGGAGATTATTTCTTCTGGTTCAGCGAATGTATTAGTGCAATCAAGGTAGTCGTCTACATAATGCTTTCGAATTATAGCGTCAACGACTCGTTTTGCAGATGCTAATTCTAATGCATTAGTATTTTTGATGTACTGAGCACACGCTGGAGAGCACGTTGCTCCAAAGGTCATAACTTGCATTTCGAAAACATTATATGGCTTATCAGTATATCCATCTCTCCATAAAAATCGTTGTGAACATTGATCTTCCTTTCTAATTCTGATCTGATGAAACATTTCGCAGACGTCGCTGCTGAAGGCTATTCTTCTTTGTCGGAACTTCAATAATATTGCCACTAAAGATTGAAGAAGATCAGGTCCAGATAAAAGGTTTTCGTTGAGGCTAGTTCCATTGGATTCTGCAGCGGCATCGAAGACTAGTCGTAATTTGTCTGGTTTGTTCGGGTTTGTAACACCAAAGTGTGGTAAATACCACGTCCTAGGTCCCTCTACTCCTGCTTCTTCCGGTCTCAATTTCTTCGCATAACCTTTGTCTAGATAAGTTTGAATATTTTTACAATATCTTGCTTTGAAGTTCGGGTCCTTTTCCATCTGCTTTTCGACACATTGTAATCGTCGGAAAGCCATGGATTTACTTTCTGGCAATTTCACGTTGTCATATTTCCACAGTAGACCAATTTCAAAACGTTCACCTATTCGTTTAGTGGTTGTCTGCATAATATCTAAAGCTCGGGATTCTTCTTTGCTGATTTTTGTCTGACTCGTTGATACCCCAAAAGATTCGGTTGAAAATGAATGTTTAACAAGCTTGTGGAGTTCGTCGTCCAGTTCTTGTTGACAGCATATGTGAAACATGGAATTTGTACTTATTTCTTCGTTTTTATTCATTCCATGTAATATCCAACCCAAGTTCGTTTTCGTTGCAATCGGCAAGTGTTCAGGTCCTTGGACAATCTTCCTAGGAACGCTTAAGCGAATGTTGTTTTGTCCAATCAACAAACATAGGAAGTTTGGTTATATTGGAAATTGGAATTCCGTTCAAATAGGAATAATTCAAGTAGTTCCTGGAATCAACGTTTTGCAAAGGTAAGTTCAAATTTTTCACTGTACGAACATTTTTCATTCTGAACATTTTAGCATTTTTGAAATCTCCTGAAATTTCGACATCGAGGCAAACGGAGTCTTCATGACATCGACTTATATCGTTTGTCCATTGGATACATTATGGCTGAACGATTCCATCCAAGTTCAACTGTTTTGCTAAAGTTTCATCCAACAAGGTTACGGTTGACGCCTCATCCAATAATGCTACAGTTTTGATTGTAGATTTGTCAGGTCCATATAAAACAACATTAGCCATGCGCAGGAGTACACCATTTTCTTTATGTTGCGAAGTTAGGACGTTCTCATGGGAGCTTCTTTCTGTGGAAATCGTGGCGATATTTGTTTCAGGATTGTCCTTGTGCAAAAGTTTATTATGGTGCATCTTGCAACCATTCAGTCCACATATTTTTCGTTTTCTACACTTGCTCGTCTGATGATTTTTTCTCAGACAAGAAAAACAAAGTTTCTTCTTGGTAATCTCGGTCCATCTAGTATCAGTGTCGAGAGCTTTGAATTGTTCACAAGTTTCAATACTGTGATCTTTTTTGGAGCAGAAATATCTGGATATTTAGTGGAGGTCAAATAGGTTTTTTCATATTTCTGAAAACTCACGTTCTGATAGGATCTTGATGATGGTTTCGGAGTGCTAACATAGCATGCTGCTGTTGCTATTTCTGACAGCCAATTAGAAAAATCTTCTAGATTGACGAGATGTGCCCTTTTGCTCATAATAACTTCGCCCCATCGAAGTCTTAATGTGACGGGTAGTTTATGACACAACTCCTTTAAGACTTGAGGATTTTGTAAATGTGCATCATAATCTAACGATTTTATGGTCGAAACGAGGCATGCAACGTGATTTGAAAAATGAATTATACTTTCTATGTCATGATCACGGACCGGTGGCACTGCTCGGACTTTCGATAAGACAACTTCAATTATTTGGTCTGGTCTACCAAATCTCATCTCTTATGTTTTCAGAACTGTATCCAAATTTTGCGGAGACATCATCATACCTGTAACGGCAAATTTTGCTTCTCCTTTGAGGCATTTCTGAAGTTTGATCAGACGTTCTTCCGGAGAGTAGTTACATATCGTGGAAATCTGTCTGAACTGGTATACGAAGGATGGCCACTCTTCAGGTTTACCGTCAAAAATTGGGAAGTCTTCATCAACAGTATGACGAGAATATATTTTTTCATCAGACTTGTTATTAGAGGTGACTGTTTTCAGCACATTTCCCAAAAATTCACATAACATTTGTCGCACTTCCGGTTGGATTCATTGCTTTTCTCGTAATCCATTTCAATAGTATCATCGGCTTTCAAATCAGAAAATTCATTGGGAATCCTTTCAGAAAACTCCGGAATATTATTTACCCATTGTGCAACAGATAATCTGATTGGAGATAAATGAGAGGAGTGCACGTCTCCTTCAGGTTTCACTAACTTGATATCTGGATACAAACTACTTCTGCTAGATCTTGAACCTCGCTCTGCGTTTTCGTTTATTTGAGCTTCTTTCACTTGGCGTTCCATTTCTAGAAGCTTCAAACGTGTGTTTTGCATTTCAAGTTCTATGGCTTGTTTGGCCTTTTCGGTTTCTAACGCCAGTCGTTTCTTCTGAAGGTCTATACTGACGCTCGAATTTTTCGATTTGAGAGAACATTTCGACGAAACGAATGTTTTCCCGGTAGATTTCGGAGAATTGACGGGTTTTTTTGCTTCTTGTGTCGAGCCATTGTCTTTGGAATTCATTTCATTTTTAACACTTCTGTCTGGACGTCCTTTCCCAAAAGCTGATGGCCAAAGATAATCACTATCAAGGTGTCTGTTCAAACCTGACGTCTGTCGTAATCTTGTACCAGATTCTTGGGGAATTTCCTCAATCGAATTTCTTGTAGACATGATATGTTTTCACGAATAAACTACCCACAGGACTCGTAGGATAGCTCGAAGGACCAAAATGTTACTTATTTCCGTTGAAAAATAACTTTTCTTAATGGACTGTATGACTTTTTTATTTGTCTAGAAAAATTGACAATAATAATCAACACAAAACAATAGAAACGCACAATCACAATATACAAAGTACTACAAAAATGTAACATATTACATGCAAATATATTCAAAAATGTTATAGAAGAACGTCTTCAACAATATATATATATATATATATATATATATATATATATATATATATATATATATAAACGATAGATGTATTAGTGTCTGTGTGATCAACAATTGAATTAAATTATAACGGCATTCAGACAAATCAAATGAAATTGTTGTAGATTTCTTCTGGCAAGAGGTAGTGACTAGGAGCACAAAAAAGGCGTAACTACTATTTTTAGTCTAATGGAACGTGGCTACTCGTATAACAAGTATTGAATTTCCTTACAGGTAGGTCATTTAATCCTTAATCATATATATCCTAGGGTCTCCCATCGTTTCCGAATCTGAAATTTTTTATTTCTCACCCCTGCAAATTGTCCCTTCTGAGGAAAAAATGGTCCCTTCAAAATATTATTTGAGCAGAATCAGAGCAAGGGGTGCCACATAAGGAATGCAATCTCGCGAGATTGGGGCTTAAGAGAGATATCGCGAGATTATGAATAACAATATCGCGAGATCTCGCCAATTACGAAATCTCGCGAGAATGGTAGTTTTGTGTGTTCATTCTTGCAAATAATCACAACAATTCAATTAATTATTATAATAGTGGTCTCGGTAGTGTAGTGGTTAGCATATCTTCCTATCAAGCGGAAGGCCGGGGTTCGAATCCTCGCCGGGCCACCGTGCTGGGTAATCGCACGTTAAAAGGTAAGGCCTCGTTGATCCATTGCTCGCACAAGTTTCGACTTCTGAGGGTTGACGTTCGTCAGCTGGTTAACGGAACGAACAATTTTAGAAGTAATAAGAATTATAGGTATTATGAATTATACATTTATTTTTACGAATTTTTTTAATGCACTTTTCAGACACAGGTCTACAGTTCTTACAAATATAGCTACCTTAATGGAATCATCAATTATTGCCTTGTTGCTAGACGATTAGTTAGAGATAATTCTGTATTTGTAAGGTGGTCTTATTAGACAAACGTAATAGGCACCGACCAGTTCATTTTTTTTATATGCGAATGAAAGTAATAAAAACAAGGGTTTTTGCACTAGTTCAGAGCTTGGGACAGCGTTTCCTTCGTGACCTTTCCGCGATTTATAAACTTTCACAACTTAGAGTAAAAACTGCTTTTGGTCTTCCTTTTTTATTCATTATATAGTCAGTCACCAATGAGTTTGATGGCTTTCTCAGCTTCATCATTCACGACTTTACAAAATTTAAACATAAGACTCATTGCCACTCCATGTTGTTGGATCCTGTTCTAAGAATTCTAAGATAATCTAAATTGTATAAAAAACTTTTTAGTATCGTCGCCTGTGAAATCCTGAATTTCTTTGGTTTGATTTGCGTCGATTAATACTTTCCTTAGTTGGTATTCGTCTATCCAAAGCGATTACCATATAGGTAATCGGAATATCATCGTCGGAGAAAGATAAGCCAACAGTCACTGTATCGAGGAACTTATCACAAATGGTTCACCATTTTATTACTGGCGGTGTTAGCTACTTCTTTGTCTATATTCTGATACTTTGCATTGTTTGTTCATTATAGATCATTATTTCACCGCCAAATATTGAATACCACTACTTATGTCGACACCCGCCAAATATATATGCTAATTATAATTGTTGGAGGAATTTTCATTGAATAACTGTTAAGTCTATGAATTTTTGACCAAAAACAAGGGAGATACAGAGATTTTAGTCGAGCGTCCGGGTAAATCTTGTTTTATCATGAGTTGTTCGCACGGAACTCCGAAAATATCAGTTAGAGATCATTGCTCATTATCTATTATAGAAAGCAATTTTCGTGAAAACATGTCAATACTTTTTTGTAAAAATTTTCACACTTTATAAGTTTATTCCTATACATCTTATCGAAATTTTCAACCCCGTCCAAGTTATTAATGCATTACCGATTTTGCCAGTTTTTCCGGGAATTTTCACCGAAGTGATCGCGTGCAGAACAATTTTTTTTCTCAGAGTACCGTTCAAAAACTACCCATGTACCAATAAACATTTCTATTAGATTCAGTGTCGGGTGTTAATAGCATTTTAACTACCATTACTAATGGAATATTCAATTGAGACTTCGACCTGGATGCGGCACGGGTTCCCGTTCACCGAATTACTCGAAGCTTCGACATGAATTATTTTCACCATTATAAAAAATTTTCATGGGGCGAGACTTGGAAAATACTCAATAAAAAAAATCACCCCTCTATGAGTATAATTTTCATAATTGTAAGGCTCAAGATATACAATTGTAACCATTTCAAAATACTTCATAGATGTTTCAGGAAAACATTGAAAAATACTCCACATTTGATAAATACTTTATGGATGAAAAATTATTTGAAAACCTAATTTCCACCCCTTTCTTTCTTGGGTGAAAATTATGTAATTGTTATGTATATGTTATGTAATTGGCAACGAATTTTTAGAAAAATGTGAAATCTACATGGATTTTATAGAATACATCTTGTGAAATTTTATATCGATCCTTCCGTTATATCTTATAGATATCCATTAATTCATTTGATCAGGCGATCAAAAATTACATGAGTACAATTCGGGTTGACCACGGAGTCAACTATACAATAACCTAGAACCGAGGGAAAACAATAAATGTATTATTTGCTCAGTGGTTATGGATAAAAAAGTTTCGATATCTCTCTGGTGTCCAAATCTTCCACTCGACACAACATGATATTTGGTTGGCTCCAAAAACGGCTTCACCCTCCACTAATGGTCTACTCTTTCCATTAAGGTAACTTAGAATGTCTGATGAAAGAACGACCACAACAGGTATGTTGACAAAACTGTTAATCTTTGAATGTTAAAAGAACAATGGGAACGTTTATTACAACACCACACCAATAAACGCGATTATTTCCTTTATTTTCCCCCAGTTTTGTCTCCCCATCTGGTGACAATGTACACCTCGAATTGTGAAACATATTCCAGGAAATTCCTCAATAAAGATAATTTCTTCTCATAATCATACTCAGTGCTTACTGTTGATGCAAAATATAATGATGAATAAGGATGATTGTTGTTTCGGTTGTGCTCGTCTACATTTGTTCTGTACCAAGGAGAAGGGCGAACTGTTAACAGTAAAATTGTATCATAAACTGTCTGTTGAGATATCTCTACACTCAGTGCACTCTTGACCAGACAGCAATCGCGTTTAACAAAATTCACCAGCGCATCACAGAACATTCAGCAATTCTCGGGCTAACAATATCGCATGCATTTTTTTAAATGAAATATGGAAAAAGTATTCGTTCAATAAAATCCTGAATGAATATTATATCGTAACGGGATCAACTTGTCATCATCTAAAAATTACAGAAACAGTCATAGTCAAGTGACAACGATTATTTTAAATTGCCATATCACATGGCCGCTTATAGACAATTTTCTAAAATGTTCTCATCCGCAGTGAATTAATGGAACTTCTCAGTGCAAAAATCATATCTTGAAGTGTTGCTATTGTGTAAAGATAGACAGACAGTCAGTGGTGCATGTGGTTATTTAATTTCAAGTGGTTAATCAGAGGAGGCAGCTAAGCAGGTTCAATTGTTTTCTGACGTCACCTTATTTCCGCTATTTGAGAGGGTAAACTGTCTCAAGTCTTAAATTGATCTTATTGTTTATAATGGATAAAAATTTGTCGAATGCAATTGTAACTTTTTCTCCTGTTCGATGTATTACGTAGCTAGTCGTGATAAGAAGAAATCATGTACAAAACTTATCGGGTGTTTAAACAAATCATTATCGTTCATTCAATTATTTGCTTACTGTTTATCAAATTACTAACATTTGAAAAGTGTGATGTTTCTCTGACCTAGACTTCGAAGTTGAAGTGAAATATATTTTCATTAGGTGAAAAAAATATTGTCCAACCGTCCACATCTCATGAATGCCAAAGTTTAAAGTAATTGGAATGAAATGAGTGTCAGAATAAGTTCGAGTCCAATAAACGTTTATATTAATGTGAAACCTTCTGAATCCTATTTCAAACATGATTCTAGAAAGTTCACCTTCGAGTTTACCCATTTTTTCGTTTTTGTTTTATTGAATAGGGTGGATACTGGGAGCAGACAGCTCACTCAAAATAACACCGGAATTGGATAATGAAAACTGTTCCATACAGTTTTTCTGAAATAGCGATATTTTTCGATATATCGCGATATTTTTCGATATATCGCTATTGAAAAGTTAAAATTTTTAGTGTGAATGCTCGCTTTTGGACGGTTTCAGGCAAATACCCCGACAAACTTGCCGTGCATGTTTCGAGGAAAATACTCTCAGAAATGTTCTATGGATTTCTCTTGGGAAAACGCATTGGTTTTCTGTTATTCAATTTCGAATAGTTCGCATTGAGTCGTTGCAAAAGAAGTGTTCTTCAAAGATCCAAATTTTTTCGAAATTTTTTCGAAATTTGGACCTAGTTACCTAGTCTCCATCATTGAACCTTACAATTTTTCCGATGAACACGAAGTTAACGAAATATTCGCGTAAAACCCTCCAAAAACTCGTATTTTTCACACGATAAGTATAAGATTCTAATCGCGAATATCTCGAAAAATATCTATATTTTGGAAAAACTTCATGGAACTGTTTTCACATGAAATTTTCCTCTCTTTCCATTTTCAGCATTATTTTGATATATTCCTGCATTCGACATCCACCCTAGGCATTTGTTTTCAATGAAGTTCTATAGGAGAAGGTTTCGTTCACTTCATCTTTACTAATTGCTTCGGTAGGGCCGCGTTATCATTACAATCATTTTATCTGTGAAAATTTGGATATACCTATCTGAAATATTTTTTTGTCATTCGAGTACCTATCATAGTTGACTTCATTGAAAATAAAGGCATGAACCTACAAAATCATCATTTTGACTGATTACAATATTGGTGATGCCTCCTGACTCCAATTCTAAACAAAAATAGTGCGAGTGGTCGGATCAACTAGTACAGTAACAAACGCGTATTCCAATGTAGTTCAGTCCGCCATCATACTCCGAATTTTTCTCTCTAATCCCATTTGCAATCAATGAGAAGTTTCTAGTCTAGTTGATAACACTTTGATCACATTTTATTTTCAACTATTCATCAATACTCCCTCTCCATCCCACCAAGCAATGACCCCACGCTATGTAATGTTAATAACCAGTCGATCGGGATGATCTTCGAATATTGTTTTCTAATTCTTGGGAAACATGCAATATAATAAAACTGTTCTAAAATTGTTCGTTTCCGTTAACCATATGACGAACGTCAACCCTCAGAAGTCGAAACTTGTGCGAGCAATGGATCAATACTAATAAACTATACATATATCGCTAAACATTCATATTATGACTATATATAATCGAGTATTTATTTATTTATTATTTATGCAGAAAAAACATAAAAATGACTATCGAAAACTGAGAATCACAGAAATCACTTAAAATATAGTAGGGGGTTTCAGATAGGCGGATTGTCAGCTTAGGCTGTTTTACAAATCAACCCAGAATGAAATGCAATAAAAATTACGTGAATAAACAATCCTTGTACATGTTGCTATCGGACAAAAACATAAGTAATAAGGTTCAGAGCCTTAAAGAAATTAAAATATCATGTTACAAAATGGTGGGCTCAATTATCATAAGCAATCAATATTCTGGAAATAACGGACTCCTCGAAAAATTATATTCATAGCGAAATCAGCTGAAATAGAAGACAATACCAGTTTTTGAGAAGTTTCAAGCGTTTTTAGATATTCCTAATCGTGTAGTGTCTGTAATCAACAGGCAATCTATTATAGAATTTAGCAGAGTTATAAGAGAAGTTGCAAGTAAATAGCGCAGAGTTATGTTTAGGAATAACCAAGACAAAGACATTACGACGTTTGAGGTAGTTTACCTTGGGAGAAACTAACTAGGTGATTATTGAACAAATAATGTAGCGAATTCCAATACATATTTTTTTATCCTGTTTTGGCTTAGGTAACCAAAATTTTTATTTTGTTTTTTTTGTAACTCGGAATTCGTGTGTGTTACTTAGTGCAATGTCTGTGGTTTTTCTAGTTCTCTAACTTTCCAATGATGCGATAAAATTTCCATATATGTTGATTCTATTGAGGAATTTCTGTACAGTTTGTTCATCCACAGAGCTGAATCTGAAATAATGGTCGATATTATTGAAATTATACTTCTCGAGAAGCAATAACTGTTAAATTTTGTCGGGGTGGGAACTATTGCAGAAAAAAATATTGATTTAGTCAACAGCTTTCAAGTTGGGAGGTATTTCTGGATTGGACTTTTGACATGGGATTTCTAGATTTCATAGCGTGTTCCATGTCTTTTTGGCATCCTCTTTACTGAGAACGAATTGAAGGTACGCCTTTTTCTCCCTGTGTATTGCCCTGTGTATAGCGTAACTAGTGTAATTCCTCAGTTCCTTGTAACATATCCATGCTTCAGTGGTTTTACTTCGTTTATATTTTTGTACGCATGACCATTTGATGAATGTTGTGGGCGAGAAAGCGGGTGGTTTGGTCACTCTGATTTTTCTAAAAGGGACATGTTGATTAAAGAGAATAATGAGATTTCTGTTAAAAATTTGAGTCATATCGTTATCGTTATTTAACTTAAAAATGTTGTCCCAATCTGTATGTGTGAGGTCAACCAAGAAATAATCCTTATGAAAGTTGGAAAATTCGCGATACAAAATTCATTTATTTCCATTATTGAATCTATGGATTTTATCGGAATGGGAAACAATCAACAAATCAAGAAGAGTTTTGCTTCTAGCAGTAACCTTGGTGTTACCAACTGGGTGATATGATTCCATTTCATCTCCTATTAGTATTCGCTGATAGGAACTGATGGAAAAGTTCGGATCGATTATCGAAAAAAGATTGATGTTCATATCGCCCGCTATGATGAAGTAATCACTTGATGGTAGAAGATTTCAAACAGTTTCTTTTAATTCACTGAGGCACGATATGATATTGGATTTGGGTGAACGAAATGATACACCAAGAAAATTTTGTTTTCAGGCAAAGTGTACTAAGATTCAAAGTTGTTCGAGCATCGAGTTTTTTTAGATTATACAACCTGATAATTAAGTGTTTTTTTTATATAGATAGCCACGCCTCCACTGTCGGCTCTGATGAAGTTATGTCCCTTGATTATCTCCTGTCCCTTGATTTATCTCCTGTCCCTTGATTCACGCGGTGTTCTTTTAACATTACAGGGCTCCCCTTTCGTGTGAATCTGCATATAAAAAAAAAGTTTCAGAGTCGATAAAGATAAAATGTATCTTTTCTTTATCTAGGAATGCTTGGAGGTGATAGAGCTCTGTGAGTACAGACCTCACATTTAAATGAACAGAATTCATAGATCCAATCGTATACCACTCAACAACCTGCAGTCGAGAAAAAATATAGAGTTATACAGGAATTATGTGCTTCTATTGGAAAACTGACTTGTAGAAATAAGAAAACAGTGTGCAATAACTCGTAAGAGCAAACTCGATATATCGTTGAAGTTTATGACATCTCTTATTGTAATTATGCGGCTCCAAATTGAAAAAATCGAATTTTCATGCTGGTCTTTAGGTGGAGCCGACTGTAAGAATTCAATTATTGTTTCATTTCCTTATGTCCTCAATAAGCTCTATATCATATTCATTGGGAAAACATAACCTCTTACTGTAGTGACAATAATAATCCCAGATTGAACCTGTTATGAAAACTTATATGATGGAAAAGTGTCTATCAAACCAATAAATTACGAGTAATGAAACCAAGAATAAGAATTCAATCAATAAAGGCAATCAAATCGAAGAAAGAAGGTTAAAATGGATTTTGGTCAAAAAATGAAAATTTAATTGATGAATAACTACCTTGAATTCAAACAACACTTGACATTGACAAGAAGAAAAAATCAATATTTAGTTGGAAAAACGAAACGAACAAATTTTTAAATATATTTTTTGTGATACCTTCATCCCTGAAGTAGTGAAAGTTTTAGGAGTTTTCATCGAGCATCGGGCTGTTTGGAGAAAAAATAAAAAAATAATAAAATGTTTATTGAAGTATATATACATCATATTAGGTACATAACATTATTTGAACATATTGGATATACTTCAAAAGGCAGAATATTGGCAAGCCATTTTTCAATTCTGCCTCAAAAAAATAAAAAAATAGAAATACATTAAATATTTTTAAAATGCAAACAGTAATAATTTGAAATGTGTATTCTGATTTTACTAAATACAAACCACTAAAAGGACATTGAGATAAAATAATTAGAGAACAACAATAATAATAATAACAATAAAAAAATATTAAGCATTATTTTGATTCACCCTTCATCGGGAGCGATCTATTTGCTTAGTGAGTGAAAGTTTTTTATAACTAGATTTGAAGGACCTCAATGTTCCGAGTTCGAAAAGTTCTTTATATAAGTTTAAAATGGTAGGGGCAACGTATTTTGTTCCATTTTGTTTTTTGTGGTAGTATGTTTTTATACTTCCAAAGTGATTTGAATTTGAAGTAACATACTTTCAGCTTGCCCAAAACATGCTTTTCAAAACTGAGAAACTCATCAAATATAATGCCAAGGTTTTTGGATTCACTACTTAACTCTATATTTACATCACCTACAGAAATATTGACAGTTTGATTTTCTTTGCAGCGGGTAACCAATGACCTTGATCCCAAACACAGAGCTTGAGTCTTTGTTGGGTTAATCAGCAGTCCATGCTCCTCAGAGTATTCGCATATATTTTGGATATTTTCATTCAGATTCCGAATTATTTCATTGACATTATTGAAGTCACAGGCACCATATAGCTGAACATCGTCGGCATAAAGATGAATATTCCAGTCATTTGTGAGGCAATTAACGATTTCTGAGGTAAATATCACAAAGAGAATTGGCCCCAAAATGCTACCCTGAGGAACACCACATCTCACTGTCAAGTTGTCTGATATATTATTTTTTATTTTCACGCATTGTGTTCGAAGAGAAAGGTAGTTTTCGAACCATTGTAAGACACTACTGCTCAGGCCATAATAACTGAGTTTTGATAACAATAATTTGTGATTAACAACATCAGATGCCTTGCTATAGTCGAGAAAAATTGTGTATGTTGCCAGAGAGTTGTCGATATTTCTGGACACATCATTAGTTATACGCATCAGAGCTGTTGTAGTACTATATGATTTACGAAAACCAGATTGAACTTTCGGAATTATTTTATTCTCCTGTACATGCGCCACTAAATAGCCGGCTACAATTTTCTCTAGTATCTTCGACATCGTCGGGAGAACACAAATTGGTCGTAGGTGTTTCAATTCAGTAGCCTTTTGGATTTTTGGAAGAGGAGTTATGATAGCTTGGTTCCAAATTTTTGGTACTATTCCACTTTGGAGAGAACAATTCACAATTTTCACAAAAGCTCTTTTACAGAAGTCAAATGTATATTTCAGAATTCGCAGGTTGATTCCATCTATACCGAATGCTTGTGATTTGATCGAGTTGAGAATTTCTTCAATATTCTCCAGACCCATTTCTTCAAAAGTGCTCAGCTCAGTGACATCTGTGTAGCGAGTTGAAGAGTATCTTGCCAATAGATCATCAGGAATGTCGCGTTCGATAATGGACTCTTAAAAAAATTTATTAATCAGGTGACTATTTTCGATTTCCTTGGATATCTCATTCATGGGCTTGTTGTGAATATTCCAATTGGAGAAATCTCTCCACAGCTGCTTTGGATTGTTCCTGTTCATTCTAATTTGGTATTGTATGTAGGCTACTTTTTAGTTTCGAATAGCTTGAGTTACGTAATTTCGGAGATCTTTATAATAATTCAGATGTGAAACTCATTTGGTTCGTATGTACCTATTATATGCCTCATTTTTTAGATGTATCATTTTTTTGATTGTATATGTAATATAAGGTCGGTATTTTTTTCTAAGAGTGACCGTTTTCAGGGGTGCATGCACATCGAAGAGTTTTAGAATCTCATTATTGAGAAAATCGACCTTTTCATCAACTCCTGAAAATTCATCTATTCGGTTCCATTCAACACTTTGAGGATCGCTGGCAAAGCGGTCATAGTTGAACATTGAATATTTTCTATATGTAATCTGCCGGGGTGATATTTCAGGAATAATATAGTTGAGTTCACAAAACACTAATCTATGATCTGTCATGCCACACATGTCCACAGTTCCATGGTTCCTCACTGTTATGCCTTTACTCGTACAAATTATATCCAGAAGCGTTGAAGAATTTTCGGTAATCCTGGTTTGCTCAGTAATGATTTGTTGAAGCTCGAAAATGGTTCAAATATTCAAAAAGTCACGGTGTAGTGTTGTGTTTGTTTTCAATAGGTCTATATTAGCATCTCCCACCAAAACAACTTCATCAGTGGTCATACGAATGTTGGATAATACTTCTTCGAGTTCAATCAAGCTTTGAACAGGAGCCGACGGCGGTCTATAAATGATACCAATTGATAACTTCTGATTATTGATGAAAACAGTTATCCACAGTTGTTCCAAGTATTCATAATATGAGGGATCCAGTTTGATTTGATTGAATTTGAGTGAACAATGAACGTAACAGCACACTCCTCCACCTCTTCCTATTCTGTCAAATCGAAGTAGTTCATAGCCTGGGAGTTGTATTGAATGTGAAGGAAAATCTGCTGTTAGCCAGGTTTCCGAAATAGTTATGATTTGGTAGTCATAATGTGATATGGAGTCACAAAATTCATCAAACTTAGGCACTAATAAACGTATATTCACATGACAGATATTCAGCAGTTTTTTGTGGAGTTGAAATCCAGGGAAACGTCAAACTGTCAAACTATCGATTTGAAAAATAGTCCACTTGTAAAACTGATGATGTAAGTATACATCAGAAGAAAAAAACAGGAGATTAATGTCCCATTGAATGAGAGTTGCATGTACAACAGCCACCCTCAAACCAGAATCTTGCAACAAAAGTGAATCCAAATTCGAGGTAGTTCAAATAAGTTATACTGACGAGAAGGAAAAAAACACCTCCAAAACTATTTTCTACGATTCATCCAATGTAGTTGAGGTCCTGAAGATAAAAATACATCTACTTCAAGAAATAATGGACAAAGATTCAATAATAGCAGAAAAAAATAAAAGTATTGAATTATTATCGAAGGAAAATCAACAACTACAACTGAATTATGTTTTAATATTATCAAATATAGTGGACAAAGATTCAATTATGGAAAGCCTGGATAATATCAAAAATAAAATTCAAGAAATAGAACTGAAATCAAATTGCAATAATAAAACTAATAAATTTTAGATCATATTCTGAAGTAATAAAAAAAAACTTCTTTACAAAATAAAAACCGAAAAACAGTAACTATTCAACCAAAATCGACACAGACATCAACAAAAACTAAAACTGATTTGGAAAATAATATAAAACGAATTACATATTGGAATAGACTCATTCAAACAAATGCCAAATAGTTCAATATCAATCAAATGTAAGAATGAGGACCATCTCGAAACTATCAGACAGAAATTAGAAAATGAACTACCAAATCAATACGAAACAGTGGTAAAGAAACAAAACAAATGAAAAATTAAAATTCCAAATTCAAGAGGAAACAAATCAACAACGAAAGAAGAAATATAAAATAGTATAAGAAATCAAAATGATTTTATTACCGAAGAAGACTATTTTTCGGTGAAATTTTTTCGCCATCTTCAGTACAAAAATTCTTCGACGGTACTTGCTGAGGCGAGTGGAAAAATTCTTCATACAATAAAGAACGAAAATGGCGGTAAATTATTCATAGGTTAGCAGAATCTGACAGTTTATGAGAACAATGATATAACCCTGTGCAACAAATGCATGAGATTTAATCATAGCTCTAATAATTGCAGAAATTCAATTGTATGCTCTCATTGTTCAGAATGTTCAGGCCAACGAATCAAAATCCTGCCAAAACTCAATTAGCCTCAAATGTAGTAACTATATCTATTCAAACAATAAGTATAAAACAAATATTTCAGTTAACCATTCAGCCTTTAATAAAGAATGTCCTATATACAAACATCAACAGGATAGATATGTCAATGATATCGATTATAACTAAGACTCTCATTCAAAACCTATTATGAATGCAGAAGTAATAGAATGGGCATCACTATCAGATTTCAATCATAAGAAAAAATCCAAAATTAGAATTCTCTGTCTCAATGCAAGATCTATGAAAAATAAATTGTTATAGTTGCTGAAACCGAAGTAGATGTGGTTATTATAACAGAGACATGGATGAATGCTGAAGAAGAAACTTACTTCAACTTCCCTAATTTCAAGTCTGTTTATTGATCAAGACAGTAGATGGACCGGAATTTTTGTTGCCGAAGAACTTGATTTTGGAACTCTAAAAATAGAAGAAAACTTATTTCGATAAATTTCAAAGACTTTGTTTTGATTCTTTGCGGAACATATCGTTCACCTAGTCAGAACATTGAAAAATTTTTAGAGTTCATGGATTGGCTGCTGTAAAATTTTTCTACAAAAAAATTTAAATGTTATATTTATATATTTTTTCGGAAACATGAATATTAATATGTAGAAGAATTCTATCCACAGTAATGCTATCAGTGACACTTATAACAATTTTGAATTGTTGAACGATAAAATTTTCACAAGAGAGGTGAATGGTAAATGTTCATTGATCGGTCATGTTATAACTAATTGTTATGTCAATTATGAAACCTCGATTATTAATAGTGATTTGAGTGATCTCAAATTGATAATTATCGACATTGATCATGAAAAAAAATCGAAAAAGTATATCTATAAAAAAATGCATATTTGTTGATTACAATGAACTTAAGTTGAAGTTGGCCGTTTTGAATAAAAATTTGGATAAGTAACGTGTCCCTGATAAGTTATAAAACGAAGTTCCCGAAATCTTTAATAGATGTTTAAATGAAAAAACTAGGAAAATTCGAAATAACTATAAACCCTGGATCGATGAAAATGTGGCCAAACTCATCAAAGTTCGCGATAAGTAACATTTCAAGAAAATGAGAAATCTGGAACAAACAGAAAACGTAGATCTCTACAATAACTATAATAGACTCACCGAAAAGACTGTGCGACAAACAAGGAAAACATTTTATAAGGAACAATGAAAAATTCGACACCAACATCTGCTTGGACCACAATCAAGACTTTGCCGAACAACAAAACTGTGAAAATTTTGGACCAAATTACATAACTGTTGATAACAAAAATATTTATGTAAAAACAAAATTTGTAAATCTCTCAACGACTATTTCATCAATAATGGACTAGATTTAGCCACCAAAATTGCTTCAAAGACGTGGAAAACGAAAACAACTTCGATGTTTCTGAAACCAGTTACCGATGACGAACTCTAGGACATTATTGAAGAATTGGATAAAAAAAAAAGGTTCCGGATTTGATCATATAAATGTTGATTGTGTAGAGGCAGTTGATTCAGAATTATTCCGACATTAAAAAAAAATGCAAATTTATTCATTGAATTGGGAATTCTACCAGAAAATATGGAAGTGGCAAAGGTAAGGCCTATTTTCAAAGGTGGTAAGAGAAATGAAATGGCAAATTATAGACCTATATCTATTTTACCAATTCTATCAAAGATTTGACTTTGAGAGGAACTTCTTATTTATTCGCTGATCATACTATCATCTATTCAGGACATAAAATTCAAAAAATAAATAATATATATATATATATATATATATATATATATATATATATATATATATATATATATATATATATATATAAAACTTGGAAATTATATTTGGGACAGCAGCAAAAGCGAAAGTGTACTCTTATAACAATATATTTCCAATATTTCGACAAATGGTTATTGTCATCATCAGGGAGCTACAACATAATGTTAGTGATAGAAAATATGAACCAAAATTTTCTTTATCCTTACTTACATTGTTAGTGAGGATGGTCGCATAAGAAATTTTGAAGAGTCAGATGACACATAGTAAAATTTTTTTCAAAAAACATTGATACGTATCTGTATAACACAATAACACGTTAAAAAACTATTGTCTTCCTGTTTGATTAAAAGGAGTAGTGACTACCACCACGTGGAAGAGATCTCTTCCAGCTCCCTGATGATGACAATAACCATTTGTCGAAATATTGGAAATATATTGTTATAAGAGTACACTTTCGCTTTTGCTGCTGTCCCAAATATAATTTCCAAGTTTTGTTCTTAACTTGTCAGCAAAGACTTCCTCTCCTCTCTTCTTCAGACAGGATAATGGGTTGCTATCTATATATATATATATATATCTCTTATGATTTGGAGCATTTCTCATCATGGATGAATCCTCACAAATCAAATTTGAATTACAGGAAATCTTCATACACATTCATTTCAAGAAAGCCAATACCTGATAATTCGAAAGTTTCAATAAAATTTGAAACTAGGTTTTAACTTGGGTGTATTGACAATGTTTCGATCGCCTCTAATGAAACATATTTGCGAAGTTTTCTGGGTTTGTAACCAACCACAATCTGAAAAAATAAGAATTAATATTGGAATCTATTCAAGTGTAGAAGGGCAGATTCCAATATTAATTCTTATTTTTTCAGATTGTGGTAGGTTACAAACCCAGAAAACTACGGAACAAATATTGGTCCACCACAAAATAATGACGTTCAAACAATACATATTTGCGAAATTTTAGAATTATGTTGAATAGTATTGAAACAAACTTGAAATTTGCGGTAGCATGAAAAAGTAAATGAATAATTTGATTGTGGCTACTTTGAATAAGTATAAAATCAGAATACTCAAAAATTATCTCATACAGGAGAAGTTAACTTTTCAAAAACCTAATGAAAATTAGAATAGGTGGCCATGACTCCGTATTTGAGTTAAACTTTTGATTTTGAACAACTTTTTATTTACACACACAATTCATTATTTTATCTCTATAAAAAAAAGGGTACTTCAAATTTGGACGAATCCGATATTTTTACCTCCCTTTATGCTGATAAACTTGAAGCTATTCTAAGTACATTCGATCAGGATATCGAACATGGACTAATTTTTGGCTATACTCCAATTTTTATAGTGCAAGTAATAGAAAAAATAATTTGTGGCGCACTTAATGGACCACACTGTATGTAAGTACTTGAACTTCCGTTTGAACCGCGTCTGGAATTGTTGTTCTGTCGACGTTCCGGCTCCCAATTTGGAGCCATTATCAAGACTTTTGCATGACTTGACGTCGAGGTCTGAGTCTCCCAATTCCCCAGCTCTCATCAGAACAAAGTGAAGACTGCGGTGTGCCGATTCTTGGGGTGGTTTGAGAAGTGTTGGGATTTGTTCCCTAGGACAGTAATGGTTTACGGAAATTGGGTAGTCTTCGTGAGTCGTCTCGTTTATTGACGCAGTCAAGATGTTCTTCAATTTCTATTGCTTCACGAATTATTCTGGAGTGGAGTGTAATTGTGCTGGCAATAATAATCTTTGTGGTGTTGAAGTCAATTTTGGGTCCGGTTCCGTGGTGATGTTTGAAAAGGGTCATGCCCGAATTACATACTGTTAGTTCGTGTTCGTATGATCTGTTCGATACTCGTCTGTTCGTCTCTCCTATGTATTTCCTTGGACAGTCACGGCAAGGGATTTGATAATCCTTGTCACCTTTTGTAGTACATCTTTGAGTGAGTGCAGGAGAAAGGATATTTGACAGTGTGATAATTTAACGATGACTTGGACAAACATATTAGAATAGCATTACATCCAACAATTTGATGATGGAAAAACCCAGTTCCCCAGGCATGTCCCTTATCTGAGGAAGCCGATCTATCCTTATCTAATATTCGGATGTTAGGGGTAGCTATTCCTATAAAGTCAAGTATCACGATGATAAAAATTAAGATAACTAATAATCTCTCATGGAAAAACAATTTGGGATTAATCGCAAAAGTTGCTTCCCAGTACCTTGGGTTTCTATCTCGTGCGAAGAAATACGTCAGTTCTCGTCAGATTCTAATAATGATCTACGAGGCACATATCCGGCTTGACTTGTTTTGGAATATAATTCTCATGTATGGGGCTCGGCATCGAAACAAGAGGCTAATTCGTCTTGTTGTTAATTCTTCGCTCACGAACTCGCTCACGTCGTCGAAATATCGTAGAAGGGTCGGAGACCTGTCTCTTCTATAGATATTTTCATCGTCGATGCTCTTCTGAATTGTTGTCAATCGTTCCACCTATGGTACTATCAACACAGATGCTGTGTGTTGTGTTTGTTGTGAGCTTGGAGACTTGTCAAACCTCTCTTGCTAAGGGACCTTTTTTCAATGGATTAGGTCAAGTTTGGAACTCCTTACCCGAGGGAGTTTTTCCTGAGGCTTACAAACTTCAAATTATACCTATATATATAATATATAGGGTAGGTAGGTATGACTTCCGAAAATTGCGATGGAGAACTCAGGGTCTTCGATAGCTCAGTGGTAGAGCATCCGCCTGGAGAACGGAAGGTCGATGGTAGTATATATATATATATATATATATACTACCATCGACCTTCCGTTCTCCAGGCGGATGCTCTACCACTGAGCTATCGAAGACCCTGAGTTCTCCATCGCAATTTTCGGAAGTCATACCTACTCGTATGAGTAGGTATGTGACACAGACTCATGGTACACCCCCGTTTTCTCCTTTGTTTTTCTAGCTATATTTTTGAAATTCGGAACATTAAATATGCTCACTGAACGGCATTTCTCGACATATCTGAAAGAAAAAAACAACTTCCAATTTTTCCGGAAATGACATCAACTTTCGATTCTTGAATGGGACACCCTGTATATTGTTACATGATCGGCTAGGGATGATCAAAAGGAATCCAACGATACCAGGTTTTATGGTGTTATCTCCGATGACTACGGAGATATCGCCATTTATTTTATTCATAAGCTCAATAAGTGGGAGAGAGAATTGGATTGACCCGCCAGAAAAAGTTTCTCTCTCCTACTCGTTGAGCTTATGAATAATAAAAATGGCGATATCTCCGCAGTCATTGAAGATAACATCATCAAACCTGATATCGTTGGATTCCTCATGATCATCCCTAGCCGATCATGTAACAATATACAGGGTGTCCCATTCAAGAATCGAAAGTTGATGTCATTTCCGGAAAAATTGGAAGTTGTTTTTTTCTTTCAGATATGTCGAGAAATGCTGTTCAGTGAGCATATTCAATGTTCCGAATTTCAAAAATAAAGCTAGAAAAACAAAGGAGAAAACGGGGGTATACCATGAGTATGTGTCACACGGAGATATATATATATATATATATATATAATTGAATGAAATGAAATGATAACGGCATTCAGACAAATCATAAGAATTTGAGAAAAATGAACTTCTTCGAGCGGGATTCGAACCCACGACCTTCCGTTCTCTAGGCGGATGCTCTACCATTGAGCTATCGAAGACCCTGAGTTCTCCATCGCAAATTTCGGAAGTCATTCATCTCAAATTCTATTGTTAGTTGTTATTATTATTCAACCTTCGGCGGCCACTTCTCATATTGTGGTGTAGAAACAAGATATGGGCAGACGACGCGACGCCCCCAAGTAAGCTCACTTCATTTTTCTCCATTTTGATTTTAGCTGTGTGATCCGTAGTTTCAATTTTGATAGTTGGTATAAAACAACGTTTTCCTAGATTTTCATGCTCTTTACCTGCTTTTCCCGTACTTTTTCGACTCGGCCGTCCCATCTATCAGTAAGCTTCTTCGATAATCCTCGTTTTACGGTCATAGTCTTAACCAATACCTCGTCTCCCATTTCAAATGTGTTTTCTTTGGCTGTTTGGTTGATTTTTTCTTCTTCTTTTTGATCTTTTCCGTTCGTGCCTTTCTAATAATTCTGAAGCGTAATGTTCGTCATAGTTATATGGAATTCGTCTCGAATAAATGAAACTTTATATCGGCAGAGTTTGTTCTCTGCCGTGAAGTAGAAAATATGTGCTGTAACCAGAGGTACAGTGAGGTAACCTTCGGTATGTTATTAATATAAGGTGGTCCACTTATCCCAATCCCTTTGATCGCGCTTCAGGTAAGCGTATCTTTCAGCACTCTATTCTATTTGTCCATTTGTTGTCGGTGCGTAGCTTGCTGTTTGCACCTTTATGATTCCCAATATTTCACATACATTCCTAAGAAGAGTGGACATAAAGTTGGACCTTCACCCGTAAATGTTTTTGGGGCTTCATGACTTGTGATTATATTCTCCACGGCCGCGTTGGCCATTGTTTCTGCTTTTTATTTGAACGTCAGTAACGAATTCCGTGGTTGGACGTTACCAACGGTCCTACTATATCCATTGAAGTCAGCTTCCACGGTTCCCTTGTCGGCGTGAAATCTGTAGGAGCACTTTCCTTTGATGTGCAGACGTCTTCTTACTTTATATCTAGTAGTAGTACAGTATTTTAGGACATCTATACGCTTATCCGGTCAGAAAAATTTTCGTCTGAATGTTTTATGTTGACCAGGGTGTCTCCTAACGACGAATCATGGATATCTTCCAATTAGTAATGCATCTGTTTGGTACTATGAGCTCGTCTCCATCTTCCAATTCGAGGAATTATCCCATCTCTTGAGATGTAATGCAATAAGTTATTCTCCACCAACTCATTTTGTTTAATTATCTCTCGACAATATTCCTCATAAGCTTGTGCTTTTTTTTCAAAATCTCTCTATCATATTCCGGTTCCATCAGTTCCTCATTAACTTCAACTACTCCTATGGTTGTTGTTGATTAGTCCATTTCGTATATATAAATCTCTTCATTAGCGTTGTAGAACAAGAATTTTACCATTTCTAGTACAGTATTCCATTCCAATTTATCCAGCCCAAATTCAATCCTCAGCATGGGTAGATGACGGTCGTTATTCTTCCCACAACAATTCTTCAATTCTCTCAACACATTCCACATTGTTTGATATGACGGATTTTCCCAGTGTTGTTCCTTGGCCACCAAGTAATGAAAATCTCATTCAGGTACTTAGCTCCGCCACCTCTCCGACGTCTTTCTCTGTGGTAATAATATATTAATTGATCCATTATTTCCTTAAACTTGCAGGCAATTGCTGCTCCTATGGCAAAATCTCGTGAAACACAATCAGCCAAAGCCCATTCTTCTGGTGCTAAAAAAAAATTAATTTGCTGGATTAGCTTCTTCGTCTTCAGTATTTGATGCATTTTCTTAAATTCTTCATATCCCTCGAACTCCATGCCAACATACCTTTCCGGTAAATGATGGTTTGATCGTGCCCCTCCCCAAAGTGAGGGCACATTTGGCCAATCTAGAGCCAGGGTCTCTCAATGTTATCCTTTGAACCCGTACCAGTGAAAATTAATATGTTGTCCAGGTAGACCATACATAATTCGCCTGTGAATCCTGCCAAACTGATATTTATGAATCTTTGAGTAGTGGACGGCGCATTTACCAATTCAAAGGCATCCTCTAATACTCGTAGTGACCTTTTAATGTACTGATTCCCGTAAGAGGGATGTTTTTTCCTCCATTGGCAGTATGCTTCTGCTAGGTCCATTACCGAAAACATCGCCTCACCTCCTTATGTGTATCGATTCAAATCTGACATATTATATAGAGCGAAGTATTCTTTGTAAGGCAATGTGCATTCTAATTTCCTCTTTCCGATTCGGTAGCTTTTTCAACACCAATAATACTGGAACAAACCACGGGCTATAAGATGTTAGTATCACTTTCGTACCTTCAGCAATCGATTAATTTCAGTCTGCAGCAATTCCGTTTGATCCTATAAGTAAATTTATTTCTCCACGCCAAATTTTCTATGCTAAGGCAATTCCGAAAGAAGCTTTAATTCGGCCCTTCGCACTAAGAAAAGGTCTTAGTGAATCGTAAAGTTTTTGGTGTAAGGAGATTCCTCAATTATACATAGTATATACTTTACTATAAACAGAAACGCACTCTGTATAGGCTGATATAATTCTAGTGCTTCTATTGGAGCAAAACCCTGCATCTACAACTGAGAGGTCTAAGCTTCGTTCTGAGAGAGTTCTTAGTGGCCTTTGTCACTATGCACGCATTCCTAAGAGGAACTCAACGTCTCTAGTAAATTATGAGAACCACGACTAGGCCAAGTAATAATAATAATATTTAAAAAATACGCTCAAAAAATACTTCAACTATAGTCTTCGAATTCAGGGATATTAGTGTTAGTCATGAAAGGACACAGTTACTCTTACTCCGTGAAGGCCTTCGACCATAGTCTAATCCAAGTCATGTCTGGAAACTCCACTCTTTTAGCGCGGTACCGGTCAATTTATTTCCCGCAAACCCAAATATAGCAAAAGTAACGGAACTCTGACTTCGATTAATTATTGAATGACTAACACCAAACAGACAAATCCCAATTAAAAAATGTATTTGGAAAAAAATTGATTCCATCCCTCCGTCCACTATATGAAAACTGTTTCTGTTCGCGTAGTCAAAAAGTAACTGTCCTCGCGGGTAACTCGCTCTTTTCGCGATTTTACAGCCGCGACAAGTCCATCCCTTCAAACATTTAGCCCCGCGTCAGAGTAATATTTATTTTTTCTGTATCTGTAGCCACGGAGACTGTAATGCTGTGCCAAGAAAAACATCGTATAATATATTCGTTCGAAAGAAGAGTTCAATCGCTAGTTTCGTATGAAGTTATAACGAAAATATTTTCTGTAATTCCGAATATTTCTGAAACCGCAATAAAATTAATACGAATGTATTCGGCCTTTGTTACTCGATGCAAAAAGAATACAAAGCTATCATAAAATATCCTGTGACTGGTATCTGTTTCATTCAATTTTGGTGGATTGGTGATTGAGCAAGAAAAATGATATCTACTTATATGATACAGCGCCTGTCACCATATGGGCAGTGCTGTTTCAGTCTCTTTTCTCTATTATGTGAATGATTCAAAAGTCCATGATTGACACAAATATCAAAAGATTGTTTGCTGAGTATTTGATGAACTTTTTTCGTAGTAGTTTTTGCATTAATTTGGAGAAGAGAGAGCGAAAACAACTTTCTAGAAAATGATCTTTTTGTCTTCCTAGTAGTTTCCAATGTGCCCACTTACTGCACATTCAGGTTTGTTGACACTTAACTTTGACCGTGAACACCAGAAAAACGGGGACAATCGACAAAATTGAATAATACGGTTCATTCTTCGTAGGTGACTACTTCCTCCTACAACAATAAGAATTATTGAAGTGCTCTCAAAATATGTGAATTTATCTTTTGAAACTGGCGCCAAGAATTTGTGTGATACTTGATTTATAAAATGAAATGAATGTGGTGATATAATGACTTCGAGCAAAGTAGTTGATATTAAACATATTTTCTTGATGGTATTAGTTGGCGAATGCATTACTTTCGATTTCATTTGATAGGTACACTCTAGTGTATGATTTCTTAGATAAAAATGCTCTTCATTTCGTTTTGACAGGCAGAGGCTGGTGAAGTGTATTTTCTACTTGCGGAAAAATAATGAATAACGCAAGACCATTAGCCAGAAGAATATTTCGGTAAGAGTTTCAGGTTAAAAGACCTGAATATAGAAAATAATGTGGCTACTAGCAGAAACTTTCGGAAAAGTCTATAAATATGAACCTATATAGCAAAACATACGAAATGGGATCAAATATCTCAGTGGAGTTTCGTGGCAACGTAATCCAGGCGCACCATCTCGTGGCCTCTGAATTGCTACAAAGTGAATATTTTCGTGAGCGTTTTTAACTAATCTGGGTATATCTGAGAAAAAGCGAATTGTATTACAATTTCATTATCCTCGTCTTGGATATAATCTCAAAGAGAATATATCGGACACAAATGTATCACTCTCAGGGAGTAATAAAACTCATTCGAAAGAGTGGGTCATACCTTTGAATCAGATTATTCTCTAAATTACTTTTAGCATGCTGTTTTGTGGTATTGGATTAATTCCATGACATGATATTCTCAGATAATGAAGTACTCGAAAAAAACCTTTCCAACGAGGTATATTTTGAAAGTACCCTTACGGTGCACATCAATCATTTTGCATGCTGTACCGTTCAATTTCAATCGAAATGGTTTATTACGTAACGAGGAGGATGAGTAACCTATTACGCATGAGCGAAAATTGCGAGCACGACCCGTAGCCGAATGCAGTAATTCGCGAGTGTACGTAGCTAGCCTTATCCTCAAGTTGCGTACTGTACCTTTTCTGCTCCCCTCATGCTTGTACGGTGATTTCTGATTGCGTATCAAAAATGCCTTCGTTCTCCCTCATTCTCAATGATCAACAAGACACTGGATGACAGACAACAAGTAGGTAAAACAATTGATTGCTTTATGGGTATAACTAGATACAGTACCAATCCACAAACTGTTAAACAATAAATTTCCTAGAAATATCATTTCTAAATCAGTTTTACAAAAAAATTGATACGAAAATTCACTGAATTCGGCTTTTGAGCCATTGAATCTAGTCATGAGATCAAATTCATCAGGTGAAATGTTACATATCCCATCGTTTTAAAAAAACAATTCCGGAAGCGGCCGCCATCAATTAAGAAAAAACTCAAAAATATCTCACCTGTTAACTTTAAAAAGAGGTTGAAAAGTATGATCCATGGTTCATGTCTACCAAGGGGTCTGCTTCATAAAAGTACAAGTCTTGTAGCTACGAGAGAAAGACAATGTAGATACAGCTAAAAAACGAGCAAAAAACAATTATTTAGCATCATGTTTCTTTGTGCTTCTCTTGTAGCTACAAGACTTGTACTTTCATGAAACAGGCCCCAGTTGCTGTCCACAGCTAGGTATTTCGATTTTAATGCTCTTAACACATCTATTCCATTATAAAGTTATTTCATGTTCACATTCTTTTATTTCTAATATTAATTGTATGTATGTTTTTCTTTTTTAAGGTTGAGTTGAAAAGAACTGTAAAGTGACACTTCGCCTTTTCATGTAACTCCTAGTTATGGACAAATATGTTTATTATTATTATTCTGAATGAGCGATTGCCTAAGAGTTGTCGAATACGTAAAGGAACGATTCAAAATAGTGGGAGTAGAAATAATTTCATTGTTCAACAGATGGGAAAAGCCTAACATTCCTGTGACCTGTGACTGTGTCTCGCCTTGCGCCTCGACTTAGCAACACAGAGTCCGGAATGTGGCTCCCCCTACGAGGTAAACCTAGTAATTTTTCACAAATCGTTTAGAATTCAGCAGTGTTAATTAATTTTGAAAAAATTGCGAATAATTTCATTCATAAATAAATGGTGCTTTGAAATTCGTAATGAAATCACTTGTGACTGTAAAAAATGCTCTAAAATATCTGTCACTGCGGCCAGTGCCGCCCGGTCTATATATCAATATCTAGTTGAACGAGTCTCCTTTGCTTATGCGACAATTATGTATACTCCTACTATCAAAATCAATACAAGGTCTTTTTTTAACAGAATTTTATAATTATATAATTTTTTTGTATCTTATGTCATCGAATAATTTTTATTTTCAGCTCCATAAAAAAATCGAAGATATTTTCATTTATTATAATCGATCAACTTGGAAAAGATACATTAGCAAACTGTTTCGATTATGCCATGATCATCATTCATTTATATTTATTCAAAAAATTCTAATTGTAGTGGGTACTGATTCAGTGGTATTTATTATTATTTAAGCACCGAAACTTTCATCTGAGAATAGACGTTTTTCCAAGTTATTGAGTACTTATTTTTTAGCATCCAAGTCAACCAATTTTCGACTTGTAATGGGAGTAAACTCTAAAGTTTTCCCAAAAAAAATCATTCTGTACTTTTTTATGAATGCCGGTAAAATATCACCAAATCTCCTTAGAAATAACTGTTACCTACTCATTGAGAGATGAGATAAAAAACTATTTCGAATTATCTGGGGAACATTTGATATCAAAAATTCATGGGGTGTGAATTCACTATACACTTGTGGCTTCAATTATTTTGTTGTTGAATTTTTGATTCATAAATTCAATTCATTTTTCCGCGTGAATTGCGACTCAAGAAAGTGGTCGGACTTTAAATCTAACTCTAATAAAATTCAAAGTCCGACCACATGTTCGACTAGATTTTAATTAATTTTAACTAAGATTTCAATGTGTACGTTTGATAATTATTTTAACTCATCTGCATACTCATTGCTTCTCATTATTACCATGAATGCCATCATGCTGAATTGTACCATACATCCTCACATAAGTTTTCCCTGATGATGGAATAAAATATATTTTCGAAAGCTTGGACATAAAAGAGTTTTCTTTTGACGTGCTGCACTCCCCAATATTCACTAGTTTGTATATATATATATATTTGATCGGCTGGCTGGAACTTCCGGTTGATCCGCGTCTGGAATGATTTACTTGTCTACGTTTCGGCTCCCATTTCGGAGCCATTTTCAAGACTTAGTGACCTTGCGTCTAGGTCTGAGTTTTCTTACTAGCTGGCTATCATCACTGGAGATCCTCGATCTCCAGTGATGGATATGGTGTATTATAGATTTCCATTGAATATTTTGTCAATCGATAAAAATATTCCCATGGTTCTTGTATCGTAAATGCACCCTAAAAAATTATTTGTTTGCTCTGGTTTCAAACACCTCTTGTCTGTGTATATAATGAAACCCAATTCCATCAATTTATTGGTGACAATTGTTGTATGCACGAAACATTCTTTTGTTTTATGTTAGGTGACAAATGTTCTGTGCTCGAAACATTCTTCCGTTAACGATAACTAGAATATCATCCAGATAGATAACCTTAACAATATTTTGGCTTATGAAAAATTCCACTATAGGATTCAGTAGCTTTGGAAATATATATGGAGCTATATCCGAACCAAATGGCAAGCATTTGAAATCATAGTAATCACTTTCGAATTTGAATCGTAAATATTTCCTAGAATGCTCATTGGTAGACAAAAAATATGCATCTTTCAAATCAATAGTCGTTAGGTAATTTTTATGCGACAACAAACTCAGAACACTTCTGTTATTCTTCAATTCAAAATGACGTGCCATTATAAAGGCATTGAGTTGTTTGAGATTCAGTATATAACGGTATTCTCCCGTTCGTTCCTTGATGAAAGAAAAAAGAGGATATGAATTGTTCCTTAAATGCTGTACAACGTGATATAACGTTAATTTGAAGCAGTCCAGTGATCATAGTGCTATAATATGCCTATTTCTATCATAAATATTGACTTTGGATTCAGAGAACTGTTTGGGCGTTTTGAAAAAGAAATTGTGATGTCTTTCATCCAATTTAAAATAACCTCATTTGATGTAGGATTTTGCCAGTCATATAAATATATATATATATATATATATATATATATATATATATATATATATATATATATATATGTATATATATATATATATATAATTTTGAGAGTTCCAAAGTTCAGCTGTTCTATTGAAACAAGATGCCTGAGCAAGAGAAGTTCGACAGGTCTCCAAGCTTACAACAAAAGAGTGGGTATTTTGCACTCGTCGAGTAGATACTGCTAAGGCTAGAACGATTGATAACAATTCAGAAGAGCACCGAACGTGAAATTTTCTATAGAATCGAGACAAGTCTCCTACACCTCTACGATGTTCCAACGAAGTGAGCGGGTCCATGATCGAAAAATCACCAACAAGACGGAATTGCCTTCCTCTAAATAGAATGAAGAAAATGAATGTTTTGGTGCTGCTGCGCTCTTTACATGAGAAATATATAGAGAGGCGGTATCTGTGCCTCTTAGGTCATTAGAAGCTGACGAGAAGTGAACCTTTAGCGCTCGATCCCACATGGTTTTCTTATAAGAGATTATCACTGATCGTCATTCCTATCATCGAGATACTTGACTTTGTAGGAATAATTTTTCGTGACATCTAAATATTACACGAAGATAGATGAATTTTCCCGGCATTGAATTCTCTCCCGTTGATGTTACCCCATTCTATTACTTTGGCATCCCTGAATTTTTGTTTCTCGTGCTGGAAATAACGAAAATGATTGAATTATACCTTCATGCATTCACCATGTAAAAGGGCCTATAAAAGAACTGACCATTCTTTAGGGTGGTAACGTGAAGAATCTTGTATTGCAAACCCCGAAATTGAATGTGGAAATGAGTTTTCCTAAGAAAATACAGAACGATAGGTAGCGTCTGTATCACTAGGCAAAAATTAGTTTCATCCAAATCTGTTTTGGTTTATCTTGCAAGTTATTATAATTCATGGTCACCTCTATGATATCAAAATATTCATTGATTGAAAATGGATCTGATGCAATTTCGAATTGCATTCGTTACATCGTCTTCAGAATAAGATTGCGTTTTACGCACGTATTTCCTCACAATTTTGGTAATCATTTGATCACCACTGTTTTTTTTATTTCACGGAATTCATTGTTTTTCAATGTTCTACAGTTTTCACGTTTTTTCACAGTTTTTCGGTTCATACTTTTTTCCACTATCATTTTTTGCCATAAAACACCAACTGAAAAAAATTACTCAATGCCAGCATTCAGTGGTTTTTCTGAAAAAAGAATTGGAGCAAGTGAGACCCACGTTAAGTCTCACTTGCCCCAATGAGGAGAAATTTGGGGTAAGAGAGACCTTTTATTTTCCGCTTTTGAAAAATACGGGTTAGCATAAATCATTTGGGACTCTTAAACTACATCCTAAAACCTTCAACTTCGAGATGAAATGGCATACGTTTTTTCATTGTTATTCTGAATTTCGGATATGTTTGCGAATACAATAATCTGAACATTTTGTTTCTTGTTTTCATGAAAATGTGTTTTGGGAGTACCTTTAATCGATGTGGTTTTGCCTCGACTTCACACTGACCCCATCTGACCTTATTCGTCTCCTTAAAAATCGGTGAAACGGATATATCGTCATCTCATTCACGTGAGTTAGTACTGTTTGAATGTCATCATTTTGTCGTGGATGGATTCTTTCTTAGTAGTTTTTTTGGATTCTCAACCTACCACAATCTGAACTAATGAGATATAATAATGGAATCTATACGAGTGTAGGAGGGTAGATCTGTAATCTACCCCGATAAGTTGTCAGCCAGGCGCCATTCACATAAACCGTCCTGTTTGAGATGCATTCACGAAAAACGAACCTGGAAGAGAATTTTTGTGAAAGAGTTTCGAAAACGGATTTTATTGATAGGTTTTTGAGATTTACGAGAAGTTCCTGACTGATAGAACGTGTTCCACTAAGAAGGGACGGTTTTTTAATTAACGCATATACACGATTTTGGCAATTTTCTTAAGTTACTTTGCGAACAATCCAACAAAAACTCATCGAATCAAACAATGTAATACATTCAACCGTTGGCTGTCGATTGCTGAATAATAGACGGCCATAGCACGAATGACAGTTTCTTTTTTAATTTCTCGAAAATTTAAGCAATAAAACCCGACAAAAGTGTTACTTTGCTTGCCTATGATATTATTACTCATTGGTAGGCAATGCTAATCTATCTGAATGGTTACTTTGCACAGCTACTTTTGAAATATATACGTACGTCTCACGGAAACAAAAAAAAACTACAATTTTGCCGCGAAAACTTCGAAAAAATAATTCTCCCACAGTAACGTGAAAAATGAAAAGTGAAAACAAAATTTATAAAAAAAATCAAACTTAATTTTATATAAATGGCACAAATATGCGTAACATTTTTTAATAATCCATGATTAAAAAATAAAGTTCATTGTCCTTCATTTCCTGAGAAATAGTTCAACTGACACACTAGGAGATATTGAAGGCACTGAAATCATTGACAAATATGGCTCTTGGAAAAATTTTGATAACGTCCATTTCTTTTGTATAATATGATAATAATATGTCATCGACTTCCTTGACACAGTAAAAACTTTGCCTGGAACAAAATATATTTCATAACAACTCAGTCACGACAGAAAATCAGTAGTTATAATTACTAATACTAGGTTAAAACATATTTTGAAGCTTGGGCAAAGTCACCCCAAACTGACTAAAGAATTATCCAATTCCACTTGGTTTTGAGCAAATTCTATATGCCTGCAGATACTAGCCTGATGTTTCTGAAGCATCTTCCTGAATGCACATGGAGTCAACTAGCCATAAAGTCACATTGGGATGATATCTGTGAGATTGTAGTCCTTAACATTCAAGCAACAAAATTATGCATAAAAATACGTGTATACCAACCTCACAATTGTCCAAACGCCATAATCAACTATCACACTCGGCTGCTTGCAGCGGGACACTTAAATGATGTGAAACGGTTGTGCTTGCATGTTCCCAATTTTAGGAAATAGGTAAATATTTGAACTTTTTTTCGCCTTCATGAGTAACCCCCCAGTGCAAAGTAACCCAACTTTACGGTATCATTTCTTATTTTTTCACATTGTGGTAGGTTGAGAACCAAAAAAAAAACTACAAACAAAGATTTATTGTTGTTATCATATTCTGTGCAGGTGGTAATATACAGCTGAATCTAAATGAATTCCGGTTGATGGATCCAGTAAAATACATGTGATTCTGTGAATAGTTGTTTTATAGTCTACCCCGCATCTATGTTGAGCCTGTACCAGGAATTTCTGCTGGTGTTGGAACCCTAAGAATCATCGCAAATACAATAAATGAATATAAGAAGATATTCAACTTCAAATTCACTAGTTCTATAATTTCGGAAAAGAGTTAGAATTGGGATCGATTTTTGAAAATGTGTAATATGAAATATTTGGCTTGTTTTTTTGAAGATATTTCCACAAATAAAATTGAAATTATTTTCTTTTCCAGGATATCATGTGGGAACAACCATTCACCTATATTTGCACATTAAGCATTGTAATATCTGCAATGCCAGATCGTTTCGACCCCCACCCCTGCCCAGGAGTAGCTGAAAAAGGTCCTTGTAATAGAAATTTATATAAATGGGCATTCGACCACGACAGGAATGAGTGCTCAATGTTTCTTTGGGGTGGATGTGGAGGTAATGAGAGAAACAGATTCGAGACTGAAAATCACTGTCGGAGCAGGTGTATAGGACTAGCAAGTAAGTATCAACCTTCAACGGGTATTTATTCGTCTATATGTTTAATCAAATTAAACGAATACTCAACACTATGCGTCAATGTTTCATTCGTTCAATTCAATTATTTCATATGTGAAAATAGTAGTTTGTACAACAACAGTAGATATGAGCAATATTCATTCGAGTTGAACAGTTGATTTTTTTCTTCGACCTAGTAAATATTTCAGAATTATCTTTCAAGTATCATAGTAATAATCAATTTCAGATGTAGAGTATTCTTTCGATATTTATGAAGAACTCAAAGGAAAGAAACTTCATTCAATTAAATATTGAACGATATGAATCAAATTAGTAATATCAAAAAAAAAAGAAACAAAAAAGTCGATTTTGGGTGAGACTCGAACCCACGACAATAAATTGGATCGTGTCAAAGGGCTAGCACTTCAATCTTTAGGCCACACGGCTGTATAAATTTAGTTGAAAATTCAAACTTGAGTCAATGAACTAAAGAATAATTTCAAAGATAAGTACATTGATTTATGCTTAAATGAAACAACTGGGATTTCGTGTTTGTAGGTGAACAGATCAGAATTGTGACCTTTCTACAAGGTTGTCCCTAGTAACCAGGTTTTTTGTTCTCTCTGATTGGTGGAATTCATACCCTACCTTGTGTAGATATGAAATCATATCCATTTAGTTGACTGGAATCGCATACTTATCCGTTTAATTACCTATAAAGAAATCAGCATTTATACGGGTGGGAGTAGAAATAAAACCTTTGATCTTGTGTAAACACCTTGCAAATTGCATTTTGTAAATTTTCAGAAGCAGCAAAAATATGATATACAACGAGCCATACTCTTATAAACGAATTTGAACTTCTAGCCGTACGAGCCGTAGTGAATGTTGTCAAGTAAAATGTTATCGTTATCATCTGCCACAATTACGTATATAGAGGCAGTCTGAGCGCATCTGATAGGCACAGCGCAGCCTAGTTGATACTGATAAAACCCCTCTCAATTTGCACTTCTCCTGATGAAATGCAGTTGTTTGTGAAAGTTCATTTTTACCTGTCGTAATGTTTCGGAGTTACTTAGGAAATGTTTAGCACCATCAAACTAAAACTATTTATCAATATTGACATAAGACCAAAAACGATTACAAAATAACTTCCGTCTATTTACGTTATAGATAGCGTGATCAGCACGTGGACAGTTAGTACTTGCATTTCGATTGGCTGGCTGTGATATCGGAGAACGCATAGAGTTTGTATTAGGCTGTCACAGTATATTAACTGAATAGTATTAATACTTATCGTTAGCAGTGAATGTGTTACTTAAGTCGATATGTCCAGTACATATAGGGATAAACTTGATAACAATGTCGTACCAAATGGTAATAGTCCTCAAGAAAGAATAAACATGAGCCACTCGGGAAGTATTTACTAGAATATGATCTCAATGTATACAAAGATGAAGTGCATGAAAATTCCGAAAGTTTGGTTGATCTTATATCAGTCATATAGACGTATATAAAGCCTGTGTATATTAGTATTGCACGTGACTTTCTCCAACCCAAAAATGCGAAGAAGTCGATCTAAAATGGATTTTGTGAATCAATTCAATGAAAACGCCACATACCTCTTTTCAGTAGTTCCAAGTCCTGACCTGATCTACTCTAATCACGTGTATTTGTTTACGAGCACTTCATCTTCAACGTGAATGCACTATAGACATCTCACTTATATCAAATGGCAACTTCTTTACTGGATCGCATCCACCAAATCGTATTCTTTATCGTAAAAGTTACTAGCGAACTTAAACTTTCTTTGGTGTTGGGGAAATTGATATCTACAAAAAGCTTCAACAAATCATATGGATTTATATATTCAATATGATCAACAGATGTCGCAGGCGAAAACTATCTAAAGAATTTTTTGTATATCTTTTTTCATTACTTTAAAGCTCTTAAATCTGAATTAACAGTGATTGGATGATTTCTTACTTGAAAAACGAGCACTTTGAAATAAACATGTTTTTATGTGTTATTTGCTCATACTTATTTTCAAAAGAAATATTAGATTTTCAAATTTTCGACCAGTTTCATCTTATTTAGAACCTTCTCGGAAACAAATTTATAACTATAAATTTTTTTACCATTTATTTCATATGCAAAGAGCAATTTTCGGGCCATTCTCACCAAATTAGGTACTTTTGGTCTCAATTCCTTTGGCCTAGAATTCTCACATTTGCATCTTCATATCATTCTCATCTGAATGCATTGTTCAGGAGGAGTGTCATTGTCTGAAAAGAAAGCCATACCAAAGGAACAACGTGGTCCCCAGCTGACATTTCAAGAGACAGGAAATGAAGACACCTTCATGTTTGCTCAATCGAATACGTTTATACAGATAGATGGGGATATTATTCAGACATTTCAGTTGAGGTTTGTATGAGTGATTGATTTAGTATACAGTGCGTCTCAAAAGTCCCCTCCTCACCTCTTATCAAAATCTTGGACAAGTACAAAAACGGCGAATTAGGGGGACTAACAAAAACATCAGCTTACTTGACAACTATGCAGAGGCGAAGCTTCAATTTTGACAGTTATAGTATTAACTGTTTTAATTCATCACAGCTTTGCATTTTTTAAAAGCAAGTTTGTAATGGTTCAGATGTGGAAATAAGATTGAGATTCGTCTGAAGGAGTGCTTTTATTGAAATCGGAATCCAAATCTAAAAATGACAATCATAAGTCAAATGACACAAGTCATAATTATTAAATATCGATATTTCAAACAATAACTGGTGTATAATAATAAATCAACTTCTTGTTCGAAACAAACTTACCTAATACCAGGGTTTATTTCTACTTATAATTATGTAATATAATTATATAGGAATAACTAGCCCAAGAAGCTATTAGAATTGCACCGAATATTTCAGGGAACAAAGGCTTTGTTCATTCGTAGCTAGGATGCAGGAATTCCGCTACAACTTGCCCTCCCACAAGCTTTCAATTATTATTTATAATAATTATTGGAAGATTCTGAACTGAAATTGAACTTCTTGAGGTGGCTAGCATGAAATGAACCACGTTCAACATTATCGTTTTCTGAATCCACTAAAACGAAGGTTGCCGGAGCTATTGCTTTTTTTATTCGATAAGGCCCTTCGAAAAGTAAAAGAAATTTTTGTGTTTCGGATTTAATAGCGGATGAAATTGGGTTAGCCTTCAATAAAACTAAATCATCAACTTTAAATATATCATTTTGCCTCACAGGACGTTTTGCTTGACGGCGTGCTGCCTTACTTATCAACGTTTCTTTAGCCAAAATAAATTTATTTTCATTTATCATAACATGATTATTTGAAGCAGGCCCTTGCAGTGATTTCGGTAATAAACGAGGGCACATTTTTCCCAATTGGAGTTCATGAGGGGTGAACCCCGTTGATTCATGTACTACACTATTAATAAAGCCTGTAAATTTTGGTAACTCAACTGCCCAACGCGTGTGTTGGTCATGACAATATGTCCTGAATAATCTGCCCAATTCCCTCATTACACGTTCTACTGGATTTGATTGAGGATGTCTAACTGACGAGTATATGGTTTTTATTCCGATTTGGTGCAGTGCCTCTTGCCACTTTTTAGACGTGAACTGGCTACCATGATCAGTTAGTATACTTTTGGGTTTCCCCAATTTCGGAAAAAGATCTTTCGTTAACCTGTTCAAAATTGTAACCGTGGTAGCTCTCTTTAGTGGGTAACAAGTAACATATTTTGTAAAAACATCTAAGATAACACATATGAATGTTACTCCACCTCTACTAGGTGGCAGAGGTCCAAACAAATCAAGAGACAGTATATCGTTTTTCCCCTCTGGAAGAATCGCTTGATATGCTGGATTAGGTAATTTGGAAGATTTTGCTAACTGACATATTTCACATTCTTTCATTACGCGTTTCACTGACTTAGACATGTTATTCCACCAAACGTCTTGTTTCAATGCATGCCACGTTTTGTAAGCTCCAAAATGGCCAATGCTTTCATGATAAACATCTACAAAATATTTTTGTAAGCCTTTTGGGACACAAAGTAGATAGAAATTTTCATTATTATTTCTTGTATAGAGAATCTCATTATGTATTAGAAATCTAGATTGCAATCTGATATCATTAGAGATATTCTGGATAATATCTGACAATTTCTCATCATGTCTCTGGTATTCGATGATTTTTTTAGGATCAGATTCTATATTTCCTAACTTATTTATTGGCAATATTTTGAATAATTTCTCAGAAGGTGTTGGAGGTCGAATGGCTGCATGACGCGAAAGTGCATCAGCAATTACATTTTGTGAACCTGGAATATATTTCAGTTTGAAATCGTATTCTTGAACTGCAAGTGCATACCTGGCAATACGTGCTGATAATAGTCTACAAGTTAAAAGATAGGAAACTGAACTGTTGTCAGTATATATAAACCAAAAATTCCCGACCTAATAAATATATTCGAAATTTTTCCAGAGCCCAAACTAAAGCTAAAGCTTCACGTTCATTTATATGATATCGTTTTTCTCGATCTAAAAGCACTCTGCTAGCCCATGAAATGGCATAACGTTTACCGTCCACTATTTGAAATAATTGAGCACCTAGTCCAGTATCACACGAGTTACGTGAGGCCGTTCCTGCTGGATCGACAGAAGCCGGCGGACTTTGCTGATACTAGCGGATATCATATTACAAGACAAGCGAACATCATTTCTCATTGTAAAACACGAAATCAGTCTTAGCCTGATTTCGGTTGGAATAAGTTGTATGTACTTTTAATAAATCTCGTATTTTTTTAAAAAGTCGTTGGTTCGTTCGAAAAACGTAATTGGCGCAGTCGGTAGGATTTGCGCAGTCGCGATAAATATTTCGTGGCGTGGTTTTTCAACTCTTTGGCGCAAATTCGAGAAAATACCCATTTTCCGGGACTTTTTGGACGAACTTCGAGCCCACAACGATATTTCCAAGCCGGCTTGACTCGGAGAAGGACTAGGAGACTACGAGATCCACAACGTCGATCAACGTAAGTGCCAAGTTCCTTTTTGCCTTTTCTGAACCCTCTGATTAAGGATTTCAGTTGAGATAGTTAAATTCAGTTCATCGAGAACAAGTTTTAGTTAAGCTTTGAGTTAAGTTTGAAAACAAATAATATTACGAATTTATGAATGATTTAGAGAACGTATTGGACAGATTGAATAATTTATCATTGAACGAAAATAATTCAAGTTGCATTATTTTAAATCCGAATAGAACGAACTTTATAGCATCAAATATGACTGAACCAAATCGTCAAGCTTCTGCATCTGTGCCTGTACCACAAATGAACTGGGATCTTTTCAAATCTAGACTTGATATTATTAAGCCATACGATGGTGATAGTAACACTTTGAACAAATTTTTGACTCGTTGCGAAAATTTAATTAGAAGCTATGCTATATTCCGAGATGATGCCCTCAATCAGCACATTCTTGAGTCAATTCAAGAAAAACTAATAGGAAAAGCAGAAATAATGGTTGGCAATCGTACTGAAATAACCGATTGGCCCTCTTTGAAAAATGCTCTCGAACAATGTTTCGCAGATCGTAGAGACTTAGATTGTTTAGTACAAGAATTAACGAGATCTAGACCACTGAAAGGTGAACATTTAATAGATTTTGGGAGTAGGTTACAGCTAATTAGAAGTCAAGTAATACAGAGAATAAGTAACGATCCAAATATTGCAAATAATGAAAAACTATGTTACATTTCTCATTACCAAAAAACCGCTCTCAGCACTTTCATTGCAGGATGCAGTGGTACATTGAAAAATAATATGTATTTGAAAAAACCAACTTCGTTAGAAGACGCTATGGCGCACGTTAACGAATTTGAAAATTTTGAAAAATTATATGGAAACTTTGGTGAACCCGCCAAATATACAAAATTGAACCCTAATGCCGACAGGCAAATGTCGCATATTCAAATGTATTCTGGTAACGCCATTCCTAATGCGGTTCCCCACAGATATTCATTTCCCACTCGTAGTACAAACATGAATTCAAATTTTTCACCTAGACCTGTTTGGCCCAGCCAGCCTTTGCATTTACAGCCTAGACAATTACCTCCCCAAAGATATCCCACTAATAGAGAAGTTTTTGGACAACCAGAAAATGTTTTCAAACCAAAGCAAACCCCATCCAATCAGCTTCCTAAGCCAGAACCTATGTCAACAACATCCCGCACCCCTACTATGACGTCACAAAGACCTACCAATAATTATTTCAGACCTAACTATCAGAACCAAAACTCACAAAAACCATCGAACCAATTTTTCAACCGAAACACTCCAAAAATGAATTATATTGCTGAAGAACTTTTTACTAATGAATGTGAAGAGACATATACGCCTCAATTTGTACAGGACCCACAGAGTTCTTATTTCCATGAAAATCTTGATTACGCGTATGACCCTTCACAATCATTCGAAAATACACATGATGAAATTCAAGAACACTTTGATTATGAAACTAAAAGATGTACTGACAGTCATGAAATCGAAACCGAAAATTTTCAGACAATTCGCCAGCACAGTCAACAGATTTAGCAGAAATAAATATAGCATCCAGTAATGCCTTACCATACGTTCAAATAAAAAATCCAGAAATGAGATTACTTATTGACACAGGTAGTTCAAGATCAATAATAAAGCCGTCAATAGCCGAAAAATTTTATCCAAACTTAATATATCATGCTGACAGTGTAATCAAAACGGCCATCGGTAGTCAAAAAATTCGTTATCAAGCGAATATACCTGCCTTTTCGGAATTTAATACCAACTATGTCATAAATTTCATTTTATTTGATTTTCATGATTTCTTTGATGGAGTCATAGGCCTGAATGATCTAATCAATATGAACCTGAATATCGATTTGGTGAATAAATCCCTCGTAGGAAAAAATATAAAAATCCCCTTCAGATACAGGCAACCACAAGAAGTAAACTTTTCATTTTCGGTAAACCCACACGAAAAGTTGATGAAAAGTTTACCAGTCAGTGTTTTTGAAGGCGATATAATTACGATTGAAGGTTCGATCAACGAACTAATATTACCGTCAATTGTGACATCTTCAAAAAATGGTTATGCCCTGATGGAAATCGAAAATCCAACAGATAAATCAATATCAGTTACAATCAATCAACCTTTTCCCGTAGAGCCTTTTGATGTACGATCTTATGAAATTTACAACTTCGAAACCTTCACTAATAACGTAACTAAAAACAACAATGACAACAATAACATCACGAACTTGATAAGGACAGACCATTTAAATAATGAGGAGAAAAAAGCTATCATAAAACTCTGCAAAGAATTTTCTGATATATTTTTCACTCCAGGTAGCGATCTTTCCTTCACTTCCAAAGTCAGACACGAAATTAGAACCACTGACGAGGTACCGGTACACACTAAATCGTATAGGTATCCCTATATTCATAAAGAAGAAATTCAGAGGCAGATTGATGATATGCTACAAAAAGGCATCATCCGTCCCTCCTGTAGTCCTTGGTCATCCCCCATTTGGATTGTTCCAAAGAAGATGGATGCCTCGTGTACAAAAAAGTGGCGAGTAGTCGTAGACTACCGCAAACTTAACGAAAAAACTATAGACGACAGATACCCGATCCCGAATATTAACGATATCCTTGATAGGTTGGGCAGGGCTCAGTATTTCACTACCCTAGATCTGGCCAGTGGGTTTCACCAGATAGAAATGAGTAAGAATTCAATTGAGAAAACAGCTTTCAGTGTAGACAACGGGCACTACGAATATCTGAGGATGCCCTTCGGTTTGAAAAACGCGCCCTCTACATTCCAAAGGGTAATGGATGAAGTACTGAAAGACCTCCAGAACAAAATCTGTATGGTCTATATGGATGACATCATCATATTCAGTACGGGGTTGCAAGACCATATCTAAAATTTGAAATCAGTTTTCTCCAAACTACGGGAAGCCCATTTAAAAATACAATTAGATAAATCAGAGTTTCTGAGGAAAGAGGTAGAATTTCTGGGACACGTAGTGACTCCGGAAGGGATAAAACCCAACGAGAACAAAATCAATGCTATAAAACAATTTCCGATACCTAGGACACAAAAAGAAATCAAATCCTTTTTGGGTCTCTTGGGGTACTACCGCAAATTCATTAAGAATTTTGCAAAACTAACCAAACCAATGACTCAATGTCTTAAGAAGGAACAAAAAGTAGAACATACGAAGGAATTTCTTGACTGTTTTCGCATTTGTAAAAATGTACTCACTTCAGAACCGGTATTGGCTTACCCAGATTTCAGTAAAGATTTCGAATTAACTACGGATGCCTCAAAATACGCAATCGGATCTGTACTCTCACAGAATGATCATCCTATCTGCTACGCATCTCGGACGCTAAACCCAGCCGAGATAAACTACTCCACTATCGAGAAAGAGCTTCTTGCGATAGTCTGGAGCTGCAAGTACTTCAGGCCCTACCTTTTCGGCCGTAAATTTAAAATTCTCACAGACCACAAGCCCCTCCAGTGGCTATTCTCCCTCAAAGAGCCAAATTCAAGACTTGTCAGGTGGCGCCTGAAGCTCGAAGAATTTGACTATACTATAAAATACAAAAAAGGTTCAACAAACCAAGCAGCGGACGCTCTCTCCAGATACCCCCAAAATACAGAATTGAATGCCATCGAAACATCGTCCGTTCAAAATAACCCTGGCGATGTAGATGAAATGATCAGGGACTATTTGAGGAACCCCCAAGATCTTCCCAACATAAACAGTCCCTCGATGCAAGACTTTTTTCAAATACCGAACCAACGTAATGAAAAAAACATTAATATAATTTCCAATATTCAAATCAAACCCCCAAATCAAATCCCAAACGAAATATTCGATGATATCCAAATCACACCTTTAGATGGAAACAATATCGTTTCCTTAGACGATATCCAGATTACACCCTTAGACAATAATCAACCAGAACCTCTCAATGAACCCCGAACGGACATCTGCGATGACTTACAAATCGTGCCAATCCCCAGCACTCAACCTAGGCCCGATCTTCAAATTATACCAATCAATAACCCATCCGAGCATAATAACGAGCAGAACGATCCCCCAAACTTCACCGAAAACAAAGAAACGGATCTAGAAACCGTGCACACCGCTCAAGAAAACCCAATATTTTCAATTCCCATATCAGAACGCGTTTTGAATAGCTACAAAAATCAAATAATCATCACCAACAGCGATGTTGATAAAATAATTTGTAAAAGACAAAAGATTTTCACAAACTCTCGACTTTACGTTACCTTGCCAAACGTCAACGCGGAAGAGCACATAATAAAATTCGTCGAAGAATATATCGATCCAAAACAAACATTTGCAATTTACTCGAAAAATCCTGCAATTTTGCTGAATTTTACCACTACAATACAAAACACCTTCAAACACTCGTCTTTCAAAATAGTCCAATGCACAACAGTACTCGAGGACGTGCAAAGTGAAGAAGAACAAAAACTCAATGTCGAATATTATCATGTCAAGAAAACATGCCACCGTGGCATCAATGAAATGAAACAATCACTTTCTTCGCGATATTATTGGCCGAAAATGTCCGTTGATATAGAAAATTATGTGAACAACTGTGAAATTTGTAAAAAAAATAAGTATGACAGAAATCCACCTCAAATCAAATTCAATTTGACACCTACATCTTCTCGACCATTCGAACATATACATATCGACTGTCTCAAAATATCGAACAATAATTTTTTGACAATTATAGATTCATTTTCGAGATACGGCCAAGCCTATCCCCTAGAAGCCTCGACAGGAATATCGATTGTAGAGAATATACTGAACTTTGTTTCTCATCACGGATTACCTCACAAAATAACTACTGATTCTGGCACCGAGTTCAAAAATAAGGACCTTGAAAATTTTTGTCAACTTCATCGAATAGAACTACATTTTACGACCCCAAAAAACAGCAATTCCAACTCTCCAGTCGAACGTTTTCATTCGACTTTGATTGAACACTTTAGATGTCTTAGAGAAGAAAATAAAGAATTCAACCCAGAACAACTAATGAAAAGAGCAATACTAGGATACAATAATTCAATACATACTGTGACAAAATTTACACCATTCGAAATTGTAAAAGGACATATCGATAGCTCCGACCCTTTCGATCTAACAGATCACATAATAACATCAAACTATGTCCAAACTCACAAAGAAACAGCTAAAAGGCTCTATGAATCAATTCAACACATGAATCAACAAACTAAAGAAAAAGTTATTTCCAAAATCAATCAAAACCGCGATGAACCTCCAAAGTATTTGAATCAGAACGTGGCTTATATCAGAACCAAGGCAAGAAACAAAAAATTACCAAAATTCAAAAGGACCCAAATTCTTGAAGAAACAGATATAAAGTTGGTTACAGATAAGGGCACTTATCATAAAAATATTTCAAGAAGACCTCAAATTAATAAAAACCCACTTTTTCAGGGAAACAATGGACATGAGACTTCTGATCCTTCACCTGATCTTCCGAGTACTTCAAGTTCGAAGTAACACTGAGGATGTTCAGATAACAACAATAAATAATCCTATACTTCCTATACAGTTAGGAAACTCTAGGTTAATATATAACAAACACACGTTTCTACATTACTTAGACCTAAAACGAATCATCATACAACTAACCAATCTGAATGATTCCTTCACTCTAATAAAAACTAATTTTAACAAAGAAAAGATATCCAATCCAATCTCATATCATGGCCTAGCATCTCACATGTTATCAAGAACAGAATATCTAATAGAAACGACTCAACAGAAATTAAATAATATTCAACCTCATACGAGATCTAGAAGAGGTCTCATAAACGGAGTAGGAAAAGTAAGTAAATGGATTTTTGGCACATTAGATGCAGACGACGAGAAACGGTACGATCATGCACTCAATGAACTCGAACAAAATCAAAAAGATATAGTTCGAGAACTCAATTTGCAAAGTTCTTTGTCAAAACAACTCATTGAAAATTACAACAAAACAATTGCAACCCTAACTAGTAATCAGGAAAAACTTGAGTTTGGTTTGAAGACATTCCAAGATTCAGTTCAAAAAACTATAAGAGATCTAGATAGCTACGTGGGTTTTCAAAGCATTCTCTCACAAATAAACCTAGATTGTCAAAATATAATTACTTTCATTGACAATCTAGAAGATGCTATAACGTTCGCCAAACTCAATACCTTGCATAATTCAATAATTTCCAGTAGCGAACTTTTTCAAATGATAAATTATTTGAGGAATCTGTATACTAATGATAATATTCCAAATTTTCAAAATATTCTGACCTACTACCAATTCCTAGGAACTCAAGTAACGTTTTCTAATACCAAACTAATTTTTGCTATACATGTTCCAATAATTCGAACTGAAATCCTGAACTTTTACCACCTATATCCCATAATCCAAAATAACCAAATTTTCATTCCCAAATACCGATACTTGGCACGAACAACTTCGAAAACCCAATTCCAAGAAGAGGCTTGTCCAGTGTTGGAAAACACCTACTACTGCACAGAGGAGTTTCGTCCCGAAGACAACTGTACCTTACGACTGATCGAGGGAAATTCCACCAACAACTGCGATACTATCCAAATTCGAATCGAAGAAGCGATCACCGAACAAGTGACACAAGATGAAGTAATCATCATTCCGAATGAAGAGGAAAAAGTTTTCGCAAAATGTAAAACCGATCGATATTTGGCGATTCTATCACCCACGCTTATCAAAATACCAAAATCCTGCGAAATCCAAGTGAATAACAAGCGGTTCACTAACGACTTGAGGATTCAACAAGGAAAACCCCTTTTCCTCCCAAAATTGGAAATGGAGAAACTCCAAGCATCGGTCGCATATGAAACTCCCAAGTTTCAAAAACTGAGCCTGGAAGAAGTACGCCAAATAAGTGAAACAGCTAAACAACTGATGCCCTTACAAATCAATCATCAGCCACAACATCCGACAGCTGTTTTCAGTATTCTTTTTGCCATAGTAGCCATACTCTTCATTTGGTTATTCTTGAAAAGGAACCAAAAGCTTTCACAAATGATTAAACCACGTTGCAGCAGAAAAAACAGAGAGGACCCAAGAGTCGAGATGCAAGAAAAAGAGATAGCAGCTACATCGAAAACGAACTCCGTTATTTTCTCAGCTTAAGGAGGAAGGAGTTACGTGAGGCCGTTCCTGCTGGATCGACAGAAGCCGGCGGACTTTGCTGATACTAGCGGATATCATATTACAAGACAAGCGAACATCATTTCTCATTGTAAAACACGAAATCAGTCTTAGCCTGATTTCGGTTGGAATAAGTTGTATGTACTTTTAATAAATCTCGTATTTTTTTAAAAAGTCGTTGGTTCGTTCGAAAAACGTAATTCACGCATCAACTTGTAAACAAAAAGGAACATCATCACGGGGATGATATAATAGGGTACTCTCTTGAAGTTTCATTTTCAAACTTTCAAACGCATTCTGTTCTGTTTCATCCCAATGCCATTTAGAATTTTTTTTCAATAGAGCAACCAAAGGAGCTGACAACGTTGCAAAGTTCTCACAGAACGATCTGTCAAAATTTGCCAATCCCAAAAATTTTTGCAATTCTTTGACATTTTTCGGTTTTTGATAATCAATTATAGCTTGAACCCGATTGGGATTTGGTCGATAACCGTTTTTATCCAAAACATATCCAAGAAATGGAATTTCTTGTCGAAAAAAAACACACTTTCTGAGTCGCAGAGTAAATCCTGCTTGATGAAGTCTTTTCAAAACTCGGTTGAGATGATCTATATGTTCCTCAAAAGACTGACTGGTGATTAAAATATCATCGACATATACAGTTACGAATGACTCGAACTCGGTTCCTAATATATTGTTCATGCAAAGACAAAAAGCAGATACACTTGTACTTAAACCGAACGGAAGTTTTTTGAAGCAATACGTTTTTCCATCAAATCTAAAACCAGTGTACTGCTGTGATTCAGTTGATAAAGGAATTGCCCAATAGCCATGTGTACAATCAAGCGATGACATGAACTGACAGTTTCGCATAGAATGTAAAATCTCTTCTACTGGCCGCGGATTTTCATATTCACGCTCCATGATTTGATTCAAATGTCTGGCATCTAAACAAATTCGTACACTATTATCTTTTTTTTAATGTGGCCATAATAGGTGAAATGAATTGGGTTGCTGTTCGTTTGATGACCCCCCACTTTTCCATCAAATTCAATTGTTTTTGAACAGCTGGTTTAAAGCTGATGGGTGTCGGGTATTGTTTCAAACAAAACCCCTTCTGATCTCTCAGAACTATTTTATGTACATAACCTTTTACATTTCCGGGTTTTTCAGAAAACACTTTTTTATACGTCTGCAATAGATTTTTGAATATAAGTTTTTGTTCACTGCTCAAATTATCATTATTTATAACATGATCAAATTCTGATTGGGTTGGTGAATACTGATCTGCACTTGTTTTCAAAAAAATAATCTTTTTATTATTAGAAATTTTCATTTTACATGAATCTTCAATTTCATGGTTCGATTGTATTTCCGGAATTTTCAAATAATTTGAATCAATTTTCATAAATATAATATTTTGTTCTAAATCTAATTTGACCAAATATTTTCTCAATGAGTCCATACCTAATATAACAGGATAAATTAAATCTGGTATCAGTAAAAATTCATGGGAAATGCTTGTTTCTTGAATCGAAAACGTAATGAAACATTGCTATTCTATTTTTCTCTGTTTATTTTTGAAAGCAGCTATAACTCTAACTCCCGTACATGAAAAAGCTGGGATAATATCATGAAAATCTGATATTTGCCACCAAACTTCATTACTTAAAGCACATATTTCTGAACCACTGTCTACTAGTGCAGGAAACGTGTAATTGAAAATTTTAATCAAAATTATTGGTGTTTTTGCCTCAAGAGTTGGATGTTCTAAGTCGCATTCATCAAGTAATTCTTCTCGAGGATTATTGGAAATAAATTTAGCCCTATTTATTGATGCTCCCACGACTGGGCCTGATATTCGTGAGATGCTTCTTAGTTTTCCGTGTACTCTCCCTGACATTCATTTTCTACTTCGACAATAGCAGAAATTTGTTTATCTCTGTCATTAGTACCTTTACTATCTACAATGTAACTATTTTTCTTGAAAAAATTTCTTTCATTAGGACGATTGGGAGTTTGATTGTTTCTATCAAAATATCTATTTTTGCCATGAAACATAGGGTTTTTGAAATTGTTGGATTCGTCCAGTGGAAATCGGCCTGATTTATTACTATTTCTATAATAATCTATTTGTTTTAATCTTTCCAACGCCTCCTCGATATTTTTAACCCCCATAATCATAATTGAAATGTGTTCTGGAAAATGTCTCCCAATAATTTTTATCAATTTCGTATCTTGAATAACTGGGTTCAAGTGTTTTGCTAAAACTATATATTTCATAAAATGCTCAACTAAAGTACCACATTTTTCATTGTACTTATCACATTGTAATCGTTCACGAACATTATCTTGTATGTCGTCATTCCAAAAAAAATCTATGAAAGAGTTTTTGAAATTTGGAAAATTAGAAAATTTATGTAAGAACGCTTGACCCCATATCAAAGCTTCACCCTCTAAATGATTTTTCAAAACCGGTACAAAATTTGTAAATGTAAATTTTTCTTGATGGAAAAAATATTCAACTTGCTCAAGAAAATCAATTGGGTGTAATTTAGACGTGTTATCAAAAATGCCTACCTTTTGATAATTTGGTACTAGTCTTTCCTTTTCCTTAATGTCATTATCATTTTTATCCCCTGTATTGATCAAGTTGTTTTGAACAAGAGACATTACTATTTCCTTAACTAAATTGGATACATTGATATCATTCTTTCCACGGAATTTATCATTTTTATTCATTTCATATTCGTCATGTGGTAGAGGATTGCCGTCGAAACAGACTGAATCATTTGAGCTTTGTGCATCAGGCAAATCAAAATGTCTTTTCAAAATTGAACCACAACCCTCTTCCATGAAATCCTGTCTCGTTGACATCCTGTAGAAATTTGTTGAAGCTGACAGCCGTGTTTCAAAATCTGTCACTTTTGAACATTCATCCAGTTTATTAACACTCTTTACCTGATCAGGTGTTACTATTCCTGAGTTACGTTGAGAACATTCTCTCTGCAATTGTGTCTCACTCGTATGCTTTCTGTTTGCTGGAAATGGATATGCTAATTGTTGTAAATGGCTCACATTTCTTTCTTTCTCCGGAATTTGCCTTTGTTTCGGGATCGCACCTTTATCCACCCCCATACCATTCGCCGGAGATTGGAATTGTCGCAACTTTCTTCTGAGGTTATATCCTTCAACGGGTTCCATTATAATGATATTCTTATAGTGACCACTTGTTGGGCGCCAAGTTGTAATGGTTCAGATGTGGAAATAAGATTGAAATTCGTCTGAAGGAGTGCTTTTATTGAAATCGGAATCCAAATCTAAAAATGACAATCATAAGTCAAATGACACAAGTCATAATTATTAAATATCGATATTTCAAACAATAACTGGTGTATAATAATAAATCAACTTCTTGTTCGAAACAAACTTACCTAATACCAGGGTTTATTTCTACTTATAATTATGTAATATAATTATATAGGAATAACTAGCCCAAGAAGCTATTAGAATTGCACCGAATATTTCAGGGAACAAAGGCTTTGTTCATTCGTAGCTAGGATGCAGGAATTCCGCTACAAGTTGCATAAACACAAACAAAATTAGTATCATTGAATAAGTTTTTTCGATACCTTTTGAAAGAGGTGTCGCTTGCCGTAGGGTTCCATTGGTCACAATGGCCATGTGACGTCATCTTTGCCGATTTCGTCATCTATCATCACTAGGGAAGTCTACAACCTATTCCGTTTCCAAATTTAACTTGTTTATGTATAATCGATCCAGAGCTAAGAGGGGGGAAAGGAACTTTTGAGAAGCACTGTTTTTTAGTATTTGAATGACTGATATTTTCAATCAACACTCTGGCTCTCTGACCCAAAATATCATGGGGGAAACGAAAAGCAATTCGGACGTAGATATTTCTCCAACGCTTCTGATAGGTACTGTATAGGTATAACAACCAATATATAATCTTATTCAATTTAGTAGAAGAAATAGGTTCATATAATCTGAACTGTGGTCTCGGTAGTGTAGTGGTTAGCATATCTGCCTATCAAGCGGAAGGCCGGGGTTCGAATCCTCGCCGGGCCACCGTGCTGGGTAATCGCACGTTAAAAGGTGAGGCCTCGTTGATCCTTTGCTCGCACAAGTTTCGACTTCTGAGAGTTGGCGTTCGTCAGCTGGTTAACGGAACGAACAAAACAACAAATTTCAGAACAGGGTACAGCGCATATTGCGTAGGTACCTTTGTGAATTGTGCTCTTCATTCGAACTATTGAGACAATAAAAGTAAGCTTTAACAATTAGCATGAAAGTGATAATTTCATGCAACATCGAAGACGTAGTGATATTTCAGTTTGTTCTGTGGAACCCAAAAAAATATTTGTCAAATATTTATCAAATAATTGCGGTTTTCTATTGGAAAATGAGCCAGAATTTTGATGTTTTTTTAGTGTGCCAGAGTTTGAAGATGAGAATATCTGTAGGTGATTTTTATATCTTAATATAGGTTATGCCGACAAATCTCCTTCCAGTTCCGAACTCGCCTTCCTCATGGGCTTCTGGTCTACCACAACGTTAAAGTTCCGACTGGAGTATCCCTACAACCATACGCTCTATATGTCATTGTACAGCAGGGGCAACTGAAAGTTGTACATGTTTATGGAAAACATTCTACGGCACTTACTGTTGGCAGAGGACTCAATAAGGATCGATGGCATTCAGTGACGGTGTGGTTTCCGAATTTTTACTTTTCTTTACACTTATTAGGAGAAGCTTTTTCTTCAGACGGACAGTATTCACGGTTGGATAAAATTATGTTCTACCTTTGCGGTAGTATATCAAATTTTTGATACAAAATGTGTGTAACAAAGAGCTTTCATAGGAAATGTTTGGGTGAAGTTCTCGAAAAATACTTCCTATAATAGTTCTAGATACCGAAACATTTCGGTTTATCACTTGGTCGACTGTTATGTATTGAACGGATAGGTGTCGAATCAATTTCAAATTTCCTATATATTTGGACTCCTCAAATGAATAAGTATGTATTAAACGAATAACAAATTAGCACAAACCTGTACCATAAATTGAATTTGGGCGGCGCTAGTGTCTACTACTATACATTCTTTGGACAAAAGGGCGGACAAGGCAATGAAATTATGTTTGTATATAAATATGTCAGAAATAAAAACAGAAAGTTCAATTTTTTGACAAGAAAATGTTTGAAAACTAAGAATAGTACTGAAAACTGTGATATTTTTTATTGAATATGGATTTTCTCAAGTATTAGCTAGTCCAATTGAATTATTTTGGATAAAAATGTCATGACAATAATACAATCATCAAAAACTCACAGGGGACATGTAGGATTAACAATGCCATAAGAGGAGTGCCGAGCAATCGTCTTTCAGATTGAAAATCAATCATGTTTGATTTGAATGTTTTTGGGCTACCATATCCTTAGTTTGCTAAGTGAGTACATGCCTATCATGAAGACAAATATAACATCCATTTTTCCCCTGTTTGACTTTTTTATTTAATAGATTTGAGACAGTAAGAGTGCTCTGATGATATTTCGTAAAAAGTAATGAAATAATAAATCAAGCTATTTTTCAAAGAGGCCGAATGGTGTAAAGCTTGAACTTCAGTGCAGTTATAATGCAGTTATAATGCAGTTATAATCAAGTTACCATCTACCAAATTGCGAGAAATTCATCATGTCTGTCAGCTGTAATATACCAAGGACATTGATATTCAGCGACACAATTTCACCACAGTTTTCAAAATTGCTTTATTTGACAACGGCCCGACGCCAAAGGCGGAGGGGTGTTGCCTTAAATAAGTTATTGAGGAAGTTGTGATGAAATCATAAGCTATTGATCAATTTTCTCTGGCAGGACAGTGACATTTAAAATATGAAATGAATTGATGATGGGTTAGTTGGATGTATGATGGATATAATTGCGTCTACATTATGACAACTGATAACTAACCGTGAAAACAGCCCATGGGCAGTCATCAGTGTAATATTGGTTTCATTGGTTATTTCGAAACACATGACATGAAATGGGGACATTGTTGATAGGACGATTCCTCAACCAAAAAATGTTCAGTATCATAGGACTCTTATGGATGACAAGCTATAATGAAGTATAATATTGAAAATCTTGACCTCTAGATAGAGAAGCACTCAGAAATTTGGTTTGGGGGAGGGGGTACTGAGCTTGGAAAAACTAAAATTTCAATGACTTCCGACGTCATCGGTGGTGGGTTGGAAAGTCAATAGAATCTGTTGGTATTTTTTTCGTCTCAGGGAGCTGCAGCCAGGCACTTTCCCTTCTGCCGATGGAGGCTCTAGATCATCACTACTTCACCTAAAAATTCCAACGAAAAGCCCATTGTGACACAGTCTGTAAATAATACGATTGATGTTTCACAGGCAGTGAATTAAATGAAATTTTTGTATATAACGTTCTTCTGAAGAATACTATTCAATATTATTAGGAATAGTATAAACCATTTTTGGTGATACCGGAAATATAATAGTAATTTATGTCTCAAATTGAAGCCGTAGATACGTTTTATCGACAACATATCTCTAGGTTCGAATCGACGTTCATAGTGCAAAACTGATGGCTTTTGTCGACGATCTGAAAGAAGAAACTGCACTCAAAGGTCTGGATAAAGAAAATAACTATGGAGTGGCTGCCAACGTTACATCGGTTATCCTCATTGGAGGTAGATTTTGTTCCTAAACAAAACCAAAATATTTGATTAATTATTCATTGTTATTTTCAGGTTTAAGTTCTGAAGAACGTCTTCATGGAGTCAAATATATAATAGAATCTTTTGTTGGCTGCATAAAAAATGTTATTTTGAGCACAGGAAAATCCGCATCGGATCTTCTTCCCATTACTCCTTTAATAGCAACAAAACATGAAAACGTACAGGAAGGCTGCACCAACAAATGTATCACGGACGAAAATCTCTGTTTTCAGGGATCTCGGTGCATCAACCATTACAATTCTCTCACATGCGATTGTTTTGGTACGAAGTATGAAGGAGAATATTGCGATATGTACAGTAAGTATTGAATCGAGAGATAAATCTGCAATTCATCTCCTTTATATATTTTAGCTGCTACAATATTGACTCTGAGAGGCTCATCGTATGTCTCATATCGAGTTTACGACTGGAAAGATAGAGTTCATTCATCGGTAACGCGTTTTTCGATGATGTTCAAGACACGATTTGATGACTCGGCCTTGTTGTATGCTGCTGGTGGAGAGCAGGGTTTAGATCATTATATTGCTGCTTCAATTTACAATAAAACCATTTTCATAGAAGTAGATTTTGGTGAGGATCCTTTGACAACGGTCCTTGGTCAGACATCCGATTTTAAATTATATCAATGGAATAATTTGACAATTTTTCATGAGTATGACAAACTTCATTTGATTCTAAATGACGAGAAAGTAACCATCAACATTACTGGAATCCCAGTGCTTTATATCGATCCTGAAATTTACATAGGAGGTGGTCCAGAATTGCAGAAAAAGACTGGACTCAAATCCACTAACAACTTCGTAGGTTCTCTGAAATATGTGTTTTATAACGAAATTTCGATCATTTATGAACTGAACAAAAATAATCCGAAAGTTCATTATATTGGGATACTTAGACCAGAGTTCTATGAAGTAGATGTGGAGGATATTCCGATAACTTTTCCATTTTCCTCTTCTCACATATGGTGGCACAACAACCACACAGACAGTTTATCTCTGTCATTCAGCTTCAAAGCTAGCAGTAACTTAAGTGTAGTTGCTTCCAGTGAAGCACAGACTGGTATTTATTGGGAAGTACGCGTTGTCAATGATGAAGTTAGATTCGAATTGTCTGACAATGCCAAAAATGTCACGCATCTGATAAGCGTTAAGAAGACACCAGGCATATGGCATTCGCTCAATCTCTCTTATAATAATGCCGAAGTCATCTTGAAAGTCGACAATCGTTTCAAACAAGAAAAAGTTGGCGACATACAGTTCGCTATTGGTGATAAAATCAAAGTAGCAGCAGGATCAAGGACCAATTCTGGGTTGGTTGGATGTATGATGGATATACTTGTTAACGGTGCTTTATTAGAACCCAGATCGATATTGCAAAGTGAACGTGTGGTTGGTGAAGTTACCCTAGATGACTGTAGATTCATCGATGCATGCAAAAGGCCAAACACTTGTGAACACGGAGGCAAATGCTCTGTAAAAGAAGACAGGCTTATTTGCGATTGTACCAACACTGGATACATAGGGAAAAACTGTCACTTTGCACAGTATAGAAAAACATGTGAAGAGTTAGCGCTCTTAGGTAAGATCCAAAAAAAATTCTGATACACATTCATATTTTCAATTGAGAATTCACTTTTATTAATAATTCCAACAAATATCATTTCTCTACGAAAAATAATATGGAATTTTGAAACAAATTTGGACAGATGAAAGTACTTATATAAAAGTTACTTATATCTTCTGTTGTATAGAGTATTATTTCAGTGAGGATTTATATCCAAGAATAAATATCTTGCTCTAATTCATCTGGACTTTCCGAAAAATGACTCAAGAAATTCATGACGGAACCATATCATTAACTACTCTTCACATTAAATTATTGGACAGATAAAAAATAATATTTTCTCCCAATGATATAATTTTTAGATAGTCCCATTCAGTATTCAATACTTTTTTTAACGTTTCGTGATCTTTTCATGGATTCGAAGAAGACGAAACTGATTAAGTTCAAAAAGTTATCTCGGTGATCTTTCTACCAGTTATTATCCTTCACGTGTTACCATTTCGCATATTAATAATATATTTTGTTAAATATCGCGTTGTTGAATGATTTTTACTACGCTAGTCTTAAGATGTTACTAGGAACTCAGGTATTTTTGTGGAGAGAATGAAATTTCATGAATTATTTTTTGGCTTTTTTCTGCGAATCAAAAAATAGAAATTACAACTTCTACGAAAGATGTAAAATAAAAAAAAAATAACAAACACTCTTTCTTGATAGGTACGTGTATATCATTCAAAGACGTTCGATTCATTCACAAAAAGAGAGAAAGATTCCATCTGAAACAGCTACTCCCCTGCCTATATGGCAACGACGTCTTCGAATGATATACACGTACCTATCAAAAAAAAAGTGTTTGTTTTTTTGGCTTTACTTCTTTCATAGAAGTTTTAATTTCTGATTTTTAATTTGGGGAAGAAGAGAGCTAGAAAATAATTCACTAAGCAGCTATTTTATAGTGAAATAACTGTATCGGATTTGTACACTGTTTACTAAAAATCACACAATGAACTGTTATTGAATTACGTTATCATGGATTTTTTATCAAGTATCGGCCAATAACTTAGTTATAAAGTTCATATAAACTAAATACATTTTCAGATTATTTTTGATTTAACTGAAGGTGTCCATCGATTTAAATAAAAAACCGAATGAAATATAGTTCATGAGACTTGCATACCTGATGTATCTGTCCAAAAGTTGTGTTCCACAGGTTACACAAAACCAGACGTGTACCTCATCGATATTGACGGAAATGGTAGATTTCCACCCGCCCACGTTCGTTGCGAGTTTCAGAGTCATGAAGATTCCACCAAAACCATCGTAGAACATAATCTACCTAGCCAGATCGATGTCAGGTCTCCCTCCGAAAAGGATTTCAGTTTCAGTATAAAATACCGAGAATTCGACGCAGAAATGCTTCAAGAACTCGTTTCACATTCACTCAACTGTAGCCAGTACGTGAAATACGATTGCCAGAGGGCTCCTTTGGAATTACATTCAGCCACTTGGTTTATCAGTTCTGCCAATCAGACGGTGGATTTTATAGGTGACGTAAAAAGGTATGTAGCTATATTGTTCTTGCTACAACTCTAGTATAACTGCTCTATATTTTTCTCCAAATAATTTTGTGAATTGGCTTATTTTTAGTCATCAAGAAAACTGGTTCTCAGTATATTATTCACGTGAAAAAATAATGCTTGCATGTAAAACTATTTCATTCATCATGATCAGGAACTCTGGTGTTATCAAACATTTTTAACCTTTACAAACCCACCAATGAGACTTCTTCTAGAGATTGAGTGCCTTATTATTAACACCAAACTAATATTACTTACACTCGACGAGCGTTTCGCTAACATCTTCAGGAGAAGAACATCAATTTCGAATCTAAAGACTAGATCTAAAGCTAGTAAAATATCATTAGCTAAGTTATAACTAACTAAATTTAGTTTAGTATCAATTTTCTCCTGAACATGCCGTGTTAGATAAATCTCTTCAGGTAAATCCTCGCGTCGAGTGAAAATAATATCAGTTCGGTGTTAGATTAGTTCATCACTAGAAAATTTGAGGATGTTTTATGTGTAAATTTAATTGTTGATAACAAAATAATGGTTCTTCTTCGAATCCACCAATAAACTTTTGGTGTTTTTTAATCATCTTTACCTTTTGGAGAAAATTTCTGTAAAGAAAAAAAATTTGAAAAGGGGTATCTTTAATATGAAACACCTCTCAAAGTATGAACAGCTTCAGGAACCGCTATGATTATTCCAGGAATGATCTACCTTCAAAATTTCCAAGTCTATCTTTCTTCCTGGAGGTAGAGACAGAGGAAATAAATTTTGCCCAATTACCCTCCAATAGAATCTCGATAGACTACTCACTAGTCGTTCATTCAAAAACGAGTCATATCTTTGAATGATCTATCAAGAAGTCATTTCACAAATGTTTGTTGTATTTTGTAAATTTCATGTTTGCTTTTGGTATTTTATGAGATATAATTTGATGATTAACAATTGGTTGAGCAGGTTGAGTTTGATTTATGGTTGTCGCCTATTTCATTTATTTCGTATTCCAATCGAATTTGCACGTAATCAACGTATCTGTAGTGCTAGGAGGTGTGTAAACGAATACACCAGAGAAACCCTTCACACATATCCGGGGACTTTGCTGAAGGGTGGTTAAGATATTAGGAGAACCAATGAGCGAATGCAGAGTAAGGGTATGACGTTGGATCCGAAAATGTCTTCAGGAAAACACACAATTGTAGTTAAATAATTAACCAAACCCAAACAGCAGTTATGTATTGAGACTAATCCCTTGGCAAGTCACAATCCTTCACTTCGACTATTTTGTTTGCTTGCTTATTATTGCCTTCACCAAAAGATCGCTTATATAGCGAAGGAAATAACTTCCACTAAAACGTAGAGAATTCGGTAATTTTGTAGCTTCTGAAAGATTCGTTAACATTCGCCAAAAATTCGCCCAATATTTGAATAACTCTTCGTGACAATATGTCTTGCGAGATTGAGCACCATACCGAACCGTGCTATGCTCAATGAAGACAAACATTGTAATATTTTGGTTCTTCGAGTAGTCAAATATAGTTTCGGGAAGTATATTAGACCTCAGATATATCTTTTTATTTTCCAAAACTTTGGTTTTTCGAGATACAGCTGTGGTTAAAAACAATAATTTCTGCTGAACACCCAATTGAGTCTGACTAAGAATCAAAGTTTTCATTTTTTATAGTGGTCATTTACGATCCATTTGTGTTGAATCATTCAGAAAGGATAGAAGAATATATAAAAAATTGTGAAATTCCATAGAAGTGAACAAAAAATCGAACAAATTGAGAATATAATGAAAAAATTTTGAGGAAAAAATTGTTATCTTCTCGTGATGATAGACATTATTTTTATTTAATCTGATTACTTTTCCAAACTCATTCATTTCGTTAAATTTTTAGCCTGATAATGAAGTATTTCATTTTCTATCATAATCTATTTTTTTATTCAAATCATTTTTTCTGAATACTTTACTGTAATATTTCAATGATCCGTTTTATGATTTTTCAATTTTCTTAATATTCTTCATTTAAGATCAATAATGCTAACATCAAACTGATATCACTCGAGGCGCGTTCTGCTAACCAACTTCAGGAATATAATTTTTTTGTAGAAGAACGACTTGAAGGGGCAATAACCATAGCTTACCAAATAGATCTGTGAATATAAATGGCACTCAAATCAAAAGTATTGTCATGAAATTCTCAAAAGTAACAATAATTGGAGACCTTACAGGTGTGGTGACATCAGTTTTGTTTCCTAACTACAGCTTTACAGGGGTACATGTCCATGTTCTATAGGAAAGAAATGTGAAAATAAATCTCAATGGTGCAACTGCGAAGATATAGACGATGACAAATGGTATACGGATGATGGTTATTATACAAATGCAAACAGTTTGGGAATAACGGAAATGGTGTTTCTTCAGCAACCTGATTTGCCAGAAGATGCGCTTGGGAGGATTACCTTAGGGCCTCTAGAGTGCGTTGAAACGAGTAAGTTCGAACTGGTTTTGGTGTAATGTAGGATATGTTCAGTATATTGTTTCGATAAACCAGAGCGGTTCTCTCTATGATATTGGCTGGGTCCATTCAAGAGAGAGAGAGAGAGAAAACTGCTCTGGTTCTTCGTTAGTCTGTCCCCCACATTCGGAGGTATTTTGATCAGAGATTTGCCAAATATCAACTACGGTTAGTAGTCTAATTGCCGTGCCAGTAATTAGTTGACAACCACAAGAATCCATGTGCGAGTAGGTTGAATTGCACTCATCATAATTGAATAGTTGTGAAAAACGACAAAATGCATAAAACGTATAGGATTAGCCCAAATACTAGGTGAATAGCACAATAATCCATATGCGGATCATACAAATCGTATAAATAATAACGAGGAACGTCTGATAACCGAAGTTTCCTGCCATTACACTCGTTTGTTGTTGTCACTTTTGTTGACAAAAATCCCAGCGGATGCTTTCGGAATTTTCATCCGAGATCCTCCGTGCAGAATGAATGTAGCCAAAGGATGATAATTTCCAGCAGACATCATGGTATGATCTATCTGTGGACTTCAGTTTGGCCCTTTGGGGCTCATCAGCACAGCGATGGCCGCTTTCGAACCAATGACTAATGCTCGAATGCACCATGACGAGTACTGTGAACGCTACTTGGATCATCCCTACACGATCTTACGATGAGTGTGAACTCATCGCCATCTCGTGGTGGATTGACAAAGCATAGGATCTGGTAGAAGTGGCTGGCATAGGCCTAATCTGCAACACAGTGCGAGATTCACGAGGAACATCTGATAACCGAAGTTTCCTGCCATTACACTCGTTTGTTGTTGTCACTTTTGTTGACAAAAATCCCAGCGGATGCTTTCGGAATTTTCATCCGAGAGCCTCCGTGCAGAATGAATGTAGCCAAAGGCTGATAATTTCCAGCAGACATCATGGTATGATCTATCTGTGGACTTCAGTTTGGCCCTTTGGGGCTCATCAGCACAGCGATGGCCGCTTTCGAACCAATGACTAATGCTCGAATGCACCATGACGAGTACTGTGAACGCTACTTGGCTCATCCCTACACGATCTTACGATGAGTGTGAACTCATCGCCATCTCGTGGTGGATTGACAAAGCATAGGATCTGGTAGAAGTGGCTGGCATAGGCCTAATCTGCAACACAGTGCGAGATTCACGAGGAACATCTGATAACCGAAGTTTTCTGCCATTACACTCGTTTGTTGTAACAGTTTTGTTGACAACAAACCCAACGGATGCTTTCGGAATTTCAATCCGAGAGTCCAGTACTCGTCATGGTGCATTCGAGCATTAGTCATCGTTCGAATGCGGTCATCGCTGTGCTGATGAGCCCCAAAAGGCGAAACTGCAGTCCACAGATAGACCATACCAGGACGTCTGCTGGAAATTATCAGCCTTTGGCGACATTCATTGGATTGCAGATTTGTGGTTCCAAATGGAACCTTCTGCACGGAGGCAGAGTATTCACAGTCGAAATAGCGAAAATACAGTGTTGAAAGAGTACACTTTCAGCTTGCTACTTCACCTAATATCTTCCTCCCTTGTATATTATGACTAGTCAGCCGAAGACTACCAATCTACTTATATGTATAAATTATGTATACTTGCTTATTTGTGTTCAGTTTCATTTTTGCAATACATGTTTCAAAGATTTAAAAAGTCTTTTTTAATAGAGCGCCCTGAGGAAAGTTGCGTGAAGGACATTCTGACTTCTGTGAATCTGGAAAATGGACCTCGTGCCCGTGTTTGATCAGGATATCAAAAAAAAAAAACGATAGCCTACTAAAATTTCAATCCAGTAAAGAGGAACGCAGATTGTGAACTTATGGCTCAGCCTGATCGAGGTTGAACAATAATTGACTGAAACTGTTTTATTCATCGCTGCTCTTTTATTATTGCAGATACTCAGAGATATGTTGTTACGTTTACCACCAGTCAATCTTACATAGAAGTTCCTGGTTGGAGGAAAGGAGATTTAGCGTTTTCATTCCGGACCACAGGAAAAAAAGCTATTCTTTTATATCAACCACCTATCAGACCAAACTATCCCAGTTTCATGGTAGCCTTAACTAGTGGTGAGTATTCACTTATTTAATTCAAGAGGATTTTGAATATAGATGACCAATGACTTCGTTTGTTTTGCAATGGAAGATTCGAGAGAGTTTATACTAAATTCAAGGTGGCAAAAATCAATTGAACAGCAAGAAATATTGTAATTTTGATATACAATATAATTCATTATCTCAACTCTCATATTACGAGATTGGTATTGCTTCTCGTTTTTATAGTCAGATGAATGCATAATAAAGGAGCTATATTTTATTGCAGATTTTCAGTTGACATTCAATTTCACTTTGAACACAGGAGTTTCCAAAGAACTGGTTATTGTGTCGGGAAGAAAACTGAATGGAGGAGAGTGGCATAAAGTTTGGATCGATTATAATAAATACCATGTGAGATTTATGATAAATGAGGATTTCCAGATGGTTAATTTGAAACCAGAAGAGGAATTTGGTCCGTTTGAAGGTTCTATGTTTATAGGAGGAGCAATCAGGTTCATAATATGTTTTTAATTGTGAATGATTTTCAACCATTCACTTACAATTCTATCATTATTCTGAGGTCACTTCGAAACATATAATTTCGGATATTGCTGTTTGTCTAGACTGTTTTTTGCGCAGTTATTATCGGACGAAATATCATTACATAATTTAATATAGATTATCCTATCAACCTCGTTTAATTGCTAATTCGATCACGCATCATGGAATCGTGCAAGTCATATATATATCCCTAATAAAAACGATTGATGTGGTAATTTCAATTGTACGAAATACTCAAATCACCACACGTTTGAATCCGTCTCATAATAATCAACCAATAAATCTTTAGGGAAACCCTAATTCAATAGACCATCGGGCAATTTCTGGAGAGCTAGTAGATGTATTGATCTGCAAATATGGTGATAGTCATATATAAAGATGGTTGAAAAATATTTTGAGACGTGACGGGCTCTACTGAATTGTTGAATCAGGTTCGATTTTCTTGAGCCAATCTCTGAAATTGAGGTTCAAAATGCAATTTCTGATCCCAAAAGCACTAGTTCTTTCGATGTATTTGAATCAAACAGTAGTGTTGTGAAAGAAACAACAGTCTTTCTGATCCATCCATTCACTACTTATTCAAGAAGGGAGATGTAGAAAATATGGAAACCTATTGCCCCATAGAGATTGTTCCCATCTTTGGAAAAATCTTCGAAATTATTCTGAAAAACAGATCATATATGTATATTCACGAACAAAAACTTGTTTATTCTAATCAATTCGGATTTCCCTGAAACAATTTGTTGACAAATAAGGCTTCGAGTACAGAGAACATATAGCAGCTGCTTTGTGTGACCTGACCAAGGCGTTTGTGTGGCTCATTCCATATTGATCATCAAACCCGAAAACTACGGCGTAAGAGGGATACCTAACTTCGGCCCTTTTCTCGTATTACCTATCGAATCGAAAACACTGAATTGCAATCATTACACAAGGAGTAGTCATCTGTAAGATCGAATAGATTCAGACTAGAGAAATCAAAGAAAAACTCCTTGAATAACGATTTTTACAGCCCATTGCCCACACAGATCGAAACTCAATTTCGACCTCCTTAAAAAACACATAAAAAAAACATTAGATTTTGAGTGCATTCTATTGGCGTTATCACAAAATGACCAGGACTTTCGAATTCTTTAGTAGGTTTTGTCTTTTTTTACCTCATGTTTCATACTTATATCGTCAAGTAATGATGTATTTTAATTCTTGTGAACTTGTACGCTGACGTGTCTTATTTGTGAATGAAAATTTATGTACTGTTTTACATCTAAAAGATAAATAAATTATCTATTTATCTATTGCTGGTATCCGAAACATAAAAAGATGTCAAATGACGAGTAAATTTCCTACATTAATATTGATGGAATAAAAAAATTCAGGTTTGTTTCAGATATATAAATTCGGTATGATTTTGGAGAGAATGAAGTTTGAGGAATCATTTTCTGGGTTTCTTCTTGTCCGGAGAAGAAGAAAGCCAAGAAATAATTCCTCGAAATTAGGTTCTTGGAAAAAAATATAATTCAATGTATTCTCTAGTAACTAACGATATCTCTCAATCATCAACAGCGATCTTCTGGATCCCACATCATCGGTTCATCAAGGATTGATAGGCTGTTTTCGCGGTTTAGTGGTGAATGAGGAAATTTTGGACATCTATAGTTACATGAGTGTCCATTTGAGTGAGATAATCAAAGACTGCAAACCTTCTTGCGATCCCAATCCTTGTCTGAATGGAGCCCAATGTAAGGAACTTTGGAGTAATTTCCAGTGTATCTGTCCAAACCCTTGGGCTTATAGTGGAGAGTATTGCGAAACTAGTAAGTGTATAACAGTAGCCAAATTTCTGTGTATTGAATGAAAAAAATATGGTCAGGCGAATTTGTTATTGCTGCCATTCGAGAAAGATATTATTAGGAGTGGTCAAAAACTTCATGGTAGTAGGCAATCTCTTAAAATACTCCTACAAAATGACTTTGAAAATATAAAAAATTGGTTCGACAATAACTTATCGACTCTCAATTTCGAGAGATCACATTATCTCACCTTTACTTCTTATGGAAATCATCTATTGGACCTATTGAAATAAATGACTCATATATAAAAGAAGTTGACCATATCAAATATTTAGGCATCATGATGGACAGGCATTTAAAATGGAATTTCCAAATTATCTAATAAAAAAATTACGCCCTCTATTGCCAGAATTCAAATTTCTTCATAATATTCTTAGTAAAAATATGATATGATTTATTTTTCTTTATTTCAATCTCGAACAAATTATGGTAATTTACAAAAATGGTTCTTAAAAATCATGTATGGTAAAAATATTCGATATTCCTCCAATAAATTATTTTGTGAAAGTGGAAAAATGGATATCAGTCAATTATTTTGTCTTAATATAATAATTTTTCTCATAAAAACTGCTGTAAGTATAATAAACATTTATATAATACACGAAATAAAAACAAAATTACTGTCAAAAATAAAATTCCCAAAGCCAAATCACAAAGAAACTTTTTATATTTAGCATCATTTATTTACGATAAATTACCAAATTCGATTGAAGTAACAAAGTCAAAATATTTTTATAAAAAACTGGTGAAAAAATGGATTCTTGAAACTCCCAGATTATTTTTCCAGAATCTTATAGAATTGAAATTTTCCATGTGACTGCCAGTGTGCTGATTATACTGTCATTTGCATTTATTGTTCAAATGTTATTATATTATTAAATCATTTATTTTTAATCCATAATAATTATTCAATAAAATATCTAATCCTTACAACAAGTGCAATAACTTCGTAAGGTTTGAATATTTATTCACATATTATTTATTTCAAAATTGTAATATTGAGATTTATTGTGAATAAATTGTTATTATCATTATTATTATACAGTGACTTAATTTGAACATTCCCTGACCGTTTGATACTAATGTAATTTCTCAGGACTTATAAAAAATCTCCTACACTGATATAACTTTTTAATATAACCCCATAAAAAACATCTCTTCAAACTGCTGACTTTGTTTTATTCCAAACTTGCAGACTCGATTGTTCACTTCTGACTTTGAGATAAAATGATGATTCAAAATTTGTGTCGGAAAAATTTGTGGAATTTTAGATAATAGATCAGGATATGTTGAATGACATATTCCAAAAGATATTTAGTGAAATGGTTTCAGGTAACCGAAGGGTTTCATTTCGAGAAATATTATCTGGAGATTAGAAAATTAAATTAGAGTGAACATCATTCTGTTTCGCTGAAAGACGTATAAAACAAAATTTTCGAAAACGATTGTATTTTCAGATATCAACACGAATGCCATTACATTCACTCAACCAGAATCGTTCCTGAGAGAAAATTATTTGGTCAACAGTACCAGCACCGAAAAATCCATTATGACGAAAATATTTCAAGAGAGATTTTTGGTGAACCTCCGAACTTACGAAGACCGAGCACTCGTATTTTACGCTAACGATCACTTGAATAATTTTGTGCACTTATTTATCGATAACAGTACCAAAGTTGTATTTTTGTTCAATTACCATAATACAATACATAACATAACGGTGGACTATCCTCATCTGAATAGCAGCCAGTCAGTTCAAATAGCGATCGAACGGAACAAAAACAGTACTACCATGTATGTTAACGATCACAATACTACCATACCGCTTGGGGTTAAACTTTTGGAGGAATATTCCAACAAACCTTGGATTAATCCGGAAATGGGTATGTACCTCACAATATTATGAAAATACACTTATGTTCATGCCCCTATCAGTGGGACCCACAATACAAATATAAATTTAATATTCATAGTTCTTGATCATTGTGTAGAAAAAATAGCGTGTGCAACTCTCATGCAATGGTTATTACATGATCGTTGCATAATACACTATGATATAAATTTCAAGTCTTTATTGAAATGGAAATAACATAAGTGCTAACAATAAGTGCTTTTTGCAAATTGAGACTATCTCGGCAAATCTTTTCAAATAATGCACAGATTCAGTTTTCAACTATTATCATTTTCCATTCTTATTATCGAGAATTCCATAATGCATTTGACATTAAACGTAGTCGTTAACAAAAAATGATTAAACACGGTTTTTGATTACCGGCTAAGAGCCTGAACAGAGCGTCGCTCACGAACGCGTTAATTTTGTAATAATTCTGAAATCCTAGCTGAAAAGGTGTTACAAAAGGCAAATTATTTCTGAATTACGCTACAAATCAATGGCCGACGGTTTTTCGGCCAAAACATATTTTTTGAGAAAAATAAAACAGAAAACTGTACATGAACAGAATGAATCAGCCATGAACTATTACAGAGCTATCGAGTGTACCCTACCCACTCAAAAGGCACCTGAGACGATCTGTTTTCTCTTTCAGAGGTATTGGCACCCCAACGACCACCAGCACCACCAACCGAATATTTTCAATTGAATCTTGGTGGCTTTGATCCCGAAACTTTACTCAAAGTTTCTGATTACCCAACAGTATTGCCGGGATATGTAGGATGTCTGAGAGGGCTTCAAATTGGTGATCACCTCGTAGATCTACCATCCAAAGTCAACGAAACTGATTCAGGTAAAAGAACGAAACAGGAACCTACATATTGTTATTCTGATCATTCATCAACTAGCTTTCCTTTCTAGCAGCTCTCCATTGCCTCATGAAACTTGTGCTCGTTGATTATGTAGGAAAATTGTTAAGGTTATAGGTACCCATCTTGAAAAACATGTATTTCTCTTGGATCATGAGGAACTGAATAAACATGTTGCACAAAAAATAAATTCAAAGAAGTGTCAACTCATATTCAAATTTGATCAGAGAATAGGGTTCATTCAGACCCGGCAAAAACATGATAGCCAAAAGTTATTTGTAGAGAAATTTTTATAGTCCCATAGGGGGCCATCCCGAATAGTCAACACATGGTGATTCAGGCATTCATGATTTTTCCGCTTTTCTCATCGAAATATCAGTTTTCAACGGTTCTCCAATCTGATAATTCATATGAATAATTCATACAGTATTATTTTTCCAAAAGACGGTAAGTTTTAACCTCAAAAGGTGAACATGAGTGGTGGAACCTTCATGGGTCTAATAATGTACCAACGTTGTTGATATATATTTGTTAGGAGCACTATTAATAATTGTAAACGTCAGAAAAATGACTAGATTTCGGCTAGAATCAGAAAGTTTTTCACCTTTGGATACGTGTGGATACCGACATCTTTATCTACTTTTTGTGTTATATGTTCATTCAGTTCACCATATAACGAGATGAAAATATATTCTAGAATACATACTTTCAGAGGTGATCACTTAGTGGGCACTAATTTATGATATATTTTTCCAGGCGTTATAGCTAACTGCAATATGAAATGTGATGAGGTTCCTTGCAAACACGAAGGTCTCTGCATAGAAGATTTCAGAAATCAGAAGCACACCTGCAACTGCGAACACACCAGCTATTACGGAGAGTTCTGTTCCGAAGAAAAAGGAGCCGAGTTCAATGGAGAATCAATATTGTGGCGAGAATTTGTATTAAATGGATCGGTAGACCATGTGAAGTTTCAACTAGCATTTTCTAGTGTTGACGTCAGTCAGAAAAATACGGTACTTCTTTTACTGCAAACTGAGAACAGGTAACAAAAGTAGTAATGTTGCTCACTGATCTCAGTTTTATTATTACTTTCCAGCCGAAGCTACTACCTAATAGTTGGGCTCAGTCTAGAAGGTTATTTAACTGTCCAAGAAGATAGAGAAGGAGCAGTATTTTCCGCTACTGTCAACAAGAAAAATTTCATCAATGGTGCCAGACACTCTGTACACTACAGGAGGGACTTCAAGGAATCTGAATTGTACGTCGATAGAGAACTAACGCCAATGAATCAGATTCCTGCCCAATCGTTCACAAATATCCCCGAGAAAGGAGCTAATGAAGTACAAATTGGAGGTCATGATACCAATGATCCAAGATTTGCCACTTATAAAAGATATAGTGGATGTTTATCAAGTGAGTTTCATATATCCAGTAATTCATTTCCTGTACATGCTCAGAATCGACTTATTAATTCACGTATTGTTTACTCTTCAGATATTTTTATTGAAGTGAATGAACATGTCATGAAACCACTAGAGGAGTATATGCTCTTCACGAAAACTGGAACAGAAAAAGTAAATGTTTCGAACCAGCATGGCGTGAGAAGTGCTCAATGTAGCTCAGATTTCGATAAAATCCACGAGAAAACGCCAGGAACAACAAATTTGAACATTAGTCAAGTCAGTTTAGACGAATTATCACAAACGATGCTTCAAAGTAAATGTTTTAGGGCACGGATAAAACATGGGTACAAGATGCACCCCAAAGGATACTTTATACCTCGATATACTCTGCTACTACAGAGGAAGAGGATGGAAAAGAAAAGTTGATTGTTATCATCCTCGGATCATTTTTTGTATTAGTTGTGATTTGTTGCACTTACCATGTATTTATAACGGAGAAGAAATATAGAGAGAGGAAAGAATTCGAAACGGATGCTAGTATTTTGTTATCAAAACAACAGGCCACACTCCTTCAAGAAAATAATAAAACAGTGAGATAATCACTTATCAAATTATCATTCGGATAATAGATTTTTTTTTCAGTCTGTGGAGGAAACAAAAACTGTGAATGAAAACGGAAAAATACCAAATGTAAATTCGAATGGATCGACAAATAATGACGATACGAAACAACACGAAAATGATAAAGAAGTTTCAATAGTAGAAATTATTTCCAAACCGGAAGACATTCAGCTTAAATCACTCAATAGGGCTGACAGTAAGAGAGAGAAACAGAAACGAATAAGCTTCAGAGGTAAGATTAATTCATCTGTAGATCAACCAAAAGCGCTGCAACTGAGTTATAGCTTCTAAAAGAATTAGCCTTCTCCCGACCACACCAATACTCCAACTTTTCCAAATTGCAATCAAATTCATAGACGATAAAAGCAATCAATCAATCAATCAATCAAAATATGCTTTATTATCAAAGAATAATATCTTATTGACAAAGCGTGTATATATAAATGTAAAATGAATTAAAAACAGTTGATAAAAATTGTCACCACAATACAAAACTGAACTCAAAAAAAACAATCAGTAACTTATTTAAAATATAACAAACATTTATAGCAGATATATGATATCACAGTTATCACCTATCATTGCATCCTATCGGCATAAAATTCTTCCAAACTATAATAGGTTCTATCGGTAAGAACTCTTTTCACTGCTTTTCTGAAACGAGCATTGGACGGTATATCTTCAATATCATTTGGAAAGTGATTGTACATTTTGCAGCCGTTATATATAATTGAATCTTTAACGAGAGTGGAAGATGGTAATGGTAGTTTGAGATGATCACTTTGACGAGTGGCGTATTTACTCTCTGTAAAAAAAATTTGTTTATGTTTATTTATATGACACACTGTTTCAAGTATAAATATAGACACAACGGTGAGTACATTGTGCTTCTTGAAGTGATGTCTGCACGAATCGCGAAATTTTAGTTTATAATGGTATCTCAAGGCTCGTTTTTGTAAAACAAAAACACTCTGACGAGCGTTACCCCTGCACACTCCCCAGAATGGAATACCGTATCGCAAATGTGACTCTATCAAGGAGCAGTATACTGACTTTGCGGTTGGGTATCCTAGTTCGTTCGAAGCAATTTTCACAGCATAACAACCAGAGGACAATTTTTTATTCAAGTTTTTGACATATTCATTGAATTTGAGACCGTTGTCAATGTATAGTCCTAGAAATTTGGAAAACACGCTGTTTTCAATAATCTGGTGGTTTAAGAAAATATCAGCAACTGCCCTTTAAAGGACACTATCTTGGTTTTCAATATGTTGAATGATAAAAGGTTCGAATCGCACCATTCTTTGACCTTTATTATATCTGAATTGATGATTTGATGAAGATCAGATTCCTTATCTTTTTTCCATAATATGGTAGTATCATCGGCGAACAGGGTGACACTTCCTGAAATGTCAAGTGTCATCAGGTCATTAACATAAAGTAAGAACAAAATTGGGCTCAAGACCGATCCTTGGGGAACTCCACATTATACATTGCCTAGACTTGAAATTAATTTCGTCTTTACTCATGTGCGGCCAGACAAATATGTCGTAAACCGAGAGTGTGAAGGGAAAAGAAGGGAAAAAAAATTGACATCGATCAATATTCATAAGTTCAACCCCGGATTTCATTTATAACTGCCTAGTACAAAAACCTATCACATGAATTCCAATCGTCCTGTCGAATATCATTTCGAATCAGTACTATATTTTGAAGGAAGCATTTGAAAATAACCATGTCTTTTGTATGTTTTGTACCCGATTGCTGATATGTTCTGATGAGAACTATTGTGACACACTCTGTTTCTTTCAGTTGGACATCATCAGATTTTTTCTGGTCCGACGAGTTTTTTGTATCGAGCTCAATTTCCAAGAAAATGTGTCAAAAGTGATTCTATGAAATCGCGTCCGATATAAAAATGGAAAAATGATAACTTCTATCAAATTCTACCAAAATAATATATTTGTCAAAAGTTAAACTTGAAAAAACTTTTTAGCTATAGTTCTGAGAAGTGCATCCAAAAACTTTCTCAGTACGTTGAAATGTTGAGCTGGATTCATGCAATATTATCTTTCATTCCCAATTTACTTCTCAAATTCTATAGAATGGACTAAGGACTTTCAATAGAGCAGGTCATGCACCAGCATTGACATTTTCACTTCCACTATTTATAATGAAATGCTCCACTCCACATTTATCAAAATAAAAGAGGCAGTGAAGAAGGTTATTTGCTTAAATCTTTCTCAACTCCATCAATGCCTTGGGGGTAATCCACGGTTGTAGCGACAAGTAGGGGAAATCAGGGAATTATCTGATTTTTTAAGATTGCAGTAGGACGCAATATCCATGCATGAATTCATTTGATAAAAATCAAGTCCCTAATGGGGTTATAATTCTGGTCAGAGCAAGTGTACTTAACAAGAATAACCCGACTTTCCTAAAGGCAGAAATATCTCTTTTTTTGTCTTATGGCTCAATTTTTGTATCTAGATCCTCGATTTTTATAGAAATTTCCTTCAATTTCTCTTATGGGTAGTTCGGAGTTTTCGAATCCGGTAATGGTGTATAAAAATAGAAAAGGGTAATCGGAAGTATCGACCCAATGCCGGAACTTGGGGTAAACCACTTCAAAGTTATAAGGTGACATTTTGCTACGTGGGGAGGACATCAACCCCTTTAGGTGATTCCCCTGATCGTCTCTTCTGTTCGGTGGGTCTATACTGAGCCCGAATCAATACGAAGAACCGATGACACATCGGTCACTTTCTTGTACAACATGGATTTTACTACGGGAAAGAATTCAAAGAAACCTTCTAGAAATATCGGAGATATTTCAATAACAAGAAAATTGAATAACAAACGAGAAAAGACACACCCAAAAAATTAGTGCTGGTATAAATAATGGAAAATTTTATGAATTATCACATAAATACCATACATTGATGTTTGTCATATCTAATGAATTACTATTCTATGATTCCAAGAAAGTACTGGTGAACTTCCCTGGGACCCACCCGTCGAAAATACAGAACTTCTGAGTCCCATGCTTGAAGTAGATGAAGAGGATGAGGATATGGAAGAAAGTAATACACTCGTAAGTCTTCACATCAATTTTGTCTAGATACGAGTTGTTTCTCATCCGAATAATGTTCCCGATAACAAATCTCATTCAACTTCTCACTTCCTTAAACTCAGCTGAAATAATTATCGCTTCGCTTGTGTATTATCGATACGTTCGACTGCTGAGCCGACGGAGATCCACATCTAAATTATATGAAGTCTGATTATTTTCTAATTTATTGACTTCATTTTTCTTTCATTAAATCATTTGCTTCGCGCATCTTGACTTCTTGCATATTATCAAGTATCGAACTTTTGTTTTGAGTTACGGATGAAATGGTTCAGAATCTTTTAAACCACTCTACCTCTTCAAACTATCTAATAAGAAGAATGCACGTATCTATCTGTTTTTTATTTGAATTGAGTTTAGTAATGGCACCGTTCATTATTTTCATAGGTGATTCCTGTACCATCGTCTGCTTCTCACCCAGTTGTCAGGTCACCTCATACTAATACTCAGATAACGCAGCTATTAATGGGTACAACGGGTGGCGGTGCCTAGTTGTCTCGTATCAGCAAACACATAACATCGACATGTCCGAGCTTTGGGTTATTGTATGTGAAAAACTGTTCAAGTTACGTGATATGGATTCAACACATTAATATCATTATCAGTTTTCACTTTATTATTTATTCATACTTTACTAGGGGTGCTCAAACTTGAACTGTTGGCGATCTACCTCAATATTGTTAGACTACGATCGATCGACTCTGAGTGTTGGTCTACTCTAAAATGTCAAAGAAAAAATTATTCAAAATCGCGAGTTTATTGGTTCTTAAAAACAAACGAGTTGTAGTATCTAAACCTAATTAGAGGGTGACTTTGGATATCAAAGCGTGACACTGCATGTCCTCAGCATACTTTTCATAAGAGGCTACGTAATTACCGAGTGCAAATCATGTTCGTCAGTTAGTCGATTGCGATATTTTGACTTAATTATATGCAGACTCGCACAAATAAATTGACCCAAACGCGGCTTGTCTTTGACAAGTACCGCCGCCTTTTCCTGCTAGCGGGGGTTTATTACGATGAGAGAAAGTGGTGAGGGTGTTACTCTGGCCTAATTGTGGATCCAATAAATTTTGGTAGTTTATTCATCTCATTTTGTTCTAGTGACCTATCTTCTAAAACAAAATCTATGAATAGTTCTATATCGTAAATTTTTTCTCAAGATCGACTCAAAAAGCACTCGCGATCGACTAGTCGATCGCGATCGACCGTTTGAGCACCACTATACGAAATTTTGAAAATTCATCAACAAAGTACTATAGGCTATCGGATTTTTTTCCTATGAATATGCCAAAGAATAAGAGTCATCACTTGTGGAAATCTTGTATATATCCAATAATTTCTAAAATACGACCAACTGATTGAATGAAAAAATATTTCGTGATATTCTCTCTTATATTTACCTTATCGTATTAAAATTTTAGTTCAATGAAATATCACGTACCTTGAATAATTTTCCACTTCTTTGGTGTATATATAGTTTGTGGATCCATCCCTGTATTACCAAAAGGATTATATGAGTATACTAAACGTAATTATTGAAAGAGTCCATTCTTAAAGTAAGAAATAACTTTCGATACATTACACTGTTGATTCGATGTCCAGCTACGAGACATGGGGCCTTGGAAATGATGATGCGACAACGAATGAAGGGATTGTTGGGAGATTTTATAAGATTAGCAAATAATCATTAGAAATTGACAACAACCTCAAAGCGTATTGAATAGGCAACATCAGACTTCAATAAACATGATATAACTAAGTCAGTTATGCCATATTTTCATGATTTCACCAAAATATTCTAGGCAGTGCTTTTGGATAGTCGAATATCCTCAGTTGAGGACTATTTTTACGTTTTGAAATATTCTTTCCATGTAGAAATCTAAAAAACCATATTTCACACAACTTCAACTCCAGATGGATCATTTTTCCTACAGTTTTTTTTTTGAGTATTGAAGTAATCATGTGAGACATTGGGAAATGTTAGAAGTGAAAATAAAATAGCTCAAAGTGGATTATATGTGGATTTTGGAAGCAGGGATGGCTTCATGAATATGTCACACAATGTTTTTGTATATGTCTCGTGAATTATTATTGGTTTGGACAAATATAAAATTTTTGCCTGATTTTGTATATTATTTCCATATGAATATTATGTACTGATGATCGGTCGTAGTCGACGTTATCTTGTCGATCTATGATACGAACACAGGAATGGCATGTGAAATAATGGCTAGGAGAAATCGTCAGTATTCTGATCGTCTGTTTCATAAAGTACCGATGATCATTGCTGTCGATTTGTTCTTATGACTGTACGGATTGGATCAAAATATATACATTATTCGACTGATGGTTGGTTACGGCCTATCATCGGTTCTTTGTGAATCGAGTCTTACAGAGCATACTTTTGTTATCCATTACTAGTGAGAATCGTACGGAAAACTGTGGTATTTTTTGTTGGAGGTGATTTTTTATCAAGTATCGGCCAATTCAATTCAGTGTTATGTAGTTCGTAACCAAGCAATAAAAACACAATGATAAACTAGTCTTATAATCGAATCTGCCAATTGATAGCCAAGGCTAGCAACCAAACGAGACAATAGACAGTTTTACGCCAAGGTGCATATAACATTTTTTTGTTGATTCATACATACCTTTATGAAAGTAAGCACTCACCTTGTTGGGTTATATGGATCAAGCATATAGTTTATTAACCATAGCGCTGATGTCTTATATTTAAAGCCAGCATATCACTAGATGAATAGGCCAGAGGCAGAGTTGACAAATTCACTACTTTCGTGAATTGAATTCACAATAAGTTACAATTCACTCGGAAAAATGAACTGAATTCGTTGATTGGAATATTTTTGGTCTATTTGACTTGTCGGTGATACTCAAATCACGGACTCACCAACTTCGTAAATCTATCACCATTGCTCTCTCGATATATTAATCGTCCATTCCTTGGTATTTCCATCCCAATTGGTTGATCCGACTAGTACAGTTTCCCACTCGTTTGTTGTGATCTTGGAAACCTCTCGAATCTTTGTATCTCTCTCAGGGATAATTTTCATATAGAACTCAGACTTGGAACGTTCAAAAATCTTAAGTGAAAACGAATTCGCATCTTTTTTCTGTCTTTCTGTTTTTCTACAGGGTTTTTTTGACTTATAAACTTGAGGAATAAAAATAATTTATGTCTGAAAGTAGACCTTGCAATTCCAGTAGTATATGGAATATTCGAAAAGCTTTTGTCTTTCAAGAAGTTTCAATTTGCCATTACATGATATAATATGGGTACTGAAATTCCATTGTAAACATGAAAAACTTGTCATCGGAGGTTTATATTATAAGAGCGCCACGTGCGATCAGTTCTGTATTTTCAAATAATTTAGGCTCTTTATCAGAAATTTCACTTTCATCCCGGGGGTTATATTATATATAGATATGTATAACGAAACCGCGTATTTTCGAAAGCTTGATAAAATTGTATTTTCCAGAAAAATATATTCTGAGAGTTTCTCGACATAATATTCCTGACGCCAGTTCTTCAATATGTTTTTCGTATAAAATTAGTTTCTGGGAAAGTGGACGTAGTTGCCAATTCCCACAGTTCCAGAGGAGTGTGGTACACCCTATTTCCATAAAAAATAGTACTGAATGTTACCAAGATAAACGCCTAGTTTATCACAACTAATATATGATTTCATAAATTTTTAATTTCTGGAATTCTTGTAATAAATTCACCTCATTACTTTTTTTGATTCCTTCAGTTTGAAAAATAGTTGAAATATTCAAAATGACACCATTCTTCACAATGGTACCACCACATATTTGTATTCATGCAACTCGGAAAAATTGCATGTATTCAGCAACAAATTGCATCGTAGAAATAGGGTGTTACTGATATCCATATTGCTAGGGCTTTAACCATTCTTGAGTATTATGAACAATAATAATCACATAACGTTCTTATTCCCACGTAAAATCCAACAGATTCGGTAATTGCTTGATTTGGACAATAGCAAATGACAGGTATTGCCACAGGCGAAAAGGTTTCAATTAAATCGTGAATTGACAAAAATGACCCAATCGCCGCTCTCACACTGTGCTGTATCATTGTGGCCACAGCAGACCAAAAGCGTTTGCGGGCAAAAAAAAATGCTTGCCTTCAAAAATAGTCGATTTTTCATTCAAATATTAGTATGTAAAGTGAAATATTTGGTAGAGGTTAATAAAAAAGTATGTTTAGTGCTGGATCTCAAAACTGTGACGGAACCATCTGTAAATGATTATTATAAACGGAAGAAAATGAAAGAGGCGACTTGAAAACTCCAGGAGGCGTAACGTAATGCGTCAAGGGGCAGTACAGCGCCAGCAATATTTTTATTTGGGACCCTGCCACCTACACATTTCACCACAAAGCTCTGGCAGTATTTCTATTAGTGATCCTGCGACCCTTATTATTTCAGTTAAAAGTTAATGACTGAAAATAAAGAGAAATGACGGAGTCGAAATCAATTATCTCGGCGTCGAGGCGATGTAGGTACAGCTGTATTATTTTGAGAATATTGCCACCTTCATATTTCTCTTAATTGTAAGTCATCAACTCAACTAAAATATGAAGGTGGCAGTATCCTCAAAATAATATTGCTGGACCTATATCGCCCCATCACCCAGATATCTGAATTCTGGTCCCAAATAAAAATATTGCTGGGACTAAACCACCCCAACGCCTAAATTTTCTAATTCGACTCCATCTTTTATCTTTATTTTCAGTCATTAACTCTCCACGGAAATATGAAGGTCGCAGGGTCACTAATAGAAATACTGCTGGAGCTTTACCGCTGCCGACTTTCCGGATTTTTTCATTTCCAGTCAGTAACGTTCTCTTGAAACTGAAAATATTATTTTTTTATTGTTGAAATATTGGGTTGAAGGGGAGAGCAGGGAAACAAATGAGTTGTGTTTGTGTGGTCACATGACCCACAAACCTCCTTGAAAAAATTGTAAAATAAAAAAAAATTAAAAATCCGAGGTTAGTAAAAAAATTTTTCAGAAATATTACATATTCACTCTTTGATATTTTTGTTTATCACGAAAATCACGCAACCAAAAATGGAATAAGCCGCCCAATGCTAAAAAATCTATTTCATTATAAAATCTATTTCACTATTTTTTTGAATTACTGTTTCTTTGCCATTCCTTAGAGTGTTTCCCGGTAGTGTAGAGGTAGTGTAGTGTGTTATTTTTAATTCCAAAGAGTGAAATCATCATAAAGGTGGCGTTGTGGCATTGAAAACCCAGGATAACCTTTATCAAAGCACCATTTCAACAATTGTACTGTATAGCTCTGGTATCTGAATTAGCATAGGGCAATATACATATCTATGTCATAAAGAAAGATCTTTCCAGCCATCCACTTTTTTATTGTATTGAAGGAATGTAAGAATATATAACATAATAACATATAGTAATCGCAGAAGTTTTTCATTTTCTCTTCCCGATGATATTATAGATAATAATGAAGGAATCAATCTATAAAAAAAAGTATTGCCTAGGAAGTGAATACATTTTTCTGATTCGGGTTTCGATATTTGCAATCGTGAATTATATTTCATTATTAAATTTATAATTATTTTGTTTTTTTATTTGTTTTGTTACTGTTCACGTCTACTTTCCAAATCTATTTTTCAAATTTCAATCGGACGACCTCAAACGCATCCAGCTCTCCGCGAAAATATTTCCAATAAAATTAAAATGAGGATTATGTGAACACTATTGCTGTCAATAGCTACTAGCGTGCAAAGTTTCAGGTCCTAATATTTAAAAATATCAGAGTTATGAAATAAATAACCACACAATTTTCCCGCTTTTCTCCGGTTCTAATTATCCGATCGGATCGTTTGACCCGTCATTCTCTTCGGAATTCAATTCTCTACAGTTCATTCCTTTGCACCGTTAACACTGCTTCAATGGTTTCCATTCATGATTGAAAAACTAAAAAAAGCGATTTTCTGTTGTTAATTATTTATAACAAATTAAAAATGGCATTTTCGAATTGAAGACATGGTGGAAATAAACTACGGACTGTCCTGCACGGGATGGCACAGGCGACTTCCAGGTAGTATTTTTGTCAAGGACAATATCTCTTTTGCTTGGCCTACTCGTATGAACCTTCGGCTCGTTTCATATCCCGTTTAATGCTCGTGTATTAATAACCATCAATACACCATCGTGGCATAATATACTGTTACGAATCTCCTAGCGCCGGCCCTGACGATCGTAAACGCAGTGGTCGACGATACACATCATCGAGGCCTCTCTCGACAGTTATTGAGTTATTAGCAGAGTTAGTTATTCAGTGAGACAGTTATTCAACAGTTATTGAACTATTAGCAGAGAAAGTTATTTAGTGTGACAGTTATTCAGCAGAGTTATTCAGAGCTAAGTGGAGAGTTTCTATTAGAGAGAGTTTATCGAAGCGTTCAGTCCAGAGCATTGGATAGTTAGCGGAGCAGTTTAAGTGATTGTATTGTTATAAAGAGTTGTAATAAAGAAGTGTTGTGTTGTTTGGAGTTTTAATAAGCGAACCCAAGGATATATCGTAACAGTGGTGTCGGAAGTAGAATTTTGCTGATGAAGAAACCTATTTATGATGAGTATGAGTATGTCATACGATAAGATGGAGGTCATAATGAAATTTATCCAAAAGCAATTGGCGGATTTGGAAAGACGACGACTGGAAGATGAAAAGCGACGGCTGGATGAGGAAGAACTAGAGGAGAAGCGACGGCAGGAAGATGAAAAGCGACGGTAGGAAGATGAAAAGCGCCAGCAGGAGGGAAAAGATGAACGAGAAATTGCGTTCCAGGAAATTATCGAAAATGAAAAGAAAGAACGAAAAGAGACGCTCCAGAAAATTCTCGAAGAACAGAGAAAAGAGCGAGAAGATGAAAAGAAAGATCGAGAAGAATCGCTCAAGAAAATTCTCGAGAATGAAAATAAAGAATGAGAAAATGAGAAGAAAGAACGAGAAGATGAAAAGGAAAAAACGATAATCAGAACGAGAAAATGAAAAGAAGGAACGGGAAGAAGCACTCCAGAAAATTCTCGAAGAACAGAATACATAGAAAAACAACGAAAAGTAGACTTCGAGAAAGTTCTAGAACATCAGGACAAGTTCTTCGAGCATTTGTTACATAAAACTGAAGTACGAGTGGAATAACTAAAAGAAGAACTGAAGGAAGACGTGAGGAAAATGGACGATAGAAGAAAGTGGATACAGTGCGAGAGGAGATGAGGAATGAGTTGAGAAATGTAATGAGAGATCTAGAAAAGCAGATAGTTTTTTCAAGAACCAAGATCGCCGAGAAAGGGTTGCGACATAGACAATTTCCGTAAAACCACCTACTTTTGACTGACAATCGTCTTGGGCTATGTATCGTAGACAGTTTGAGGCTGCGGCAGAGACCAATGGATGAGAGGGCCAGCTTTGGGTATATTGTAGACGATACCCATCGAACAGTAAAAGAAATATGAGGACCTGATTTCTGCATTAGAGTTGAGAGATACAAAGAATTTTACGACTGACAACTTTCAAGAGGAGTAGCTACGTTCACTAGAAGTGGAGGCGGCCTTCAGCACCTCCTTAGAATGCCGGGGACTGCAGGGAGAGAATGCAACAGAGGAAATGTTATAGGTGTGGAAGATCAGGACATTTCATGAAAGATTGCAAAGTGAGAATGCCACCAAAATCCAACTCAACTGCCAGGACGCAATCACCTGCGAGGTCAAGGTCACCGACGGTCATCTGGTTAACAGGTTGGGAAGAATAACCGATTGTCTGACCATACCAGAAAAATTGGATTAAATGAACGTTATATGCACCATAGACACCGGTGCTGCAGTTTCCTTGGAACGCAGTGACATCCTTCGGCCTGAAGGCGTGAAGCCTATTTTTTCCAACTCCGTGCTTCGAACAGTCACTGGTGCAAACGCACCTATTCGAGGCAAGGCTGATATTACACTGATTCTTGGGCGACTCACAATCACAAATACACTGTATTTCGCAGACATAGAGGATGAATTTATACTCGGAATGGATTTGATCACTGACTATGGGTTTTCATTCGACAACGAAAAGAAGAAGTTTGGAGGAGAATATTTTGTCCCTACAACTCCAGGACAGAGGAAACCGCGATTTTCGAAAACTCGAAAGTACTTCGTGCTACAGTGAACAAAGCCCCTGAATGTAGCGTCCAGCCATAGGATTTCGCACGAGCCCGGGTGAAGACAAAACAAGCCACCCCTGTGAGAGCCGCCAGGTGTCGTGTTGAAGGTAGAAATGTCATCTCCGAGTTTAAAACAACTGAAAGGGCTGACTTGGTCAAACAACAAGTCAAATTGGCCAAGTCCAACCGAATTGGCCCCAATCAAGAAGAGTTCTATTCACTAAACAACAAGAAAGGCACTATCGAAAGGCAAATACTGGCGAATTTCAAGAAGGAGATCGAGAGTGGCTGTACAACCCTCGTCGTAGGATGAATGATGTGGTGTACAGGGTTCAATGTAGGGCTAGACCAAAAATGAAAGTCGTACACCTAATGAGACTCAAATGTTACAATGGGATTAACGAGATATTGTTTGATCAGGACGATCAAAATTGAGAGGGGGATAATGTTACGAATCTCTTAGCGCCAGCCCTGACGATCGTAAACGCAGTGGTCGAAGAGCAAACGTCATTTTTCCAGGGACTGTTGATCCGCGTGGAGAATTAGATAGGTACACATCATCGAGGCCTCTCTCGAATATTCTCCATAGGCGTATGCAGGTATAAAAGGAGACGCTTCATCGCGGAGGGGACTGCTATTCAACAGTTATTGAGTTATTAGCAGAGATAGTTATTCAGTGGAACAGTTATTCAGTAGAGTTATTCAGAGCTAAGGGAGAGAGAACTTTGTGCATACGTCGAAGTGGAGAGTTTCTATTAGAGAGAGTTTATCAGAGCGTTTAGTACAGAGCGTTGGATAGTTAGTGGAGCAGTTTGAGTGATTGTATGTTATTGTGATAAAGAGTTGTAATAAATGTGGTGTAGTGTTGTTTGGAGTTTTAATAAGCGAACCCAAGGATAAATCATAACCATACTATTATTCCCGTTGAAACGATGTCTTTTAAAAGTGACAATGTTTATTGGAATTGAATTATTTTCACGGTTGTACAAAAATATGGTGCATATTATGGCCTCGAGATAGTATATTACGTAACGAGGCGTAAGCCGAGTGTGGCAATTCGCGAGTGCTCGTAACTAGCCTTATCCTCGAGTTGCGTACTGTACTTTTTTAGTGCCACCATGCTTATGCGATAATTTCTGCTGGTGTTGTATAAATTCCTTCGTTATTCCTCATTTTCTATGATCAACTAGAAACTGGATGACAGGAAGTAGGTGAAACAGTTGCTTGCCTCGTGGATATAGCTAGATACAGTACCTGAAAATATCATTTTCAATTCAATTTCACAAAGAATTTGAAACGAAAATTTGCTGAACTTGGTTTTTGGGCAATTGAATGTAGTGATGAGATCAAATGTATATCAGGTCAAATGTTACACATCCCATAATTTTGAAAAAATAATTCCGGAAGCGGCCGCCATCAATTTAGAAAACACGTGTATCAAGATGAATAGAGTCACTGGTGATATTACTAATTCGATATTGTTTCATCAAAAACTCTATACACGATTTATCAGATTGAGGGGGTTTGCAGAAAATTCAGCAGATGGTGTAAAAATCGAATTCCGTCATCTTTTGACGTTTGCATTATGATTTATTTGAATTTTACTAGGTTTGGCGCCATCTGCAAACATATTTTAGGAATATGAACTTCTCCTGATGTCTATTATCAAGTGAGCCGTATGTCTAGCGTTTTTGACCAAAACATTAACATTGTAACGGTATCCGAGTTGATTCAGCAGGATTTCTATCCGTCTTGACGTGAATTCTAAATGAGTCATTACTCAACAGCTGTCAAATACGTAAAGAACGGTTGAAAATATTGGAAGTAGAAAAAATCATTTCGCGACCTTAGTATACAAATAACTATTCCTTGATGAAAAGAAACAATGCTAAGTTATTTCCGACAACTTAATAAAAGACAAAAGATGTAAAAAATCTGGTAGAAGAAATCAATGTTTGTGTTTGTTCTTTTCTAACTTCATTCTCATTGAAAATTCAATAAATATAGTTGTCCTATAATAGTACTTTTTTCATTATGATTTTCATTGGTTCATAAGGTTTTGCGGCCCACCTAGTCTTCGGTCTTCAAGCTTTTGGCCCATCAGTGACTTTGAGTTTGACATGGATGTTTCATTTGAAAGTTTTTATAACACCTTCTGAAATATCACTTGTTCACCCTGTTTATATATACGCATGCACAATGGTATGAGAAACATTGTTTCTTGTGTTCCTTTGGTTTTGTTACTCTTAATTGTTGGGAATAATTTATTTTTTATTTTTCAAGCCTCTGCATAGTGGAAATCATGATGAGACAGTAAACGATGAGGATTCAGAGGATGGCAAGTTATTTAGTAAGTATTTTTCAAGCTGAATTCTCTAGGAATTAAACATTACCAAACTCGGACAAGTGGAACTTATTTTTTCCTTCATTTTATTACTGTTCTGTTCTAATATTCCTTTTTCATTGCGTTACATGAATCTGATGCATGTTTTGAAACTGTTTCTGTTTTTTTGATTTATATATCAAGTGAAAGTTTGGATAATACCTCCTACAACTAGTCACCAGTAATGGAGAATGTATTTTACTGAATCTAATGAAAATTGAATTATGCTTCAAACGAGAATTATATACCCACTTAAACAATTTCACCACACATCAATATTACTACCATATGTCATTTTTTCGTGCCAAAATACTCCCCAAAACTTGACATTTTTTTTTGTAGATAATGGGCTCTGCCAAACTGTTCCTGTTTCGAATTTGAGCACTGAAGAATCTGATTCACTGCCAATAGTGAAATCCGACCAGGATCTGGACGGAAAAAACGAAAGTGAAAACAACGCCAGAAGAATTGGAGATAACATCGTCTCAAACCTAAAACCAATAGTTATTAATGAATATCAGAGAAAATTTGCAAATCCGTTGAGCTATTTGGGTGGACCACGACTTCCTTCACGGAATAGATGGTCAATTGAGAGTGTTATGTCTTTAGATTAATGTATTATAAATAAAAGAACACTTCCTGCATACACACATATATCAATTAGAGATTTTTTCGGGAATTTTATATGTAGAAAATGCGATTATTAATGAGCATTATCAATTTCAAAAGGAGTAGAAAGTACTGTTTCTGGTGTTTCTTTGTAGTTTTTTGAGTTATTAACCTACCACAATCTGGAAAAATTCAGAATGTAGATAGATAAAGTTTATTGTATATGGAGAATATTACATCTCATTACAGGAGGTTCGATATACGCAGTTACAGTATTTTTACAATTTCTCAATTTGAAGCTAATTCATGAACAGAAAAGGAACAAAATAGTGAAGAAGCACAAATTATTTAGCACCTCATTCATTCAAAGCAAATGATCTCAGTTTCAGAATATTTATAATTGCATAAGCAATAGCAGATGAGGCAGAAATGTTGTCAGAGTCTAATAAAAATTTAGAATGTATATTGGAATCTATCTACGTATTGAGTTGTCTGGAGTTATATCCACTTATTAAGTCATCAGGTGTCATCAAAACACCCCGTTTCACCTTCTTCGATATTTTTCAAAGAAGATATAATATATTCTAATTGTTTCATTGTGCGAAAAGAAGGTGAAACTCCAATGGAGATAACTTCCAAAAAAGGGTAGAGCGCACCGTTTAGAATTTGAATTCGTGTTTCTCACAAAGAAACTTTACTCCGAAAGATCTCAAGTTTTCATACAACAAATAGGAGTTGAAAATGGTCAATTCCTCTCCAATTCAACTTATTCTCGAAATCACGAGAGCCTCTTGCAGAAATTGTAGCTGAATAGCCCTGTATTTTTAATTGACATGAGAAAATTCAAAAATTGTATTATGTCAATATAACCTGAAAGATTCCGTAAACATTTTCAATTGAACACGATGACTCCTAGTAAACAAGAAATTGAAGACCGTGAAAAAGTATATCAAAACAGGATCATTTATTCGTTGCCAGTACATTCAGGACTTTGGAATGAAGAACTCGCTCTTCGAGAAGAAAGGAATGCCATAGCTGCTTATAAAAGGGATCATTGTCAACTATTTATTCAAAAAGCAAAAAAGATGTTCCGAAATGTGTTAAAACCAACAGTATTAGCAATTGAAGCTCCTTACGTTTTATATGGACAAAACTATCAAATCAAAGCTTGTGATGTTATAACTTCTAACACTACCAAAGACTCATCTGGTTTAAATTTATCAGGGGTTATTAACGAAAGAGACATAGACGTTGTCCAACATTTCAGACACGGATGTGGCTTATCAGCCTCGCCCGTTATCGTACCTTGTGTTCGAAACACTTTCAGATTGATGGGATGCCAAGCTGACAAAACCGGACAACAAGTTTTTT